>OZ012654.1:1543729-2792927 GCA_963942575.1 Priocnemis perturbator
GGTTGCCTCTCGGAGCGGAGCGACGGGCGTGTATTTAGGATGGAGGCGAAATTAGGAGGGCTATTTAGGTGTTTTCCTTTCGTGGGAGGTGTCGAGCCGGGGCCCGGATATTCTGCGAGCGGGCTGATTCTTGCGTTCCGTGCTTCGTGAGAAGTGCGCTGTGGGTAATCGACGTTTTCGTTGAAACGGAATTTTATGGGGTTTCATGGAAATTCGAAAAATTCGGAAATGTTACGCCACGAGTAAAGCAGGCCATCCGAAAACGTAACTCTATTTTTTTATATTTTTCGTAGTTTTGTAGATACGACGAAGCGATTTAGTTTTTGGTTCAACTTTTTTCCGATATCTGGTACCGTTCTTGAGATATTTCACGAAAAAGAGAATTCTGATTTTTTTTTTGTCAGGGGGTGAGGTGAAAAATAAGGTTGTGTCATTTATGGCCTACTTAACTCGTATGCAAAATTTCGAAATCTTTCCAAATTTCCATGCTGGCCATGTTCCGTTATGACAGCCGACGAAGAAACATACGGTCGTAACGTAGCGGCACTAACAACATGCGCGCGGCCTTAAGTAAAGAGAGTCCAGTCCGACTTCTATCAATTTCGCCACGTCGATTCTCCGACGACTGTCGGACGCGGCCGTCTCCCTCGATTCCGCGTGCGTAGTTTCCTTTTCGCTCGCGACGGACTATATCGCCGCGGGACAGCCGTTTCATTGACAGAATGACGAACGTCCCAGGTAGTCGCCGGTTACACCGAGGGCTCGTAAATCAGCCGATATTTTCCATTTCGATGTCCGGCGAGGGACGATGCCTTTCTCCCCCACTCCGCTCTACTGTTTTTTTTTTCGTTTTCTTTTTTCTCTCCTCTTTTTTTTGTACAAACATAACCGCACACTCCTGCGGCTCTCCCTCCTTTTTTTTCCCCCGCCACACACGCACACACCGTAGTGACACACGCTCGCCGTGACGGGGTCAATCGGCGCGAGGCAGAAAATTACGGGGCAAAGTGAAATTTTCCCCACTAAATCATCGCGAACGACCCGGTAGCTTTAGCGGCGCTGTCCGTTTTATCGCCGTCCGCTCCCGACTCGCGACTTCGATAAAGGAAAATAAACCGAGAGCCGCGGCTAAACGACACGATAAGAGCCGCAGCGTTTTTTTTAGGTTTTTTTTTTTTTTTTTTTTTTTTCCCCACCGGCGAATCCCAATGCGTTCGCCTTCGGTGTCTGCCGTCGGAGCGGCTGAATATTTAAAGCCGGAGGTCGCGGCGCGTGACGTTTATTAAAGGGAGACGCATCGTGCTCTCTTAATGCGCTGATCTTTAAGGCGTCTTGTTCCGGGGAACTTTTACTGGCTCTGGTGACGATGTAATATCAACGATGCTTGAAAGGAGGACAGATGGTCTAGGCAAAAGTTAAGGCCACGTGGTAAAAATGTATATGTATTTGGAAATGGAAGATTCATATGTAATTGGTACTACAAAAAAAAAGACTATACATGTCGAATGGATAACCTGCTCTTTTTCGAAATTGGTTCAAAAGATTAACTTTTCAGTTAGAATAATATTTACGGTAAGAATTACGATTATTCGGTTGAGACGGCACAGAATTTTTGACATTGACTGTACAACTGGTATAATCAAATTATTATCTCCGAGAGCATGTAGTACATTCGAATACGTCATCCCTCGAAGTTTCAAGAATTTCTACGTTTTCTTACGTGCGTCCGATTCTTCCTTATGCGAGTAAAGCAAAATTTCCGAAAGACGACTTCCGAGTGAAATTTCGTCCCAGCAAACCCTCAAACCGTGTTAAATACAAGCTCGAAACCTTACGCATCGAAGTATCGAAGAATTAGACGACGCAATTAGGAAATTGACTGAAGCTTGAGGCGGTAACCACTTCACAAGCAGAAATAGCGAGTGCGCAGCGGAATATTAATCGAAAATTCACGTGAGTCGCGCGCCGCTGAATATCGAAGGAGCGCGCTCGGAGCGTTCGAGGAACGACGTCATTGGAAATTCTACGAAAGCCCTCGCCCCAGGAATAGGTATAAACGCGTGTACGACGGGCGCGCATCGTCGGCGGCGATAATTTAGCCGTGTCAGAATTCTAGTGGCTATAAAACGGGCGCACGAGCGCACGGGAATACCTCATAGATGTCCGGCGAGCGGACGAGATCATAAACAACGATCGCTTGTTTCAGCCGGCCGCTCATTGTACACGGTAGGCAGACGTTTACGTCAATTCGCTTATGTCAATCCGCGGCGTCGTTCGATCGGCGAACGTGCTGCTTACGGGCCGCTCGATTCGCTCGGCCGAGTTAATAAATTCCGCTACTCGATGCACGAGCTATGTGCGCCGGCGAGTGCAACAAGTCTTAATACAGAATTCGTACTCGTATTTCACGTGCCGCCGAGTCGGCGTTCAAAGGAAAACGGACCTCTTGTTATGGATTGGTTGAACGTCGCGCATTAGTGTTCGCTGCGAAAATCTGAAAGGCGGGTCGAGTGAGAGAGTACGGGACAGCGTTATCATATTCTCGTGCGCGCCTCGAGTTTGCTTTGCCGCGGGGAATGAATCGTTGTAAATAGTGCCGGGTCTCACGATGATTCAGACTTGGCAGAGGTCTCGAGATGCGTGTTGATAATAAGCGCACTCGCTCCGTCGGTTATTATGTAAGCTTCGAAGTATCAAGCTCTCGTTGTATATACGTTTACGACGATCGCGAACTGCTCGCCGTGGCTGTTTCACGCCAAACCGTGACTCACATAAATCCTAATTGAACGACGTCGAAATTGTGCCGCGTATATTGGGGGAGCGAAATGGGACTGGGACTATTTGTCGAATTATCCAGTATTCGAATAGTCATTGAATATAATTCGAATACTCGAATACTATCCAAATAGCGTTGAATGCTCGAATACTGAACGAACTAGGACTGGGATTATTTGTCGAATTATCCAGTATTCGAATAGTCATTGAATATAATTCGAATACTCGAATACTATCCAAATAGCGTTGAATGCTCGAATACTGAACGAACTAGGACTGGGACTATTTGTCGAATTATCCAGTATTCGAATAGTCATTGAATATAATTCGAATACTCGAATACTATCCAAATATCGTTGAATGCTCGAATACTGAACGAACTAGGACTGGGACTATTTGTCGAATTATCCAGTATTCGAATAGTCATTGAATATATTTCGAATACTCGAATACTATCCAAATATCGCTGATTGCTCGAATAGTGAACGAACTAGGACTGGGACTATTTGTTGAATTATCCAGTATTCGAATAGTCATTGATTATAATTCGAATACTCGAATACTATCCAAATAGCGTTGAATGCTCGAATACTGAACGAACTAGGACTGGGACTATTTGTCGAATTATCCAGTATTCGAATAGTCATTGAATATAATTCGAATACTCGAATACTATCCAAATATCGTTGAATGCTCGAATACTGAACGAACTAGGACTGGGACTATTTGTCGAATTATCCAGTATTCGAATAGTCATTGAATATATTTCGAATACTCGAATACTATCCAAATATCGTTGATTGCTCGAATAGTGAACGAACTAGGACTGGGACTATTTGTCGAATTATCCAGTATTCGAATAGTCATTGATTATAATTCGAATACTCGAATACTATCCAAATAGCGTTGAATGCTCGAATACTGAACGAACTAGGACTGGGACTATTTGTCGAATTATCCAGTATTCGAATAGTCATTGAATATAATTCGAATACTCGAATACTATCCAAATAGCGTTGAATGCTCGAATACTGAACGAACTAGGACTGGGACTATTTGTCGAATTATCCAGTATTCGAATAGTCATTGAATATAATTCGTATACTCGAATACTATTCAAATATCGTTGAATGCTCGAATACTGAACGAATTAGGACTGGGACTATTCGTCGAATTATCCGGTATTCGAATAGTCAGCAAATATAATTCTAATACCCTAATACTATCCAAATATCATTGAATGCTGGAATACTGAACAAATTAGGACTGGGACTATTCGTCGAATTACCCGATATCCGAATATTTGATCAGTTTACGTATTCGAATAGTCATCGAATATAATTCAAATACTCGAATACTATCCAGATATTGTTCACTTATCGGTACTCGTAGTATTCGATACCAAGTTCGTAGTTCAGATACTATATTCAAATATTGAATCATACGAATAGTCCCAGCCCTAGTACGAAACGTACTCGGGCACAGAGCAAATTTCACAGCAGACCGAATGCCTATTGGCCACGCGCAAGATAATGACGCTATCGCGGGCACGCAGGCCCTTTCACGAGTGCCGCATATAATAATTATATTTTATACGATGGCAAAGTGAATCGGTAATTCGACGTGCCATTTTCATTTTCGCGGTTGCCGATTAATGGTGGACCTATTTTCATCTAACTTTCAATGGCAACCCGTTTTATCGCGAGCCATTCGAGCGTCGGAAAGTGCGACTATTATTTACGGCCGGATCGCGGCTAATTTAACAATTTTCCCCCCCCTCTCTCTCTCATCCCGATTCTTCTACGCGCTAATGCGCACGCGCTATTTCGCGGCGCACTGGAATAAGCCTCGCTTTATCAGGCCGCTCGTTAGCCCGCGCTAACGCCGGGCAAGGTCATTTTTTAGACCGTTATCTGCAGCGTGCGCCATACAGGCAGCGGACCGCGTCCCTTTATGCGCGTCTCGTCCCTTTACGATCCCGCGGTTAGTCCGGATATAATTTCGAGTCGCGAGAGCTTTATCCGGAATTTCGAGTGCAGGTGTCGCACGATCGAACTGGCGTCAGTTTCATTTCGAGCGGCCACTCCGCAATTTCCTTCCTCGCCGCCACGTATTATTCACTCCGCCATGTGTCGTGCTGGGATATTCGAACTGGTGGACGGACGAGAAAAATGGGCAAAACGGTGGACCGCCGCGGGTAACGTCGTGCGAGCGTCGAGCGTGGTGGAAGGTTCGGCGCTTTAAAGGACAGCGGGAGAGGGGGGGAAGGACGTCGATGGCAGGCTAAGTGATTCCGCGCGAGGGGCGAATTTCAGGTTGCCGCCTCGAAAACGATCGAGACGCGCAGTTTCCGTGGCAATTTATGGGCCGGCTGTTTCGCGCGGAACTTGGCGCACAGGTGCGCGGACTCGGAGGGGGGTCGATATCGGGACCCATTTGCTGCGTTTGGAAGATGAAGTTGGTGGGGTGCTGGGTCGAAAGTGGGGGGGACGTTCGATTCCAATTCGATTATCCCAAGAAAAAATCGATTCTTTCGGTCGAAAGATCGATTCGTTGATATCCGATTTTTTGTTTTTTTTGTAGAATCGATTCCTTTCTTCAAGAATCGATGGATTTTTTTATTTCGACTTTCGAGGAGAATATACGGCATGAATTTGTTTATTTGGATTTTTTAACGGTATCCGCAGGGTTCATTAATCTTGAACTCAATTCTTTACCCGAAAAAAATCTACTTTTCCAAGATCGATTTTTTTTATACATATTTTTCTTTACGTATATATAATATATAATAATAAATATATATAATATATTATATATATATTTGTTTTTGTTCTTTCTATTCCTATGTTATATTTGTGCAGTAAAGGACCCACGCTTGTTAATAAACAAATAATAATAATGAAAAGGCTTCTAAGCGGGTGTCCAATTCAAAGGTGCAACTTTGTGCGCGAGACGCTTGACAGTACGATGGGCTCTCGGGTCCGATCGCGGCGACCCTGATAAATTCCACTTTGTCCGACCACGTCTCGCATTCGTAGAGCTTAAATTTCCCGCGCTGCCTCGCGACTCGCGCTCGAAAACAAACGCGCTGTCCTCAAAGAGAACGCGTCTCCTCGCGTCCAACTGAGTTTTCCCCCCGTCGCGCTCGCGACGTGGTCCAAAGGTGGACTTAAAAGAGGCAAAATGTGTATCTAAAAGTGTCGAGGGTATATTTGACTCCGTTCTCTCTTTCCGTCGTCCTCCTCTCGTTTTGTAGTCTCTGTTCCTATTTTTATTCCGCACTCCGTTCCTCCTCGTGCTCGTTTCGCATTCTCCGTCTCTCTCTCTCTCTCTCTTTCTCTGCTCCTCGCTCGCTCGTTCTCTTCTTTCAAACACGAGTACGGCCGCATTGCTTTACATCGCAGGCAACATTTTCCCTGTCGAGTGCATTCCCATTTCCGTGAACTTCCGCTTTCAGCGGCGCGCACTCGGTGAAAAGTCGCGCCCCACCCTCGATAGGTGGTTGAAATTCGGAACCGACGACGGAAAGTTCCCGACTGAATGCAGACCCCGGTGCCGCGCGCGCGTAGGACCGTGAGAAACGGCGAACAAGACGCCTGCAGAAGCGAGCGCCGGCAGGGAGCTTAATTGTTTCGCGTTTCCTTAAGTATCCGACGCCGAAACAGTCCCGAAACATGTCAGGTTTACTGCTCCACTCCCTCCCCATCCATCCGCATTATCCAACTTCGCCTGCGATTATCCATTCATCTCGATAATTGTCACGCCGCCCAGATTCACGGCTTCGATTCACTTTAGTCGATTACCAAACACACTGCGCGTTCGTCCTCGAAGCGTCGAGAATCAAGCTCGCGCTCCTGCGAACCGGGGGTGTGTCGATTCTGTTTAAGATTCTTGCGGTCGAAGAATCGAGTTCTTTGCTGTCCGATTTTTTTGAAGAAAAGTCGATACTTTTTCCTCGAAAAAAAAATGGAGTCTTCCAAGATCGATTCTTTTATTTGGAGTTCTTAAAAGAGAATCTACAGCGCATAATCATTCGCGAATTTGAACTCGATTATTTACGATTTTTTCCAGAGAATTGACTGAAAAATCAAGGTTTTCAAGAGAATCGAACTTCCCCACTACGAACACACTCACTCGTCTTCTCGCCGCATTCGAAATACGTTCTCGAAATTGACCCGTGACCCGTTGACGCTTCTTCCTATCCGAGGCGAAATCGGCGTGGCACACGCGACGCAGCCAGTTCGCCGACACTTATTGTCAGCGACGAATCGTATTGTCAACGCTCGGCTTCTGAGAATCACGCCAGCACGCCCGGCTCGTTTCGCGGCTTATGCTAATTCTGCTTGTCGAGTCACGTGCTCTCGCAATGACTGCAAGTGCAGCGCGCAGCCGACATATGCATCGTTTCGAAGTGCTCTCCGCGTACTCTGTCTACAACATGCACAGATTCACGTATACATCCGTCGACCATGGCGTACACTTACCGGTTTTATCGTATTGTCAATATATATACATATATACATATATCTCGACGTGGCCACATATCCCACGATAAAACCGGTAAGTGTACGCCACGGTCGACGGATGTATGTACGTGAATCCGTGCATATATACATATATATATATATATATATATATCGAAGCTTACGACCTAAGCCCGTCTGTTACGATCCTGTCATCGGAATACATGAATACAGATCGAGATTTTTCTCAGGTCAGAGAATGAGAGAGAGAAAGAAAGAGAGAGAAAGAGAGGGAAAGAGAGAGTGGATCGATCGGATCCTTTGCGCCGTCGAGAAATTTGCTCGCGGCCCTCGTTTATGACGCGTAAAGGAGGTGGGGGTCGGAAGTCGTGAGCGGCGTAAAGGCGAAAAAGCCACTGCCGTGTAAATATTTGAGTCTAGGGGTATAGAAACAGAGAGACGCGAAAGACGTGCCGGGGACATCAGAGGGGACTCGAAATAAATCCACAAGATACTTCCACCGAGGTCTGTCCGTAATTATCGTGTCGTCGGGGCCGCGTATAAATCTCGCCGAGGATTCTATCCGTTCTTTTTTTTTCTCCTTTTTTTTCCATTCCTCCCGGAAGCACGATAAAGCGGCGGCTCGCCGTTCGGGGCGGATATCCTATCAGCGAAAATCACATCCACCTGTGCCCCGCGGCCATTATCGTGTCTTCCTTTTTATGGCCGCTCGGGAGTGGGGGGCGGAAAATAGTGGGTGGTCGGCGGGCGGCGAGTTCGCGGGCGAGACATATTAAAAAGTTTTTCTATAAAGCGCCAGCCCGAGGTAAGTGCTGGCAGACGGAACCGACAGAGGCGGACGGTTTTTGCCGAGTGCCCGCGCGCGATTTGCCAAATTATTCGCTATTCTGTATATATCAGGCAGAATGGAAGCGGCTGCCGGGACTTAATTCGGCTTTACGCACTGCCGGGAACTCATTATTATAATTCTCCCGCATCGCGCTGCGCCCTGCTACTGCTTTCCACTGACGCGTGGCCTTTTTGTTTGTTTTACAGGTGAGCGACTACGGGTTCCTTCGAAAAATTCGCCTCAATTACGGGTTCAACCGGTTGCACAGCAGAATTGCCGGTGAGTGTAAAGTTTCAAAATGAGCGGGATCACTTGTCAAGTGAAAATATGGAAGGATGGTTACTTCTAATTTTAGGTATTCAAGTAGTTTCTGATAATAAATGCTTGAGTTTCTTCTTGTGTGTAGCCAACGAGGTTAGTTATCTAACAGACGTCCTATCTACAGAAGTCTCAACGCAATGGAACAATGAATATAGCAATTTTTCCCTGTTTTCCTATTCAACCATTGTACTATTTTATATTTAGTCTGGTCTCCAAATTAATGCAAAGTCTCCAAACAATTTGGCGTTACCTTCTCAAGAATACTAAACAGCAACCGACACATTCTTCAGCCTAAAGTTCCGTCGACGCTTGCTTACCTAACAAGCGTGCTCAACGTATACACTGGTACATTCGTTCTTACGACAGTCGTTCCCCGTTTTTCCACATGCAACATTTACCGTTGCCAGTCAAATAAGCGTCGAACGACAGTCGTAACGCGTTCGCGCTCGAGCAGACAGTGCATTAGCATGACTTGTCCATCAGAACGTTATTTCCGGCGACTTTCTCACGCCTCGTCCGCTTACTTTCTCAGAAATCGGCCATCAACAATCATCACCCACGATTCGCCGTCTTTCAACCTACTTTCCTTGCCGTCCCTTCGCGACCTTCCCTTTTCTCTTCTCTGCATCGTGCCCATCGCCCTCTGTCCATCCTCCCCCACTTTCCAACCGACCTCCTCTCAGCAGCCCTCACCAAACTTTCCCTCCACTTTCATCTCTCACAACCACCGGATTCCATCTTCCGTCACTCATCTTCTCCGCCCGCTCCAGCGGCCGTGTCGTTTACAATCACATTACGTCACCTCTCACATAATCAGTCTCCCGTGCCACACTCACTCACGCCGCCCAAAAATCCGCGTCCAGGCAATCAGCTCGGTCGCACTTGGCCACCGCGACTGCGACTTAATTTTACACCCCACGTTCCGCGCATAGCTCGCTCGAGCCGCACGAATCCCGACAATCCGATCCACCTGTCGCCGTCGGTCGGCTTGCGTCACGCCGGCACCGGTGTCACGAACTTCCGAAGTCGAAGGAGTCGGCGCGCGAGTGGCCCGACTCGGTCGCCCGCCACCCTCCCGACGCTTCCGGCTCGACAGTTTTCGCGCGAGGCCGACAAAACGGCCGGCGGCGTGCTGGTCGTTTTGAGTCGCCGGGCAAAACTAGAGTCGGCGGGTGGCTACATCACTGCCCGAAGCCCTCCTTGCCTGCCTCCTCACTCTCGCACGCCGCTTCCTCTTCCTCTTCTTCTGCTTCTTCGTCCTCTTCGTCTTCCTCGTCTTCTTCTTCGGCCGCGTCACGCGTCGCTTCTTCTCTCTTCCCATTCCGCCTTCCTCCTTCCTCCGCGCGGTCCAACTACACGCTCGCACTATAGCGCGCGACTATTTAAATCTTTTGTAGTCCCTCGTGGCAGGCCCGTGTCTTTCGCGCCGCGTTCCACGCGCGGGCAATTTTTTTTTAATCTTTTTTTTTTTGGGGGTGCCGGCTTTTTCACGTAAGAGCGTACCTTCGGGCCGGAGGCTTTTGTTGCGGAGTCATGATGCGCGTGCTGGTAATTGACGATGAGATTCAGTGGATGCTATCGCGCTGGTGAATGATTAATAGTTCATTAGCGTCCCGTATTTCTTTCGCGCGATGATCCGATCTTCCTGTCTTTCGGGCGGGACCGAAAATAATCACGCGCGCGCGCGCGGCGTCTGGTTTGCTCGTCAGACGTCACTCAGGGTGGATCGAGGAAGAAAAGAAAAGTTCGATCGGACGCGTGGGATGGGTTCAATTGAATCGCTATTTTCATCCCACGCACTTTTCCTTCTCGGAACTAGCTTCTTCTTCGTGCTCGAGTGCACGATAGCGTAACTTACGAACTACTAATGGGTAATAATTACTTATGATAATCTAGTAAAAACATATCTAGCAGTAAATGATTAAACGATTAAATGAATAAATAATTCCAATGCACCACTCGCCAGCGACCTCGTCTTTATCAGCGTCGCGCAGACTCTTTCTTATCAGCGTTAACAGACGAAAGAGATGGAAGGACAGAATTCTCGCGCGGACTTTGCATAGATAAAGCTCGCGGACTTTGAAATTCGCCCGTGGATATCCTGCCGGGCTCCGGAGCTGCTGTTTTATACTCGGCCGACGTGGCGTCGGTTTTTCTAATCGCGATGCATTTTCTCCTGCCGCACGCCGCTTCAATGTGTCACGGTAATGGCCGGTGTATAATCTGGAAGCCGGGGAGATCCGAAAGAAATTTGTGAGATTATCTCTCTCGCCCGGCCGCGCTTAGCATATGGCTTTTTTCGCCCTCCTCCTGCCACGTCGCCCCCTTCTTTCCCTCGTTTTTATCAGAAGCCGCTTGCATGGGAACCGTTTCCGAGCTTGTGTGGGTGGCGACCCCGGCGTACTCTTTCTCACTTCCCACGATCTCGATATTTTCGTTACTGTTTCTCCGGGTATTTCTCCAAACAGACTTCCTCGCGTCGCGTAACATGGTATGTTGATTTGTGTTCGGAGAATGATCATGTACGTGAAGCAGGTAGCGCTAGAACTGGCGCGATTGGTTTCAAACCTGACGGATTTGGCATTTTTCGGATAATTAAATTTTCAGTACGTTTGTCTGTATTTTATGGATTTATGTATCATCGATATATTGAAGTCTGGTTCAAAATTGACTTGACGGATTTGTCATTTTTTGAATAATCTAACTTTCACTAAGTTCGCCTGAATATTACAGCAGTAAGTACATACATTTCACAGAAGTAGATATCATCGACATATTGTACTCCACTAGAATCTCGAGCAATAAGACGTCGTTAAACCGCTCCGTGAAACGAGTCATTTTGACCGGCCGCCCCTACAGACACTGCCAGCCTTAATTCGCGAGACTCTTCAGACACGGAGGAACACAGAACCGAAGGAAACATTCGCTCTTCCGCCGACACGAAGAGGGGGCGACAAAGGGTTAATCCGTCATTCCTCCTTCACAACGCGTACTCTCCGTCATCCATCAAGATCCGTCTTTTCGACATCAAACGCTCTCGTCGCTCGCGCGCCACGTGTTTTATTACCGACACGGCCTCCCCTTGGAACTCTCCTTCCTCCATCGCGCAAAAATTTACGATCGAAGGTTCGCGACGTGGCGCGAGACAAGCTTGCGGGCAAGCAAAAGAACAAAAAAAAAAAAAAACAAAAAAAAAAAAAAACCCGCCCGTCTTCGAGGTCTCGTAAAGCAGTCAACCACGTTTGACCGACACACCACGAGGCACGCAATATTCCGCACTCTTCTTTCCCACCCGCTCCCGCTCATCCTGAAAATTCTGTCCGCGCAACAGTCGACATCTGGATCGCGAGTTTCCCCCGCTAGAACAAACGCGCGTCCAGGAATACCTGCCAAAACAAAGCTTCTCTTGGCGGTCGCAGATAAATAAATCTCGCGTTCTGACATTTCGTATTTTTCCGCGCGACTACCATAAACAGACATCACTTAGGCACTCGCGTGACGTCTCTCCGACTCTCCGCTCCGTCCCACCTATCTGTGCAGACCGTGCGCGAAGGGATCATCTCGAATATTCCGTCGACTAACGACCGAGTGACTGATAGCCTCTGAGAGAAAGATCGATAGATCCGCGTGGCTTTTACCAGCCGACGACGTGTACCTACCATCGTTAATATCTTCACGTCCTGGGTCCTCGCGATGATAATTAACACTCCACAGGGTCACCGACTCTCTCTCTCTCTCTCTGTTTCTCTCTCCGTTCGTCAGCAGTACGTCACACTTCTCTCTTCGCAAAAACAGGCACGGCCCGAGGAAATAATGGACGATGACGACGCGGCTCGTTAATTACGCTTATCGTCACTTGGTCCTCCGCGAACTTCTTCGCGAACCGCGGACTCGATTAAACGCGGAACGACGCGGAACATCGATCGCGATAGAGCGGAGACACGGCCGGTACGGGAAACTGGACGTTTCCCATTCCCGACTGGACAAACTTGGCGTGCGCGCGGCCAAGTTTCGGAAATAGTTCACAGCGGATTCGGCACGCGGTAGCAGCGGCCCGAATCTAGTGTCGGGGGTGTTCTATTTGTAGGTGACCGCGGTGTAAACTGGTTGACCAGGCGTGCCAAGCGAGTGGAGTCGAACTTCCCAGTGAGCGGCCGGTTGGTAAACGCTCGAACTATGAATCCACCAATTTCTCAATCAGCCCCTGTAACTCGATTAACCCCAACTGCTGTTGAACATTCGCGCGCGAGCGGACGCAAAAATTGTGGTTCGAGTCCTGGCTGCCGAAGTTGTTTGAAGAAATGCGAATATTGTTCAAAACTAAAATTAAAAAGCAGTTATTATTATTATTATCTTTATGATTTTTACGTTTTCTAATTGTTTCATAGTCTTCCAATATTATATTATATCACTTGTTAGACTTATACTTTATAATTTATATATTTTATATGTAGTATCATAGGTTATACCTATACTTTATCATTCTATACTCAGTTTATATTTCTATTGTTGTTTATTACTTTTTTGTTAATCGTTCTCTGCCCTTTTTTTCCTGTTCTCCTTGCGCTACTTTCGCCATTCCTTATGTACAAATTCAGTTTTACTCGTACACTGGATTAAATAAATAAATAAAACAACCGTATTTATTTATTAAATATCGTGAGCACTCTTCTGGGTTGAGAATAATGATTAGATTTACTTGTGATTCTACATGTTTCGGAACCTAAGTTCCCACTTCAGGAGTCTATATTATTAAACAAATAAATTATGCGTAACTTATCTTTAATCTATGATTATATGGTCGAAATAGAAAGAAATACAAATTTTTAGGATTATTGTTCTCAGTTTTCTCGGACATGTCTTCTGAATTTTTAGGGTTCATATTTCGTAATTTTTTTCCATGAACGTACGAGCTATAAGGTGTAACAGAATGATCAAAGAAGCGCGCTTGAATATTAATGTTTGCGAGATGAAATCAAGTAGAGTAAAATGCATGCATATCTGGACGCGAAGAGATAAAGGGCTCGAAGGTCGATCGATTCCGCATTTCCGCACGGCGGCCGACTCTTCCTATTACCTTGTTCAACCTCGGCATTGATGTGAATGGTTCTCAGACGAAGCTCCTCGTTCTCATAAATCATGCCCCTCGAGGACTTCCGGTCGAGCTTTCTGTTCGGCTTGACACTGACGTCCCTCCTTCTCGTCCTCAGCATGCCCGCACCCCCGACACTCACCCCCGCGCCAGCCATCATCTTTTTTCCCTCAACAACAATAGATTCCGCACTGTCTTCCGCGCACCATTCCCACCGTACTTACCAGGAGATAAAAAAAAAATTTTTTAAAAAAATCAGACGACCACTCTCACTTTGTCCCTGGCTTTCCTCCAGCATCGACTCGAAATCCGCCAGGCCCCCACCTCAATTTCCGCCCTCCTCCTCTACGTTCCGCGGCGCGGAATTGAGACAGGCCCGCCGTGCCGAGGGCACGATCCCGTGGCACTCGTAAAGCGTTTCGCCGGAATCACCGCGTCCGGCGCGAGGTCCGGCCGCCGGGCGACAGCGGACGCCGCGCGCGCCGTTGCGCCCGGAAGAATTTGCATCGGGCCGTCATTTTTCACTCGGTATTCCTCGCGCGCAATTTGCGTCCCCATTACTCAGCGTTTATCAGCACGCTCGAGCGACCTCTTCCTTTCCCGCTTTGTTCTTGCCAGCGGGCCCGCGAGAATGCCGTCCCTTCCTGTCGACTTCGTTTTTTCGCTTTCCACCCCCTCCAACCCCTCACCTAAACCCCCCCTCCCTCCCACCTACCCCCTTCCGCCGCTTTTATTTTCGTTTAATTTATCCGCACGTCCGCGGCACACGCGAGAATTTATCTCGCAACGAACGACGGACTCTCCTCCGCAATCTTCCGGACCATTGCCGCGCGTCCGCCCCGTCCGTTACAGCTGCCCGGCCGACGAGCGGGTTCGAGTTACATCGAGCGTGCTCACGTTACATCGTCGCGCCCGCAAGATTTAGGGATTTCGGGCGTGCTTTATTTTTTCTCTCTCTCTTTTTTTTTTTTTCTTTCTTGGGATATCCGTGTCAGTCGGTGTCGAAGAGAGCGGGATGCGATTTCTGGACTGGGGCGAATTCGGGTGATGTTTCAGTCGTATGGCCTCTTGCTGGTGTTTGTGTGGTCCTCGCAGAGAGATCTGAAACGATTTTTGGGGTTAGAGGATGATTTTTGAGGACGCTCGATTTTTATTCGATCGTTAGAAAAATCGATCCGATTGGGCAAAAGATTGGTTCTTTGGTATCGGTTGTTTTTTAAGAATCGATTCTTTTCGATATCGGTGTTTTTTGTTTGGATTCTTTAACGCAATGTGCAGCATTCATTCTTCTTAAACTCTATTTTTTCCCCAAAAATCGATTCTTTCTGAGATCGGTGTTTTTTGTTTGAATTCTTTAAGAAAATCGGCAGTATTTATTGTTCTTGAGCCTGAACTCGATTCTTTACCCTAAGAAATAGATTCTTTCAAGATCGACGTTTTCATTTAGATTTTTCAACGCAATCTGCAGCATTCATTAATCCTAAAACGCGAACTCTATTCTTCGCCCCACTCGAACCGATTCTTGCAAGATCGATATTTCTCTCAAGCTAAGAATCGAACATCCCTGCTCGGAGCTCGGCGCTCGACGTTCGTCCGGATGCCCGTATTTATTATTTCCTGCCTCAAACGAAGCGCGCGCGCGATTCCATTAACGTAATCCCGTGCGAAAATAGCGAGGCCGCGATTTTTCGAAGGTCGTCCGCCATAAATTGGCCTCCGACTCCGTACTGCTCCGCGTCGTATCGATTCCGGCCGGCCACTCTCTGTCCGGCCGCGAGATTCGGGAATGTTCGCGTCGGCCTGGCCAGTGTCGGTCCAGAAGAATCCTTTCGCGTTACACACGTCGTCGCGGCCAGATTCAATTTCGGCGGCGGCGGTCTCAAAGGACGCCCTCGCGTACGTGATTCAGAGCCTTCGAGAACGGGTCCGGGCAGGACAGTGTTTGCGGCCGGGGTGCGTCGGGCGAATGCGTGGAATAGCAGAGCATCTCTCGCGAAAATCTCTCTTTTCCGTGAAAGAGCGTACCGGGCGGGCGCCAGGTAAATCCGCACTTTGAAAAGCGTTTTTGCTACGTCCCGACCGCCCCACTCCACCGACCGTCGGCCTATCTATATCTGCGCGTATATTTGTACGTCTCTCTTCATCCCTCTGCTCCTCCTCTGCCTCGCCGGCGCGCACAAAGTCTGGGAAATGACATCAAAGAGGGGGCCGCGCACGCAGCCGACTACTATGTGCACGAGATAGAGAGAGAGAAAGAGTGCACACAGCTGCGCGCGGGCACGCAAAGCATGAAACCAGGTGCACACCCTCTGTTGTCCGCGCTCCGCGAATTCCGCACGGGGGCCGCTCGCTTTTCCGCGGTTCCGTCCTTTCCACGAGAAGCTTTGACAATGAAACAGCGGTAATTGATTAATAAACAAGCGCTGGGGCCGACATCGGTAGCCGCGGCTCGCGAGGGCCGGGTCGGTGCAAATTGGTTTAGAGGCAGGTATAATTATGAGACGCGGTTTAGACGCGACTCTTCCCGGACTCTCCTCCGCACAAAGCCCGCCACTTCATTCGTAATGACAGAGAATCACTTTGATTCGAGCCGCTGAGCTCGCGAGAGCCAGAGAACGGCTCCCAAGGTTTTAATGATCTATTTCATGAAAGACGGTACCTACTTCGCCGGCGCCCTTTCAACGCTCTGGTCTCGGCGCTACTTAAAAGAGCCGGCCGCGACTCGGTCAAGAGTCTGGCGAAAAAAGGAAGTGGGCCAAGTGTGTTCGCAGGGTGCGCCGGGGTGGGGGGCAAAAAATAGTGGCCGGAGAATTCTCTTTAACCGTCGGATACCCACGATGGGTCAATTTGACCCGAAGCCTGAAGATCGTCAACCCTTTTTTTGGGCAAAATATAAAATTTCGCCTACGTACATTTTAGCGACGTTGCAATATATTTTAAACGTTGACAATTTGTTTATAAATTGTGTACAACAATTTTTACAAAATTAAAATGTTTGCTTACGTACATTGTAGCGACTTTGCAATGTATTTCACGGTTGTTAATAATTGGTTTATAAATTGTTTACAACTTTTCTCGAGAAAAATTAAAATTTTGCTCGAAATTTAAATTATTTTAAAACGCGTTGAATTCACTTTGAGGTTCTCGTCTCAGATAAATCTATTCAAATAAAATGTCTATGAATTTAAAATGTCGGGTCGCCGTCCTGCAGGATGGGTCAGAATGACCCATCGTGGGATTGCGCGTCTCATTTTTCAGTCGGGTGTCCGAGGCTTAATTGGCCGACTCAGACGGCCGCTCGAGCTGCGTTCCGTGGGACGGATAAACTATAATAATTTCGCCTGCGTTTCCGGCAAAGAGGATCGCCGCGGCCAACTACCAGATCTCCTTATTAAGTGCCCGCGCCGTAAAGAGCTTATTCCACCCCCCCCCCCCCCGCCCCCACCCCTCACCCACCTTCCGCCCAACCAGACGAGTTAAGTACGAAATAATTGCCGGGGAAAAACTCGCGGGCGAACTATTTCAATATTCCTCGTCCGCCGTGTTTCTCGACATTCTTCTCCGGAATTCGCCGCTCTGCGGAGAACTCGTGGGGTCGTAAGGATGTTGGTAAGGGCTGTGAAGCCTGGCGCCGAGATGTATGTCGAGCAAGACGCGGCGAGGGCAGAAAGTTGTTACCGTAATTACGCTCCTTAAGGAGCATTGCACACCGATCGTCGTGCTCAGCATTGTGACTGGCACGCGCGGCGGATTTGTCTCATTTTCTCGCGTTTCGTCTTGATCCAGTGTCGAGTGGTACGCGGCACGGTGCTGATTCGAGGTCTACTGATGTTCGAATCAGAACGTGGGGTAGAATGAGCGGTCGATCGATGTTTCGTATGTGAAAATCGAGCATTCCGCGTTGGCATCGAAATTCCGGTGTGCGATCCGCTTAACTTCGACTGGCTGCACGTTTTCTGCCCAGACTGCGCGTGCCGACGCGGGGGTGGGCGAGGGTGGAGGCAGACTTTGTCTCCCCGGTGGGCGAACTCTTCGAAAGTTTCGCGCTGGCCGGGCAAAAACCGAAGGCTCGTTAGGGGTCCGCGCATTTGCATGACATTTATCACAACTCCTGGGGAAGACCTTAAAGATACGCGGGGCCCCGGGATGGCCGGGATAAGAGTGGGAAGGATTAACGGGAGGACCGTCGGCGGTGTGTGCGTTGAGATTTACGCGACGGAGCCCCGGAGAGAGTGCCCTGAATATTTTAGCCGCGCATTTCTGAAATCGCTTGCGCCGATCTAATTGGACGTTTCTTTTATCCGCCCGGAGTGCTGTTTCGGGATTTACGGGGACTCGGAGCTTTCTTTCATAAATTCGGACGCGTCGGTTCGTGGGGCCGTTTTAATAATTGATATTTTTAGTTTACTGTAATAGTTGGTCGGTACGAGTGTTGTGTCATGTGACACGTCTGTCGATTCTTTTTTATTAAATATATTTTCATTTTAGAGTATGTGTACTAAGAGACACTGGTTCGGACTACTGCTTTGGGGTGACGATGAAGTCATCTGAGTGATGGCGCACGTGTGCAAAGTAATGATGGAAAATCGTGTGTAACTTTAGTCGAAAATTTGAACCTGGGTATTTCTACATGTATATAGCGGATTGCATGCAGCTAATGTCATTTGGAATGATTTTTTGTGTGTAAAATGTTTTTACCTTTGCCTTACTTTGTTTTATGGATTTGTATACGAAAAGCATGTCTATGAGTGTAAATGGTCTAAAGATTTCAATAGTACATTTTATCGCAGTCGATAGATTTTGACTCTCGCCCACTCCTAACCGATAACAGACTACAGAAATTTTCACATAGGCACTCGTAGCCAAGATCATTGGCATTTATGTCATCTGCCTCCGTCGATATTTTTTTTTCATTCATTTTAATAGCACATTATATCGCAGTCGACAGATTTTTACTCTCGTCCATTCCTAACCGATAACAGACTACAGACATTTTCCACACGATCACATAGGCCATAGGCAGTCGTAGCCGAGATCGTCAGCGCGTAATCGTAAATCCTCGGTTTATGGACACTTCGCGTTAGGCGGTTCGGCTGTAGGCAGAATTTCGTGCGGGTCCCGGTGCTCGATATAAACGAAATCCGGCGGGAGGCGAGTGCGCGCGGCAGAATTTCCGGCAAACGACGTATTTACGTGGCTCCGCCGATGCATTTCCTATCGGCTCGTTCCGCTCTCCTCCACTTCTCTACGCCCGACGATCCGGCGAGCTCCGGGAAACGCGGCAAGAAACAGCGTGCCATGTCTCTCTTCATGCACGCGCGCGCGCGCGGTACGGAAAATGCGAGTAATAATATAACTGCGGCCGCACACGTAAATGCGAGATGGGAGAGTGGAGGGCGGCCATTAGGATGTGCGTTGTTTCCGCGGCTGCTCATTGTGGCATTAACGCCACGCTACACGAACCGCCACCCCCATCCCATCCCACCCCCCACCTCGTGTGTTTTTTTAAAAGCACGCCTCGTACTTTATTTCTGTTAAGCCCCGCTCATCCGGCCGCTGCACATCGAAAATAATTTCCGGTCTCGCGGCGCAGTTGAAACGTCTAGATTTAATTTTTACCATGGCCGACGAGCCCTCGGAGCACGGAAAATAATATAATTCTCGCGGATGTTCGAATAATGCGCGGGCTCGCTTGTGGGGTTTGGACGTTTAACCCTCTCAGTGCCGAACAACGATGTGTATCGTTGTTGGCGACACTCGCGAAAAGTGCCAGCGACGATGTTATTCGTTGCGTGTTCGATGGCGCCTTACTATTGGCGTCGCAAGTGATCACTGTCTGAAGAGAAATTTATAAAACGTCATAAATATAAAGCGTATAAATGGTTGAATTCCTCTACAACTTGTTATATTGTATTTCGTCACCTTACCAAATCACATCAAACTCGGTACTCTTCGCTTAGCCACAATTCTTTCGATCGGCACTGAAAGCGTTAAACATCGTCGTAAGTAGTCGAGGCTGCTCATTAGACCGGCGAGCACGGAAAACTCGTAAATGGGACGAATATAGAAATGAGCATTTGCCTATCGATCGCCGCTGCAACGAAGTCTCGGGGCACTTGGCGGAGTCGAGTCGAAAAGCCATCAATCGACCACCTGGTGGCCGCGCGATTTTAACGATTTCCGGTCGTTCGATCTTAACGACGCAAGGTCAGCGCGCCAGATACAGGATCGAGGAGGCGAGCACTGCCAGAGTACGAGAAGGAGAGTGAGAGAGAGAGAAAGAGAGAGAGAGAGTGCACTCATTACGGTCTGGGCTTTGGCGTAAAATGAACTGTTTAGCCCGCGCCCGCGAGAAGTGTCAGTCATACTCGCGCGCCGGCAATACAATTACTCGGCCGCGACGAGAATTAAATTTGCATAGGACAACGGTGACCGACAGCCTGCGGTTCGGCCGAATTTTACACCCGCCGCTGCTGTTATATCGCCGATGTTTCTGCGGCGTTGTTACGCGCCGCACAGTTTCCGCGGCTCGTAAAGCGGCGCAAGTTGGAATTTCATTTTTGATAGGCTGACAACGCGCGCGCCTCCCGTCCTGTCGCCGCGGAATTATGCATTAGAGGCCGGTGAAATTGTTGCGTCGCGACGGCGAATTTAGAGTCTGCGGATGTATATATTTGTAAGTGGCAGTCAGCAGGTTGTGACGCTTGTTTTGTGGCGTATTATAACGGGTCGACGAAGAAAAAATAACGAAGTTATGTAAATGCCGACGTTTCGACTATTGTTACATTTTTTTTTTTGCGACTCGTTTGCAACAGAGTCGCAGCATTTGTTATTCTTGAACTTCGACTCAATTCTTTTGGGATAAAGAACCGAGTTTTTTACTCATTATTTATTACTTGTTCACGGGAAGAACCCATTATATACGACAATTAGCCGAAGAAAACAACAGAATGGAAGCATGCACAAATAATATAAAAAGAAGAAAAAACTCTTATACTAAATCTTAATGGTTATACATGTAAGCAAGGAGGAGCGCAAAAGCAGAACGAAACAAACATAACATAT
Source organism: Priocnemis perturbator (assembly GCA_963942575.1). Lineage (NCBI taxonomy): Eukaryota > Metazoa > Arthropoda > Insecta > Hymenoptera > Pompilidae > Priocnemis > Priocnemis perturbator. The sequence continues at coordinate 1,564,296 of OZ012654.1, forward strand.
AGACTAGTAACTAAATAACGGCAAATAATACGAGATTAGTATGAAATGGAATCTAAAAGATACAATAATAAAAACAAGAAAAAGAAATAATAATAAAGACCAGCATACATCGGTAAAGCTGTACTTATGACTACCGTAACCCGGAAGATCTGCGCGCCGAGTCGAAGGTCAACAAGGCAGGCCAAACGATCTTCGAAACAAATCCAACCATAAAAAAATTGGCTTTGTAGGAAAAAAGTCGATTCTTCAAAGAATCGATCTTTTCTCTCGTCTCTCGCAGGGCCGTTTTTTTCTCGCATTCCATAATTTCTCGCCCCCAGCCCCCTAACGACGGACCCGATTTTAACGAAGGCCCGTCCGATTTCGCACGCGCTCCATTCCTTGCTGCAGCTCGTTCGGCGTGCAATTTTAACGATTTCCGGCTCGGCGTATCCTCGACACGTTCCACGCACGTCGTCGCGCACTGTGCTCGACGAAAGCCAGATGCCGGAGCGGCTCTGAGGCCTCGAGGCGTTATTATGGCGGGGCGAGGGGCGTCTAATGACAGCTCATCGATTATCGCTGTCTCGTTCCGTCGATCCAACTAGCGCGCGGCCGATTCTCGCGTCCGCGACAATGAGCGCGCGCCACCACGCGCAGTGGGTCGAAAGTCGAAACAGAGGAAAGTCGGGACGTAGCGCGATTTTGTGTTTAGAAATGCGATGTGTGAATTACACTGGACAACAGAATTTGACTTTTTGCCTCTTGAACGAAAATAGCCAATTTCGATGAATTTTGACCCGCTGGATACGAATGTGAAACCAGTTTTTCAAAAGTGGGTTGAGAATTTGAGTAATTGAATTTTGAAAAAAAACAGCCTTTTCGACTTTGAACAACAATCAGGCCGTACGTACCTATAGAAGTTAGACAATTTTTATTTGTTACAGAAAATTCTCCAGACTTACGAATAAAATGATGTACAGCACTTTTACAATTTGAACTTGCAAATCTATTCAAACATTGATCAAAGTTGATAAGACATGTCTCGCGCACCTGTTGCGAGATGTTTTTCAATTTTCAGAAAAAATTGTGACTCCGACGTGAATTCCAATGACTCTACGCAATAGAGTTCATCGTTGGAAATAAGTTTCTCCCCCGAAAAGATATCAATGGTTTTGAAAATTATGCCGCAGTAAGGCTGGAGGCTAAGTTTCATTGCGTTGGGAAAATGTTCAATATTTTGCAAAGGGGCAAAGAGAATATTTTTCAATAAATGTGATTTAAGATAGGGAAGTTTTTTTTCTATAAATTGCCCTCTTAAGGGATATGTGTAACATTGGGAACATTTTCATTGATTTTATCGTAATGAGAACAATTTTTTCTACAATTTTGAACAATAATTCAACTGCCGCTTGGTACCGTTTCAGAAACTGTATATCACTGTCCGAATGAAATCTGCTGTAACAGAACCACGCTACGAGTATGTCGTGTCAAGCCTGCACACACACATATACTTGACTACAGCCAAGTATCGGCGCTCGCCTAAACACTTTCCTACATTCCGACCCACCGCGCGACGCCGAAAGCGTCCCGTCAGCGTTCATCGCCCCACAAAAATCGCAGACAAGAAGCCGCCGTATCTCCGGCCCCGGCAAATCGGATATCCCGAGATCAATTATATCCGAAACATTCAACCCCGCCAGAGCGCGCATTTAAATTTTCGATTTAAACCAAAATCAATCCGCGTAACGAGCCGTCCGAAACGAGAGCTCGTCAGCGCGCACTTCCCAGCTCTCTCTCCGAAAAACACTTAGAGTCCCTGGGGATTAATTACACCGGTCGCAAATCTCGTCCGACAATAGGCCAATTAACGAGCCACCGTGCGCCATTTTTCAATGAAAATGAAGCTCCGTCCGTCGCGAGCGCTCTCGACATTTTTCATCGATCGACCTCACGTCCTCTTGCCTCGCGGCGCATTAACGTAGAAGGGGAGTAAAGAGGGGGGCGGCGGCGTGGTGGGGGTGCATAGGGGAATGCAGGGATGACGTCGCATTTATGACATCGAGGTTAACGACAATCCATGGATTACTCGCGCGACACGTGTTGCCGACATTTACCGGCGTGACGTTAACATGCTCTCGCCCTCTCGACGCGCGCGCGTACGTCGGTCCATGTGTCGCGAGATTTTCACCGCACACGACACGTCTCGCCTGACTTCCCCTGCGTTTAGCGCGCGCTCGCCCGTTTCGAAGCGCCGAACGACGAGCCGGACGTTTGTTTTTCCCGTCGCCGACTGCGAACGCCTGCGAATGGCCTCGCTGTGTAATTCTATGATTTTATAATTTCGTGGTGCCGTGTGTAGGGTGAACGGTTTTAAAATTCGCCGGAATTCCGAATTCTGGATACGAGGTTGGTTGCATTGGAAATGTATGGAAAACGGTTATGTTGTTTTCGGTTGCACGGTTGGCGGTGTCGGCTGTGCAATGGTCGAGTTGTAGGGACCTGAATGTGTGGTTTGATGAAGAAGTAATTTGGACAAATATGAAGCCAACGGCATTCGTTTGGGAAAAGTTATTTGCAGTGTTATTTATTGAAATTCTGGCTTCTCTTTTATAGTTGATGCAATGTTATGTTACGAGGAGGTGATATGAGATTAATTTGGACTTATTTTAAAATGTTATTTGTTATCCAACGCGCCTACGTGCTCATTGTCGGTACAGTGCAGGTTTGGAAAGAAGGTACTCGGGACTGCATAGGGGCAAGAGGAGTACTCTGCACACATAACAAGCTCTGACATAGTACATAGTAGAACTCGAACAGTTGTGTGACCGTCCACTCTGACCAACTGGACCCGCCTTCCTTCCAGCTCTCCACAGTGCGTCATGCTCTCGGCATAAACAGAAAAACATGAAGCGACAGTAATAATAGAATTGCTTCTAGCTAGTATCAGTACCCCTTCCATTAGTTATTTCCAAGTAACATTTAATGTCATCCGAAAGGTAATTTTAAGAGGAACAATAATGATCCGCAGTATATTTTCGTCAACTGTGAAGGAGAAGTCAGAATTTCAATACTTTAACACTGAAAGTGTCGTATTCGTACGCCACTTGAAAAAAAGTGGCATATTTTATTATACTCTGGCTATGTCAATTATGATACGTTTCCCAAACGAATGCCGTTGGTCTCATCTTCGTACCACTTATTTCTAGGTTTGGTCAAATTTTCGCCAAGACTCGCGACATTTCGTTTTCACAGATCGAGCCTCGAGAAACGCACAGAGCCGCGGGTCTTCTTTAGCGTCCGCCGAAGTTCGTCCGATGTTTCGCAAAACGTTGGGCCTGGCCCGGAAGTGTAAAAAGTTGCTCCCTCGCGTAGATTGTAGACGAGACCGCGAGAGCCGGGCTAATTGAATTCAATCGAAAATGCCTGCCTAATTGCAGCGTCAAGCTCTCTCTCTCTCTCTCTCTCTCTCTCTCTCTCTCGTAAACCTCATCGCCGGAAGTTCGTCGTGTTCAGCCCTCCGAAACTCGCCCCCCTCCACCTTGCCCCACCCCAACCCTCGCCCTTCTTATCCGAACCCTCCGCGACGAAAGTGGGACTGGCAAACTTTCGAGTCGGAACTGAATCTTAAGTGGCCGACTCGCCAATTTAAACTTCCGCCGCGATATCGCTGTCCCTGGCGCGCGCTGTCCTTGAAAGCGGGTTAACTCCCGCGAAACGAGGATCATCCTCGGATCGGCGCTCGAGTTTTCGCTCGCGAACGAGCCGGCGGATGCGTTTTTGAGAGTGCCCGGCGATCGTAAAAGTGCTTGCGGATTATACGTCCGTCGTCGGCCGCGAGCGATCGGGCGCCCAACGAGAAAAATCGTCGGCGAATTTGTTGAACGACGAGCGACGAGTGGGCCGCGATAAAAACGGCCGTTTTAACTTCTAAGTTTTTTTTTTGAAGCTCGAAAAGCGTCTACATATTTGTGCGTTGAAAGATTTGTCGGCGGGTTGCGAGAGCGATGAGAATTGTGCGAGGCAGAATTTTTGGGCGAGGAGTGAGAGAAGGAAGAGAGTCTGAATTGTACGAGATGAATGATGAGGAACGTTGTGCTTGAAAGGAAGCGCGATAGGCGGCTGTGAATGTGGCTGTGGTCAGAGAAAGAGAAGGGTGACGATGAAATAGGCAAAATGGCCTGGAAACGGTTGGCTATTTATAAATCAGAGAAAAGTGTTGAACGGGTTCAAAGTAGGATTGTTCGATTCTCCTGAAAGAATCGTTTGAGGTAAAGAAACGAATTCAAGAGTAACAATTGCTGCAAATTGAAAAAAAAAAAATGAAATAAAAAATCTATCTCGTAGGAATTCATTTTTGGGGTAAAGAATTGTGTTCAACATTAATAATATAATAGAATCGATTTTTTTAAGAATCAAATTAAAATCAAACATTTCTACTTCAAACAGTACCATGAAGAACAACCGAAAGTTCTGCTTTTATTTTCTCCCCCTTTTTCGATTCGCGCCTGGTCGTCGGTATACGTCTGTACCGATGAAAAGTTAACTGCCAGACATCCGCGGCGCTTCGGGTCTCGCTGGAACGTGGATATGGTTTCTTTTACGACAATTCGGAATTCAAAACCGCAGCGCGTACTCCGCTCGAAATAGCACGCCGTCTGAGCGCAGCTTGACACTGTCGTGTAAACAGCGCGTAGTCGAACTAGCCTGGTTCCTCCTCCAGCCCGACTGTCTGGCCAAGAACATTGCACTACTTGTTCATGGCGTGTTACATTGTAAACGTTGAGCCGTGCACGCTTGGCATAATCCGTTTAGTTCACTCAGGCTTTACCACCCCGTCGACTGTCACGTCAAATTCAGTAATGTTTTTTCGGAGGGCTGGGGTGAAAAATAATGTTTTAACCGACGCCGAAAAATAGGGGAAAATATTCGCATTTTTACTCGCGCCCGGCGCTTGGTCGTGCCAATGACAAGCTACAATATGATGCCGCTCAATTCGTTAAGGAAGAATTGGACACACGTAAGAAAACCGCAGGAATTCGCTGCATTTTAATGTATTAAAAGAGCATACCAAATTTCATAATTTAACATACGGCCTCTTATGGAACAATCACGATTGACGCTTGTTTGTCGTTAGATTTAGCAGTTGTATACTCAGTGTAAAAAATTATTTTAAATGGAAAGTTATTCTTTTTGTAGTACCAACTGGATATTATTCTTCCATTTGTCTGTGTGAAACATACACGACACCCACATTTGTACACACGTATGCATTTCCATCAGGTGGCGTTAAGTTTTGTCCAGAGACGTCTGTCCGATTCCTTCTTAAAGAAGCAAACGAACTCGATGCATCAGCCCTTCGCTTCGAGAGCGATCATATTTCCCGCGGCTTGTCGCGTAAATTTTCCGGCCGTGCCTCCGAGCGTTTATTGCCTCGTTTAGTGCGTCGCGGCTCGTTTCGCAGCTTCGTGCCGAGGTGCTAGATTTACGGATTTCTGATTAGCCGCGAGCACGCTCATCGAGCGTTCGTCAATGAACCCGAACCACCCTCAACACTCCCTCGTGGACCGACAGTAAAACTCCTCCACCTTCCACCGCAACCTCCACCCATCCCTTTCTAGTAGGGACGTTGGATTCTGATCCAATTCTTCAATAAAATCGATTAAAAACAAGATTTTTTCAAGAATCAATTCCTCCAAGAGCGGTTGTTTATTTGGAATATTTAAAAGAATCATCAGCATTTATTATTCTTGAACTTGAACTCGATTCTTTACCCCAAAGATTCGATTCGTCATCACTCGAATACTTCAATACTACTTTCAATATTCGAATAGGATTCGGGTATTCGAATATATCCGATGACTATTCGAATACGTAAACCAATTGAATATTCGGATAGTATTCGGGCATTCGAATATATCCGACGACTATTCGAATACATAAACTCATCGAATATTCGGATAGTATTCGGGCATTCGAATATATCCGGCGACTATTCGAATACGTAAACTATATATTCGGATAGTATTCGGGTATTCGAATATATCGGATAACTATTCGAATACGTTCACTGATCGAATTTTCGGATAGTATTCGGGTATTCAAAGTATATCCGACGACTATTCGAATACATAAACTGATAAAATATTCGGATAGTATTCGGGCATTCGAATATATCCGGCGACTATTCGAATACGTAAACTCATATATTCGGATAGTATTCGGGTATTCGAATATATCGGATAACTATTCGAATATATCGGATAACTATTCGAATACGTTCACTGATCGAATTTTCGGATAGTATTCGGGTATTCAAAGTATATCCGACGACTATTCGAATACATAAACTGATAAAATATTCGGATAGTATTCGGGCATTCGAATATATCCGACGACTATTCGAATACATAAACTGATCGAATATTCGGATAGTATTCCGGCATTCGAATATATCCGGCAACTATTCGAATACGTAAACTTATCATATATTCGGATAGTATACGGGTATTCGAATATATCGGATTACTATTCGAATACGTTAACTGATCGAATATTCGGATAGTATTCGGGTATTCAAAGTATATCCGACGACTATTCGAATACATAAACTGATAAAATATTCGGATAGTATTCGGGCATTCGAATATATCCGACGACTATTCGAATACGTAAACCGATCAAATATTCAGACACCGTATAATTCGACGTACAATCCCAGCCCTACCCTCTACCCACCGAAAACAAAGCACACCTCCTTCGCGCACCGGCCCAACAATATTCCGGCAGATAGAAAAGAACAACAAACGACGGAAGTCGTGCAACGCATCCCACCCACGCGCGCCTGCTCTCGCGAGGATCGATAATAAAAGTCAACGACACTGCGCGTCGTAACGGCCATTAGTTTTGCCGAGCGTCGTCTGAGTCTAGCGCCATGTCGTTCTCCCGACGTCTCCGACGCCGGTTCCGCGTCCGAAAGTCGGCCGCCCCGCGACTGCGGCGGCGTATCGCGGAAATCTGCCGCGTGACAAACGTCCGCGGTGCACGAAAGGCATTTTTGCGCCCGCTGCGAGGGGAAAAGACAAAAGGAAAGGCCCGTGACGGCGCGGCCGAAGTCACCGCTTCGTAACGCGAGCGGCCGGATGCTATTTATAGCACGGAGAGAAAACAGTGAAAAGTTTTAGCGCGAGCGTCGTCCGACAGCAATCATCGAACAGCTGACACACACGCGTGATCTGAGAATAGACGTACCGCGCGATGAATAATTCTCCATTTTTTTTTTCCTTTCCTTGCTTGCCCCTCCTCCGCCAAGCGTGTGTGTTTCCCTGGCCACCCGACGCGCGTGCCCGTAAAACGTTGTCGCGCGGAAAAACGTGACGTTCACGAGACTCGTTTCACTTTTTTCTTTCCTGTTTTTGTTTTTCTTTATTTTCTGAAAAATAGAACCGAAGAGTCTGTCAGCGAAACAACTCCCGCGACGCTTCATTACTCTCTCGCTGTTTTGACTGGCCGCGGGCGCTCTTTGTTTTTCAGTAATTTTAATCTGTCTCTCATGTTACGTTCACTCAGCGATGCACGGAGCATGGTCCGCGGAAGTGCCTTACCGTTTCATACCTAAACCACCAAGTCCACTCTTCGCATCTTGACTCGTCTTTCGGTTCACAAAACGAATCCTCCCGTAAGTTTCTCTCATCCACTCGACCGAAAATCCCGAGTACTTCGAGCAACGAACCCCGATCCTCCGAAGCCTTCAGACCGTTCGTTCCCTCGATCCTCGAATCCGCACCGATCACACTCTCTCACTGCCTCTCACTTCCGCGATCCTCGCACGTGTCCGGCACGCTTCCGCAGCCTCCCAACGTCGGAATCCCGTGAATGAAGCTCGCCGACACCGCGCGCACCATCGCGAGACGTACCCGAGAGCGCACCACCTCTCGTCACTCGACGCACTTACGTCGACTTTCACTCGTCCGCGAACTTCTTGGCGGCCCTCGCGCGCGCCGCACTCATTCCCGCGTCCCTTCGCCCGGAATCATTCGAGTGCCTCCGCCGCTGTCCTCCCCCTCCCCACCCCTCCCGCCAGCAGCCAGCACAGGAACGAAGTCTCGGGCACGTACCTTCCGCGCCGCACTCCGTCCCGCGCTTCCAGCGTACAGGAGCGTGCGGAATTCGAACCCGGGGTTCGATTTGGCGGCACCCGCTTGGAGCCGGTCAGCATAACTGTTCGAGTAGAGCACTCACTCCCGGATTCTCTCTCTGTCTCTCGCCCCTCGCGCCTCCCCCCGATCTCGTCCTCCGCGTCCCCCCTTCATCTCACCTCCGCCACGCACTCCGGCGTCTCCTCTTTCTAGCACCTTCTTTCTCCCTCCGCTCCTCCGTCCTTCTCGCGCTCCCGTAAACACTCTGTCACTCTCCCGTGATAGTTTTCTCTCTCCCCGTTTCTCCTCCTTCTTGATCGCACCCCTCTCTCTTTCTGTCTCCCTCTCTCTCTCTGTCTCTCCTTCTCTCTCCTTCTCTCTTTCTCTCTCTCCTCCCGCTCTCTCGCTATCTTACCGATCTAAAATTACCCCAGAAACGATGAACGTTCTCCTGCTCGCTCTCCTCCTCCTCCTCATCTGCCCACCTAGCCTTCTTGCCCTCTTGCGGTTTCCTACGCGCACACGCGTCTTCCGCTCGCTCCCCCCGTCGCGCCGCGCTCGGGGTGAGCGACTCATCGCGTAGATCAGCTTTATCGATCGATTGCGCGGGGCATAGTGGACGTTTTCCGAGCGTTCATAGTCGATCGATCAGTGCTTGGCGCGTCCGTGGGTTTTTGGCGAGCGCAGCATTCGAGGAACCGTTCTTGTGGGGGAGAGTAAGGAACGGCTGGGTGGAAAGTCGGACGGTTCGAGAGACTCGAGACACCCCACTAGAAATCTTTATTGAACCTTCTGGAGTCAGGAAACGTGACGGGCGTTTCGAGAATTTCGTTTGGCTCTCGGGAAAACAATGTTGGTGAGGGTGTTGAAATTCATGGTTTTATGCTGTAGGTGACGATGATTTATTGGAAACGTTCAAATTTTGTATTTTATACCAAATAGGACATTACTTCAATGAAGATTTTATGAATTAAATATGTTTTGCACGGTTTTTCATGGGTACCTGCTTTTACCCGGTAGGTTCGAGTAAAACCGAGTATGTATGAAAATCCGTGTAAAACATATTTTAATTATAAGATCTTTATTTAGGTAATGTCGTATTTGGTAAAAAAAAAGTAATTAAACGTTTGTAACAAATTACCGTTTATTTTAATTATTATAAAACAGCGCTTTACATTATGTTAACATTACCTGGCCTATACTTGTTATTTTAATTTGGGTGACAAACAAAAGTCTCCTATAAAATTCTTCCTTTGCTTTCGAATCGCTAAATACTGCTTTGCAGAGGTGATCCACTGAACATTCAATATTTAGACTTTGCCAAGCGATAAATAATCGTCTAAAACATAAATTACTGGATAAAGACCGGAAAATACGATTCACTACTTACAATTAGCAGATGTTGACACTGTAATTCGCCTACTTACGTCGTGGGGTCCAACCGAATGTAATACCAAACAGTGGATTCTTATCGCGCCTCTTATCTTACAGAAATAACGGTACCCGGTTTTTTACCCTACTTTCCCCTAGTCTCAGTTTCGCCTGGACAGATTTCCGTACAGGTAACTTGCTTCTAAGATTGTGGAATTGTTTCATTGAATCCATCTGACCGGTCTTGTTCCACAGATACTTTCATCGTCGGTCGCTTTTTATCTGTCGGTGGACGATGCTTTCCTTCTCGACGAAAAGTTTCATTAAAAACTTTCCCGACACAAAAGGGGAAGCGCGCGATATCCGTGGCTGAACGCAAAAGGGGTGGGGGTGGGGGGAGGTTTGGGGGCGATAATTAAAAGTTGAACATTTTCACGTCGCGAACTAAACAACTGTAGAGTGAGCGCGCGTGTAATTTTTTACGGCGCCGCGGCTGTTTAAAGGGTGTGTGCGAGTCGAACGAATGAATTTGGATGCCGCGTAGAATCGATGATCGCATGTCTTAAGGAGGAATCGGACAGACAAGATGGAACAATTAATATGTAATTAATATTTATTACTGTCATCCACGGTCAATGTTATCTTTATTCGGTGACGTAGCACAGAATTCTTGGTATTGCGACATCTCCACAAGAGACCGTATTAAATCATGGAATTTGGTATGCTCTTTTAATACAATAAAACACGTCAACCCTCAAAATTTTAAAAATTTCTACGATTTTCTTACGTGCGTCCAATTCCTCCTTAACAAATACCTCCTACTCCGTTCGAAAAACTAAAACCCCAAATATCCTCCATACGCGGTTCCAGTCTCGAAAAGAAATAGAAACTCCTCTCGCCGTGCCGATATGAAAAAAAAATAAGACAAAAAAAATATACATGTCGAATAGAGAACCCCCTTTTTTGAAGTCCGTTAAGATCTGTCGTATTCCGTGGCTGCACAAATCGGGAGCACGAGATGTACGTGCGGGCGGATGAGAGAATTGAATGGGACCACGAGCTGAGTCGCGTCGACTTTTAAACGGGCGAAACGGGATCGCGAATAAATTGACGAAATCGCGCGCACCTGTTCCCGCCGCCTCGTGGGACGCGAGAACGTTTTCCGTTTTCGACGATAGAAGGAATCCAGATGCGCGCCCCCTCGCCGCCTCCTTCGCGCGTGTGTCAACCGGCTTTCCACTCGAGTGGGCGTTCGTCGGTGTGCCCTACATTCGAAGTTAAATCCACGCCGTCTTCTAGTCCTACAGATTCGGCTCCGACGAATGCTCAGCCCGCGAATCACTCGCGTACACTCGTAACGATCGACGTTCTTCCACTCGTCGGCTTCGAATCAGTTACCGGATTCTCGACGATAATTATTTCCTGCACAGAATTCGAGAACAATGCGCGCGTACGTGCTCGAAGTCTCGAATCAACTCGCGAGGTCGGGCTAAGGGTTCGGCTCCGGCACGCGTGATGTATTTCAGTCGAATAAATAGACAGGTTCGGAAGTGGTCAATTCCGAAAGCATCGCGAGTCAAACTTGATTATTCATAGAGCCGGCCTACTTCGAGCGTCTAATCATTCTGGACTAGATCCCTGACGTAACTCAGACTGCGCACAGACTCGAAAAGGTAGCGCTCGCCGCCTGATTCACCCGTTCACGGAATAAAAGCCGATGCCTGACGTGCGGGCCTGAAATACGCGCGTCGAGGACGGAAATTCGTTCGTGAACGAAGGTCGATCCAACAATATCCCCTTTCCCGTCGAAAAGCGCAATGTTTATCCCGCTGCCCACCTGCCCCCGACGCGATGATTAATGCCCGGTGACGTAGGTTATTGACCAACGGCAACGGCGTCGTTCTACGAGTCGCGCACGTGAGCCTGAAAGTTTCAACGGGACACGTAGGAGAGTTTGCGGGACGAAGCTTTTCATCCGGCTCCACCTTTCAGACGAATCGGCCGTCTCCCGTTTACGCAGCTGTGTGCTCGGCGACTGTAGAGTTGGAACTATTCGTCGAATTATCCGGTATTCGAATATTTGATCGGTTTACGTGTTCCAATAGTCATCGAATATGATTCGAGTACTCGAACACTATTCGAATACTCGAGCACTATTCGAATATTGCTCCGTTCTGGAATACTCGAACACTATCCGAATATTGCTCTGTACTCGAATACTCGAATACTATTCGATATTGTTTAGTACTCGAGTATTCGAGTACTATCCGATGTTATTCAGTACTCGAATACTCGAATACTATCCGATATTGTTCAGTACTCTCTTTTTACGTAGTCTAATTAGATACTTTCTCCATTCTCGAATATTGTACAACTAATGGGCTCTAGTCCATCAATAAAGAATAATAATAATAATAATAATAGTACTCAAATACTATCCGAATATTGTTCAATACTCGAATACTCGAATACTATCCGAACTATCCGATATTATTCAGTACTCGAATACTATCCGAATATTGTTCAGTACTCGAATACTCGAATACTACCCGATATTATTCAGTACTCGAATACTATTCGAATATTGTTCAGTACTCGAATACTCGAATACTATTCGAATATTGTTCAGTACTCGAATACTCGAATACTATTCGAATATTGTTCAGTACTCGAATACTCGAATACTATTCGATTATTGTTCAGTACTCGAATACTCGAATACCGAAGTATACTGAAGTATTCGAATATCGTTCACTAGAGGGCCTATGCTATGGTGCAAAGTGACCATAGCACTCAAGTTTATTCGTACTATTCGAATATCTTATGCGAATAGTCCCAGTCCTATCGGCTGGCCAGTTTTGACCCGTTTCTTTCCCCCGCTAACATTCTTGCAGCAGCCTCACGATTATTTCTTCGGAAGCGACGCGAGGCATCTCGGCACAGGCCGAATATTCATACGCTTCGATCGGCGAACCTTTCGACCCTCGCACCGTTCCTCGTACCCAGACAGAGTGTCCTCTAATCAACCTCGTATTGTCGCGTGCTCAGCGCGCACGTCGTTCGTTTATTGCTTTTACATGCATTTCCATGGTGCGCGGACATGGCCGTCGACGGAAAATGGAATTATACCAGACGGCGGCGCGGAGGAGAGTCTCGGCAAGTCTCGACGGCCAATTGAAGGGCTGTTCATTAAAAAGTAACGGAGGCGGTCGGTTCTGGCGAGCGGGAGCGTTCGAAATACAGAAGTAAAATACCACGTGTACAAATTAGCCGTTTAAAGCGCGAATCCGGGCAAGAGCGGGCCTGCGCGCGGCCCTTTAAAATATTAAACCTGCGAATAAATAGCGAGGCGGCGTCGCGGGGGACGCGATTTTCGTGCCGGGACGCACAGACAGAATGGCCGCGGCGAAAAATTGCATCTTTAAACGTCAGCCGACGGAAAATACATATGCATACGGCCCTCTCTCTTTCTCGCTGTTTCTCTCTTCTGCTTCTAACTTTGTTTCCCTCCTGTCACTGAACGAGGTGTGGTCCGTTTGGAGCCCGGATATTTTTGCATGTGCCACGCACACCTAAACAGAATCCGAGGACCCTTTTCTCTCTCTCTCTCTCTCTTCTTCTTCTCCCCCACTCTCCGTAATCCTGGCAGCCGCGTATTGTATTCGAGTTCCATTCTCTGCCTCCTCGGCCTCTGGTAGCACCGGAGTTTTAATTAACCCGCTTGTTTGTCCGCGGCAGGTTGGCATGCTTGAATCGGAACACGCGTGTGCGCGCAACACGCCCGCGCGCACGTGCGCGACACGGGGTATATTGGTATTGTCTACGGATACCCCCTGACAAAATTGCATTTTTCCCTCCCTCACCGAAATCTCTGTCCGTGTTTGCCGGGCGTCAGGGTTCTCCAAGGACAGTTGTCTGAGCGGTGGAATAATGCGTAAGAAATAGTTCTCCACCTTTGTTATTGTAATGAAATATGTTTCTGATCTAAAATGCCGAATATTTCGTAAAGTGTTGCCTTCGAGATGACCTTACCCTAATACTTTTATACGTAGAATAGTGAGAAGAATCGATAGATGTTAAAAATAAGGAGAGCTGTGAGAGAAAATGTGTAATTGCGCCGGGAAGGTGCATTGGTGCATGTGGAACAAAAGTCGTGTAATACGAAGATGGTACTTAGTACACCATGCAATATTGTCCTCTAGAATTTTTCAATTATCATTATCTAAAGAAAAGCTATAGCCCGTCCCAATTGCCAGAATCCCTGTGAAACTCTAGACTAGAAATTGAAGCAGTGAAAAAGAAGAAAACAAAAACTAGCCGTTAATTTACAAAAAAGAAAATCTGCCGCAGAAAATTAAAAGACCTAACTAAGAATGTGACCAGAGAGTGACGCAAGAACGAAGGATACAACTAAAGAATAAGAAAAATGAAAGTAGTGATACGCCTTAAAACTAACAAAAATATAAATATAATAAAAGAAGAACGAAAAACACGCAATAACAAAATGAACGACTAGCGAGACGCTAACAATAAGACGAGACGGCAGAAGGCACAGAAACGCTACTAGAAATAATTGTCATTACCGTAATGCCAGGCTGGTTTCATTTACCACAGTGCCGTCTTGCCATTATATCGTCGCAACCGCTTTATTATCCTTTCGCACCGACAACACCAGACACCGTCCGCCGACGTGCGCGCTGTAACGACATTGTCCGTTCCAGCTGTAACTGGTCGCCGCGTAACATCGTTCAACGCTCGCGCCGGCATCACAAGCGCCCCACTTCCATCGCGACATTCCCGTTAACAGCGCCGTTCATTATACCGCGCGATTGTTATCGCAATCGGCGTGCTCCGTGCGTTTCGACGACGAAAAAATAAAAATCGGAAGCATACAAAAATAAACCGAAAAATAAAAAGGAAGAGAGGAGAGAACGCAAAACCGCCAGATGCGGCCTGCTAATAGAGCGGGGGTTATGGATAGAAAGATCAGTTTTTCTTTTACCATTGAGTTGGTACCCGGATGTCACAGACCGCACAGAACCGCTTTCTGATCAAATACAAATACAAATGGAGATCAGCATTTATAACAGAGAAACCTCAATAATAATAGGAAAAATAGTACATTAATGCAAATAAAGCAAGCAAGTGAAAAAGCTCAAGAGTGCAATAACTAGTAAGCCAATGAGCGGATTTTAGATAATAAGTGTAACTCTAGTTTATTGAGTTGTTAATTATGTACAAAAGAGAAAGGGACCCAAATAAACAAATTTAAACAAAAAAAAAAAGCGGCGGCGATGGCTTCGAGCGTGCCGCAGGAGAGGTACGGAACGGTAACGAAGCTTAGATCGTCTTTTTCGAGGCGGTCCGGCGAATTATTTGCGCGGGCCAATCGATATAACGACGCATCGCGCGCCACCCGCGCCCGGCCGACGCGGGCTCATATTTACAGGCGCGATTTTAATTCTCTTCCGTTCGCCACCGGAGTACGTGCCCGTTCGGGCAACACACGTATTTTCACGCATTTGCCTCCCGCGCGCGCGCGTTCTACACGGTGGCTCGTGTGGACGCTGCTATCCTTGCGCGACGAGAAATGTGGGGTAAAAATCGTCTTCGTTCTTAGAGTCCAGTATGCCAGCATCGTGCGTGCTCCTGGTAAGCGCTTCCCAGATAGCATAACTGACTATGTGCCGACTAAAAGCCGACGTTGAGCAACAAAAAAAAAATAATTTAAAATTTTTTTTTCAAAATTTAGAAAATATGCATGTCGAATAGAGAACCTCCTCCTTTTTCGAAATCGGTTAAAAAGTCGATCTTTAGTTACCAAATTGCCATTTTGTGCTATCTGGGTTCTACCTATGATTTTCGGTCCACTCGCTTCCTCCGACAGACAGTGTCCGTTTTCGAGCCAATCGCGGTAGTCATTTTTCATAAGTCACCGCGTATGTATACGTATCGGACGCTTTCGAGCGAAATTGCATTTCCTTTGTCGTCCTGGCGTCTCGTCGGCGCTCGTTCCTCGGGGCCAGCGCGAAACTCGGTCCGCGACACAGCCCCGAAACTCGTTAAGAGCGGCGTGAAATTTGTATGGAAAATAAATTGCGCGGCCGCGGGCCGCGGAATTAGCTTTGCACGGTTATGCCGATGGGCATGTATGCCCACTGGTCGTCCCGCGTACGCCGCGCTCGGCAGGACGGCCGCAGAGCATCATGCTCGCGCCCTCGCGTAACTGCCGCGCGTAATTTCGCGTGTAATGCGTAATTCGCCGCCGTTCTCGCGTCATTCCATCATCGGCTGCGTTCGTCGGGCCGAGTCGCGTGCGATTTTGCGTTTTGAGCTGTGACACCGAATGAATATTACCGAAAATTGCGCTCGCTGCTAGCCAATCGTTTTTAACAGACTTCGAAAAAGAATTCGACGTGTGTATTTAATTATTTTTTTCCGTTGCTTAATTTTGTACCAGTCCGCCGTGGGAAGATTTTCGATTTTACGGGTTGTTTTTAACAGACTTCAAAAAAGGAGGAAGTTCGACATGTATATTTAATTTTCTTTTAGTCACTCAGTTTTGTACCAGGTCGTCGTGGAAAGATTTTATGTTTTACGGATTGTTTTTAACCGACTTTAAAAATAGGAGGAGGTTCTCTATTCGACATTTATATTTAATTTTTTTTTTCGTCACTCATTTTTGTACCTGTTCGTCGTGGCAAGATTTTCAATTTTACGCATTGTTTTTAACCGACTTCAAACAAAGGAGGAGGTTCTGTATTCGAAATTTAATTATTTTTTTCATCATTCAATTTTATACCAGTTCGTCGTGGCAAGATTTTCAATTTTACGGATTGTTTTTAACCGACTACGAAAAAAGGAGGTTTCTATCTCGGCACCGACCTCAAAAATTGAAAATTACTTTCTACTTTCGAGTGCAGTTTTCTGCTCGGTGTTACTTTTTAATTTTTTTATTTGTTACATGTTCAACTTCTCCAAACTCTCTTTTTTCGGATTCTGCGTGCGGCGGCCGATTCTTCTCCCGCTATTTATCAGCGCGCCCTGCCTCGTTATGAATTTCCATATCCGGCGCAATTTCGAGTGGGGAAATATCCGGTTATCGCGGATCGTGACGACCCTCGTCAATCAGCGGCGCGAGGGAAGTTCGCGTAAACGTTGAGCGATCGACGACTATAGTCGGCTTCGGCCTCACGAAAAGCGACCATCGATCTTCCGGTATCGAAGTTCCGGCGTCGGGTAACAAGTAACAACCCCCCGATGGCTCACGACGCTGTTCGACATCTGCATTTTCCGCCGCGAACATCGAGCTGGACGCGAAACATAAACGAAATCGATTTGCGATACTCGAACGGACAGGAAGTATACTCGTATGCTTACTTAGAATTACATTCCTAGGTGTAAGTTGTTTAAGGACGAACTGGACGGACTGTCTGATCGAAAGTTAATGCCACATGGAGCAAATGCGACATATTTGCAAATGTGAATAATATGTTGTGTATGTTTAACGTGGACTAATGGAAGATTAAGATGTAATTGACACTGCGAAAGGTTGACGTTTTCATTTAAATTTGTGTATACGGTAAAAATTGCCATTGTTCGGTAACACGGCACAGAATGTTTTATATTACGACAACTGGTTTTTCCATAATATTGAACTATTACAAGACACACCTAATTTTTAGGTATACATTAAAATACATTGTGCCTCAAAATTTCAAGAATTTGTGCGATCTTCTTATGTATGCCCAATTCCTCCTTAAACCACATATTTTCTGGAAAATACACAGTTCCAAGAATGATGCAAACTTAGTGTATTACATGCCTATTTAATACATTACAGACACAGTTTTCGCAAAGGAAAAAAAAAACAAATACGATTACTCAACCAAACTCTCGCGCCTCAAATAAAGACCATTCACAAAAAAAATAAAAAAAACTATGGAATTACATTGAGCCTGCAGAAAGTACAAAAATGGCTCTGGCACCCTGCGCACGGTATGAATTTCGCGCGCCAGCCTCGAAGTAGTTTTGACACAACGGACGCGTCCCGCGGAACGATAAACCGTGGCAAAAACCTTGGAAAAAGGTCGGAAACGCCGGGGAAGCTGATAGACGAGGAATGACGGGACGACAGCGCAGCGTCGGAAGAATTACGAAAAGTTGCGCGATTACATCGCGTGACGGTCCTCTCGGATTACACGTCGAGGTCGAGCGAAGAGTAACCCCGCTCCGCGATCCTAAATCCCGCTGGCCCTTGTCAACCGAGTTCAGGAACTCTGAAAGCGACGTGGGCGGCCAAGGCTGCCATATCGTTCCTGTCCCGACTCTCACTGATGTATCCATCCCTCTCACTCTGTTTCCATTCTACCTCTCCCTCTCTGTCTGTCGTACGAATACACCCCGGCGTGGGTAGATGCGTTCCATGTGTTATTTCGGTAGTGAGAGACGATGTGTATTAAAGGCTTTGCCCGTAAATCGACCGTATGAAATTGAGGCTCTCTGTTTCTGTTTCGGGAGAGCGAGAGGGAAGGTTGGCGTGTCGAAATTCCACGCGACGGACGCGCACGATTTTCTTTCGCGCCCACGCGCACGTATGGAAACACGAGTGTGAGAGCAACAGAGAGAGAGAGAGAGAGAGAGAGAGAGTAGCAGTTTTGGCGGATTTACGTTACGTGACGGGGCGGGCGTTGGACGGAATCGGTTTGTCGGTTCGGATTTCGGCGTTCGTCACGTGCGGCCATACACGTTCCAACTTTGTTTCTCCGTACTTACTTGGAGAAACAGCGTAACAAAAGACCGGGCCGCTTTCTACGTTCGGCGAAGACATACTTCACGTCGTACGAAGAGTCCGACGCGTCTCGTTGCTCGTGTACGTGCGGATAGAAGTTAGCAGCTGCCTTCCTCTCTCTCCCCCCCCCCCCCCCTCTCTCTCTCTCTCTCTCTATATCATGTTTCCACCCTCGCGGCCACGGTCATTTCGCTTCGTCGCGTTTCATAAACATCCCCTTCTGATTCGCTCGCGGCTCGTTTGTGCTACAAATTGCTCTAAGAAGATTTCGGTCGGGCCGTTGCCTTCTTGACGGAAGGACCATCTCACCCCCTCTCTCTCTCTCTCTCTCTCTCTCTCTCTCTCTCTCTCTCTCTCTCTCTCTTTCTCTCTCTTTCTCTCTCGCACACTTTTCCTCGTTCCTCTTCCACGGATCTTGATTTATGTGCCGCGCAGTCTCGTGCTCTTTGCTCGACTTTGAAGCACGCGATGCGGGACGACGGCCGCACATTGCGCACTGTTATTTTCATGCCGCAAGAGACTCGTTTTCTTATTTATCCCGACGGCCGGTCCCATCGCTACCCACAACCGAGTATCGAGTTTCGCTGTGCGGCCCAACACTCACGCAACGGCCACGTCCGAGTCAATTAATTTCGACAGCCTTCCCTATTTTTCTTTTTTTATTTTGGTTTATTGAACGGGCTTGGACTCTTTGGCAGTTGTGTACGATAACAAAAAAGACGTAGAATAGAGTAGGAAAACGGAGTTATATTGTCTAGGTTACAGGAATGTAAACGGATAATGAAAGATCGTGTTTTCTCAGTGCCCTGAACTTGATTAATGATGTGGTAACAAGTTTTTTTTTCCATATATTTTTGTATTTCTTTCTTATTTTATTTATTTTTTCCTGCGTGTACTTATCTATTCTTGTAATTACGCGTTTGTTTGACAAGGTTGAGTGTTAGTTATCCCGTGTGCCTTAAAGAATAATAAAAAAGAAAGCAGTCTTGTCCGTTATCATGGTACCCTATATACATAGCCTGGTGATCGTGTCGTAGTTTCAACGAAGATTTTAGGACATAGGACATAGGACGATAGGACAGTCTAGTATATACCGGATAAGACGTGCAAATTTGTGCTGGATTCTTGCGATCTGTTGGATGTATTTTTCTGTGGTAGGAAGACCATATCGCACTATCATGTTCCAAGTGCAGTAAAACTAGCGAGTTATACAGAGTTCGGAGTGTTAGTGAATTTCTAAAAATTGTGTGGAGTGCGAAGGGTTAATAAGTAAGCCCGACTTCGTGTCTTCGATGCCGAACAAGAAGGAACGAGACTGTTTTGAGAGATCGCAAGAAAGAGGCCGCGTGATCGAGTCACATAAATTGCGGCCGGCTTACATAAATACTGTGGACGCTCGCGTGTGAGGACCCCTCCCGATGAGATACCCACGGCGTTTGCCATTAACCACATCAAGCCTTATGGCGTGTCCAATGGCCGCCGATTTCGAAGCCCCGTGAAATCCCGCGGGTACCACGAATCGGCGGCCAAGCGACAAATTAGGCTGGGATCCACGCGCGGGAGACGATCGTAGATCGCAGCCGATCCTGCGTGTTAAACAGGTGTCGTCGGCGTTCCGCTGATTTAGCTCGTCTTAACCCTCCGGACACGCAAAGCGGGTTGACTAAGCGCCATTGCGTCGTTCGGCTAATTAGGTTCAGCACAGGCGTGTGTAGACTGTCGAAAAGTGAGAAGTTTCGATACGTATGTATTTATTTCGTTATTTATGCACCGGGTATGCTCTATTAATAGAGCTCTATAATCGTCTTCTCCCCCTCATTATGTTCTTTCCGAAAGGCGGCTACTGATTTGGGTCATAGTATTTTTCAATCATAGTTTATCAGCTTATTCTGTGCTTTCATTGTTTTTGTTATTGTTTTTCTATTTGTTTCTGTTTATAATCTAATATTTAATTGTTAAATATTCATTATTTCTCCGGTTCTACTATGTTCTGTTCTGTCTCCCTTTTCGCTATTCTACTTGTTTATGATTTTTATCATATAATATTGTACCCATGTATGTCTCTTCTAGTTCTTATTTCTGTACATACTGGGTTTTTCCTGTTTAACTAAATTAAATTAAATTAAATTAATGCATGACAAGACATGGCGAGATGTGACATAAAGATGTGAGTATAATACAACATAACGAGTAAAAGGCTCATATGCTGATAGAATAATTGTAGCGTTTGAGCTAGAAACTACTTTATATAGGATGATTCTGGCAATTGCGACGGGCTATAACTGTTTTTTTTTTTGATGACAGAGAAAAATGGTCGAGGACAATATTACATGGCGTACTAAGTACTCTCTTCACGTTACACCACTTCTGTTGCACATGCACCGATGCACCTTCCCGGTGCAATTTCACTTTTGTTTTTAAACACACCTCTACTTCTTCTTTTTAACATCTATCGATTTTTCTCACTATTCTACCTATAAAAGTATTAGAGTCATTCCAAGACAATACTTTATGAAATATTATGTTCAGTTATGTGCATAGGTGCATCAATATCATACGCGGCATATCTTAGGACCTCGTACTAGACAGTACTCGAATGCAGTCGAATATAGACGCTGGCTCGAATTTAGATCGATCAGTTCGCGTATCGGACGTTGGCAGAAGAGTTCGAATTAGAATTGGACAGGTACGAACTAACTTCAGCACACTGCAGCCACTCGCCATTTCCTTTCGCTTACCCCATTAAATATTCTCGATGCGTTCCGGACTGGTTACTCTATCGAAAAGTGCCGTTCTCTGTCTCTCTCTTTCTTTCTCTCTCTCTCTCTCTCTCTCTCTCTCTCTCTCGCTTTCTCTCTCCATTAACATTTGCACGCTCGACTCGCGGGGGCGAGCGATAAATTTCCATTGTGCTGCGGCGAGTGCGCCGTAATGTACAGCCCTCGTACATCACGGATACATCCTTCCGCGGAAGTCTACTTTAGCCGGTAATTATGGAATTGCGCGTGCACCGTGCGCGCCTGGAAATTGCGGAAAATAACGTAATGGACGGGAGAGATAGAGACGCCAGAAATCAGTCGATCGGCCTGACAAATGTGTCGCGCGAATAGAAATAACGATTCCGGCGAAGTGTGTATGCAGATGTGTAGACGTGCATATGTACGAGTCAGCCACTTCGATTGGTACATATCATGTACACGTTTCGCGTTTGCGTAGCACGCGCGCGTGCGATTTGGATTAACAGGGAATAAGAGTATATTTTCTAAAGTGATTTTATCAATTACAGTAGACTCCCGTATAACGCGGTTAATACGTTACGCGTGATATGAATTCGTGTTATCGGAAATCGTGCTGTACGGGAATATTCTAAAGTAACATGTTCGAAATGATTATTGCAATGCCAGCTTTTATTTTCTGTTTTATCAAATGGGAGAGTATTTTAAAAATAAATGGCATATACAGGAATAGTAAGTAACGCGTAATAGTGAGTGAGATATGTTGAGGTACCAGGAACTAATTACGTATAACTGCTCTGACAAGATTCTTAATTACGAGTTGTCATTTTACAAAATGCTGCCCTTGTTACTATGTATTTGTGTCTTTAACGCACTTTCAAGTAGGGATGTTTTGATTTTGTGAAGAATCGATTCTTTTCATAAAAGCATCGATTGTTTTTATTTAAACACTTGAATAGAATATGCAACATTTATTAATCTTGAACTCGATTCCTCACCCCAAAAAATCGATTCTTTCATTTGGATCTCTAAGAAAATCTGCAACATTCATTATTCCCGAACTTGAACTCGAATCGATTCGTTGATCCTGGTTTTTTCAGAGAATCGATTAAAAAATCGACTCTTTCAAGAGAATCAATGAAAAAATCGACTCTTTCAAGAGAATCGTTGAAAAAAACGACTCTTTCAAGAGAATCGATGAAAAAATCGTCTCTTTCCAGAGAATCGATGAAAAAATCGTCTCTTTCCGGAGAATTTATGAAAAAACCAACTCTTTCAAGAGAATCGATGAAAAAATCGTCTCTTTTAAGAGAATTGATGAAAAAACCAACTCTTTCAAGAGAATCGATGAAAAAATCGTCTCTTTCAAGAGAATCGATGAAAAAATCGTCTCTTTCAAGAGAATCGATGAAAAAATCGTCTCTTTCAAGAGAATCGATGAAAAAATCGACTCTTTCAAGGGAATCGATGGAAAAATCGCCTCTTTCAAGAGAATCGATGAAAAAATCGTCTTTTTCAAGAGAATCGATGAAAAAATCGTCTCTTTCAAGAGAATCGATTAAAAAATCAACTCTTTCAAGAGAATCGATGAAAAAATCGTCTCTTTCAAGAGAATCGATGAAAAAATCGTCTCTTTCAAGAGAATCGATGAAAAAATCGCCTCTTTCAAGAGAATCGATGAAAAAACCGTCTTTTTCAAGAGAATCGATGAAAACATCGTCTCTTTCAAGAGAATCGATTAAAAAATCAACTCTTTCAAGAGAATCGATGAAAAAACCGTCTTTTTCAAGAGAATCGATGAAAACATCGTCTCTTTCAAGAGAATCGATTAAAAAATCAACTCTTTCAAGAGAATCGATGAAAAAATCGACTCTTCCAAGAGAATCGGACATCCTCACCTTCAAGACGCCTTCGAATCCACACACTTTCCCAGATTCCCTCCTCACTCGACTAACCGACTCCTTCTCCACCCCGGGGCCATCCTCTTACCAACGTCAACGATCACCACCGTTATCTCCCATTCCCGTCCCGCCAAAAAAACTCACCCCCCGCACACAATTGGCGCAATTGTTCCGGATCGAGGGAAGATAGCCCGTGGACAGAAAGAAATGGCGCGGAACAGAGGAACGAGCCGAGCCAACATAGAGGTGCGGGACGTGACGCACTCGTAAGTGGATTCGTTTGCTCGTTCGACAGGGCCGCGGGGTCCGGTAATTCGATATTTTCATTAGTTCCGTAATCCTAGATTTTCCGAGCCATCTGCCACTCGGACTCCGCCGTCGTTCCGGCTCGAGTCGCGCCATTGAATTCGCCCGAGTTAATTTCGCGCGAGGCCCCTCCTGTGTTCGGCGTGCGACGATGGAGAGGCAGATAGAAGGGTGGGGCGGGAGTTGCGAGAGCTTGTACTACATGCGCCCGCGACAATGGCCACGGAGTTACAGATGCACCATGGTGCCTCTATGGTGGTCCGTGCCAACAATTCCGCGCGCGCACTATACCGCCGTCCATTGTTTCCTACCCCCACTATACCCGATTCCGAACGCCACTATAGTCGCTCGGGGACGCGCTCATTGAGATAATCGTCAGCGCGCCAGTTTTATGGTTCGGGTCATCTGCCAACGCCAGCAGGCCAGTGTAATTGCTCCGATTCCGAGACAGTCTCGAACGTCACTGTTCCCGAAACTACCTTTTATTCCCGTCGTCTTCGTTCCCAGCCCTCCGAGCGATTCATGGCGCTACCCGCGGATCGAGATTGGCCGGCGAATTTACGGGCGTCGCCGGGGCCGGACGAAGGGATTAAATAAAGTGCGATCAAGTATTTTGTTGAAAAGTCGGCCGCGATAGCGGCGTCGCTCGCTTATTTATCGCCGCGCGAACGAGCGAAGTTCGATCGTAAATTCGCCCGGCGAGCTTTTTCGCGGGAGAGAGTCGCGAGCCGTGAAATAGGGATAGGCAATCGTTAAATCATCACTGATGACTATCTCTGTCTCTGTCTCGTTCTTTTCTCACGTCGGTCCTTCTCGATTTCGTGAACGTCATCCGGTTCAGGCATCGTGCTCTCTGTGCTTCTTAAGGTATTACTAGCGCTGGGTGCCGTATCAAAAATGGGCTCCATTATTTGTTTTCAATTGCGTCAGAAATTTCCCACGGCCCTGATTCAATCCATGCACACATTCCGTATACATATGTGCACACTAGTATACTTAGCAATGATGCATACTAGCGTTTGTACCGCAGTTCAGACTGAATACAAGCACTCAATTTACAATATTTTTTCTCGTGAACTTGACTGTAGAAAGTCTTTTTTTTTTTTAATTTTTCTCGAATGTTAATCTACATCCTGGAATTGTTACAAAAGAAGTTTAAGATTTGTTTTCGAGTTATTACCAAAAAACCGTTTTGTGTGATCATTACCATTGCTTTAGATGGAGAAAACGCTAAACTTTAATTGTTAATAACTCGAGTTCTAGAGGGTGGATCAAGTTACCTTACAGAAAAAAAAATTGTTATTTTTAAAAAATCTTCAATTTAACTCTGGTTTAAAAAAATTGAAGTAAAGTGATTCAGCGCTAGTAATACCTTAAAGGATCTGGCACACTTATCGGACACGACAAAGAACGGATTGGATTGAATGCATGCAAATAAATGAAGCTGCGCACACTCGTCCGGCGCGACACGACATTTATTTGCAATTATTCAATTGTTACCATTTTTGTCGTGTCGTGTCGGATCTGTGTGCCGGATCCTTAAGAAGCGAGAGCCGTCGATTGCGGCCGATCAATTATTTATCGGGCGCGATTAAGCTGATGGAAGGGAAGTGTCGAATGTAAGGGAAACCAAAAAGGGGGAGTGGGGGGATGGCGGGAGGGATGGGACTTTCTCGGCGAACCTGTTGCTTCGAGATGGGATTTATCGGCCGTTCGTCGATGAATATTTCAATGCAATTGCCGCGCCGACTCCGGCAAAACGGTGATAATAATAAATAATGATTATCCGAGGTCGTGGGAGTGGGAAAAAAGGCGATCGAGACTGGCTTGGCTCATTGGGACCTGAGAAATCCGACGACCTAGTCCCTTCCCTCGTTTCCTTCGGCCTCCCGCCTTCCGGCTTTTTTTTATCTAAATTCTACTCATTTCACGCGTTAGACTTGTACTGCAAGCGTATAGGATGCTGTTAAATCGAGACAGTGGTCAAGTTGCTTATGTGGGGATCTTTATACATCGTGTTGTCCAGGGGAGATGACTACGGCGCGAGACCAGGTGTAAGCATTTTAAAATTGTAATATATGAGAAATGAAGGCTAGATTTTTGTAGTGGTTTTTGCAGAAAATCGTCTCTCACGCTGAAACTGTTTGCGATAGACCCGAAAATAAGTAGGGTTTTTTAAAGCTCTTTTTGTGCTCTATCAGATGCCACGGACGCCGAAAATAAAAATAAAATTTAATTTTTTTGCGTTTTGAAAATGCAATATCTCAGAAACTACTGCGATTTGAGGGGTGCCCTTTCATTTTGCAGTGCGTATTAGCATCCTTTTTGATATCCCGAAATTTCCGGTCGATTTGAAGACTTTCATTTTTTCACCCAAAAAAACGGTAACGCAATTGCCTTCTTTGTTTTTCGAGTCAAAAAGTGAAAGTCTCCGAATCGACTAGGCCTTTTGGGACATCAAAGAGGGTGCCAATACGCATCGCGAAATCAAAGGCCACCCCCCAATTCGCACTAGTTTCTGAAATATTGCATTTTGAAAATGCAACAAAATTATAATTTTTTTTTGCTTTGGACGGTAGCGGCACACGATAGCGCATAAACAGACCTCCAAAAAACACTACTTGTTTTCTGCTCTATCTCAAATAGTTTCGCCATGAGCACCATTTTCAGACTTAAACATACGAAAAATCTCGAAAATTTTCTACTACATTCTGCACAAAATCGTGCAGTCGCACCACTAAAACGTGAAAAGAACGCCGAATAAATATCCATTTCTTTGATCGAATCCTAATCCTTGCGAGGTGTTTGAAAAGAGTTTCAATTGCGATTTCTCCATAAGAGACCGTGTTAAATGAATAAATTATTTTCTTCCGAACTATGTAGCAGAGAATTCTGAAATTTGATATCCTCCTCTATTACACTAAAACACACAATCCCTCAAAATTGCAAAAAAATTCTGCGATTTTCTTATGTGTGTCCAATTCCTCCTTAAACGAGCGTACTTTAATCTCAATATCGAGCGTCGCACCGAGCAGCTTCCGGTATGATCTGCCTTCGGGAGGAAGTGTCTCCGAAATGGAGCCTAATCCACAGAGTATCCCCTCGAGGTCGAGTCCAGAACTTCGTCGGCCAAGCATCTCTCTCTCTCTCTCTCTCTCTTGTCCCTCTTCCTTTCGTTTTCTCGTCGGTTTCGAAGGCAGGCGTAATCTCGGCCCACCCCCGCGAGGCACTTAAGCCAAAGCATACAACTACCGGGGGGCAATCTCGACAGGATCCTTCGCAGGAAGCGTGACGAGGACGACCGAAGGACGCCGGAGGAGCGCGAAAAGTTGGCGGAAGGTGGAAAAAGGAGACACGCTGGCCGAACAATCCGGAGGTCGACTGACGAAGTAAGAGAATGGTAGGAGGGGTGGGGGAGGGATGGGGTGGGGGAGGGATGGGGTGGAAGAGGGAAGCGCGGCTTTATTAAAGTTAAACAATTCGCGGACCGGCTGCGACGGTAATCCTGACGCGAGTCCTATTGGCACGGACTCCTGGAATCTTTCGGAGGAGATGACGTAGGGCGCGCCTCCTTCCTTTGGCTCGCTTTTCTAAGGAATCCTAGTGGCACGCCTCCGTGTGCCGTCTTCCATTCGCCCCGGAGTCTTATGGCACGCCGTCTCGAAACTTCTCTCCCGTGACGCTGCCTCGCGGAGAATTATGGGATTTACTTTGAATGCGTGTGGTAGTTCTTTTTTTTTTTTTTTTTTTTTATTAGTAACGGATTCTTATGCCGACTTTTTGGACACCGATCGAATCGGAGGTCTGAGTGTGTTCCTCTTGAATTCCACCCTTACGTCTCGGAATTTCTGGGCTACAGGACGGTGGAGGTGGCCTGAAGTTGTTCGTTATTATACTCCCACATCTGCGGACGTCAAATTTTCATACACCCACACGCTCGCGTCATCACGCCATCGTTCTCCGGCCTCCGCGAAATCTGCTTCTCTCTCGTACTCTTTAGCTCTCTTTCTTTCTCTCTCTCTCTCTCTCTCTGTGCACATCCCACTCGCGTGCCGGTATCGTATAACCCGGAAGGGTGAAAGAAATCTTGGCAAGGAGCGAGCGGATAAAGCGGCACCGGATATTATATCGCTTAGGCGGCGCAATAAAAGGCTCCCGCCAGAAAATTATTGCCGAAAGTACGGCCGACCATCCCGCCTATCCATCCTTCGTAACGATCCCGTGCACTTTCTGCATCCCTAAAATAAATACATACACTCCTTCCGTGCGCGCATTCCCCGGCATATTCGTCCACGATTTATTCCGCGACACTCGCTCCCGATTCCGAAAAGTCCGCGAGTAACTCCGGGCTGCCTGCAGTCTAGCGTTCGCACGTTCCGACGTGTATTTAATAAATTAAATATTTGTTTCTCTCAATCTTTCTTCTTATTCTATTTTCTGAACATGTTCCGAAAGCTAATGTTCTCTCTTCAGGAGCCTATTAACCGATATAATATATGATACTCTGTATGATAACGAAAAAATTAATTATGAACTTTAAGTGAACGTAACAATAGAAATTATGTGTGTTACCATTTTATTATTACTTTCCAACTTTGTTTTCATTGTTACGTTCGTTGAAAGTACACAATTATTTTTTTTTCCTTCACAATATCCCACAAACGTAACTCATTCTCACATAGGTACTGAAACATGCCGAGCAAATCAAATAAGAATCCGTACTCCCTTCTTTTAACCAGCACGCGTGTCTACTGCACCCAAAAAAAGGAAAAAAAAATACGCAACACATCGTTGTCCGTAAAGGTCTCGTCTCAAGGTCCCGGGTTGGCAACCTACGAAGCACCGTGCACTCCTCGAAGTACGGATACGTTTAACGCACGTGCATCCGCGCGTAAAATAGAGAGATCTCCAATACGCTCGTTGAAAGTTCACAATTATTTTCTTTTTCCTACACAATATCCCACAAACGTAACTCATTCTCATACAGGTACCGAAACATACCAACCAAATCAAACAAGAATCAGTACTCCCTTCGTTCAACCACGAAGAACCCAGTTTCTACAATAAAAAATTTCTTTTCACCAGCATGCGTGTCAACTGCACCCAAAAAAAAAAAAGAAAAAAAAATACGCAACACATCGTTGGCCGTAGAGGTCTCGTCCCAAGGTCCCGGGTTGGCAACCTACGAAGCACCGTGCACTCCTCAAAGTACGGATACGTTTAACGCACGTGCATCCGCGCGTAAAATAGAGAGATCTCCAATACGCTCCCCCCCACCTCCCCTCCCTTCCTCCACGGCGAGATCTTTTCTTGCCTTCGCCGAGAGCATCGTTCCTTCCTCCAATCTCCGGCACCCTGCGTCTGAGGCACTCGATCGTTATCTAAACGATCGCCCGGTACGCTCGGGCGCGGCCTCGCGCAGATAACACGTCTGCCAGAGTATTCTCTCTCTCTCTCTCTGTCTATCGGCTGAGGATACGACGCCGAGGTCCTGGATCCGTGAACGAGCTCGGTCGTCTGGATCGGCCACCCTTATCCTTCCACCACCCCCCTCGTCCTTGCCCAGAGCGAATTAACTCTTTCCATTGTTACGTTATTAGCCCGGGACTTTACGATAAGGCGAGCCTTATGGCTTTGGCACGGAGTGCCGTTCGCTGTCGCGCGTTTACGTTCCCCTGTCGTTCCACACCCCCCACTCCCTCGCCCTTCGCTCGTCCATGGCTCGTCTATCGCTCGTCTATCGCTCGTCTATCGCTCGTCTATCTGCCGGGAATTAACGGCCGAACCTTCCACCGACCCGCGAACTTTCCGAATCGATCGACACCGCCTTCCTCGTTTTCTGTCGTCGGTCGGTTAAAAGTCACGTAGTTCGGGACGTGCGGGGCGACAAGATGGCGGACGATCGGCGGTTCGAGAGGGTGGAGGAGCCGCGAATATCGTTAGATGGTAATTGGGAATATCTGTTAATTGCGTCCGCGGGAAAGAAGAGGATCGACGAGTATTTCGTATTTTTATTTGTATTGTATTTTATGTCGTTTCTACCGTTATTTTTTTTTTGCATTATTATTTATTATTTATTGTATATTATTTATTATTTATTATATCTAAATATTATTATTTAGTGCCCACGGGATAGCACTCATTGAGACATTACACGTCAGTTCAGAAAATGGCGGATTTAACTTAGTCGGAACACGCGTGACGGAAACAGCGAAAAGACAAAAAAACAAATATACGAGTATGAAGATGATATGAATTAGAATAGCATCATGTGACAGTAAGATGGAATGAACTTGTACAACGACGGACTGCACGTAGGAATCGCTAAAACCGAGTCGAATAAATAATAAATTAAATATCTTCATATATACATGCACAAAACGCAGTAATGAAAAAAAAATAAAAAGAAATACAACAAACATATAAATATATATACTGAATTAATGCAACTTGACAAATAACGATTCTATTTTATCTGTATACCTCTGGTCACAATGGATTCCCCCGTGGCCCGTACAACAATAAATAAATAAAAAAAATGTCGCTTGAATTTCGACGCAGTGCTGCTCGTTAGGCGTCGCGTCCGGATCGTCCTGAGTAATGCGAAATCCGGGGGAAAGCGCGGAAGCGAGACGAGCCGAGAGAGCATCGGAGACGTCCTGTTAGGTAAACCTCTCCAATTAGTCCGACGCGAATCTTTCCTGTCTCGTAATCGAGTCCGACTCCGATATCACTTAGTCGACAGTCGCACAATAATCCCAACCCTCGATTTTCATCCTCGAGACGACGTCTGACCGCTCGTCTATCAAGAAAAATCGTCTGTCCGAAGCAATCGATACGAAAAAACTGACCCACCCTCCGCAGAATCCGGAGCATGAATAAAAAATCGTCGAGCGCTTAGGGTAAGGAGGGCTCGCTTGGATAGAAAGAAAGACAGAGAGAAAGAGAGAGACAGAGTCGTATGCGACATTTTTACCGCGCGCACCGGCCCCGTACGGTCCGTGAACAAATGGAATTCCGATAAAGTAGGTTCGCTCTCGCACCGTCTAGTTCTAGTAGATGTCGACGTCGATTCCGGACCTTATTCTCGGCCGACGGACGCGGAAAATTTCACAAGACCCAGGGAGCACGGTAGGATCGCTGTCCTCCGCGCTTCTCTCCCGTCGACTTTGTCCCTGTTTATACACAGACCCCATCCACCCCCGACCCCGGCCCGAGCCGTAAAGGTCCGACGTTCGTCGCGATTTACATCTCGCCAACGTCGAAATCGACTTTGCCTCTCGCGCTCGCAATTTCATTTCTCGCGCACGTAACCCTCGCCTGAATGCCTGCCTGCCTGCCTGCCGCATGCCGTCGCGTAAAATTCCGGCTTTACGTTCGCGGCGGACGCGGAAACGTATATCGATTTCATTTTCGGTCCACGTACGGCCCTGCACGCCACTTGTATTTCGTGCGCTTTATATCTGGCCGAGACTTACGCGGAGCCGGTCGCGTTCGGGAGTCGTAATCATATAGAAATGGCCGCGCGAGGATTACGATGAGGGGACACGTTGAGATGCGAGGCGAGCTTTGTGTGCTTTGCGTACTTTTAGATTTCGTTCTTGGCGGCGCGTAATCCTGGGGCCAGTGAAGTGAGCGGAAGGAGACTGTGCTGGTAGAAACAGAGGACTGTCGCGTCACGTGAGCTTACGTGCTATCACGGTATTTCACGTGATGTTAACACGTTGTCTGCCGAAAATGTTCCGAAAAAATGCATAACGAAATTAATGTTAATCGTGTCAAGTAAAGCGTTAAGAATCTATTTTTCAGAGTCCCATGGGACAAGTTTTTATCGTCGCCCGAATATGGGTGACGTTTATCGTCGCCCGAATATGGGTGACGTTTATCGTCACCCGAATATGGGTGACGCGGCAGTCAACGTGAAGAAGCATGAACTGATGTTGGCGCGCTGGAAATATAGGTAAGGCTTCGTTTTAGAAAGTGTAATTTTTTGGGGCGTTTTTTTTTTTTCATGGATCATCGAAAAGTCACAGGTTTTCCATACAACTTTTTTTTAGGAAATGACTCCTTAAAAAGTTACGAATTAATTTGTGAAACATATTGTTAATGGAAAACTTGTTGACCTTTCGATGCTCTATTGAAAAAAATAAAACGCCGAATAAAATTACACTATCTAAAACGAAGTTGAGCCGCACTATTTTGTAAATTATGAACATTCTTGCGTTACCGTTTCATGTTTACTCGAATTCGATAAATCGAATCTTAAATCTCATTCGAATTTTTTGCCGTGAATATTGACACATTTCGACGGAATATTTCTCAGTTAATTAATTGTTTAATTTGTTGATCTGTCTGCTTTAGAAATTAGCTTCGGACTCTATCTTTTTTTTCTTTTCAATAGTAGTACAGGTTACTTCCAGTTTGTGGCTCGATTGTACTATTATATTAGTCTCTAGTTAAGGTACTCATTATGTCTACTCTAAATTTAAATCTTGAATTAAGTCTCACGCGCGTGTGTTGTATTAATGGGGATACCAGTAAAAAAATACCATAATTGAATGAACCTATAACACAATCTAGCAGCTGACTTATTTCCATTGTTTGAAATCTGTGGAAACGAACTACTATCACGTCGTATCAACGTTTCACGTTATCTCAGAATTTGGATGTCACGTGAGCAGAAAAATCTAAGAAAACAAATTCATTTTTAGACATCTTGAAACACATATAATACCGACTAGGATGTTCTTGCAATTATTCCACCAAATGGCTGTATTCTCCAAAATGTCCCCTCTTTGCATTTATATCGTGTATACAACTTAATCTACGGGTTTGATCCTGAATGAGAAATGCTGCGAGATTTTCTGTATTTTCCGCCCACTCGGAACTAGAGCTTCACGTTTCACACTGCATCATCAACAAGAAACGATGTCTTACTAAATGATCCTACCCATGATGTCACGTGCTATCATGAGCTCACGTGACACGATAGTACTCTGCTTCTACCTTTACGGACGCTTGTCGAGATTGTGCGTTAGACGCGGGGGGTTAGTTTTCTGTTCTACCTATTTCCTTCTTTTTTATCAACTTTCCCAGGCATGTCGCAACAGTCAACCATGCTCGGCGCATAAAATCTCGCGCGATCGATCGCCGTGCGTCTGGCAGCCGAGGCAGTCGACGCCTGCCTACCGCAATTCCTTACTTCCTTACATTTTTCGGAAAGCGAGCGTCGGCACTGTGAGTGCATAAGAAACAGCGGCAATTCCTTACTTCCGCCCGGCGAGACGCCCTTTTTACGGCCGGCCATAAAGTGAGCCACATAAAATTCCTGCCTCTCGTCTCGCGGCCCAAAAAGCGAACTCGCATCGATTTCGTTCGACGCGCACTCTCATTTACCCGCGTTTCCTCGAAAACAGAAAATTCTGCAGAATCGAGCGAAAATTCCAATTTTCATCCGGTACGAAGCAATCGTTGAAACGATAACACGAGACGAGGTAATCGTAATGGAATGCGTTCGAACGTGGAATTAATCGGACAGCGCGGCCGGCCGAATTCTAATCACGCCCGCGGTGGCCGGGCATAAAGATAACATCGTAACGGACAGACTCGAAATTCCCGGGTCTCCGTCTTACATTTCGCAGACACTCTCGCGGAATGTGTGTCGATCCCGTGGCGCGCGGCGTCCAGGAATGCAGCCCGCGCTATTTTGTAGCAGACGACTCTGCCCGCCCGACGGCAGTCCGCTGGTAATGGGATTCCGTGGACTATCTAATTTCTTCCTCATCCATTTCTCTCGAAACGAAATTCCTCGTCGCGCCTCGTCCTTAAGTAATGGCCGTGCGCCGTACGTCGATAGAAAAGAGAGAGAGATAGAGAGAACAAAAAAAAGGCAGTCGAACGTCGGTGGAGTGTGGACCCGTAAAGTGAATTTCCATTTCGACGGAATCGAACTTTCTTCGCCTCGTCCTTATATATATGTATATATATATATACTGAGTTAAATCGCGTATGAGATTCCATTAAGCGCAACGTGCCGGATATATATATATATTATAAGGACGAGGTATATGTATATATATTTACTCATAGTTAAATAATATATATATATATCCGGCACGTTGCGCTTAATGGAATCTTATACGCTATATATATATATATATATTATTTAACTCAGTCCAACGTCGAGGCTGTTTCTCGCTCGCGTCGTGGATAAAATTGAAAAACACACGGGCCGGCCGATCGGAAAGGAAGCGATGCATCGGAACGCGCGGCGTGTATGCCGTGTGCGGGCATAATTCATGCTGAAATTGGCCCGGTCCCGGACCTAGGCAACTCCGTTACCGAATGCCGTGTACCGCGGCTTCGTTCCGCCCTGTTTCGTGCGCGGACAATTTATGAGAGGCGCTCTCTCGGTACAGGCCGCGCAATTGACCCGGCAAGGTTCAACGATCGTGGGCCGCGCAACTAAATGCACCTGCGATATCCGCCTACTGCCGCGCGCCGAATACCAAGATCCTCATATAAGTTCGTCCGTTTTATTCCCGGCGAATTTCGCCGGCGGTGTCGCGCACCTTTGACCTCCCTCGAATGCATTTGCATGCCGACGGAACATCGCGCCATTAGAATGATTTGCATAGGACGCACGGCGCGCGACGCGTCCGTGGCGCTTCGTTTCGTTCGGTACAGTTGAAGTCGAGGCTGCATTCTGCGATACGGGATTTTCGGAAGTTTTTTAAACGACTTCGGAAAGGAGGTTCTCTGTTCGACACGTGTATTTTTGTTTCATGTAAATAGTGCTTGATATTTTATTTCGTCTCCATTTCCAGGTTTCTTTCGTGTTTATAGAAACGTGACGCTCTTAGAATCGCAAAGGCTGTATTCTGCTCTGCAGAATTTTCTGATCTTTTTTTTTGAAGTTTTTTCATACAGACACTAATTAATATTTTATTATCGCCCTTATTTCCAGGTTTCTTTCGAATTTAAAGAAACTCGACGTTCATAGACCCACAAGGGTTGTATTCTATTCTCCAGAATTTTCTGGCTTTTTTTTTTACAAATTTTTTCACATAGATGTCATATAGAATTATTTCATCTAGATACCAATTAATATTTTATTATCGCCCTGATTCCCAACTTATACCCTAATTTAAAAAAAAAACTTGACGCTCTTAGAACCACAAAGGCTGTATTCTACTACACCAAATTTTCTGGCTTTTTCCTAGAAATTCTTTAACATCTACATATAAATATTTTATCATCAGCTTTATACCCAGTTTTCATTCTCATCGAAAGAAACTTCACGCTCTCAGCATCGCAGAGTCGCCCGTAATTCCCGGCGCACACCATCGCGCGAGGGCAACAATTTTTCCGACATACGCGTGTTGATTCGTAATCTTCTGGCGCGAGGGTTGGCAACGTTTGAGAGATTACGGGGATTGGGAACGAAGCCGGACGAGCCGGCGCGCACTTAGTTGCCTCTCCATTAGCCAGAGGAGCGGAATCATCATTATCGTGCGCATTTATACGCTCGCCGCCCACGGACAGGTGGCCATCGCTCGTTGCTCTCCACTTACACGCGGATTATTATTGTACCGCGAGCGGGCCGCTGTTTTTCCGACGTGCCGGCCGAGTATTAGCGACGGCTTAATCGTTCGGCTCGCTCGAACGCGGCTATATCTTCATTATCAGCGCCGGAAGGCGGACGAGAAAAAGGACGGCCGGCAGAAAACGCGTATAGAGGGTGTGTGACGTGGATCGGATCGGACGGACGGTCGGCCAAGGATTCATAACCCAGGGTCATGAATATGGAGGACTTGAGAGTACGCCATTTTTCGTTTTTGTTTATAGTCAAATCAACGGTATGGTAATCGATTTTTGGGTTATTGGGAAAAAGGGAAAAGAAATAATATTTAATCGGAGACACCGGCGCTGAACACATAATATGGGAGAAACATCTTTGAATATGCGCGGGAATAATGATGTCACCACACGCAGGCAACCTCCTCATTAGACGCGACTGTGAGATGTATGCCCAATCTGATAACTACACTGATGATTCCTCTGGTTAATAACAACACACACTTAGTACGCAAACCTCATCTGGCGTGCACAGGTCAGACAGTAGGAGCATGGGATATATATACCAAAAAGGAAAACAATTTTTAAAGAGAATTTTAAATACTGTAATGTTAAGACGTTGTTGCCATGCACAAACAAAATCATAACCGACCACGTGCCAAGAACAACCCGATCCGCAAAGAACAGGTAACAAAACGAACAAAAATATATTCACGCAACACACACAAACAGTATCCATTCCAACTCAAAGCCGCAACCACCCTTCCGACAAATGATAACAACACCGGCGAGTACCAGGAACCCCCAAAAATGAACCCATAAAACAGTTTAGTAAGCAAGATGCAAGTAAATACAGTATATACACTATCGTTACCGTTATTTTTAGACATAAGCCAATACAACACATTTCGATTTTTGTAGATTCCTGAGAAGGGGATCCTAGTAATCCCGAAACATATAAAATACAATAAAACTGACTTTAGTTCACCAACCCAGAAGAGGGCAATAACCCAAAAATTGATTTTTCGTTTATTTCGCCAATTGTATGCATATGCAGGAGGAAATGAAAATTTTGTGGAAGACGTCGTAAAGCGCTGGGACACCCAGTATACGCGGAAAGAGAGAGTAAAGAGAGAGTGAGAGAGAGAGAAGCGCAGAAATCCGTGGAGTACTTAAAGCACAAGTGCCCGTCCACTCGCAATTAACGATCGCTAATGAGACGTATGCAAATATCAGCGGCCGTTAAAGGCTCGCTTCGAGAGCTTTTTCCGTCCTTCGTTACTCTCGGCACGCGTGTGAGTCCCTTTTCTCTTTCCTCGTATCGAACCTCCAGTCTCTATTCCCAGTCCCCTTTCCGCAAACACTGCACACGCACTTTCAACGCACGTGACTTCCACGAAATCGGTTTATATGAAAATTTTCATCCGACACAAGCAAGTGACAGTTTCAACAGAAGACAAATGTTGGCTGGTGTACCAGCGAATGACTCTTTCACTTTCGCTCGTCGTTGATGGCCTAGTCAGGTCAGCTCGTGAATCATTTATAATTTTATCAACAAAATTTCCGCCACTAACGATATTTGCTTCTTCTCCTTGAAATTGGATGGATTTCGTCGCTTACTGCTGCAAATTATCAATTGAGTTAGGAAATGCAGTCGTACATAACTCCTCCTCCTGACCGGAATTCGATAAACGATCAAATAAAACAAGGCACTTTATACCTACTCTTGCTAGTAATTTAATTATTTCTTGTCTCACTTCATATTTATTTATCTATCTATTTATTTACTTTTTCCTGCGTGTACATCTTATCTTATCTATTCTTGTATCTGCGCGTTTGTCGGACTAGGTTAAGTTTGTCACTGTATATAAGGTCTTGTAATGTTAATTGGGTGCTATTCCCTGTGCAATAAATAATAATAATAATAATATTCATCTTGTATAGAAATCATTGTAATCGTCCACATCTATGACAACACTTGTATCATGAAAATAGGATCATCCCGTCAATCGAATAAATAGATAAATAAATAAATAATTGATCATGTTTGACGCGCGCAGAACTGTTTCATTGGGCCTCGCGCCTTGAAATCGTCTGAATTACCATAAAGGGCACGACGGAGGCGGCCGCGATATTGACATTTACCGCGATTTAACGTTCGTAATTGCGCGCGATTAAAGTCCGTCGGCCGCGAGTATATAATCGGCCGCGCGCTGCTCGGACGCGTAATCGTTTTTGCTCGTAAACCGGGCGGCGGCACGGCAATTAAAGCTGTAATTATGAGTAACGATCGGCCCGGCACCGGACCAGCGCCGCGCGATTCATTTCTCCGATTTAATTATCGTCTCCGACTACCGATATGCACCCTCTCCGCGTCCGAGACTTCGCCGACGAAGCGTTCGACGGAGTTTGTTATATGCCGCAAACCATTCCGATTCCGAGAACACGTATGCATCTTCTTGTTCCTTTCCTGTACACCAATACCTCGATATACGGCCGCTCTTTATACGGCATTTCGCTATAACGGCCTTTTTTAATTATGACACTTTTTCTATATACGGCCCACAACGTTTCGTTGTAGAGCCAAAAAAAAAATGCTGTACTGTTAACGACCTTCTGTTTAGTTTCGGCGACACTGCTACATTTTGCCTCACGAAAATATGATGAACGTTTGGCACAACATTGTCATTATTTTATAATTGATTCGTTTTACGGCCAACTTTTCGGAACGTATCTAGGCCGTAAAGCGAGGTATGGATGTATTAATTTCTGTCTCGTCCGCCGAATTCTTCCTGTACCTGTCAAATCTGTTCTTCATCGGTAATGTGAGAAAATGTTTGGTACAGAACTTGAATTGTGTAGCGGGAAACTTATTGTGATGACTTTTTTTTCGTGTGGGTGGACGAGGTTTGGAAAATTGGCCCTCACCAAGTTCCATAATGATTGTTGTGAATATTTTTTCGTATTTTGTGTGGTTTAAAAGTTGTAACAACTCACACGGACGCGATGACTTCTCTGTATTATATTTTTTGCTCACTCTCCGACACGAACACAGTCTATTCCCCGTATCCGTGTGACCGAAATTTATCCGCCGCCAGATTCTTCGATTTATTAAAGAATCGATTCGTTTACCCGAAAAATCGATTTTCCCAGGATCAGTTTAATTATTTGGATTTTTTTAAAGAGAATCTGCAGCATTTGTTATTCTTAAACTTGAATCGATTAAGAAATATATTTTTTTTTAAGTATGTCGAACATCCCTAATCCAGACATGAGCACGAACCTGAACGAACAGTCTATGCATGACAGGACTTCAAAATGTGTGAATCCTCACATTTTTATCCAAAAAAGCATTAGGTTCGACACTAACACACTTTTAAATCCTCTCATGCATAAACTGTTCCTTCGACTTTGTGCTCAGATCTGTACGCACCTTAAGAAGGAATCTGACAGACAATCAGGTCAAAAGTTACTGCCACATTGTGAAAATACATACATATTTACAAATGTGGTAATTGGTACCACAAAAGATTCACTTTCCATTTCAAATAATATTCACAGTAAAAATGACCATTATTCAACTGCTACCCCTGATGACAAAAGAGCTTCAATTGCAATTTCTTTATAACAGACCGTATTAAATAAATAAATGATTACCATCTAAACCATGCAGCAAAAAATTCTGAAATTTCGCATGCTTAACACTAGAGCTACCGAGTGGTCAAAATGACGAGTTGACATTTTACTATAATGAAAATTCACTCTTAAGTCACATTAATTTCTAAAATTTTGCTCCACTTTTCCACATCATCGAACTATATATTTCAATAAAAGTCAGACAAAATTCCCGGAAATAAAATCTTTTGAAGCCCTCATTACAGCAAAATATCGCACCAGTCATTTCGACTGCTCGACAATTAAGGCACCAGACCGAAATATTCGTACGGCAACGAGTCGCAGCGTCAGCGTTCATTACGTTGCCTCGACGCAGGCTCGTAGGTCTTCGATGCTTAGGCTCGAAACGACGTCGTGTCGTCGGATAAAAGAAGCGATCCTTCCTCGTGTCACAATCTCCCGCCGCCCACGCCCGGCACGCCATTATCCTGCGTAAATTGGTATCCATTGTTTGTTGATGGCACTGCTAATTACCAGGCGCGCGGCGCAGTGACGTTCCAAAGGGTTCGGGGATTAAGTAGATCGGCCTGGTATTAGTCTGCGGTCGCTGGTAAATGCGCACTGTCTACCGCCGCCCTTCCCGGCCTCCAAGTTTCCTTAATGCCCCGCCGTGTATCGTCATCCCGTATCGAGACGCGCAAATTAATACAACCCTCGCCACCGTCTAAGACAGTATTACGGGCGAGCATTGTCAGTGGGCCGTTTGATGAATATTGCAGTTGTCGAGCACGAGCCGCGCGCGCTGTACGAATAATTTCAGCAGTAACGAATGGATATCTAATGACCGAATTTAATTTAATTTAATTTAATTCAGTTGAACAGGAAAACGGAGCGTGTGCAGAAATATGAATTAGAAGAGGAGACATACATAGGTACAATATAACGTAATGACAATCATAAATTGATGCTGAGGATAACAAGGAGAAACAAGAGAGAGCAATAAAAGACTAAAACGAGTAGATGATTAAGCAAAATAGATAAATAAATACATTAAAATAAATAACATAATAAAATAAGATAAAAAATATATAAAAAGTATAAAATATATGTAAATACATATATAAATAGGTAAATAAATAAGCAAAATACAATAAATAAAATAAAGTAATAAATAAACAAGTAGAATAGCGAAAAGGGAAACAGAACAGAATTGACAGCAAGCGAATGCTTCCAATTCTTACCATGCTTACCAATTTCTTAACATTTAATTACTGTTTTTTTTCTTCTTATAATTCGTTCAGTTTTCATTATTCCCAGAACTCTCTTTCGAATTTCCACTTTGCATCTATGAAACTAGAATGCGAAGTTTGCGACCGAAGAGGATCCACGACATTAACGAAACGTTTGGTGTTTGATCGCACACTGTACTTTTACTGCAGTTAATTTTTACCGAAATTCATTCGCTACAATAATTTTTCTCCAATCTCAACCTAACAATCTCATTGACTCGAGCATGTGCGGCAGCGAGAAAAACGGCTGGTGACCGTATCCAGAGGAGCCGGAATCAAGGTAGCAGCGCTTATCGGCTCGCACGAGCATTCCGTCCGGCAGTAATGGTCAATTACACCCGGAGCCGTTCGGCAGGTGAGCCGTTCATTAGCGATAAACCGGCAACGAGCGACGTGTGAACTCTCGTATTATGCGCCGGCACGTTTTCCTCCTCGAATCGGCGTCACACCGTGTGCAGCAACTATGTCCCGCTGAAACTACCTGTACACCTAATAGGTCCTGAATGGACCCAAAGCCTTCCGCGTATAAATGGCTACATATATATATATATATATATACATACATATCTACATATACATATATATAGTGGCTATATCGGTTTAGTGTGTATTTATATGTGCTCGATGCGTGTTGATGCATGTGTGTGTATGTGTGTGTGTCGCGGCGAGAGAACGGTGATATCTGTGGGACCGAATGCACGTGGTAATGGATCCCCGGAAGGGTTGAAATTAATTATAGAACGTTGTAGCTATTACAAAGGCCGGTTATAGGACGCGCGGGGTGGAGGGGAGGGGGTGACATGACGAGAGTCAGAGGACGGACTTGATGCTGTGAGCGCGAGGCTGCGTTGAGAATTCGTACGCTTACGCGCTCGTCCGATTTGTCAATCCGCGATGAACCGTGTTGAACGTATGAAAATTGTCAGTTTAGCATAAAAAGCGGCTGCACTGAAATATTTCGCTCCGGTCGACGGCAGCCTCGTGTTCAGATTGAAACGCTGATAGGGAAGTTGGGACTGGTCACCGTGGACAGATAAATGACCCGTCGGGATCGACGTATCTTGATGCATTTGTTGTATGTATGTATATGTTTTTTGCTGTTAATCGAATTATTGACGCGGAAGTAGGGTTGGCCTTGTAAATGAGTTTTTGAGTGAACAAAAATTGGAGCCTTTCCACGGGTGGTTACAATGTGATATATTATTAGGGAGCATAAAGATTAAGTTTTTGTTAGGAACAATTATTGTTAGTAGAATAACAAGTGGACAAGTTGTTCTAGTTGTGAGGGTGTTGGATTCGGCGTCCACTGGTTAAAATTAAAATTAGAAGATTATACAGAGTAGATATATATTCCCTTTGTAATCACTTATTTTACCATTTATTCAAGTAACCCCAATGAAGTCTCGGAAATTCGTATTCTATCTTTTATTAAACAAGCTTGACAAATATATTTATTAACAGAAAGGGCATGGACCCGTCTTACAGTCGTTTCTCGTAAGTTGGAGTTCACCGCAGTTCGACAGCTAGCGTCTGGATTAATTTATGGTCAGTGGCTTCCTTGATCACCGAATCCCTTCCTTTCCTCAGAGCGTATGGTTTTTCCCTTTAGTGCTCCTTCGTCACTTCTCTCCTTTCTACTACTCGTCTTCCTTTCTGCCCGACGCGCGGGCTTCCTCATGTGGGCGCTCGCAAGGGGGGAGAGGGTCCTCTCTCTCGAGCGCCACACGCCGGTTCCTGGCGATTCTAGGCGCCCAATTCAACTTGTACTCTTACAACAGCCCCCCCAACACTTTGGTTTTTTGTCGCCGTGCATACAAGATCATCAACCAAACTTTTTGTTGTCCCTTCGCTCAGGATTTTACTTCTCCTCGCCCTTAACCTATGAATCCACCTCATTAAAGGTCTCATCCTAACTTACACCTAAGATAATCCTTTTTTCAAGGTTGACTCCACCTCTCTAAAGGTCTCGTCCTACATGTTGGAGGCACAATACACCTCTGTACCCTCAATGAGCCCTCACTGGGACCTTTGTCGGTTTGGCCCTCAATCGCACCCAATTTTAGTCTCTTGACCAAGCACTCGGCATCTACTTTGTTTTAAATTCTTGCACATAGTATTTACGAAGATTCACTCTATTATAGGTTCCCATTTCTTTTCCCCCGCCGGTCATTTCAGCCAACCGAAACGCATTCTCTCCCACTCGACGAATTATCCTATAAGGTCCCTCAAACAAATGAAAGAATTTTTTAATAACCCTATCTAAAGCACTCGACAAATGTGGAACTCGTAATAACACGAGATCACCTATTTCCAACCTTATTCGAGACACCCCCTTTTGCTGTCTCTTCCGCTGCTCAAATTTACTCAACAAATTCTTCTGCACCCTTTCCATTACGTATTTCTGAGTTCTCGCAGAATTCTCAGGAAACTTCACAAATTGGCTAATTCGATCCTGGACAGGCCTCCCAAATTGCACTTCGATAGGTGCAAAACCTGTACTCTGGTGGACAGTGATATTTAACATTTCCTCGATTTGGGGTACATATTCCACCCACTTTGTATGCTTGTCCGAGCACAACGTGCGAAATAATCGACCAAGCTCTCGCATTACCCGTTCTGTCGGGTTAGATTGGGGGTGTCGAATCGAACTATAAAGAACTTGGATTCCTGAACGCTCCAATTCCGTCTTCCACATCGTCGAAGTAAACTGCGTACCGTGGTCGGAGAGTATGCGTTCCGGTTTGCCGAACTTCGGTATAAATTTATCAAATATCTTCGTCAAACAGGTACGCGCGGTGGCCTTCTTTATAGTATACAGGCTTACATGCTTCGAAAATGCATCGAGTATTACAAAAATGTGTTGAGCGCCTCCCCGCCCGGTTGGCAGAGGACCATAAAAATCGACCGTTACTAAATGGTTTGGTCGTGTTGATGGTACCATGTTATACTCTCCCTCCATTGACACAGTCAGGTACTTGACTCGCTGGCACAAGTCACAACCAAGGATGTACTGCTTAACCTGCGCTTGCATTCCCTTCCAGTAATAAAATTGCTTAAGGTAACTAAACGTTTTGTACACTCCTGGGTGTCCTAACTTAACATGTATCTCTTCAGTCAACTGACTGCGCAACTTGACCGGTATTACAATTCTCCATTGTTTCGATTCTTTATCCCGGTGGAACAAAATGTCATTGTGCACCACACAATCAGATCTCCCTACATTGTCTCTACTTTCGCCCATCTTCCTCCCTATGTCCGCATCCTCGCGCTGCCACTTGCTCAAATCTTTCAGACTCCGTGCAAGATTCGCATCATAATCCAGCATAGCGACTGTGATTAATGATGATTCGTCTTGACGAATTTCCGGAAAAAAACATCTATGCAACGCCGCAATGACCATTCCCTCCTCACTCTCCTCATGAAATCGGCCATCGGGATTTCGACTGAAAAAATCCGCAACAATATTATCCGTTCCCCGACAATGGGATACTGAAAATGAATATTGTTGCAGCAACAAACACCATCGAGCGATGCGAGACGTGCGAAAACGAGCCGAATGCAAGAACGTCAAACATTGATGATCCGTAATAATTTCAAAATGCACTCCGATCAAGTAAACTCTAAATTTCGTGACTGTATAAATGATCGCCAACAGTTCTTTTTCTGTAGTGGTATACTTCGATTCACATTGAGTCAGGCAACGAGAGACCACCCCGATTACATTATGGTCCTCCTTTTCATCCACCTGATACAGAATTCCGCTAACTCCTTTATCACTCGCATCGGTTTGAACTCTATACATTCGGCCTGGAAGGAGATGTCTCAAGCTGATACACTCGCGAAAATCCCGTTTCAATTGTTCAAAGGCTCCGGCTCGCTCACCCGTCCATTCCCATATCGCCCCCTTTTTTAATAAGTCCCGTAAGGGATCAACCGATTTGCTGTGCCTCACATTGAACTGACGGTAATAGTTGCAGATACCCAAAAACTGCTGTAATTGACGCTTATTCTTTGGTTCAGTGAACCTGATAATCGCCTCGAGTTTGCTCGGGTCCGGCGTAACCCCGCTTGGTGAAATAATAAACCCCAGGAAGGTAATCTGCTCTTGAAAAAATGTACATTTCGCCAATTTTAGCGTGAAATTATGATGATTCAATCTCGTAAATATTTCTCTCAAAACAATAAGATGCTCTTGTATGGTCTCCGTACCAACTAAGATGTCATCTATATAACAGGAAATAACCTGACCCAGATCTTCCTTTAACGCAAAACTTAGAGCTCTAATAAATCCGCTTCCTGCGGTTTTAAGTCCAAATGGGATTCGACGAAATTGGTACATATTTGAACCAAACAAAAACGCCGTGTAAGGTCGAGAGTCCTTATGGAGAGGAACCTGCCAGTATCCGTTCGTAAGGTCAATTTTGGAGAACCATTTTACTCCGTGGTATTTTTGTAATATTTCAGCCATCAGCGGGGGAGACTCATGGTCATCCTCAATAATTTTATTCAAAAAGCGAGCGTCCAGACATATACGAACGGATGCATCTTCCCTTCTGATTACTCTGAGTGGATTACAAAATCGGCTAACCGCCCTCTCAATTACCCCATTTTCAATCATTTTTGTAATTGTCTCTGCCGTCGCCTCTCGCAACTTATATGGTATCGGATAGGTGTGTTTTATCCGCGGTTCATCCGTCGTGAGCCTTATTCGGTGCTCATATCCCTTTGCACATCCCGGCTTATCCGAAAATAAACGGCTATGTTCGCACAAAAGGTCATGAAAAGAGCGCCTCTCACCCTCCGCCAATGATGTTAGTTTACACGCGATCGAGTCGGGGCCAAACACCCCCTCCAAAGCATTCACAGAATTCATTCGAACACCCTCATCCTTCGTACGATCATTCTCCGTCCTTTTATCTCTTTTTAATTCCGTAGTTTCGACTACTTCTTTCCCTTTTTTAACTTTACGCATCGACCCTTCTTCACGTCTTACTCCGTCCAACTTTATCCCGTACACGCTTACACTGTCCTCCTTCTGTGAATACCCCGAAGACCACGGTGCACCCCGCTCGAACACCATGGTGGCCGGCTCGAGGCACTCTCCCCGAATCTCAATTGTCATTCGCTTGTAATTTATGATCGTCTCATTCTCAGACAACCAATCATGTCCAAAGATCACGTCCGATGACAAATATGGAATGACCAGAAATGAAAAATTTGTTTTGATAGCATTTATCTTTATGGGCAAAAATACCTGCTT
Source organism: Priocnemis perturbator (assembly GCA_963942575.1). NCBI lineage: Eukaryota > Metazoa > Arthropoda > Insecta > Hymenoptera > Pompilidae > Priocnemis > Priocnemis perturbator. The sequence continues at coordinate 1,609,258 of OZ012654.1, forward strand.
TTTCACCAACGTGGTCTTTCTTTCTATTGCGGTTGATACGTTAACATTGGCTACCGGTAGCTCTTCAATCATCATACAACTCTTTAAACGCGAATATAATTTTTCCGATATTGCCGTAATTTGACTACCCGTATCCAATAATGCGAGTGTCGTTACTACCCCTATGGTTATTCTCACACTCGGGCATTTCGCGAACGAGCCTCCCTCATTTGCGTTTTTCGGATCCGTTCCGGCTTCGATTCCCTCTGACAAGTCATCCACGAAATCAAAGTTGTTCGGACACGCTGCCGGACCATTATACAGCGCGTCCCTCTTTAGTTTAAAGACCCGCGACTCATTTGATCATTTCGTTCCGCCGTTTTACCCTCTATGTTGGGTTGCGCACTTTTTTTTGTTTGTCTTGGAGGAGGGAATCGAAAATCCGGGAGCACCACCTTCGATACCATCGGCAAATCCCCCTCGTTCGATCTTGAATACGTCTCCTTACATCCGTTACAATGACGGTTCTCCCATCGGTACCCGTCATTATACTGATTCGGCCTACGGTCGTACTGATAATATCTTCCCTGATACGCATTCATTTGCCTCATTCGCGCCCCATTATAATTTTGCCGATAGTTCCTGCCTTCCGTTCTATTCTCGCACTCCTTTTCTCGTCTACCTGCGTCAAGATTACCCAGAGCCTGCGTGATCGCCTTTGCATCGGCAAAATCTACGGTTGCCAGAATGTCTCTCACCCACATGGGATATTGTTGAATGATGTTATAGTGCACTTCGTACTCTGACAGTTGCGGAATAAAGAATCGAGACTGAGCCAGTTGTCGGTAAAAATACATTTGTAATGGTTCTTCATTCATTTGATATTTTCGCTCCATCCACCCTTTCTTAAACCTAATTCGAATTGGCACTGAGTAAAACTCGTCCAAAAATTGTTTTTTAAATTCCGCATAATCTATAAAATTTCCCCTTAATTTATACCATAAAATCGCCTTTTCCGCAAGAGAGTGTTCAACCACCTCCATCGCTTTATTCGCTTTAACATTTCTAAGTTTAATAAATTTTTCAAGCTCGTCAAGAAACTCAATTGGGTGCTTCTCGTTTTCATTTTTAAACGTCGGAATCTTAGTGTCTATGTGCGCGCTTTGTACGTTACTTATTAGGGATACGATGTCTTCAGACTGAATTCCTATATTTGTTTGGCCTTGGCGCTTGTCCTCTGTCGACTCCTTTTGTTTTTGTTGACGACTCTGAATTTGCTGGGCTTCGAGCTCCGTGCGCATCTGCTCCAATCTATCACGCTCTCGCTCCAACTTCTCCCATTCCTCCGTTATATTTGCTGCTGGTATCGATTGTAAATTACTTTCGTCCTCTCTCATAATCGGCATTTTACTATTCCTTTTCCTACTTGTTCTTTCTGTAAAATTATACGTGTCAAATTTCTGTCTTACCACACGCCCTGATTTCGTTACATGTGTTGTTGTATAGTTTTCAGCCATACGCCGTTATTCATTCGTTTAATTTTCCTGGATCCATTGGCTTTACTTGAAATTTACCTTTCGTTTCGGGAATCTCGGCTTCGATATATCCTTATCTGTTAATACCGAGGCCCCGCGTTGGGCGCCATTGTAATCACTTATTTTACCATTTATTCAAGTAACCCCAATGAAGTCTCGGAAATTCGTATTCTATCTTTTATTAAACAAGCTTGACAAATATATTTATTAACAGAAAGGGCATGGACCCGTCTTACAGTCGTTTCTCGTAAGTTGGAGTTCACCGCAGTTCGACAGCTAGCGTCTGGATTAATTTATGGTCAGTGGCTTCCTTGATCACCGAATCCCTTCCTTTCCTCAGAGCGTATGGTTTTTCCCTTTAGTGCTCCTTCGTCACTTCTCTCCTTTCTACTACTCGTCTTCCTTTCTGCCCGACGCGCGGGCTTCCTCATGTGGGCGCTCGCAAGGGGGGAGAGGGTCCTCTCTCTCGAGCGCCACACGCCGGTTCCTGGCGATTCTAGGCGCCCAATTCAACTTGTACTCTTACACCTTTGGTTTAAGTAGTAATATTGTAGGCCTCTGTAGGGTAACAGAAAATGATTAGAAAAACTGAAAAATATGTACACTAGAAAAACTGAGTGACTATCACACCACTAATGTACGTATTTTTCAAGTTATATCTTCAGTTCGGTATATATACTCTTCATATTACCTAATTTTAATTTTAAGTAACGGATGTCGAGTCTAACACCCTTATAACTAGAATAACTTGTCCGATCTAAAAATAGGTAAGAGTTATTTTCCTAACAATAACTTACCCTTTATCTCCCTTTTTCTTTTAGTACCGAAACATCAGCAATATCTGAGATTCCACAAAAAAAAAGTTACTCATTACCATCCAACAAGAGCACTGCTCCTTATAAAGCCAACACTACTTCCACGTCAAGTATCTTGATACATTACGTACATATCAATTTCATCCTACTTCCGTGGCAAGAGAAAAAAATCGTAACTATCTCGGCTGGTTTCGAAGGAATCAAGACGTGCGATCTTCTTCTCCGCGTGGAAACGTTCGCTGCCTCGCACACCGCCAGTACGTACATATGCACGCACGCATGCAAATTGCGCCGGGTTCGAAAAACGTGCGGGCCATCGTCGGATTAATTCATCAAGCCGAGAGATCGATAAAGGTCCGCGCGCGCTGGCGGCTGCTATCTTTATTCATGAATTTCGTCCGCGAACGGCAGACATCTCGGGAACCAGTTTCGTTCCGATGCCGGGTCGATAAGAGTTTGTCATTAGTATAGTCATTGTACGCCTGCCTCGCTCCGGCTACCGGCCTGCCCGGACAGTAGGCGATCGACGACTCCTGAATCATTCATCCGGAAAATCGCCCTGTGGCCACGTGGCTTTCCTCTCGAATGTCGAGAATGTGAGATCGCGGCGAGAGTTGAGTTACGGCGACTGTCTCGCGAGGATCTTAAAGAGAAGTTGTGCTTGAATGGCGCCGATATCTTAGAGCGAGATTCTCGTGGAGTGACTGCCTTGGTCGTTTATGTCGTGCGAGAGCGTTTTGCGGAAATAAATGTGAATAGTTTTGTCAAAGTACGCTCTATCAACTAGACGGTGGAAATATGAGACTAGTGTTTCGGGATCTTCAAATTGCTCATTCTGCACTGTGCTTTTCTTTGTCAGTTGTTCTATCGAAAACTGTAGTCTTCGAGAGACGATTGTAATGTTTGTATGAACGCTTTATAGTATGTAATAATGATTTTTTGGCGAAATATGCTGGTCAAAAGATAAAGGATAAAAAAGGAAAATTATATACCTCTGTCCTTTAGGTCTCTGCGTCATCTTTTGTTCTGAAGCCGCAGTCCGTGTATATAACGTCTTTGTCCCCACCCACCGTATTCTCCTTCGCACAGAACACTGACCCAGTTCACTTATCGAAATTCCATCGAGCGGAATCGAACGACGAGATATCTCGGAACAAAGTTTCCTTTGTCGCCATGTCGCGGCGTAGGAAATTGAAGTTGCAGCAGTCTCCCTCTCTCTCTCTCTCTCTGGTAGCACCTGATAGCAACCTAAAAATAAAATTAAAGAATGAAGTATTAGAAGTAGTAAGTGAAATAATATATTTAAGAGTTGTGTTAGATAAAAACTTAAATTTCTCGGCGCATGTAAATTATTTAGGAAAAAAAAATAGCAGCAAAATTAGGAGTATTACGTACGGTCAGTGTTGACCTGACACCTTATATGAGATGTGTAGTATATAACAAAATTATTGCTCCGCTATTTGAATATTGCATGACAATTTTATTGGGGGTAGGAGTAACGAATCTACAATATTTACAAAAGTTGCAAAATCAAGGAATGAGGATCATACTGCGGTGCAATAAAAGAACTAAAATAAAGGACATGCTCGAGGCATTACATTTTATGTCAATAAGGGAAAGAATGGAATATAATGTATGTATACTTGTGTATAAAATGGTAAATGGGCTGTGCCCAAATTACTTAACAAAAAAGATAGAATTAATGCAGCACGAAGGGGCAGTGCAAACTAGACAAAAGGGTAATATTTATATAAGTAAGTGTAAGACCAGCAAAGAGCAAAAAATGTTACTCCATGATGGTTTTAAAATGTTTAACGATTTACCAAAGGAAATAAGAAACCAAGGAAAATTGCATGATTTTAAAAGACTGCTAGTACCACCCATAAAAAGTGAAGAGAGAAAGCAGTGAAGGCAATATATATTTTATTTATTTTATATGTGTAAAAATGGGGCTATAGTGTTAAGACAATATATGTATATTACTACCACGAGGGTAGCAAACCTCAATGTAGCTACTGGAGCTAAATAAATATCTATCTCTCTCTTTCTCTTTCTCTGACCCAGCTGTTCCACAATATCGATACCGATACCGACGATATTAGACACCGTTCGATACTGCCGTCGCACGTGGTCCGAGCGCAATTAAATTCGCGAACAACGCCAATAACTGAGCCGCACTTTTCTCATCGTCGACGAACGAGAAAACTTCCTGGCGACAGGACGACGGAAAGATAGAGCGAGCGAATCGATGCGGGCAGTGCATTTAGCAAGCGGCACGCGGGAAGGGAGTCATGTGTGTGGCGGAATTCGAAGGCTCGGCAAGATTGTTAGAATTCCCTCGTTAGTCTGCGGAAAAATGATTGACGGCGCTGCCGGGAGGACGATGAGAAGGGAGAAATAACCGGAGGGCTCCGCGAAGAAGGGATCGTTCTTTTGTCCGCGACCCCTCTCGCGCTGCGCCTCTCAAAGAAGGGAGGAAGTCTCTTTTGTTCCGGACTTGTCGCGCTCGATGACGTACGATCGTTCGACAGCTCGGATCAGAGAGTGCGTTGAAGAGAGAGGATGGGAGGGAGAGGGAGAGGAAACGGAAGAAGATGGATGTTCGTGACAGAGGTAGGCGAAGAATTGAAAATAGCGTGTACAGACGAAGGCAGGGAACGTGGGGAGTAGGGACGTTCGATTCTCTTGAAAGAATCGATCCTCTGAATTTTTGTAGTCATTAGTTTTCTCTTTTTCTTAGTTTGGTTTAGTTTATTTTAGGGGTTGGATTTCATTTTTGTGCCATTTTGATCTGTTTTTATGTATATATATTCTTGTGTTTGGTCTGTCTGTTTCGAAGTTATACTTGTGCGCTAACGTTAATGCTCGTTAATAAAGAAATGATAATGATAATAGAAGAATGTTGTAGATTTACGTGAAAAAGTCAATTCGTGACAAAATCGGATAGCGAAGAATTATTTCAGAAGACTCGATCTTTCGACCGAAAGAATCGATTTTTCGAAGAGTCGAGCATTCCTAGTGCGAAGACAGTTGAAATGTGAAGCAGGAGTCAATGTCGGATCATGAGAATAGATTCTTTTGGGGTAAAGAATCGAGTTCAAATTCAACAAAAAAACTGCTGCAAATACCGTTAAAAAAATCCATTTTGTAAAAATAGTTTTTTTCGGTTAAAGAATCGAGTTCGAAATTAATGAATGCTGCAGGTTCCGTTAAAAAAATCCATAAAAAACACCGATCTCGAAAAAATCGTTTCTTCAAAAACGCGAACACCAAAGAATCTCACTTTTGCCCGACAGACTCGACCCTTTTAAGAATCGAATCGGAATCGAACATCCCTCGCAGGAAGACAGGCGAAAGGTGAAAAGCGAGTCAATGGCGGACGAGAACGGAACAGATTCGAGGTGCAGCGTCGTTCTGCAACGCTCGCACGCGCGGGAGGGGGCGGAGAGAATGAAGGGATGCGAAACGAACGTGGCCCGCTTCCGTTCCGAGCTTTTTCTATCGCCCCGGCAACCTCTCCGCTCTCGCCCGTTAACGATCGCCCGCGCAACCGATTTAGATACCCGCTCGAAAACTCTGCTTGAAATTAATCGAGCGCGGCCGCGCCGACGGGAGGGCTTCCGCGCGAAGGCTTCAAAGCGAGTCCTTTTTGTGCGGGTTAAATGGACGGTGCGGAAAAAATTGTCATCCGAAGCGTCGTCGCGTCGACTCTCCAGAAAGTGATGTTTTACGCTCGATGTTAGGGAGCACTTTTATATGCGTCCTGCCGCGACCGCGTGTTGGGTGGTTAGTGTGACGTTACCGGGTGTTGGTTTAGTAGGAACGTGATAATATAATGCGTTTTAAGGATTATGCAGTCTCTTTGCCATTATGAATCTAGCTGTCCGCCGGAATTGCCTTTGTTTCGGGACGCAATTGCATCCGGAAATGTTCTCAGGACATTCGACGCGGAAAGAGAGGGTCGTTAGATATTCCGGAGCGTTCTAACAGGCTATCAGTTGTGTCTGTTGGCCTGGGTCCGAGCTCTTTCGCGGAGGACGGTGGTGGTGGAATCGGAGCGGAGACGTACACGTGAGTTCGTGCGGCACGTATAAAATGCATTTGCATACGCTTCGGAGCAGCCTCGAAGCCGCTTTATGTATCGACCCCCTATTGTGTCTTTGCTGCTGCTGCTGTGTTGCTGGACAGAACCAGAGAGAGTGTTGTATATAGCGACGTGGACTATAGAAGCACGTGCAACTATCCGCGCATGCATGCATGCGTTCGAGGTGCATGAATGAACAGACTCGAGTCGGCGACTTTTGGAAATTATCGCCGCGAATTATTTATTCTGCATGTGTTTCTTGTCGCGATATAGTGTATTACGCGTGAATGATGCAAGCGGCGCTGTCGGTGCTAAATTAATTTTTATGGAGAGAGACTGTTCGGCGCGAGCTTTCTCTTCCGTGAGAATGGTCAATTTGTGAGATATGAAAATTTTACGGTACGATCCTGTGTCCATCGCGACACCGCTCGCTTTGTCGCGACTTCCGCGACGCTTATCCTCGTTGGATCATGAGACCGGTCCGTGTCTACCGGCCGTTTCAAAAGTCGCGTGTCACCGGTACATAGGAGGCGCGGAATAATTCGTCGAATAATTTGTACGTGCCGCGTGTGCATCGTTTCCGCTCGACGATGGCGGCGCGAGTCGATGATTCACCGCATAATTCCGGCCGCTCTCTCAGCGGTGCGTGCCCGATAACGATTACGATAAGCATCGGACGATAGATCGACATAAGCGGATGGGAACTCGGGGCTTCCCTATTTCTACAGTTTAGTTTCCGTACCGTTTCGGACGGCTGTATGCGTACGTACGCGCGCGGAATAATAGAAACTTGAGAATTCGCTGCCTTGCACAGGGCGTAAAAATGAATTTTAATTCTGAAATTAATTTGCCCCAATAAAAAGACAGACAGACGCTCTCTACTATTCCCTCAGAAATGTCTCTAAAATTTTCAACAAAATCCTCGTCTAATCAACCATGCTCTCTACTCCTAAAATAAGGATCATTTCGTCGGTTCAAATTAATTCTCTACCTTTTACACGACGTAAAATTGAATTTGATTCTCAAATCAATCTACTCCAATGAAAAATCAAACAGACGCCCCATACTATTCCCCCAGAAACGTCTCTAAAAATTTCAACAAAATCATTGTCGAACCAACCATGTTGGTTAACTCTCTGCTCCTAAAATAGGATCACGTTGTCGGTACAGCCGGATAAATCTTTGTACCCACGATTATCCGCGGGATACTCTCTGCAGCAGAAAACTCGCAGGCAGCGTAGAGGGTGGCGAGTGAGATACGAGGATAGATAAATAGATGGATCGACTGCGCGCGGAGATAAACAGATAGGAGTACATACACATTCGTGCAAGAGTCGGAGAAATAAGAAAGCGGATTACAGACGTCCCGCCACGAGACATCCGACAGCGTGGCTTCTCGCGCAAACTCTCCGCGCTCGCCAGGCAGCACCTCGTGTAGCATCTCTGCGAACATTCTTATCTCTTTTCTACGCGGCGCACGTCGCCAGACCTGAACGAAAGTTTAGTCGAACGCAAAAAGTCCAACTCCACGACTCGCGCAAAAAAGAACGAAATCGTAAGAAACGTACCCCGATTACGCGTCGCAAGATGAAATTTGACGAGCAGTGAGTACGAGTGCAGGCTGTCGGAAAATGGCGGACGGAAAATCAGAGGTGGATAAGATGCGTTTGTAAAAAAAAATAAGAAAAAATACATAAATATACATGTCGAATAGAGAACCTCCTCCTTTTTTGAAGTCGTCTAAAAAAGGAGACAGAAGTTGCACAGGTACGAGACGATAAATCGAGGCAACGGGCTTGGGGGAGTAAACGGGGTGGTTCGAGGAATCGCGAGGCAGAAGGAGCGACGTCGTGAAAGGAAAAGCAGCCTGCCAAATAGGGCGGACGTAGATGAGGAGGATGCGGGCGAGAGGGAGAGTGGGCGAGCCACTCCGCTTTTTTTCCCTCTCTCGCCACCTTTTCCGCTCTCGCTGCCGGCGACTCTGTCTGTCTGTCGCGTCTGTTGCCTCGCGCGCCCAGACTGTGTCTCGTCCATCTATATGCCCGACCGGTTCTGCACCGGCACGTCTCTCTGTGCGCCGGGACACGTGCGCTATATTCTTTTCCGACCCTCGCCCCAATGCCTCGCAAAATCGAGTCGCGTTATGTCGATCGCTATGTCGTCGGCTAGTATGTTCGGCGACTGTTCGAAACGACGGTTCACGTCGTTTCCGAGGATTTTTCTGCGAGGGTCTCTGACGAAATTGCACGCCGTCGAAACTGCGTTTCGTACGTGCGCGCCGATTATTCATGCGGAGGTGTCTTGCTATGTGGTAATGATCATACTTCAAATTCGAGGCGTATTTTATATAGGAGGATTTTCTGCAAGGTTCGTAGAAAATTGCTTTTTGTTCATGTGCGTCGATGATTAATGCGGAGGTGTCTTAATATGTCGTAATAACCACACTTCAAATTCGAGCCATATTTTATGTACTGGATTTTCTGGAAGATTTTTTACATAATTGCTTTTTCTTCATATGCGCCGATGATTTATGCCTAAGTATCTCAATATGTGGCAACAGCGCACTTCCTGTTTCCGTCATATTTACTGTCGTACACTCGTACTGTCACAAATTACAATAAATAATCAACGATCCATTTCTATTACAAAATTCCACTTCTGATCCCAGGACGCGATCAACAGTACAGGACACGACTATGGTGACAGTGCAAAGTTAAAATCCGTGTCTGACGACAGACGAGAGTAAAGATCCAACCCCAGTACATACCAATTTCCGTGTCTAGCAGCGAGTTTCGTGAAGATTCCGAATAGTTCCGAGCTGGCGGGCCTGATAAGGACAAGAAAACTAATTGTCGTCGTTTCCAGACGTGAATTTCGCTCACACTCGCATGCACTTTGCTTACTTACCCTACATTACCCTCTTTCTACTCCTCTCTCTCTCTCTATATATACATATATATAGGAGTATATAGGAGTATATATATATAGGAGTATACAGGAATATATATATAGAGGATATAGGAGTATATATAAATAGAGAGGATATATACATATGCAAATACCGTATATACATTTCTTCTACATTTATTTCTTCCCACCCATTGCACATGCACGTTCACGCTCTTAGTTACACCGAGTCCTCTATTCCCTCTCTTCCTCCCACTTTCGCCAACTTGCCACCCTTTCGTTTTGCCCAGGATAAGGATACTTTAATGAGACTTCCGGCCCACGATAGGATCGCGATTCGTGCCTACGAATTTGCGTGAGCTCCGCCACTCTCTGTCGTGCCCGGATATCGCGATAGCTCGGCCGAACGAAGGGTCGAAGGGTGAGGAAGGCAGGGGGGGGGGGGGGGGTGAAAGAGAAGTGAGAGAGGCGAGCGCCCATCGAGGGTGGAATTTGCGGTTCGCCGATTAAACGCGTCGCACTCGAACGTGATAATTTCTATCGTGACACTCTTTCGCTCGCCGACGATAACATCGTTTGCCTCCCGTGACAGTACGAAAACGCCGGATTGACTGTTTCCTGCCGATTGCAATCTGCCAGAACAGTGTGCATTGCAATATGTGCATAACTTCGGACGTCGACGCGCGGTGTGATACGATGCGCCAGTGCTGCATTTGGATTAGCTTTGTACGCTGTCTGATATCGGTTGTCATCCGATCGTTATCTCTGTCAGAAAATCGAGGTCCAGCGCGAGCAGAGGATTGAACTGGACTTATTAGGTTACGAGTAGATGTATAATTATTTGAATTTGAGGTCTGGGGTGGGGATGGGATTGTGAGGAATTTGTTGCAGCGAATGTGTTTGGATGGTTTTGTCGGGAAATTGTTATAGATGCCACGCGTACGTGTCGGTGTCGGCCGAGAAGACGAGGGTGCATTTTTGCGCGCGGCAGCTCATTCGCGAGTGATAGATCAGCGGCAATTAAAACGTCCTTCATATTCTCCTGCGCCTCTGTCCCTCTTAATTAAGTATTCGGAACCCGATATCCCGTCCATCTGCGTGTAACCAGAGATTTTATTGGAGAGCTCTGACGCCGTCGTCCTCCAGCAAGAGTACGTCCCATAAATTCGAGCTTAATGCCTCGATCGTTGCTCGATCGATATTCCGTCTGCTCAGAATTCGTAATGCGTCGGGTGCGCGATACAGGGTTTAGTGTGGTGTAAAGTGAGAACGCTCGATTCTTTTGAGAGAATCGAGTTCTGAATCGATTCAGAATCGATTTTCTGAAAAATCGGAATCAAAGAGTCGACTTGCTAATAAATATTGTAGATTCGCTTAAGAAAAAAATCGGTACTTTGGGAAAAAGAATCGATTCTTCAAAAAATCGGCTAACAAGCCGATCATTCTGACCCATCCTGCGATAGCGTGTCTCATTTTTCAGTCGGGTGTCCGAGGATTAAAACGCGTAAAGCAGACTTTTGAGGCAGCCAGTACACACGTGGCCGCAGTCGATCGTCCATAACGCGCGCGCGCGCGCGGAAAAAAAAGCGTGCGCTGAAAAATGGCGACTATCTCGATAGAATATCGAATTCGAACGTGCCCCGCTCTGCCCGGCTGACTTTTCGTATTGTCCTCTCCCTATCTCGTCCATCCTCCACCGCCACCCTCCCCTCTCCTTCAACATCCGGTTTCGTTCGAGACGTCGTCCCGCTCATGCGGAAAACGAATTCCGCTCGCTCGGGAAGAAACGTTCCCCGCTTTGTCCCAGTTTAAGTCTTTCTCTCTCTCGCTCTTTCTCTCAGTCTCTTGCTCACTGAAAACTTTCCGCGAGCCCGACCTTTCTTGCGCCGCCGTTTTCGTTGCGGCCGCATGAAAGGGCTGGAAAGTGGCACGGAAACGTACTTGCGGACGGCGCTCCGCAGTCGGGATAATGCGACGTGGAATGTTGTACGATTCGATGTTGTCGAGATATGAAGTCGGTTGGACCGGAGAAGTTGTGGCGCGGGGCCGAAGTAAATTTGAAGTTACGAGCGCGCGCGCCCGCGATGTAATAAGACAATTGTATGCGCTCGCGTAGTGGTAGTTAGTGGAAACGTTGTTCTAGCGGAGTTCGCGGTGCCGGGTCGAGGCGGATATACGAGTCTGGCGTGAAATCTCGAATATAATTCTTACGCACTTCTGGTCTTGCTTCGGCGGGCCGAGGCCAGGCGCGCACTTGCGATTATTTTGTCGTAAATATAAGCAAGGCACACAGTTTTGATACGAATTAATTGGATTATTCTCTTGCTGAAATAAAATTACAAGACGATAAGATCCTGTAGAATTTGATGAGTTCTATTTAAATGACAATGAATTCAATAATAGAATATATATATATATTATATTATATTAAGATCCTGTAGAATTTGATGAGTTCTATTTAAATGACAATGAATTCAATAATAGAATATATATGTAGGGATTGAATGGCAAGGAATGAGTTTTTTGGGTTAATAAAAGGAAGCGCCAAGGCACCGCTATATTTGTCCAGATCTACACTCTACACTATAAATTCACGCTTTCTTTTCGTATTCTTAATCTTTCGCTCTTAATCGTCTCGTCTCGGTTTCTCAACTGTCCCGCGGATCGCATCTCTCCTCATCGATTCCGTCCCCCCCGCGCACTCTCAGACACGCCGCTCACTTCTTTCCGCGGGACACCTTCGCGGGTCAACGCACTCACACGCTTTTCACACACACATTCATACCTACTCGTACTCAGAATCAATTCATACACACACATTCATGCCTAGTCGCACTCATCGTCACTCTAGCCCTAGCCAATCCTACAATCGGCCATTCTGACAAACATCTGGCCTCAGATGTCGATGTCCGGAAAGTCAACGTCTAGCTCGAGTCGTCGTCATCGAGGGCGGCGTCCGTCCACCTCTTCATATGATCCGCCGCTGTGGATGTCCGACGCGGGCCTTCGTGTTCCCCAACCTTTTCTACGAGGTATCGGTCGTGCCGCAATCGCTTTGAGACTCGGTACGGGCCCAGAAACTTTGACGCGAACTTCAACCCAGGACCGAGTTGCGTACGTCGTATGGCTACTACATCGTCCTCGCTGTAAACTTCCGCTTCCTTTCGCTTTCTATTATAGGTCCGACGATTTTCCTCCTGAACGTGCTGGATAATTGTCTTGGCTTGGCGGCGTACTTCATCACGCTTTTCTTGGAATTGCGCTGCTATGTCCTCCTCTATAATTTCTTTTATTTGTGGATCGTCCTTGCTTCGCATGCGCGTCCCAAATAATAAATAAAAGGGCGACATGCCCGTGCTCCGGCTGGGCACGTGATTCAAATACTTTTGAGTGGTCTCCACGTACTTGTGCCACTCACTCGGGTTGGGTGCGGCCAGCTTCGAAAGTATCGGAATTAAGCTTCGATTTACTCGCTCCACTTGACCGTTTCCTCTGGGAATTCCGGTCACTATTTTAATATGTTGCGACATAAAGAATTCTAACCGGTGTAGTTGGATCGTCACTCTGAGTAGCGAACTTAATTCCTACAGGCATTTCTACCTGTCGTCGGGGCTCAGCGCGCAAAATGCCCTTGAAAAGAGAAGGAACATTGACGCACAATCGAGTTTCTGGTAGGTTGGCCTCTGATCCGTTTCCAATGAATATAAACAACTTTTTCATTCCAACTGCCGAATCAGTAGATTCGATTTTACTGATGTATTTTTCTTGACTGCCTTCATGGCAGTACACCGTTAATAGAGCGAAATTGTCTCCACTTTCAAGTCTACAATGTATCGTTGAGATAAAGATCTTTGCGTTCTGCATAGCGACTCCAGACATTTTCATATACTTTCGTCGCAATATGACACACCAGATGTCAATACTTAGGATTTTTTAACTTTTTATCACTTAGCGAGGGCGCTCCTAATCTCACATACTGCTCTGCCTTTACCAAACTAATGTCGCTACCCGTATCGATTAGAGCGATTATCTTTTCTTCGTTTATGAAAACGTCTTTGTAGTACTTCTTCTTATTCACGGCCGTGGCATCGACCCTGTTCTTTTCCACTACCGCCGTTTCTGTACATTTTGACGCGAAGTGACCGTACTGATTGCATTGAAAGCACTTCACGCCCTTTTCTTTCGATGGGCAAGAATTGCTATCATGAGCTCTAGCTCCACAGTAAAAGCAACGATTCGCGCTTCTACCCTCATCCTTCGTTCCGCACGACGCCGGTACCCTTTTCTTATCGCTACTTAATTTATTCTTACTCTTAGCTTCCGCTCGCATTTTCTCGTATATTCTAAATTTGTCTTTCAACTCGCGAATCGACGCCGCACCATATAAAACAGTTTTGTACACCTGTTCGTCCTCCACGCCGTCAACGATGTAGTCGATCACAGCCGCCTTGTCTACGTCCGCTTGTGCAGCGATCTCCAGCATCGCGTAGATGTATTCGTGGAAACTCTCCTCGGCCTTCTTCTTTCTCTTACACAACTGCTTGTGTATATCGTGACTGTTCACTCTTTCCGCGAATTCAGATTTCAACGATTTCTTTAATCTTGCCCACGTTTTCGCGCAGCGCTCGTAATTTACAAAAATCTTAGCAGATCCCCGTAGCAAACTTTTCGCGTATATCATCTTTTGAATGTCTGACCACTCACACAATTCAGCCACGTCTTCAAAATCTCGTAGCCATCTTTTCACGCACTTGTTATTGTCGCCGCTGAAGGTGCTCAATGACTCTTGGACATCTTTGAATGTAGGAATGTGTACCGCTCGCCGCGATGTGTTCTCCCCTGATGCGATTGCGTATTCATCATCGTCCGAATCGGTTTCAGGTTCGACGCTGTCTTCTTCTTCACTTCCGACGCGTAGGTCATTCGTGGTAGCCTCCCGGTCTGTTCCTGTCTCTACGGGCATATTTTCAGTTCCCCGGTTCGCTGCCGAGGCTGCGTCCAGACGGTGCTGCAACTCTGCCTTATTCCCTGTTGTCTTGAGATGCAATCTCCTCAGCTCCTCTTGCAAACTAACCTTGGTCGTTCGCTTGGTTCCTGGCTCTATTAGCGTCGACGAGTCTCGTGGACGCATAGTTTCGTTTAACTCACTGTCGGACATGTTCACGTTTTCGCGCACTCGCCTCCTTGAATCACCGCGATCACAAACTCACTCGATCAATCCCGGACGAGCCCCCAATTTGTAGGGATTGAATGGCAAGGAATGAGTTTTTTGGGTTAATAAAAGGAAGCGCCAAGGCACCGCTATATTTGTCCAGATCTACACTCTACACTATAAATTCACGCTTTCTTTTCGTATTCTTAATCTTTCGCTCTTAATCGTCTCGTCTCGGTTTCTCAACTGTCCCGCGGATCGCATCTCTCCTCATCGATTCCGTCCCCCCCGCGCACTCTCAGACACGCCGCTCACTTCTTTCCGCGGGACACCTTCGCGGGTCAACGCACTCACACGCTTTTCACACACACATTCATACCTACTCGTACTCAGAATCAATTCATACACACACATTCATGCCTAGTCGCACTCATCGTCACTCTAGCCCTAGCCAATCCTACAATCGGCCATTCTGACAAACATCTGGCCTCAGATGTCGATGTCCGGAAAGTCAACGTCTAGCTCGAGTCGTCGTCATCGAGGGCGGCGTCCGTCCACCTCTTCATATGATCCGCCGCTGTGGATGTCCGACGCGGGCCTTCGTGTTCCCCAACCTTTTCTACGAGGTATCGGTCGTGCCGCAATCGCTTTGAGACTCGGTACGGGCCCAGAAACTTTGACGCGAACTTCAACCCAGGACCGAGTTGCGTACGTCGTATGGCTACTACATCGTCCTCGCTGTAAACTTCCGCTTCCTTTCGCTTTCTATTATAGGTCCGACGATTTTCCTCCTGAACGTGCTGGATAATTGTCTTGGCTTGGCGGCGTACTTCATCACGCTTTTCTTGGAATTGCGCTGCTATGTCCTCCTCTATAATTTCTTTTATTTGTGGATCGTCCTTGCTTCGCATGCGCGTCCCAAATAATAAATAAAAGGGCGACATGCCCGTGCTCCGGCTGGGCACGTGATTCAAATACTTTTGAGTGGTCTCCACGTACTTGTGCCACTCACTCGGGTTGGGTGCGGCCAGCTTCGAAAGTATCGGAATTAAGCTTCGATTTACTCGCTCCACTTGACCGTTTCCTCTGGGAATTCCGGTCACTATTTTAATATGTTGCGACATAAAGAATTCTAACCGGTGTAGTTGGATCGTCACTCTGAGTAGCGAACTTAATTCCTACAGGCATTTCTACCTGTCGTCGGGGCTCAGCGCGCAAAATGCCCTTGAAAAGAGAAGGAACATTGACGCACAATCGAGTTTCTGGTAGGTTGGCCTCTGATCCGTTTCCAATGAATATAAACAACTTTTTCATTCCAACTGCCGAATCAGTAGATTCGATTTTACTGATGTATTTTTCTTGACTGCCTTCATGGCAGTACACCGTTAATAGAGCGAAATTGTCTCCACTTTCAAGTCTACAATGTATCGTTGAGATAAAGATCTTTGCGTTCTGCATAGCGACTCCAGACATTTTCATATACTTTCGTCGCAATATGACACACCAGATGTCAATACTTAGGATTTTTTAACTTTTTATCACTTAGCGAGGGCGCTCCTAATCTCACATACTGCTCTGCCTTTACCAAACTAATGTCGCTACCCGTATCGATTAGAGCGATTATCTTTTCTTCGTTTATGAAAACGTCTTTGTAGTACTTCTTCTTATTCACGGCCGTGGCATCGACCCTGTTCTTTTCCACTACCGCCGTTTCTGTACATTTTGACGCGAAGTGACCGTACTGATTGCATTGAAAGCACTTCACGCCCTTTTCTTTCGATGGGCAAGAATTGCTATCATGAGCTCTAGCTCCACAGTAAAAGCAACGATTCGCGCTTCTACCCTCATCCTTCGTTCCGCACGACGCCGGTACCCTTTTCTTATCGCTACTTAATTTATTCTTACTCTTAGCTTCCGCTCGCATTTTCTCGTATATTCTAAATTTGTCTTTCAACTCGCGAATCGACGCCGCACCATATAAAACAGTTTTGTACACCTGTTCGTCCTCCACGCCGTCAACGATGTAGTCGATCACAGCCGCCTTGTCTACGTCCGCTTGTGCAGCGATCTCCAGCATCGCGTAGATGTATTCGTGGAAACTCTCCTCGGCCTTCTTCTTTCTCTTACACAACTGCTTGTGTATATCGTGACTGTTCACTCTTTCCGCGAATTCAGATTTCAACGATTTCTTTAATCTTGCCCACGTTTTCGCGCAGCGCTCGTAATTTACAAAAATCTTAGCAGATCCCCGTAGCAAACTTTTCGCGTATATCATCTTTTGAATGTCTGACCACTCACACAATTCAGCCACGTCTTCAAAATCTCGTAGCCATCTTTTCACGCACTTGTTATTGTCGCCGCTGAAGGTGCTCAATGACTCTTGGACATCTTTGAATGTAGGAATGTGTACCGCTCGCCGCGATGTGTTCTCCCCTGATGCGATTGCGTATTCATCATCGTCCGAATCGGTTTCAGGTTCGACGCTGTCTTCTTCTTCACTTCCGACGCGTAGGTCATTCGTGGTAGCCTCCCGGTCTGTTCCTGTCTCTACGGGCATATTTTCAGTTCCCCGGTTCGCTGCCGAGGCTGCGTCCAGACGGTGCTGCAACTCTGCCTTATTCCCTGTTGTCTTGAGATGCAATCTCCTCAGCTCCTCTTGCAAACTAACCTTGGTCGTTCGCTTGGTTCCTGGCTCTATTAGCGTCGACGAGTCTCGTGGACGCATAGTTTCGTTTAACTCACTGTCGGACATGTTCACGTTTTCGCGTGTCACGTCCGGGCGAGGCTTATCACGACTTTGATGTTTGTCAAGACGGTCGATGAGAAATCCGCGAGCGGCCTGCCGTGCGACCGGTCGTAACGCTTGAATATTTTTGTTAATTTAATTACAATAAATCAACGGCAATCTAACTGAAGATCATCATAGCGGTATTCTAATCCCTTCCTGGAAGAGGAGGGATTTTCTAGTTTATTCAGTACAAACTAAACGGAGAAGTTAAGTTAAAAATCTAATATCGCGTTTAGTTGTTTGCAGGACTAATAGGATTCGTGTGTCTTCTCAAGACCCGTACAGGTCCCCAATTGTTCTCGCGAGGTTATGTTTTCGCCCGGTGTACAATGCTATGGTATATGAGGTGTGACGACACAACACAGATTAAATCAAAGAGAGTAATATAAGGAGAAAACAAAAGTAGTTATATTCAATTGAAAATAATTATATAAAGAAAAGATAGAATATATAGAGAACGGTAGAACAGATGTGTTACGAATTTGATTAACAATGAAAGAATTACTGCGTAGATATTATCGCAGTATTGAGAAAAGTTCATTTGTAGTGCGCGACAATGATGCGCCTTAATACGAGCGCTTTCGGATATCAGTAATTACGCCTTTACAATCGACAAGTTAACAAGGAATCTTGCACGGTCAAGTGACCGTGCCCGTGGGATCCCGCCGTGGCCTAAGCTCGGTATGATCATACAATAAGGTGGTAATTGTCGTCGTGTTTCGCGACTGGAGGTTCCTACCGTGTCGCTGGTCTTCGGTTGTGCTCGGATATTCTCGCTTTGGCTACGTTCGTGCTCTTACTCGCTTTGTCTCTCTCTCTCTCTTTCGCTCTATCTCCTCCGTTCTGCGCTATCTCTCTCTCTCTCTCTCTCTGGCGGTAGGTCGGTTGGAAATTTCAGGTTTTGGTGGAAACGATGATAATACCTTCGAATCGTAAAATAATTTCAGTACTTTGAACCTTCTTGATTTGCCTATGCTCTTCGATAATTGAGCCGGGAACTAGTCCGTTACAAGGGGTCGGCAAGTCAGGAAGATAGTGCTTCTATTCAGATATTTCGATAAGCTAATTCCGACTTTAATCGCCATACGAGCGAGGAACAACCTTTCCGCGTTCTGTTCAAGTTAAGAAAATAAAAGAAAGAGTAATGCAAATGAAATCGAAAAGGAAACTTAAGCTAACGTGTCCGACGCAATTTGTCGGCCACGTGCAGAACGTAACGCGTACACCTTCGCACTTTCACTAAATTAAAGAAAAACTGAGTCTGTGTCTCACTTAAACTGAATTTATAAGCTAAGGCTTTTACGAGGATTAATGAGTCCTTATCGTTGCACACTGCGAGAAGAATATGCACTTTAGGCTCAGTAAATTAAAGATATCTAAGCTATCCTCGGACAGCGACCTGCGTACCTCACGACTTTACAGCCAACTGCCCAGAGAAATCCGTCGTGAGACGGCTCCTGGGCTCGCTCTAGGCCAGTTTTTCATACCCTAACCATGGAAACGGTCGATCAGCGGTCGATTCAGTGTACAAATATTGTGTTACTATGCTCGCTCGATGTTCAGCGAGAGACTTTCGTTTGCTCATTTATCCTCCTTTAATTATTCAGTTTTATTGCAAATAAAATATGATTGCCTTGACTCAGCTATTCAGAACTTTAGTAGTGCACGCTCCTGACTTATATGCTTGAACAGAACTAGGTTGATATCTGGGCAATGCCTTATTGCCACGAAAATCATAAATTACTTTTGAGAGAGAGGGAAACTAAAAATTAACACGCGGAACCTCATCGCGAATTCCTTAACCTACACACACATACGTCCATACCGCTCACACACACTCATACTATATTCACGCATTCATACCCGCTCGCACGCTTATAACTACTTACATCTACTTATATATATATATACGATGGGACGAATATGATTCCACGGTGAGGGAATTCCACTACATATCAACAACTCGACAGCACCACATATACGATGAGGCTAAACCGTGATACAAGTAATTCGTATACGCGGCCTGGAGGAAAAATAGAATAATCATGATTTTACAACTAATACTCTAACAGCGCACCGGATGCGATGAGGCTAAGCCGTTATACAAGTAATTCGTAATCCGGCGGCCGGAATAAAGGAAAGAAAAGAGAATTTAATTTGAAACATAGAATAAGAGAAAAGGAAAAAAATCAAAAAGTTACGCTGGGACGTAACATCCTCCCCCCCTTGGAATCATCATCGTCCCCGATGATGTGTCGCGCGCTGGTCTCAACCATAGGGGCATATCGACGTCCGGCGGTACCAAATGAACACGTGTAGCATCTTCCTATCGCGTCGATGGGGTACGGCGCCTGTCCCCCCTACCCTGAGACAAAACCTAACTCCTCGGGTATCTCCGCGGAACACCTCGAGTACGCAGTCAATTAGGGGTCTACGCACGTTTGGGCATCCCTCCACGTCGACACTTTCGATGGTAAGGCAGTGTCTAATCATGCCGCAGATGTCCTCATCGGTCACTCCCTCGTTATCCCTGGATTCCAGCACCCTGAGCGTGCGTAGCCGCATCAGAAATTGAGCCCCAACGCTCGGGTGCAGCAGGCTCATATTAAGGTGAGTCAGGCGGGGTAGATCGCCCAATGCGTCCAGTCCAAATTGACCCTGGACGTTGGTGGAGCCAGTGATGTCCAGTCGCTCCAACGCAGTCATGCATTCCCCCACTTTGTCCATGAACGACACGTCCACCCACGAATTCCCAATCACTGTCAGGTGCGTGACACCAGTAAATCGAGGAGGAATGCGCAGTGCTCCCGTGACCGACCCGTAGCCTAACTCCATGAAATTGGCTACTTCCCCCGCCTCTGCCGCCTCGTCCAACTCCTCCTCCAGGGCTTCGTTCCTGGAGTCACAGTATTGGAATACCATTTTCCTCATGGTCATCCCCAGCGCCGCATTGTGTCCAAGCGCAGACAAAACATCCTCCTCGAAGAAGGTCGGTCGGTCCACGGTAAGCGTACTCAGATGCGCCGCCTTTTCCAGATATTTGGCCAAGTGCGCGGACCGTATTGGTGTTTTCGTTACGGCAAACGTTTCTACGCATGAAGACAGCATACCCAAAGACTCCCCCGTCATTCGCGTCTCTTCCGCGGTGAAGGAAAGCAACTTGTGGGCGGCGAACACCCACTTGAGCTCGCTGTCCACCGGACCGTCGCATACCCCTATAGTGAGACGCTTCAGATTTATACACTTATAAGACACCGCGCGCAGCCCGGAGGGCAGAACGCGAAGGCCGGACACGTCCAGGTCCTCTAACTCCCTCGCCCATTCTGCCGTTATTGTCAATATCTGGGGCCGCAGTGCCCTACATGCAATTCGATCCGCTAGATGCACTGCTCGGAGCCCACGAGCGCAACGCTGAAGCAGCCAATGATACGAATCGTTGGTGGGAGCCGGGTCGCTTCGATAAGATGGCCACCGCCAATCTTCCGCGTCGATCGTCGTCTCTCTACTTAGCGCCCGCCGCACACCCTCCTGCCATCCCCTATTAACTAGCTCCATTCGCCCCACGTCCCGGAATGACATATAGGGTACCAGAAGCGCAACCACCTCCACCGGGAGTGGCGGTGCGTATTCCTCCTCGTATCCCAGGCCGTCAAACGGTAACATACCCGTGGCCTCTGGAGCGGTGGAAGTGGACGGCCCTCGCCAGTGCCATGCGTCTGCCATCGCCACTCCTATAACACGGTTGCGCAGCGTGATGGGGGTTCGTTCAGTCGCTTCCATGGCGGCTCGCGCTTCCTCAGTCGTTGTAAAGGTGACGAACCCGGTTGCACCACTGTGCCCTCTCCGCACCACTGCGTGTACTGCTCCCATGGGTCGAAACGCCTGAAGGAGTTGGGCCTGTCGGGTGTTTGGCGACATCCGGGCGACGAACAGGCGATTCGTCTCCAAATTTGCTGGTTTCATCTCGAAGCTTCATAAGATATTACACAGTTATAATATGGTTACAGGTCAAAGGTTATATCATGCCGTCGCCACTCCACGGGGAGATCGGCATTCGCAGGCAGTTGGCTGTAAAGGTTATTATCGGTAAAGACGCCCGAGACGAATGTGTGAGCTTGTTCCTCACTCAGAGGGAGAGAGTCTTAGTTCATAGGCAAGACTTTATCCGCGTGCTTAAGGAGACGTTTACCCTCCTCCGTCTCCAGCAACACGGTATTTCCCTCCAGCCTTTTTACGACGCGGTAAGGGCCCCGATATCGACTGCCAAATTTGCCCTTCTTGGGCTCGATAAGGACCCGCACCATGTCACCTTCTTTCGCCTCAAGCGGCCGCGCGCGCGCGTCGTAGTGCACTTTGGACTTCTGCTTTGCTTTCAATAGATTTTCTCCTGCCGCGATCTGCATTTCCGAAAGGTGGGGAATAAGCTCCCGTAAATACGCAGAGTACGTATCACTCCTCTCGTCCACGCAGATCGAGCTTGGATATCGCGCGATTCTACCATACACGAGCTCGTACGGTGTAAAGTTCGTAGCTTCGTGTACCGAGGTGTTATATGAGAACATTGCAAACGGTACCAGCCTATCCCAGTCGTCATATTCATCCAAGTAATGCTTTATGTATTCAGTAAGCACGATGTGGCTGCGTTCTAACGCACCATTAGACTGAGGGCGGTATCCTGACGTCGTCACATGATCGATATCAAAAAGTCGCGCGATTTCCCTAATTACTCTATTTATAAAGCTAGTGCCTCTATCTGTTAATATTGTTCGCGGCGCTCCGAATTGTAATATAAGGTTCGTGACCATTGCATGGGCTATTGTTTCCGCTTTTATATCCGGTACGGGTACTGCGATACAATATTTAGTGAGATTATCTTGCATTGTCAAAATGTGTTTGTTTCCTTCCGGTGTTGTAGGAAGAGGCCCGACAGTGTCTAAGGATACTTTAACAAAAGGTTCAATTGGCGTATCCGTTATGATCATTGGCTCACGCGTTCTTGCGCGGACTAGCTTTTTCTCTAAGCATCCCGTGCAAGTCCGAATAAAATTTTGAATCTCATTTTTCATACCCGGCCAATAATATCGTTCGCGAATACGATGATAAGTCTTTGTCACACCTTTGTGACCACCCATACGCCCTGCGTGCAATTCGGATATTATTTTCGGTCTCAACGCCTCAGCTGGTATCGAGACGTTCCCGGTGAATAAGGTAATAGTTATCCCGGAATCTTCAAATATTTCATGTAATAAGTCCGGATAAATTCCGCACGATAGTTTTTCAGTGATATCTCCTCTCAACGACAATCCGCACGATGTTTGCCCGTAATTGGTTAAAACGTCCCGTAATCTAATCAATCCGTCCCTGAATTCAGCAACGGTGGGGGTATCGTAAAATCTCTTTGCTACTACTATGCTGTAAATAAAATGTTTCTTGTAGCGTGTGACTAACATTTTTCCTTCCTTTGGATTAACGGACTTCATGTCCTCGATGTTAATTGCGCGAAGTTCCGTTAACAAGCGCGATACTGTATTGTCGAATTCGCAATCAGCTGTTATGAAATGGGCTATATTTCCCCGTCGTGCTGTTAAATTCTCTCGCGAATATCGTACAGGCTTCACTCCGTTCCTTATGTTATTTCGTGGTAGGCTCTGCGGAAGAGGCTGATCAGGCTCGCAAGGCACACTCTCGCCTACGGGAATCCCGACGATAGTTGTGTTTGATGGTCGGTCAGCGTATAGTCGTCGCGACGGTACGTCTTTCGGTAATGTCACTTTCGTCGGAGGAATCGGTGTTGAAAGTGCCAATGGTCGCGTCGCGGGAATAGGCGTCGGTATAAACGATCGTCGTATCGGTTTCGAAATTATCGTGTCGTTAATTTTCCCCGGCGCTTCCTCGGTTTCTTTGATAGGTGTTAAAGGCCCCGTAGAGGGACGCGCGATAGTCCCGGCACGGGCAGGACGGGTGGGGAACTCCGTTGTGTCTAACGCATTTCCCGACCTGTCCGGCACTAAGATTTCTCCCACTTCCTCTACCGGTTCTCGTTCATGTAAGTCGTCAAAGAGTGTTGAATTTTGTCTGTTCGCGCTGCTGTCGTCATGCGGCAGTTCGTCCGCGCTTTCGTCGTCAGTCCGTTGGTCATGTCTGAATAGAGCGTCGTGAAAACGTACGATCGAGTCGGACAACTCCTCCAACGTAATCGGCCCTTCCGATTCTTCACTAGAAGATTCGCCCTCATCGGTCGCGTAGTGGTGCCGGGTGGGAACCTCCATGGTGGGTAGTGCGCTTCCCGGCGCCTCCACCTCTTCGCTCGCGCCCGGTTCTGTTTCTGGTATTTTGTCTGTCTCCGGCGGCGGTCGACTCGGTAGTCTCGGTTTTACACTTGGCAACACGCTTCTACGTTCAACGAATATTGGCGTGTCGGAAACGTCTGATGACGGGTCATCGCTGTCTGCTGTCGCCTCTGTTTGTGTCGACGGTACGACCGGAGCACGATTACGCGTTCTTGATGCTACCGCGCTTGTATCTAAAGGATTTGGCAACCTCGGATTTACTCGAACTCTACCCGTTCTTTCCTCCGGTGGAGAAGAATCGCTTGTTGACACGCGTGGGTTTTCCGAGCCTGATTCCGCGGTCCCTTGTCTCAACGGTAACACCTTTATTTCTGAACGCTCCTTACTTTCCTCGTCGGAATTTAGTATGCTTGATTTGACTGGATTACGCGACAATGCGTCGGCGTTAGTGTTGAGCTTTCCCGGTTTGTGCACGAACTCATATTCATAGTCCCTCAGTTTCAGTCTCCAACGTACAAGTCGTTGTCCCGGATCTTTTACAGAATCTATCCATTTTAATGGTTCGTGATCACTAAAAAGCGTGAACTTTCTACCGTATAAGTATGGTCTGAAATGTAGCACTGCATAGAGAACGGCTAAACACTCCTTCTCAGTGGTAGTATAATTCTGTTCTGGTTTTGTTAAGTTTCGCGACAAGTACGCAACGGGCAGATCATTACCGTTAGTATTCTGACTGAGCACTGCGCCTATCGCAACGTCTGAGGCGTCAGTTGTCAAAGTAAAGGGCTCATCAAAATTAGGAAACTGTAGAATAGGAGACTTGCACAATGCTCCGCGTAATATTTTAAAACTCTTAGTGTGTTCCGCGTTCCAATCAAACTTCGCGTTTTTCTTCACTAATTCAGTCAACGGCTTCGCGATCGCGGCGAAGTTCTCTATAAAGCGACGATAGTAGCCTACTAAGCCTAGGAACTCCCGAACATTGCGCTGTGTCTGTGGATACGGAAAATTCTTCACAGCGCTTATTTTACCTGGGTCTGGGCGTACCCCGTTTCGACCTATTATGTGTCCTAGGTAAGCTACTTCCGTACGCAGAAAGTCGCACTTATCCGGTTGCAATGTAAGTTTCGCGTCGCGTAGTCTATTAAATAACCGTTGTACTTTCCTCCGGTGTTCTTCCAGAGATTTGGCGTATACGACTATGTCATCTAAGTAAACGAAAACTTCTACTCCTTGCAATCCACGCAACACCTGATCCATTAATCGTTGGAAGGTCGCCGGCGCGTTCTTAAGTCCTTCCGGCATTCGTACGTACTCGTAATGACCGTTCGGTGTCGTGAATGCAGTTTT
Source organism: Priocnemis perturbator (assembly GCA_963942575.1). Classification (NCBI taxonomy): domain Eukaryota; kingdom Metazoa; phylum Arthropoda; class Insecta; order Hymenoptera; family Pompilidae; genus Priocnemis; species Priocnemis perturbator. Next base: position 1,634,158 of record OZ012654.1, read on the forward strand.
CGCGCGATCTTTCGGTTCCATTCCGATTTGCTGAAACCCGCTTGCCAAATCAAATACTGAGAAATAACGCGCCTCGCCTAGGTGATCCATGATATCAGTGATATTGGGCAATGGATACGCGTCCCCGATCGTCTTCTCATTTAATTTCCTAAAATCTATCACCATACGCCAGCGTTTATTCCCGTGGGAATCTGGTTTTTTCGGTACTATCCAGAGTGGCGAATTGTACGGTGAGCTTGATGGTGTTATAATATTATCCGTTAGTTTTAAGGAGATTTGCCGCGCGATCTCTTCTTTATGTATCGGTGGAAATCTGTATTGACGTGTATTAATCGGTAGGTCGTCTGTTGTCGGTATTGTGTGAGTGATGCACGGTGTCGATTGTAGTTTGTCACCCGGTAGATGGAAGGTTTTAGGGTATTCCTCTATCAAATCGATTACGTGCTCGCGTTCTTCGGCGTTAAGGTGTTCGAGCCGCAAGCGAGAGAGCACCTCACTCACCCGATCAGTCGTCACCGGCTTTTCCGCGCGTTCGGAGTCTGTATCGAAATATTCCTGTTCTTCGGGAAAATTATGGTACTCGAACGGCACTATGTTTTGTGGCGGAATCTCAATTTCCACGCGCTTGTCTAAGGTATTAATCGCTAGCACGTGGCACGCGCCCTGACTGACTGAGACGGCTGCCTCACCGATATAGATACCGTCCGCAATGCTCACTCGCGGCAAATAGCCCTCCGTTAAATCTCTCCCTTCGTCCACGTCTATCCTAAGTACTTGTCGCGCGCGCGGCTGCAGATGGTATACTCGCGTCGCCGGCGAGCTGTGTCGCGCGCTGTTCGGTTCGGATTCTCCGACGAATCGCATTGGTCTTATCGGATCGGTTTGTGTTACTAAAGTGTTGTGTGCAAATGAAATCTCTGCACGTTCTTGCCGCAGGTATTCTTTACCGAGAATTCCGTCGCTTCGTATTGGAAAGTTAGATCGTACTACGTGGAATTTTACTACTTGCCCGAGCAAGGTTAAAGTGGTCGTGCCTAGAGTTTCGGTTTGCTCCATAGTAATCCCTGTTATGATTACTGATTCGTCTAGCGCGACAGACACGTCTTCCCCGAGAGCTTTTAACTTTATTATATTTACATCTGCTCCAGTATCAATTAAAAAGTAGGCAAATTCCCGTCGTAGTTCTACCGCGTGCATTTTAACTTGTGGTGAATCGCGGTTCGACTCGAAGCGTATTACTGCGGGTTTTCCTCCAGAAACCTCACGGTTGCTCGACGCTCCGTGCTGTGCGGGCTCGGCGGCGCGTCCGACCGACGAGCTCCTCGAGAGTTTAAATCTGGTTCCCTGGTCAATTCAGGTGACGCTTGTTCACGTCTTGGCGGTGGTTGCCATCGCGGTGGTGATCGCGGAGGTGGCGGAGAGTCATTTCGTCGCATTGGTTCGTAATCGCGGTTATTTCCCGGGCGGTTAGTTCCGTAGCGATATTGGCGTTCTGGCGACATGGCGCGGGGCGGCGTCAAGCGTTGCGCGGTACATTGACAAGTGCACGGCGCAGCGTACGGTGTCGGCGGGTACAGTACGTTCGGCGGCGGATAGTAACCCGTCGGTGGCAAACCCGAATGATGCGAACTCAGAGGCGGCGATTTTAATATACTAGCAGACGCTCCCAGATGTTCGTGAGACGGTCCCGCTGCCCGCTGGTCGTAAGGGCTAAGCGGTCGGGGTGAAGGAGTACGCGACGGCACTTCCTCCTCTCTGCGCGATACGAGCAGTCTCGCCGACTCCAAACCCGTGTTTCTGGATGCCTTCATTCGGTGTTCTATTTGTGCCGCAATTCCTACGGCTGCATCTAGATCTTTCGGCGCACGCGCTTCTATTTCTCGCATCATTTCGTCCGGTAACCCCCGCACGAACCCCTCAAGGGCACTCTCTCTAACCGGAATCATCATTATTTCCGACCCAGTCGAATGCGTTTCCTGCAGCGCTATCCTTGCCCCTGAGACGAGTGCCGATAATCTATCGTAAAACCCGTAAACCCCCTCATCGCGTCGCATCCGGATAGTAACGATATCCTTCATGTATTGCGCGAAAGTTCTGTGGCCCCCAAAACGCGTCTTTAGATGTTTAATTAGCGAGTCGACGGTGGAAAAATCCTTTTCATAAGTACTTACTCCCGCTCGACCCTCGAGTTTATTTATCACTCCGCGCACGAACGCGTCCTCCCAAGCCGGCGGTACGAGAGCCGCGCCTCCGCGTACTCTCCTAACGAATTCGCTCAATGGTATATTTGACCCGTCATAACTGGGTATCCCGACTAACCCCTGTTGGAGGGCGTATATCTCCGCCATCATAGAGGTCGATGCATCGGGATCTACGCCCGATCTACGCGTGGTGTTGTTCGCGGTCGATTCGTTTGGCTGACTCATTTTTGGCTAGTCGATACCGGGGCGCTTGTGTCTAGTTATGTACAGCGCTCCTGTGTTGTGTCGACCGTAAAGGACAAGGCTAATCTAGGCGTTTATCGAATTCAAAACAACATGCACATAACCTAAAAATAAAATTATTACTCTGTCTTGATTCGTCACACCGTTAATCAGAAATATAACCTCAAAGGTGGAAATTTAAGTAAATAAAAGGAAATATCCAATGAAAATTATAATTAATAATATATAAAGAAAGGAAGATAGCAATTGGTGGAAGCAACCGCATCCCACTTCTGACACCAATTCAGAAGTGGAGATAATGTTTAAATTTGAAATAATATATATATAAGGAAAAGAATAAAGAACAGAATTGGTGGCGACACAAAAATGAATCCCACTTCTGACACCAATTCAGCTGTCACGTCCGGGCGAGGCTTATCACGACTTTGATGTTTGTCAAGACGGTCGATGAGAAATCCGCGAGCGGCCTGCCGTGCGACCGGTCGTAACGCTTGAATATTTTTGTTAATTTAATTACAATAAATCAACGGCAATCTAACTGAAGATCATCATAGCGGTATTCTAATCCCTTCCTGGAAGAGGAGGGATTTTCTAGTTTATTCAGTACAAACTAAACGGAGAAGTTAAGTTAAAAATCTAATATCGCGTTTAGTTGTTTGCAGGACTAATAGGATTCGTGTGTCTTCTCAAGACCCGTACAGGTCCCCAATTGTTCTCGCGAGGTTATGTTTTCGCCCGGTGTACAATGCTATGGTATATGAGGTGTGACGACACAACACAGATTAAATCAAAGAGAGTAATATAAGGAGAAAACAAAAGTAGTTATATTCAATTGAAAATAATTATATAAAGAAAAGATAGAATATATAGAGAACGGTAGAACAGATGTGTTACGAATTTGATTAACAATGAAAGAATTACTGCGTAGATATTATCGCAGTATTGAGAAAAGTTCATTTGTAGTGCGCGACAATGATGCGCCTTAATACGAGCGCTTTCGGATATCAGTAATTACGCCTTTACAATCGACAAGTTAACAAGGAATCTTGCACGGTCAAGTGACCGTGCCCGTGGGATCCCGCCGTGGCCTAAGCTCGGTATGATCATACAATAAGGTGGTAATTGTCGTCGTGTTTCGCGACTGGAGGTTCCTACCGTGTCGCTGGTCTTCGGTTGTGCTCGGATATTCTCGCTTTGGCTACGTTCGTGCTCTTACTCGCTTTGTCTCTCTCTCTCTCTTTCGCTCTATCTCCTCCGTTCTGCGCTATCTCTCTCTCTCTCTCTCTCTGGCGGTAGGTCGGTTGGAAATTTCAGGTTTTGGTGGAAACGATGATAATACCTTCGAATCGTAAAATAATTTCAGTACTTTGAACCTTCTTGATTTGCCTATGCTCTTCGATAATTGAGCCGGGAACTAGTCCGTTACAAGGGGTCGGCAAGTCAGGAAGATAGTGCTTCTATTCAGATATTTCGATAAGCTAATTCCGACTTTAATCGCCATACGAGCGAGGAACAACCTTTCCGCGTTCTGTTCAAGTTAAGAAAATAAAAGAAAGAGTAATGCAAATGAAATCGAAAAGGAAACTTAAGCTAACGTGTCCGACGCAATTTGTCGGCCACGTGCAGAACGTAACGCGTACACCTTCGCACTTTCACTAAATTAAAGAAAAACTGAGTCTGTGTCTCACTTAAACTGAATTTATAAGCTAAGGCTTTTACGAGGATTAATGAGTCCTTATCGTTGCACACTGCGAGAAGAATATGCACTTTAGGCTCAGTAAATTAAAGATATCTAAGCTATCCTCGGACAGCGACCTGCGTACCTCACGACTTTACAGCCAACTGCCCAGAGAAATCCGTCGTGAGACGGCTCCTGGGCTCGCTCTAGGCCAGTTTTTCATACCCTAACCATGGAAACGGTCGATCAGCGGTCGATTCAGTGTACAAATATTGTGTTACTATGCTCGCTCGATGTTCAGCGAGAGACTTTCGTTTGCTCATTTATCCTCCTTTAATTATTCAGTTTTATTGCAAATAAAATATGATTGCCTTGACTCAGCTATTCAGAACTTTAGTAGTGCACGCTCCTGACTTATATGCTTGAACAGAACTAGGTTGATATCTGGGCAATGCCTTATTGCCACGAAAATCATAAATTACTTTTGAGAGAGAGGGAAACTAAAAATTAACACGCGGAACCTCATCGCGAATTCCTTAACCTACACACACATACGTCCATACCGCTCACACACACTCATACTATATTCACGCATTCATACCCGCTCGCACGCTTATAACTACTTACATCTACTTATATATATATATACGATGGGACGAATATGATTCCACGGTGAGGGAATTCCACTACATATCAACAACTCGACAGCACCACATATACGATGAGGCTAAACCGTGATACAAGTAATTCGTATACGCGGCCTGGAGGAAAAATAGAATAATCATGATTTTACAACTAATACTCTAACAGCGCACCGGATGCGATGAGGCTAAGCCGTTATACAAGTAATTCGTAATCCGGCGGCCGGAATAAAGGAAAGAAAAGAGAATTTAATTTGAAACATAGAATAAGAGAAAAGGAAAAAAATCAAAAAGTTACGCTGGGACGTAACAGCGCACTCGCCTCCTTGAATCACCGCGATCACAAACTCACTCGATCAATCCCGGACGAGCCCCCAATTTGTAGGGATTGAATGGCAAGGAATGAGTTTTTTGGGTTAATAAAAGGAAGCGCCAAGGCACCGCTATATTTGTCCAGATCTACACTCTACACTATAAATTCACGCTTTCTTTTCGTATTCTTAATCTTTCGCTCTTAATCGTCTCGTCTCGGTTTCTCAACTGTCCCGCGGATCGCATCTCTCCTCATCGATTCCGTCCCCCCCGCGCACTCTCAGACACGCCGCTCACTTCTTTCCGCGGGACACATTCGCGGGTCAACGCACTCACACGCTTTTCACACACACATTCATACCTACTCGTACTCAGAATCAATTCATACACACACATTCATGCCTAGTCGCACTCATCGTCACTCTAGCCCTAGCCAATCCTACAATCGGCCATTCTGACAAACATCTGGCCTCAGATGTCGATGTCCGGAAAGTCAACGTCTAGCTCGAGTCGTCGTCATCGAGGGCGGCGTCCGTCCACCTCTTCATATGATCCGCCGCTGTGGATGTCCGACGCGGGCCTTCGTGTTCCCCAACCTTTTCTACGAGGTATCGGTCGTGCCGCAATCGCTTTGAGACTCGGTACGGGCCCAGAAACTTTGACGCGAACTTCAACCCAGGACCGAGTTGCGTACGTCGTATGGCTACTACATCGTCCTCGCTGTAAACTTCCGCTTCCTTTCGCTTTCTATTATAGGTCCGACGATTTTCCTCCTGAACGTGCTGGATAATTGTCTTGGCTTGGCGGCGTACTTCATCACGCTTTTCTTGGAATTGCGCTGCTATGTCCTCCTCTATAATTTCTTTTATTTGTGGATCGTCCTTGCTTCGCATGCGCGTCCCAAATAATAAATAAAAGGGCGACATGCCCGTGCTCCGGCTGGGCACGTGATTCAAATACTTTTGAGTGGTCTCCACGTACTTGTGCCACTCACTCGGGTTGGGTGCGGCCAGCTTCGAAAGTATCGGAATTAAGCTTCGATTTACTCGCTCCACTTGACCGTTTCCTCTGGGAATTCCGGTCACTATTTTAATATGTTGCGACATAAAGAATTCTAACCGGTGTAGTTGGATCGTCACTCTGAGTAGCGAACTTAATTCCTACAGGCATTTCTACCTGTCGTCGGGGCTCAGCGCGCAAAATGCCCTTGAAAAGAGAAGGAACATTGACGCACAATCGAGTTTCTGGTAGGTTGGCCTCTGATCCGTTTCCAATGAATATAAACAACTTTTTCATTCCAACTGCCGAATCAGTAGATTCGATTTTACTGATGTATTTTTCTTGACTGCCTTCATGGCAGTACACCGTTAATAGAGCGAAATTGTCTCCACTTTCAAGTCTACAATGTATCGTTGAGATAAAGATCTTTGCGTTCTGCATAGCGACTCCAGACATTTTCATATACTTTCGTCGCAATATGACACACCAGATGTCAATACTTAGGATTTTTTAACTTTTTATCACTTAGCGAGGGCGCTCCTAATCTCACATACTGCTCTGCCTTTACCAAACTAATGTCGCTACCCGTATCGATTAGAGCGATTATCTTTTCTTCGTTTATGAAAACGTCTTTGTAGTACTTCTTCTTATTCACGGCCGTGGCATCGACCCTGTTCTTTTCCACTACCGCCGTTTCTGTACATTTTGACGCGAAGTGACCGTACTGATTGCATTGAAAGCACTTCACGCCCTTTTCTTTCGATGGGCAAGAATTGCTATCATGAGCTCTAGCTCCACAGTAAAAGCAACGATTCGCGCTTCTACCCTCATCCTTCGTTCCGCACGACGCCGGTACCCTTTTCTTATCGCTACTTAATTTATTCTTACTCTTAGCTTCCGCTCGCATTTTCTCGTATATTCTAAATTTGTCTTTCAACTCGCGAATCGACGCCGCACCATATAAAACAGTTTTGTACACCTGTTCGTCCTCCACGCCGTCAACGATGTAGTCGATCACAGCCGCCTTGTCTACGTCCGCTTGTGCAGCGATCTCCAGCATCGCGTAGATGTATTCGTGGAAACTCTCCTCGGCCTTCTTCTTTCTCTTACACAACTGCTTGTGTATATCGTGACTGTTCACTCTTTCCGCGAATTCAGATTTCAACGATTTCTTTAATCTTGCCCACGTTTTCGCGCAGCGCTCGTAATTTACAAAAATCTTAGCAGATCCCCGTAGCAAACTTTTCGCGTATATCATCTTTTGAATGTCTGACCACTCACACAATTCAGCCACGTCTTCAAAATCTCGTAGCCATCTTTTCACGCACTTGTTATTGTCGCCGCTGAAGGTGCTCAATGACTCTTGGACATCTTTGAATGTAGGAATGAGTACCGCTCGCCGCGATGTGTTCTCCCCTGATGCGATTGCGTATTCATCATCGTCCGAATCGGTTTCAGGTTCGACGCTGTCTTCTTCTTCACTTCCGACGCGTAGGTCATTCGTGGTAGCCTCCCGGTCTGTTCCTGTCTCTACGGGCATATTTTCAGTTCCCCGGTTCGCTGCCGAGGCTGCGTCCAGACGGTGCTGCAACTCTGCCTTATTCCCTGTTGTCTTGAGATGCAATCTCCTCAGCTCCTCTTGCAAACTAACCTTGGTCGTTCGCTTGGTTCCTGGCTCTATTAGCGTCGACGAGTCTCGTGGACGCATAGTTTCGTTTAACTCACTGTCGGACATGTTCACGTTTTCGCGCACTCGCCTCCTTGAATCACCGCGATCACAAACTCACTCGATCAATCCCGGACGAGCCCCCAATTTGTAGGGATTGAATGGCAAGGAATGAGTTTTTTGGGTTAATAAAAGGAAGCGCCAAGGCACCGCTATATTTGTCCAGATCTACACTCTACACTATAAATTCACGCTTTCTTTTCGTATTCTTAATCTTTCGCTCTTAATCGTCTCGTCTCGGTTTCTCAACTGTCCCGCGGATCGCATCTCTCCTCATCGATTCCGTCCCCCCCGCGCACTCTCAGACACGCCGCTCACTTCTTTCCGCGGGACACATTCGCGGGTCAACGCACTCACACGCTTTTCACACACACATTCATACCTACTCGTACTCAGAATCAATTCATACACACACATTCATGCCTAGTCGCACTCATCGTCACTCTAGCCCTAGCCAATCCTACAATCGGCCATTCTGACAAACATCTGGCCTCAGATGTCGATGTCCGGAAAGTCAACGTCTAGCTCGAGTCGTCGTCATCGAGGGCGGCGTCCGTCCACCTCTTCATATGATCCGCCGCTGTGGATGTCCGACGCGGGCCTTCGTGTTCCCCAACCTTTTCTACGAGGTATCGGTCGTGCCGCAATCGCTTTGAGACTCGGTACGGGCCCAGAAACTTTGACGCGAACTTCAACCCAGGACCGAGTTGCGTACGTCGTATGGCTACTACATCGTCCTCGCTGTAAACTTCCGCTTCCTTTCGCTTTCTATTATAGGTCCGACGATTTTCCTCCTGAACGTGCTGGATAATTGTCTTGGCTTGGCGGCGTACTTCATCACGCTTTTCTTGGAATTGCGCTGCTATGTCCTCCTCTATAATTTCTTTTATTTGTGGATCGTCCTTGCTTCGCATGCGCGTCCCAAATAATAAATAAAAGGGCGACATGCCCGTGCTCCGGCTGGGCACGTGATTCAAATACTTTTGAGTGGTCTCCACGTACTTGTGCCACTCACTCGGGTTGGGTGCGGCCAGCTTCGAAAGTATCGGAATTAAGCTTCGATTTACTCGCTCCACTTGACCGTTTCCTCTGGGAATTCCGGTCACTATTTTAATATGTTGCGACATAAAGAATTCTAACCGGTGTAGTTGGATCGTCACTCTGAGTAGCGAACTTAATTCCTACAGGCATTTCTACCTGTCGTCGGGGCTCAGCGCGCAAAATGCCCTTGAAAAGAGAAGGAACATTGACGCACAATCGAGTTTCTGGTAGGTTGGCCTCTGATCCGTTTCCAATGAATATAAACAACTTTTTCATTCCAACTGCCGAATCAGTAGATTCGATTTTACTGATGTATTTTTCTTGACTGCCTTCATGGCAGTACACCGTTAATAGAGCGAAATTGTCTCCACTTTCAAGTCTACAATGTATCGTTGAGATAAAGATCTTTGCGTTCTGCATAGCGACTCCAGACATTTTCATATACTTTCGTCGCAATATGACACACCAGATGTCAATACTTAGGATTTTTTAACTTTTTATCACTTAGCGAGGGCGCTCCTAATCTCACATACTGCTCTGCCTTTACCAAACTAATGTCGCTACCCGTATCGATTAGAGCGATTATCTTTTCTTCGTTTATGAAAACGTCTTTGTAGTACTTCTTCTTATTCACGGCCGTGGCATCGACCCTGTTCTTTTCCACTACCGCCGTTTCTGTACATTTTGACGCGAAGTGACCGTACTGATTGCATTGAAAGCACTTCACGCCCTTTTCTTTCGATGGGCAAGAATTGCTATCATGAGCTCTAGCTCCACAGTAAAAGCAACGATTCGCGCTTCTACCCTCATCCTTCGTTCCGCACGACGCCGGTACCCTTTTCTTATCGCTACTTAATTTATTCTTACTCTTAGCTTCCGCTCGCATTTTCTCGTATATTCTAAATTTGTCTTTCAACTCGCGAATCGACGCCGCACCATATAAAACAGTTTTGTACACCTGTTCGTCCTCCACGCCGTCAACGATGTAGTCGATCACAGCCGCCTTGTCTACGTCCGCTTGTGCAGCGATCTCCAGCATCGCGTAGATGTATTCGTGGAAACTCTCCTCGGCCTTCTTCTTTCTCTTACACAACTGCTTGTGTATATCGTGACTGTTCACTCTTTCCGCGAATTCAGATTTCAACGATTTCTTTAATCTTGCCCACGTTTTCGCGCAGCGCTCGTAATTTACAAAAATCTTAGCAGATCCCCGTAGCAAACTTTTCGCGTATATCATCTTTTGAATGTCTGACCACTCACACAATTCAGCCACGTCTTCAAAATCTCGTAGCCATCTTTTCACGCACTTGTTATTGTCGCCGCTGAAGGTGCTCAATGACTCTTGGACATCTTTGAATGTAGGAATGTGTACCGCTCGCCGCGATGTGTTCTCCCCTGATGCGATTGCGTATTCATCATCGTCCGAATCGGTTTCAGGTTCGACGCTGTCTTCTTCTTCACTTCCGACGCGTAGGTCATTCGTGGTAGCCTCCCGGTCTGTTCCTGTCTCTACGGGCATATTTTCAGTTCCCCGGTTCGCTGCCGAGGCTGCGTCCAGACGGTGCTGCAACTCTGCCTTATTCCCTGTTGTCTTGAGATGCAATCTCCTCAGCTCCTCTTGCAAACTAACCTTGGTCGTTCGCTTGGTTCCTGGCTCTATTAGCGTCGACGAGTCTCGTGGACGCATAGTTTCGTTTAACTCACTGTCGGACATGTTCACGTTTTCGCGCACTCGCCTCCTTGAATCACCGCGATCACAAACTCACTCGATCAATCCCGGACGAGCCCCCAATTTGTAGGGATTGAATGGCAAGGAATGAGTTTTTTGGGTTAATAAAAGGAAGCGCCAAGGCACCGCTATATTTGTCCAGATCTACACTCTACACTATAAATTCACGCTTTCTTTTCGTATTCTTAATCTTTCGCTCTTAATCGTCTCGTCTCGGTTTCTCAACTGTCCCGCGGATCGCATCTCTCCTCATCGATTCCGTCCCCCCCGCGCACTCTCAGACACGCCGCTCACTTCTTTCCGCGGGACACATTCGCGGGTCAACGCACTCACACGCTTTTCACACACACATTCATACCTACTCGTACTCAGAATCAATTCATACACACACATTCATGCCTAGTCGCACTCATCGTCACTCTAGCCCTAGCCAATCCTACAATCGGCCATTCTGACAAACATCTGGCCTCAGATGTCGATGTCCGGAAAGTCAACGTCTAGCTCGAGTCGTCGTCATCGAGGGCGGCGTCCGTCCACCTCTTCATATGATCCGCCGCTGTGGATGTCCGACGCGGGCCTTCGTGTTCCCCAACCTTTTCTACGAGGTATCGGTCGTGCCGCAATCGCTTTGAGACTCGGTACGGGCCCAGAAACTTTGACGCGAACTTCAACCCAGGACCGAGTTGCGTACGTCGTATGGCTACTACATCGTCCTCGCTGTAAACTTCCGCTTCCTTTCGCTTTCTATTATAGGTCCGACGATTTTCCTCCTGAACGTGCTGGATAATTGTCTTGGCTTGGCGGCGTACTTCATCACGCTTTTCTTGGAATTGCGCTGCTATGTCCTCCTCTATAATTTCTTTTATTTGTGGATCGTCCTTGCTTCGCATGCGCGTCCCAAATAATAAATAAAAGGGCGACATGCCCGTGCTCCGGCTGGGCACGTGATTCAAATACTTTTGAGTGGTCTCCACGTACTTGTGCCACTCACTCGGGTTGGGTGCGGCCAGCTTCGAAAGTATCGGAATTAAGCTTCGATTTACTCGCTCCACTTGACCGTTTCCTCTGGGAATTCCGGTCACTATTTTAATATGTTGCGACATAAAGAATTCTAACCGGTGTAGTTGGATCGTCACTCTGAGTAGCGAACTTAATTCCTACAGGCATTTCTACCTGTCGTCGGGGCTCAGCGCGCAAAATGCCCTTGAAAAGAGAAGGAACATTGACGCACAATCGAGTTTCTGGTAGGTTGGCCTCTGATCCGTTTCCAATGAATATAAACAACTTTTTCATTCCAACTGCCGAATCAGTAGATTCGATTTTACTGATGTATTTTTCTTGACTGCCTTCATGGCAGTACACCGTTAATAGAGCGAAATTGTCTCCACTTTCAAGTCTACAATGTATCGTTGAGATAAAGATCTTTGCGTTCTGCATAGCGACTCCAGACATTTTCATATACTTTCGTCGCAATATGACACACCAGATGTCAATACTTAGGATTTTTTAACTTTTTATCACTTAGCGAGGGCGCTCCTAATCTCACATACTGCTCTGCCTTTACCAAACTAATGTCGCTACCCGTATCGATTAGAGCGATTATCTTTTCTTCGTTTATGAAAACGTCTTTGTAGTACTTCTTCTTATTCACGGCCGTGGCATCGACCCTGTTCTTTTCCACTACCGCCGTTTCTGTACATTTTGACGCGAAGTGACCGTACTGATTGCATTGAAAGCACTTCACGCCCTTTTCTTTCGATGGGCAAGAATTGCTATCATGAGCTCTAGCTCCACAGTAAAAGCAACGATTCGCGCTTCTACCCTCATCCTTCGTTCCGCACGACGCCGGTACCCTTTTCTTATCGCTACTTAATTTATTCTTACTCTTAGCTTCCGCTCGCATTTTCTCGTATATTCTAAATTTGTCTTTCAACTCGCGAATCGACGCCGCACCATATAAAACAGTTTTGTACACCTGTTCGTCCTCCACGCCGTCAACGATGTAGTCGATCACAGCCGCCTTGTCTACGTCCGCTTGTGCAGCGATCTCCAGCATCGCGTAGATGTATTCGTGGAAACTCTCCTCGGCCTTCTTCTTTCTCTTACACAACTGCTTGTGTATATCGTGACTGTTCACTCTTTCCGCGAATTCAGATTTCAACGATTTCTTTAATCTTGCCCACGTTTTCGCGCAGCGCTCGTAATTTACAAAAATCTTAGCAGATCCCCGTAGCAAACTTTTCGCGTATATCATCTTTTGAATGTCTGACCACTCACACAATTCAGCCACGTCTTCAAAATCTCGTAGCCATCTTTTCACGCACTTGTTATTGTCGCCGCTGAAGGTGCTCAATGACTCTTGGACATCTTTGAATGTAGGAATGTGTACCGCTCGCCGCGATGTGTTCTCCCCTGATGCGATTGCGTATTCATCATCGTCCGAATCGGTTTCAGGTTCGACGCTGTCTTCTTCTTCACTTCCGACGCGTAGGTCATTCGTGGTAGCCTCCCGGTCTGTTCCTGTCTCTACGGGCATATTTTCAGTTCCCCGGTTCGCTGCCGAGGCTGCGTCCAGACGGTGCTGCAACTCTGCCTTATTCCCTGTTGTCTTGAGATGCAATCTCCTCAGCTCCTCTTGCAAACTAACCTTGGTCGTTCGCTTGGTTCCTGGCTCTATTAGCGTCGACGAGTCTCGTGGACGCATAGTTTCGTTTAACTCACTGTCGGACATGTTCACGTTTTCGCGCACTCGCCTCCTTGAATCACCGCGATCACAAACTCACTCGATCAATCCCGGACGAGCCCCCAATTTGTAGGGATTGAATGGCAAGGAATGAGTTTTTTGGGTTAATAAAAGGAAGCGCCAAGGCACCGCTATATTTGTCCAGATCTACACTCTACACTATAAATTCACGCTTTCTTTTCGTATTCTTAATCTTTCGCTCTTAATCGTCTCGTCTCGGTTTCTCAACTGTCCCGCGGATCGCATCTCTCCTCATCGATTCCGTCCCCCCCGCGCACTCTCAGACACGCCGCTCACTTCTTTCCGCGGGACACCTTCGCGGGTCAACGCACTCACACCCTTTTCACACACACATTCATACCTACTCGTACTCAGAATCAATTCATACACACACATTCATGCCTAGTCGCACTCATCGTCACTCTAGCCCTAGCCAATCCTACAATCGGCCATTCTGACAAACATCTGGCCTCAGATGTCGATGTCCGGAAAGTCAACGTCTAGCTCGAGTCGTCGTCATCGAGGGCGGCGTCCGTCCACCTCTTCATATGATCCGCCGCTGTGGATGTCCGACGCGGGCCTTCGTGTTCCCCAACCTTTTCTACGAGGTATCGGTCGTGCCGCAATCGCTTTGAGACTCGGTACGGGCCCAGAAACTTTGACGCGAACTTCAACCCAGGACCGAGTTGCGTACGTCGTATGGCTACTACATCGTCCTCGCTGTAAACTTCCGCTTCCTTTCGCTTTCTATTATAGGTCCGACGATTTTCCTCCTGAACGTGCTGGATAATTGTCTTGGCTTGGCGGCGTACTTCATCACGCTTTTCTTGGAATTGCGCTGCTATGTCCTCCTCTATAATTTCTTTTATTTGTGGATCGTCCTTGCTTCGCATGCGCGTCCCAAATAATAAATAAAAGGGCGACATGCCCGTGCTCCGGCTGGGCACGTGATTCAAATACTTTTGAGTGGTCTCCACGTACTTGTGCCACTCACTCGGGTTGGGTGCGGCCAGCTTCGAAAGTATCGGAATTAAGCTTCGATTTACTCGCTCCACTTGACCGTTTCCTCTGGGAATTCCGGTCACTATTTTAATATGTTGCGACATAAAGAATTCTAACCGGTGTAGTTGGATCGTCACTCTGAGTAGCGAACTTAATTCCTACAGGCATTTCTACCTGTCGTCGGGGCTCAGCGCGCAAAATGCCCTTGAAAAGAGAAGGAACATTGACGCACAATCGAGTTTCTGGTAGGTTGGCCTCTGATCCGTTTCCAATGAATATAAACAACTTTTTCATTCCAACTGCCGAATCAGTAGATTCGATTTTACTGATGTATTTTTCTTGACTGCCTTCATGGCAGTACACCGTTAATAGAGCGAAATTGTCTCCACTTTCAAGTCTACAATGTATCGTTGAGATAAAGATCTTTGCGTTCTGCATAGCGACTCCAGACATTTTCATATACTTTCGTCGCAATATGACACACCAGATGTCAATACTTAGGATTTTTTAACTTTTTATCACTTAGCGAGGGCGCTCCTAATCTCACATACTGCTCTGCCTTTACCAAACTAATGTCGCTACCCGTATCGATTAGAGCGATTATCTTTTCTTCGTTTATGAAAACGTCTTTGTAGTACTTCTTCTTATTCACGGCCGTGGCATCGACCCTGTTCTTTTCCACTACCGCCGTTTCTGTACATTTTGACGCGAAGTGACCGTACTGATTGCATTGAAAGCACTTCACGCCCTTTTCTTTCGATGGGCAAGAATTGCTATCATGAGCTCTAGCTCCACAGTAAAAGCAACGATTCGCGCTTCTACCCTCATCCTTCGTTCCGCACGACGCCGGTACCCTTTTCTTATCGCTACTTAATTTATTCTTACTCTTAGCTTCCGCTCGCATTTTCTCGTATATTCTAAATTTGTCTTTCAACTCGCGAATCGACGCCGCACCATATAAAACAGTTTTGTACACCTGTTCGTCCTCCACGCCGTCAACGATGTAGTCGATCACAGCCGCCTTGTCTACGTCCGCTTGTGCAGCGATCTCCAGCATCGCGTAGATGTATTCGTGGAAACTCTCCTCGGCCTTCTTCTTTCTCTTACACAACTGCTTGTGTATATCGTGACTGTTCACTCTTTCCGCGAATTCAGATTTCAACGATTTCTTTAATCTTGCCCACGTTTTCGCGCAGCGCTCGTAATTTACAAAAATCTTAGCAGATCCCCGTAGCAAACTTTTCGCGTATATCATCTTTTGAATGTCTGACCACTCACACAATTCAGCCACGTCTTCAAAATCTCGTAGCCATCTTTTCACGCACTTGTTATTGTCGCCGCTGAAGGTGCTCAATGACTCTTGGACATCTTTGAATGTAGGAATGTGTACCGCTCGCCGCGATGTGTTCTCCCCTGATGCGATTGCGTATTCATCATCGTCCGAATCGGTTTCAGGTTCGACGCTGTCTTCTTCTTCACTTCCGACGCGTAGGTCATTCGTGGTAGCCTCCCGGTCTGTTCCTGTCTCTACGGGCATATTTTCAGTTCCCCGGTTCGCTGCCGAGGCTGCGTCCAGACGGTGCTGCAACTCTGCCTTATTCCCTGTTGTCTTGAGATGCAATCTCCTCAGCTCCTCTTGCAAACTAACCTTGGTCGTTCGCTTGGTTCCTGGCTCTATTAGCGTCGACGAGTCTCGTGGACGCATAGTTTCGTTTAACTCACTGTCGGACATGTTCACGTTTTCGCGCACTCGCCTCCTTGAATCACCGCGATCACAAACTCACTCGATCAATCCCGGACGAGCCCCCAATTTGTAGGGATTGAATGGCAAGGAATGAGTTTTTTGGGTTAATAAAAGGAAGCGCCAAGGCACCGCTATATTTGTCCAGATCTACACTCTACACTATAAATTCACGCTTTCTTTTCGTATTCTTAATCTTTCGCTCTTAATCGTCTCGTCTCGGTTTCTCAACTGTCCCGCGGATCGCATCTCTCCTCATCGATTCCGTCCCCCCCGCGCACTCTCAGACACGCCGCTCACTTCTTTCCGCGGGACACATTCGCGGGTCAACGCACTCACACGCTTTTCACACACACATTCATACCTACTCGTACTCAGAATCAATTCATACACACACATTCATGCCTAGTCGCACTCATCGTCACTCTAGCCCTAGCCAATCCTACAATCGGCCATTCTGACAAACATCTGGCCTCAGATGTCGATGTCCGGAAAGTCAACGTCTAGCTCGAGTCGTCGTCATCGAGGGCGGCGTCCGTCCACCTCTTCATATGATCCGCCGCTGTGGATGTCCGACGCGGGCCTTCGTGTTCCCCAACCTTTTCTACGAGGTATCGGTCGTGCCGCAATCGCTTTGAGACTCGGTACGGGCCCAGAAACTTTGACGCGAACTTCAACCCAGGACCGAGTTGCGTACGTCGTATGGCTACTACATCGTCCTCGCTGTAAACTTCCGCTTCCTTTCGCTTTCTATTATAGGTCCGACGATTTTCCTCCTGAACGTGCTGGATAATTGTCTTGGCTTGGCGGCGTACTTCATCACGCTTTTCTTGGAATTGCGCTGCTATGTCCTCCTCTATAATTTCTTTTATTTGTGGATCGTCCTTGCTTCGCATGCGCGTCCCAAATAATAAATAAAAGGGCGACATGCCCGTGCTCCGGCTGGGCACGTGATTCAAATACTTTTGAGTGGTCTCCACGTACTTGTGCCACTCACTCGGGTTGGGTGCGGCCAGCTTCGAAAGTATCGGAATTAAGCTTCGATTTACTCGCTCCACTTGACCGTTTCCTCTGGGAATTCCGGTCACTATTTTAATATGTTGCGACATAAAGAATTCTAACCGGTGTAGTTGGATCGTCACTCTGAGTAGCGAACTTAATTCCTACAGGCATTTCTACCTGTCGTCGGGGCTCAGCGCGCAAAATGCCCTTGAAAAGAGAAGGAACATTGACGCACAATCGAGTTTCTGGTAGGTTGGCCTCTGATCCGTTTCCAATGAATATAAACAACTTTTTCATTCCAACTGCCGAATCAGTAGATTCGATTTTACTGATGTATTTTTCTTGACTGCCTTCATGGCAGTACACCGTTAATAGAGCGAAATTGTCTCCACTTTCAAGTCTACAATGTATCGTTGAGATAAAGATCTTTGCGTTCTGCATAGCGACTCCAGACATTTTCATATACTTTCGTCGCAATATGACACACCAGATGTCAATACTTAGGATTTTTTAACTTTTTATCACTTAGCGAGGGCGCTCCTAATCTCACATACTGCTCTGCCTTTACCAAACTAATGTCGCTACCCGTATCGATTAGAGCGATTATCTTTTCTTCGTTTATGAAAACGTCTTTGTAGTACTTCTTCTTATTCACGGCCGTGGCATCGACCCTGTTCTTTTCCACTACCGCCGTTTCTGTACATTTTGACGCGAAGTGACCGTACTGATTGCATTGAAAGCACTTCACGCCCTTTTCTTTCGATGGGCAAGAATTGCTATCATGAGCTCTAGCTCCACAGTAAAAGCAACGATTCGCGCTTCTACCCTCATCCTTCGTTCCGCACGACGCCGGTACCCTTTTCTTATCGCTACTTAATTTATTCTTACTCTTAGCTTCCGCTCGCATTTTCTCGTATATTCTAAATTTGTCTTTCAACTCGCGAATCGACGCCGCACCATATAAAACAGTTTTGTACACCTGTTCGTCCTCCACGCCGTCAACGATGTAGTCGATCACAGCCGCCTTGTCTACGTCCGCTTGTGCAGCGATCTCCAGCATCGCGTAGATGTATTCGTGGAAACTCTCCTCGGCCTTCTTCTTTCTCTTACACAACTGCTTGTGTATATCGTGACTGTTCACTCTTTCCGCGAATTCAGATTTCAACGATTTCTTTAATCTTGCCCACGTTTTCGCGCAGCGCTCGTAATTTACAAAAATCTTAGCAGATCCCCGTAGCAAACTTTTCGCGTATATCATCTTTTGAATGTCTGACCACTCACACAATTCAGCCACGTCTTCAAAATCTCGTAGCCATCTTTTCACGCACTTGTTATTGTCGCCGCTGAAGGTGCTCAATGACTCTTGGACATCTTTGAATGTAGGAATGTGTACCGCTCGCCGCGATGTGTTCTCCCCTGATGCGATTGCGTATTCATCATCGTCCGAATCGGTTTCAGGTTCGACGCTGTCTTCTTCTTCACTTCCGACGCGTAGGTCATTCGTGGTAGCCTCCCGGTCTGTTCCTGTCTCTACGGGCATATTTTCAGTTCCCCGGTTCGCTGCCGAGGCTGCGTCCAGACGGTGCTGCAACTCTGCCTTATTCCCTGTTGTCTTGAGATGCAATCTCCTCAGCTCCTCTTGCAAACTAACCTTGGTCGTTCGCTTGGTTCCTGGCTCTATTAGCGTCGACGAGTCTCGTGGACGCATAGTTTCGTTTAACTCACTGTCGGACATGTTCACGTTTTCGCGCACTCGCCTCCTTGAATCACCGCGATCACAAACTCACTCGATCAATCCCGGACGAGCCCCCAATTTGTAGGGATTGAATGGCAAGGAATGAGTTTTTTGGGTTAATAAAAGGAAGCGCCAAGGCACCGCTATATTTGTCCAGATCTACACTCTACACTATAAATTCACGCTTTCTTTTCGTATTCTTAATCTTTCGCTCTTAATCGTCTCGTCTCGGTTTCTCAACTGTCCCGCGGATCGCATCTCTCCTCATCGATTCCGTCCCCCCCGCGCACTCTCAGACACGCCGCTCACTTCTTTCCGCGGGACACCTTCGCGGGTCAACGCACTCACACCCTTTTCACACACACATTCATACCTACTCGTACTCAGAATCAATTCATACACACACATTCATGCCTAGTCGCACTCATCGTCACTCTAGCCCTAGCCAATCCTACAATCGGCCATTCTGACAAACATCTGGCCTCAGATGTCGATGTCCGGAAAGTCAACGTCTAGCTCGAGTCGTCGTCATCGAGGGCGGCGTCCGTCCACCTCTTCATATGATCCGCCGCTGTGGATGTCCGACGCGGGCCTTCGTGTTCCCCAACCTTTTCTACGAGGTATCGGTCGTGCCGCAATCGCTTTGAGACTCGGTACGGGCCCAGAAACTTTGACGCGAACTTCAACCCAGGACCGAGTTGCGTACGTCGTATGGCTACTACATCGTCCTCGCTGTAAACTTCCGCTTCCTTTCGCTTTCTATTATAGGTCCGACGATTTTCCTCCTGAACGTGCTGGATAATTGTCTTGGCTTGGCGGCGTACTTCATCACGCTTTTCTTGGAATTGCGCTGCTATGTCCTCCTCTATAATTTCTTTTATTTGTGGATCGTCCTTGCTTCGCATGCGCGTCCCAAATAATAAATAAAAGGGCGACATGCCCGTGCTCCGGCTGGGCACGTGATTCAAATACTTTTGAGTGGTCTCCACGTACTTGTGCCACTCACTCGGGTTGGGTGCGGCCAGCTTCGAAAGTATCGGAATTAAGCTTCGATTTACTCGCTCCACTTGACCGTTTCCTCTGGGAATTCCGGTCACTATTTTAATATGTTGCGACATAAAGAATTCTAACCGGTGTAGTTGGATCGTCACTCTGAGTAGCGAACTTAATTCCTACAGGCATTTCTACCTGTCGTCGGGGCTCAGCGCGCAAAATGCCCTTGAAAAGAGAAGGAACATTGACGCACAATCGAGTTTCTGGTAGGTTGGCCTCTGATCCGTTTCCAATGAATATAAACAACTTTTTCATTCCAACTGCCGAATCAGTAGATTCGATTTTACTGATGTATTTTTCTTGACTGCCTTCATGGCAGTACACCGTTAATAGAGCGAAATTGTCTCCACTTTCAAGTCTACAATGTATCGTTGAGATAAAGATCTTTGCGTTCTGCATAGCGACTCCAGACATTTTCATATACTTTCGTCGCAATATGACACACCAGATGTCAATACTTAGGATTTTTTAACTTTTTATCACTTAGCGAGGGCGCTCCTAATCTCACATACTGCTCTGCCTTTACCAAACTAATGTCGCTACCCGTATCGATTAGAGCGATTATCTTTTCTTCGTTTATGAAAACGTCTTTGTAGTACTTCTTCTTATTCACGGCCGTGGCATCGACCCTGTTCTTTTCCACTACCGCCGTTTCTGTACATTTTGACGCGAAGTGACCGTACTGATTGCATTGAAAGCACTTCACGCCCTTTTCTTTCGATGGGCAAGAATTGCTATCATGAGCTCTAGCTCCACAGTAAAAGCAACGATTCGCGCTTCTACCCTCATCCTTCGTTCCGCACGACGCCGGTACCCTTTTCTTATCGCTACTTAATTTATTCTTACTCTTAGCTTCCGCTCGCATTTTCTCGTATATTCTAAATTTGTCTTTCAACTCGCGAATCGACGCCGCACCATATAAAACAGTTTTGTACACCTGTTCGTCCTCCACGCCGTCAACGATGTAGTCGATCACAGCCGCCTTGTCTACGTCCGCTTGTGCAGCGATCTCCAGCATCGCGTAGATGTATTCGTGGAAACTCTCCTCGGCCTTCTTCTTTCTCTTACACAACTGCTTGTGTATATCGTGACTGTTCACTCTTTCCGCGAATTCAGATTTCAACGATTTCTTTAATCTTGCCCACGTTTTCGCGCAGCGCTCGTAATTTACAAAAATCTTAGCAGATCCCCGTAGCAAACTTTTCGCGTATATCATCTTTTGAATGTCTGACCACTCACACAATTCAGCCACGTCTTCAAAATCTCGTAGCCATCTTTTCACGCACTTGTTATTGTCGCCGCTGAAGGTGCTCAATGACTCTTGGACATCTTTGAATGTAGGAATGAGTACCGCTCGCCGCGATGTGTTCTCCCCTGATGCGATTGCGTATTCATCATCGTCCGAATCGGTTTCAGGTTCGACGCTGTCTTCTTCTTCACTTCCGACGCGTAGGTCATTCGTGGTAGCCTCCCGGTCTGTTCCTGTCTCTACGGGCATATTTTCAGTTCCCCGGTTCGCTGCCGAGGCTGCGTCCAGACGGTGCTGCAACTCTGCCTTATTCCCTGTTGTCTTGAGATGCAATCTCCTCAGCTCCTCTTGCAAACTAACCTTGGTCGTTCGCTTGGTTCCTGGCTCTATTAGCGTCGACGAGTCTCGTGGACGCATAGTTTCGTTTAACTCACTGTCGGACATGTTCACGTTTTCGCGCACTCGCCTCCTTGAATCACCGCGATCACAAACTCACTCGATCAATCCCGGACGAGCCCCCAATTTGTAGGGATTGAATGGCAAGGAATGAGTTTTTTGGGTTAATAAAAGGAAGCGCCAAGGCACCGCTATATTTGTCCAGATCTACACTCTACACTATAAATTCACGCTTTCTTTTCGTATTCTTAATCTTTCGCTCTTAATCGTCTCGTCTCGGTTTCTCAACTGTCCCGCGGATCGCATCTCTCCTCATCGATTCCGTCCCCCCCGCGCACTCTCAGACACGCCGCTCACTTCTTTCCGCGGGACACATTCGCGGGTCAACGCACTCACACGCTTTTCACACACACATTCATACCTACTCGTACTCAGAATCAATTCATACACACACATTCATGCCTAGTCGCACTCATCGTCACTCTAGCCCTAGCCAATCCTACATATATATATATATATATATATATATATATATATATATTTCATAAGTTATATCTAAATAATAATAAATTGAATATTATATTATGTTTTATTATTCAATTTATTATTATTTAGATATAACTTATGAAATTCTAGGGTCTTATCGTCTCGTAATTTTATTTCAACATTTTTAACTGAAATTTAAGATTGGATAAAATAATTTTAGATAGTTAATTCCTCACTTTTTCGTTTGTTCTAGATTTTAATTAATACTAAATTGATTATGCTTAAATAATTAAATCAGTGAGCAGAATGTACTTAGAATTTTACTCTAAAAGCGTTTTTGTTAAACAGGTGAAAATATTTACTTATATTAAATATATATAATCCATTTTTTCCTAGTTTCTCCCTAATAAATCTAAAAAAAAAAGAGAAAAAAATAATATTTACCAGCAAGTGCGCGCGTTCCTATTAAAAAGTTGTCGCAATTTTCTAGCTGGATCAAGCATCTGCGTTATACTCCTACGACCTACGATACATATTACAGTCACGATTTTACGATGCGACTTTCGTAGAAGGTTCATTGCTCGAAATCGGCGCGTAGACCTTAAGAAACATCAGCGTCGGTGGGAGGGATCGAAGGAGGTAACTCTCGGATTATCTCGTTAAGTCGGCGAAATCCAGCGGCGGCGATCGTCCTTTGATGCAGCTGAGCCAGCAGATCGATCGTTCGCCTTTTGAAAAAGCGCCCCGGCTGGCTCAGCAACTAAGTCGTAACCTTTCGTCGCTCTCCTATACAATCGCGGGTCAGGGAGCGGAATTTACGAGGCTCGCCGGAAATCGGCAAACTCTTCGAGCTTTTCTGGGTCTCCTCGAAACTTCTGCCCAAAGAAACCTTTCCTCCCTCATCCCCTCCGCCGTCGATATCTGCTACCATAATGGACGCGACGTCTGAATACGCGACTCGACGCACGCGAATGTCGCCAAAACTTTTTCGCAACTTGTTCCTCGTATATATACGCGTTTCTTCCCCGGACTATTATATATATATACATATACTAAATTGCTAGTTATGACGCCGACGTTAAAATATAAATATATACATATATATACGAATATATACGTATATACGTTGGCGTCATAATTAGCAATTTAGTCGGCTGCGAGACACGGAATGTTCCTTGACCCACGGATAATGTTTTAGTCTGGCGTGAGTCGAGCGAAGGCAAGGATATTAACATTGTTGCCGCGCATTACCGGGGAATAAAGTTCATCGCCGTATGCTCGTCGTTTTATAGTCACCAGGACCCCATTGTTCCTACTCTCTCTCTCTCTCTCCTTCTCTCTTTCTCGCCTCCCGTCTCGCTCTTATCCTTTCTCCTGCTCGGTGTGCTTCAACGGCGCTCTTAACAAGCCGGGCCCGCTCGTGGAAATAACTCGGGCCGAAAGTACGGCTCGCCTTCTCGAAAGGTTCGATTTTACTGCGGCCGTGCGTATCGAGTTTCGTTGTCTCGCGCGAGAGACGCGACGCGTAATGCGCATAAATCTGTCGCGATTATCGGCGAACATGAAATTTAACGTTTTTAGAGGGCTCGGAATAAAGAGACGCGCGTCCCGAGGTCTCGGGATGCAACGGAATTCAGCTTGTTATTCGTAACGGCATAAGTCCGCGCGGTAATAATGAGATTAGGCGTCGGGAGGAAAAGTTTCCTACGTCGAGTGTCTTGGACAGCAGGATTCTCATATCGCGCATAAGATGCGTGTAAATAGAAAATCAAGCGTGATGGGAGGATATATTGATCTGGAAGTATTATTAATTATGCAGTACGTAATAATGTACTGATGATATTTGTGAAGGATAAATAATTCTGTCTTTATAATTCTGTCGAAGCACTAGATATAATATGTATATATTTTTTATTACTTTATTTTAACGTGGCTTTTTTTTTATAACAGCGAACTCTGCCACTGATAAAAAAGAAATGAATATTATGACACATATATATATATATATATATATATATATATAAAAGGATTTAGATATACATATTAGATATATATATTAATTTCTTTTATACAGATCGGAGAATTCGTGGTTACAAAAAGAAAACCAGCCTCAAAGTGAGATAAAAAAAAATACCGAAAAATTCGGAATGCCCCTCTTCACCGTTTCCGACACAGTTCCTTTACTCGACGCTACCTGTCTGTTTCGTCGGCCCTCCCCTCTTCTCACCCCGTTCCGAGAGAAGGAAAGGAGCTGAAAGAAGGAGCGTTTGCACTCTCGCGCTGGTGGCAAATTGGACGAGGAATTTCATTTTACCGGATGAGAGGTCTCTCGCGCCCGGGCACGGTAAGGAACGGAAAGGTTTGCCGGAAGAATGCAATATTCCGCCGACCAGGAAGACAAAGAATGTCATCCGCGCGCGAAAGTGGATACCCAAATGAAATTCAATATGGCAACGTTGGAGAAGATCATCCGGCCTCGTCGCTGCCCCCCCCCCCCCCCCCCCCCCGTCTTTTTCGCCGCTCCTTTCGTTATCCCTCCTCGCTCGACTTCTATGGCCGGGAGAGGGGGGTGAGGAAAGTTTGCATACCGAAAATACGATTTGGCGCCGGCAACGAGAGGACCCCGTTGCCTGTTGCGCCCTGCCGCCGTGTTCGGCACCGAAGCCTTCTTTCGACCTGCTGCGAACGTTGACACGTTGATCGCCCAGCGCGAATCGGTCGAATCGCAGGAATGTAAACAGAACGATTGGCTGGAATAGACGTAAAAAGAGCGTCATTACAATGTTACCACGTGTCAACGTGACGAAAAAGAGCGTCACCCATATGTGGGTGACGGGTCCGTCACATATGGGGGACGCGGCGATCAACGTGTTGATGCAGTGACAGGCTGGAATCGAGTGTGACGGGTCTAATTGGAAGAACGAAACGAACGGATTTGCGATCAGTCGCGGGTCCGTCGGTCGCTTATATTCGCGGGGCCGTTCCGCTCTCAGAACCTTAAGTCCCCCGGACGAAATCCGACCGGAGTTCTTGCCTCTCAAAGTTCCCCGGTTATATATACCTATTACTTACGAGCTCAAAGTGGCGTGCTTCGAGGAGCACTTAGGGACTTTGCTCTCCCACCCCCCGATTCCTTTTTACTGCCTCTATCTGCTGCCGCGCCGGTGAAACCCTTTGCGCCGCTTCGATCATTAATGAAGTGTCTTCCCGCTCTTTGTTCCGTCGGCGAAGAAAACTAACGGCGCCCTCAAGCTTTCTTCCTTCTTTTTCGCAGGTAAGGCGCCTGGGGTCGCTTTCGTTGGGAGATTGAGAGGAATGTGGCGAGTTCATTCGATTGCGGATCGATGGGAGGAACGCGGTAGTCAGGAGAGAGAGAGAGAAAGAGAAGGAGGGAGAGTCTCAGATAAGGTAAGGAGAGCCAGAGTAAATGTGTGGGAGGAACTGAACATTTTTACTACTGTCGTTATGATGTGTATTTATTAAAAAAAAATTGGTTTTTCGTTGTTGATTTGATTCTATCAGAGAGAGAGAGAGAGAGAGAGAGGGAGAGAGTCGCAGAGAAGGTAAGGAGAACCAGAGTAAATGTGTGAGAGGATCTGAAAATTTGTACTATCATCGTTATGATGTGTATTTAGTAAAAAAAAGTTGAATTTTCGTTGTTAATTTGCTTCTATCACATTCTGCACAGTGAGTTTGAGCTGTGTAGCCGGATTAAATAAACGAAAAATCTACCCACTGTATTTGCTTCGCGTTCGATTTAATTGAACAATTAAATAAATGCAATAATCGAAACGTATGCAGTCGATTGCAGAACTGCATTTCCAGCAACAATCAGTCCTCGACCGACTATCCCTCGTCAATTAAACCAAAAAAAGTCGACTTTTCTTTCGCCATCATAACGCTTGCAGGCGTCGGAAAGACAGTCCGGACACAAAAGTGAGAGCGAACGGCTCTCGTCGGCTCCGTGTTACCGACGGGACCTTTTTAACGAACCGTTTGGAAAGTCCCGCGTCGCCGAGCTAAATGTCAGCCGGGCGCGAGTCCTGCCGCCGCCGGCACGTCCGCGTCCCAGACAGCCATTATGTATTTTCCTCCCTTCGATCGCGCCGACGCGTGATGCATCGCTCGCGTCACAGGTGCAACGTGCGACGCCTGCAAAGGCCCTTTGTCGCGCGTCGATACTCCCCGATCGGCGTCTTACTCTTCTGCCGCGCGTCCCACCTCGTCCCTCATCCGGCCTCTTCTGTTCCAGGCAACACGTTCATTCCTCTCCCTCCAGCCCACGACACACACGCGATACGTTCATCTTTCACTCCGCGCAATACCTTCCGGTGCTCCGCTATCTTTCTTTGTCCTCGATTCCTCTTCGTTTCCTGCTTCTCTCTCTCGTTCCTTTCCGTTAAGTCTTAAGACTGGTCCCTTCTTGCGCCCGATGACTTTCGAGCACACGTCGCGCCACTCGCGCAACGAAAGATTGCGAGGCAGTAAATTCCTCGGCACGACGCCGCGCGCCCTTTACGGGCGTTCATTTTTCAGGGATACGTTACCCGCGTATGCGATCCGATCCCGTACCCCGCACTTTGCGCTTCCGCCGTTTTACAAGCCGGATGCTGATGTATCGTCGGACGGATTGGGCTTCGCGTCGTTCCGAGGAATTTTATTCGCCGCGAGATAACGAACGGCCGCTGCGCGATGTTAACACGTTGATCGACACGAAAAGACGTCACCCATTTGTGGGCGACGGGTCCCACGGAAACTTGCCCGTCACCCATATGTGGGTGACGCCTCCGAAAATAGGGGAGACCGCCCCCCATATATAGGTGGCGTTCTTTTTCGTCAAGTTAACACGTGGTAACTTTGTAATGACGCTCTTTTTACGGCTATTCGAGCCAATTGCTCTGTTACATTAACGTGTTAATAAGTTCGTCAGGAGGATGTCGGTTGCTTCGTCTTGTGTTTGTTGTTATTTGTTGTTTATTGCGCGCGGGATAATGCCTATTTGGTTACACGTCGGCTCGGAGAGTTTTTTTATTTAATTTTATTTAATTTATTCGTACGAGCGACACCTTTTGGTACGCATCAAGATTTATGGAAATTAAGAGATGAATAGACGATAGAGAATTCATTGTGAGTCGTGTGTCGTGTGTGGTGCGGAAGTAAAGACGAATTACGTGTAATGTATCTGATAAGATTCTTTAATAATAGAGGTCGAGTAGAGGAGCGACTAGGTTGGCATGTCTGCAAATGCGATTAATACACGAGCCGGAAGCATGGACAGAGATGTACGATATAATGGAAACATCCACAAAACATAAAAATGTACAGTGAGACGCAGAGTACAAAAATGATATATCATAGAATAACATGATGTAACAGTGAGATCGAATGAACTTGTACCACGACAAACAGTTATTATATACATTAAACAATTCCATACATACGTGAACAAAATGCAACGAATAAAAAAATAAATAGATAAACAAGTAACAACGTAAGTTAATAAAGAAATAAATACGTAAATAATTAATTTTACTTTTCGACATACCCCAGACACAGTATTTGCCTCGTCGAAATAGAGTTTTCCTTATTAACGCGCCGACGCTCGTTAATTTTTGTAATTTCATAAGCGTAACGAAGTGAGTACACGGATACCCGGAAGCGTTTCCGGCAAGTTTCCTCATCTTACTTTGACCGGGCCCACTTCAAAGTACGCTCCCTCTCCCGCCTCTCGAAGCGGACGCTGCGAGGCTCGCGAACTTTTTGAATTGGCAAACGCCCGCACGCTTATCTCTCGCTGCCGCACTCTCCCGGTAACCGAAGGCGATAATGGGCTTAGAGAGTGCGGAAAGTTTTTAAATTTACCCGCGCGCGAACCTGGACACAGTTTAGGTGGGGCAAAAAAATCGCATTCGAATTCGAATTCTTGCTCGTGACAAAAGTGAACGCGCGCCAACGACAACCGCGGAGAGTGCGAGAAAAGGGCAGCGAAGTTTTATGGGCTGGTTTGTGTTCCGCGTTCGTCGAGGGGGACAAAAATATGACGAGGACCGATGAATATTCGATTCGACGAAGGGGACGGATGGCTCGCGAGAAATCTCGCGAGAGCTCCGGTAATTGATATTAGCCGCGACGGCCGTAGTTTATTCCCCCTGTAAACTCGCCGAGGCAGTAATGCACACGTAAAACGCGAACTCTGTCTCTCCGTATGTGCTTATGTCTGTCTCTCTCATTGTGCCGCTGTATATGTATATGTCTGCCTATATATGTATATACAGGGTGTTCGGTGACTGATGGTACGAGCGAAGAGGGAGTGATTGGGCATGAAAAAATAAGTCTAAGATTTAGAATAAAATTTGTTCACATGAGCCTTTGTTTTCGAGAAAATCGACTTTGAATTTTTGCCTGAATGTGGACACAATAATAATAATAATAATGTCAGTATATATAAAGAATATAATACATATATACAAAAAAACAAAAAAAAACAAGAACATTTCAGACATAACGGCAGACGGACAGATACTGACAGTGTATAAAATTTCGCGTTTATCAGCATAATCGAGATAATGATCTACAGCGAGATCCGTTGGAACGACATACGATCAAGTGCGTGCGTACCCGGCGAAAATTTATTCGATTTTCTTGAAAACAAAGCGCCATGTGAAAAAGTTCTGTTCTATATTTTCGACTTATTTTTTCATGTAGACCCACCCCCTTTTCGCTTGAGCCACCAGTTACAGAACACCCTGTATATCTCTCTCTCTCTCTCTCTCTCTCTCTCTCTTCATGCCGCACGACTTGCGTGCCACATGGCCTGTGCATACACGTAAGTGAATGGAATTTGCCTAGCCGCCACTCCGCGGAATTTCATTTTCCGACCCATCCACCATCGCCACCCCCTTCCAACCCTTCTTTCTGTCTCCCCCGCACCCTGCCCTGTTCTGAACTCGCCGCCAGGACCGCTACCATAACCATCACCGCGATCATTCTTCTCCCATACGACCCTGCATATCCACCCCCGGCCAGAGATATGCAACCCTAGATGCGCGCATTCATAAATTTATGGATTATAAATCCGTGGCTTTAGAGGGGTCTGGGACTGGATATCATCAGTGGCGGTGGACTTGGAACTTTGTGAACCGAGAAATTTGATGATCGGACTCCATCGACGAAGCGAGTTTGATGTCTAATGTCGCATACTTTGTACAATTTTGTCTTTCGCCTGTCTCGGATTGCATTCGTTTTAGATTTTAGATCAAGTAGTACAAGTACATTGTAATAATCCTAGCATTGTACAAGTACGAGTATATACAAAGACGTAGTAGTGCCAGTGTAAGTGTATGCTTTGCATACTTTATAATCATTTTTGTTAATTTTTTATTTTTATAATAGTACATTGAAATTGAAACAAGTACGCGCCGAACTATCTGCGAACGTCGATACGTAGAAGTGTAAGAGTTATTTTTCTGGTTAAGTCACATATATTAGCAGCTAAACGAGTGAAAGGATGAATTTTTGTTACCGTATAAGCGCATTTACTTTGAGGTAAATGATGGGTGGCCGTTGTGCAGGATGGGTCAGAATGACCCATCGTGGGATTGCGTGTCTCATGTTTCAGTCGAATGTCCGAGGGTTAAAGTACGTAGACACAACTCCTATGCACAACAGCAAACAACTCCAAGATCGATTGTTCTCCATTACCCGTTCGTCAACCTGCTCAACCTTTTCCGCTCGCCAGCACAGCACCTGCCAGCTGCGCGACTAAAAGGCTACTTGCGTTACCGCTTCACACCGCCAATCAGGACACTCTCGCGTCCAGCTCACTTCTCTACCGCGAAAGTCCCGACCTCGCGCGCGCTTGCTGCCGCCTTTCTTCATTCTCGATCCGGCAGGAGCGCGAGCTGGTTTTACGCCGGACTTTATACGGCTGCCAAAGTGCCGCCGGAGGAGTTTGTTAAATTCCCGGCAGTCCGCCGAGGTCGTTCCAGGGCTTGCCAAAGTACCGCGCGCGACTCCGTTCAATCTCACGGGATGTGCGTTCCGTCGAACCGAGCTTTTTCGCGGCTTGCCAAAGTGCCGCCCACTAAAGGAGTTTGCTCGGCTCACGTTAATGGACGCCGAGGAACTTCGTCGATCCTCGATTTCGTTTAACAATCATTGCGCTCGGGGTACTGTGCGAGATTTAACGGCGCGACTCTTCGTTTTTCGAGTATTCAATTTCTGGCACTGTGTTGTATAAGGCGAACGGCTGTGGTTCTGAATGCGTATTATGTAGTTTCTGGGTTTCTTTCCTGTGTTTGTTGGTTCTTGGGGATCAAGTATGGGAGGATAAAGTACTAATTTGTGAAGCCATTCTCAGAGCAGTATGGACGTATGGGATTAAAATGTTGAAATATTGAAATTTTTGAATGTGTGTCTGCCGAACGCAGTTATAGGGAAGGATCTAGAAATGTTCTCAGTCGAAAACGAGATTCGGAAGTAGTACATAAAATGGCAGGAGAAAATATTTATAATCCCACCTCAATGAACTCGCAAGTGAATTTCAGGATTACGCAAGGAAAGCAAAGCGTCTAAAACATTGCAAATGGCCGCACATTACTAATAGATTTATTTAAAGTAATTATTAAATAATTGTTGATTAGCTGTAGCTAGATTTAATGAAGAATACTCACTGAAGTACTCTCTTCGACTCAATTTATTCTTCCTTTTCCTTTCTCATTGCTCATCTTTCTTCTTCACTTATAATTTAACCAAACTACACACCTAATGTTCAAGCCAGAACAGATTTTATTGCTACATTGAAACAAAAAAATAAAAAAAAACACTTCATCACGACTCTCCATACCTAGCCCTACTTCTTTTATTGCCCGGAATCTCTTTTCTGAGTGCGACACTTCTTCTTGTTTCTGTCCATTGTCCCTATACATCAACATACACATCGAAAATTCCACCACTCCAGCTACCACCTACAGAGCACGCTTTTACACCAGTCTCATTTCAAAATTACACCGCACACGACACACACACACCTATCACACCTCACCGCTCGTAATTATTTTTCGCTTAACACATTCCGTGCCGGCCCAATCTTAGGACACTTTCGCTTCTCTAGAACGTTTTGCTTCTGACGTATGCCTTGCAATCATTAAGATGCCAACAAATGACTGCATACCAATTTTTTTTAATTTTTCCTTTTACAATGAGAATACCAAAAGACTTGAACGGAAATTATAGCGTCACGGAACATGTTAATACAGTATATTGTGTTCTGAATTTACAACTCTCGTCCGGACGAACGTCCTTATTTCAATTCAAGCCTCATTCACGCTAGACGTGATTTATGCCGACGCACGATTTCGTGTTTCGCTGAAGAGCAGTCGATCCGCGCGACGAAAAGTGGCATCGAGGGTTATAAAGATCACGCGTCCTCGAGGAAAACGTCAGCGTCGCTCGTCACGCTTCCATCCCCCTGCTACCCCTCCGCTCTTCACCCTCCGCCGAAAGAACCGAGGACGTCGGATGCGAATTCGTCGTCGGGATCACGACGGGTCGCGAGTGTCGGAGCTGCAAATTGTGACATAACACCGCCGTTAGCCGGATCCACCCTTGGGAAAGCATCCGTGGAGGGGTGCGGTGAGGGTGAAGAAGTGGGCGGATGCCGGGCAAATTTTCGAGAAGGGAGGCCGTTCGCGATGAATACATGAATCTTTGAAGGCTGCGAAAATGAATCGGCTTCAAAATTCATGAGCCGAGCCTGATTACTGATTACTCGCCAGCTAGGACAACGTAGCACGCGAATAACATGCGCGCATACGTATTAATAAGCTCAGTCATTGAAAGTGGTCGAGATAATTAGGACACTCCGAATAGATGCGGATGTACAGGGTGGGACAATGACTCTGTTCATCTTGAATATCTTCGTTGTTTGTAATAGTAGGAAAATATGTTTGGTAGAGAAGTTAAATAGCATGGAGGAGGACATATTGTGGTGCGTTTTGTTTTTGCGTGGGTGGACGCGTTTCAGAGTTTTCAAGGTCAACTTGGTTTTTTTTTTAATGGAATGAGTTAAGTTTTTGTACATGTTTGGATAGCTGTCATCAAGTTCCATAACGTTTGTTTGGAACATTTTTCTCTGTTATGCATAATTTCAAAGTTATAATAGTGAGACAGATACGAGGAGAGCGGGTGAGTTGTTATGACTTTTAAATTATGCATAATAGGAAAGTTCCATTTCAAAAAACCAAGTTGACCTTGAAATACTCGCAACCCGTCCACCTACGCAAAAGAAAATTCGAAAGTGGATTGAACTCAGTAGTACCATTCCCGAAAACCAACTTTGAACCAAATCACTCGCCTTTAATCAACACCATCCGTGAGTATTTCTTTCGACTACATCCGAACAACTGTATCTCTCTAACTACTAAAAATTCGACACACGTTTACACAAACGTTTTTCTTCAAATTATCCTATTCTACCACTTCCAAAAACACGAACCATTCCCCCTGAAACACCCTGTACACATCCCCGCGCGGTCAGACGCAGGCATATGCAGGCATGCATATGCATCCTCGGGAGCGCGAGCGCGTAACACCCCAGCGTAATAACATAATGGCGTGTTACGGGTATTACGCAGATTACGCAGTTTCCGTTCAGTCACGCATGACGAATCCGAATTGGGGAGAGAGAGAGAGCGCGAGAGCGAGGGGGAGCCCACGCGGTGTTTACGACGGCTAAAAGAGGGTGGAGGGCTTCGAATGGGCTGGAAGGCGGGGGTGGAAGAGGGACGTGGGCACGTCGAATGGGCCAGGCCGCGAGACGACCCATTAACAGATTAATGATTTCATAAAGGCCATTATCTTCCGCGGGCTAATGAACGGCCCGACGTGCACACAGTGCGGCGGCATTAGTGGGCTCCGCTATTTCCGACGCGACATGTCGGTAATCCGCGGATTTATAACGGACTCTCGGCATAGATCATTGAATAGGCACGCGCGACGCACCGGGACATTTTGCCGGGACCATGAATTTCGATGTCGTTCGCGACGGAAATGTCTCGCTTCATATTTTTCGCTGCGTTAATCATGAGCAGAGTCGCCGGCGAGTTCCGGCATAAATGCATTTCTAATACCGAGATGCGGCCCGCGGGCGAGTTCGGGACATCGTGTTTCGAAAGAGGGAGGGCCGGTCATCGAGCGAATGCGCTGCCGATGACGAAACGGGACGCAATATCGAGAGAGTCGGAGAGTCGGTTGGCCTCGAGCAAACTTCGAAAGTTATTTGCTGTCTCCCGATCCTCGATCCACGCTCGATGCCCGGCCCTCTTCCCACCCGCCCACCTTCTTCTTCGACTCGCAGAACTGTAAAGCATATACGCGCTCTCGATACTGCGAAACTTTCCGCTTGGCGCACGTAGCCGCTCATTGCCTTTTAAATAAACTTTCGTTGTTCCGCGGCGACTTCCGGCCGATGCCGTTCGAGCGGATTAAATTGAATCTGTCGAATGCAGTTTACGGTCGGCTCGGGCCGCATTACGGAATTGCTGGGAGAAATTTCGTGTCGGTAAGGCGGGGGCGATGGCGCGAGTTCGCGGGGATAGAACAAATTTGTTCTTGCGCCGAACGCTCGTTTCGGAATTGGGGCGGGATGGTTTGACTGTTCGGGAGTATATTTCGTTTAATTGAATTTGTGGGGGGAGCCCATTTTAAGAAGCGATATACAGGAATATGACAGAAGAAATGAAGAATGTAAATATACAAAAAGAAAGAAAAAGAACGTTTTACATAGACATAAATATAAATATAATAATACTAACATAAATATCAATAAAAGAAATTGTTATAGCAGGCCAATGCGACTAATAGACGCAATAAAACGCATGGAAACCGAATATGGATATAAATTAAAGTAAAATGAAACGAGCGATGGCGCGAGTTTGCCAGAATAGAACAAATTCATTCGTGTGTCGAACCTTCATTTCTTACTTGCCTCAGCACGATTCGACTGTTCCGAAATGTTTCATTAATGGAATAAGACTTTGACCGCACACGGACATGATGGAACAATTAGAAGGTGGTACGTCGAAATTTGCAGCAAGAAAACCCGAGTTCGCAGCAATAGAACAAATTCATTCTTGTGTCGAACGTTCATTTCTTGCCTCAGAACGATTCGACTGTTCGGAAATGTTTGATTAGCGGAATGAAACTTTGACCGCGCGCAGATACGACCGAACAATTAAGAAGGTGGTACGTCGAGATTTGAACCAGGGAAACCATGCCTGGACGAGCGACGAAAGACGGCACGTCGTTAGAGCTGGGTCATTTGTAAGCCGGCTGAATGGCGCTTTGTGCGGGATTTCTAAAGTGTGAACTTAGCGCTGAATCCCAATTAGGAGTAAGGAAGCTCTTGGGCCGGTGCGGGGTAGGGGGAGGGAGGGTGGGTAAGAGTAGGGGGAGAGGAGGGGGGGGGGGGTCGAAAAAAGGAAGAAGTGAAAATGGGGCGAGTCCGTGAACATTTATTTCACTTAAGAGAGGCACTTGCACGTGAAAGGTAGCACTCTTCACCCCCCGAGACGCAATTATTCCTAATTATTTCGGCATCTCGGCATCGCCGTGCGCCAGTTGAAAGACGGCACCGAGAGAACGAGAGAGAGTGAGAGAGATGGGGGAGGGGCAACGTGCCGCGACGAAACTCGTTCCGGCCGCCGCGCCGACGGTCATTTAAAAGCTCGTCCACCTTTTTCAGCGCGGACACGCAAAAGAAGCCTTCGAGAGTCGCGCGGCTCGGGTATCGGCGATGTTCCTGGCCGCGCTTGCTCGCGCATGCGCGTGAAATTTAGCTTAAGGTACGTACGAGAATTCATGAAAAAGCTGCTCAGATATGATTAAAAAAAAAAATTGCTGGCGCCCGAAAATAGACCGTACTGCATGCTTCGTTCCTGCATTCTTCCTCAATTGCACTGAGAAGGGAACATAGGCAAGCTGGAAATTCAGAAAATTCTGAAATTTTCCATACAAGCAAAGTAGGCCATCCGTAACACAACTCTATTTTTCGCTGGTGCCATAACTCGATACTAAGGGGTGCATCACCCCTTGACAAAAAATCAGAATTTTCTTTTTCGTGAAATATGTCAAGGATGGTAAGATATATCGCAAAAAAATTGAATCTGAATCTACATCGCTTAGTCGCATCTACAAAACTGTGTAAAAATTATTTTAAAATAATTGATCATGTGATAGTTATCAAAAGTTATGAAATTTTTAGAAACCATTTTTACGCACTTTCGTGATATGCGACCAAGCGATATAATTTTTAATTACATTTCTTTCCGATATCTCTTACTATCCTTATGCACCCCTTGACATCATATTATGGTACCAACGAAAAATAGAGTTGTGTCACAGGTGGCCCACTTTACTTGTGTGCAAGAATTCAGAATTATTGCAATTTCCGGGTTGCCTATGTTCCCTTGTCAGCATGCGCTAGAAAGCGCGGCCAGGAACAACAAATAAATTCGTAACTTTGTAAGGTGTCATTTCCTAAAAAAAAGTTATTATGCCAAACTTGTAGAACTTTCGATGCTCTACCCAAAAAAATAAAAAAAAAACGCCCAAAAAAATTACACTTTCTAAAACGAAGTTGAGCTCAGCGCCGTAACCGACAGGGTTCGTGCGGCGAACTTACGGTACCGTTGCATTCAACAAGTTTGCAGCAGGAAAAAAGGAGCGGGGAGGAGAAAGGTGCCAGGGGGGGCACTCTGTTATTTTCCAGCAATCTCGCGGCACCGATGAGCACGCTTCCGAACGAAGAAGCTCTCGGCGTCTCGCGTGACCACTTCTCGGGCAGCGTGTTCGAAAAATAACAGACACGTAATTCGCTGGTAATCCCAGCGTAACCGCACACGCGAGCGAGGCCTCCGTTGGTGAGAGGAGGAAACGGGAGGAGGAGTGGAATGAGAAAGCGAGGAAACGAGAAAACGAGCCTTCATCGTGTTCCACATTAGTGGCACTCGAAAGTAAACAGGGCGAGTGAGGGACGATCGGTCCGCGCCGTTCGAACCGACATGAGACGATGGGAGCGGATAATGAAGTGCTGCGAAATAGACGTTCGCTCCGGCAAACGGTTGGCTTTCAAGCGTGTGCACTGGGGATGTTCGATTGGCTTGAAAGAATCGACTTTTAACCCTTTCGCTACGGACACCGACTATAGTCGGCGGACGCGAGACGTGCTGTGTGTACGGATGCCGATTATAGTCGGTGTCCGCGAGACGTGCTGTGTGTACGGGTGCCGACTATAGTCGGTGTCCGCGAGACCAGACAATATACCTACGTACATTGTGGGTATTCTGAAATTTCAGAATTTTTATGTTTTTCTGTATAATATGACGAAACAGTTGTTACATAACTCTTAAAAAAGTATACATACAAGACAATTCCAAAGTGCCATTGAAAGACGTAAGTGCGAACATCGAAGACTACCGATGCGCAATGTGCACACTGCGCGGCGCGGTGCCCCGTTCAGTGGCGCTACTCTCGCGGAACGGACTGCCGTAGCGAAAGGGTTAAATGGATAGTCAGAAAAAGTCGGGACGAAAGAATCGATTCTCGCAAGCGGGAAAAATGGAGCTCATGCTCGAGGATAATAAAGAAAATCAAAAATCGATCTTGGATAAATCTAGTTTTCGGAGCAAAGAATCGGGGTCAAGATTAATAAATGCCGCAGATTCTTTCAAAAATGCAAAAAAAAAATCATCTTATTTAATCTTGCACCAACTAAGTGCCAGATTAATCGTATCTGTCATACCGCAAATTCATTCCAGAACGAACTTGATTTCTTTTCCAGCGCCCTATCGTCCTTTAAACTTACAACTACTAGGTTAATTGCGTCGTATTCCCTTCTATCTTTCATTTTATGACTCTTTTCGTATATTTGTATATGCATATTCTTCTCTTTTCGTACTAAAGGGCGTCGGATCGTAAATGTCAAAAAATAAAAAAACAATAAAAAAAATGACTAAATGCTGTAGATGCTCAAAGTCCAAATGGAAAAGTCGACTCTTCGCGCAAAAAGAATGCATTCTTCCAACAAAAAAATCGCCTACCAACAAATCGATCTTTTCGACCGAAGCAATCAAAACCGACCGTCCCTGGTGCGCACGCATACGCGCCGACGATTACTAAGTGTGCGAAGACGATATCCCAACGTAGTGGACTGCGATTTGCGCGCACAATGCGGCCCATATTCAAAGACGAAAAATGAAGCGCGCACTAAAGAAGGGCGAGCTTGTTGAGGCGGCTCGTGAGCGAACGAAGTTAGGTTTGGGATTCGGAGCGGCATATCCTTCGAGTCGTCCCGTTTTCCCAGGACGCTATCAGCAGTTTCGAGGCGAGTACATCATCCCCCGGGAAGTGCTTGGACCCGTGGCTCCCCCGGGAGTCTTATCCCAACTTGGCTTTATAAAGGGGCGGTTCACCGATGCCGGAATAGGTAGAGCTAGGGTGCGGAAAGAGGGGGGTGGGTATAGGGGTTGAGAGGGGTGGAGATACACTTTCCACTCACTACGGCCTATATCCTGCGAGACCCGTGTCCTGCCTAGATAAGAACTGACAGCGGCGGATTCCCAGGACCACTTTCGACCCCCTCGCGCACCCCGCCTTCAACCCCCTCGAACTCACCTTCCCGACCAACAGCGTGCATGCGTTCAAACGCGGCACGCCAATTCGTCCGTTCGATTCGTATCGCCGACTCGTAAATGCGACCGATCGCTTTGGAGAAGTGTATGTAACGTGTCCGTGTGTTGATGTTTGTTGGTTGTAGATGTGGGCGCTGTTACGATGTCTCTGGCCGCTTGATTTGAGTGGTGATTCTGGATGTTTGGGGCAAAATAATGCGATTTTTAAGAGTGGATTTTTAGGTTTTGGGGTAGTTTAAGAGATATGAATTTATGTGTCGATATCGATTACGATGTCTCTGGCTGCTTGATTTGAGTGGTGATTCTGCATGTTTGGGGCAAAATAATGCGATTTTCAAGAGATTTTTAGGTTTTGGGGTAGTTTGAGAGATATGAATTTATGTGTCAATACGGCAGTACCTAGCTATTTAATGCTGGTGATGATAGTTGTATCGAACAGCACTAAGAATTGTCAACAAGCGTTAAGAACGTTAAATTGGTATTACCAAAACTCCTCCCCCGACACTCGCTAATTGCAGCGAAACAAAAGGTCTCGAGAACTAAAATGGGTGTAGACATTAAAATAGCCATTTCCGTCCCCTTAATTGCTCCGCCGGGGTTATTAATTAGTCTATTCGTTTAATTAATTTAGCGCTCCGACGTGCCAAGCCGCGCGCCCATCTTAGACGTGCACACAAATCTTTTTTATGCCCGCCATAACCTTGTGTCAGAAGCCCGAAGATTATACCAAGAATCTGCTTCGCATCAATTATATCCACTCTTATTTCTCACGTCGATTAGCATTGCAAAATACGTAAATTACTTCATAATCATCGGCGCATCTAAAAAAAAGTCTCTTGGTCCCCTTAACTTTATCCGTATCCTTTGAAGTGGAACCCCTAGCTATTAAGAGAAAAAAAACATATACACATTGCATAGAGAACCTCCTTCTTTTTTTATATCGCTTAAAACTCTAATTACACAAACTTATCGGACAAAATTGATCTTTTGGTGTTTCGTTTATACTTACATATATATATATATATAGCATTACATATATACATATATAATGATAGAGAAAAATATCGAATATCTCGTAAAGCATTGTCTTCAAGATGACCATACCCCAATACTTTTACACGTAGAATAGTGAGAAGAATCGATAGATGTTGAAAAAAAGTAGAGCTGCGTTTAACAAAAAAAAGTACAATTGCACCGAGGTGTGTCGCGGTGCACGCCCAACAAAAATGGTGCAGTACAAATATGGTACTTAACACGCCATGCAACATTGTTCTCTGCCATTTTTCTCTATCATCATTTAAATAAGACTAGCTGTACACTGTGTTCTTCATTATCTCGTTTTCTACTGTACCCTCATACCTCCCTTTACGTCCTAGATACGTTCCGAAAAAGTTGGCCGTAAAGCGGAAAGTCGTATAACGAATCAATTATTTTGATACACAGTATTTTGATAGTACAGCATTTTTTTTTTGGCCGTATAACAAAAAAGTGCCATAATTAAAAAAGCTCGTTATACCGAAATGCCGTATAGCGAGCGGCCGTATAGCTCGCTATACCTGCATTGCAAAAAATTAAAAAAAATGCGTGAGCCCCTCTTCTCGAGCCAGGCAGACTGTTCGAGGAAGATCGAAGCCGACTTTAGGCCCGCACATACGCGCTCCGTCCCCTCCGTTGCAAATTGAAACGAAACGAACTCACGCATACGCGCAGGCGACTGAAGCCATTAGCCTGTCATCGGCACTCCATCACCCTTTTCATGATAGAGCGTACCTGCCCACGAAGTATTCCGCCATTGAGAACGAGCCACGCGTG
Source organism: Priocnemis perturbator (assembly GCA_963942575.1). Classification (NCBI taxonomy): domain Eukaryota; kingdom Metazoa; phylum Arthropoda; class Insecta; order Hymenoptera; family Pompilidae; genus Priocnemis; species Priocnemis perturbator. The sequence goes on from OZ012654.1 coordinate 1,673,636, forward strand.
GAAAGAGTCGCGGAGGGCGAGCTCGCGCATTTTTGTTCTCCCTCCGTCTGTCTCTGTCTCTCTGTCTATCTTTCTCTCCGTCTTTGTCTCTGTTTCGTTCCGTACCGGCGGTTTATTGGCCGCACTTAAAGACCGCCGCTGCTCTTATCGCCTTTATCGTGCCCACGGGGATGGCCCCGAAACGACGTCGGCGGGGTGCGTTTCGCTTAACGAGCCGGAATCGAGGACACTCGAACGACTGCGACCTCCCACTTTTCCGCCCCACCCACTGTTTTTGCCCTTTTCTTTTTGCCGACTGACCGATCGACGCGAGCTTAGCGCGCGGCCATTTTTCAGTTTTCCGTCGAGCTCGCCGGTTCACTTTGTACTCCTTTGTCGAGTGTGATTCGACATCGGTAAAGATTACAAGATGTAAGAAAAATTTAAATAACGCGGGCTTTTAATTGAATTTTGTTCTTAATTTAATTATTTAAACTGTCGTCGAAATATAATTCGGTGTTCAGAGGGCGAATTTGTGCTAGCCTCGTTTCTTTATCGTTGTGTAATTTGGCTGTTTCTAATGATCGTTGACCGCTTGGGTACATTTGACGACTGAGACTCGTCGTGAAACTTGTTTCATCAAGTGCCAGATGACGAGAACAACTCGTCGTTCGCGTTTAGACGATGTACAATTTGAGTGCTGACTCTTTTCTGCGGAATACTTTTTTTGCTAATCTGAACTAAAGTTATAATTGTAATTCGTGTACACCGAATTAAATGATACGAGAAAGTTATTTTTAATATCATAAACGCATATATGCGTCCATAGCGCTCAAATGGTTAAGATGTACATTCTTGTTCGTTTTAGAGTAGTTGGTATCAGTTGCAAGAGAAGAAACAATTACAGTATTTCAGTGAACTTTGTTTTTGATACACTGGCCCATAATGTCAGAAATAAGGAATATATTTTACGAAAGTGATTACTTTTTGTTATAATTCTATGATTTTCTTTTTTTTGTAATTCTAATTACCCGAAGTCATCATACTATACATATATATCATTAATGTTTTCGAAGTAAACAAATTCCTACACAAAATCTACTGTTCTTACATACCAACAAATCAACAAATTAAATCTGTTCCATACACAAAATTGTTTTCAAATAAATATGCACCCAAAGCGTTAACTATCGATTGAAGCAAAAACAAAAAAAGAATACCAATTTTCTCTACCCTCTAAACCAGGAGACCGGACTGGAAGGTCGAACGTTTTCGCGCGGTTCTAAAAACGTCTACAATCGTGAACGAGAGCAGATAAACGTTCGCCGAAAGATACGAGGGCCAATCGACGTAATAGAAAGAATCCAGGCAGGCCGCGAGGATTTATGCTTGTTTACCCTTTCGTGCGCCATCGTCCCGCTTATTTTCGCTGGCCGGCCGTTATCACCGACTGCCTTCCGAAGTTAAGGATCCGACGGAGTGGGGAAGATTGCTGATCTCGACGATAAAGCCGCGACCGGAATTTGGGCCAGCTTCATTGCCCTCGAACTCTCCACTGGCAATCGAGGTCCGAATTCAAGTCGCGAACTTTTCTAAACTAACTAAACATTAATGCAGTCCGTGAATCGAACGGCACCTCAGTGAAACAGATAAAAAGAGGCTCATCTTCGTTTTAGCGGGCACGACTGTTTCAGTTTTTTTTTTTTTTTTTTTATGGAGCATCAGGATCTGTATAAGTTTTCCCTATGACATTTTTGCCGGAAATCATTTCTACAAAAGTTATGAACGTTTTTTCGAAGCATACGGTAGTAGCATTTCTTACCGTTTTTTTCCAGCAAGTACATTTTTTTTAGGCGTTCTATTTTTTTTTGTGGATTGAGCATCGAAAGGTCTATAACGTTTCCCTACAACTTTTTTTTTGGAAATCACTCCTTCGAAAGTTATGAATTTATTTATGAAACACGTCAAGCGTTGCACTCGAATGCTAGCGCATATGACGCCAAATAGTTTGACGTCTTTTTGACGCCACAAATAAATTTGTAACTTTCGAAGGAGTGATTTCCTACAAAAAAGTTGTAGGGAAAACTTATAGACCTTTCGACAATCTGTAAAAAAAAAACAATTGAAAATCTTGGAATTGGAAAATTCGGCAGAATGCGGCGAAAATGGTCAGGCCATGGAATAAGCTTCCTCTAGTTGGTGTCCGGACACGCGGAAACAGAAATATCTCTTAGAGAAAGTAGAACATGAATTGTAAGATGAGTTGATGACGCCGTTGTCGCTGCTGCTGCAACAATGTAAGATAAAGCTGGTGACTCATAATAAAAACGACTCGGAGTTGCTGAGGGGTCGTATTAAAAATTGCTCGTGGTGCAAAGGGTTAAGTATTAACACGCTCGAGGAACGTAGAATTGTCACGGATCTTGTCTGTCTGTACGAAATCATTAGCGGCCATACAAACTGTTCCTCCCTCTTACAACTTGTAAATTTCAATGCCCCGGCCAGACCTCTCAGAAAGCCCCAGCTATTCCATGTCCCTCCCCTACTCCTCGAAATTCCATTCAAACCACCCTGTTAATCGTATTTGTCATACCGCAAATTCATTCCAGAACGAGCTTGATTTTTTGAATTACGACATAATCAGTAGTCCTTCCTCCTTTTACATCTTCCTACACTGTCTTTTCCCTGCAGTCCCACTTCGGATATTTTCTTACCCTCTATTGCATTCCTCTTGATCATAATTCTGAACGTTTTCTGGTTTCTTTTTATTTTCCCTTTCTCTATTTCTATCTCTCGTTTCTCTTCTTTCTACGTCTCAAGATTCCCGTCTATCTTTTACTTGTATTCTTCTTCTTACACATACTTGTATGTATACTCTTCTCCTCGTGTACTCAAGGGCGTCGATCCGTAAATCTGAAAAACAAAAACAAACAAAATTGAAACGACACGGATGACAGGAGCGTAAATATAAAGTGAAACCTAGGACGGCGCGAAATCAAATAACGTAACGCGCGTCCTGGTTCCTAAAACGGAAGACAGAGGGGAACGATGTTGGTGGGTTGCAAAAGAAACCAAGAAAGAGACAGAGAATACGCCCAGTCTACCTTCCTGCGACCTAGCGCAATACAGAGTGGACCCGCTGTTATTAAACCGACACTCCTGAGTGCCTGACAGTAGAAGCCGCGCATGAGACTGCGGGACGAGCGCAGAAAATGGCGTGGATTGCGTGGATTGCGTGGAATCTCAAAGATCGCCGCGCATGCGCATAACATCGCCCAACGAATCGCTCGCGCGCACGCTGGCGAACTTTATTACGTACGTACGTGGGATCCCATAATTTCAGGGATTCATATAATACTCGGCCAGCGTCGTCCCGCACGGCGCACCCCCCGTCGAGGACGCACGGAACCCCATAAAAAGAGCCTCACTACGGCCAGGGGAAGCGTCGGGACGTCTATCTCTCTTCCGCTAACACCCATGCGATCATCTCTTACAGACTGCGCGCCGTAAGTCTGCGTCCGACGATGTTTGTCTCTCGCAGCCATCACTGTGTGTTATTTTGGCAATCTAGCGGGACGAAAGTACCGTCTTGGTGCTTGAGGGTGGTTTTCAATTTTTTTTCAACTGTAGGCAGTCAAAATTGAAAGAAAATAACCTGGTAAGCAACAAATTTTGAGAACTAATAAGGGAAATTTGTATGAAAAATAATTATATATTTAGATATTATGTATTTTGTTTTATATTAATTAATGTGATATGAACTGAACAACAATTATAGTATAAAACTATATTATATATAGTTTTGTATGTATAATATAATATGGCCTTCTTCGCAATTGTGCTCATTCTAAACGCAGATAAAAAATATTCAGTTTCTATGAAAAGCGCAAAAATGCGCAGAATGTTTTTATTGTTTTGTTTTATTTGTTTTATTATTTACTTCTAATTACTTTCTGTTTTTGTTTTCTTTGCGCTACTCTTCGCCATTTGTTTTGTACTTATTGGATTTTACCCGTAAAATGGATTAAATAAATAAATAAATAAATTTGCAAGAAGAATACGGGTGGATTCAAACATGTCCCAACACCCTGTGTCGATGACAAAATAGTAAACAGTTTCGGTTTCGAGACTACCCCCTTGACATCCCTCTGAACACACGGAATAGACTCCACTTAAAAAAAATAAATTCGATTTTGGACTTTTGTCCACCTAAATCGCCGAAATAACACACTGTGAGCTAGCCGCCTAGAATTGAACTCGCAATTTTCGTTAGATGGACTGACGTCAGAGAAGTAAAGTAAAGTGTCACTGTGCTGCCTCGTACATCGAACACACGCTCCCGCCTCCGTTCTCTCGAATTACCAATCATGTTCTCTCTTGTCCGCGACCTTCTCTTTCGCTGCACTCACAAACACGGCCTCCGTCCCTCGCATCTGTCACGCACATGGACGCAAATGGTTCCAAACGATCACCGACGATCGCAAACTATCGCACGGGAGCGACGCTCCTTCGTCGATTACCGTGCGCCCTCGCCCTCGTGAATACATCCACTCTCTCTTTCTCTGTCTCTGTCCCGTTCTCTCTCCGTCCTCTCACGCAAGTTGTATGTGCAGCACGCCGATCGGTCGAGAATTTACGATCGCGGCGTGCGCCACTGTGTCGATGATGGCTCTCCGGAGACGATCCACGAGGAGTATAGTGCGGGAGAGAGCGGGAGAGAGAGCGAGAGAGCAATGCCGCCGAGACTAATATTCGACGTAGGTCCCCGTAGGTAGGTGAAATTTAATCATCGGTTGGAACGCTGCCCGCGGTGGATTCGAATTTAGCCGGAATTAGATTGGCTCGTCGGTATGCCGAGTGCGCCGCTCATGATAATTACGGAGGGATAATTGGCACGCGGGCGGTTGCGCGCGACTTTTGCTGAGGGCACGGATATTCGGCGGGACATTAAGAAACGGGGGAGAATTGGATCGGGCGGAGCGAGCGAAGAATTTCTACTTATGGGATGTGTCCGATTCGATCGAAAAGATCGTTGGTAAATTCTCTGTACCGTGTACCTATGTAGTGGATTCTGTTTCAATTTATTCTATTAATATGTCATTTTGTTACTATTATTACTTTTTCTACTATATTACTATTTCTTCTCTGCATCCTATCTTCGGTTCACTATTTTCTATCTTACTGTAATTATTTTTAAGTCCCACTAGATTAGCTTAATATAATAAATAAATAGACTGGGACCAAACATGATAATTGTATCACATTCAAACTCTTTATTGTTGGAATATTAATTAACGAGTAGAATCCTCTAACCGATGACATACAACCGTGTCCAAAACAGACGAACCACTCCGTCCAACTCAATATCTTCTAACCGATACACCCGCGTAGCTTCACATTCATTCCAACCACAATCCCAGAAACCCGATTTTTCAAAAACGAATAAATAAACAAACAAAACACGCTCTCGATCCGCCGCAAATTCTTGCCGAACTTTTTCGTCCGCCATCTCGAAGACGTCTATATTAAAACGAAGTTCGATCCGACGTCGATGAAGTGCAACGATCCTCGGCACACATCCGGCAAGCGGAGCACACAACACACGCGCGCGCGCCTATGCAAATATTTAATAACGGGTCGCGGGTCCGGGCAATATCGCGCGAGCCTCGCTCTGTCGAGGGAGCCGGAGAAAAAGTAGGTGGCTCTGGGAACGTAAAACGCTCCTTGCGCCGCGAGGGAAATTGCGGCCGACGCTATTGCTCCGCAGAAATGCCGGGCGAGAATGAGAATGGCGCACTTTTTCTTCCCTTTTCGTCCCTCGAACCTACGGCCTGGCTTCGGCAAACTTAGCAACGCGAGAATGCAGATTCGTTTATCGTTATCGCTTCATTACGTCGAGCCACTCTGAACTGAATGCGAGGCTGCGCGTTGAGTCCTCGAAACAAAGTCTCGCAACGATATCAAACGGCCGCATCAGCAAATTGCGAGCAACGACGTCGATGCTCTTACGAAACAGTGTTACCTGAGAAAGAGAGAGAGAGACAGCTTACGCTAACAGGCGGAAGTGCGATTCTGTTCGACTGATTAAATTTCCACGCTCCTCGAGCCTCTCGGAACATAATTTGCAAAGAGAATCCCAACTAAGGCCTCGCAACATTGCAGATTCCGCGCTCGTAAAAATTAACGCGCGCTACGGAATGAAGCCGTTGAAAGGCAATTTCCAATTAGAAGCGCCGGCAAACCGTCCGGAAGCCATTTTAGTATTGCGAAACAGGAAGGATCCGAGGCAACGAAATACAGAGAACGAGAGAGAGAGAGAGGTAGAGGGAGAAAAGCTGAACCAACCTTTGAGAGGTCTTTCAGGCGTGACCTGTCGCTCAAGCCGAGTTCAGCTCGAGTAAACCAGGGTATTACAAGGTCTTAGGGTAGCGAGGGCGTTAAATTCGCAGCTGAGAAACCGACGGCCCGCGTGCGGCCGCGCTGCATTCTGTGTTCTTTGCGCACCCGGTTTCAGCCATGAGGGATCACACGGCGGGACCTAGTGGCACGGAAAGAATTATGCTGCCGCGCTGATATCAAGGGGAGCCTCTCTTTGATTCGCGTCTATACGTAAGATTCGTTTGAAATTTGCTCGGCGCTCGAGCGAGGTGGGCTCACGTCGTCTGCGCGATTAGATGAATTTTGTTGGCGGATGGTACTCACTTAGTGGGGCGAGGACGCTGATAGATTTAAGGAGGAATTGGACACGCATAAAATCGCAGAATTTCTTGCAATTTTAAGGATTATGTATTTTAATGTAATAAAAGAGCATACCAAATTTTAGAATTCTCTACTACATAGTTAGGAAGAAAATAATTTATTAATTTAGCACGGTCTCTTACGGGGAAATTGTAATTGAAGCTCTTTTGGCATGAGACTCGGCAGTTGTACAGTCAGTATAAAAAATTCTGCGCTGTCTTACCGAATAATGGTAATTTTTACCGTAAAAATGATTTTAAACGGGAAGTTTATCTTTCGTAGCACCAACTACATATACCCACGATGGGTCAATTTGATCCGAAGCCGGAAGATCGTCAACCCATTTTTTTGAGCAAAACTAAAATTTTCGCCTACGTACATTTTAGCGCCATTGCAATGTATTATAGACGTTTACAATTTTTAACTTTATAAATTGTTTACAACTTTTTCGAGCAATGTGGCATTAACTTCTGACTAGATTGTCTGTCCCATTCCTCCTTAAGCACGGAATCGTATCTGCCCATTTACGCGCGGCTGTATATCTGAATTCGGGCGACGCGCGTGCAGTTATCAATTTTGCACGGCACGGAAGCGGTAGGTGCAGAGAATGAATATCGCTGGCAATCAATATCCCCTTGCCTGACGCGAATCATAGATCTCAGTGACTGGTAATTAAGTGACTGCCGACGCGCAGGACAATCGGGATTGATGATGCGAAAATGACCGGGCTCGCGCGGCTCTTCCGACGAGGCTCGCAGAGCGTTGACACGGGAGCTCGCGGCTGTGCTCGCGATGAAAATCATGATTTGCGGGCGACATATGTTACGGACGCGCCTGATTTAATCGAATCGCCCCGACGAAACGATTAATCTCATTTTAGGTCGTCACGGGAGAAGGGGGGGTCGAGGTGAAAGAGACTTCATCAAAATCAGATTTTCGTATTTGGATGAAGTGTCAAGAAAAAGAAAAGGAATATATATATGAAAAGAAAATTGGATGATAGATGCTATTTTATTTTTTTGTACACATCACTTTTTATCCTGAGAGAAAGGGGGGAAACGACGGGAAAGAAAGTTCATCGAAATCATATTTTCATATTTGTGCAAAGTGTAAAGAAGAAGAATATAAAAATATGTATATATATATAAAGACAAATAAAATTGGACGACAGACTCAATTTTATTTTTTCGTTACACTTTACTTTTTGTCCTGAAAGAGAGAAGGGAAACGACGTGAAAGAGACTCCATCAAAATCAGATTTTCATATTTCCGTAAAGTGTACAGAAAAAGAAAAAGAATACAAATGTATTTATATAAGCATAACAAAAAAATTTGACCACAGACGCAATTTTATTTTTCTTTATCGAAAAAGTGAAGTGAAGTACATATATGTACATATCTATATATCAGCTAGGAGTTTCACTGTAGGGCTTCTACTTAAACTTGGACCTCTGAAAGAAGATGAGAGCAGACTCTCCGGCGAATTACTGAGCTTCTCGCGGCAGTCAATGTGTTAAACGCCGGCAAAAGTGGAGGGGAGCGAAGATTGAATTCAGTCTTGGATTCCAACGGAGTCGGGATTAAGGATTCCCCAGTATACATCTCCTTTGGATTGAATTCCTAAGCACTCTTTCAGCCGCTCCTCTCCGCTCGCCGATCAATCTGTCTGTTCTGGAATCGAGAACACGTGTCCAACGGCAATGGCGCAAGAGCGACAAGGACCAAGAAAGAGAGACAGAGAACTCGTCGCGTACAAATGGCCTTTTGAGAAGGGACCTTTCTTTTCCCGTGGCTTCTCGAATATACCCCAGCGCCTAACCAGCTCCTGCCATTTCCTCCCGACACTTCGCACCTCTTCTCGCCCGCGCGCTCGACGTTAATTCGATCGTTCAGTCTGCAGGGACAACTTGACATGCAAAGCCGCCTCTTCCTGGCTCGCCGCGGCCGATATTTCATTTCGCGACAACGTATCATATTACACCAACTTCCTCCCTCAACATCCAACATCCTCTCGTTCATCTCGGAAGCCGAAAGCGTCGTGTAAACGACACGGCCTCTGTTTACGGACCGATAATTGCATCGTGGACCCGCGCTCTTTGTCCTGACTCCCTCTAAGGTGAAATCAATTAACGGTTTCTCTCGGCTTCTTCCTCGTGCCGTCTTTCACGTCCAATTGATTCCTCGGCTCGTCGTCGAGCGCCAGCAGAGTTCAGACTACGGGCTCCGGAGAGATCTAAGCTCGACGATCATCGAACAAATCGATTGCGTGTCACTTTCTCGAGTTTAGCGAAGAAGCGAAGTCTCAGTCGACTCGGCCTCCGTCTCTGTCTGCCGAATCAATTTCATCTCCGCAAACGGGGATTCGCGAGTCCGCGTCAGTTTGTTTCCGAAAAGATTTTTGTTTGTCGGCAACTGGACAAAAGGACTTACAGGAACATGGGCAATCCGGAAAATCAAAGAAATCTGAGCTTTTGCACACAAGTAAAGTAGGTCATTCGTAACTCAACTGTATTTTTTTTTTGGGTGGCTTAACTCAATTTTAAGGGGTGAAGTTACCTCTTGAAAAATAATCAGAATTGCCTTTTTCGTGGAATATGTCAAGAACGGTAAGAGATATCGGAACAGTTTAGTGAAAAATTAAATCGCTCGGTCGCATCTACAAAACTGCGTAACTAGTTTTTTTTTTTAAGATTCCTATTTAGGTAACTAAAAAATTGGGAACTTAAAAAAAACTATTTACGTAGTTTTGTCGACGTATAGATGTAGTTTTGTCGATATATGAATAAGAATAAACAACAAATAATTTTATTTAACATTATAGCCTCCCGCAGAGGGAACTAAGGTCCCGAAACATATACAATATAAAATAAATTTAGTCATTAATTCTCAACCCAGAAGAGGGCTTACGATATTCAATATTTAAACACCGCTGATTGTGAGTTCTTGAACAATAATTAAAATATTGACATATCCGATTAAAATCGCGCACGCTCGCGCGAGTAAATAATGAATCAACCCCACCTAGCGGCTTAATGAAATTATTACCGATCCCCGGATAATGTGACCTCGACGTCATTTTCTGCCGTTCGTTCGGTCGGAAAGTACGGACTGCGATGATTCGCGACTGATCGAGCGATCGTCGATCGATGGTGTGCAAATACGTGCGTGGTCGTTCTCCTTCCCTCCCCTCTTCTGTACTCGGCCTCTGATCAATTACGTCCCGAACGAGCCTTTTTGGACGGGAAGTGGCTCGTTATCGCGGTCATTACAGCCACCGTCATTACCTGGCATTATATCGTTCGAGGCAAATCGATTTTCTCGAGCGGGCGTGGTCGAGGCGCGCGGGGAGCGATCAAGATCCTTCGCTCTGCTCTCCGCTCCTCGAGCACTGCCCGCGCACGTCCCGCCTTCGCCGGCGAAGATCGATGCCTGCCGGCTAATAGACTGTGTGTACATTCGATCGATGAAATTGCTCGGGGTACTCTTTACACGCTGCTCTCTATATATCTTTCGCCCCGCTCGGCCGCTCGCCTTTCGAAGGTAATTATCGGGAGTATCAGGTGGCTCGAAATGGAAGCGGCGAGAAATTTCAATTCGCAACGGCGAGGGCTCGGCTCTCGATATTTCGAGGCGCGTCTCTCTGGACGTACGTGCGTTTTCATTTATTTCGTGTGCGTCGAGGACGTTCGATTCTTTGCTCTCAGATTTGTTGAACAATCGATTTTTTTCATGAATAATTCGATTCTTTTAAGTCGATTTGTTTAACGCTGTCTGCAGCATTCATTAATCTTGAACTCGATTCTTTCAGGATAATAATAATAATAATAATTTATTCGCGACGGGGAAGGCTCGCTCTCGAGATCTCGAGGCGCGTCTCTTTGGACGTACGTGCGTTTTCATTTATTTCGTGTGCATCAGGGACGTTCGATTCTTTGCTCTCCGATTTTTTGAACAATCGATTTTTTTAACGTCATCTGCAGCCTTCATAATCTTGAACGCGACTCTTTCAGGATAATAATAATTATAATAAGAATAATTTATTCGCGAAAGCCACTATAGTGGTGGGTCGTAATATAAGATGACATCCGCGAAAGCCACTATAGTCTCTCATCGTACCTAAGTGGTTAAATAAAAACAAATAAGATCAAATAATTCCGTGTGAAGGCACCTTTGTCAAAGCGCGAGAAACGGCGCGCGCTCGAGACGCGAGAGGCGTCGACTTAAAATTCCGAATGGCATACTCCTCGCTCTCACGAAAACGGAAACTCTCGTCGTTGAAGGGTAGCTCGAAAGTTTCGCGTCCTGAATCGACGAGTGTCGAGTCGGGCCGGGCCGATTGATTTAGCCCCGGAACTCTGTTTGACTTGGTCGGAAGTTTCCGAAGGGACGCGGACGGCGCGAGGCCGCATCAGATCCGAGTTCGTCCGTGGAAAGAATCCTCGTCGCGCGTAGTGTGCTTCTCTTGGAAGACAATAACGCTCGCGAGGCGCACCGGCTTGCCACAGTGTGTTATTTTGGCAATCTAGCGGGACAAAAGTACTGGGCTTGGTGCTTGAACGTGGTTTTCAATTTTTTTTTCAACTGGAAGTAGTCAAAATGAGAAGAAAATAACCTGGTAAATAGCAAATTTTTAGTAGTGAACAAACAATTTGTATGAAGAATAATTATAAATTTAGATATTATGTAGTTTGTTTTTATTGACTGATGTGATATGAACAGAACAACAATTATTGTACAAAAATATCTTCTTAAGAAATTATGAAAGATAACGTAGCTGGCAAATATGGCCTTCTTCGCAATTGTGCTCATTCTGCATGCAGATCAAAAATATTCAGTTTCTACCAAAAGCGCAAAAATGCGCAGAATGTTTTTATAGTTTTGGGTACTTGAATGCTCATAGATTAAGTTTATAAAAGAATCTAGCTGGAATTTTGCGGAATACCTAAAAAAAAGTTAACCTCAAAGTCATATAGTAAACGAATATTTCGCTTTGTGGAGCTCAAACTTTGAAGAACAATAACTGCATAAAAACAATTGACATTTATATAAGAAAAACGAGTAGAACATACTTTATTGAAGGTACAATTCGGTATGAATAAAAAAAAGCTACGAAGATTTGCCACTTGTCCAGATTTTAACTGTAAACAGAACGAACTGAGAATAACGACCATGGACCATTAATTTGCAAGACGAATACGAGTGGATTCAAACATGTCCCAACACCCTGTATCGATGACAAAATACTAAACAGTTTCGGTTTCGAGACTACCTAATATCCCTCTGAACACACGCAATAGCCTTCACTTAAAAAAAAGAAGTTCATTTATCGACTTTTGTCCACCTAGATTGCCGAAATAACACACATTGCAAAGCCGTCGATTGCTGTCGTCGACAAAATTGAAAAATGTCGGCGCGAAGGGCTGCCGCGGAATCGAGAGGGAGCGTCGTCCGGCTTACGGAAATTTATATTAAACGCACGACATTTGTCACCGGCTTACCCGTCACAAAGACGACTCCCTCGTAAGTTCTGACAAAGAGGCCACCGGTAATGTCGCGGATATTTCTCGAGCCATTTCGACGTGACCTGCACGGCAGATATTGCGACGCGCACCGATACGCGATACTGTGGAGAATATTTCAAACGCTTCCGACGATCTCATTCCGTGCGAAGGTGCTTGTCGATTTTCTATCGTCGCACGTGACGTGTATCGCTCGTCGAGTTGCCTTCATTATTATTGCGATCTTGGACTATACGCACTCTTGGACACAGCTTCAGAGAACTGCGTTTGAGGGAAAGATAAGGTCGTCTGTGTGACGTTAGACGTGGGCAAAGAAATGATGGATTCGTGTGTAATCTCATTCGAAAAATTGAACGTAGCTGCTTGTATATGTATGGAGCGTGTTTTATGCAGCATGCGTCGTTTGATTTTATCGTTGCCCCACTTTGTCTCGTGGATTCCTGTATGAAAGACATGTCTATGGGTATATATGGTCTAAGATTACGATACATGTGTGACGAAGAAATGTCTAATATAACATCTAATATAAGAGAGAGAAAAAAGGAGATATCAAAATAAACGAGGTAGCAGATAACGAAGTTAAACTATAAACTGAAATTAGAATGTGTGGGTAAATAGTATTGGTAGGCAGATCGTATCTATATGTCGCCCAAATTCTGTCCTCGACAACTCTACCGATTTAACCTCGGTTAGGGGTTAAAATAGCTCGACTAATCGACGAAATAAATGGAACGAATTCGGTGGATTAGCGTGGATAAAGGAAGCACAAAGGGAGAGATTAGAAGGGACTAGAGAGGGCCGGGGTCCTTTCGATGACATCTTTGATATGTTCACCATTAGGGAGGGAGGCTTGCACTTTATGTGAGCGCGTTCCTTTCAACGTGAAAGACGAAAAATCCTCTAAGCGGATATAAGATGGCCGGACGTAGTAGGTAACATCCGTACAAGAGGATAACAGAGATAATAGACGGCTGAGTTAAGAACTTTTGGTCTTTATAGACGCTGCGGCGTTTAAAGTTTCACGTCCCGAAAGATTAAGACTTCAAAATCTGTCAACGTCACAGGTCTGGGTTAAAAACGCACATTCCAGCAAGAATATAAGCAAAATCTTCTGACGTATACGGTCACTGTGACACATATTATTATTATTTTATCGCTTCTTTATCAATGACCACGTAACATAGAAGTAAAGAAAACAAAAAATCTGTATGTATAAAAGCAAGTGTCCTAACTGACTGACTGACTGACTCGTCAATGCCCAACCCAAACCGATCGGTCAAACAATTTGAAATTTATTAACAATAATTTTTCGAAATTGAAACCCCTGAGAGGAGGAAAAGCGTAAAATGTGTTTTTCAAAATTCCTCGATATCTCTTAAACCCGTTGAGATAACGGATTGATTTTAGTCTCTAAATGTTGCCCATACAAATGCCTAAAAACAAATTTCAGGATTTTGTCCTAACCGACCCCCAAATTTTTTTATCGATATTTTATTAAAAACCAACTTTTTTCCATAGATTCAATATCTCTCAACCCCAATGAGATATCGGATTGATTTTAGTCTCTATATATTACCCATACAAATGCTTAAAAACATATTTCAGGATTTCGCCCTAATCAACCCCTAAATATATGTACTATGAACAAAAAAATGTTATTATAATCAGCCCGTTGCCCAAACCGCTGGATCTAAAATTCTACAATCGAGGGAGTATATTCCATCCATGACGTCAGCAGAGATTGACAAGGCATTTGTCGAAATTTAGCCCCTAATTAGGGTGAAAAGGGGAAAAATGTGTGTCTTTACAGATACCATACTATGCCGTAGCAAAGCACTGGGTATCAAGCTAGTATATCTATAAAAACTAAATGACACCAAAATAAATTACAACGCTTAAAATAACAAAACTAACATGACGAATACAAAACCAACGAAACACATTCGCAAGCTAAAACCACACCGCACGCCAAAATAATCGTAGACACCAAGGTGTCTTCTGCGTCTCGACACACGAGTCGCTGATGGACGCGGGTTGTCGAGGGCTGGACATGCCGGAAATGACTCATCTATATATTGTTGCGCGGACGCGGGCGAGACATTAAACAACGCACAGGAATACGAATCGTAACACAAAATAGTTTAATAACACGACCGTCTAATATGAAGACCAGAAGCAGACTCTGTTGGTTTGGTACCCAACCACAACAACATTAGAACGTCGTTCACATAAAATCAATATAACTAATTAACATTATAAACATCATAACACAAAATCAATAGCATTTGCGCCAACTTCGTCGTGTCCTTCACGGCCGTAACAATATTACAGAACACGCACATCCCTCCGAGCAGCGTGCACACACGCGTAATTTCCTATCTTCGAGCGCAAGAACAAAAAAAAGGAACTAGAAGAAGAAGAAGAAGAGAGAGGACGCGCTCACATTAGACGTCTGTTAAGAGATGAGTCTTATGTGACGTATTACGGCCCCGGGGGAGGTCGACTCCTTGCTCTTTCCTTCGTTAAAACTCACTTACGCGAAAAGGCAAGGGGGATTAAGCTCTTTCTTTCGTCGTCGGCCTAAGTCGTCCCTTAACCGGCGGGCTTCCGTTCCCGTGTCGGAGACACGAAATCAAATCTCTGCCGAGTCTTTGTAACCTTTCTTTCGCTCGCGGCCCTTTGTGCCGGCAGACCCTCCCGATGTTTTCTCATCGAGAGGCCACCGGCGCGGGGAGATTGATTACTCGGGAGGAGAGTGGTCCGTCGAAATTTCGAGGATCGGACGATCCGGAAGGACGAGAGTCCAGAAATGTACTTTTTTTTTAAGTCGGTATTAGTTGTTCGTACGGCCAATATTTGTGGTTCCGCACGTCGAATGATTTAGTATCTTAATTTATTATTCGTATCGTTTCTGTATACCTCGTACATTCGTATTTTGTACTTTGTGCATATATATGTCAAAGGGTGATACTCGTTAATGAATTAATAAATAAATGAATAAATTAGTGTGGGTCTAGAAAAATGGTAAATCTTTCTGTGCTCATTTTATTCACACCGTATTTATGGTACCTTCAAGCAGGTATGTTCTACACATTTTTATTTACAGATATCACTCATTTTTATGCACTTATCGTTCCTTTCAAGTTCGAGCCTCATCTCCCTACACTTTTCATCCGAATTTCAAATTTTTTTTCACGCAAAATACTTGTCTTTTCTCTGATGATTAAAATTTATTATTCATTATGCTATTTTCTTCATAGTCTGACCACTTACAGGAAAAATTGAGAACCAAATTCACACTGTGTTCACAAAATGACACACTGTGGCCTCGAGACAGTGGAATATCGCGCACGTTCTCGTTGTCCTCTTGTCGCCGAGGGATTAAAATCGTACCGAGAAAAAACAGACAGAGAGAGAGAAAGAGACATAGCGATGACAAAAAGAGCGCGACAATCGAGGGGTAGATTTTCTGCGTCCGCGCATCTTGCGGCGGATAAGGAGGCGTTTAAAATTCATGTCGCGGCCGCGGTCGAGTCGGAGTACGTCGAAAAACCTCCGGCTCTCCTTACCTTCCCGTCGTTTCCCTGCTTCCTCCCCACGAAAAAAAAAACAAGTCTCGCGAGAAAATTAGCAGCGACGCGGAAAAAAATGAATCCGGCTTAATTCACCAAGCCTCCTCTCTCTCTCTCTCTCTCTCCCTCACACACAGACACGCACACAAACTCTCATTCTCTCCCGCTATCCTGCCGCGTCGAATTTAACGCAGAACGAACCGATTTCCACGGTCGAGTTTTAAATAACGCTCGAGCAAACGCAATCGAACGCGTCGCGTAATCAAAGCGAACGATAAATAAACTCAGCGGATGCGAGAGAATTATCGGGCGTGATAAATCGATCGCGGTTCGAGCAAGAGGGGGGGTGGGGGGTGGGCAGCGTGCGCGGGAGAGAGGTCGAAGAGACGAGCGTCGTTGCGGAACGCGAAGGGTGGAAAGTGTTCGAGAGCGCTCGAGATACGTCTTCGCTGCGAGGATTCTTGCGCGCTGCACGTCGGCGAAAGTTTTTTTCTCCCGGAGCTCCCTAAGCCCCCGAACTCTTCTCCCTTAAAGCGGTCTGGAGCGTAATAATATTTCATTTGAGAGATATCGAGCTTCCCGGCCATCGCTTCTCTCTCTCTCTCTCTCTCTCTCTCTCTCTCTCTCTCTCTCGTCGTTTCTCGATCCGCTTCCACCCCGTTCCGCGTCCGCGGTCTGGGGAGTGAAAAATCACGGCGGATAATAAATTTTGGGAGGAAGTCGAGAGCCGTTACCAGCCGCCGACGATGGGATTTTGCTCGGCGGATCGTTGCGAGCGAGGAGAGAAATCGTGGGGCGGGCCGAGGGAAGTGGGTCAGTGTCCGGGAAACGATCGGAGATCCATCGATCGCCGGAGTTGTCGAACTCTTTTTTCGCAGGCGTCCCGGAAGCTCGGATAGACGTTTACTTTAATTTATTTTTTTTTTTGTTTTTCTGTCGCATCAAGGTCTAGAGTTAATAGCGAGTACTTGGCGGTCTGTTTCTTGCTGGTATATTTGTATTCGCCTTTTAAATTGAAGTTTCTCAGGTGTACGTCGTTGATAAACGAGAGATTACTGCGCTTGGATATTTTTTTTTTGCGATTAGTTTGTTTTTTACGTAGTGTACTTACATACTTTTTTGGATAGGGACTTGAGAGACTCGGCTATTCGAAGGTTTCCTAACACACCCTTTACGCCCACGAATCTCTACGTACTTCTCACCGGCAACTTTCGTGTATACCGAAGTCGGTTGTACAGGGTGGACCGCGTGAAACAGGCCACCTGAAAAACTCCGCTTCTATTGACCACAGAAAAAAATTGTTTAAATTAAAAAAAATTGTGAAAAACCAACTCGATCTTGAAATCTCCTAAACGCCTCCACTTAAAAAAACAACTAACATCAAATTATGGCCCGCTCGAAACCAAGCAAGTTCCATCTGATGAAATTTTATCCTACGAGTAACAATAGCCACAGAATTAAAATGTCAACATCAGCAGAGGCACCCTGTACACAGATTTTAAAACACTAAAACTGGTCCTAAAAAGTCGCTTCTACCTAGCACTTCCGGTCGTAGCCCAAATAAGAGTACTCCGATTACCTGACTCTTACGCTTACAATCGCTTATGTCTGCGCTTACTTCATCCTAGCACCGGCCTCACACAAATTGAATCCCTGCGCATCGAGACGCTCGGACAGGCGAATCCAATTACAGCGAAGCCGCACGCCATCTATCCTAAAACAAACCCGCCCCGCTCCGAAAGTCGTCCGACGCGCTCGTTTAAATTATTTCGTCGCCGCTAAAGAATGCAACCCTCGCACGAACGATGCCGACGACGTCTTTCGGGGTTGCCCGAAAGAAGAGACTCCGTGCTGCAGGGAGTGGGCGGGCAGAGGCAAACGAGGAGGGGGTGAGGAAACGGCGTTGGTAGTGGTTCGCACCCTGAAACACGCGAGGCACGTGACTGCGAGTCGTAACTTTAAACGAGTCACTTTGTCCGCCCTTGCCTACTCGTCGTCGTCGTCGTTGTCGTCCTCTTATGCCTGAGCCTTGTCTAAGTTTCTAACAGAGGCCCCACGCCCGCTACGTGCATGGTGCAGCCAGACAGTCCGGTATGTCCTACGTAATTGCGCACGCCTTTCGGAGTTGCGTGTAAACTCTTCAGGGAGGACATTCTCAGTCGTGTCTGCGTACGGCGCGGATTCGTAAAGGCGGAGGGAGCAGAGAAAAGATATGAGAATTTGGAGCACGAGGAACAGTTTCGATGAACGGACAGTTACGGAATTGTTTTAATTTTTAATCGACTTTGGAAAAAGTAAGAGGTTCGCTATTTGAGGTGTATATTTTTTGAATGCGTACGAGTACGTAAAGATGGACAGAGCAGAGAAAAGATATGAGAATTTGGAGCACAACGAACAGTTTCGATGAACCTGTTAGAGTTCCCGGATCATTTTTATTTTTATTTTAATATTCGATTCGTATAATTTCATCCGGCCAATATAACGCGTATGAGTACGTAAAGGCGGAAAGAGCAAAGAAAAGATGTGAGAATCTGGATCACGACGAACAATTTCGATGAACCTAGAGTCACCGAATTATTTTTATTTGAATATTCGATTCGTATAATTTCATCCGGTCAAAATAACGCGTACGAGTACGTAAAGCCGGAAAGAACAAAGAAAAGATCGTCTGAAGTCAAAAGTAAAGAATTGCTCAAAACTTTGCTTAAAGTACCGACTATGAATACCGTCCCTAGAGTCACCGGATGATTTCGATCTTTATCCCGACATTCGTTCCATCCAAATTTCATCCGGCCAATATAACGCGTTTACACGTACGACAGAAAAGAAAACACTCGACGCAGATCCCGCGTGTGCCAAGCAGTGTCTGGCATAAGAGACGCGTGATTTATCTGACGGATTACGAGGAAAGTTTTCCAATTGCCGGCGCCGAACGACGACATCGGAAACCGATAAGTTCGCTGCAGGACGAGGTGGGGGAGGAGGATGAGGAGGGGGGTGGGATGGTGGATGGAAAAAAGAGAGAGGTCGGCAGGGCCAAAAGCGCGGAAAGATCCCTGGCCGAGTGTCATTTATCCGCGGCAGCACCGTCCTACCCCTTTAGCCATCCCTCAGCCTCCGGAGCGGAATCCTTCTCACGCTCGAAACGATTCTCGGCTCTTCAAACGCTCGAGCGGCACTCGTGAGGCCGTCGCGGGAAATGCGAGAAATCTCGCCGCCCGTACGTTACCGGCTAAACCCGTTTTTGTTAGTGTCGGGGATTTCGTTGGACGAAGGAAAACGGCGAAGCTGGAAGTTCGAAGATCAAGGCGCAGCTAGGCGTTATCGATCGGCCGAGGTGTAAGATCGGAATTGTTGGGTACGCTGGGAATCGATGGCAAATTAATTGACAACGCATCGTTTTGAGGGAAATATGATTTGTCTTTTTAAGTCTAGGGACAGTGACGACGGTTGAGGGTGATATTAAACGAAATTAATAATTAATTGTTATAATTGATATTTTCGTGTAATCAGAAAATGTGAAGAGTGTTCATAATAGACACTTTTACTGTTATAATTCTTCTCCCTGAAATATTTTGACTTTACAACACTTTCCTATCTTCTCTCGCGACATGACCATAATTGAAGGAAAAAACTCGCGACTATTACAATACATTTATTTCCGATACATATTCCGAATCGATACCGAATTAATTAACAGCGCATCGTTTCGACGGAAATATGATTTGTCTTTTTAAGTCTCGGGACACTGACGGCAGTTGACGGCGATGTTAAACGAAATTAATAATTAATTGTTATAATTGACATTTTCATGTAATCAGAAAATGTGAAGAATGTTCATAATCGACACTTTTACTGTTATAATTCTTCTCCCTGAAATATTTTGACTTTACAACACTTTCCTATCTTCTCTCGCGACACGACCATAATTGAAGACGACTCGTGACTATTACGATACATATTCCACACGATCGGCAGCGTCGTTCGCATAATCGGGAGTTAACGACGACGTCAGTCACCGTGAGCTACGTGAACATTCTAGCGGACGAGGAACTATCCTCAGAATGCGACGACAGAAGGGGTCTCTCGCTCTCGGCTCGAGGAAATTAATAACCGTGAACTTTACAAATTCCCCGGTAGCTCGTCCGTGGCCCAGGGAACAAAAGCGGTCTTCCTGCCGGCGCTGCCTGAAGATTACACCTGCTCTTTGCCTACGCGCCGCTAATGCGCCGGTATAAATCCGCACGTCGTCGAGCGCGAAGCAGACGCGCTGACGAGGAAAGACAGCAGGGTGGACAGAAAGAGGCAGCCCGAATGGCTGGCGTGCTCGCCTCGCTCGCTCGTTCGTTCGACGCCGAGCACATACTCGCTTTTTTAATCCACGACGCCCACGGGACTCGTCAGGCCGAAATTGGTTTCCATAATTGATTCGACAATAAAGCCGGCCGCGAAATCCCACTCGGCCCGCTCTCTACCCCATAAATGCTAAATCCTCCTCGACCGTTTTCAATTCGAAATTCGAGTATCGCTCATGAAATTCGACGTCTGACGAGCCGGCGCGCGGCGCCTCGGGCGGTTAGACTTTCAAATTGCGTGCGGAAAACAATATTTTACTCTCTTCCCCGACTGCCCGATCGATCGCCAATTTATGCCGCCGCTCGAATGACAATGAGTGGAGGAAAAAGTAGTTGTGTCTTTCGAGTATATATATGTATGGTGTAGTAGTTCGTTGGAAAAATTGACTTCGGGTTGCTTAAGCGGCATCAGGACCCAAGAACTGAAATCTTGAATATAATATATGTCGAATTTAGCAGTAGTACGAATCCGTAGCCAAAGCTTGTACTATATAAGCTTGTATCTAGCAGTTCCTAGGAAAAATCGACTTCAGATTGCTTAAGCGGCATCAGGACGCAAGAACTGAAATGTTGAATATAATATATGTCGAATTTAGCTGTAGTACCAATCCGTTGCCAAAGCGTATACTATATAAGCTTGTGTTCATGGATTACATATACATATTAACTAGCAGTTCCTAGGAAAAATCAACTTCATGTTGCTTAAGGGGCATCAGGACCCAAGAACTGAAATCTTGAAGATAATATATGTCGAATTTAGCTGCAGTACTAATCCGTAGCCAAAGCGTATACTATATAAGCTTGTGTCCTTGGAATAAATATACATATTGACTAGCAGTTCATAGGAAAAATTGACTTCAGGATGCTTAAGTGGCATCAGGACCCATGAACTGAAATCTTGAAGATAATATATGTCGAATTTAGCAATAATACCAATCCGTAGCCAAAACGTATACTCTACTAAAGATTTTAGTTCTAGGGTCTAGTTGGCGTTACTAGGCTCTACTGGAATGCAACCAACCTGAAGTTAATTTTTCCCAGCAACAACTGGTCCATATATATTTACTTATACTCTAAAGCTATGTCGTATTTTATGCGAGGCTGGACACCATTTCTCACTCCATCGAAACTTTCCACTCCGAGGTTATTAACACTCGACAACGAAGTCATACTCGCGCGTCCTCGGGATATTTGCTTGCCGGCAATGTCCTGCATCGATCATGTTCCAACTTCGGGGTTGCTCTCCAGACGTCTAACAATAAGCACAAATGGGCACCGCACTTTATCGCGTCCATCGCCGGGACGTGCCAAACGTGCCTCCCGACCCCATTGTCGAACTGTTCCAGCTTCGATTTTCTTACCGCCAGCCAACTCAACGACGCTGGCTAACGCTGAGTACGTAGTTCCGGGTCGATCGTTGCAGTTCGGCTTACGTTGACACTCGAGCCTTAAGTGCCCTAATGAAATTCATTTCCAATAAGCCAGCGACTTTGTGTTTCAGTCTCAACGAGTCGCGCCGCGTCTTCGTCCAATAAATCTGTCCGCTCTCGGCAGCTGAACAAGTTTCAGAAGCAGGAGTCAATATACAGCGGTCCGAAACGTGACCAGACGCCGTGCGGTCTCCAATTTCGAATCTCACAACTGCGATAGCCAGGAGCGCATTCGCGAGGATCCTCTTGGCTCCGCTCCACCAATGTCCGTTTGTCCGTGACGTCATCCGTGCCTCCAGCGTCGCGTATCGATCAAAAACTCGAAAGTCTCGGCCCTCGAACTCGCTTATGCAAAACGGACGTGCCTTATTCCGCGTTGGGGAACGGGGAATGAGTTGCATGCAGGGGGTGGTGGGAATCGAACTGTGACCGTGAACAGGAGGATGACATCGAGAAATAATCCTGCGCGGTATATGGAGTTTAGTCAATTTTCGGCGTCGTCTTCGTTCGAGTCGCAGAACAACTCCCTGTGAACAAACTTGTTCCACAGTTTTCGCGGATTGTTTCAGTTCTATAGTTGCGTGCCGATTTCTGCGACACCGTGTATAAGAGTACGTAAGCAGGGATGCAGAAGAATGGGAGAGTAAAAGAAGCCGAGGAGAGTGAATAGGCGTTCGGTGAGTGCTTGGGCTCTGTCTCAGAGATCAGCGAAGTATGGCGCAACGAACGGCGAAAACAATGGTTTCCAAAGGCAATATTTGCTCTGGCTCTGCCTTTTCTTTCTCTCCCACTGCGCGCCCGGTTATAATATCCACGGTGCACGCGCACCACTCGAAGCGTCTGTGTTCGTGAAACATGAAACTGATCACACTAATCGTACGTACCGGGTTTTTCCGTTAACAGGGCCATCTCGGCTGATATTTGGATTTTGTTTTCCAAATAGGAGCCCATGGGCCTTTCTTTGGGGACAACTGAGAATGTTGCTGCGCGTGAATGTTGTGGTATTGCTGCAAATGGTCAAGAAGTAGCCACCAATATATTTGTTGAAAAATTGCGAATTATCCTCGAAAACAGTCATGGACTTGAAATTGAATCTATTATAATTTATTGCACACGGGATAGCATTCAATTAACCTTACAAGCTTGGATTGCTCTGATACAACGGATTCCGAATAAAAATAACTATACAAATTATTCGCTTCTTACAATCATTATTTATCTTATATATTGATAATTTTTTAAGATACAAAAAAATAATATTTAATTTTATACTGTTCTGTTGTTGCAATATTTAAAATCAAAATAACTATTCATCAATCAAATAAATATTACTTCAAAATAAACCAGTTTCCGTTTAAAAGACCACGGGCTTCTATTTAGGGACAATATAAGAACCTTAAAAATGCAAAAACCAAATACAAGCCCATGAGCCTCTTAACGGAAAATCCTGGTACCCTAATCATTTTTCTACCAATTAATTTCAACGTACAAAATTCCAAACGTTCCCAATTCAATCATAAAACTGTCTCGCCAAAAACGCAGCTCGCAGCGATTCAATTCCTCGCCCAATAAAGTAGCCCAGTACATTTACTCGCGAGCAAGAGAGTTCTTTACGATCGTGGCTACCTGTGGCTCTCGCGGATCGATAGGGAGTGTCAGAGAGCGAGTTGTCGCAATAAAACGTGTACCCGAAACGACGCCATTGTACTATCCCGCCTTTGAGTCATCCTTCCCGACTCGTTCTTTGACTCGTCCAAACGAGTCGCAGTCTCGTTCGACTTTTGTTCGGCGCGTGGGCGTCGCGAGTGGACGTGCACGGCATATATCGTTAATTAGCTCTTGTCGGCTTTGTGCCACGACGTCGGGTCGAGCGTAAAGAGACGCCGGCATGAGCCCTTGACGGACGACAGGGACGATCGGTTAGTCGCGGAACTTCGGCCGCCGGAATGACAAATAACGATGCGTATTTATAGATTTATGAGAAATAAATTCTGTATTTTTGGCGTGACGAGCGACGATAGTCGAATAATTTATTCGCAATTCATCATGCCAACGTTTCAGTTGCAATAAGCAACTCTCGTCGGGGCTGTGTTGGAATGTTTGTACATATAATTTTAAGAAACAGTTCCTTAAAGTGAATCTTATTACTACGAATTGCGTTGTTCGGTTGCTTACGCGAAAAATGCAGAATTTATTTCTCATTATTAATGAAGAGCAAACGCATCTACTTTTTTATAGATTTATCACGAATTGTTATTTCATTATTCTCTCTCTTCGCTTTCATGCAAATTTTTGTCACGTGCTCTTGTCAAGTGTTACCCATTTCTTATTTACAGTTTTACGCTCTTTACTATCTTTTCAGTGCTCCTCCGCGACGCTTGCGATTGAATGAATAAACGAAAAATTCTTTCAGTAGCTCCAGTACGATATTAAACGAAGCCGAACAAATAATTATCGGAATAAATTTCATCGTTCGTCCCACCTTCACTCTTTCGTCCTCCATCAACGCGGCCGTTATCGTATATACCCCGTAAATAGGATTATTTAAATGTGCGTATCGTGCGGGCTCTTCACGTTCAATTCCTGACCGTCGTCAAGTGGCATGAATTACGGCTTTTAGATTGGCCCCGTTCCCTTCCATCGTCCCTTAAGTGACGAACGGCATCGGGCGTAATGAATTTACGGGCTGCGCTCCGCGTAATAAGTGAGTCCCTCTTTCGCTCCACCGTGCGCTTCGAAACTGTCGAGTGCACGAGTTTAGCGCCGCTCATCGCCTTTCATTCGGCGACGTGCGAACTTCCATATGTCGGCGGACAGAAAAAAGGAAGAAGAATAAGAAGAAGCGGCGAGAGAGAGAGAGAGAGAGAGAAGCGTTATTTATTTAGAGTGCTCTGGGACAGGTGCCCTCAAGCGCAAGACAGTGGTACAGAAAAACCAGACTTTGTGCTTACACACAGATGTACACAGATAAGTGGTGTGCATTAGAATGATAAAGAAAGAATAAAAATAAAAATCTAATAACGATAATAAATGTATAAATCATAAGCGAAACATAGATAAAAACAAAATAAAAATGGTAATAATAATAATATTCAATGGGAAGAAATCAAGATAACAAAAAGAGAAGAAAAGGAAGGAAAGAACAAACAAGAGAGAGAGAGAGAACTTGAAGCACAAGCACCCCATCGAGGGCATTTTTTTGCATCGTGAGAGGGTGACGCACGTGTGGCGCGTGTTGGCGTCGAACGTTCAAGTGGCATTTTCGAAACGGAAAACACCCCCCGCGTCGCGAATCGAGAGTAGGCTGGCTCGTGTGCAGCAGTACTGTTGAAACTGTTGGTCTGTCGTGCGATGACGCCGGCTGTCCCGCTCGGAAGGGTGAACGAATTTCGTGACGCGCGAATTTGGAGTCGAGTTTCTGGGAAAGCTGAGGTTCTCGATTCGACATGTTTCGATAGGAACGCTGGCACATGCGACTATCTTTTTTTTTTTTTATTTACTGTTCGACGCCCTTTAGTACATCACAAAAGAAAATATATATATTATACACTGTGTTATTAACAAACCGACCGAAATTGTTTTTATCAGGTATATGAGATAGGTGTACAAAAATTATAGGATTATGTGCAAAAAATTCACGGGCACCTGTAAGCGTCATGAATAAACAAGGAGAGTCGACCAAAAATGT
Source organism: Priocnemis perturbator (assembly GCA_963942575.1). Taxonomy (NCBI): domain Eukaryota; kingdom Metazoa; phylum Arthropoda; class Insecta; order Hymenoptera; family Pompilidae; genus Priocnemis; species Priocnemis perturbator. The sequence goes on from OZ012654.1 coordinate 1,698,917, forward strand.
GTCTTGTTTTTTCACTGACTCCTCAAGGTCACCTTGCATATTTTTCGCAAACAAACCTATGGTTTTTGTACACCTATCTCATATACCTGATAAGAACATTTTCGATGGGACTGTTAATAACAGAATAACCTCTACCGATCGCGATTCGGGGCACACCCTGTATATACAAAAACGGATCATAATACAGAAAATAAAAAAGAACAATTGCATTCATTTAATCGGGATAGTCAACCTTTATAAATATTTGACATAAGAATAATGTCATCTTCTTCGAAAAATTGTTCTTATGTACCTTCGTCAAGCAAGAAGATAGCATTATTCTTATGTCAAATAAATGGCATTAATTCGCATTGAAACCGTGCGCTTTACTTCGGCGACCAAACGATCCACGCGGCTGGCCTTACGTCGGACGTAAATTACTTTGGTGGCTGCCTCGAGTGGTTCGAGTCAATGACGAGTGACACGCACTGTTTACACGGACCTCTCCGCCGAAAGCCTTAAAACAATCGGCACGCTTTCGGTGGGTGGGTAGCAAAGTTTCGGCCACTCGAACGCTTCGGATCATTACTACAATGGCCGGCGCTGCTCTCCGTTACGGAACTCGACTCGAAACGAGCAGGCCACCCACCGAACTTTCTCCGCGCAAGCCGACGGAAGAAACTTAAGAACTTAAGCGCTCGCGCAAATGGAAATGTCACGAGCGCACGAGTATGTCGTAACGAGTACTCGCCGCGTCGAGCATTGTCATTATATCGTTACTGAAGCGTGTGATTGTTTGCTCTGCTTTTCAATGAGAAAGTTCCACTCAGATTTTTGGCATTATGAGCAATATTTGGACTTATTTATTCTCAGTATGTTCTTATTAGGCCAACGAAAGCCAACAAGTAGGAATAAGACCGAGTGTTACTATAATAATAGGAATATAGGAAAACCGAAGCATAACTTAGACGTGTAATATTTAAGTATTATTTTAGCGAAATCGTGAGAAAAAAGAATGAGAAGACAGGAAAACCACACCAAAAACACAAAGAATAGAAATACTGGTCTAACCTAAAATGACCTAATAATACAGATTACGAAAAATAGAACTCTAGAATAGAAAGAATTTCAATGAATTGACGAATATAACTACAAGGGAACATTAATATATCAATATTATTTTAATACATACAACTAGAACAAGTTAATGTCCCTAAGTTTTTACCATACGCACCCAGTAAATTATAAGATTCTTAGGTAAGCCCAATACAAGTACATACGAAATATAACACCTAGATTAAGTAATTGTATTAATCATTACTGTAAATATCCATTGTAGCCCTGATGATGCTTACGGACAGTAACCGAATCGTTAGCCTAATAAGAACATACTGAACAAATAAGCCCATTATTGCTCATAATGCCAAAAATCTGAGTGAAACTTTCTCATTATATCGTTACGACTGCCCGCGTATAAAGAACTACTGCTAAATAAAGACGCAGAGCCGAGCCAGGAGGTCGGATGACGGAGCCAGCCGGACTGTAAAAAGATCTCTATGATAGATCTCTCGCGACTTTACGCGAAGGGCCGAATGGCGTGCTTGCAACCGCGGAACATGACGGTTCAATTATAAAAGGGCCGCCATCGTGGACACGAGAGTGCGAGCGCACGCACGACGAGTCCTAATCGCGATCGTCACCCGTCGCCGAAATGTCCGAATAATCATCATAATGATAATCGGGCAGGGTGGTACGGACGATTTTATGCAAATTTCGATTTTCGAGCTTTCACCCACTGTGGTTCATTGTCTGCCTATTTCGCGGCCTACGTTGTTATTTGTTCGATGCACGTTTCAGTATATATATTGCTGTATTAACCATAGAGCGAAATAGTTAAAAAGAGAGAAGTTTAAGAACGCGAAACGAGTAGAGTTTCAAAGTGTACAATACGTTGACAAATAGACGAGAGTTTAATTAATCTTATTAGCGCATACTTTACTAAGGGAAGTACACTCAAATCCAATTTACTCCTACGCACGTTGTTCCTTCCTTTTATCAATCTGATCCGACCTGAAACGTCCTCTCCTCCGCTTCACGCTCACGACTGTTCCCAGTCGAAGAACAAACTCAAAATAACGAGTTTGCCACAACATTTTGGTATATATATGTACCTATGGTAATATTGGTATGGTGATATTGGTAATATAGGTAGCACGGGCATTGGCAAGCCTAGCGCACACACATATATATATATGCTTCCCTAAGGCGGCTGGACACTGTATTAGCACGTACTATATCGTGCGGTGCAATTATATTGGAAGAACGACGCCTGGAGCAGAGCGAGCGCGCAATGAATCAGCGATACGACTTACTTTGTTGAGAGACTCGCGTTTAACCCCTGCCCCGCGACCATTCTGATTAATAGTTCATTTCCGCTGGCCGCTAGGTGTCTATTGTCGGATTTATTGTGCATCGCCGTGACCCCGTAATTGGTGTCCATTAATCAAGGGGTTACGGGGCGTGATGAGAATTTGTGTCAATGAGCGAGTGTGCGAATGGGAGAGCGATATCGAGCGAGAACCAACATCGTGTCGGTCCGGAGTCCTTAGCTGAACCCAGTGTCTGTTCGTGTCGTCTCAGTCGACGCGCTCGAAAATTGAAATGTTTATCGTGTAACGTCGATACCGGCAGCTTGCGACCAAATTTATTTAACGTGCACGAGTTTGCGCGGCCTGCAAACAAGGGAGGAACCCTCGGCTAGACGCGTATTTTCAGGCACGTCCCGCTGTAATGGGAGCCTTTTAAAAGATTAATATGTTTGATCGCGATCGCTCAAATATCGGGATATTGACTCGAAACAGGGATACAGTTCGAAATTAGCTCGGTGATCTCTTGAGCGCTCGCTGTATCTATGTGCATATGGATACATTTAATGCATTGTGTGCTTATGTATGGATGACTCTGTATGTGTACTTAGAAACTGTGTGTGTGTCGATGCAAAATCGTAGGTTGAAGGAGGGAGCGATATACCGCTGTCACGCGACCCTGTTTATTCTTCCCAGCTAATCCGCCGAGGGTGAAACTGCATCTAAAACCACCCCTTCGCTTCTTTTTTCTACGCTACTTAAGCCGAGCCGCGGAAGGCAGCCTGGTGTTTGTTCGCCAATTTATGCGCCGATCACATTCGGTTCGATGATTTGAAGCGAGCGTCGGTCAACATATTGTTACTCTTTTTTTCGTCATTACTTTTTACTTTTGTTTATTTTAAGCGATACATTTTTTTCTTATGCCATTTCGTTTTGGTGATATATATATAATTTTTGTGTTTGTTCTCTCTATTCCTACGTTATCTTTGTGCATTAAATGGCTCATGCTCGTTAATAAAGAAATAATAATAATAATAAAGTCGACAAATGATTAACTAGCAAACATGTAACATCACGTCGTCAGTGAAAAAACGTATATAAAAAACCGTCAAACTTTCCACGAATTTGATGTTACCAAAACGATTCTTCCTCACAGCAAAATCTCAACACAAGCAAATTGACGCGAACCGTTTTGATCCGCAACGCGGGCAGGAAGATCCGACGTGTTTACGGCCGTTTACAAACGGCGGGATGATTAAAGAGCCACTCCAGATTTCTACATATAAATTGAAGAGAAGAAGCATCCCCCCGGCAAATTGCATAGAGCGCGGTGCAATGCAATCAGGCCGAACCCGAGGCCGTTGCAATTCCTTGGTTTCGACGTGGCTTTTTGTCCGCGCAGAGTCATTCGCGGGGCGGAGTGGAGGGGGGAGGCTTTATGTACGCGGGCTGCATATTTATAAGGAAAATAAATTCCGCCCTCGTAAAGACTCGCCGGGGATTTCATTCGATTCGAGACATCTCCGCGGGGGATTCGTCCGGGAATTGGTATAAAACACGGGACCCGGCCAATTAAGGCTGCCTCGTCGTGGGAACGAGGATAAAATTGAGAATACGTCGATCTCTTTGCTCGCTCGATTTTTCTCCCCACTCTCCCTTTCTTAAACTAACTCCTTCGATATTTGCGATCGTGAGATAGGAGGCGCGCTTGATTAAGGGCCTCATCTCTGATTTTTTTGGTTTTGAAGTACGTTGTATAATTCGATGTTTTGAACAACTTTTGCTTGTATATATAAGAGCGGTCGACTTTCGTTTTCGAGATGCTCGCCGAAAACTTTTGTTTTATGTTTTAATGTAATGACGGAAATGTTTTTTGTTACCAATCGAGATGAATTTTTATGATTGATGATAAAGTCTTCTGAGACATATACTGGCTATTTTTCGGAATTTCTAATCTAGACGTTCGCCCGTATCAGTTCTGCTCGAAGCTCTCCTAAGCAAACTTCGACATATCGGGGTACTTCGCAATTCATTACAGCGCGACTCGTCCATTTCGGGAATCGATTCATACGGAACGGATTTCGGGCTGGCGAGCTGGAAGAATTTTTCGCGGAGCGTAGAAAAGGTAGACTGCGTAGGGAGTATGAAAGGAGCAGAGAAAGGGGTAGAAGAAGCCAGAGAAAGTAAGAGATGCGCGAAGGTGAAAAGAGAAAGAAGGACAAAAGCGAAAGGGACGGCGGAAGATAGGAATAAAAAAAAGTGAAACAAAACAGAAAGTCGAACTCCCGATGGAGCACGCGTGAACGAGCTTCGGACAGTATTGCGATTGGCCGCCTCCTACCCTCGCCATCCACCCTCTCCATCCCGTCGCTCACGGTATCGTAGATACGCCCCTGACCCGCTGCTCGTGGCAAGTCGAGGGTTTCTTTCTCGCAGAATGGAACGGCCGCCTGAGTTTTGTTGGCGTACAACTTGAAACTCAATCTAACGGTTCTTTCTCTCTATCTCTCTCTCTCTCTCTCTCGCTTTCTCTCACTTGCCCTTTGCCCTGTCCACGTGTCCTCGTCTCTCGACCATGTAACATCGGCCACCAGCAACGTCTGTCTTCGTTGGCCTTTCTTCTCTCCACTCTCTTCTGCGCTCAGCCTCTTGTTTCACCCTCTTTGTTTGTCCTGCTTTCTTCTTCTCCCCTACCTTTTCTTTCTCTCTCTCTCTCTCTCACTCACTCTCTGGCTTTTTGCTTCTTTCTCGTCCTATCGAAGAACACAAGCGATACATCTGGTTCTCCTCGTGGCGCACGCTTCGCGGGACAAATCCGGCAGGTAAATACGCGTCACGATCGCGTACTAGACTGGGGGAGAGAGAAAAGTGCTGGCATTATGCGAGGCCTTCTAGCTGGGACGCGAGTGCGTTGTCCGGTGAAATGGTTACGAGCGCGTCGATTTGACAATGGAAAGTCTGTGTATTGTATACTGTCGTATCAGCGATATTCACAGTCAGGTCTTGAAACTTTAGGTCATCATAAGCACCGTTTTGACGAATGATCACTCTCTAAATTCGACTTAAGACGGTCTTCAGTCTTGAGATCTGATTATGAATACCGCCCTATGAATTCACGAATTTCACATCTTCCAACTATCTAGATCTTGTATACGTTGAACATTCTTATGCGCCCAATTTTGAATCCCAAAATCGGTTGAATAAAAAACACGCGCGTCGATTTGACAATGGAAAGTCAAAGTGCATGCTGTCCTATAAATTCACAAATTTCACATTCGTGTATACTCGAACATTCTTATGCGCCCAATTTTCAATCCCAAAGTCGACCCAGTAAAAAATACGCGCATCGACAATGGAAGGTGTGTGCACACTACCGTACGAATTCACGAACTTCACATCTTCCGAGTATCTAGTTCCTACATACGTCGAGCACCTTTACGCGTCCAATTTTGAATCCCAAACTCGGCCTAGTAAAAAAACGCGCGCGTCGCAAGTCCGACCGGGACAGAGGGCTGACAAAAAGTGAGACGGAAGGTGCCCTTTAATGGGAAAAGCCTCGGCGCTTTGCAACGTAACCGCAGGGACGTCCCTGCAGCTACAAAGAATCACTTGCCACCCCAACCTGCCAGCGGAATAAGGCCGAGGACGGAGACGGTGGAAAAAACGAAAGAAAAGTGACGAGGACAGAGAGCTGCTGGGAGTCTTTCAGGGATGGCGCGCGAGCGCGCGAACGAAAGGAACGAAGAGAAAAGAAAGGGGAGGGCTAGGAGGAAAAAAGATCGTCTTTAAAATTTATCCCCCCCCCCCCCCCCCCCCCCCCCCCCCCCTTCTCATCCTCCTCCTCCTCCTCTCTCTCCCGACGCAGACTCTTCATCAGCATATTTCTTTGCCGAACTTAGTTTGCGCCAAGTTTTTCATGTTAATGAGACAGTCCTGAAATTGGCGCGAAGTTCGTCGAGGGGTTTATCTACGATACATTCCCGAGATTACGTTGCGTAAAATTCCGCGCAAACTACTGCGCCCGCGACGGCCCCCGTGGCTAATTGGGTAGCGCGAGAGATTAATTCGGGAATTTCGCGAGATTTAAGTCGCATCGGGGCCGCCGAGTTCTATGAATTAATTAATAACGAAAGTTCCGTCTAGGCGAGCGATTAGCACTGAAGCCGCGCGGTCGAGTGTCTGTTTTGAAGATTTTGTTCAGAATTTTCCGCGTACGACGCTATCGTGTCGTCATTGAATGTATTCAGTTGTTTTCTTGTTGTTCATTTTTCGACAAACAAATTGTAGTCCGTCTTGCCTTCCTCGCGAGAGTATTTTCTGGAAGATAAGTCCTGAAAATATTGTATTCTTCTCTGTCGTTGTTTTCTACTATCTTATCTTTTATGCACAGAAATCCGTGACTTGTTCCGTGATGTTTAGTAAAGTCTTGTGACCCGAACAAAGAGAATCGTGACAAGAAACTCACAAAGAGCATATTTGACCCTGCATTTCAGTTCCACTATTATCCTACAACTATTTCACATATTTTGTGTTTATTTACTTATTTATTTAATCCAGTATACCGGTAAAACCCAATTTGTATATAACGAATGGCGAAAGTAGGGCAAAGAGAATAGAAAAAAAGGCAAAGAACGATTAACAAAAAAGTAATAAACAACAATGCAAATATAAACTGAGTATAGAATGATAAAGTATAGGTATAACCTATGATACTATATATAAAATATATAAAATATAAAGTATAAGTCTAACAACTGATATAATATAATATCGAAAGACTACGAAACAATTAAAAAACATATACATATAGGGACATTTGTGAGGATCGAAAAAACATGTTGTTCGTTCATTTCAACCTGCGGTATCCTCTTACAGCATGCACATTTGTACACAAAATGCTTTATACAAAATTGGAGTCTTACTTGAAATATGCATAATTATGTGCGCAAAGCCCCAGCTCTGTAGGTTAGTAGTTTCTCCGCAATTAATTCCCAAATATTGCCTAAAAAAATGGGCTTCTAGACTAGAAGACGGCCTTAACACGTTCGCGGACGTGAATGCTATAGCATTCATTTTCATGATGATACAGAATGACATGAATGCTATAGCATTCAAATCTATAAGTCAAATTACTTTGAATTTAATTTTATATAACCTTAAGTTTTTGTAATTATTATACAAGGTAATGACTAACTGATTCTTTAGGCATTCATTGTCTATAACGATTAAAATATGATAATCTGCCTACCCTTATAAAATGTGTTTAATCAAATTTCGGATATCACAACCAATTTAACAATAAAATGACAAGCTTTGCACCTCGCTGAAACTTTTACTGTCCGCGAACGTGTTAAAGTAAACTAGTCGATGCCAATAGGCCGGCACAACAGTGCGTTCAGTGTCAAGTAACCAAAGTCGTTCTACCAGTCCTTACGCAAAGCTCGCCCACCGACGTGTGATCAATGAAGCACGCGCACCGACGCTCGCAAGACAGGCGCTAGGCGCCTGGAAGTTTGGCGAGCCGACAAAGGAGTCGAGCGCGGTAACAGGTCTCGCTGAACGATCGTCGGCCGATAACAGCCGAGCTAACGGACTCGGCGTCCGTTTCGTGACCCTCGCGCGGCGCACGGCAAAAAAGATCGCCGGCAAGTACCGCGGCACGCAGGCACGATCTGCGCGCGCGATAGAGAGGTCAACGAGTTTGCGTGGGCCTTCGCTAATCCCTTCCTTCGACTCGCCCCCACCGCCCGACCCACCGTTTGGTGACTCTCGTGCTCATAGGTATCGTTAATTGCGATTTACGGCGCGCTCGCGTGCGCAGCTGGCTTATGAAACGATTTTCAGGCCGTAACGGATGACAGCCGCGAGAAATGGGTAGGGGGTGGTGGGGGGTGCTTGAGGGTTTAAGCACATCCACTTTTCGCGTACGACTTCGTCTCTCTCCTTGACCGATCGCCACGATTTCCGTTCAGCTTTATCGGCCGCACGAGCGGCCCCACGACGAATGTCCTTTGCACGCCCAGGCCTTGAATGCCTCGTTTACGATTGTTTCGAGATTGCCGCTTTCCGCTTGCACACTTCACGCTCGATTCATTAGGGTTGCCGCGCATCGCGCGAAACGCGTGTTTTTGAATAATTGCGGAGCGTTGGTAGGGGTGATTTTTGGGGTTGGTCGTGATTTGACAGGTGACGTATGGTAGAATGCGGTATATAGAGAGTGCTTGTAACGCGCTAATGATATGGCGACTGCGGTTTTTATGTAACGCGACTCTTCCTACTCGACTAATGTTTTTTTTTAGTTAATTTTGTATACCTGGTAACTCCGCTCGGGTTGGTGATAGGAAAAAATGCGTCAGACGAAACTTGCTTGATTTCAAGAGGGCTATAGTCTGGTGTTAGTAACTTTTTTGTATGTGGAGGCGTTTAGGATATTTGAAGGTCAACTTGTTTTTTTTAAATGGAATTTGTTAAAAATTATAACATACTTCGATAGCCTTGTCGTTGTAATAAAACAGCATCGATTCTGTGCTGCGTGTATGCGTGTGAGTGTGAAAGAGGAGTGAGTGAATTTTTAACCGACTTCGAAAAAGAAGAAGGTTCTCTATTCGACATGCATTTTTTTTTCTTTTCTAAAGAACCAGTGCTGGAATGAGCGCGCGCGAGAGTGCACGTGTACCTGAAAACATGCGCACGTTTCTCAGAGTTAAAATTGCACCCAACCCCGATCCTGAATAATCCCACAGATATGTACGCGTGCATATAATGATGACGTCAATTCAAAGGACGCGAGAGGGAGAAAAACTTTTATTTACGTCTTGCGCTCGGCAAGAAGTGAACAATCGGCGCTTAGTGCGGGGTCGTAAAAGGGTGGCCAAAAACGATCGCGACGTATCCAGGGTGCAATCGTGAGTCATTCGCCGCTTAACGAGCCTCTTCACGAGCGACACGGCCGAACTCTCCTTTTCGAAAACCCGCCCTTTCCCTGGTCTCCGACAGAAGAGGACTCTCCTCGGGCTCCCACCCTTTTCTCACCCTCGGGCACGTCCCACTCACCCTCCTTGTCTCGTTCCCGCAGGGGTTGCGTGGATATCCGGACTCGCAGGGGTAGTACTTACGCCCTCGAGCTGAGAATGGGAGCGAGGAGGACGGAAATGGTGAAAGAGAATGAGGGAAGTAACAGAAAGTGAGAGAGAGAGAGAGAGAGGATGAGAAGCAAGAGAAAAGCAGCGAAAGAGAGACAAGCGAGAGAGAATAGAGTGGAAGAGGTACAAATAGAGTAAAAAGAAGACGATGATCGAAAAAATAAGAAGTGATATACATAGCTGGTTTCATTTCTCTATTCGTTTGTTTTGTAGCCTTTTCTATTTCAATTTATTCTGTTTCTATGTTGTCTATTACTACGGTAGGGTACAGAAGTATATATGACGTATATACGAAGTTGATTAAAAAGAAACATATTATTAATGTACGTGAAAAATGTTTTGCTTCATTGAAATTTAATGAAATTGTAATTATACAATTTTATGTATAATGTTTTTATAGGATTTCTTTAACTGAAATCGCGTTATATGAAAACAGTAGTCGCAAATATCTATGACGCGTTGTAGGAAGTTGCGTTATACTGTAGTATATTGTATTATGTTTCATTGTAATCTTATCCCATTTCCTCTTTGGTTCAGTATTTCTTATCTTATCGCAATTACTCCAAACCCATCCTTTGTCACGCTAGATCAAGTTACATCATTCTCTCTTGTACTTGTTATCCTTCAAACGTGTGTTAACCCGCTAATAACAAAGAAATAAATATACACAGACCGCGAAGAATTGGGGGATGGTAAGCGAGACGAGTTAACGACGAAGAAAGAGTGGACGAATTTTAATGAAGCCGAAAGAAAGAGAGATGGATCACTCGGGAGCGGAAGCGGGAGATAAGACAACATTAACGAGAGAATGATAGGGTCAGAGGGAAGATGGGGTGAAAGAGGGTAGTCGCGCCGTTTTAAGCTACCCCGCTTTGATGTCCAGGGTCAGGATTTGCCGGCGTCCTTGAAGGCAACGGGGGCGTGTATGTTACACACCCCCGTCTAGCGGCTAACGTACTCCCTCACATTCCCGCGTCCTCGCGCACGTACGTTATACACTCCCACACCGACTCGCGTGCTCCCCCAATTAACCGGGCTTTTGCGTCTTAATTAAGGCCGAACGTTCTTTCGCTGCAGGACGCTGATGTTGCGCGCGGAAACGATCCTGTGCCGTGTAATCTGAAAAGCAGCCGGGCTCCGATAAAGAAGCGCACTCAACACTGTTCTGCGAACTTTTCCGGAACTACGGACGTCCGATTCCGATTCGATTCTTCCCCTCGAAAGAGTCGATTTTGTTAGTTGGACTTCGAGGATTTACGGAATTTATTAATCTTGGTCTAGATTCTTTATACTCCAAAAAATTAATTCTTCCAAGACGGATTTTTTGTGTTGTATTTTTTTCAGAGAATATGCCGTTCTTTGCGCCGAAAGAATCGAGTACAAATTAGTCTCACAAGAAATCCAAATAAAAGAATCGTTCTTGGAAGAATCTATTTTTGGGAATTAAGAATCGAGCTCAAGATTAATAAATGCTTCATATTCTCTGAGAAAAATAATACAAATAAAAGAATCATTCTTGGAAGAATGTATTTTTCGGAATAAAGAATAGAGCTCAAGATTAATAAATGCTTCATATATCGATTCTTTCAAGAGAATCAATGAGCTACGAGCTTATTAACGGCGCCGGCCGTGTGCGCGCAAATATTTCGCGGCGCTATCAACCGTTCCGCCTTAATTAAATTGGCCTGTCGCTGTCGAGGGGCCGCCTTGCTTTGTCGCCGAAATTACGATTTTCTTAGGTGGCGCGCGAACAAGTGTGCGCGTCAAATCCGCCCGACAGACGTCGTATTCGCGTTTCCCCAATTAAGCGGCCCTTTGTGCCGTAATTAAGGTACCCACGCTGCTTCGCTCGTTAAATAGCGACATCACCTGCGGCTGACGCGTGGATTCGACTCGATCGCGTGCTTTTGGAAGTCTCGGAGTCTTAGAACTAGAGCTCCGTCTCATCTGGCGACCCTATCGACACTTTCGCGGACGCTGGATTAAAGTGCGTCGCGTATGAGTTGTAAGATTAGAGCGCGATGTTTCGAATAGACAAGGCATCAAAGGATTCATAATGCCAAAAATTTTGAGTTGATCTCTCATTGGTATTGAACAGCAAACACTGGGTTTGCATTAAGTTCGTCAACAAATTTGTCTCTCTCAGACAGTATAAGTTGCCCAGTAACTGAAACTTCGAGAGAAAGATGCCTAGATACTTTAAATAAAAAAAAGTATTCGCCTGTATTAAAACAGTAATGTTGAACAAATTTCGGTACTTCGTTATACAATCCGATCCTAAGTAGACGGACCTGTCTATAAACCTGTCCGTTGCAAAAGGAACATAAACTCATAAAAATTCGCTTCGATAACCGTGACGCATCAACACTTTTCTAAACTCAACTTCCAAGACCATCTCCCAAATATATAAAGATATCTTAAACTGCCTATAACTCTGTCAGTTGGTGCCAAAATAGAACTGTGGAACTGAAAATCTTTCAAATTCAATTTCGTCACCTTCCGTTACATTTCGCTTATCCGAAACTGAACTAGTTGCCGCCAATCGGCCGACACAACAGTTGCCAAAGTACAGACATGCAGTATTCCCTGAGCGCCGTTAAAAGTGGCACTTTTGCTCGCAAAAATCCGTGAACTCTCACTCGAACGGCCCGGCGCCTAACATAACTCGTAACTTGCGAGAAGGTAACTTTTAGACGCACGTATCTGACGTCGCCGCACGCCACCGACAGTTTCCGCACCCAAGCTTGGTTGGCCGGACACGCAACAAGGTGTAAAACTTCGGACCCTCCCCCCTCACTGCCGCCGCTCGTCCGCCTTGCTTTTGTTTTCGCCGACATGTCAAGTGCGCAACGAATGATATCGAGTTACATCACGAGGTTCGTTGGCCTTCGCGCGAGCCAGCCGGAGTGCAACCCTCTGCGACCCCTGACTACCTGCTCGCAACCCCTAGCTACACCCCTGCAGGGTGACCACCTCTAGAACTTCTCACAAATTTTTAGTGTCTAGTACGTACGCTACCACATCTAGTACTTTCTAAAATTACTGACCATGATAAGTTGTGAAGTGCCTGCGCGTCACCGGTGACCGATAAATGGCGCGAAATGCGCCAAAAATTTATTATTTTTGTTTAAAATTGATTTACGTTTCCAATTTTTATTTATGCGTTCATTTTTCTTTTACAGCTATGAGTATAAATATATAAAATATTTATTTTTGTTATGAATAGTAGTAACTAAAATGTTTTCATAGATGAAAAAACGGTTTAAAATATATTTTGTACACCTTTTCCTTGCGTATTATTTTATTATTACGTTAATATTTTATCATTATGTTTGTGTATACACATTGCGAACTATGACCACATAATGCCTCAAGTTTTTAGGTTAATCGTCATACCCTTTGTTATTATGTAGCTAATTACTTATTTCATTTTTTAAATATTGACGGTTATATTTAATACTATGTGTGCATACGGCTTAATAGGTCCTCCCTTCTTCTTAATTAAACACCTTTATTATGCGACAATTGAAAGAGAAATAAAACACCAAAATTTAGTACCTTTATTTCAAATTTAGTACCTTTTTCTTCCATAATATAGTACGAAATATTTTTCCATGGTGGTCACCCTGCACCCCTGACGCCAACAGACGAGCGGACAGGTTCGTACAATCAGCAGCGACGTGCCGTCCATATTCGAGTGGACTCCGTGCCTTCGGCGTGTTTCTCTCAATTTCCGCGACGTTTCGCTGGAAAATTGATCGGCCTGCCTCGCGCGCACAAGGTGACGGCCTCGTGTTTCAGCCTGTCTCACCCGCGAGGTATCGTGAGCGCGATTTAAATTTCCAAATTTCCCCCCGCACGCCGCGTCCGGATTTACATACGCTCGAGGCTCTCGAGGAGGCGGAAAATTCAAGAGTCGCCGATATCGCTCGTTCTTGGATTTAAAGTTACGAGCCGGAGGGTCGGGGACAGATATTTTTGCTCCTCCCTCGCGGGGTTCATTCCGGGTGAAGGCCTGCCTCTGTTTCGCCCCTTCCACCCCTCTCTTCTTCTCTCTTTACCCTCTCACCCCCCCACTCACGCGTGAGCAAACACGTCGAGCTGGCTTTGCGTCGAGAGGGGGCTTGCGCTTTCTTGCACGCAGTGCCGTACGCCGCGGAACATATTTCGGCCTCCGATACCCGCGAAAGAAAGGGGGAGTGGGGGGTGGAAAACAAAGACGGGGGCAAAGTGTGTTTGCCGAAGGAAGTAAATTCGCCGACATGAAATATCGCCCGTCGCCGCCTGGGGTGGTCTCAAGGTGCGCGCTCCTCTTTCTTTATTTCCATGTTTTATTTTTTTTTTCCTGTCCGTTTTTGCTCTCCGAGAGCGAGAAATACTAGGCACCTCGAATTTACCGTCGGCGGACGCTGGGAATAAAGTTACTTTTTAGCCTGCGTATCGGATGGATGTACCATGGGTGGGGGTGGTGTGTTGGATGTTGAGCCGAAGAACGTGTCTTGCAAGTGTTCGCCGGAACGTCGAGTCGTGCGTAACTGCGTATACGAGAAATAATTGCCGGCCATTGAAGTGGCCGTTTGTTCAGGCTCGCTCAAAGGAGCGCGACGTCGGATCGTTTGAGGGCACCCCCTTCGCGGCACAGCACTGAGAACGCAACCCCTTGCTTCGATTTTCCTCCGAGGCCCGGGGAGAGACAGGAGACCGGCTGCCAGCGACACGCACCGCGGAATGCAAAATAGCTTAAACGCGAAACAGGGGCGGTCTAAACCTCGGAAATCAAAGTAATTAACATTTCATATTCCCCGCTCCCCCGCGCGCCACCGTCGTATCGTCTTGATCTCTGTGCGCCCCTTCCATGTCTTCGTCCCTTACGTCTGATTCCGCCGTGGAACGTATCGCTGTTGATGTTCTCCCGTGCCAGGAGAGAGGAGAGTGTAGGGTGAGGTTGCGATCACTGGAGCAGTCAGATAGACATTTTTTCCGTCTTTGTTTTCCGTTCTATTATCAACTGTAAGAGTAGGAAACTTGTTAACGATAGGGTGATTTTTGCGTACTCTCGGATACCCACGATGGGTCAATTTGACCCGAAGCCTGAATATCGTCAACCCATTATTTGAGAAAAATTAAAATTTTCGCTTACGTACATTTTAGCGACGTTGCGATATATTTTAAGCGATCACAATTTGTTCATAGATTGTTTACATTTTGTAGAAAATTAAAATTTCTGCTCACATGCATTGTAGCGTCGTTGCGAGGTAATAATTTGTTTATAAATTGTTTACGACTTTTTTCGAGCAAAATTTTTTGGGCGACTTGGGCGTCAGTATTTATTAACGCGTTGAATTTACTTTTAGGTTTGAGGTTCTCTTCTCACATAAATCTATACAAATAAAATGTCGGGTTGCCGTCCTGCAGGATGGGTCAGAATGACCCATCGTGCGATTGCGTGTCTCATTTTTCAGTCGGGTGTCCGAGGGTTAAACGGACAGATGTGTTTTTAGCGTGCATACGATAATATTTCCGTAAAAGTAAAACGAATGTGATCTTTTTGTACAGTTTATGTGTATGGAGAAAAATTTGTCCCTCTTTACGACGATAACATAGTTGCTATCAGTGAACTAATCATGGGAACAATGTTATAACATTTTTATTATTTTATATATAAAACTAGTATGTCATTGGCGTTACAAGCTATATTCTGTACAATCCATTATTATTATGTTATATGTTATCTATATAATCAATTTAAAGTGTAATATCAGTGCATACCTATAGTTAATATATTTGTCTAAAGCCCAATGATGACAACTTTAATGATCCAACGAAGACAACGACAACCACGTCCATTTTTCTGTTATTTTTCGAAAACGATTAATTCTATGGGACTGTTACTGAGAATATAAATACTGTACTACCAGTGCATTTATTTAATGAATAATATTTCATGAATAATACTGCCATCAAAGTAAAGTGGTCCAATCATAACAACCCCACCCTACCGCCAAATCGCTCCTCTCGTCTACCCTACCAAAATGACACATACGTCTCCCACGTTTCCTCGAACAATTTTTCTTCCACCGACACCTCTTCTAACAATTACGCTACGCGCGCGCGCTCTCCCGAATTAGCGAGCGAGGAGATAAAAAGGAAGAGGAAGTCGTCGCGGCTCGACGTCACCCTCATAAAAGAGACCCCGGAAATTTGCCGGCCAACAAGGGGACGCATCCCTCGCGCTAGGACCCCTCTTAATTCGCCCCTAAAAGGCGTAAAGTACATAATTAAAAAGCGATCTAATTGTCCGCTCGAGCGTCGACGATTTTCCGCGCCGCCTCGCTAAGCTCATTAACGCCAAACGCGACGATTAAGTCCCGCCTCGCTATGATTTCGCACTCCCCCACCCCCACCCCCACCACCCCCTCCTCCCTCGACAACATATTTTCCTGTCGCCGCTTTATTAACTGCCGCCCGGCACTTTCTATTTCACGGCCGCGCGTCGGGCTGGAAGGAAAAAGGAGGTTAGGAGCGGAATCGGGATTATCCTTGCCCGCGAAATTCTTTCGCCCACCCCATCCACCCCCTCCACACCCCCCACTCCCACAAAAATATTCAACGCGACGCTTAAAGCCCGACGAAACGCTAATTCACCGTCTCCCGCGGTGGACTTTAATTAAAGCCGGACGACGTGGAATAAAAAAAATGTCCGACGGACGAGGAGGGGTGGGAGAGGAATAGGGGGCGATAAAGGCTAAAACCATTTTCTGCGAGTGACGTCTGAAATTGGGGGAGACCTGGACCACGTCCAGCCGGTTGAAACCTAACCTGCACCCCCCACCCCCACTTTCCGTTCATCCCCATTCCACGGCGCGGCGACGACACTTTTCACCCTCGCAATGCAAATTGATAAGGGCGCGCCGAAGAAAGTTAAATCTCAACGACTGACAAGCCAGGCCGAATTTCCTGCCGTTCCGGGTAATTGCGTTTCTTTTAGTCGCCCGCGAGCTCGCCACGCATTCATTGCCGGCGAGCGTGTAATGTATTGTCTCGTCGTTTTGGGGGGCGGGGGCGGAAGAAGCGAGCGCGGAGGCCGCGGATTTGATTTCGTCCGGGAGCGAGGGCGATCGCGGGGCTGAATTAAAGTTTAATTAAAGCGAATTCCGGCCGGACGAAGACAGAGCGCGCGAGGCGACGCCATTTTCTGCGAGTGACGTTTGAAATTGGTAGCCACTTCCGTCGAACCAGAGGGGGGGGGGGGGGGGGGCACGGGACGATATTTAATCTGGGGTAAACCCCGCGAGATTAATTACGAAGAACTGCGCTCCGGTAACGAGCCGAAAAAAGGAGCGATATAAGTGCGCGAGAGCTGGGATATGAGCATGAGAAGCAAAGTAACGAGATATGTAATAAAAGGATCGTCTCGAGGGTGGGTGGCTGCGAGAAGAGGAAGAAGTAAGGGTTATGAAGATGATGGGAGGCGGGTCGTAAAAGGACGATTTGAACGGAGAAATAGAAGGATACCAAACGCTGGAAATAGACAATAAGAGAGGGCTTAGAGCGGGTCCGACGACAATTGAGAGGGCACGGTGGCGGACGGAGTGGGAGGAGGGGGGGTGAAGCGATCGAAGCGCACATTTTTGCCGGAGTGGATATTGCGAATTAAAAAAACATTTTCGCGTCGGCCGCGAGAGGTGGGATGAGGAGGGTGGAGGGGGTTGAAAAGAGACGCGGAGAGAGAGGTCCTTTGAAGAGTCCATTGGCCTCGTCCTCTGACGATCGACAAAGGGAAAAGTTTCTCTCCCTCGTTCCCCTTTCTTCCTTCCTCTCCTTCTCACCTTCCCCCCCCCCCCCCCCCTCTTCTCCTTCCTAGCGCCACCCCGGCTTCGTTATTTTATAATTGGCACTATCCACCCTCTTTCATGAATTATTCCGCGTGCCGATAAAGTCGCGGAATATCGATGAGTGCCTACTTCTTTCCCCGGCTTGTTCTTCTCTGTCTCATGGAGCCCTTTCATATCCTTGGCGCGGTGTATACACAGAAATGTCCCTGCTCGATACCCTCCGCGAGCCCTTTCCTCAGTCCCTAATTTTGCTGATTATTTTCCGCGCACTGGCCTCCTGTTCTCGCTTTCGCGGGACGATTGTTAATACGCGCCGCGGAATGTATTTACGGACGTGTAAAGACGTTTCGAGTTGCTTCGTGTACACGTAAACGATTCCGAAGTTTCGTTCGTTAAGTTGCGAATGAAGTAGACGCACAAAGTAGAAGTGTACCGAGAGGCAAACATTTGTACACAATATTTCTGCAAGTACCTATTTCATTACTTACGTTTGAACGTTTCGCTGTTTATTTTTTTTTTTTTTCAAGAATCACCTGCGCAGAACAATGGTCGAAAAATAAGAGAATGTGTGTGTGCATGCGTGTAGAGATCCGCTGTATGAACAATTGAACATGCGTTCCTATAAAATTGCGAATCGAAGAGGCGAGTGGGGCGCAAGTGTCGTAAGACACTCGCTTCTTTCCCCTTTAAGAGTGATCCGCTTCCGCAAATACACGGTCTGAAACCCTACTAATAGACCGAGTGACGCGAGGGTGGCAGAAGTCATCGCCGTCTGACACGAGCTTTAAAGCTCCTTCTTCCTACCGAACGTTCGAGGCTTCGCGAGCACGTGTTAACGCGCCTTCTTTTACCTACCTCCCTCTTATTCGCACTTTTTCTCATCTGCCGCGAAATGAACGTCGCGCTTAAAAGCTATCGCTCGTTTCTACGAAATTCCTGCCTACCAACTTACTACATTAGCAAGTGATGTAGGTATAAGTTGTGGCTTAATGAGCAATGTAATCATTTTCATAGAAGGTTTAATTCGCCAACGTTTCTGTCAATATCTGTGACTCTTCAGGGAAAATACAAACAATGGTGTATTGCTTAAATCTATGCGAGGACAATTTATGTTTGGAACACAAGAAAAATGTATATGAAACTAACGTCACCTCTGAACCTTCCTATTAGAGTCACAAATGCTGGCAGAAACGTTTGGCGAATTAAATCTTCTATAAAAATGATTACATTGCACATTAAGCCACAACTTATATCTGCATCACTTATTAATTGAAGAGCAAACATATATTACAACATTACTACATTAGCTCCTTCCGTTTCTTAACGAACTTCTTTAACACGTAACATTGTAACTACACCTTGCCTCTGATTTCTGACACGCGCAAACAGCGAAAGGCAAAAATGTTACTCTTGCTAGAAGTTCTTCAGCAGGTCTCGTCACTGGGAAATGTTTCGTATTAAATGATAAATAATTCGTGGCGTGGTTCTTGAAAATCATTCCTCCGTCGAAGTTCCGTCTACAACTGTTTCTTGTTCGGTAAGTACACAATGCGCGAGCATGTTCTGTGCGCAACTGCAGCCTTCGTACTTGGAATACTTGCACGCCCACGCACGTACACGCGTACACAGGCGCGTCGAGGTACACGTACCCGTACGAATCGTTACGCACGCATTGTGCCGCCCTTGCCATTCTCCTCTGTCCCCATTCCACATTTCCTCCCCGTCCCTGCATGCATGCGACAAAACTTCCCTTTGATGTCAAACAACCGAACAGACCCAGACTCCCCCCCGCCTCTTCCTCTCTTTCTCTCTCGCTCTTTTTCTCCACACACCCACACATGCATACCCGGGCACAGAGGCACACACCTCTCCACGTCCCTTTCCTCTCGTTCGGCCACGATTATTGCGTCGGCACGGCTGCGGCTACTGTGCTTCTAAAATTTTCAAAGTCAAAGAACCGGTCGATCAACGCGACATTCTACTCGTTCTTCGATTGTTTCTTCCGAATTTTGGCGTGCTGATTTCGACGGGACGATCGTCGTCGAAATGGGTCACGGTGCGATTGTTTCGAGCGCGAGCGAGGGAAAAAGTGAAGAAAGTGGAAAGGAGGAGAAAAGAGCAGCGGCGCGAGAGGAGCGAAAAGAGTCGAACAACGCCAGCCCCTTTCTGTTCTTCCACTTCTTTTTTCTTTTTTTTTTGCCCCTCTTTCCCCTTTTTCGTGTCTTTCACTCTTCCACGTCTGCCGCGTGCCTTTGGATTTGCCTCCACTTCGGAATGAGCCAACGTCGCCAACAGACAATCCAATTCTCCTGCTACCCTCGAAAGGCAACTATTTCACTTTCATTCGAGGGGTACTTACTTTATTTTAAGGGGAGACCTCGCGCTGGGAACATTCCTATCTCGTTCAAGCCTTACCGAGTGTTCCGACTGCGGCGGCTGTGATGATATCAGGGATGGGAATATTTTCTTTTACACTTTTCAAGTAGTTTTTTCGTACATGATACACAGCCTGTCTTTGCGTCGCAATATATGGGACGCACTGTATTCATATATGTAACGTTTGACGAACGCAATTGAAACTGTTGTGGCAAACTTACAAAAATTATTGATCTTTTTGACAGACTTGTCCTTCTTGCAATGAATATGCATTCGTATGCACGTCCTCTGGTCGACTCAATTTCCGATCCGTTGAACGACGATTCTACTGCAGTCCACCAGTGTGTAGTCGTGGTGCGGTTGATCCCACGACGAAACCTGTAACAAATTCTCGTAATTGTTCATTAGTATCTGTTCAAATAAACAAATGTTGTCCGACAACAGCTGTGATGATATCAGGGATGGGAATATTTTCTTTTACACTTTTCAAGTAGTTTTTTCGTACATGATACACAGCCTGTCTTTGCGTCGCAATATATGGGACGCACTATATTCATATATGTAATGTTTGATGAACGCAGTTGAAACTGTTGTGGCAAACTTACAAGTATGATTGATCTTCTTGACAGACTTGTTCTTTTTGCAATGAATATGCATTCGTATGCACGTCCTCTGGTCGACTCAATTTCCGATCCGTTGAACGACGATTCTACTGCAGTCCACCAGTGTTTAGTTGTGGTGCGATTGATCCCACGACGAAACCTGTAACAAATTCTCGTAATTGTTCATTAGTATCTGTTCAAATAAACAAATGTTGTCCGACAACAGTTGCGATGATATCACGTGTGGGAATATTTTTATTTACACTTTTCAAGTATTTTTTTCGTACATCATACACAGCCTGTCTTTGCTTCACAATATATGGGACGCACTATATTCATATATGTCATCTTTGACAAACGCAATTGAAACTGTTGTGGCAAACTTACAAAAATGATTGATCTTCTTGACAGACTTGTTCTTCTTACAATGAATATGCATTCGTATGCACGTCCTCTGGTCGACTCGATTTCCCATCCGCTGAACGACGATTCCACCTCACAATCAGTCCACCAATTTGTAGTTGTAGTCGTGGTGCGGTGGATCTCACGACGAAACCTGTAACAAATTCTCGTAATTGTTCATTAATATCTGTTCAAACAAACAAGCATTGTCCGACAACGGCTGGATGACGTCACAGCCTCCTTCCCATGCACCATTAATGGACTCGTGCACGCGTCCTTCAGTTTTCGGAATCTCCTGTCATCGACTCCACTTCATATCCACCGCCGATTCCACGCGTACACGATTTTCATATGCTAATTTATAAGAATTGATAGGATTTTCTCACCAAAACTGCGTTAAGAACTCGAAAGACTGCTCCGCCGATCGTCTCACCAATTTCTCAAATTTTTCGAGAATCCACTGCATTTCCCACGCCCCCTCCATTTGCCCAGCTGTCCCGCGTCGCAATCTGCAACATACACTCCATTTTTCCGATGAACAACCGTTTTAACGTGCCAAAATATGTCTGACAATTTACGGGGCACGTGGAGCACTTTCTTCCTGCACGGCGGCCATTTTGGAAATACAGTCCGTGCACCCCTAATGACCATACGCGATTTCCGACGACGCGCCATCTGGTGACACGAACCTCAACTAAATCAAAACCGCTAAATTGAATTACAATGGCACATCTAGGTATACAATCAATGACTATTTTCAACAATGAATACGTTGTCCGATCTTAAAATTCCGAGAATATCGAACAAATGAGTAAATGAGTCATATGAACGAACCTGTGAACAGTTGAAAAATCTTGAAATCTCCCGTCGACGATCGGTTTCAGCGTCCATTTGCACCTCCCTAAATTCGTCAAACATCGCGTACCGTGATCCCAGTTCAAGCAACGTCCGTCGCGTCACTTTTCAGCGGCCCGGAGTTGCTGGAAAAGAAACGGATGCCACTTACTCGCACGTCGGTGCTCGATTGAACGCGTTAACAGCGTGCCAGGCGAAACAAATAATCCTCTCCCGTCTGCCGTTCTAAATCCTCACACTCTCGCAGTGGTTCCGACCAATGTTACTCGCCTCAGCGATCGTTGAATGAGAGGCAACCCGCGGAAGAGACTCGAGCGGCACAAGGGCGGCGAGGTGGCGGGGGCCAGGACGGGCCCATTAATTAAGCCGAGTTAATTTGCAATCGACACCGGGGGCTCGCCGGCGAGCGTGAGAGGAATTATCTATGGTCCCGTGGCCGTTTTCTGCCGGCGAAACAATTGTTTCGAGCCGTCGAAAGAGCTTTTGCTCCTCGTTCGATTCTACTACGCCCACGCGCGTCTGCCTCGCTGTCAAACGACGAATTGTTCCGCGGTGTCGGCCGCCACTGATAACCCAGACGCTTTGTCCTCGTTAAGGTGACGCCGCTAATTAAGAGCGAATGCGGATTCGCAGCGAGAGATGCGGCAAATTCGATGTTGGCGCTGTATGAAACGGCACGCCACTGTGCGGGTCCGGTATAATTTGCGCGTTTAATGTTGCCGTGAATGTACGAGTTGGCGAACTCGGGGAATCGTGGTGCCGGCGATTCGTGAGAGGCTGACTTAAAAGAGAGACATTAGAGTCACGGAATAAATGTGTCGATTTTTACTGGTGCCGCCATATTTTAAGAAAAATACTAGAGCACTATCGATGTGTGTATGTTACTCTGTACTCTATACAACTTAATTGTTATTCGGTATTGAACAGATTTTATTGAAAAATGGCGTCACCAACTGAACCTTTTTTAGTACTTCATACTATTCGTCAAATAATTACTAGAGCGCTCGTCGATGTTGCAGTCCTCGTTTTAAGTAGAGCGCCATGATCGATCGCAGGCTCTATATACATAATAATCGACACAACAAGTTACTCCGATGACATTCGATCCCGGCTACCGTAATGAGAAACACCGCCTACAGCCAATATTCTGACGTGGAATTCAATATGAAAACAAAGTGGCTCTCGCGAGCGAGCGAATGAATAAACAGGAGCGTGCGTCGGGCCGATATTTATTCCCCCCTGCTTCACAAAGGGGTGCGCGCGTTTCACTTGCTCCCCACGATATTCCTCCGCGTCGCGATCGCTTTATTATCAGTCCCGCGGCGAGGCGGTCCATTAATCATCGTTTTTCACTTCGCCGTTTCAAGAAATTCAAGATTAATGCCGCCGACGCGCGACTGCGAGGAAAACAATACGCCGCGCGTTGATTACGGTGGGTTCGAAAAGCATTTGTACGCTCTTTAAAGCAGAATGAGTTCGTCAAAATTGAACCAAACGACTTGAGCTTTTTCGAGAAATTAAGAAATATAAAATTGTCAAGGTCACGTTTCAAAACTTTTGTATCTATTTGGAGATTTATGTCAGTTAATCTTGCTATGAGCTATCGATATTCGTGAAATTCTGCGTTTTTCGCCATCTTTAAATGCTCATACCATTTTTCAAAGTGCATTTCTTAAATTTTCATCATTGGCCCAAATGAAAAAGTTTCAACTTTCGTTCCACGTTATCTAGCAAGCCAATCCATCTAATTTCTCGAAAAAACCTCAAGTCATTTGTGTCAATTTTCAAAAAATCATTCTGCTTCAAACAGTCTACAAATCCTCTTTGGACCCACTGTATCTTTCCTACAAGCGTCAGGGTGTACGCCGCAATCATACAAGCCTCTCGGCGCGCACAGACTTTTTCGCGCCGACCAGCACCCGGACGCTGGCTCACAAAATTCATCGAGCCTCTCAAGGCCGCGCGAATTCGCACGCAGCTCGCGGACAGAATAACGCGTCGATACGCGAGCGCGATAAGACGGTCGCAAGGCGTAAATATATCCGCACATTCGGCCAGATATACGCAATGTCGCGGCTAAGTGACACGCGTCACGCGACTGGCTCTCCCTTATGTCACGCACAAATTGCCGCTCGCCCCTTCGACTTCTTTCGAGTGGCGTGCGGCCGGAATAATTCACCGCTCTATCTCGCGTTTCTCGCCCGGCACCGTGCCCGTAATAAGCGCCGCGAGTTATCGCGGTGACGTCTGTGTCGAGGGCTCGCAAAGTAAAAGGACACGCGTGGGCGGCGCTCGCTCGGCTTCCTTGACTGACGTATTACGCTGATACGCGGATAATGGATAATTATCGCGATTTCGCACGCGCTCCTAACAGCGCGCGGTCTGAATTTTATGCTCTCGTTCGCAGCGGCGCCGTGTGTGATTACGGCCGTGCGAGACGCACTGCGTTAACGAAAGTATTAGCATAGTGCGTCGCGCGTGCTACTGTAATCATATTATTATGTTTTATTTGTTGGTTCATGAGAAGAAGCCATTATTTACAATAGTATGCCAAAGAAAGAATAGAGAAGGGGCAGACGATGAAGATAAAATAAACAGAACAAAAACAGTTAACACTAACCGTATGGCTTAATTTGGAGTTGCACATTGATCATTTTATTATAATTTAAAAATTGTCAATTTATTGTAGGAAACAATGCACGACATAACTTTTAAATTATGATAAAAAAATCAGTGTGCAAATCGAAATTAAATCCTAACTCTGACATGAGTGTTAAACTTAATCCTAATGATTATACTCTTAAGTAACTGAAAAGACTATTTAAGTAAAGCGAAACAAACAAACGGCGAAATAAACGCAAATAACGGCAATTAATATGAAACTATTACGAAATAGAATATAATAAAATATAATAACACCAACAAAAAGAAAGAAGAAAACAAACAATGTGTACATAGAATGACTTAATTAAAATTAAATTAAATCAAGATTAGAATACATCGGTAAGCTTTAGTTAAGTCTAACTCTCTAACCCATGTATATCAAAATTCATTATCGTACGCTGATAAATGATCACTTTTCGACTCCTCGCACTATGTAAGACTTCGGTGTCGGCCAGATTGCAAGACAAATTTCGGCCGCGCGCACGATACGAGATCGATAGAGGTGGGTCGGCGTGGCTGTAATAAGACGCGATCGATTTTCGCGGCATAGACGTCGAAACGGTCCCGTGCTCGCGAGAATGTTCCTCGCACGCAGCTGCACGAACGCGAGAGGCGCGCGAGTCCGACGATATTACATCGTGCCTCCTCTCGCACTCGCTGGCAATTAGCGGAGGGCACGGCAAAATTCGCTATCTGCGAAATTACTGCATTAACGTAGGACGTGCTCCTGAAATATGGCCAGAACCTTCCAGGCGCTCGAGACGAAAGATCATGTTACGTTCTCTTTCCCGCCTCCACCTTGTCTTTCGCAGCTCCTCCGCTCATTGTTGCCTACCCGCGTTCCATGTACACGGTACACCGAGAATCACGATACGATCGCTGACGCATTTCGCTCGAAGGAATCGACGTCGAAAGCGTGCATTGATCCTCCGTAAACAACATACTGCAACAAAAATATATTCATAAACATGTACTCTTGCTTACTCCTGACGTCGCGCTCGTCAGGGGCCGCAATTAATTATATTACAATTTCCGTATAAAATAAAATCTGCCCGCCTCGAGCTTCTACCAAGCACAATCCTCGTCCGCATTCTCATGACATAATTCGCCGCGCACCCAGTGCATAACGTATCCAGCCACGCGAGCACTCGCGCCAAACATCTGGACATCCAGACAATCCCATGTAATTATTTTCTTTCCTCCCCCTCTCGCTCGCCTACGTCCCTTTCTTTGCCTCTCGCTACGTCCTCTTCCGTCTCGCTTGACACTGGCAGCGAAACGAGGCGAGTCACGTAACGCGGCGAGCACGAAAATTAAACATAAAATCGCCGACACGCTCCTCGCCGGAATTGCAAATTTTCTCTTACGTCGAACGGGACCCGACTCGTTACGCGCCCTCCCGGCGAACGCAACGATAATAAAGTCCGACGTTTTATCTGCGCGCGTGGCGAGAATGACGATCTCCATTACGCGATGGACTTCCCGGGAAGATGGGCTAAGTGCTCTGTGCCCGAGGTGGTAAGTACCACGAAATTCGAGGACACGCGCGCGTGGACGGAGTCGCGAGAGAGAAACTTGCCAGACCCAGTCCGAGGGAAGTGTACTCGTGCGAAAGATTTCGCGTGGAACAGTGCTTCCGAAAGTTTTTCATTTAAACGTATATACAGGGTGTGCCGCGGAATTGGAACAGGCTGTACCTGCTGAACGGTTGGAAATGGAAGAAAATGTTAGAGATCTGAGTTAAATGGTATGAATTACTTCGGTCTATCGGCGAGTGTTTCCGGAGTATTTACGCTAATTGACTGCTAATATCGTTCACCGTAAGATTAAGATTTCCAGCAGTGTTCATTACGTGATCGTCGACACACCGAAATGATTCGGAAAACTTTTAGCTACGATTGCTTCCTAACAAATGAGTTTAGGGCATAAGTATGTTAGTACTTTTTGTGGAGCATAAAGAAGTTTGTTCTAAGTTTGTACTAAAAAGAAAAATCGGGCCTGTTGCAATTTAGCAGACACTATTTAACTTTGTTCTCCAATAGTTTCTTCTATTTTCAACCGTTCAGTAGGTACACCATGTGTCAAGAAAGAGAGACTTTTAGCAGAAACGTGGTCTGTCAGTTAAAAAGAAATAAAATAAATAAATACACACATCGAATAGAAAACTTTCTCCTTTTTTGAAGTCGGTTAAAAATAAGCTGTCGAGCGCTTCGCAAGCATGGAAAACGACTGTTAAACTGTACACACGACGAAGTCAGTATCTTCGGAACCGCGAGCTTTAGGAGACACCGATGCGGAACGATGCGTGGAGGCTGGATCGGAAGGAAATCTGCCGCGTGCCAACACTGTTTCTTTGCGCCGCGTATCCGTGTAACGGCCTCTCGCCGTCGCATACCAAAGTGCAGTCGAGGCGACTTTGACACGTGCATAAATCCAGGAGGGCGTCCCGGAGCATTGTGGAGGCCTGTCAGAGGTTCCTCTCGTGCCTTCTTCAGAAATGCCATTTCTCTGCGTCATGCGCTTCGCGTCCCGCGATCTCTCCTCTTCCACTTCTCTCCTTCCTCAGCCCACCCCTCCCGTCCCTCGTCTGCCTCACAGTCGCCAAGAACAAGCGCAAGATTCCATCCTCACAGCAGCAGACAAAAAGAGACAACCGTTCGAATCCAAGAAAAATCCTCGTTTAATCGTCCAATTAATCGGCAGAAAAAAGAAACGTCCTGCATCAATCCCTGCGGAGTACAAGAAGCGATTGGATTTGTAATCGGGAGGGAGAGGAAGGGAGGCAGGTCTAAATTTGAAGAACGACGAGCGACCGACGTGCCGCCCCGCGTATCCCTCATAAATCCTCGATCGTCGATCGGTGGGAAAGTAGAATTTTACGCGCGCCCGCGCCATAAAAATCCCACAACGGGGGAAGCACTCTCGAACGTCTCGTACCTTTTCTTCTCTCTTTCTCTTTTTTTTTTTTTTCAATGGCTCGTATTTTGACACCGTTGACAGCGGGCTCCTTATTCTCATGGTAATCCCTTTTCACGGCGCTGGTGCCCTTTTCAGATCTGCCCCTCTGCCTTCGCGGCCCGTCATTCTTCTTTCAGCCGGCGAACGGCTGCGCACGAATGTTTAGACGTTTCGAGCGTACATATGCGTCGGGTGCCTGAAACTCGAATCGTGCCGCGCTGAGAGCCGTGAGCGTTGGAAAAGTCGCACGACGGGTGTTGGATAGTGACGAGACGGAAGCGTCGTGTGGGTTCAATGTGTTGCGAGCTGCTGATTTCGTCGATTTTCAGCAGAGATTACTGATCGACCTGGATAGGGCGCGTATTGACCCTCGGACACCCGACTGAAAAATGAGACACGCAATCACACGATGGGTCATTCTGAACCATCCTGCAGAACGGCGACCCGACATTTTAAATTCGTAGATATTTTATTTGTATTGATTCATGTGAAACAAAAGCTTCGAAGTAAATTCAACGCGTTGTAAAATACTGACAACCATGTCGGAAAAAATTTTATTTTGCTCGAAAAAAGTTGTAAACAATTTATAAAGAAATGGTTACGCTACAATGCACGTGAGCAAAAGTTTTAATTTTGTAAAAAATGTAAACCATTTATGAACAAATTGTCAACGTTTCCAATATATTGCAACGTCGCTAAAACGTATGTAGGCGAAAATTTTTATTTTTCTCAAATCGATTGACGATCATTCAGGCTTCGGGTCAAATTGACCCATCGTGGGTATCCGAAGGTTATTAATTTATCGCTCGCGCGATCCGTAAAGCCGATTCGCGGCCGAGTATAAGACAAATATTTATTGGCGCTAATCAACGATTTATTATTCATCGACGGTAGCCGATCGGCGCACGTATTAAGCGAAATTAATAACCCGAGGCGAGCGGAGTTGTTGCGCAAATTTCGACGTTAATTCGCTGTGCTCAACAATATCTGACCGGAAAAATAAGAATAAATTTGTGAACGACGACTGCTGATTATGAGCCGACTTATTGCCTTCTCGCTATTTCTCGCGAGACATAAGTACATTTCTACCGATGTACAGTCTTTATTTAATTTAATCTTACTCAAGCCAGCCTACATCCCTTATATTCTATTTCATATTAATCTCATATTAATCACCGTTATTTAGTTACCATTCTCTATATTATAATATTATATTTGCTTATTAATATTCTTTCTCTTATTGTTGTACTTCGTAATTTATTCTATCGTTCGTCTCTTTCAGTTCGCTATAGCGCTCCCCTAAGTGACTTACACGCATAATCATTATCATCTAGTTTAAGTGTTTTTTTCTTCCTTTCAATTTGGCTTTGGCTTATTGCTGTACATAACGCGGTCTTCCCGTGAACGAATAAATAACAACAATAACTTCTCACGACCGCAGGCCGCAGTAAACAGATTCGTTCTGAGCGTCCGTCGTGCGGGTACTTAGGGCGTTAAATGACTTTAACGAACCGTCGAACGTGACAATGGACGGCCGGCCGACTTGGACGATATTTCATTCGGTCACAAAAGCAGCCCGACGAGCGTCCCGTCGCGCTGCTTTTTATTACTTCCACAGCTCGCACGCCGCGCGCCAGAAAGCGACCAGGCCGAAACGGCCGGAGGGTGACGGACAGGATGATAGGGACGAGAGAGCTGGAAACCGCGCACGCCATTTTCGATTATTACGCAACATTAGAATTGTCGCCGGTGGAAAAGGATGCCGCGCGGCCCGCGCGACCTTCCGTTCGACTCCGCGATATTTACCGTGTTAAGCACCGGAAGCGCACCCTCCGAACTCGAGCCCCAGCGAGGGGTGCCGATGGAAAATTCACCACACGTCCTCTCTTCCCCGAAAGTCGCGCATAAACGACTCCGCGTCCGTCAGCACTGTTCAGCACCTGTACCCTACCGCCAGTCGCACGTGCAACGTGTCCGAAGAACGTAGAGCCTGACCGCTGACCAGCGTCAATTTTTCATAAGGATCCGCGCTGAAAAAAACGAATGGATGACGCAATCTTGCGTGGGTGTTCCTCTTTTTTTTTTATTCTCGAGAAAACGCGAAATTAAATTTCTGAAAGACCGAGGCCGACGCTTGCCGGCATAATATTCTCCCCCCTCCCCCCTCTCTCTCACTCTCTCTTTGTGCGCCCGTAGGAGGCCGCCGACTACTGCGTGGGCGTACAGCGTGAAATTATTTGGGCAGCGTCAACGCGAAATGAAACTTTAATGCGAAACGCACGCCGGCGTTTCGCAAGCTTGCAAGCGAGCGCGAGCGCAGCTAAGGGTGTGCGGAGGGGGTGAGAAAGAGGGATGAGACGGGTGAAAAGAGCTTTTGAAAGCCGTATGCGCCCGCCACGAAATTCCTGGCCATACTTAGAGGCGTGAAATTCATTTTGCGGACGACGCTTGATAGCTCTATCATACCGCGGAGGCTGTTAAACATTTTTCGCTGGACCGACGATTTACGGAGCATTATGTAGAATCTGAAAATCGAGCGAATTTTACGTTTCAATTAATTTTGTTGCTTGTAAAGGTGGTTGTACGAGTTGGCGAACACATGGTGAACGTGCATATATTAATATGTAATTGGTGCTACAACTTTATGACTTTCCATTAAACATAATATTGACGGTAGAAATTACCATTATTCGATAACACAGCACTGAACTTTTTACATCAACCGTTCAACTGCTAAACCTGATCTTCGAAAGAGCTTCAATTACGATTTCTCCACAAGAGACAGTGTTAAATTATAAAATCATTATCTTCTGAACTATACTAGTACAGAATTCCGAAATTTTGCACGCTCCCTTGTTCCATTAAAATGCGTCATTCCTCAAAATTTCAAGAATTTCCGCGATTTTCCTGCGTCTGTCTGATTCTTCCTTAATCCTGCGTGTAGGAATAAACTTGGAACGATTAAGAGGTTAAAGCGTCCGGATTCAAGACCAGCCGCGGGTCTGGGAAATCAGTGAAACGCAGAAGAGAGAGAGAGAGAAGGAGTGAGTCGTGGGATCTAACAGAATTCAGCAAGTTGGTCAAGAACCGCTCTAGGATACTGTCCACAACAGGGTCTCGAGCTGACGCGGGGTTTGAAGGCTTTGCACACCATGAAGGCCGTAGAGCGAGACGGCGACACAGAGGGTGGCGAGGGGGTGGCAAGGGTGCAACGGAATGGAGTGGGGGTGGAGGAGCTTAAAGTGGTTGCTGCAGACAACCTCCTGGTAAACTTCGAAGCAGTCCACTGTTGCGGCTTCTGGAGCAACGCCAGTCGGGCTTTCTCTCTTGAGCGTCTAATTGCCAAGTACCTACGACAGGAAAGTTAACGGCTGCCACGCTCAGATATACCCGCGACCGCATGGAAATCGGCAGCTTGTCTGTGATGCGCTGCAATTCCCGGCGATTCGCTCAATGTGCCGTTTTCTGTGCGTCGGACTACGCGTATGTGGGATGTTGAACACGTTGGAGTTTGAAAAATTGTTTATTCTTGCGTAATTATAATGAAAAAACTGCGAACTGCGATCGAGATTCTCTCATTCACCATCGAATAATTTAATATTCGAATGTTTCATCGATATTTGAATAGTACGAATAAACTTCAAGTATCTTAATATCCGAATATTATTACATAAATGAATATCCGATCGTCATTTTGCTGCACAGCATATACCTTCACGTGTACGAGTACGGATGAGTGAACAATGTTCGAATACTTCAGTATTCGAGTACTGAACAATATTCGAATAGTATTCGAGTACTCAAATTATATTCGATGACTATTCGAATACATAAACCGATCAAATATTCGGATATCGGGTAATTCGACGAATAGTCCCAGTCCTAGTTCGTTCAATACTCGAGTATTCAGCGATATTTGGATAGTATTCAAGTATTCGAATTATATTCGATGACTGTTCGAATACCGGCTAATTCGACGAATAGTCCCAGTCCTAATTCGTTCAGAATTCGAGCATTCAACGATATTTGGATAGTATTGGAGTATTCGAATTATATTCGATGACTATTAGAATACCGGATACTTCGACGAATAATCCCAGTCCTAATTCGTTCAGTATTCGAGCATTCAACGATATTTGGATAGTATTCGAGTATTCGAATTATATTCGATGACTGTTCGAATACTGGCTAATTCGACGAATAGTCCCAGTCCTAATTCGTTCAGAATTCGAGCATTCAACGATATTTGGATAGTATTCGAGTATACGATTTATATTCGATGACTATTCGAATAGCGGATACTTCGACGAATAATCCCAGTCCTAATTCGTTCAGTATTCGAGCATTCAACGATATTTGGATAGTATTCGAGTATTCGAATTATATTCGATGACTATTCGAATACCCCATAATTCGACGAATAGTCCCAGTCCTAATTCGTTCAGAATTCGAGCATTCAACGATATTTGGATATTATTCGAGTATTCGAATTATATTCGATGACTATTCGAATACCGGATAATTCGATGAATAGTCCCAGCCCTAGTTCGTTCAGTATTCAGCTCTACACACTTGATCCCATTCGCACAAATCAAAGTAGTGTTTGGCGCAGAGAGAGAGATGCACGTATTCTCGCGCACACCAACACGGTTCCACGCCACATACGTACGTCTGGCAATTAAAATGATTTCTTTGTCCGATAATCGATGTACCTGCGCCGCTCTCATTACCGTAAGTACACCGCTGTCGAACTAGAAATTTCGACCATCGGCGTCACTAGAATTACCCCAATAATCACGCTTTGCCAAAGCCCGCGGACGGCCTCGCTGACGTAAAGGTATTTCGTTCGAAAATTACTCACCGTACCGGTCGGCGTAGGTGGACACGGCCGTGGTGTATTTTGTCGACGCCTGCACACCCCGCGATGCATAATGACGTTTTGATGCTCCGGTCCCAACGCCGCTGCACACCGCTGTCAGTCTGCTCCTGACACCGGCCGCCCGGCCATTGTTTCGCGCCAGTCAGCCGTCTGCGAGAAATTGAAATTTTGTTTAGACAGTGTGCGACGCGACGGGACGACGTCGATCCGTTTCGAATTTAATGCAGCCATAAATCGCGATCAATTTACATTTTACACGAGCGCCCGACGTCCGATTTAGCGCGCAAAAGTGGCCTGCAGCAGGAAAAATTTCTCGGCCGTACTCATAGATACCTGCGTCCTGCATAACGTCCTGGGCAGTGTATTTTTCATATCACATTATATAGAACCTCCCTGTATTGCTCGAATCCTATAAACCGTATCTGCGCTAACGCCAACGACATATCGAGTCTCAAACAGATGGAATTTTTCGGGGTGAATGTGAACGCATTTAGAAGGGAAATTTGTCAAATTTTGAGTTGATCGTTCGCCTTCACTAGTTAAGGAAACACTTTAGGTCTACATGAAATTTAAATCTTAGTTTAAGTGTAACACACGTATTTTTGGTGTACAAATGGGTTAACCCCGTGAGTACGAATAAAAAAAAGTCAATAAAAATAAAATAACACGGGCGAGCGCGTTCGAAGTTTACCTGACCGACGACAAAATTCTAGGTACACGAAAAATTAGCGAAACGACTCTCCGACAGCGGGGAAAAGAATCGTGCCGATTGCTCAGCGCCGTCGAAATGAAATGCCCGGCAGCGTTCCATTGCCGGCGCGTATCGGGTGAAGAAGAAGCAAATTTTTCTTCCTCGATAAAATTGTGCCGTGCGGTTTTCGTGGCCAGCTGTAAAATGGAGATCGATGACCGTCGCTTTGTCTCTCTCTCTCTCTCTCTCTCTCTCTGTCTCTCTTTCTTTCTCCTCTCTCACTCTTCCAGCGTACTTCTCTTTTCTCTGCGGCAGCGCCGCATCGACGTGCATTTCGTTTTGAATATTTACGATCGTTGGTACGGGTACATAAAGCCATAAACCGAACATCGACGGCGGTACAATCTCCTAATCCGAACCGCAACGTATTACCGCGCGAAATGTAAATGAATAATAGCTCGCTGTCTCTCTCTCTCACACACACACACACACACGCCCACTCCCCCGCCCGAGCGCGCTCCTCTTTTTGCCGACGGCGCCGTGAGCGTTGTTTATGCCGGCAAAAGTGTTTCTGCGGCTTTCGCGGGGCACGGAGGAAGAGAAACATGAGGACGAGGAAAATAAAAAGGAGAGTAGGGACGGACGGACCGCGGGAGTACAATGGCGTTCGATTTTATTGGTCCTCTCTGGATGCTGTTCCGCATAACGTGTGTGCGCGCCGACGTACACCCGCGCATCGCACTGTACGATCCGCAAAGTGAATGGTGTCGTCGGCCGAGGAACGGCTTGCGCGAACCTGAATACGTCGGTCAGGGGAGCAAAGAGTCCAGGATTCGAGAAGCTAATTCAAGTGTTTTGTCGGGCTCGGGCGGGTAGTATTTGGTGAAGTTTCGTGAGTTTGTCAGCGTATTTTTCGATGTCACTTCTCTTTTCTGTCTAAATACAAATGTCGTTTACAGCTTGTTATTTTGGCGCACTGTATTGTGACTTTATTTAACTACGCAACTATCATTATAGCAGCGTAGTTAAATAAGGCATAGTACTCTAATAGTGATATCATTAATAGGATTTGCTCGCTAACAAATCACTACTATATGGACATTGACTTGTTCGGTAGATCAATCAACGCCTTCGAAAGTTCATTGCGGAGTGTAATTAGATGCTCTTAGTTTAGTATAGGTTAAGTTTAAGCATATCAGAGTTACTATTTCCTTTTTTCCCCTTTTTTTTTTATTAGTTATATATTGTTAGTTATGTATAGTTATATGTTTATATTATTAGTATTATTATTATTTCATTTTCTGTTTTGTGTTTTGTTGTGGGCTTGTTACGGCACCAATGATTCAACGGTTCATTATTTACTGTATACCAATGGGTTTGCACCCGTAAATAAATAAATAAATAAATAAATTATCACTTGCATTTGTAATTTTGCAATTTTTCCATCTGTGTTTGCGCTCTTCTGGTTTAATTTTTATTTTGTTTTTATTTGCGTTATTCAGTTTATAATGGGTTTTTCCCGTAAATAAATGAAATAAAATTGAATATAAAATGTTTGAGATTGGCGCCACGACGAGCGTGCCATCCGCGCGCATCATCACATGTCTTGAGCAATTCACGCGAATGCGTAATCCGTCTCGCGCACCTACGACTCACGCGTGTCTAGCACGCATTGGTCAACTCATTAATCGCGTTGCTCATTGGAGCAGGTGAGAAACGGCGAATTCACGCGGATCCGGCAGCGGCAGTTGCTGTTTGCTCGCTACGCGCTACACACACTCGTTTTTCTTTGCTCTGCCACGTGCCCGCGTGCTGAGTTTTCCGTGCGTTTTTACGCCTTAGCTATACCAGAATTGTGCGCTTTCATCGCATCTTTGTACCGACGCGTGCGTGTAGTAAAAGTATACGATAGTAACTTAAAGAAATCCGATCGCCTTTCGTCGTCAACGATAGGCTGCTCCCGCTCACCCGAGCTCCGCCATTAATCGTGTAATTACCCTGCCTTCCCTGGCGGCTACGGCGACGTATCCCCGCGTGCGCCCTTTTATGTGGCCGTCCGACTTCCTTCCTATTTCCTAGGATAAGACTTGTGGACGTTACCGCGGTCTTATTCCATCCGTTGTTACCGAGGCATTCGTTCTGACGGTGGGTTAGTCGAACCTCCGCCCTCCTCCCCGTGCCCGAATATCTCTAACGAAGAGAGTCGCGTCGCGTAGTACTTTACATGTAAAATAAGTGAATTTTAAGTAATAAACGACGGTGCTGTGTTCAGTGTCTAATATAAATCACGCGTGCGTTACATTGCTTCTACACCTCGATCGCTGCCCCCAGTAAAACCAGTTCCCCCATACAGTCCACTTTCCTTCCTTTCCCTCAATGCCTCATGCGCATACAAATGGTCCTTCGAGCCGGATAATCGAGGTGTAGATAAGTAAAGTGAGTGCGTGTGTTTTTGGTTCGTGTGCTACGACCGCCAAAAGAAGATAGGCACCGCACGTGGTCAGCCAGCGCCGCCATCTTACCTCGCCGTCTGCGGAGCCAGCATCGCCCGCACACATTTGCTCAGTTGACGCCATCTTGTCTCCTCACCGTGCCGACGCCGCCCGACGCCTGCGCCGACAGATCGCGCTCAACTGCGAGCTAACCTCAAACCCTGTCTGTAGAGCCTTTGTTTACTTTGCGTCATAATCTTTCGTGTAAGCGTATAGAATCTGTTCTCCTCGGGTTGTTTCTTTCTTTAGTTATTCTGGCATATCATGACGAGGATCGAGGAACTGATTTCCGCGCAACTCGCTTGCCAGGAACAGATAGAGTACCGACTCTCAAGCTTTATCAAGCTTGCGAAACCAAAGAGGACGCTTACCGCCATCGAGAGCCGACTCGATGACGTCCAACGAACCTGGGAAGAGTGTCGAACCCGTCATTTGGACATCCTTACTCTCGCCGATGACACGTTCAAGAAGACGCACAAGTATTTTCTTGAGGACACCTTCGCCGGTATAACCGATTCGATGGACGAAACACGCGACGCCCTACGGGAGCATCTTGCGACTATAGCGCCGCCATTGAGCCCAGCTCCCAATCACCCAGGTGACGAAGCCTACTCGCTCGCGTCTCGACCGATGCAGATGACGCTTCCTGCTATTACGTTACCCAAGTTTAATGGGGATCTTTCGGCGTGGCCTAGTTTTAGGGACGTATTCAAGTCTTTGGTAGCTTCGCGCGTAGATTTATCTAACCTCCAACGGCTGCATTACTTAAAGGCCAGTCTACAAGGGGAGGCTGCACGTCTTCTGACGAATACCCCAATCGTGGAGTCACGCTACACAGAGGCTTGGACGCTACTTACTGAGCGATACGAACGCAAGCGCGCTATTCTCTACTCGACACTCCAACGCATAATGGACGTTCCTAGGGTAACTTCCGGATCGGTACGCGAGCTCAAATCCTTGTTGGACGTAAGCAGGGAGGTAAGGGCTGCCTTCTCATGTGAATCTCGTCTTGCGGAATTAGGCGAAGACGCGTTTGTGTATTGGGTAGTATCTAAACTAGATAAAGGCACACGTCGAGATTGGGAATTGTCGCTCCCGGATGCCAATGTTATGCCAACGTTCACGACGCTTTCGGAGTTCTTGAATAAGCGCATCGGCGCCTGGGAAACCTCGGACCCTTCCGTTGTAACTGAGCCGGTCTCACGTAGTAGTAAGCCCAAGAGTGAATCTACACGAACGCACCAAGTCTGCACTGCGCGTAATAATGCTCCTAGTTTTAGCACTGCGTCGCGCCCCTCCGCCAGGCTAACGTGCGTCTGCTGCGGGGGGTCTCATCTCACCTATCAGTGTCCTACGTTTTTAAGCCTTTCTGTCACACAGCGCTTAACTTTGATACAAAAGCAGCGCCGCTGCGTAAACTGCTTCGCCCCTGGTCACTCAGCCAAGCAGTGTACTGGCAAGTACCGTTGCCGACTGTGTCAGCAGAACCACCATACTCTGTTGCACTTACCGCCCCGATCTCCTGCAGGTGACGGGGATAAACCCATTCCTCAACCCCCGGCTCTTGCTCCCGCGAACTCCTTCGTCGAAGAAGCCGCCCCCACTACTTCCAGTAGTCTTTCTCAGGCCGGGTCATGTCGAACCGTACTCCCTACCGCTTCTGTAGTGCTAATGGGCACTTCGGGACGCGCAGTAGAAGTCCGGGCGTTATTAGATCAGGGCTCCCAGTCTTCGTTTATGTCAGAGTCCTTGATGCAGATTTTACGACCGTTTGTCAAGCCGGTATCGGTAAATGTCACCGGTATCGGAGCCGCCTCCGTCGGAGCGGCACGCCATTCCGCGACCGTGACCGTACGGGCCCGATCTGGGGACCCCTCCGACACCACTATTTCCGTATTAGTCTTGGCTAAACTTACCGCGTATGTACCTCCGCCGGTTCCGGTCAACGCTGACTTGTCGCATCTCTCCATGCTACCACTTGCTGATCGTGCCCCTTTCTCCAATGCCGCGATACACTTGATAATTGGTGCTGACTATTATTGTCAATTCCTCCGCGAGGGCCTAATCATTGGCCCCCCTAATTCCCCCTCCGCGCAGAATACCGCGTTCGGATGGGTGCTGTCCGGTCAGCTATCGTCTCTGGTAAAGGAATCCGCCTCCTGCCATTTGGCTACATCGGGTCCGGACCCCCTGCACGACTTACTGCATGCGTTCTGGGAGGTGGAGGAAGTGCCCTCGGTTACTCCGGTGTCCGCCGAAGATGAGGCCTGCGAGGTGCATTTTCTTCAGACTCATATACGACTACCTGACGGACGGTATTCCGTTCGTCTCCCCTTCCGGGAATCACAACCTCTCCCGATAGGTGATACCTCGTGTATGGCAATGCGCATTTTGCTCGCGAGTGAAGCACGTCTGAACAAACAGCCGGACCTGGCTCGCGTGTATAATGAGTTCTTGCGCGAATACGAAGAGTTAGGCCATATGAGCAAGGTTCCCGCCGAGCAACGTAGACAGCCCTCCGCCGTCTATTTCCCACACCATGTTGTATTAAAGGAGTCCAGCTCCACCACTAAAGCTCGTGTCGTGTTCAATGCCTCGGCTGCATCTTCAAACGGAACGTCGTTAAATGATCTTTTATACGTCGGGCCTAAGTTGCAAGTCGATTTATTCGCGCTCATCCTGCGCTGGCGTGCGTACAAATACGTCTACGCCGCCGACCTCGAGAAAATGTTCAGGCAGATACGGGTCCAACCGCCGGACACTGATTTCCAGCGTATCTTTTGGCGCCCTCACCCGCAGGAGGAGGTTCAAGAATACCGCTTAACCACCGTCACCTACGGTACTGCCCCCGCGCCGTTCCTCGCGAACCGGGTAATTCAGCAGCTCGCTGCTGATGAAGGCGGAAATTTTCCACTCGCAGCGCCCATCCTTGCCAGTGAGATATACGTCGACGACCTTATGTTTGGAGGCGACGACTTGGGAAGACTAAGGCAGGCGCGTGATCAATTAATTGAACTCCTCAGGGCGGGCGGTTTCCGGGCGTACAAATGGATATCTAACTCGAGCACTTTGCTTGACGACATCCCGAGCGCAGAACGTAGTGGTAGGCCGGACAAACCTCTCGGGGACGAATTACCTATCAAGGTCCTGGGAATATACTGGGATCCTGCCCCAGACGTATTTTCTTTTCGCGTTAGTCCCGAACTTGGTCCTTTGACCAAACGCACCTTTCTTTCTCTCATTGCACGCGTTTTTGATCCCCTTGGGTGGGTAACCCCATTTACTATTAGTGGCAAAATTCTTATGCAAAAGCTTTGGCTCCATAAGGTGGGCTGGGACGAGTCACTGCCTGCCGACCTGTCCAGCTCTCTTTCGTTTTTTAGTTCCCAACTGCGGATGTTAAATCAGGTAGTGATACCGCGTTGGACATACCAGACGGACTCGTCTCCCCGCTTGGAGCTCCACGGGTACGCGGATGCCTCTAACTCCGCGTACTCGTCGGTAGTGTACCTGCGAGTGGAGACGAGCTCCGGCCTGGTCAAAACCTCTCTGTTGTACGCAAAATCCAGGGTGGCACCGTTAAAGTTACTTAGCGTGCCCCGACTTGAACTCTGCGGCGCAGAGCTGCTCGTGCGATCGATTACGTTTGTACAACGAGCTATGAAACTAGAATCCATTCCCGTATATTGTTGGACGGACTCTACGACAGTCTTGTCATGGCTTCAGTCTCCAGCGTCACGTTGGAAGGTGTTTGTTGCGCATCGTGTAGCAAAAATTCAGAATGCGTTACCACATGCCTCCTGGCGGCATGTGCCGACCGGGGATAATCCAGCTGATTGTGCTTCACGTGGCATTTCAGGAACAGCCCTTCTAGAGCACCCGCTCTGGTGGCGGGGCCCTGCTTGGTTACAGGGACATCCGTCCTCCTGGCCTCAGAAACTGACCAATATTGATTCCGTAGATGAAACGGAAATACGTGGGGGGTGCACAAAAATTCATGTCGGGATTACAACTGACACTGATGGTGGGTGGGACCTCCCGCGCAGATTCTCCTCCTTTCCGCGACTTTTGCGAGTCCTTTCTTATGTACTGCGTTTTATACATAGAATTAAGGCTAGTATTAAGCATGCGGATCTCTGTCTTTCTGCGACCGAAATCGAGTCGGCACGACTTATGGTGTGTCGGTTCGAACAGACTCGTGTATTTGGACTAGCATTACACGCTGACGGCAAAACGCGTCCCCCCGACGCACTCCGCAAACTAAAAGCCCTGTCTCCGTTTCTAGACGAGCACGGGCTCATTCGTGTGGGCGGTCGAATTACGAACGCGCTCCTGCCATTCGATGCCAAGCATCCCATCTTAATTCCTGCGGGACACGTCGCGGACTTGTTAGCGCGTCAGGCACACATTTGCACTCTTCATGGAGGACTCCGAGTTTCGCTACATATGCTACGACAGCGTTATTGGATTGTTCACGCACGTTCCGTGGTAAAACGTTGCATTCATAATTGTGCAACCTGCACCCGAGCCCGCGCGCAATGCTCGGTGCAGATGTTAGCGGACCTCCCTAGACCAAGGGTTGTCCCGTCAAGGCCATTTTCTCATACGGGCGTAGATTTCGCGGGCCCATTCAATATCCGCTCCTCCAAAGGGCGCGGTATAAAAACGCATAAGGCGTACTTGTCAATTTTTGTTTGCCTATCCACTCGGGCCGTACACCTCGAGGTGGCCGACGACTACACCGCTGAGGGCTTCATCGCCGCGTTCTACCGCTTTACCGCACGCAGAGGAATACCCTCGGACATGTATTCGGATAACGGGACGAATTTCGTCGGTGCAGATAGGGAACTATCGCGGCGCTTGAACGCTGTTCTTCGGAATCCCGACCTGCGGTCGCGACTTGCCGGCGACGGACTCAGATGGCACTTTATCCCACCTTCAGCTCCGCATTTTGGCGGCCTCTGGGAGGCGGGTGTAAAGAGTTGTAAGCATCATCTGAAGCGAGTAATCGGTAATTTTACGCCGACGTTCGAAGAATTTACTACCCTCCTGTGTAAGATCGAATGCGTCTTAAATTCCCGTCCGATAGGTCCGCTGCACGACGACGTTGAGAGCTTAGATGTATTGACTCCGGGTCATCTACTTACGGGAACTTACCTTAAAATCCCGCCGCAACCTTCGTTACTGGATATTAGCGAAAATCGTCTAGGACGATGGCAATTCGTATCACGAGCCGCCGAGGCTTTCTGGAAACGGTGGGCGGCAGATTACCTGAATTCGGTGCAGCAACGCGGTAAATGGCGAGATCGTCAACCGAATCTAAAGCCTGGTGACTTGGTTCTGTTAAAAAGTCACCATCTCCCCCCGGCGAAATGGGAGTTAGGGCGTATAACCGAGTTGTTCCCAGGTGCCGATGGATTGGTACGCGTCGTCTCCGTACGTACCTCCGTCTCCGACTTTAAGCGTCCCATTACACAATTGTGCAGACTGCCGGTTGAAGTCAATATGTAGTGCAGGCGCAACCGTTTAGACATAAGTTTATCTTAAGTATATCTTTGGCATAATATCGTTTATTATAAACGCGGAGACGTCGGGCATCGAGGACAACTATTGCGGCCATGGCGTTTTCCCACTTCGATGTCCCACGTCGTTCGACGTCCTCCTACGCACAGGATTATGTTTCAGATCAAGCGTTCTACTCCAATATTCTCGAAGTTTCTAGATATAAGTCTGCGTCTTGTTCGCCAACGTCTTGGCCCCGACATTCGCTTACGTTAGACCTAAGTTTTGTCAAGCTCACCTGCGGCTCAAGCGTTTCCAAAGTTTAGAGCGGTAGGCATCGAGGGCACCTTTTAGGATACGGAGTGCTTCCCACTTCGATGTCACCCCTCATCCGATACCCGCTCAGGCTTAGAATTGCGCCCCAGGTTCAATTCTTATTCTCATTGTAACTATTATTTCATTTCTGCGTTATTCAACAGTATTGTTGAAGGCGGGCGGTGTGTTTGAGATTGGCGCCACGACGAGCGTGCCATCCGCGCGCATCATCACATGTCTTGAGCAATTCACGCGAATGCGTAATCCGTCTCGCGCACCTACGACTCACGCGTGTCTAGCACGCATTGGTCAACTCATTAATCGCGTTGCTCATTGGAGCAGGTGAGAAACGGCGAATTCACGCGGATCCGGCAGCGGCAGTTGCTGTTTGCTCGCTACGCGCTACACACACTCGTTTTTCTTTGCTCTGCCACGTGCCCGCGTGCTGAGTTTTCCGTGCGTTTTTACGCCTTAGCTATACCAGAATTGTGCGCTTTCATCGCATCTTTGTACCGACGCGTGCGTGTAGTAAAAGTATACGATAGTAACTTAAAGAAATCCGATCGCCTTTCGTCGTCAACGATAGGCTGCTCCCGCTCACCCGAGCTCCGCCATTAATCGTGTAATTACCCTGCCTTCCCTGGCGGCTACGGCGACGTATCCCCGCGTGCGCCCTTTTATGTGGCCGTCCGACTTCCTTCCTATTTCCTAGGATAAGACTTGTGGACGTTACCGCGGTCTTATTCCATCCGTTGTTACCGAGGCATTCGTTCTGACGGTGGGTTAGTCGAACCTCCGCCCTCCTCCCCGTGCCCGAATATCTCTAACGAAGAGAGTCGCGTCGCGTAGTACTTTACATGTAAAATAAGTGAATTTTAAGTAATAAACGACGGTGCTGTGTTCAGTGTCTAATATAAATCACGCGTGCGTTACATTGCTTCTACACCTCGATCGCTGCCCCCAGTAAAACCAGTTCCCCCATACAGTCCACTTTCCTTCCTTTCCCTCAATGCCTCATGCGCATACATAAAAGATTATAACCTAGGCGCGTATTTGTCATTGTTTCCA
The DNA here is from genome assembly GCA_963942575.1 of Priocnemis perturbator. Taxonomy (NCBI): domain Eukaryota; kingdom Metazoa; phylum Arthropoda; class Insecta; order Hymenoptera; family Pompilidae; genus Priocnemis; species Priocnemis perturbator. The sequence goes on from OZ012654.1 coordinate 1,741,043, forward strand.
GCCTACCTACAATTCGTCCATTGCTAAATCCGCCATTGCTTGAGCTTCTACAGTCTATACCTGCCGTACTCTACGTGCGGCCCGCCGAGCTTTTATGTACAGTCCGAATTATATGTGCCTTGACTTACATATGAGAATTGGAATAAAGTTCTCAATGCCTGAAAAGTACAAAACGGTACAAAAATGTACTCAAATGCTGCCCATAAAAATGAAATATGCGAAGAACATACATAAAAATCGTCTTACTAAAGTAAACTAACAAGTAGCATGTACCAGTTATAAACCTGATGTCTATAAAATAGTACAAAAAGTGTCTCAATATCAAAAGTCACACTTATTTTACAATAAATGCTTGACAAAACTTTGGTTTATCCTGTACACTATTATATTATAAGTACAGTGTACTATTTCGCGGCCCGCGTAACGTAACAATCATATAAGTATGTGGCCCGGGAAAGAAAAACGTCGAGCATGGCTGGTCTATACGCTTCTGTACTACCTAGATGCGGAAGGTTGTGCGAACACAGCCGCGCACGCAAGATGTCCGTTTTTACGAGCGACCGTTACCACGGCGACACTTGCCGCGAATGGCCCGTGCGTACCTGCCGCGCGACACACTCGTGCGGCTCGTCCGATCGTATTTTCGGCGACCGCCGTCGACAGGGCACAGATTGCCGAAAGTGTCGCGCGAAGCTTTTCGGATCGCCGATACGTCGAATTCTCGCCGCTGTTGTTTTTTTTTTCTTCCTTTTTTTTTATTATTTTATCTCCACGCTCGCTCGGCCGCAGATGGCCGAAATGATTCTCGCGCGAGATTGAAATCGATACGGGAGGCCGGCCGCGCGCGATTTTTCTCGTCGTTCCGCGCTTATCGGCCCCGGCCAATCTTCGTTTCCAATAGTCGAAAAACTTCGCCGCGAATCGACGGCGGCCCGACGCGCTTCGGAGCGACCGGCGGACGCGAGATTTATGACGGCCGACGAACGTTGGCGAGAAAATTCGAGGCTAAAGCGACGAGTCGTTACGATGCAAATAACTCTATTATCATGTGCGTATTCCTTCTTTCCTTTCCTTTCTTTTTTTCCACCCACTTCCTCGCCTACTTTCTGGGGTCAGGCGCGCACTTGCGATTATTTCGTCGCGGAAATCTGAAGCACAGATTTCGATAGGAATCGACGCGATTTTTGAGGAAACCTAGGTGTTCGATTTCTGCGACTAAATAATTTTTTTATTTTTATTTATTTAGTCTAGTTATACGGGTAGAACCCATTGTGTACAATGTGACTTGTAAACTATAACGTAATATCGATACTAAGAAACAAAGAAAGAAAGGAAAGAAAATGTAACAATAGTACATATAACAGTTTGAAGGAATAGAAGTAAAGAATAAAAATGAACCGCAAGATAAAGAATAGAAAAAAATAACGTGATAAGGGAGCAACAAAAACTTAAAAACAAATGCAAAGACAATAAAACAATTAGAACAGCATAACAAATTATTTAATATAAATGAACTAGTCACACCGAACAGCGCACGCTTATACTTAAACCAAGTAAGTAACACATACAAATTAAAAAAGAAATTCTTAATACTAGTCACTCAGAGCAACTAGTAAAATAATCGCAGCTGCGCGCCTGGCCTAAGACTGCTTTTTGTCTGCGATAGAAAAGGAAAGAAAAAAAAAAAAGAACGATCAATGGAGAGACGTCGGCCGGTTACACGCGCTGACATCTTATTACGGCCGTCCATTATCCGCGCGCCCGTGGAACGGCCGTATGAGCAGAATGCAACGAGGCCTGAATGCCGCGCCGGAGCCTATTCTCCTCTCTAAGCTGTCCACGTTTCCCGGTGTCAATTCCGCGAGCGAGCGCGCGCGCGCGCGCGTGCCTGGGCTCTTCCGTTCGCGACTAAAACGCGCGGCCGCTTTTTCGCCGTGAAAAACAGCAACAACGAGGCTTTTACGCGATGCCGCGCGCGCGCGCGCACACGCGCTTTATGCAACTTGTCGTCGGGCAAACTCTCGCGGTTTCCATGCATTTATGTAACGGCCACAATGCGCGATCGCATTTTATTCGCGGCTCGAAGCGCTCGCGACTCCCGTACCTGTCGCGCGCTCGCATTTTTTTTTACCATTTTGTTGGTTTAGAGTTTCACGTTTAAAAGCGACGGTGCGCAGCCTCGAACGCGACGAAAGACGGACAGTGCTGCGAGCGGACACGTTCGAGAGATCGATAAGCGCAACGGATACGCCCGACTGAAGGTACCAGTCCAGTGGATCCGGTTTCGGCTGAAAAATTGTCTCGATCAGCGTGCGCGAAGCGTTCGTCAGCATCATCAAGCAAATTTTCCGATACAAGTAGACGTGCACGTGCTTGTGAACTGTAGTGATGAGGAAACCATTGGGTATAGTGGAGCGAGGAAAGTTCATTGAATGCGATGAAGCGTCATCTAACAATGAGCTGTGTGCGTTTTGAATTTCTGGCGCGCTGGATGCGTTTATATTGATTTTTACATACGCTGGATACATGATTGGATAGGACGACTTGTGTGGAATTGAACGCCGAGCCGCCATGTGAAACTACCCTGATGTGGCAAATTGAATGTGGCGATAAGTGTTAATTTGTGCGTGTAAAAGAAAGCTTAAAAGGTAACAATAATCCGGAAATATTTTGTTGGATAATGTATTAATGAAAGAAACTTTAAATGAAAATGGTAGTAGCTTGTGAGAAATTACTACAAATTTTTTGACTGGTTCTATAGCTGCTTAAGAAATCAATTTTGTACATAATTTTGCATGCGAAATGATTATAAAACTTTACCATTACTTCACTGTATCAACATATTGATATTATGTATCAGTATACACTTTTACTGTGACTTCAAATTATTGGGTGCTTACCATGTGCCACTGATTAATTATGAATGTGTTCTAAGTCAAGAATATAAACAAAGTGACATTAACCATATATTTCATTGCGCAGGACGTCATTAAACAAAATAACGATTTACTTAATTTCTTCAAATTTTGGACTTAGGGTACTTTTATAATGACTGCCATTTTTTGCATACTATATATAAATGCCACATCGGGGCAATTCGACATGATAGCTCGGCGTTCAATTCGACACGCGGCTTATACCTTATATGTATCCAGTATATATAGATCAGTATAAAATTCTGTATTTTTTGGCGTAATGAACAACAGTAATTGCAATAAGCAATTCTCATCAGGGCTGTGTTGGTATGTTCATACATATAATTTTTAACAAACAGTTCATTACAGTGAGTCTTATTGCTACATACACCCTCATGTTTTCTTTATTTTCAAGTTAATTTCACTACCATAAGGTAAACAACTGAACAACACAATTTATAGCAATAAGACTCACCGTAATGAACCGTTTGTTAAAAATTATATGTATGAACATTCCAACACAGCCCTGATGAGAATTGCTTATTGCAATTGAAACGTTGGCATGATAAATAATGAATAAATGATTCAACTACTGTTACACATTACGCCAAAAAATACAGAATTTAATTTCTATCAATGAACAGAAGACACACCTACTTCTACATAGATCAGTGATCGATCCGCGAACGCCGCACGGCGATCCTATAAGTGTCGCACAGATCGGCCGAACAAAATTTCTTCACTCGCACCCCAAAGCCACGATTGCCGCGTGTCAACGTTTGGCCGCTCTCCTTCCTTTTTTTCACCGAGCCCGACAAGACTTGCCGGTCGTTTCGGTTGTCGAGGGGTAGTCGAGGGGCGAGTTCGGGGCTCGGCAGGACGTGAGATTCTCGCCTTTATGAGTCCTGCGAGACCACTCTGCCGGGGTCGGCCAAAAACAGGATTACCCACTCTCGGCGGTCTGCCGTCGTGCTGTACTACTTTCGAATAAGACATGGGACGGGAGAATACGATGGACAGAGAGAGAGACAGAGAAAGAAGAAGAGTGGTTGGTCTGTCGGCGCAGCTTCGCGCGATAATTACGCGACTCTAACGAAACGAGTGCGCGATGTTGTAATATCACCCGTCTCATACCCTTTTCTCGCGTAGTTTGCGAAATTAAAGCCAGCGTCGGCGTTGGAGCGTGGAGGGAAAGGCGCGACACGGCTGCCAAAAGCAGAGACTGTGAGTTCGGTCGAGGATTCCACCGTAAACTGTCTCGTTCGAGACTAGAGAAATAGGCGGTGCTGAATGTTCTTTGATATTCCCCATCGTCGCTCGTCGGGCCCATTATATGCGATCGTGGGAATTACTTCGGGATGCACAGACGGCATATGATATGGCGGGAAGAGTTGAAGTAAATCGGGGGCAGAGCGTGCGCGATTGAAACTGTCCCGGCACAAAGTGCCAGCGACGATGGGATTTCTTGCGTCCTCGTGGGACGTGCCGTTTTAACAGAACGCGTTCTCATAGATGCGAGCGAATAAATAATGCGCGTGCCACTTTGTCGTGCGCATCAGCGAGAGTAGCCATTGTCTACAATCCCACGAGCCTCGGACATAACTCGTGTACACCGTGAGCGTTATATGGGATCGTGTGGACGCGCTGTTCTACATTTTTTGCGTACGAGGCTAGATTAAAGGGGCGCATGATTCGCAGGGCGTGAAGAATGGACTTCGAGAACGTCGAGGAATTTTTGCGGATTTATGTTTGGTCACATTGTGATGTCACGTGAAAAAATTTGTGGCTACAGTGACATTGTGACGTCACGTGCACAAATTTTTATTTACAGTCATATTCTAACGACTCGTGCAAAAATTTATATCTACAATCACATTGTGACGTCACGTGCACAATTTTTCATTTGCAGTCACATTCGACGTCGCATGCACAAATTTTTATGCAAAGTCACATTCTGACCGTACGTGCAAAAATTTGTATTAACAGTCACATTCTGACGTCACGCGCAAAAACGTACATCTGCACTCACATGCATCCTCGGTTGACCCGATGCTCCCCCATCCACCATCGGCCGTGATTCGTAACAACATTCATACCTCTCGACGTACGCAGAATTCATCACCCGCTCTCCATTCTCGAGATCTGGACCCGAAGGACTTTCGTTGCTCTCGCGGCCGGCACGTTACATAAATATGGATAGGGCGTAACCTCCGACGAGCGTATCTCACTTGCCCGACGATGTATAATTACGGGTCTACATACGCATCGAGGAACACTAAATCGTAATTGAGGCCGGCGCGCGGTCCTCGCTTGTTAGGGTGGTAATGAGTAATTTAGCGTGGAAGGTTTAATATTGGGTCCAACTGCAGCCCGCTGTTTACGCGTACGCGCTTCGATACAGATGTAGAGGAGGCGTGCGAGCATGTATGAACGCGCATGGTCGTGTACAAAGGGCCGCGCGCTTGTATACAGTAGTATACACGTGTAGGGCCGCGCGCGTGTGCGCGCTTGCGGCCGTTTACAGGCGTTCGCAGGAGTTCGCAAGCGTGTTCGGCGCCGAAGCTAGGCGAGAGGCCAAGCTATTAAATAATCGAGCAAACTGCTCCGCCCGTTTACCCCTCCTGCGTCGGCCCTTACTGCTTCAGTCTATGAACTCGACACGTAAAGTCGCTCGATCAGGTGCCAGCGGCCAGTTCGAACTTGCCACTCGTTGCACGACGCTCGTCTCATTAGAGAACGCCGGAATTAATTGTGTCGGCCACTTATGAAAGTCGAATCTTTCGCTCACTCTTCCTTATAATATAAAATTATTAGATATTATACATTTTTGTTGTGCAAAAAGTTCAAACTTGCCACTGGTTGCACGACGTTTGTTTCATTAGAGAACGCCGGAATTAATTGTGTCGGCCACTTATGAAAGTCGAATCTTTCGCTCACTCTTCCTTATAATATAAAATTATTAGATATCATAAATTTTTTTTGTACAAAAAGTTCGAACTTGCTACTCGCTGCACGACACTCGTCTCATTAGAGAACGCCGGAATTAATTGTGTCGGCCACTTATGAAAGTCGAATCTTTCGCTCACTCTTCCTTATAATATAAAATTATTAGATATTATAAATTTTTGTTGTGCAAAAAGTTCAAACTTGCCACTGGTTGCACGACGTTCGTTTCATTAGAGAACGCCGGAATTAATTGTGTCGGCCATTTATGAAAGTCGAATCTTTCGCTCACTCTTCGTTATAATATAAAATTATTAGATATTGCAAGTTTTTGTTGTACATATTATAATTAAGTTGTTTTGTCATACTCCGCAATTTCAAAGGAACAGCTCTCATACATGTCCGCATATCTATGATTTCTTATTGTATTACAAAATGGGGGTGTCCCGTAAATGAATAAATAAATAAATTATAACGTGCCTGGGCATAATTGCGGAACGCGATGACAGAAGAAGATATTGCGAAACGTTGAGATCGCAGGTATAGATCCAGCGATCGCAGGAGACGTGTGCCTGTGCAGTGATGTTATATTGAGCAAACGGAACGAGTGGCCGAGACAATAGAGCGTGTCGGGGTGGGCGTTAAGGATCGGAAAGAATGATAAATTTCAGCTGGAATGGGACACGAGCCGCGGCGGAGAGAACTCGAGCCGGTTATACGTGGGCAGGTAACAATAGGTGTCAAATGTAGAGGCGCCTCCCTAGCTCGTTCCCAGCCTCTTGCTCATCTCCGGGATCCGTCAGTCTAGTTCATTTTTTACCACTTGCAGGGATAATTAATTTCCTGCCAGCGAGCCCGACTGAAGGATACTCCGTCTTTCGCGACCGTTTTATATCTTGCGGGCTTTGAATTTTCGTGCCGAGGCAGCCTTCATGAAAGGAAGGTTGATTCCGAGAAATTACTCGACATTATTCTCCCGGCCGCGTCTGATACTCTCGACGACCCTGCAGATTCCAATGCGTGCGCTCTTGATAACGACCGACATTTTTCTTATTTTTACAGGCGACAGCGTTGATGTCGACGACTCCGAGACCGATATTCAGGATTATGCGACCGACGAGGATTACAACGACGTGTACGACGCGACGAGCAACGGGTGAGGCACTCTTGCAACTTTTCAGAGCGCAATGTTGGAAAAACGAGCGTAGGCTCGCTTTTTCGAGATCCAATTTAGCGAAACTGAAGGCCTTGCGCGGAAAAACTCTGACAGCCCTGACAGCTTTCTCATTTCGCCCGGCGCGAAACGAGTTTGTCAAAGGCGTGGACGCGGTATGGGACGTTTTGAGTAGTCGAGACGTTACTCGGAAGAGACCGTCTCAGACGAGGATTAGGCGTTCGCCAAGAGGCTTCTATAAATAATGCAACGGCAGGCCTACGCTATTTGCCGGGCGAAATTTCAGATCCCTTCCGCGGAATAACACTCGAGATTAAACCTCGCTTAATGAACGCGGAATTATGGACAGATGCATTATGACATCGATACCATGCAGACATAGCACGGGCTGATAATGGTAAAAGTGCATTTAATTTGGGTTTGTACGTATCAATGTTCAATTTAGAAAAAATGACAAATTCATATGTGCCGAAGTATTTCGCAAGCATAAGACATTCCATGTACATACCGATAATTCTAAAAGTAGCCTACCAATAAGTCAAAATTACAAAAAAATTCCATTTAATTCCGATTCGTATCTATCAATCTTCAATTCAATGCCAAAGTTTTTCTTAAGCATAAGACCATGTACGTACCGATAATTCATAAAGTGGCCTACCAATAAGTTAAAAATTACAAAAAAAATCCATTTAATTCAGATTCGTATTTATCACTCTTCAATCTATATATGCCAAGGTATTTCGTAAGCATAAGAAATTCTATGTACGTACCGATAATTCTAAAAGTGGCCTACCAATAAGTTAAAAATTACAAACAAAATCCATTTAATTCAGACTCGTATCTATAAATCTTAATTTCACAACTACCGACAAATCCACATATGCCAAAGTATTTCGTGAGCGCAAGACATGCTCCCGGCGCAGCCTAATGTCCTTCTAACGAGAACTATCGCGGGCCGGAGTCACGTCGGTCGTTCCGGTGTGACGCGAGTAACATTTTCCCGCCGGTTAAATCCCGATGGACACGGAGTCGCGTGGAAGGAGAGACGTTTCCTTAACACCCCGTACACTCGCGGCTACTCCTAGAAGTCGAACGACCCCGAAGAGCGGGGGTGGGCGCATCAATATTAATGGTGCCACGGTGCGTTTAGGGTGGAATAATGTATAGGCAACGCGTTCCAAGTCGACGCCCGAGATTGCGAAAGCATACATTGTACCGTTTGCACACGCGGTCCTCGCTCGCGCGCCACTGGATACGTCGTCAATACAAAAGAAAAAAAAAAGAAAAAAAAAATTGACAAAAATATCCAGCTCACAAAAGCATGGCGAAAAGAAAATTCGATTCCTCCGCGAACGTCGCTCGGAGGCGTTATCTTTATAACACAATATTTTATTGCTCCTCCCTTCTCCAGACGCCGTTAATCATCGGTACGCGCGCGCGGAGGTCGTGCGGGGCGGAAAAGTATCGGGCGGAAATTAGACGACACAGTGCCGCGACACTATCGATCCACGCGGAATCTGACGTGTACAAACGACGCCTCGGCGTCAAACGTGCAAAATATCCGGAAAGCGGAGGGAGCAGGAGCGGGCTTACGTGAACGGAAATTATTCATACGCCGTGTGGCGTGCACTCAACTTTTTCATCCCGCTCCTCGACCACTCTCTCTCTCTCTCTCTCTCTTTCTTTCTCTCTCTCTCTCGCCGAATTTTCCGTCCGAGACTCGCGAGGCACGTCTCGTCGATATATAATATACGCGACGCCGCGCGTTGATCGCGAGCGATCCTGCGGTATTAAAGAAAAATGCGCCGGAGCCGAAGGATCTCGACGTTCCCGCTCTCGCCCGAGATTTATTATTGAAAATCCGCCCGCCGGAAAGTCTACCGCCCCCGACACCCCACCACCCCTGGCCCTCTGTCTGCCGAGAGTACACACGCCGGGCTCGCGACGTAGCCGGGGCAAATCGACGTGGAATCGCTGCGAGACAAATCAGGCCGCGGCTTGACTGAGCAAACAGCGAGACAATCTCGTTCGTTCGGGCGCGCTGTATATGAAAATTCGCCCCGCGGAGTTCCGATTGGCCCGCGATCTACCACCCTTCAAAATTAGCCCGTCCGGCTCTCGGGCGAGGGCCTGGAGAGGGAAAATTCAAATTTAATCATGCGCCGGCACGGAGGCATACGGGAAGTGGCATTATTAGCTTTCGAATCGAACCAATCAAGTCGCTTCCTTATTAAACCCCGCGGCACTCCGCACTGCCTTCCCATCACACGCTCCAAACGAACCCGCAAAATCTTCTCTCTCTCTCTCTGTTTCTGTCTCTGTCTCGCTCAGTCTCTGGTACCTTCGAAATTGCGGCTCCTATTCTCCTTCGTACCTCTACGTCTCTTAACTTTCCAGTCGTCGGGACTCCTGCAATTAGGCAAATATTCCCGCCGACCTACCCCGTTCGCTGCAGGATTCCGAATGAACCTTTCTCATTAAGATTCTTTCGTCGCTCCAGGCACTCTTTTTTCGATTCCTGATTCCTCGCCGCTTCCGTTATGGCGAGCAAACGAATAACAGTGCCGATCTGTTTGTAGGGTCGCGACGATTACTTGGTACTCGTACGGTTCCGTGTCGCAAATCTCAAGTTCCAGGTTCTGGGACGGTATTCATGAGCGGGTCTTAAGATTTAAGACGATCTTAAGCAGAGTTTTTATCAACGACCACTTTCTAAAATCGATTCAAGACTTGACTAACTTAAGGAGCAATCGGACAGACAATTTGGTCAAAAGTTATTAATGCCATGTGGCGAAAATGGATACGTATTTGCAAATGTGGATAATGTATAGAGTGTTTAGCAAGGACAAAAGATAAACTTTTCATTTATAATAATATTTACGATAAGAATTACCATTATTTGGCAACGCAGAGCAGAATTTTTGTTATTGAGTGTACACGTGTTAAACTTGATGACAAACGAGCGTCAATTGTGATTTCTGCATAAGAGACCGTGTTAAATTAATGAATTATTATCTTCTAAACCATGTAGTAGGGAATGCTACGATTTCGTATGCTCCTTTGTTACGTCAAAAAACATCATTCCTCAAAATTTCAAAAATTTCTGCGATTTCCATATGTGTCTCCAATTCCTCCTTAAGCACAATTTTCACCAACGCCCACTCTCTAAAATCGACTTAACATGGTCCTGAGTTAATTTTTTTAAGACATATTAGTATTATTATTCTGGTAGTTAATATTAATATTTCTACTCTAATTAATACTATCAGGAACTTTTTAAATTTAATTGTAAATGAGTATGTGATTGTAAAATAAATAATTATGAGTCTTCTTAGACCTGACTATAAATACTGCGCGTAGTGTGCTTCGCAGACGTATGTAAGGCATAGACGAGGCAGCGTCGAACTTTTAGTGGCGACGATATAACGGGAGATTTACAATGCTGAAGCGCATTTTCGGGGCCGCTCTCATAAAGAAGGGATAAACCGATTATCCTTCGCTGACGTACCCGATGCCTTTCGCGAGCCATAGTCGGGAAGGATCCACCTCTTCTTTTATTTACTTATCGTTAAGGAGCAGCACTCACCGAGAATGGATAAGACGTAGTCCGGATGAATAACGGCATTAAATATTTCACTATGCCGGCGAGTGACTCCACAATGCGACGCAATAATTTCTACCGACGTAAGCTTATTTCAAATCATGCTACCATTACGACCTATCTCCAGATTCCGCGCTGCTACCCGAATCTGTACTTTTGATGGCTCAACTTCGTTTTAGAAAGTGTAATTTTTATGGGCGTTTTATTTATTTGTTTTGATAGAGCATCGAATGGTCAACAAGTTTTCCGTATAACTTTTTTTTAGGAAATAACTCCTTAAAAGGTTACGAATTTTTTCGGGAACCATACGATGAGTTTAATTCCATATTCTGAACGACATTTTCGGCATGTTTCACAAATTAATTCGAAACGTTTTAGGGAGTCATTTCCTAAAAAAAAGTTATATGGAAAACCCGTTGAACTTTCGATGCTCTATTAAAAAATAAATAAAACGCCCAAAAAAATTACACTTTCTAAAAGAAAGCCTTACCCTTTTATTTTCCACCCTACCCACATTATTAACCTCTTTCTACTTCTCGCTGATTCCGACTCATAAACGAACTTTTTACCGTCAACCGTAGTCCCTTCGTTTAATTCTATCATCCGTCTGTCCTTCCGATTATAGACATTCGTTTTCATGAATACTTTCCAATAAACGTTAAATAACGACCCAAGATAAATACGTCTCGCACAACTTATCGCCATCAGAATTGTGCGCCGTTCCCGTCCGGACAAGCTGCGACAACAACGAGATTCATTGTTCGTCCCGAGCCACCCGGTACAGGACGCAGTAATGTCCGCCGCGAAAGAAATATCGTTCGCGTGTAGAGGTCGAGTAATTAGGAAGCCTAACGATTATTGCATACGGCGAACGGTCATCGTGGGTGTTCCGGAAACCATACGTCCCGCTCGTCAAACGAACGGAATAGTAGAGGGGCGCGCGACGGGGGCAGCGAAAGGTAGAGAAGAAGGGCTCGCATATTTTCTCCGATTAATCATGGCCAGTCACGAGTCGTTAGCCTTCCGCGAAACGAGGAGCGCGCATCGGAATCGGGACGCGCGCGCGTCCTCGCCGGCTGATTATATATATATATATATATATGTATATGCGGACGACGCCGGACGTTTGCGCGGAATTACGAGCCGAGCTGCCGATAAATGCAGGCCCGCGAGATTACGCGCAATTTGCGCTGATTAAAAGAAATCGCCTGCCACGACGCGGGAGAAAAGAACGGCGCGCATGCATTGGACTTTATTGGCGCCGTTAAATAGTGTCGCGTAAACATCGGCCTCCGCAGGGCCCCTTGATTCCGATCGTAAATTCGTCGGATTTACGAGCCGACTGGAGACCGTAGATTCTCGCGCTGGAAGGAAGGATTCGATAGGACAGAGGTGTCGGATGGTAAATGTCTGACGTTTGTATGGAAGTATAGACGGCCGCGCGATTATATTTTTCTCGTGTAGATTCTAGAAAGTAGAAACGTCCGACGCGGCGCTTGAAACGTAGTGTGAAACTGTTCCATGAGCACGCGTAATACGTTTATAGGCGTCGAGTATTGGATAATCTCAAGATTTAGCGGATCAAACATCCGCTGAAGATTCGATGGAACAAAAAAAAAATATACAGGTTGAATAGTGAATTACTTCCTTTTTTTTGGAGTCGGTTAAGAAATGTCGGATGGTCCAAACTGAAATGGAATAAAACTTGCAATGCCTGAAAAATACAAGACTGTACAAAAGTGTGACTAAATGCTACTCAGGTTGTTCACATCAACCAATATTAGCGAATTATCTTACTAAAAAATTAAATATGCAAAGAACGTACGTAGAAATCGTCTTACTATACATTAAAGTAAGAGTAGTACGTAGCAGTTATAAAGCTGATGTCTGTAAAATAATCCAACATTTGTCTCAACGCGTACGTGGCCCGAGAAAGAAAAAGATCGACTATGACTGATCCAAACATTTCTACACTCGAACGCACCATTAAATCCTTCTCATACAAATCCCAGAAACCAGAAACGTCCAACGCGACACTTGAAACATACTTCGAGACTATACAAAAAGCACGCGTAATACGTTTAAAAAATATACATGTCGAATACAGAATTTCTTCCTTTTTTTGGAATCGGTTATAAAGTGTCGAATGGTCTAAATTGAATTCAAATAAAACTCGCAATGCCTGAAAAATACAGAGACGGTACAAAAGTGTGGCCAAATGCTGCTCACGTTGTTCGCATCAACCGATATAAGCGAAATGTCTTACTAAAAAATTAAATATGCAAAGAATTTACATTAAATATGCAAAGAAGCTGATGTCTGTAAAACAGTACAAAATTTCTCTCAACACGTACGTGGCCCGAGAAAGAAAAAGATCGACTATGACTGATCCAAACATTTCTACACTCGAACGCACCATTAAATCCCTCCCATACAAATCCCAGAAACCAGAAACGTCCGACGCGGCACTTGAAACATACTTCGACTCTATTCCACAAGCACCCATAATCCATTTATAACCGTCGAGCATGAATTTTAGTCCGAACTCCCAATTGAATACGCTTAGTCCGTATTCAGGAATCTCAGGATCTGGCCCGGCCGGGCAGGGCAAATCTGCCCGTCCATTCATCAATGCGTCCAAATATCGAAGGACAGGTACATCTGTACATCGCGTCCGACGTATGTACTTACGTGGCGGCTTATCCGGCGGATTGCATTGGGCCAGCAGGCAGGCGTACGTCGAAATTGCCAGAGGCGAGCAGGACATTTAACGCACTAAAGACGAGCTGTCGGGTGGGAAGATGGCCGACCTAAGAGGTCTTCCGTGTCGTTAAGCCAGCCGCAAAAACGGACACCGTCCTCCCCCTCGCACACCAAACACGAAGCCCTGCCAGTCTGACGTGAGCTCGCGTCGCGCACCCCGCAGGCGTGCGATTTAAATAATTGAGCCGGAATATGTACCCTCCTCCCGCTATCATCCCCTCGTCCCGCGAAAACGGATGGCCACTTATCTACTCTCGACTCCTCGACCCTCTTTCTCACTCCCTCCCTCGTCCGCCGTATAGTCTTTGACAAAATGTCCCCATCAATGAACGTCGCCGAGCGATCGGAAAAAATATTCTGGCTTTTGCGCGGTAGACCCGAGAATGGGCGCTTGGAAATGCATGGAAACGGCATTAAAAGAGGGCGTACATATAACTCATCTCTCGGCCTCTTTTTGCCAGCGCCGCGTCCGCGAAAATTGTGTCGCGGCGAGGTGGATTGAATTGAATAATGCAGCCGGCAATTCTCAGGCCGTGGCAAGGACGACGGAACCGCGGGGACGTGGTGTTAATAAATGAGACGAGAAACGATTCTGTCAATCATGCCGCGTGCGTCGGAGCGGAGTAGTGTGGCAGCGAGGCACGCGCGGGCTGGTGATAAAATGAGGAAGCTCGCGGTATAAAGCGGCGCGTTTTCGTCGATGCGCGTCAGCGTTCGTAATTAGAATTTAATGGGACGACATTATTCACGTCGATGGTGTCGGGCTCGGTGTTTGCGGCAACGGCGACAGGTGCGGCAAACTTCCTAGCACGTCTGTACCATCGCGATGACTTACTGATCATAGGTTGATTTATATTCAATAACCAGCGGTAAACGTGGGGTTAGTTACTCCCCGTGTCTACGTGCAATCACGTCCTGCCGTGCAAACGTGCCTGATGCTACGCACACACACCGACACGCGGCCGGCTACACATGTACAGGGTGACCGGCTCGACTTGGCGCGACGTCGAGCCTTTATCTAAGGGTGCCGAGTTGCCTTTTATTAGCCTCCGTAAACCCGTTTGATGTATGTCGCCTGATAAATAATCGTTCGTCCGCTTTAATGCTATATCCTGCGCAGGTGATTGAATTATTTTCATTTTGCTCTGCCTGCCGAGATGGCGAGCTGCTCGCGACTAGTTTCGCGTGGAACCGGATCGTGGGTCGCGGACTTGGGAGCTGGGGTTGGGACTGTTGGGATAATTTGATATTCAAATGTTCGATGGATGTTCGAATGGTACGAATAAACTTCGAATATCGTAATGTCCGAATATTATTACTCGAATATCGTATCCGAACTGGGTCTGGGATTATTTGAATATGGTATCCGAAGTAGGAACTAGGTACCGAAATTCTTCGGTATTCGAGTACTGAATGATACTTGGATAGTATTCGTGTTCTTGAATTATATGTACTGGATAATTCGACGAATATATATGACGTATGTGACGTCACGTGTGGGCAAAGTGGCGATGAAAGTTGTCATTAGGAATTATCTTTTGCCCAGGTGTGACGTAACGTATACGATTTTATCTTTGGTCTAACGTCCCGGACATTTTTTATAAAAGACTGTTTATTAAGAGTAAGGCACGATACGATGAAATAGCCTCATAAGCAAGTACACAACAAAACAAACAGAAATACGAAAAGTAAAAATTAAATGCGCACAATTCATACAGATTTTTCAATGTAATCCAGAAAACAGTCACGGACGTATTAAAACGAGAGAGTCTGCACTCTTAGAGTCCACCCTGTATACGCGCACGCGATCTTACGCAGACGTGCGTACGCGCATTGCCGGCCACTGTAAACTAGGTGATTGGACCCTTGTCGAGGGACAGGGTGGTTTCCGCCGTTCCGTATCCTCGAGCACCATATATATATATATATATATATCTATATATATATATATATCTATATATACACATACCCACGGTTCACGTCAAGTTGCCTCCGTCGTAAAAAGCCAGGACTTGCGCCGGCCGGAAGTCTCAGAACTCGAGCGGAAAGCCGATACGCCCGGTGGTCGCGGGCGCAATTTGCAACAAGTAAGAAGTGTACGACGCGAACTCGGCGTAATCATCAAGTACGGGACGAGCCGTTAATTCCGAGGCTCGGCGGCCGATCGATGCCGGCCTCCTTCGCGCACGTACGCCGGAAGAGCGAGCGTCGACAAAAATGAGGGCGGCACGGACGGCGAGCGGCGGCCTGACACAATTAAATCGTTCGCGCCACGCGTGAAACCGAAATCTTTATTTATCGCGAAACTCGACGAAGGGTGTGCGGGAGGAGGGCCGGGGCGGCTGGATGCGGGGCGATATTTTGCCGGGAATATATGATCCTTTGAAAAGGAATCTCGCGCGGCGTACATTTCTCGAAACACTTTACTAAATAATGTGCCCCTGGAACTCCGTATATCACTTGACGCGATAAGGGAAAGTCCGCGCGATATACATTATTTCCCCGAGACGACGTGCGTAGAGAGTAAGAGAGAGAGAGAGAGAGAGAGAGAGAGAGAGAGAGAGAGAGAGAAAGTGACGGGAGTGGAGAGAGACAGAGGGCGCGGCGACGAACATAAACGAAGGGAGAGTTTATATTAACATATATTCATAGTTAATATTCCGCTCGCGGCCGACGGCGTCCGGTCCCTCGGATTTATATTGGCCAAAGTGCATGCTTCGCTCGCCGAACGCCCGGCCGCCGGAAGCTGCAATTGATTGAAAACTTCCACGAGGCGTCTCGGCGCCGATTATCGTGTTTGCGGCCGCGAGATGACGGCTTTTTGATTCGAGTGGCCTCTTAACAGCGCGAAGGGGAGACTTTTCAATCTCGTCATATGCAGGCTGTCCGCTCGTCGCGACGCCTTCGGGATCAATCGTGGCCGTCGTGTGTCACATATTTAACGTGTGTGATTCGACCTTCTTTTTGGCTGAACGTGAACTTTTTTATTAACGACTCTTATTCTACAATTTAACGTACGATATATGAGATAATTTTTTGAACGATTGAACGATCCGAGTGACTCTAAACGGGGTGAAGAAAAGTTGGATTTACAGAAACTCGGTAGCTCACGTGGCGTATATTATGTACTGGCTTGATAGAAAGAGTTATTTTGAGGATATAAAATTGATGTCAATAAATAATCGTATAATAAACATAAGGGATATAATCTTGAATAGATAAGCCTACAGGGAAGCTCACCATGCAAAAAAATTAATAATTCACACAGTAGCAATACCGCAAGAGTTAATTGGCTATTCTATATGTATACAAAATTAGGGTTTGAATTTCGACAAATGTATTAAAACTTGTTCTTTTTATAATAAAATAATGTTGGGGTTAATTAGGAAAAAATCCTGAAATTTGTTTTTAGGCATTCGAATGGGTCAACTTTGGAAACTAAAATTAATTCGATATCACATCGAGCTTAAGAGATATTGACGATCTGTGATAACACATTTCACCCCTTTTCACCCCGTTAGGGGTTGGTTATCGAAAAATCCCTTTTTATTCAGTGCTCACGAGATGAATGGAACATACTCCCCAAGTTTCATACTTTTATATCAAGCGGATTGGACCGTACGTTGATGAGTCAGTCAGTCAGTTAGTCAGGACACTTTCTTTTACATACACAGTCGAATATCTCGTAAAGTATTTTCTTCAAGATAACCCTACCCTAATTCTCTAATACCCAGAATACCGAGAAGAATCGATAAATGTTAAAATAAAGTACAAATGCATTTAAAAAAATCGAATATTATCCTCTACCAGTTTTCTCTATCATAATTTAAAACCGAGAAACTTGTCTACCGATCGATTGTCTCACGCGCAGCGCACCCATTAACAAAAGATACCGAAATCGGACACCCGTCTAACTCAATGCTCTCCGCTCTCATCGTTTCAGCACCGACGTCGAGGCGGTCGCGGACACGAAGAGCGGAACGCTGAAGTTCGTGCGAACGCTGACCAATCTGTCGAAGGACGCCGGCGGCGTGGCGCACATGCGATGCGAGGTCGTCGGCGACCCACCCCCGACGAAGATTCGCTGGTACAAAAACGAGGCCCTCCTCGAAGAGAACCGACCCAAGGTCACCATCCGGAAGATACACGCCCAGGTAGACCCGGCGAGGACTCGCGATCAAATGTTAATCCTATTCAATGAAGAAATCATTCCAGACGCACGAGCACGCGGCCAAGAACATCGCCGGCAGCCGACTGAAGATCACCAGCCTGGACGTCTCGGACGTCGGATTCTACAGCTGTCGCGTGACGAACGGCCGTGACAAGATACAGAGCGAGGGTACCCTGCGAGTCGATTCCTCGCACAAGTGGCTCGGTGAGTACGCGTGATCATCGACGCGCCGTCGACGCTGACCTGACACAGTGTTTCCCAAACTTTCGACGTCTGTGTACCCCTTCTATCATTTTCGTAACGCAGAGTACGCGAATTAAAAAAAGAAAATTGCATATACTTTAATAACAGTCGAAATATAAGTATTTTGGAAGCGTGTGATTGTTTGCTCTGTTTTTCAATGAGAAATTTCCACTCAGATTTTTGGCATTATGAGGAATTGTTGGATTTATTTATTCAGTATGTTCTTGTTAGGCCAACGTTTCGGTTACTTTCCGTAACCATCATCAGCGCTACAATGGATATTTACACTAATAATTAATACGAAAGCTTAATCTAGGGGATATATTTCGTGTGTACTTATATTGTCCTTACCTAAGAATCTAAGTACAAACGAAATATACCACCTAGATTAAGTTATTGTAATAATTGATGGTTACGGAAAGTAACCGAAACGTTGGCCTACTAAGAACATACTGAACAAATAAGTCTAAATATTGCTCATAATACCAAAAATCTGAGTGGAACTTTCGTTTCTATTTTATTTTATTTTTCTCCTTATTTAGTACACAATCAAAAAATAAAATTCATTCGTAACGCAAGCGGTGCAGCACGCACCCCCACCAAACTCTTCCAGGGGTGGTGTACGTACTTTGGGAAACACTGACATGAGCTAACACATAAAGAGCCCGGAGAATTCCTCGGCGACACGGAGGAATACGTAACGCTCGGGCCGTTACCATAAAACGCGGAACGACTCGGCATTATGAAAATGATTATGCGCCCGAGTTTGCCTCCTTATCCGGCCAGTTACATTTTTATTTTATGCTACCCCCCCTCCCCACCTTCCTCGGCCTCAGACTCCAGTCATCAAACTGCCGGCCGAGAGCAAAATGAAATTCTTCCGCGTAACGACGTCGAACGACAAATTGCTACTCCGGAGGTGGCCTTCAAGCAGGATATTGCGCCGACGGAAAATATTCGGCGCATTAAATCGAACTGTATCCTAGCCGCTGCCAGACGAGGCCGCGGATAATCGCGGATAATTGGATAGATTACGGTTAATTTGATCCTGAAGATCGTTCATTTAGAAACCTCCGACTAAGTACTCTAACGCCGTCACGGGCGAACTTCCCTGAAGGGCTCCGGGTGGTTCTCGGAAACAAAGCAGACAGTTCTGCCGGATAGGGCTAACCTCGGCTCTTAACGAATTCTAATCTCGAGTGCGGCTGGTGTCTCGGTTGATACGCGATAAGGACGTCTTCTGCTCGCCCGCAGACATCTAGACGTCCGTCGAGGCATCCGAGCACACTCTTGCATGACAGCGGAACCGACGATTAGAATGAGAGGACGTGCGCGGAGGTCGGCCAGGAATAATACGGTACGCTGACAATGAGTGAAAAAAAAGTCAGTGAAGAACACGTTGTCTTAATACTGGGAAGAAGGGGGAGGTGCGGATAGAATTGCGAGGTTAAGGGCACTTGTCTTTATCGCGGGAGGTGGTGCGCCAACAGGCCGCCCTTTCTGCACCCCTCGCCAAGGACGAACTTCAATATTAGCCTTCTTCAAGATAAACTCCCGCGATCGTCCTGTACCTTCTTCGAGCGCTCTTCCGGCGAGAACGTAATTCTCGGCCGGATCTGTCCTTTCGCATGACACGGCACGCCGGAAACTTCTGTCAGTGCCAGCCGACGATGCTCTTATCCCTCGACATCCTCGTGGCACGTTGACGTCGGCTTACGGTATGGCGCGGTGGAGGAACATTTTAACTTCGCTTCGTTCAGCGAGGCATTTAGGGTAAGGTTGCGATCATTGGACCACCG
The DNA here is from genome assembly GCA_963942575.1 of Priocnemis perturbator. Lineage (NCBI taxonomy): Eukaryota > Metazoa > Arthropoda > Insecta > Hymenoptera > Pompilidae > Priocnemis > Priocnemis perturbator. The sequence goes on from OZ012654.1 coordinate 1,760,652, forward strand.
CTATCGTGTTGATCGGTGAGTTGTGTTGGTGGTGTAGGTGCTATGATGATTTATTAAAACTGAAACGAAGGTGAGGCTGTTTTTTTTTAATTAGATTTGATTGTACATTCAATTGTGGAAGCAAATTTATGCATTTTTACGATAATAATATTTGGGAGGGTGATGGGTTAGGTTTTCTGTGTTCTTTCATAATTCGCGACTTATTATTTACCAAAAAATTATGAATTTAAAAAAAAAACAATCTTTACCCAGTTCCTTAGATGCGATCAAGCGATTTAGTTCTTGATCAAACCTTTCCCCGACTTCTCTCACCGTTCTCGACATATTTCACGAAACAGAAAATTCTAATTTCCTTTCAAGCAGAGATTCACGAAAACTAGACATTCTCCGGCTGGACCACTTTACTCGTGCACAAAATTTCAGAATTTCCTCAACTTCCACCTTGCCCACCTTCCCCCGCCAGTCCAGTGCCAGATTTTACAGGGCCGCTCGAAAAACAGACGGCGACCCCCACGTCCCACGGCAGTAATACACCATGTAATGAACTACTCGAAGGATCTCTCCTCGCGGCCCCGGGGCGACGAAACAAAACTAGCAGAGTTTCCGGGGACGAAGTTAGCCGGGGCGCGACGCCCCTAACAAATTCTAATCAAATCCCGCGCCGGCGTCCCGGCTAATGCGCCGGGCGTCGAATCCGGCACGAGGAAGAAAGCGTAAGGGCTCTCGGCGGGCTGAAAAAAGAGAGAAGGGACGCGCACGGTACACCCCCTCCTCGGAGGAGCGAACTTTAATATTAGCACTCTGCAAGTCAAACTCGACGGAAAATTAAAACTTGGCCCTCCGGCTCGATCTCTCGCCTCGGACAACGTCGGGTCGAGAGAGAGAGAGAGAGAAAGAAAAAAAAGAAAGTACAGCTGCGCGAAGATTGCGGGATTACACACGCTGCTGAATCGTAAGCGGGCGCCCCTGCGGTCGCCCGAATATTCGGCTTTTATTAGCCCGCACCATTACGACATTAACAACTTTATGAATACCCTCGTTATCGGCGCTTCTATTCCAATTTTGCCCGCGTAATGACGCCGCGCACGTTCTGCGCCCTCTGATCTCCGGCGGCTCGCTACGAAGCGCCCCGTATTTATGTAATTCGTACTGCGCGGCGCCATTGTTCGCGTAATTGTGACCGTTTATTTAGACATCTAGTCGGCCGTGCGCTCCACCCCTTTCTAAACAGCCCTCCCGCCGCACGAAACTCGATCGTCCAGCTCGAACGGCCACCTCGAGCGTGTTAACCGTGTCCGGCAAACCGCGCGGGCCCCGGCCGCTGCGACTGGTATTTAATTCCGACGCTGTAAACAGAAGTTTCATTAGCGCGGAGAGTCAATTATTCAGAACGCGTGCCTAATAAGCCGTGGCGGGTAGCAATTTCGCGCGATCCGCTGTTGCTTCCCAATTACAGGCCTACACGGACGCGTTCCTTGAGGGGAGTCGGGGACGAGCACTCGCGAAGCGAGTACATTTCTGGCTGACGGCTATATTTTTTGGGCACCTTTTTTTAACACGTTGTCTGCCGAAAATGTTAAAAAAAAATACGTCATGAAATTAATGTTAATCGTGTCAAGTAAAGCGTTAAGAATCTATTTTTCAGAGTCCCATGGGACAAGTTTTTTCGTCACCCGAATATGGGTGACGCGGCAGTCAACGTGTTAAGGATGAATCGGACAGACGGTTTGAACGAAAGTTAATGATAGACGATGAAAATGCGTACATATTTAGGCATGTGAATAATGTAGTTGAATTCCGCGTCACCCAGATCTGGGTTAGGTCTGAGTGACGGAAAGGGTTGACTCATGAATATAGATTTTTAGCGCTTTACTTGAAACGAATAACGATGATGTGGACGTTGAACGGGTTAGTATGTAATTGGTGCTACAAAAGATTTATTTTCTATTTCAAATCAAAGTTACGGTAAAAATTACGATTACATATTTGGTAACGCAGCACAGAATTTTTGATGTCGACTGTACAACGGTTAAAGCTGATGACAAAAGGGCGTAAATTCATGAATTATCATCTTCTGAACTATGTAGTAATGAATTCTGCCATTTTTTACGTTAAAATACGTCATCCCTCAAAATTTCAAGAATTCCTGCGATTTTCTTATGTGTCTCCAATTCCTTCTTAACTTACAAAGAAATGCCGGCGGGAAACATTTTCGTGCTGCCTGCACGTGCTCAATATTAATATTTTCAATTGTTTAAGGACGCCAACGTTTCAGTTCAGAATCTGAACCCTTGTCAACACCGTGATATTATTAACAGAATCGTAAGAACATAAAAGCATGAAAAAAGCAATACATTTGTAAAAACTACAGATTATAATCCTCGCTTACCATTAACGAAAAACAACTGAAAATATTGTCCCAAAACCAAAGCTCTTTATTCCTCAAAACAAAGATCTCGAAAAACACTGAATACGAGGAGCAAAACTGAGCAAGTTGTTCTTTAATGTTCGCCGGCGTGCGCGAACACTGGGAAGGGTGAGTGGAGTCTGGGTGTCCCAAACACGCTCGCCTTCCTAATTCTATTATCCTGCCGGCTTTTTAACGAAGAGCCGGAACACTTAGTCACCCCGACGACGTCGCGAGCGGCGCCCGTATTTACATAATTCCGTGATAAATGTCGAACGTAGCAGGGCGCGTCCGATGACGCCGGACATTGAGCGAGACGAATTACGGGGCGGATTGTTAACGGACTGCCGACTATTTTTCTTCCGTTCAAACGGGCACAGCCACGCGGCACCGCCCCATCGTTGATGTTCCGCGAAACAATAATTCGCCTTTGCCGATTTAATTATATCGTAATTATGTTCGTCATTCATTTCGGTCGGCGGGGCCGTAATCAAATTTGCCCGGGCGAGTGCCTCCCCGTTTTATCTCGCCGGGCGCACGTATTGAATTTGGCCGATAATTAATTTTCATACACCCATATAAAGCGAGCGCGCGCGCGCGCGCTCCGTCGAGGCCGCTTAATTTCCCGATTATACGAGTTACGTCGCGTTTAACACTTAAATCGCCCCATTAATGGCCGCTTCTTTTTGAGCGACTCGAACCATCAATTCCGACCCTTAATAATCGTCAACAATACGCTATTTTCAAGTGTCCCACTCAACCTGGTCCCTCAAAACGAAACCATCAAGTAGCGGGCTAAAATAATGAAAAAAGAAGTTTGCTCGTTAGTCCAGCCTGACCCCGGGTACATTAATATTGGATAGCCGACGAACAGAGGAGTCGCAGCATCTATATATACAACACATATAGCGCGCAGTATCTATATCCGTGGTGCACAGTGCAGAGGCTCCCACGAGGAATCAACACTGCGTTATCCTTGCTCGGAGGCTGTTCAATTTACGGCCAAGTTAGTGCACACAAAGCGCTGGTGTGAGCGAGAAGGAGTGAGGCGGGGTGAGGTGGAAGGAGGGGGGGAAGGAGAGTTTCGAACTACGTAGGCATGTAATCATGTACAGATAACAGTGTACTCGTATATATGCGCGCGGAGAAGCGAAGATTCTATCGTGCCAGCAGCTGCGTCCGTAAGAGAATGCCGCGATAATGAAGGCGAACCTTCGTTACCTACGTCGATTCGCGAGGAACGCCGGGGTGCCGGATAAAAGTGACTGCCCTATCTAAAGCACCCCGACCGAGCGCTTTTTCCGTGATAAACACGATGGTTCGCTGCTCGAGCCGGGAGAGTCTATGTAAGAGTTAAGGAGGAATCGGACGCACATAAGAAAATCGCAGAGTTTCTTGCAATTTTGAGGGATTATGTATTTTAGTGTAATAAAGGGGCGTACCAAATTTCAGAATTCCCTGCTGCATAGTTCGGAAGAAAATAATTGATTCATTTAACACGGTTTGTTATGGAGAAATCGCAATTGCAGCTCTTTTGTCAGTAAGTTTAACACGTGTACGCTCAATAACAAAAATTCTGCTCCGCGTTGCCAAATAATGGTAATGTTTACCGAAAATGTTATTTACGGTAAAACGGTCTCTTATAGAGAAATCCCAATTGAAGCTCTTTTGTCATCAGATTCGGCAGTTGTACAGTCAGTATCAAAATTTCTTCGCAGTGTTACCGAATAATGGTAATTTTTACCGTAAAAATGATTTTAAACGGGAAGTCAATATGCACTACATTATCCACATTTGTAAATATGTACGCAGTTTCGCCATGTGGTATTAACTTTTGACTAGATCGTCTGTCCCATTCTTCCTTAAGGTCTTCTCGTTCGCTGCTTGTAAATGAAGTGAGGAAAGAAAGATTCGAGGAGCAGAGTTTGTTGGGCAGTGACGTCGAACGAAACGGAATATAGATTTGGTTCTCGCAGCTGCTGGGTTTGCGTTCAGCGAAACAAAATGGCGCGTCGGTAATTCGGTCAACGAAACTGTTCGGCCCGCGCGGAATGATTGAAAGCGTGCGTTGCTTCGACGGCGCGTCGATATAATCGATTTAACGGCATAGTTCCGCGCACGCCGCTTTCCCCGGGCACACGTCGTACATTTGTATAACAGGCTTTAACGATTCTGCCCCGCGCGAAATATCAGCCACCGGTGTTACGACCTCCGATTTACAGTCGCGCGCGATTAAGTGGCTTAACTGGAAACTCTCCGTCGCTGGCGGGAAGCTCGACTAGAAGTTCGGCCGCGTTCGTTCGATCGCACTTACGAGCTCGTGGATCAGCGGCCAGATCTGCGGGATTCAGAACAAGAACCATTCCCGTTGGTGGATCAGTTGGTTTTCTTGGGAAGTCAATCGACATATTATAATTTTAGTCAATTCTTTAAGATTATTCTCTATTCTTGTTTCAAAAGGAACTTTCTCCAATTCAGAATCAATCATAATCGTGTTCAACTTTATTTTACGGAATTTTCACGATTATTTACGATTATAATATCGTTTTTCGTATTTCATACCAATCAACCATACGGTCCTTACACGGAGAGTACATTACACTTGCCTCTTTATCACACTCCAATTCGACAAATATCACTTCCGACCAAATCGTCTTCAACGTTATTAATAGACGAACCTATTGACGTACAATTACATATATATAAACATTCGTTATTACTAGAGTGAATCGAAGTTCTTCAAAGTGACGCAAAACGCAAACTCGATATAATTGTAAGTAAACCCGCGCACGTACAATGTACACAGAAGACCACGTACTCGTGTTATTAGCGGAATTTTCGAGGGGAATGAGAAAAGTTCGCAAACGCAATGTAAAAGGGAAACAAGACGCCGTTAAAAGCGGACGTCGCAGAAAATGAGCTGGCACGGAACGTCCGCCTCGAGAGTTCGATAGCGCCCACAGGTTCGCCAATACGCGGAGGTGGCAGGCAAACTCTAAACGCGAGCACACGCTAAAGGTCGGCCTTATCTCTAATCGCGAGGTTAGTCACGCCTGCCTCCTCTCGAAGATGCTTTTGCGCCCCGGGGCACCGCTTTAACTTTACACGAACGTTGCCTCACCTAAGGCCTCGTTCACTCCGAAAGACCCGGTATGTATCTCGTGAGCACAACGAACTTTCCTAGCTTCAGACACGAGCGCCGCTCGAATAGTCCCAGGTTCCAGGCCGAGCCTTATCAAATAATTCAACCGTACGCGACGTCAGGAAACGTGCGAAAAATGATTTTCATACTCGTTACTTGGACTACTTTTAATATATTTATATAATATATAAATTTTTATATAATATATATGTTTATATAAATTATTTTATTTATTGTATTTATTTATTTATCTATTTATCGATCTAGTCGTTCAGTTTTTTGTTTTATTGCTCTCTCTTGTTCTTTTTCTTTTTTCTTTTGTTTTTTGTTATTATCTGCTTCAATTTACGATTGTTACCATATTATATTACGTTACGTTGCACTTACATATGTGTCCTCTTATAGATCTTATTTTTGTACACACTCGATTTTTCTCGTTTAACTGAATTAGATTAAATTAAATTGAATATAATATAATTTTTTACTACCAAGTAATATAGTAATTTTTTAATATTTTTTTGTACGTAGGATGTGTACGAGGTATTGGCATAGGTTTGCGTGCGGAACAATGAAAGTGAGGCTCGAAAGTGGAACGTGTCCGCAATTGTTCCGTCGGACGTGCGTGATGGTTTTCTTTTCTGTCATTCAACTTTGAATTTTCATCTAGAATAATTCTGCACGCTGAGGTAGATTTTCGCAGGCTCCTCGAAGTTCCGCGCGACATCGCCTGTCAGAAATATAATAGGAGCGTGCAATTCAGACACACTGTTATGATAAGCTCCCTCGTGCGCTGGCTTCTCTCTGTCTCTACGACTCTCTCCCCGACTTTCTCTCTCACTCCTACGCGCCCTCGATGCATCATTGTGCTCATTGGCGTAAAGTCCCAGCTATTGGCGAGGGGAAATGATCCTTGAACATGAACTACGTGCAGTCGATCAAGAAATTGGAGAGCATATTTCTGTCAACATCTTCTCTCGACGTCCGTTAATATAATTTTACCTATATATACATATATAGGTCTGTGGTGGTTGGTCGGTTACAATTGTATTAATAGACGTAGAGGAAAGTGGCTGGCAGAAATATGCTCTCCAATTTCTTGTTCGAGTGCGCGCATATACAGGGTGATTCTGGCAACTGGGACGAGCTATAACTCTTTTCTAAAAGATGATATAGAAAAATAGTAGACAAGGGCCCGGTGCAAGTGCACTTTCTTTTTTTAACATTCTCGATTCCTCTCACTATTCCACGTATAAAAATACTTTACGAGACATTCGACATTTTAGGTCAGAAATGTATTTTATTATTTTTTTTGTTATATATATGTATTAAAAAAAATTGATCGTAAAACAAAGTTGGCTCTGTCCCTATTGATCAGACGATCCCACACAACCCAAAGGGATGGTCCATTTTTTTCCCGGAATAATCCTCGTCGACCCTTCGAAGTCCCGCGCGTAAACAATATCATTGTCCGTCGCGCCATGATTTACACTACGTCGTATCGCGTAATTGAACGTGGCACGATTAATTGGCTCACGTTCCCGTTGTCGCGCGCACGCGAGGGCCATCAACAAAACGGGCGCGAGGTGAAACGTAATTATTGTCACCCGTGAAACAGCCTGTAGCCTCTTGTAACGACGAAGAGCGCGCGCGCGCGCGCTCGCCTACATCGACCTCCCCTCCACGACTCTACGGAGTGTGGGGGTGGTGCAGATGCATGTGCATCCCGTTGCTCGGTGCATACAACACGCCCTCAGCCCGGAGGGCCAGGAAGGATAATTTCGGATAACCGCACCGGTCAAACATGCACAACAGCAGGGCGTAGCCACATGAAACGCCTGATACATAATAATATCGACTTTTTTTCGCGCGCGCACACGCGTCGCTCGCCGCGAGTCATATTGAAAATGACACGACCCCGCCGGCCTCTCTTTCCTCGCGCATCTCGATAATGCTTGCTCCGAAAAATGCGAGCTCGACGATAAATAATGCACGCGAGCGGCAGAAACGGCCGAATAATTATGTTGGTATATCAAATGAAATCGTTGCAATTTTCGTCGACTCCGGTTGCAGAAATGCGAGACAGAGGTCGTCGATACAGTCGCAGCGTGTGTGTGCGTGCGCGGTGTCGGACGATGTGCACAGGGTGACGCAATGGAAAATATGATATGCTAATGGGAAGTGTAATCGTTCCAACGACACAGAACGAACCGCGACCGCGTACTTTTTCGCGCGCATGTAAATCAGACGTGGCGGGCCGCGGGAGGCTGGCGTGAAAGCGTCGAGGGATCGTCCGCTCCTCGCTCGACTTCCCACGAAGTGTGAAATTACACGCCCGCGATCTAGGCGCACGCCTAAGCGGCACCGAGCAGCGCCGGCCGCTGGCGAAAGATCGGGACGGAGAAAGGCGGCAGAGAGGGACCTACTTCCACGTCATTTCGCGTGCAATTACGCCGTGAGAAGTTCCCCGGCGCGGATTGCATGCGCTCGTTCTCTCGCCGCGAACCGACACTTCCTCCTCGCGATTCCTACTTCATTACCAGCGCGCGTACCGACGAAACATTCGAGATATTCGAAAGAATACATAAATACGAGGTACCAATTTTCGGCACACCGCAGTGTCATTTTAACAGGTTTATCGCCGCGTCGCCCATATATGGGTGACGGATGTGCTGTGTGACCGTCACCCACATGTGGGTGACTATACTTTTTGTCAAGTTAACACGTGGGAACTTTGTAATGGCGCTCTTCTTACGTCTATCACAGCCAATCGCTCTGTTTACATTCTTGCGCTCCTACTGTCGGATAGTTGGGATTCACGCTGGGCGATCAACTTTTTAAACGCGCTACCCGGTACGTGGCGGATTCTCGGTAACGTGCTACCGATATAATTCCCGGGTGTCGCTGTCGGCCAATTCATTAAAAGGTTCCACAACACCGTTCGGCCCTTTGCCTTTTCGCTCTTGTTGTCCGCCGGCGCCTAAGGATTCCTGCCCACCCTCCCAGGAACCGTGTCCTTATCTCTTTCCGCTTCTCGTGTAGCCGCGACCACCTCGAGTGTCGTTCTCTACTCTTTTCCCCGTCCATTTCTCCCGCACGATTTTATTCTTCGTACTGCACTCTCATCTACTTCTCTCTGCTTCCCGGTTCCTTCCTTTCTTCTCCCACTTTGTCCCCCGATCACTTTGGTGGCCTCTCACTCTTTCTCTCTGTCTCTGTCTGTCTCTCTGTCTTCATCCGCTTCTCTTCTCCTTTTATCTCGCTCGTTCTGCTTCTTCAGAACATCCTGCCGTGCCTTTCTCGTGTCTCAAGTCCACGCCATGTACGTCGTGCATAGCGAAACAGTCGAGCGATAACCCGGCCGATTTCGTTTTGCCTTAACTAGCTCGTGTTTCCACCGGGTCTCCTTTTCTGGATCGGATCCTCCGACTGGCAGGAGGATCTCGATCGGCGTGCCTTTCCGAGAAACGTTTAATCTCGCGACAGCCTTGCCGCGTCCGCGCGCTTAAACGGACGAGATTTACCGAGCGGCATGAAGATTTAAATACCTGTGTCTGAAGTCGGGCTTGCTTGAAATATTTGGTATATTAAGTGAATGCGTTCTTGTCGCTTGAGAATTGACGATTAATGAGTGTTTGCTCTGTCCGCGTTTGGGAACGCAGTGGGTTTCTTGATCAGGGGGTTATTAAATGAAATGATCTGTTTTTCGGAAGACTGTAAGGGAGGATTGATGAATTGTCGAGTTTCAACGAAATGGGAATGTTATAGTTAAATGTTTTAGGACCGTTTATAATTGGGTAGTCCGATGATTCTCAGGAAAAAGTCAATGCATTATGCGGCCTATTTAGAGACCAGATCTTGTCCAAGTACTCAGACGTACAGCTAAAACTGTCATCGAATCGATTTATTTGCTTATAATATGAGGTGTTGTTCGCGTATTGTAGCGGTCAGAAATATTAATCATAAAATTCAGCCTAGCGTTTCGATACTCCTCTGTCTCATTATGGAAGGCAAAGAAAGAAAACGTTAGACTGAATTTTTTTATTAATATTTCTGACCAGTACAAAATTAATAAAGTCAAGCAAAATTTTATTATTAATATTTTTCACCAGTACGAAATCAAGCCGAACGTTTTCTTCATCTGTCTTTGACAATGACACACAGGAGTGTCGAAACGTTAGGCTGAATATATTATTACTAATATTTCTGGCCGGTACAATACGCCAGCAAACAATGCCTCAAAATAGAAATACACCCACACCTCGCTTTACGGCCTAGATACGTTCTGGAAAAGTTGGTCGTAAAGCGAAAAGCCGTATAACGAATCAATTATGAAAACCTTCCTCATATTTTCGAAAGCAATTGAAACTAAACAGAAGGTCGCTAACAGTACAGCATTTTTTTTGCCGTATAACGAAACGTTGTGGGCCAGAAATCGAAAAAGTGCCATAATTAAAAAAGGCCGTTATAGCGAAATGCCGTATAAAAAGCGGCCGTATAGCGAGATACAAGTGTATTTAAGTATTTGAGGTCTCTACCGTTGGTAACTCCACTTTTTCGACCCCATCGATTATTCCACTTCTTTCCGGTGGATGCGGACGAAGAATGAGCAATCCGGAGCGTAATATCTGGCCGCGCAAACACCGATAGCATCCAGTCGCTATCGAGAAATTGGGTCGCTATCAAAAAATTGAGTTTCCCACCCCATCGCGCCACGTGGCGAGATGGAACCCAACAGGCGCGCGCGCCTGTTTGCAGGCCCCTCGTATACGGTTTACGATGTACAGAGTTCGAATTGGATGGTCACCGATATTGCAATAATCCTGTTCCGTGTGTCATCTAAATAGAGAACCCGCGCGATAGCCGAACCGACAATTGCTCGGGCAACATTCTGAAACCTACTGTTGACGATTATGAAGTGCGGCCTCGGTAAGCTAGGAGAGCGAGCAAATAAAGTGCAGCGGACGGACATCGTGCGAAGCGCACGCTGTACAGTATACGTGGTTGCATCGAGCGTACGAGGTACAACGGGCGCACGCGTGTGCGTGGGATATAGATGCACGAAATGCGTGCGCACGTTATCGTTATCGCGCTGGGGTGGACTGGATCGCGTTATCATCGTGATCGTCGTTGAATCACAATTTTTCTCGGCTGCACGCGCATGCGATGCTACATGCACGGAGCGTCACGCGAAGAAGTGTACGCGTACCGTTTTATTCGACAGGCTGATACTAATGAATTGTGCAGAGTGAAGACTAATACTAACAATAAGTACGAGTACACTTTGCAGCATACTCTACTCTCATCGTTTTTCCATCATATCTTTAGTTTCTTATACTCCGCCACTCGAAGAATTTGATATTTCGAGTGGCTAGATTTTCTTCAACAATTTTTCGGAAGTACTCGAAGAACTCGTGACGTCATAAGAATCGCCCTGTACACTGAAGGATCGAGCTTTACGTGCACAGGCTTACATAGCATCGCGTGCGGATTCGTGGTTCGGGGCTAACGCCCGTAGTCCCTCTAAAAGCTGGGCTTAAAGGACTTAACAATCCGCATTTCACGTAATCTCGCATGAATCTTCATCGTTTGCGCTCCCAGGCCGTGCACAGTGCTCGACCTCGAACATACCGTCTAGATTTGATGCTGCGACCCCTTGCACATACATCCTCCGGAGTCTCCCGGAAATCCCTGCAATTTGCTTGAAATTCGCCCAGATGTCGCAGGTGATACTGGAAAGTACTTGCCAGCTCGGCAAATCGATTTCCTACTACCATCGAGGCCGACGGCGAAGTGTATTTAGACGTTGAAAACATTTAATAGCGCCAGATTCATATGGCCCGATAAACAACGTCATATTTGCCGCGCACACGCGGACGCGGTGGCATTATACGCGGTCGATCGTATCGCGACATTTTCATGTAACGATCCGTTAAAGGCTCGGAATCCGCGTGCTGGTCAGATGGATGTAAACGAGTGCGCCAGTCTGCGGAGCGTGTAACTTTTAATGATAAGAAGGAATATTAGCCGCGCTCGTTGCGGCTGGAGATTCGAGACGAAGATTGCACTGCGACGTCATGTAAATACTGAAATCGGTCCAGTGCGAGCGGAGCAGCGCGTAACGCGTGACCAATCTGACCAATCCGAAACGATACCCGGTCGATTATATTATTATCAGTCGACGAACGGTCAGTCGATACTTTCGACCGTCAAAACTCGCCGAAACTACCCCCGTACACAGATACACGCGTATACGTCAATTTTCGTCCGTCCGATGGAATTAAATGTCTCGAGCGAATTTTTGAAAACGAAACGAAACAAAACAAAAAACAACGTAAAATAGAAGACAGACAAGCGTACGTCGAAATAAAAAAAAAAAAAAAACACCGACAGTGGCATCGCGGATCGATGTTAGACTCAATTTTCACGTATCTGTCTGATTGCGAATTGATCCCTGTGTATCGAATGAATGCGCCCGCTGTCCGTCGACATGGCGATTTTTTTTTGTGCTCCCTCTCTGTCTCTCTCTCTCTCTTTCTCTCTCTATCTATCTCTATCTCTCTATACGTCGAAACTCCGCTGGACGTAGGCAGCGAATTTCCGCGAGCGCAATTGCACCGAAGTTGCCGGTGTTAATAATAGAGACGTTGTCTGTTCACACTGCGTTACAGAGGGACACATGTAATCGACGCGTGATCCGCGAGCTTTTCAGCCCTCCAGGCCTTTTATCGGCACCACAGACGGCAGGAACACGTACGCGTCCGGCTTGTACGCATTTTTCGAGCCATCAATTTCGCCTCACAATTCGGCGTCATCGAGTCGATAACTTAAATTATAAATATATCCCGAAGCGCTGCTAAGCGCTTTGATCTAGGCTCCGAGTTGAAAGCGAACGCCGACTCTGAACTCCTGCGTCAAATGTGTTCCAGCGCTCGAATTTTCGGTGCATTTTAATGAGAAAGCGTTTCCATTCGATATATGCCGTATTTTGACGTTTATTGTGCACGGCCGCGCTCCATTAGAAAGGCTCTCTTTGAATCGTCCAATGCAATCGTGAAAGCAACTAGTGCAGGGGAGTGCGACAGAGAGAGAAAGAGGGATAGAGAGAGAGAGAGAGAGAGAGAGAGAGGGGACTGAACATGGGGATGGGCTGGTATGAAACCGACAATATGAATAGATTGAAACTGCGCTCGCTCTCGCTGCAGAAAGCGACCCTTTCCGTCGTCCCGCCGCTTTTTTCCACATTTATTCCATCATTTTTATTTACTCCTGCGCTGCGGGCGCGCGCTGGACGATTTTGCATTAACCGAAAAAAGCATCCTCTCGACGTTTCGAACGAATCGCAGCCACTCGGACGATTTCACGCCGTTAAACGTGCACCTCGTGAAATCTGCCCGCGAATCGCGAATAGCGCGACGGGAGAAAAATATGGTGGTAATAAAAAAAAAAAAAAGGAAGCAAAGAAAAAAGAATCAAATAAATGTACGCGATCGACGGACAGGGGTGGACGGAAGCTGCGTGCGAATCGCGATTCGCTATCTCCTTCGGCATCATTAAGTAATTACACTTCACGCCGGCCCTGCACCCTGCAACACGCCGTTAATGGCGTGTCAGGAGCGAGGAAATCATTGTGTGCCACCCCGCAGGGGTCCTGCGCAACCCCCGGGGCATATTTTTATAAATTACAAACGCACCAATGTAATCGGCCGCACGCGCCCTCACGAACTCTCCTCTTCCGCTTGTATTCTGCGAACGAAGATTCGTACGGATTAAAACGCGGTTCGATATTGTAGACTTAATTGCGCACGAAAGAAAGAGTGCAATGCTTGGTGTGTATGTAGGTGGACTAGGAGTTTCTAGGAAAAATCAACTTCCGGTTGGTTAAAATCTGCAGTACAGTATGCGAATCGGTATTACAGCTGAATTCGACATATACAGGGTGTTCCGGGTTTTTTATTTATTTATATATAAAATAATGTATATTAGAATAATAGGTCGTTTGAAGCTTTATTAAAAAGTTATGACGAAAGTAGGAATTTTTTAGGGAATAGTATCGGACAGTAGGCTCACGCAAAGTTACTGCGACAGTGTAGGACAGTTTTGACGAATGACTTCAGTATTAAGACCCACTATGAATATCGCTCATATATATTTACTCTAATTGGAAGGTTCAATACTTTCCCTACCGCTTCTTTCAATTGTCTGTCTGCCAAAGCAACACCAAAACAAAGGCATCACGCCGACATTAAAGACCCTACAATCAGGCTCACGAATTATACTTGTCGAAAAGCACTAGATATAGCACGTTCGTATACGTTCACTGTTAATTTGTCGCTTCCTCGCACATCTGTGTGATTTGCAACTGAAGCCTGCAGTGTTCATTCCGTTGAAAAATGACATATTATTTAACCCCCCTAGTAGCACAAAATATTGAATACATATGTATCAAATATAAAAAAGATATTGAATCTCTTTTTAATATTTAAATATTTATGAAATATTTATTTCAAGTACAGAAAGAAATATCTTTTCTCAAATATTTATCAAATATTTATTTGACATTCGAAAAGAAATATCTTATTCAGATATTCAAAAGATATTCAGAAGGTATTCAGAATCGAATATCTTTTTCAGATATTCGGAAGATATTCAAATCCGATATTGTTCCCATGTTAAAAAGCATTGCTTAAAAAATATTCTTCTAATATTTGAAAAAGTTATTTACCCAATATTTCTGTGCTACCAGGACCATCTTACCGGGTCTCCAGCCGACACGAGTCGAGCGCCGAACAATGACGGCGCGAGTAATTCGAACGGACGATAAAGAGGACGTTTAAACAACGGCCCCGGTCATCGGGAAATACATCCGACCCGGGCGATATTTCTTCATTTTCCCGCGCCCCACCGGCGGCGGCCGTTAATTAGTGGCGGACAAAAATGCGGCGCGCAAAATTTCGGCCGTGGCCGCTCGTTACAGTTAAACGGCCGCGCTCGTTCGCTCTTCCGATGGCGCGGCGACGTAAACGAAATAAATATGTTTAATAGTTAATCAGTATAATGGACGTCAGGGGGTGGGGGGTGAGGAGGGCAGGGCTTTGCAGACGAGCGAATTCGGCCGATTTCGTTGAGCGCAACATGCCAGTGGGGAGGTCCGTAGGCAACACGGATTTGCTCGGGAGTGCTCGCAACGATTCGAAATCGAATTCACGCGCGACCGAACGTGTTTATTTTCCGCGCGCGTCATTAGCCAGGCGCGCACAAAGAACACCCCCGTTTTCCCAGCGGTTCCTACCGTCCAAGTTCCGAGCGGCCGTTGGCACGTGTGACCGGTCCGGCCCGGCGGACGGGCTCGGAATTGAATGTCGCTGCCAAGAAATGGATTTTGCGGGGCGTAATAACGGCCGCGGGCCAGAGGCATTCTAGAAATTTGCCCTCTATCGCGCGCTTTTCAGCAGATTAACGGGAATGTCACCGGAGGCAGGAAATACTGAAGAGCGGCGTGGCGAGCGGTTTCATTGGGCGAGTTTGAGGGCAGCGGCATAAACCGATACGCGGGAGTAACGTGCATACGTTGGGGTAGAAAAGAGGGGGGGGGGGGTGAGTGGGTAGCGGCTATGTTTAATAAATACATGACCGGTGCCTGCCGCTGCATAGTTTACACAGCCGAGCGATTTACTATCGTCCGCGAACGCGCTATGCGCCGTGTGGCCGAGGGATTATCCCGAAATGTCGATGCAGCGGCTCCCGCCATTGCAATTTATCCGTTTTCCCAATACGCCGAGACCCTGCCGACCGCGTCTATTTCCTGCAATTTCCTTTTTTTCCACCCCCTGACGATTAACGAGAACCGAAATTATCTCTCCGCTTTCGCGTACCTGCCTCCTCTTCCGCTTCTCAATTCCGAATATATTGATGCCGAGTGAGCACTCGTTTGCCGACGACACGCTTAATCTCGGAATTATGTCTCGAGAGTTGTTACGTAGGGGACAGCATAATTCTTGTTCGAATTTCGCAGGGCTGTTGATCGAGTTTGCACGCTTGTGACGGTGTGTTCAGACGTTGAACTTGATGATAATTATATATACATATATATTTATATATCGATATGCATATATACATATATATATGTAAAGAATTGATTCTTGCTCTGGTTCTGATTTTTTTAGACTTCGTGGTATGCAGATCGTGATTATCTTAAAACTTCGTGTCTTATTCGTTGTACTTGGCGTTAATATTCGGTCGTTTCAAAGAAAAATGCATCGTCCAACGTTTCAGCCGGGTTCTCTAAAAAAATCGGAACTAGAGCAAGAATCGATTCTTTTGGTGGAAAGGATCAAGTTCAAGTTCAAGAATGATAAACGCTGCAGATTCTCTTAAAAAATACAAAAAGAAAATCCATTTTGGAACAATCCATTTTTTGGGGTAAAGAATCAAGTTCAAGATTAATAAATGCTGTACATTCTCAAAGTCCAAATACAAAAATTGACTTCTGGGGGCAAATAAATCGATTCTTCAAAACAATCGACTACCAAAGAATCGAATCGGAATCGAACATCCCTAATTGGTACATATTTCGCGAAATAAACCGGGTCGTTCACAGAATATCAAGAGCAGCGGCTAATCGGGGTGCGGAATGATCGGGCACAATGAAAAGCCATCGCCTCTCGCGAGGCAGTGAAATCCGGAGTTATGTCGCTGTCGTCTTCGGAATTAATTGAAACGCCTAATCGCGTGGAGGCGGGGGCGAAAAGAATGGTGGGCCGTTTGTCACGCCTGGCTAACGATCGAAAATATTCGCCGCAAGCGGCGCAAGAGTGCTTATTAAGCCGGCCGCCGGAAACGACACTCTCGGCGTTCGGCGCGCGATAAATCTTCGATTTTAAAGGACTTATGGTAATCGAGTGCCGGCACCGCGCGCCGCGGGCAGAGTGTCGAGGAGTGTCGAAGCCACTGTAAATTTCGCGCGAGCCAACCGGCGAGGGGGTAATTTCCAGCGGAACCCTTTCACGAGAGGATAATCCGAAAAACGATCAACGCCGGGAAGCTTATTAAGGCTTCTCGCCCGCCACCACTATCTCGCCCCCACCCCCTTTTCCTTCCCAGCTTTCTTCCACGGCTTTCTTCCGCGGATCCGCGCGACCGTTTCCAATTAACGCGGGAAAAAGAGTTATGATCCGACTCGCGCGCGCGCGCGCCGGCATTATGCCGCGGATTAAAAGTTCGCGGTCCATCGCGCCGCTATATCTCGCCGCCGCGAACGATATTTCTCATCAAGATCAACAAAAGGCCGGCCGGAAGACGCCTCGAGCCGTTTGTCACGCGACGCCCCGGAAGAGGAGAGCGAAGGCGGAGCGTGTCGAGCGGCAAAGTGGCAAAAGTCGCGGATTAAAAAAGGGTCGGGATGAGTGTTCGTAGGGAACAGAGGATTTATTGTAGCCGAGGGAAGAAAATTCACGCCGCGAGTGTGAGCGTCGGGCAGGAGGAGCGTGTGCCTTAACTAGGGCTGGAACGGTTCGAATAATTTAATATTCGGATATTTTAGTGATATTGGAATGGTACGAGTAAACGAATGTTGAAGAATATTCGAGTACTTCGGTATTCGAGTATTCGAGTACTGAACAATATTCGAATTGGACTCGAATTATATTTGAGTATTCGAAGTGTATTCGACTATTCGAATTGTATTCGGATTGTATTCGAGTATTCGATTTATATTCAGATGGTATTCTAGTATTCGAATTATATTCAGATTTTATTCGAGTATTCGAATTATATTCAGATTGTATTCGAGTATTCGAATTATATTCAGATTTTATTCGCGTATTCGAATTATGTTGAGATTTTATTCGAGTATTCGAATTATATTCAGATTGTATTCAAGTATTCGAATTATATTCAATGACTATTCCACGAATAGTCCCAGCCCTAGTCTGAACACCTAAAGAGATAAAATTGAAATTGAAGCTAGGTCTAGAATGTAGATGAAGCACAGTTCAGCGCAGTTATTATTACATCGTCTCTGTCGCTGATGATCGCCGTTCCGTTTTTCTCGACATTTCGCCCGCCCCCGCGTCTCACTTTTCGACGTTTATCCTACAGTTATCGAAAGTGGCCGCGAATAAAACGATTATTCGTCGCGCTTGCTCCTGCCTGTCCCCCTCGTTTCTGCATCTCTCATTCTGACGTCACGGCGAGCGCTGAAAGGAGCAAATGAACCGGCTGAGAGGAAATAAAGGCGCGTGGCCCGCGTCTGTCTGCGGCTGACAGCCGAAAAAGCATTCGACGTTATTCGAGATGGCAAAATTCCCGCCCACAATTGTAGCCGACAGGCCGCCGACTTAAAAAAGGGAGGAGGTCTTCTGCTCGACATGTATATTCGTTTTATTTGAGCGCAGAAACGGTCTGGCGGGCGGAACGAAATTGAAGCGGGAGGCGCCGATCGAAGAGTCTACGATGAGTTGACTTTTCAACTCCGAAACTTTTGCCTTATCAGCCCGATTCGAATGCCTGGCACG
Source organism: Priocnemis perturbator (assembly GCA_963942575.1). Taxonomy (NCBI): domain Eukaryota; kingdom Metazoa; phylum Arthropoda; class Insecta; order Hymenoptera; family Pompilidae; genus Priocnemis; species Priocnemis perturbator. Next base: position 1,778,713 of record OZ012654.1, read on the forward strand.
TTCCGGCGTTTCGCCGGAAGGAATTAGCACTCGAATTTCGAGTCTTTCGAGCCGCTATCTCTGTCGCGAACGCTGTCGAGAGAAGGAATGCGAAAAAGGCACACGCTCTTCTACGTCAGCGGCGCTGGCTGACAAGTGCGCGTAACGTGAAAAATAATCCCGGCGCATATTAAGGCGGATTAAGCCTCGAAATCCGGCCGCGTGAGCTGCGAGGAAGTTTTCCTTAATATTATTCCGCGCTCGCCTACCGACTAATCCCCATTAGCGGAATTACATGAAATTATAATAAAGCAAGACGCCGCCGGTAAGCTCCGCATTTAAGGGGTGCTCACACGTTTTCCGAATTAGCGCGTCTGTCAGTTTCAAGGCTCCGTTCACTCGGCGCTATGGTTAACACGTGCTTCACGATCGCACGACTTTAACATCATCATTATACGACACTAGATATACCTATAACAGCAGCTCCAAAGAGATTACTGATAGCTGATAAGAGGTAAACATTTGAAACATCCCCCGATGTTTAATTAGTTGATCCCTAACTTCTACCATGCGTTTGCAGTTTATTATTTGTCGAGGAACGTGCTAAAACAATAATAATTTTCTGCCGAAAAGATATTACCCCTCACACGCTGTAATAATTCTGATGATAATCTTAGAACTGCTGGGATTATTCGTCGAATTATCCGGTATCCGAATATTCGATCAGTTCACGTATTCGAATAGTCATCGAATATAATTCGGATACTCGAATACTATCCAAATATTCTTCGATACTCGAATACAGAAGAATTTGAATATTGTTCCTTGAGTACTCATAGTGCTCGATACCAAGTTCGTAGTTCGGATACCACATTCAAATATTAAATTATTCGTGCAGTCCCAGACCCAGTCCAATATTCGAGTAGTAATATTCGAATATCAAATTATCCGAATAGTCCCAGCTCTACCTTACATTACACCAGAAACCGGCCGTTAGACCGCAGACTCTCAACATTACGCACTTTCCTACATTACACGCGCGCACACACGAGCAGAGGTCGCGCATCATATGCAGATGTGAAAGCGCCCAGACAGAGAGGACCTCGCGACGCCGTCGGCCGACGTGGACGCATTAACCCTTAATGGAGGAAAGTCGATTACGCCCTGGCGTCACTTTCCACCCGCAAAGGAGTGCCTGTCGTCTCCGGTAATCGATGCTGCTTATTAAGTGCATCGCGGGCCGAACGTTCGAACGAGCGCGCGCGCGCGGTGCATTAGTATTAATGGAATATTAATAGAACCGCGGGACGCTCGCTATTTAACAGAGCCCTCGGCAGTGGCGCGCGGCAAATCCTGCACGTTCGCGAAATTACACGAAATTATAACAAAAGCCCGACGATTTTCCAGCGACCGCAAACAGAGCGCCACCCACGCCCCTCAAAATCGGCCGGATTTTACGTTCGCATTCTCGCGTCCCGATGTTTCTGTAATTCGCGACCGCGATGATTGAAAGATTATCTCGTGGACCGTGCGCACCGGCCAGCGTGTTCGGTATGGACGTTCCAAATTAATTCGATAATTATTTTCCACGATGAGAGATTCCATTATCCGGCCGCGCGGAGCGTGTAATAAATTATTCCGCGCTCATTCCGCGTCGCAAAGATGGCGAAATTCGACAACGGGAGAGTGCTAAAAAATGGAGTCCTCAGCGAGCCAAACGTTGGAGGCAGGAAGGCTCGGCGGATGACACGAGTCAAACCCCGCAAATTTGTCAGGGCTTAGGGCACGGGAATCGTTAACAATTCGATTAGTCGCTCGGCCGTGAAGGATGCGAAAGGGTAAGGGACAGGAGAGGGGGGGAGGGGCGGGGGAGGGGGTAGTGAGGGAGAGAAGGATCTTTGGATACTCGTCCGGCGGGAGGCAAATCACGTACACGGTCTTCGCAGGGCACTACTGAATTGAATTTCGGACAACACTTACCAGGCCGCACTCATGAATAATGCATTCGGCGAGGCGGCCTGCCGCGGGTGTCGCGCGCGGAAAAGTGTTGACCCCTTTGACCAAGATGGATGGGACATCCGTTGATTATCAAAGACAAACGTAACCCCTTCGCTCGCACTTGCACGCGCCCCTCGGTTCTACGCTTTCCCGTTCCCTTTCTCGACGCCATTGTTACTTTTCATGCGCGCGACCGTTGTCGACGGCGAAAATTATTACCGGTTCGCACTGCGCGCCTTTTGTCGCGCGCGCCAAACTTCCGAATACGGACAGCTTGGGAAATTTTGAAATGTGGGGTGGTTCCCCAGAACCCCCAAGTTTTGTGGATTTTTTTAACACTAACCTTACTGATCGGGATTTAATTTGAAGCCGTACATTGATTATTTGATTATTAAATATTAAATATAAGCCATCATTTAATATTCAAATTAAATCCCGATCAGTAGGGTTAGTAAATGTTAAATATAAGCCATTATTTAATAATAAAATAATCAATGTACGGCTTCAAATTAAATCCCGATCAGTAGGGTTAGTAAATGTTAAATATAAGCCATTATTTAATAATAAAATAATCAATGTACGCCTTCAAATTCAATCCTGATCAGTAAGGTTAGTGTGAAGAAAATCCACAAAACTTTCTGAGCCACCCCACATTTCTAAATTTCTCAAGCAATCCGTATTCGGAAGTTACGGTTGTACTTGGTAAGTTATTAAATATTAAATATAAACTATTATTTAATAATAAAATAATCAATGTACAACTCTAGGTTAGTGTTAATGTCGACGGTGTCGTGTTCGAATTGTGCATTTGAATAAATGCGGCTCTAGGGGTTCGTTTGGGTCTCAAAGATATACGCGAGCGGCTGGAGTTCGCGTTACGTGACGAGTCTTTAAGACAACCAGCGTTTTTCTCCTAATTTATCGCGACGCGTAAGAAAGCAGAGATAGAGGGAGCCACGCCGCAGGATATGTTACCGGCGCGAACTGGGCCACGTAATAAGAAAGAACGTGTATTACGGGGGCCGTAATAAATCTCGTTGCCCGGAACGTTCCCCGGTGGAACCACAGATTGCTTTTAACTTCGACTATGCGGGGGTAGAAACAGGGTCGGCCGTGCTCGAAAAAGCGGCGAAGGTAATAAGCGCGAAACTTATATTCATTTACGTAATTAGAATAAGCTTCGTCGAAAGTGAGACGTGGAAATAAAATCGGAAGGCGAAAGTTGCAATGCTTTGGACTGAGGTCAACCATCAACGCTCTATTTAACACTAGAACTACCAACTGTTCGTTTCCAGGAATTATTTCATTGACACAAGAAAAATGAAGCGAAATTTCAGAAAGTAAAACGATTCAAGCTTGTGCCTTATTTCTACCACAGTATCAAAACCAGTAATTTCGACAGCTCCCTGTTTAGTTCTATTGTCAACTAGCGAGTGCATACAAAGAAAGATTGAATTCCCGTCATCGACGATCTATTTAATACTAGAACAACCAACTGTTCGTTTCCAGAAATTATTTCATTGACACAAGAAAAATGAAGCGAAATTTCAGAAAGTAAAACGATTCGAGCTTGTGCCTTATTTCTACCACAGTATCAAAACCAGTAATTCCGACAGCCCCCTGTTTAGTTCTATTGTCAACTAGCGAGTGCATACAAAGAAAGATTGAATTCCCGTCGCGTACGGCCCGTCAGCCAGGCTCTCCGTCGTGTAATTAACGGCATAATTATCGTCGGCGCTGTTTCAACGTAATGAATTCGAGCGGACCCGTGCGTAATCCCGGGAAAACGAACGGCGGAGAGTGACGCGAAGCGTTTGTCATTACGCCTCAGTGGGCGACGTTAGACGAGACCCGCGCCACTGCTCATAACGTCAGGACGACGAGAGGGTCGCGGCTTTAATGGCTTGTTTCATCATCGTTCCTTCCGAAATGTCTGCTTATCTCACGGGCGCGCTCGCCGTCTCTCTCGCGAAATATCGCGAGCATTACTCCTCCGCTCGCCCCCGATGTACCGACGTCTATCTGCGCTCCCTATCTTCGCGCCGCCATCGCGCTCCGCCTTTGTTGCACAACACGAGACGCGTGCGTCGTTAGCGAATTTTTTTTTTCCCCCGCGACAATGTTCTCCGATTTCCCTGCGCTGGCTGCCGAGGTACGGAGCTCTGACCGAGCTGTATAACGAGCACGCTGGCACCGAATTTTTCACTCCCTTTTCCGCCGCTCCTCAACGGCGTGCGAAGATTTAATCGGTATTGGACGGAGTAAGAGTTCCCGCGGGAAGTCCTGGCCCGTTGATTTATTTCGTCGACGAATAAATTTCTTCGCTCGCGAGACGGGCAGATGATTCGGGGAAGCTTGTTGATAAGACGGTGTTCAGAGTTAGGTCTTGAGAGGTAAGACGGTGGTAAGCATGGAGTAGTCTGTCTAAATTCGAGTTGAAACGGTATGAGGCATTTTTATATGGAACTAGCTTGATACACCGTGCTTTGCTACGGCATATTTATGTGTGTAAGACACATTTTTCCCTTTTTCACACCCTTAGGAGTTAAATTTCGACAAATGCCTCCTCAACGGGTGCTGACGTCATGAATGGAGCATACTCCCACGATTTCAGATTTTTAGAACCAGTGGTTGGGCTGCGGGTTGATTATAATACAATTTGTTTTTTATCGTAAGAATATTTAGGGGTTGATTAGGGCGAAATCGTGAAAGTTGTTTTTAGGCATTTGTATGGGCAAGCTTTGGAATCTAAAAGCAATTCGATATATCATCGTGCTTAAGCGATATCGACGAATTTTTAAAAACACATTTTACCCCTTTTCACCCCCTAAGAGATTCAATTTCGAAAAATCCGTTCTTAGTGGGTGCTTACGTCACGGAAGCAACATTGTCAAAAAATGTCAGATTTTTTGACCGAGCGCTTTAGGCTGGGCATTGCTGAGTCAATGAATCAGTCAGTCAGAACACTTTCTTTTATATATATAAATTTTTTAGTACAAAACGCGCTACTGTTACGTTATTCACAGTCGGGTCTTGAGACATGAGACGATCTTAAGCATAGTTCACAGCAACCTCTTTAAATTCAAATTAAACCCGTCTTACGTCTCGAGACCTGACCCTGAACAACAAACGCAGAAACGTGTTTTAAAAGATTGCTGACGCGGATTGATCCTAACGAGGAAACGATTTGACTTGAAATCGAGAACACGCTCGATAAGTGTCGACGTAATACGAAACATAGACGCACCTCGACAATTGGCACGCGCGAAGGTGTCATTAATCATCTCGCCTCGGAATGATCGATGATCTTCGGCATCCACGACGACTGCAAGCCGTACAATTGAACGCGCGCATGCAGGCAGCTCGAACAACGTTCCAGGTTCGAGGGTCCCGAAATTTCTTCAAACCGCCATTAATTAAACTCGTTATCACTTTTTCGGCGCGCACGTACGCGTCGAGTTCGGTGAGGAGAACGTGTCTGGAGCTACTTTTCGCTCGTCGGTGTGTGTGTGTGTGTGTGTGTGTGCGTCGTTACGGTGCAAAGCGGTGTCATTGCACAGGGTGAGTGGGAGGGATGCGAGTTCGGAGTCGGTGGACGTGGAGCAAGAGGGTGAGGCAGGGTGTTATTAATGACTACGAGCTGCCTTATCTTTTCCACTTCCTGTTCGAGATACATAATACGTGGGTCGGCGAGCGCACAATATCCCGACTGCATGTTGGCCCGCAAAATTCAATAGCAGAAGAAAATTCTCGCCGTGCCCGGCTTATCGAGCACGCTGTTTGCAAATTGCTGCACTCACGTTTTCGATCGAAATCGAACGTTCCCGGGCGAGCCACGTCCGACTGAATATTGGCCGCGAAATTATTTGCCACGCGTAATGATATCGTCGGAGTTCTCGCTAAAAAGAGAGAGACAGAGAGAGAGAGAGAGAGAGGGACAGCGACATCAAACGTGCCCACCGACTCGCCGCGATCCTTGAGGAAAAGCAATTTCGCACGGTAATCGTTTGGGTTTATTATAGTCGAATTGCTTTTTAGGGAGACACCCTCTATATTTGTCCCGGCTCGCCGTTTATGCCGAGCGACGACCCGCGCGCGCAGCGGCACAAAGCAAATAATATCAAAAATCTGAATCTACCCTCGCAACCGCCATAGGGTCCACCGAGGCTATTCTGCTCGTGCCGACTGGTGGTCGGTGAATCACAGAAAATGCAGGATAAATAAGTTCGTCGTCGATGCGCCCTCGCGCGATATTAACCGAGGGGACAGAAGCACTTTCCGACGAAACATTCGACGACTCATCAGCTATATTGCCCCCGAAAATCTTTACAACAGGAACACTCTTGCGACTCGCGACATGTAACATGTAACGCGTCACGTATTCAGAAACCGGCACAATGCTTTTTCGGGAGCGCGTCAGCAGTTCGAGGCGGAGGAAAAAAAAAGACGAGCGGGTAGTAAGTTTTAATCTAAGCAGCAGAGACGACCCTTTCATCGCGCCTGGGCCTTTGGAGCGAGATTTGCATAAAGGAGAGTGCGCGCGCGCAAGAGGTGGCGAGGAATAAAGTATGTAAAACGTGCGCGGCCGCACGCGGAGCGAAGATTTTCAAAAGGCCACGCGGTTGCGGCGCGAGAAGGGGAGGTGGGGGAGGGGCACAAAGGGTTGCCCTTTTCGCCCTGAATGGCGCGCGGGCCTTGAAGTGACGAGAAGAGGGCTCTAAGCGCGCCGCATCGTATTTAACCCCGAGCCTTGCACCTCGTCATTGTTTTCCGTCGGCGATATTGCGAAAACGCGCGACCGCACGCGCCATCCAACTAGAATGTCGAGGCTCATGCCACGCAGGCTCGCGCGGCCCGAAACTTTCCTGTTCGGGAGTTCGCAAGTGCGCAAAACGAAAGTTGAGAGTTGCAGAGAATTTTGCTAAAACGTTTCTTACTTTTGCAGGTCCGCCGAACTCTGGACACTCGATTGAGCACCCTGCGGGGATGGACAAGTTTTCTCCCGGACTGGCTGGTAGTTCCGACTTCATCGACAGGTACGAATTTCGTGGCTTCCGTCGTGTCGGTGCATTAATTGGATGTACCGTTGAGCTGTCGAAAAAGAAGTGGATGTAGGGGCGGATTGTCGTTGGATTTCGACGGAAGTCCCCGCAACGAGGCGCATCGTACGCCAGTTTACAAATGGCCCCCGGGTGTGGTGTCAAATGACACAGGCTTTAACGTTAAAATTAATGTTTTGATAGTTGATATACCCAATTATGAAGCTACTCTTGTACCTAGCGTTGTTGTATAATAGTTATATTTTTGTACGATCGCGGAACGCCACTGAAAGTGTTAACAATATGACCGGCACGAGGTGACGTTTCCGTTGTTATTGTTGTTGCTCCGTCGAGGTCACATTGGCGTTGGCTGCATTTATTGTTTTACAGTCTAATAAAAGAATCCGGCGAACAACCCTGCGCGATGATCCGTTGCTTTAGGAATAAAGTTTCTCTCATGAAAATTGTCGAGTCTGTTAAAATTCCCTGTAAATGCCTCTGTGCATCATTCGCTGAGGTTATGTTTTGATAGTGAAATGAGGTTTCATATAAGTGTAACGGCGTAACAAACACTTTGTCATAACAGTATATGGCGGGAGAATAATTGTTTGTGCATTTTTTGTTACGTCAGTATCTCTGACGGAGATAGATTAGACATCTCAGGACTTGGACTGTCTACACCACATATTTCTCACCTGGCGTCATCAAATCCACTTGGCATTCTGTCACCGAGTCCACAGCCAACCAGCTCACAGTCCAGCACGGTGGATTTCAATGCACTAAGCGGCCTTACTAACGTCAATATGCAGTTGCCTCCCGATATGATGAATTTCCCCGGAGTGCCAGGCGCAGGATCCGTTCCTGGAAGAAAGGACAATCATGAAGGAATTTGCGAGGTACCTATCTTTCCTCTAATTACTCTAATCCTCTACTACTACAAATGTACAACCATCAACACTGATTTCTTACAGATCTACATAGGAAAGACGTGTGCCCAATACGTTGGCAACCGATCTGTATACATTCAGTACCCAATGACACAGAAATTGCTGGAGGAGAACTTGATGAAGGCGTTCCAAGTGATTAACTTCTCAAAGTAGGCACCCCTCACACCTCTAACGTCTAATATCTACTTAAATCAAAGTCATACCTAACAAACAATACATTTTACAGCGAGCTTTCTTCGAACTGCGAAAGTTACGCAAGACCGTCTTTATGCTACTCCGCCTTCCCGATATGTCGTGACCCGTCTAGCAGTCAAAAGCCAAAAAATTCGGACCTCAGCATGCACATGTTCAACCTGCTCAAGCCGAATCAGGGAGATCTGCTCGAGAGTGGCGACGCTGACGACAGCACGGACGATATCCCGCGATCGCGCGGCATGCCAAAAAAGAAACGCAGTGCCACTCTAGGCTCGGGCTTCGAGTTTAGTCCGAGCAAGGACGACAAGATGATGAAGAAGATTGGCCAGAGCTACGGGGACGCGCGCTCGTCGTCGGTCAAGGCCGAGATGAATCAGAAGTTGCGCAGGATATGCAGGGAGGAGTGCGAGATGCTGGAGAACGAGTTGTGCAGGAAGGAGTACGCAATTGCCAAGAGGCATCCGCAGATCGGACATCTAGTGCCTTTAGTCGAATGCTCCGTTCTGCCGTTGGAGGACACGCCGGAGGCTCGCGACTGTCTCAGCCTGGGCATTTCCACGGAGAACAACGTGCAGGAGAATGATTACTGCTTCTGGGGCAGTGGGATGTCGTATCGCGGGACCGTGAAGGCCAGCGTGAGCGGCAGGCCATGCCTGAGATGGTCGCATCATTTCAATCTCCAGATCTCTGACTATCCCGAATTAGCTGGCCGACATTCCTACTGCCGGAATCCAGGCGGCAAGGAGTCGCAGCCGTGGTGTTACGTTGATGCTAATAACAGGATGCAAAAGGAGTTTTGCAATATACCTAAGTGTGGTAAGCTCGAGACGTTTGCGAAATCCGCCGAGGCGATACGATCAATTGTGTCTAAACTTCCTTCCTCTGTTCCAGTTGAGAATTTATGGATTTACGCGGTCGTTGGCTTCGTGCTGACCGGGGGATTTGTTATCATATTAATTTGTTATTGCTGCTGCTATAGAAGTAGAAAGTCAAGAAGACAAATGAATCATCTGCCGTCGAACAAGGTAAGAATTTCGAAGAGCGAATAGCAGGGTCGCGCGGGAGTGATCAGTGACGTCATTGCTTAACTTTCTTCAGATGTTGACTGGGATACAATGTGATAAAAATATATACGACGGTAGAAGAAGCGCGACACAACCGATGGAGATGAGTTCCCTATTGGCAGGACCTGGGAACACAACTCCAGGAACAGGGACCTTGAGCAGTGGCAGTAGTCGAACGTCTAACAACAGAGTACCACAGTTCTCTACCAATAATGTCGTCCTGTTGCAGGAATTGGGGGAGGGAGCCTTTGGTAAGTCACCCTCTTCACGAGTTAATGGAAATTGATACTCAACAGTGTTCGCGATCCGTAGGAAAAGTCTACAAAGGCGAATTGCAGACTGGAAATAAGTGTGATTCACCGATCTACGTTGCTGTAAAGACGTTAAAAGAAAACGCTACTCCAAAAACTCAGAGCGACTTCAAGAGAGAGGTCGACCTAATGACCGACTTGAGACACCCTAACATAATTTGCCTACTGGGGGTAATTCTCAAAGGAGAGCCCATGTGCATGCTGTTCGAATACATGACACAAGGCGACCTGCACGAGTTCCTAATTTGCCATTCACCGAGATCGGACGTACCATTGAATAACGGAACCGGGAAAATACTAGAACAGCCAGAGTTTTTGCACATCGCTCTACAAATTGCATCAGGTACGCCAACCATTGAACTTCCTCCACTATCCTTCTCCATATGAACCCAAATAATTAATAAATATATTTTTTAATAGGAATGGAATATTTGGCCAGTCACCACTATGTTCATCGCGATCTAGCCGCGAGAAATTGCTTAGTAGGAGACAATCTAACAGTGAAGATCTCGGACTTTGGCCTATCACGAGACATCTACAGCAGTGACTATTATCGGGTTCAATCCAAGAGCTTGTTGCCAGTAAGATGGATGCCGCCGGAGTCCATACTTTACGGGAAATTCACGACAGAGTCGGACGTGTGGAGCTTCGGCGTTGTGCTCTGGGAAATTTACAGCTACGGTCTGCAACCTTATTACGGATACAACAATCAAGAAGTGATCGACATGATTCGCTCGCGGCAGCTGTTGCCCTGTCCCGAAGATTGTCCCACCATGATCTACAGCCTAATGATCGAATGCTGGCACGAGGTAGCGAACCGTCGGCCGCAGTTCCCCGAAATTCATCACCGACTACACAACTGGTACATCAATCAGACCTATCTAAGCGACTTCTGCAACGAATCGATCACAAGTTACTCCGGCAGCAGTCACAAGAGCACGAACAAGACAAACTCTACGCAGCTCTCGGCGCCAATCTACAAGAATGATCAAAAGGATGGTACCTTCAAGGGGACCTCCGACACTCCCGTCTGCAATCTGAACGATCACAGTAACTCGATAAAAATGCTACCCTCGGGCTATCAAAACTCAAATTCGGTTGACCAGCGGCAGCCGTGTAATTTCAATGAGCACAATACGCCGCTGAAGGCACCTAACTATCAGAATCCGATCACGAACGTCAATTTGAACGAGTACGACGACAAGCAGTGCTGCTCGCCGAAGTTGAGCGGCGCAAAGAAGGTTTTGCCCTCGATACCGCAGCAAATTAAGCCCAATCCCGCGAACGGCACTCGGCCAATGCAGAACGGGGCGCAGTTGGTCGTTAGGTTACCAGATCCCAGTAAGGTCACAACAGAAACCAGGGTATCAAAGTGAGAAATCGATAGATGTTTTTTATTACGCGCATCACGATGAATTTTGTATGTTTTTCATATATATATTTACCGTGAATAACTGTACGAAGTCAATAACAGTGTAACTATATCTCGTTAGCCCTTTTTAGATGCTGTCCGAAGACAGACAGCGTCAGATCGATATAATAGCGTAGGTACAAATTCGTAATACCTATACCACAGCCATAACTTGCATTTATTTATTTTAACTAGGGTAAAGTGTGTAGTGCACACTGCCGATATTCTCCCTGCGGGCTGTGTCTTTCCTCGAACGAGGCACGCCATACACTGCCATTCTCGTCTCGCACATTGTTTCCAAACGAAAACGTAAGGACGTATTGACTGAGAGAAGACTTTAACGCTGCACAATTCGTGTAGACTGTCCAGAAAGTATTTGATTTGTACATTTTTACGAACCCCGCGTGCCCCGCAATCCCTGCCTCCCTATCCCCTGCGAGACTCTTTCGATTAAACGTTTGAGAACAAATAAAGAGAACTAACGATAGATATATATCTACGAGACCCCTTATCTCCTAAGCGACGTTCTTTTCGTTGCTCGATGTGTAAAAAAAAAGGTAAAAAAAACCATGATAACAATAATTGGTCTGTGTTCTATACAAGGAATTAAATGGTCATTGATAATATAAATATATATATATATATATATATATATAAATAAATAGTTAAGTAGCGTACTGTAAGATTTACAACATAACGGAGAATGGAGTGCCCACGGCATTTATTTTTAACCGATACGGACTGAAATTGTGAATGATTATGCGACGAAATGGACGAGCTTGACTGAAATTCATGACTGAGATATTAATCGCCGTGAACACTCGATGATGTTACGATAAGGTAGAAAAAGAAAAGAGAGAAAAACTGCCCGGCAGCGTACGTGTGTAAATTACGAGGAACCATGCGTTGTGTATGTATAGAGCGCAGAGAGTATGCTAGACTTGGCGCGAGTAATCTAAGTTTGATACTAGTCCGAATGAGGATGTTCGGTAAGTCGCGCGCGCAAAAAAAAAGGAAACACGAGAGGGCAAGGAAACGACGGAACCGAATTGAAAGCCTGGAGGCGACTGTATTATACGTTTTATAATTTTATATTACGAGAATGAGGCACGAGGGGCGTTCCGTTCAGACCCGGATGCCCCGCAGCTCGCGTTCCTCATGACGGAAGAGAGACCGTACTGTTTAAGTTGAACAATTCTTCGAGAGCCCGACCAAGCCCCGAATCGACATTTGTACTAATAATTGTTTCGTAAAACGTCGCCCGCGATTCGGGGCTTCCTCGCGTTCGGAATGACACCTAGGAGCTAAGCTAATTTATGTCGAATACTTCAGCGATGAATCGTGTTACAATTTAAGAGCCCTCCCCCATTTATATATTCAGTCAAGTATAATATACAATTCATGTTTTTTGTACGTCGCCCATTGTCATTGCCGTCTCGCCGGAACTATCCGTTCCTGATCCCATTAGCCGAGCGCAAGGTTGAAAACGGATTCGATCGTCGAACGGCCGGCCATTTCCTCGCCGATTCGTAATCGGTGACATATCAGGTGAGCGCGATTGCACCGTAACCGTCCATTAGGACTCGGCCTGATAAGGTCCATTGTAATTTAGTCATGGCCCCGGACAGCGTCATTTCTCCACGAAGCATGCGACTCAGTCAACAACTCGCTGTCGAGGCTCGCGAATCGTTTCAAAAATACTGAAATTTAAAAATTACCAGCTACGGTAGCCATTTTTATTTTGGTAGTCTCCATTCGACGAGAACCGAGATTTGTCATGAACTGTCGACCAACGCTCTGCCTAATCGTGTTTCAACATATTTTCGCACGTTCCGACGCGGTGAACGGATTGATCTGGAGCAAGAGTCTACAGGATTTCGTGCGGCTCTACGACATTCCGTGTTATGCGAGCCGCAGAGAGGAGTACGTGTCGAAGATTCACGAATTGGAAACGCACGACTTCGGAGGCGCCCCTATAACGGCTTCCTACGGCGAGGTGCTGGGCATATCTTGTTTTTGGCCGTCGAGAGATACTCGGAGTATCGGGAAGTTTCATGATTTTCCGCCCATTTTTCATCATCAGACCATCACTCACGATCCGACATGACGAACAGTCGACTCTCACGCCTGCCCCGCACCTATTCCGGGCACGATCATGACTTTAACAGGAAGAGGCCGTTGTCAAACTGTGCGCAATAATTGCAGGAACGGAACATCGTTGTCTATTATAACAACGAGACCCAAGTGACAGGGATTCTGGGCGACATCTGGACCCTGCTCGCGGAATATTTGAACTTCAAGTAAAGTCCACGAAACGCACCTCTCGTTCCGTGATCATATACTAACGACAAGCATTCGTCAGGTTGGTGCCGGTGGACGACAAGGGTCGTTTCTTCGGCGCTCGTCTGGAGAACGGATCGTTCGTCGGTCTGCTGCATGAGATGGACACGAATCGGATTGACGTCATCTTCAGGTCCGGATTCTACTCCTTCCGCAAGGACATCCTGCAGTTCACCACGCCGTTCTGGAAGACAAGGTGATACGTCACTCTCGCCGGTCGCGAGTCATTTTCGACGCCGGCAGAGTCGACTTCCTGATAATTTTCTGTATTCGCAAGAAAATGGCGCGCGTAATGGAAAAAGTTCACTTGGCAGGTTTCGATTATACATCAGACCGGAATGGAAGTACGACAACAGGTGGATAATCACTCTTCTGTCTCCCGTCACTTGGTACTCCGTGCTATTTCTGTTCATCACCTTGACGGTCGTCGGGTACATTTTGCAAGTAACCGTAGACAAACAGGATGCGAGAGAAAAAGTTCCCCACCCGGACGATTACACGCTCTGCGATCATTTATTCTTCACGTTCGCCATGATGTGCGCTCAAGGTATCGGAGGCACGATATCGGAGGCAATTATGGGGGAAATCTGGTTTGTTACGGTCTAAAAAGTACGAAACATTGCGAATTTTTTGAAGTAAGAAAGACTAAAGATTCCATTTTCAAACTTGTGGGGTACTTTATTGCATGTTTCTAGAATACGGAAACAAAACTTCAGACCAAAATATGCAATTGTTACTCTATTGCGTAATGTAGTCAGTAATTTTTATCTAAATAAAAGAAAACCAAACATACTTTAAAGCGTAAGTGAAGTTGTTTCTTTCTCTCGAAAATCGTCACTTGTCGTATTTTTCTTGCAAATTTACACTTATTTTTCGTGATTTTTTTAAGTTCATTAACTATAAAATTTCCTTACTGTTCTTGGTTCTTTTTTATTTAGATAAAAATTGCGGCCTGCACTTTGCGATATTTTGGTCTAAAATTGTTTTTCTGTATTCTAAAAACATGCAATAAAGTACCCCACATGTTTGAAAACGATATCTATACTCATTCTTACTTACAAAAAATTCACAAAGTTTTGTACTTTTTCGGACCGTATAAACCGGGTTCGAACGAAGATCTAGGATTCATGTTTTTCGCACAGGCTCTGTACCCGACAAATTTCACAGTCGCTTCAAGATCCTCTCGTTCTCGAAGAGCGTGTTTGCCTGGCTGGTTCTTCTCGCCTTCAGCACGCATCTGATCTATCGAATGACCAACAGGACAACCACGGCGCCATTTAACGATATCTACGATTTGTTCAATCGCACGAAATATACTATCCTCAGTTACAAAGGTTCCATGATCTACGACTCGTTTTCTGTGAGCAGTCTGATCACTCAATCGGCTTCTAAGATCCTGTAACGTCGTCCGTCGCAGGACCCGAGACTAAACTTCACTTGTTCCACAATTTTTAGAGGCGAATCCAGCGAACGGACACCGATCAAAAGACTTTGCACGCGGATAGAGTCCGATTTCCGGACGATCCTGTCCAGATGTACATCAAGGCGTGCTACAGTAAGAACCCCTACGCCATCTTCGAGGTCGAAGACAAATTCATGGCGTCGACCAGAGTTTCCTGTCCCCTGAAGTCCGTTGGAAGGGCCTACTACGAGACGTGGATTTCATCTGGACTAAGCAAGAACTTCAAATATAAGCGAGCCATCGACGTGGCGTGAGTACGTGCCTGTGGCCGACGCTCGTATGTTATCTAAACTTTCGTCATGTGTTTGCAGAATTTTGAAACTACACGAGGTTGGTTTGGTGGACGGATTAAGAGATCGCTGGCTGGAGCCGAAATTGGTCGTCGACAGGACCAACACATTCAAGACGATCGACATCGAGCAAGTTTACTTGGTCTTCATGGTTCTCCACACCGGCATAGTTGCTTCCGTGATCATTCTGATCCTGGAAAACATAGCTTTCCGCCGCGGTTGGACGTGCATCTGCGCGACTACGTAGAAGGATGTGCGAAACAATGTTATTAATCGTGCGTAAAGAATTGCGCGTCGATGATGCATTGTTTACCAGCGTGGAATTTTGCGACGAACGTTCCCGGACGGGTTCCTTGTAATGCTTGCCGAACCAGGATCCGGTTTTACCCGGTCGAATAACACGTAATCGTGCGGAAAATTCTTATCAAACGAAGATGATCTCGAGTCGCTCGTTAATCATCACGAGGAACTCTGCGTGAGGGAAGAATCCTAGCACCCACAGAAATTGTAGTCACGTATACTAACTAATCTGATGTACGTACCACGTAAGATGCGACTATTTTTTACTTTGCAGGATTATATAATTTAAGCGCGTTCGTGTATCGTCGATGTTGATGCAAATTTTTAATAAGACTAATGCATGATTTATGTAACGTTTTGTGTACACGAAGAAACGAAGGCGTGTGGATTGCGAACGAAAGAGTTACAGTGTTTAATTTCATCGCGATAACATTTCTACACGACTCCCTACTGTTTCCTACATGCACGTTAGATCGGATCAATCGATCGAATCTGAAACAGATATCGCGACGGACTTCTTTGCTCGTCAGTAAGATCTGATCTAACTATGAAAAAGTTACTCTTCATCCTAACGATTTGCGTATACGCTGATCGGTCAGAGTCGATCAGCAATGTAGTTTGGCAGAAGAATGAAAATAAATTTGTGCCGATCTCCGATGTTCCTCAATTCAGAGCCTATCAACTGGAACTGCTGGCCAAAGTTCGGGCCAAAAAGACGTATACTTTTCACGGGGAACCGATCCGGCTGATGTACTATCAGGTAAGGGCGCGAAACAAATGAATGCAGACGAAAACATGAGAATTTTCTCGCGCGCGCGTTTCAGGAGGAGAACATCTTCGAATTTTATGACAACGATACCAAAGTCACCGGCATATGCGGGGACATATGGACCACGTTGTCCGAATCTTTAAATTTCACGTGAGTTACAACTTATAAAAACATCGCAATTAAGATAATTATACGGAAAAAGAAAAACACGTGGTTTGCAGTATAATTCCCGTGAGACAACAAGAACGAAACATCGGTTACATGCTACCAGACAATACGTTTTCTCATATCCTCGGCAACATTTCGCGATACGAAGTTGACATGATACCGAAAACGGAGATGTACTGTGAGACATTGGCAGCTTTGAAATATCTCGAGCCTTTCTGGGAAACGAGGCACGTTCGACATTTATAACCCTATCGATGCGCGACGTAGAAGTACACGAATCACATATACGCTTGCTTCATACAGGTTTTATTTGTACGCCAACTGGAAGCCGAGGCACGATCAATTTTGGATAGTCAAGGTGTTCTCGTGGAAAGTCTGGTGCGCAATCGGCGCGATGCATGTATTGTTGACCGTATGTGGGTATCTTACGCAAACGTATAGCATAGATGAGGAGAAAATGAGTGCCACCATCGGCGAGCACTGCTTCATCAACTTCGCAACTCTCTGCAATCAAAGTCCGACACAAAATTCCGTTTGCCAATTACATCATTCATCGTTAATCATATACGTCCGATCATGAGAAACAACCTTCGCAGATTACATACCGGAGAATTTTCGAGGGCGATCGAAAATATTTCAACTCACCATGGGCTTCTACTATCTACTCATATATACGTCGTTTTCCGCTCTCTTATACAACCGCCTGACGTACAGAGTACCCGATCCACCGTTCAAGAACATACGCACGCTTTTGGACAACACTGACTATCATATTGCAGTTATCGAGCACAGTACCGCCCACGCAATGTTTCTGGTAAAATCTACAACTAGCTTCGTTTGTTACGCAAACTTGCCGAGCAATGACTCGATTTTCGATGCGACCTTTAGAATCACTACTCGCCAGACTTCGATGAGGTTGTAAGACGAAATCGTTTGACCGTCGTCGAGTCGATATTCGAAGTGTTCCGGCTGGTGTGCGAGAGCTCGCGGAGCAAATTGAAACACGCCATGATTTTAAACGAGATCACGAAGAAAGCCTTCGGTACGGGCCGTTGCCAGCCCGATCAATTTGGAGAGCCACTTTTGAGGACCTGGATATCGGTGGGCGTTCGGAAAAACTTCCAAAACGTGGAAACCATCAATACTCAGTACATCCTTACGCGTACATATGTACTTCGCTAGTCGAAGCAATACGATTCAATCGGTCGAACTTTTGTTATAGACTGCTGAAGATGCGCGAAGTTGGACTTATTGAAATTTTCGAGCAACGTTGGATCGACTGGAAAAATTTGAAAAAGAGTAGTTCGAATTTTAACCGTGCCATTGGGATGTCTCAAATATATATACCGTTGAGTTTTTATGCCGCTGGTGTGGCGTTGTCTATTCTTATTTTGCTTCTAGAGAATTGCGTGTATTGCTTCGAGCGACGGCACGATCGCGGGTGATGTTCTTGTAACGATAATTACATGTAACCGCGTGAAACGTATTCGACATTGATTTTTATTGTAATTACTTTTGATCGTCCCGACCTACTTTTTCCGACACTGTATCAACCGTTTGTGAGTGCACGTAATAAATATCGAATGGAACGGAGCGTTCAGTTTGATAAAGGTAGCGATCTTTCACTGGTCATCTCTTACAATGAAATATTTATTATTGACTACGATTATTCATTCGTTCTTTCGAGAATCTGTCTCGATAAACGGCCTGATATGGAGCAAGGCGAAACAGGAATTTATACCGATCTTTGACATCAGCACTTTTCGAGACTTTCGCGACGAAGTGCTAAAGAAAGAATCTGGTCAAATTCAAGCTGCCCACAGACGCGATTGTCAAGGACAGAATTTTAGAGTCAATACCTACGAGGTGAATGAAGGGCAATTTTTATACAGTTCCACCCTGGCATCGATCGTTACCATTGTGTTATTGCTACCAATTATTTCTCAACAGCTCGGGGTTACGAATTTACTGGATGTTACCGATAACGCCACGAAAATCTCCGGTTGGCAGGGTGATATATGGAATGTGCTCTCCGAGACTCTGAATTTCACGTAGGTTCGATTGCACTTTGTCGACCTAATGGCAATCTGTGAAAATTGAACTTCGCGGTTCCGTTACAGTATCGAGCCCATTCTGGAAAGTACAAGAGGCCTTGGAGATCGACTACCGAATGGGACCTACACTAAAATCTTAGGCAGAATATCTCGCAACGAGGTGGACATAGTGCCGTTCACGACTCTGGAAAATCCTGGACGCGATGTTATGAGGATGACCACACCCACAGGAACGACCGGTTATCGGTTTTATATCAGAAAACGAGAGATATACGACGGCTTGTGGATGGTGAAGGTTTTCGCGTGGAAAGTTTGGTTGGCCGTCGGCGTCACGCATTTATTCTTAACACTGTGCGGATTTCTGTTGCAAAAACGGTTAAATATCAACGTCAAAGTCGACAGCAATCTACTCGAGCACTATTTCTACAACTTTGCGGCTATTTGCAATCAAGGTACTCCAGCATGAATAGTTCGCCCTCGATCGGTGTCTGGAGGGAAAAGAAAATTTGATAAAGAAATATGATTGCCAGGTTTCGTACCGATCAACTTTCGCGGCAGATCAAGACTGTTTGAGGTGACACTGAGTGTGTTTGCTCATCTCCTCTCCATGGCCTTCTCGGCACTGCTCGTTACGTACCTCACGCAGAAGATTTTTCAACCGCCATTCGACGATATCGACACGATGCTGAGCAAATCCGACTACGATCTCGCCATTATCGAGAACTCTGGCACTCATGTTTATGTGAAGGTAAGCGTCGCTGCACATGTCGACGCCGTTTAACAATTTTATTCACTTCCATTCTGGTAGGACACAGTAAATGTTCCTCCGGTAGCAAAGCAAGGACGTTACACTTTGGCACACACTGTCGACGACGCGTGTAAGCTGGCCTGTTCGGCAGAAAAGAGATATGCAATGGTAATGTCAGACAATGCGAAGAAGTCTATGGGCGAGCATGTTTGCAAACTGAACCAAGTTGGACGTCCGCTTATACAAGTTCATCGGACCGCGGGAATACGGAAAGATCTCGTATGCGCGGAGAGCATTGATCTGAAGTACGTAAAAAACAGATGAAAACATGGAGAAGATACAAAAGTCTACTTCTTCTTCCTCACTCAAAACCATTTCCGTTTAATTCGAAGCATTTTTCTGCACCATTAATGATTTTCGAGCAAATCGAGAGCAAGTTAATTCAATTACGACACCCTGTATATTTGTCATTCGTTCTTCTTTTCATCCCTAGAATATCGAGGATGCGCGAAGTCGGATTATTGCAATTGCTGTATCAACGTTGGGTCGAGGTGCACGATGTGGAAGATTCGGAGCCTTCCCGACCAGAAGCCATTACCATGGAACAAGTTTCTATTCTGTTTGTTATATTAATATCTGGAGCATCATTGTCGATAGTTATCTTTATTGTAGAAACTATTATTTTTCATCGTGAACTAGCACGCAAACGAAGAGCAATTCAAACCTGGCAGTTCCTACCTTGATCCACATACAGCTCGTACAGATTTAACGATATATCTCCGAAATATTTCATTATAGATGCATATTCTCTATTTGGTAGTCCAAACAATGTGTAGCCAGCAAAATAAGTAACTGTAATTCAGTCAATATACGCCACAAGCGCATAATAGATAATAAAAATTTCACCTATGTTATAAATCAAAATAACTCTGTGAAAATCGGCAAGAAGCCTGACGCCATCTTTGGCATCTTAACCAAAGTTTTCTTTCCCTCACCCCCTAACCCCTTACCCACCTGCTACTTGTAACAATTAACGTTCAAGTTTCGACACGATTAATTACATCATTACGGTAGCACAAGTATCAAAGACTAACGAATTGCTTTAGTTATGCATAGACTTAGAGAAATTGACTCACCAATGACGTTATAACGATGATTATGTTGTATGAACGGCAAAAATCTGGCGCCGCAACCGCATTGTTCGCTGCACAAGTCGAAGCACTACTGCACGCGCGACGAAGCCTGAAATCAAAGACAAATATTTCGATTAGTACAGAGATTCCGGGAACCAAATCGCGGCCACCTCATCTCAGCCACTTATTCTAGACGTGCATCATGATTTTGGAATAAAATACGACAAAATACCTTGCAAAATGCTGCAGAATTATCGCACGCGGACACTTTGCACAGAAACAGTTGAAACTATGAGAACCTGCGTGCGCAGACGTCGGTGATTGGCTGAGATTCTGAACTGCAGCGTTTGAAACTCGAGTTATATCGATGTTTTTGCAATCGAGCTTTCTCGATTGAGAGAAATCGAATCGATTACAGTAGATCAGATTCTGGGGCCGACTTTCTTGAGCAGTCACGTATTTATTACAAGGAGAGAGTGACTGTTATGCGCAAATTAATGAGTTAACATGTGTCGTGAGTCCATCAGTCTCTTCTGTCTCACAATTATCTATCAGCAATAAGGATCGATTTTGTCTGAAGCTGTTTTAGCTGACTCCTGACTCGAATCTTGAGACTGACTGCGCACGATAAACAATAACAATGAGCGAAGACAGATCAGCGGAGAAGAAGGAGTCCAGTGGATTGGCTCTGGCTCATGAAATAATGCCTGACTGCTGGAAAGATGATCAGAGAATGAACGCATTGTTCTCACCGTTCCGAAGTAAGTCAGCCAATCAGCAAGATTGGACGTCTAAATATAAATTCTGGCAAAACATCATACACAAATGGCTCGCATATTCCATGCAATGCAGCTTTACAATGACAGAGTTGAACATAGTGTTTAAAAGAAAAGGTTGTTCTCCACTTTGCCTAACGACTGTAGTCGAAGAGATGGCAAGGAGTGGCGTAATCATATCGGACAATGACTTCCTAAAGGAACCGATTCAATCTTGGACACTGTGGTCCATTGACATCCTCGTGACAAGACCACTTACGTGGTCAGCGTCTAAAGTCAAAAACTATGTTGTTGGGTCAGATGTGAATACCAATATAAAATACATACATCTTGAAATTGTACAGGAGTTATCAGATATAATACTTTCTCTGTTGGATGCTAAAGCAGAGAGTATGCTGCAGCCAATTTCTGAGATTGTTCAATATTGTCGTGAAAAGACTAATAATGAGAGAATTACAGAGGAGGCAGTGAGGCTAGCCTTAATCTGGCTGAGAAATAAGCGGAAAGCTGCATTTAGAAAAAATTCTGTTGGAAACTGTAAAGAACTGTTAGTTAAGCTTTCTTCGGTCAAGATAAATGAAGTTAGTGATGCAGAAGAAAGCTTGTATAAGTTATTGAGGCAAGAAAGTCAGCTATTGCATGATATAGAACAATTGGAAAAGGAAAAGATTGTTACATTGAATGAGGCAAAAATATGCTTGGGGAAGGAATTGAGGCAGGTAGCCAAGACGCATTTGAGAAAAAAGGCAGAATTAGAGAAAACAATAGAGAAAAGAGCAAATGCATTGGAGAATTTGAGAACTCTGATATCTAGCATCCGAGACACTCATTCCAATTCGGCTGTGCTGGCTGCATATAAAGCTGGATCTACTGCACTAAAGAAAATAGAAGAAAGTGGATTGACAGAAGATAATGTCAGAGATGTGATGGATGATGTTTCACTGGTATGTTCTATGATAAGTAATGTAATATGCAAGACAATATTTGTACAATCATTTCAGGCATTGGAGGATCAGAAGGAAGTACAGGCAACGTTATCAGAATCATTGTTCAATCTTGATCAGACAGATATTGAGCTGGAAGATGAATTAGCAGAATTGTTGAAGGCAGACAGCGAAGAATTGCCAGATGTACCTAGCCCTCAAAAATCATCTGAATTACAGGAACTAGAGAATCGTTTGAAAAATTTACAAACAGAAGGTAATACTATACATAATGGAATTAATGTCAAAGATAAACAACTTTATTATAATCTTGTCGCAGAATGGTCATCGCCTGACAAATCTAACGTGAAATCACAGATCATCGATCGGCCGCAGAAAAAAGTCACAGTGCCTGCCGAAACCGGATAATATCCCCGTAAAGTATAACTAATGAGTTATTTGTTCTGTGTGATTCTTTCTAGTAGACAGATTTATAGAATTAGGTGATACTTATGCACAAGCCGACTGTCTTCCCACATTTTTAAGGTCTGACAACAAAATGTATGTTATCGTCTCGTCACTTGAATAGTCAGAGAAAAACATGAACAAAGTGTGCCTTGAAATCCATGTCATAACTGAATGATTTTATGTAATAATATATTTATATTGAAATTTTCTAATCCATCCAGTCATTTAAAAACCTATGGACCGTTTTCTAATACAGGTCGGAAACTGTTTTGATGTTTCTAATCTCAGTTTCACATCCTGTATCCACCTAATGTAATTGGAGACTCTTGTATATAAGGAATACGTATCACTATCGCAAATTTGAATTGGCCCAACTTCAACCTCAGCGAGACTAACACTAACAACCCCTCGTAAGTACCACAGACCATCAGTTTTGAATACCAATCCGCCACCACTGTCACCGTTACACACCGAGGTACCTGCAATTGAGAAATAATTATCCGTAAAAGATGCATTCTGACTTAGCACGTTTCGTCTACTGACCGTTCTGGTAGCCTGCGCAAAATTTATCGAGGGTAATGAATTTTTCAGTCTTATGTAAAATGCTTTTCGATTTGCATTCATTGAACGGTACGTATGGCACATCAACCGCTTGTAAAACGCCGCTGGATGAAACATTAACACTAGTTCTGCCGAATCCAGCAACTTTCCCAAAGACTCCCGATTCGAGCGTAGCTTGGTCGCTCAATGCATGAATGTCCAAGCAGGCCGGAAGTAAAATAGAGGTCAGTACGAAGGGCTTGACGAGTTCTAATATGGCTATGTCCCACGCAAAGTTGCCCTCGAATCCCAAATAGTTGCAATCGATGTAAATGTTTTTCACCTAAAACGACCAACATGATTATCGTGATGCACAAATTCGTAAGTAATCGATAAACAAACCTCTGCTTTTCTAACAGTTTGCGGGTTATGCCAACGTGAATCGTAGTCACGAAAATTATTTCCCGTAGCTATGAAAAATTTGTTCGGATTCTGGACAGTTTTGGTAGTTTCGTCGAAAATGCAATGGGCGGCCGTTATTAGAAGGTTCTCCTGAATGATGGTAGCGCCGCAAATGAACTCTTTAGGCCCGCCTATCGTTTCAGTCTTGTACAGTGTCGCATGCCACGGAAATTCGGTTATCGAAGGTCGGCGACCTTTGACAACTTGAGGCACAAGATGTGGAGGAGTAAGGCCACATTCTAGAACACACGTACACGAATTGCATAGAATGCTGCACATACATCGCAACAGATGCACAAGAGATAATTCACAGTAACCGCATGTTTCAACACTATTCGTCAGGAATGGGAAACAGGCATCGAGGCAAAAAATCGCTTCACGAGTTTATTGCGTCGGTTCATTCGAGTATGCAAATATAACAGTACAACATTTAACAAAATAAATAGAATAGTAATACCATTGAATTAAAGCGTCTTCTTATCACGCATGTACATGTAACATTGGCGTGTGAATTATCTCTAAGTAATAACAACACAATAGCAGCCTCGTTTAGTGCGTCGAACAAATTCGAATACTATCGTCACCTAACATCAGTGGCGGACTGGAGCACCGGGCAACCGGGCAGTTGCATATTTGACAAAATAGGGCCGGACCGTAAACCGTAAATCCATCAGCAACTATATATGTGATCAGAATGATCACTCATATAGGCCAGTCGGGCCAGTTAACTTGGCCAGTCCGCCACTGCCTAACACGTATTTTTGAAGTAATACTCATGTAAAATACAATGGTGTCGGTGTTTCCCGATCTTTTTCTTTGGTATCGTTTAATGTAAGCATCCTAATATCTATGTCCGGATAATTTTCGGTCGGCATAATTCTATGGATGATTATCTTATCGCTTAATATTTCAATTAACGCCGGAGTTGAATCATTCCTTCCTCCGTTCTGTACCGAGACGGTAGCTTGATTGACATAGACGTTGACTACTACCGCACCTGGGATACATCGTATCGGGTCCGGTTCCCATTTACCATACTGGTTACATGTGACTTGGTCACGTCTAGACGAAAAGACAGTCGCCTCCGTACGATAACTGTTCCGACAAGATAGCCTGGCCGCTGTACCCGGCCTTACTTCGACGTCGCAAGACTTCCATTCATCATTCAACATACATTCAGCGTTAGTTGATGCTGAATTCAAACCCTTACAATGTATTTCTAAAAGAAGTGGTGAGAAGTTGTCCATCAAATACAAAAGTCACATACAGGCCATGTACAGTAATTAATTTCCCACTCACCAACACAGGTTGGAATGTTAAACCATTGCCCTTGTGGTCCACAGAATGAGTGAACTATTCCTTCAATTCTATAGCCAGGGTTGCATGAATAAATTAAATAATGTCCTGGTGGTAAATGCGCTCCTTGCTCTAACTCGCAATCCTCTTGGGCGCCACATTGAGACTGGTATGGTCTCCAATGACCATTTTCTGGCTGTGGAGGTACTAGACAGGATTGCCCTCCAGGAATGGGAGCAGGAGTTGTAGTTGTAGTTGAAGTTGTATAGGATGGGCTCACTGTCAAAGGTCTTGTTATCACACCAGCACACAATTCCGGTGCCTCGTCAGATCCATCTGCACAATCTCTCACTCCATCACATTTTTTATCCCCATCAATGCAAGCACCATAATTGCATCGAAAAACAAGCTGCAAACAACTGCAAACATTGTTACATGAATGTAGGTTTTCTGGTTGCCCAATGTTTCTAAAGTTTAGATAGGTTTAATTTAGCCTTACTTAAATGATTCACATCTGGCAAGTGTCTCATCTGAACCATCTAAACAGTCAACATGACCATCACACAGCCCATTGGCATCAATACATTGCCCACTATTACAACTAACTTGATCAGCAGCACATTGTACGGCTGGGTTTGTACCATTGGACGATGAACCACACCTGGGCAATGTCTCATCACTGTTGTCTACACAATCTTTGACACCATCACATGTCCTGTCACCGTCGACACAGGCACCATATGCACACCTAAATGCATACTGAGAGCACACAATTTCTGGCTTTAAGCATTCTGTTGATACTTCATCAGACCCATCTCTACAATTTGCCTTTCCATCACACAGTAACTCACTCTCTATACACTCTCCATTATGACAACGAAATCTTAGTAAACTGTAGGAATTACAAAGATGTTAATTGAATTTTTGCTGGTAGATAAATTACAATGTAAATACAGCTGTTCAAACTATACTAACCCACAATTTACAGAATTTCCCTGGTTTTGTGCTTGTCCAACACATATAAATGCTGTGAAATGAGAACAAATATCATACAAACAATGGCTACAAAAATTTGTCATTATACGCCACAAACTTTTGCCCCAATCCAATGTTGAATTGTAAGTTATGTAATTTCTCTGGCTACAGTATTATTATTCATATACATAGTAGTTATCTTGCAGAAACTTGCAGAAGCATGCAGAAACAAGATATCTTCTTTTATTTTGTGTTCAAGGGCACTATCCACAGTCATTCACAAACTGGTTTCTGATCTTAGCTTGGTGCTCCCAGTATAATCACTTTATATACATGAGGAATTTTGTGGCATTCGCAAAAAAAAAAAAAAAACTACACAACACAATCAATTTTTCAGCTATTATTCAGGCCGGTATTATTATTATCACACGTTCGATTATAAATCGATCGTAATGCAACATTCATCGCTCCGGGATTTCCGGAACGAGAAAGCAAACAGGAAAGTTTACCTCGCTCTAAAAATCACCGTCGACCACGAAACTCTAAAACGCCATAAACCGAAACATCGTCAGAAGTGAATTGTATAAAATATAAAGACTTCTTTGCATTACACTATTGAAATTTGTTTAAACGTAATTTGGAGAGCACCGGGATTCTTCTACTATCGCAATTACAATTATATAGATACACTCTTACTGTAAAAAAGTATAAAAACTGATGAAGCTCCACCAGTCTTCATGGTAGGTGAAGGAACTGACCGCCACTGAACCAGCAGCAACTCGTCGGTTAGTTCTTATACATTCGTTGGTCGTCCACTGATTCGAATCATCCGGAATTACCCGTTCGTGCGAGTCCACTATCCAACACCGGTACAAATTCGCATACACTCGCATAGCTACGCGGATGTGCTAACCCCCAACAACTCACGCATACATATAAGTTTATATCTCATTTCGGCGAACTTACGGCCAAAGCGAGACGGAAATATCTATCTCTGAACATTTTAGTTCGTAGAATAAAGAGAAACACAATTAGAGATGAATCGATGATGTAAGTACGGCCATGCATGATGCGCGTGAGGTCAAAGATAATTGAAATGGTTAAAACGTCGGGAGCGCTGAATGCTGAATAATACAAAAAAACAAGGAGAGACGACGTCCATAGACGATTACGTTTTATTCGCAACGTGTCAATATAACTCATGATACAAGATCGTACATCTGCGTTGATAAGATCTTGCTCAGAGAACGTTTGTACCAAGTTGTACAAATATGTTATTCCGCCACACAGACTTCCTCGTCCCTGTTAAACCTGTGTTCGTTTAGCGTACCTAGCCAATTCAGGGTACTTTGTTTTCTCTGTAAGGATAATATAGTCAAAACGTTTGCTAAACCAATGTACAAGCTACATCCTGAAGCTGTTACGTATAAAAGGATACGTTTTCTCTTCGATTTCCGTCTGAAGCATATGCGGGAGAATCTGCTTTTCCCAAAACGTATTCACGTCATCCTCGTGATCAGCCCAGTCTAACTTCTCGTGCATTCCATCCTCACCGTATCTTCTGTCGTAGTTGTCGTAGTGAATGTAATTCAAAACTAAGCCGAGACTGGGTGCTCTCGGTATGTCGTACTTCGGTTGCTCAAACGATTCGTCGAACCGTTCCTGCGGTATTAGATCTCGCATGATAACTAAAGCGAATCCTATCATTTTCCTAATCTGATGGAGCATAAAACTCTGTCCCTTGATTTCTAATTGGGCAAATTCCATGCCGTCCGATACAAAGGTTTTGACACAGGTACACTTTAATATATAGCGTCTTGCGCGTGGATCAAGTGGCTTCCTGTGACATTGAAAACAGATCCTAAGTAATCTCCTTCCCTTCGTTGCTCCTACGCGAATACTTACACTTTTGAGGTATAATTATGGAAATTGTGAGTTCCCTCAAACAACTTTAAAATAGACTTCAATCTCTCTAAGGCTTCGGCAGGTAATCTGTACTCATTGTATGGCTTTCCATCAATGGTATGCAATTTTTCCAATCTGCTTTCTAACGTATCCCTTTCTTCTGGAAGCGGTCCCTCAGGTGCAAATGCATATGTTGGTATAACATAAGTGTACGTTCTTGCATTACACTGATTTTTACTATTAAAACTCTTTGTCACCCTTTTCACCCCAAATACCTTAATTTCATTAGGCAAATGTCCATTTATTTCTTTAGGATCTGCCTTATGCCCAGCTGAAAAAAGGATTGAGAGGCATCCTTGATAAGCTCATCTATTATCATTATAACTTAAACTTAATGAACTATTTGTACAAGATCTCATTATTGAAATTTTGTATGGTATGAAACAATATATAATAATTTGGAACATGAATCTCACGCATTAGTAGATTAACAACTTGTCTCATGGCTGATACTCCTTTATCTGTACGTGCAGCTCTTTGAAAGTGTACTGTCTTTGCATCATCAAATGCCCCTTGTGTTACTAAAGTTGCATCGAACAGAGCCTTCATTAACTCCCCTTCGATAGTAGGCAATCCAAAATTTCTCTGCATTCCATAATATCCCTTGCCGTTGTAACCTAACATTATAACATAATTTTTTTTCTTCTCCCTGGCCTCTGGCTCCACTTTCTGTATCTTAGACTTATCGTCAACTTCGTCTTCATTTATAAGTGGCCTTTTATTATTCGCATTTGTAATATCCTCAATGTCCGTACGTACGGGGGACTCTATTTCCACCTTAACCGACATTCCTCTAAACAATGTACTTCCTGAAATATGTATTACAGATGATTTTATCAGTAAAATATATATTTACAGTTGACAAACAAAAAGAAACATGTTAAATATATAATTAACCTGTGACCATGTTAATAAAGTAAACAGTAGAAAATTTGATCAAATAAATATAATAAGAGAATAACATTAACTTACCCAATAAATGTCTACGTTCTTCAAGGATGCATGCGTTTGTACAAAGAAGCTGCCTAACTTTATTTATGAACATTCCGCTATGATAGTAATTTGCCGATTACAATCTTCCCCGTCGTCTTTATCGTTTACATAAAAAACATATTTATATTACCATCATCTGCATTTACTAACTTTTCGCGTCATTAACTAAGTGTAGCGGCATTTTAATCAGCCAATACACTTGTTGGTTAGACTAACAGCACTAACCCAGACACAAATAAGGTTAATCATTGAAATCTTCGAAAGGTATATATAATAGTATGATGGTTGACTCGAAACTGAAACGCTACACATGAAGCACACGTAACCTAAACGCGTGCGAACGTTTAATTTCACGCTCGTCTAATGGTGATATATAAATAAATATTTGGCAATATTAATACATCTGTTAGGATAAACAACGCTAGCAAAGCGCAAACATGTATCGAAAGGGTTTAACAAGTACCCTTTGTATTTTCGGAAAGTACGCAAAGGTATGTCTTCGTTCTTTACAATGATTCTTCAATAGTTTTGTTTACAGATTATTTATCGGATTCCTCGTATTGACATTGTCTACTTTCCAGAACAATTTGCCCGTAGCCTTAGGACCTATTTCCTGCATTGATGATCACCCGCAGCCTGTAAGATTCATAAAAAAGCATTGGAATCCTAAGTTTAAAAAACAAAGGAGAGAAAAAGTCATAAAAGTGGACTTACCAAAAGGAAGTGAGGATCCTAATCAGGAGGATGACCAGACCAGGATGCGTAAACGTCTTAGGCAGCTCGGAATGTTGCCTGTAAACTTCAAGTCAGAGAGGCCAATGTTTATGTTTTCATCCCTTGCAGTAATTGATTCTTATGAACCACCTAAAGGCGATGGAAAATTCTCTGATGTATTTACAAAGGTAAATGTCTCCTGTGGTGACAGATGTGCAACAATAAATGAATCAATAATGAGTTAGAAATAGCATTCAGTCTGAATTTCTAAAACGCAGGCACCTCAGAAGGCTGTTGGCGGTATCAAAATGAAAGGAAAAAGTCTGTCCGCCTTAAGAAAGATTAAAATGGCAGACACAACATATACAAAAGAAGATTTTTTAATAATGGCACAGGACATATATATAAAGGCACATGAAGCATTAGCAAAGTAAGACAGCCATATATTATATTTAGTGAGATTAGAGTCCCAAAGTTTTTCTGCTATAAAAGTTGCTTATGATTATTTTTAATTTTCAGTTCACCTGAAGATCTTATTCAGTATGTTACGGAACATGCATATCCTGTAAGTTGAATAATTTTTACTTAATAATAATAGTACAATTTGTGTATTTATATCCACTTCTATGGTTGCAGAAAATGATACTGAATACTAAGGGTAAAATTATTAAATGGAAATTTCTTGAGTCCCTGGAACCACCCCAACTTGTACAAGCCAGACATGTACCTATGACAGAGGACACCGCTTTTGGGCAAATTACAGTCCGTTTCAACACGCAACAGGTTAATAGTTAGATCTAAATAAATGAACAATTGTGTACATTGCTCTACTACTGATCAATGAATTTACAGATGCTTGCTGTATATGACCGATTCGGTCGGTTGATGCAAGGAAGTAATATTCTAAGGAAGGACGTGCTTGAATATGTCATATTCGAAAGATCTTTATCGCATTTGAATGCAGCATGGCGATTGCATGCAAAAATTATTCCCCATGAAGTTAGAGGTGAGCATCCTACAGTCGAGAAGACGTATGTAAAGCCAAAGGATGACTCATTAGATCCTGTAGCGGACATGAACTTGAAGCCCGAGGAGCAGAAATTATACGAAGCGTTAGCATCTTAATAATTTCTATTCTGTCAGTACCGATAACCTGAATAAAGAAATTGCACAGTATAAACATATGCAGTAGTAACACTGAGCGTCGGCACCTTATTGCGAAATAGAACAAGTATTGCTTTGGAGTAGAAAAACTTACAATTAATCTACTGGACTTTGACGTGTACTTTGTTAATATCTAACGTTTTTGAATTTTTTCTGACTTTGCTATGGTGGCTCCACCGTGAGCGGAGGAATGCTCAAACTATTTATTGGATAGCAGTCGGTCATTTTAATAATACCGACTGCCGTTCAATGAGTAGTTTGAGCGTTTCTCCGTTTCCGCTGGCGCCACAGTACCGAAGATTTTTAGGTATGGCGGAAAATTCAAAACTCGGTACCTGCAGTTAAACTAATAACGTTCTCCGTAATTTTGTATAACAGGTTAATAAGTGGTTCACTAAATTTAATTTGTGAATAGGAAATGATTTATATACTATTTGACTGGTCAGCGGGACTTATAACTATACAAATTTGACCTATATTATTTACAAACTTTCTGTTCTCTCGATCAGTTGCCATAACACCCTCGCAGTACGGGTATCCACAGAAAACTTAAAGTCTCTGTGGACATGATGTATAGCCAATGTTGTACAAGTAAATGTTATGCAAAAAAGGGATTTACTGGGTTGCATGCGATTGATCGAATAATGGCAACTGCGTCGAGTGTCAAACTGGTATCAAACACATAAGACAGTCGAAGCAGTGAGGACAGTTCCATTATTTTTCTTTTCATTGTTGTATTACCAACTAGATACGAGCCGTAGAATTTAGTTATACAATATTCCGTAAGTGGCGTAACGGTCTTGTGACACTAACGAGTGAATCACACATTGATCGCACGGAGCGTTGAGGTGCAATGCCACTCGGGACGCGGAATATTCGAGATGTTTTCCGGCGCCGCTCAATTCCAACTCTGATTAGGAATCGTTGCCCTGTCGATTTATTGATTGTAACAAAAAAGCATGTAAAACAGGCGAATTAGTTGTTATGAAGGAAGCTTCGTCCTTCTTGATCGAGACATCGAATAGTGCGGACGCATTTATCAACTTTACGTTCACTTATTTCGTTATCGCATCAAGTTTAGTCCCTTCACTGGGTTTCGTCCTGGGAACGGTTTGGGAAACCGTTCTTCCCAAAATTCACCAGCGCTGCCATTGCTGGACGACGGGAAGACACAACATCATCAATATCAAACATGCATATATCTCAAATGACAAATACATCCGTACATCTAACAAATCTGAATAAATCTGTATAATATTCTCATACTGAGTTTCGTAATTCATAATTCAAGACCGAAACAATCTGTATTGACTTTATTTTTCGAACTTATGACTAATAATTACACCAAATGCATATAAACATTGCAACTACTCCGACTAACGACTAGGTGACAACGATTTTACTTGTGTGCATGTACTCGTCTGAATTCTCGATACTTATCTCTATCAATATATAATATCTCGCATGAAGAATTAATTTTGTATTTCATCCTTTGTTCTGGCTGAAACAAATGTTGCCCACCCCAGCGCAGGAGTCGAGTTTGCAGCATGGCGGGCAAGGACACTTGTTGGATGACAAGTTTGGCCTTTCGCGACAATTTATTCCAGGGTAGTACTCCGCACGTTCCGATTCTCGTCGAAGATCTGGCAAAATATGTTTCGCTGATCGATTACGAGGAGAATTGCGTGAAAACGGTACAAACTATTGGGAAAGTTGGTTCGACTTTTATTAGCAGCATTACGCCTGGCCAGGATGTCAAGTTTCCATTCAGTATGAATTACATATCACCCTTTGACATGTACAAATCGATGAACGACGAAGAATCGTCGGTTCAGGTAAAGTAGGAAAAGAGTTACAGGATTTACTATTTACTTATAGCATCCCTTTTTGACGATAATCTTGTAATGAAGTTATGCCGTTTCTTTTTGTTTTGTTGTATATAATGTAGAAATGTATTGGTTCCATTCTCAAAGTGTTCGGATTTCTTCAGCGAAAGGATGAGGGGATTGTGTTAGTGGCCACGCAGGTTAAAAATGTGGAAGATGCAAAAGGTAGTTTGCAGACAATTGCACTCTTGTCTAGACTGG
The DNA here is from genome assembly GCA_963942575.1 of Priocnemis perturbator. Classification (NCBI taxonomy): domain Eukaryota; kingdom Metazoa; phylum Arthropoda; class Insecta; order Hymenoptera; family Pompilidae; genus Priocnemis; species Priocnemis perturbator. The sequence continues at coordinate 1,811,284 of OZ012654.1, forward strand.
CAAGAAGACAGTATCGGCAGTAAGTTAGCAATAGGTGTACAAATGATATTTGTAGAGTTAAGCCTGTGCTGCACCTATAGTTTTGATACTTTAGATACTGCCGTACTGCGGAGATGGATAAGTTGCTTGAAGCAGAATGGAATAGAATGCACATAGAGGGCAGACGCAAATGAGTACTGCAAATGTTTAAAATCTTCAAAAACATTCATATATTTCAGATAGCAAGTACATGGTAATAGTTGATATAAATCATTTTTATGTCATTTATTATTGAAATATGATATTACATGCAAAAAATTCATTGCCTTTCATATAAAACCCTCTGTAAATAGATTGTCCTTATACAAAACTGCCAAAATATATACAATACTGCCTTTATACCTATATTACGCATATGTAATCTTCCCTGGTAATAATTGTTAACAATTGAAAGGAAATAGATAATACGCTATGTATTCCAATTATACAAGACTTCTGCAATCATCTGACAAACTATAAAATCAATGAGTAAGTTTCGAGTCATGATATGGCTTATCTCTCCACTTATCTGTGCACTCAGGCTATGTTCACGATCCTAAACCCATGGTATGTGAACTTTAACTGACAAATCACTTAACATCAACTCATAAAACAATGCGTTGGCCTTTGGGGCCAAATAAAACTGCTTCTATCTTAGAACCGTTTCGTAATCAAACGTATGAGTGTGGAAATAAGCCACACGCCCGTTTAATTCCCACAGTTACAATCGTTAATCTCCCGTATATACTAACGCTTTGACTTTTTATGTAATATACGGCTACCGCTACCAGCTACCAATCACTTCAAATTCAAACGTCAAACAAACTTATTCCGTATACGCCGAAACACCCGTCCCTCTACTTTTTATCCAGCAATACCTGGCAAACTTAAGGTAGGTGACAGCAAAATCCTGCGTACGTATCGTCGGTTCTTACTTAGATTCCTCCGGGCACAAAAGTTGGAAATGTCCCATTCGCTTGCATTGCCCGCAGATATTTCTCTTAGCCGGGCATACGGAGCGATTCTGGATGTGCCAGGAGTTGCAGAAACGGCACAACACCGAGTTACTCATCATGCATCGTATCGGGAAGTGGTTCATCTTATGACACAAATCGCATTCCTTCCCGTAAGCTGGACAGCATCTGTTCCTATGACTCGTCCCGCAAAAACGACAATCGATGATGAACGATACTTTACACGTATTGGCAAGGTGATTCCACTCCTTGCACTTCCAGCATTGCTTTCCCGCTGCCGGGCAGTCATTCTGCCCGTGCGTTGTGTTGCATTTCACGCAAAAATTATTCTCCTCTGTCTGAACAGGACTCTCGTACGCATTCCACAATCGGCAGATTTGCTTTAACGTCAAGCGGCTAATGTCCTCGGTGAATGACGGCATCAACATACGAGTCACCTCGGTGAAACGATCCTTGTCTATTTCCTGCATGAGCTTCCTGACGATACAATTCTCCACGTTCTGGATGTTCTTCCCCGAGACCATTTGCTGAAATGTTGCTTTGTGTTAGTCAATTACTTCGCGTAACTGCCAGCACCAGCCCTTGTACTCACCAGCAATTCTTCCACGTACTCGACGATATTTTCATTGGAATTCTTTGTCCTGTTTCCGAACATTGCGAATAGGTCAAATTTCGTTAACAGTACGGTTATATCGTGGCTCTCGTTAGGTAAATCGTCGAACGTGAAGGTTCGGCAAGTTTGTTGACCGATCGGACCCATAATGTTTAACAGCAAGATACCCTGCTTGTCGTGTGGAATTTTCAAGATATTGGTATACGCGAGAAACTGGAGTTTCCAAGTGAACCAGATGTTCTTGAATTCCTGCACACTTTCTATCTTTTTTGGAGGCTCTGCCCGAGGAGCCTCCGCTGAAAATTAGTTTGTATTGTACAGATTAGATATATATATATATGTCAGTACACCATATTAGGTCATCGATATTTATCGCCACGGTTTTACATTCGTTTCCATTTCTAGAGAAATGAAAAAGATTCTGGTTTTTTATTTAATAAATATGAAATGAAATTTCTTATGACGGTCTCGTACGATTTCGTAGCAAAGTTATTTATGTCTTCTGGGATTTTGATAATTAGAGATATTACGAATTGTTGCTGCATTATGTACAAATGCTCTAGTAAGTGGATAGTTAATATAATCGTACTTGTAGGATTAGAAGCATTCGTTGAGCGTGGTGTTGGTTTCGGCTGTGAAGTGGAACTGCCTAAAAAATAATGTACGTATGTTAAAATATGCATGGAGTATGTTGCTTAGTAATAAAAGTGTATAAAGGCGTATATCAGTAAACAAATAATTCTTCTCTATTCTATGACACAATGCATTTATCATCTCACTTGAATAATTAGGTGAACTGTAGTTTGGTTGAGGTGCTGTATGCTCCCGTGTTGTGGAACTGCCTAAAAAAAAATTATGTATATAATAATATGCATGAAACACGTTGCTTAGAAAGTAAAATGCAAACCGTATATCAAATAAAGAAAAATAAGCCTTGACTATTCTATGACACAATGCATTTATCATCTTACTTGAATAATTAGGTGAACTGTAGTTTGGCCGAGGTGCTGTTTGCTCCTGTGTTGTGGAACTGCCTAAAAAAAAAATATGTATATAATAATACGCATGAAACATGTTGCTTAGAAAGTAAAATGTATAAGCGTATATCAAATAACGAAAAATAATCCTTGACTATCCTGTGACACAATGCATTTATCATCTTACTTGAATAATTAGGTGAACTGTAGTTTGGTCGAGATGCTGTTTGCTGCTGTGTTGTGGAACTGCCTAAAAAAAAAGTATATATATAATAATAATACGCATGAAACATGTTGCTTAGAAAGTAAAATGCAAAGCGTATATCAAATAAAGAAAACTAATCCTTGACTATTCTATGACACATTTATCATCTTACTTGAATAATTAGGTGAACTGTAGTTTGGTCTAGGTGCTGTATGGTCCTGTGTTGTGGAACTGCCTAAAAAAAAGTATGTATATAATAATACGCATGAAACATGTTGCTTAGAAAGTAAAATGTATAAGCAAATATCAAATAAAGAAAAATAATCCTTGACTATTCTATGACACAATGCATTTATCATCTTACTTGAATAATTAGGTGAACTGTAGTTTGGTCGAGGTGCTGTTTGCTCCCATGTTGTGGAACTGCCTAAAAAATAAAGTGTGTATATAATAACAGGCATGAAACATGTTGCTTAGAAAGTAAAATGTATAAGCGTATATCAAATAAGGAAAAATAATCCTTGACTATTCTGTGACACAATGCATTTATCATCTTACTTGAATAATTAGGTGAACTGTAGTTTGGTCGAGGTGCTGTTTGGTCCTGTGTTGTGGAACTGCCTAAAAAATAAAGTGTGTATATAATAACAGGCATGAAACATGTTGCTTAGAAAGTAAAATGTATAAGCGTATATCAAATAAGGAAAAATAATCCTTGACTATTCTGTGACACAATGCATTTACCATCTTACTTGAATAATTAGGTGAACTGTAGTTTGGTCGAGGTGCTGTTTGGTCCTGTGTTGTGGAACTGCCTAAAAAATAAAGTGTGTATATAATAACAGGCATGAAACATGTTGCTTAGAAAGTAAAATGTATAAGCATATATCAAATAAAGAAAAATAATCATTGACTATTCTGTGACAAAATGCATTTATCATCTTACTTGAATAATTAGGTGAACTGTAGTTAGGTCGAGGTGCTGTTTGCTCCGAATATGCACGTTCATATCGGGGAGTTGGTGGAGGTGCGGTTGCCTCCTGTGAACTGGAACTGCCTATGAGAGAAAATTAAGTATCGGCATGACATGTTGATTCTCAGCAGAATCGTCATTATAATATCGAAGTAACAATGTAAATTAAAGATATCATACCCATCTTGGGTTATTTGCTGACAATTGTACTTCACAACACTCCTTTAAACGGGTACAAAAATCATTCGATCAGAATGATCGACATCGACGGACAATACAACACTAGCTCGTGAATACATTGAACACTGAAGCGACGATTAACTTTCCCATAATCAGGGGAATTCTGGAACTCTACAAAGTACCATATAGGTACTCCGCCTTAACAATTCGCGATATTCTAATTCGTGGATCGAGGCGTTAACGAGCCGATAAGTCTTGAAATTTTACTCAACGTTGGTATGTCGTCCGAAGATGGGAACAGTTAGACGTGTCATGTTGTCCAGCTGTAAGAAAACGTACTTTCCGAGTTTCCGACCAATTGACACGTTCGTGCGTAACTTGTGCAAAGAGAACAAAGCAAAAAACAATAAAAGATAATGCTTATGACGATATACGTATGCCATATGAAGATAACAAAAAAGCATAAGATATGTCAAGATTAATCACATATTAACAATAATACAATGAGCACAAACAGCGACCGATCCTCTATTGAGCATTATACATAATGTACAACGGCATACGCGTCCGTAGTACAATTTATACGCTCAACTAATAAATAAGTATAAAAACATCGCAATATAAATATCAATGACCGAAAGCTAGTCTTGACTTATTTTGTTACTATGACATTAATCGCCGATTGCCACCGTCGGTCAGTTAGAGTGCCCCTGTTGCATAGCAACGCAAAAGACATCAGTGTGTCAGATGTTATCATTTGCCAGGATGAAAAACGTCAAGTTGATTAGCTGAAATTAGCGCGAAGTACGTACTCCTACTGAAGGTTTATATCAATAATGACATTCGCGGTTGTTTGGCGTTGACTCCGTACGATTAATTGTCATGCGTCAGGCGTCTCCGTGGCGACATGCAACAGAGAAATTAACATTCCGGTGAGGAGCGAAATTATAGAAAGAGATGCATAAACGTGAAAGTTATGACAATCTGATGGCAATGGCATAGTGTATGAGTTGTTTATATGAGCGTTCATCGATGATGTAAGTGACAATTGATAGACATTTGTACGTATTCACACATGTATCGTCAGGAGTGATAGTGATCACACATATATCATCAGAGAGATAGTGTCTTACTGTTAAACACGTTCGATATACGTAGTTTGTAGATTTATGGAACTATTCCCAATATTTGCAAATCAGTATGGGTAGAGAAGTTTTTGTTTTACTTATCTATCTAAAGGATAGTCATAGAAGAAGACAATTTTTAATGCCAATTACACTAATTGCTAATGAAACGTTTCTTACGCTATATTCCTGTTATGAGATGATATATACCATAAATGAATGATTTAAAACTGTCCCATCCTGGTTTTCGACGTAATTACATCGAGTATGTCCGTAACTAATTTTTGTCCTTCTCACCAAAAAGGGAAGCAACGAGTTTGGCGGAAACTATGTCCGAACGTTTTAGGTAATAATAAGTTCTGAAAATCCGTGGGAAGCGTTAATTGGAGGAAAAGGCAGTTAGCAGGACGATGGACGCCAATTGTAGGGCAAATATCGTGAAATGGTTGCCGTTACCAGGCGCCGAGCTCGAGGAATGGTTCTCGGGATCAATCGCGTTGATCGAGAAAATGGAAGACTCGGTTGGCTGCCTCGCCTTGATCGTGGACAACATCGCTGATTCGCATATCCCTGATCACAAGGTGCGCGGCCAATTTTGCTAGCGAATCTCGTCGCGAAATTTCGATTGTCGATTCGTGGATGTGAACGCTTACACGGAAAATTGTAGTTCTAGATTCTAGATGATACGGCAATGGGATTGAGATATTCTACGTGTACGGAATTTTTTAACAGAATGAAAGGGAGGTGTACGAATTTGTTTATGTTTGCGTGTGTGTATGAGATAAAATTATATATGTTGTACTGTTCAACTGCGGCATGAATTCTTGGAACACAGTGTATAATATTATAATAGAAGCTAGGGTGCAATTATCGATTATTGTCTCTTAATTATACTTTGTGAACCCATGTTAGATTAGCGTCAGGGTTGCTGGCAAGATACGTGTTTTACGGTGGATAATTTTGTGTCGATGGATTCTGTGTTTTGTGCTGAAGAAGACTTTCGCGCATTTCAGGCCCTTGAAGGAGTGATTGCAGATTTGGAATCGGTATTGCAGAGTTACAAAATGACGCGCGAGTCAGCGCCAAATATGACGCATCCGATCTACAAATACAAAGTGGACCATTTGAGCCTTACGCTGAAAAAGAAATTAAACATTATAGCCAAATTTACGAAGAACCTCATCAATGGGATCGTCGACTGCAAAAATTTAGAGATATTACGAATAATATTCAGGTACGTTTAAAGCACTGCGTGAGCTAACTGCATATTGTTTAGTCAATCCCCAGCCGATCCTATCGTTCTTTCACGTTTCTTTATAACTTACGACTGCAGATTTGTGAATGTGTACAACGGCATGCTGGACACGAACTTGGATTTGTCGGACTCGTCGGTGAACATTTATTACAACGATTGTCCCAACATGTTGGAGCCGTTAAAAAAGATGTCCGTCACGAAAATCCTGCAGGTAAGAAGCTGGGAAAATATGAGAATTTTCTTTAGGTAATTTCGCAAATATTAGGATGTACGCAAAATAAAATATTGCTATTTTACTGTTTCCTCCAAGATGCAAGCCAAGAACAGAGCCGAGGAAACCTGTCACGAGCTAATCGACTGTCTTCTAGCTAACTACGAGCCAAGAGAGAACGTTGATCAAACGTCGGCGCCTGCCGCGGATTTTGATGCTTCTGAAAATTCCAGCGTCGAGATCTATCGGTGCGTTTCTAAAATGTTGAAGTCAGTTAGTAGACGATTCCAATTATAATTACATTGACTGCCAATCATTAATGCTTTCAGTGCACTGCATTTCACACGAGTTTGTTTTTTAATTGGTATTTAATATTTTGCAATTTGCTTCAATATTGTACTAATTCCCCACGTTTGATGTTGGGAGACTGCTTCTCTACTAATTTCACAAATTTCTGAAAAAAACAGCGCTCTTACGAGACACCTGACGCCGCCGATCGAGAGCTCTGCGACAACAAAGGAATTGGAAGTTTCGCATGTCGAGAACGTCCAGGCGCTCGTTAATACTCAAAACGAGCAGGTTCTCAGGCTCCTCAAGGTGGTTCAAGAAGTGTCGCCTCGGTTACTGGGCGTCGACGCCCTGAAAACCAGCAGGAGCGGTAAAATTGATTGAAGCATACGATTAAGACAGAAAATATCGACTCGTAAAGGGTTGAAAGTTTCACCTATAATTTTCACAACATAATAATATTAATTCAAATGCCGTCGTATAATAATATATCGACATATAAAGGGTGGACGAGTGATCAATGCATTTTTAGGCGAGAAAAAATTAAAAACGGCCGCCGTGAGAAAGGTGAAGAATTATTATCAGGAGGTAGCGTGGGGCGCGCTGTCAAATATTTTGGACCACGTCGTTCTATGGTGGACACCGGAGCCGCTTGCCTCACGCCATAGTCACGGGGCTCAGCATCTCAAGGATTGGCTGCGGCAGTTTGTTCAGGCGAACGAATGTAAATTATCAAAAAACGATGAAAAAAGTCAGGGAAACGTTATGGAGAACATTACGTCTCCTACATCTATACACCTGTTCGCACACATATTAGATATCCCATAATATAAATATACGATGTTTTTTTTGTTTAAATTGCACAACAATATGGATTTATCGCCGATAATTTTGCAGTGCCGCCCGCGGTCAGACCAGCATTGCAAAATCTTTGCGACGCTCTCGGACGTCACGTGACCATTACTCTATGGGACCAATTGTTTAGAAAAGCTTACACGTCCGCCTTCGACTGTCGTTCGAGGCCGTCCTCCACAGAAGTGAGTTATTTAACGTTCAATGTCTACACAGTGATGCCAGAAAGCGAAAAAGCAGCAGCAGCACGCCGAGTGGTGGGGGCCATGCGGTAAAAGTGTGTGCGTGCCGTGTCTGCGAGCGTCTTTCGCGACATTCAACTGTGACAATTATCACTTATCACATGCATGGCCCCCACCACTCGGCGTGCTGCTGCTGCTTTTTCGCTTTCTGGGATCACTGTGTCTACAGTCATTTAATCATGAATTATACAATGCTCATTACAAGTGCTAATAATCGCGTATTTAATTCCAACAGTAATAACAAGTGTTGAAATTCGAGCGTGTACTAGTAATTGTCATCTCAAAATATCAAAAATATATTTTCGTTGATATTGAACCGAGCACGATGGGTTAAAGTTTCCATCAAATATCGGACATGGTGGAAAATTCGAATTATCACATTTATTTAATTTTATCTACTTTCACCCTACGTCAGTGCGGTCCACGGGTGGGGCCCCTCACGCCGCTAGTTCCACCTCCACTAGGTATAAATTCTTCCGTATGCCGATCATAACACACACCAGTGTGGCCAGAAGTCGCGCCGGGCACCAGCGGTGTTCGCGGGAGTGGGGATACGCGCAAGTGTACGTGCCCTGTCTGTGAGAGCTGCGTGGACTCCACACTCCACAGGACTCGCAGACAGGGCACGCACACTTGTGCGTATCCCCACTCCCGCGGTCACCGATGGTGCCCGGCGCCACTTCTGGCCACACTGACACACACTGAGCGTCCGTCGTTTCCAGGGCAACAGTAGCTCGGTGGGGGAACCGAAAATGCCCCGGGGCACTTTCTTGGACCGCACTGCCCTACGTCGACCGATTTGATTTATTTCCGACAATCTTCTTAGGGCACCGACACGGGTCAAATGTTCCTCGATGTTTTTCAACTCCTGGTAACGCTGAGCAACGAATGCGAAGTCGGCGGGGAATGGGTAATCGGTGCGCCGTTGATGGAGTTGCCCCTTTCTGAACAGATTGTCGTTCTCCATAGACTCGACCATTCCGTGCACACGGCTAGACTTTGGGCGATGCAAGAGGCACAAATCATCGCTCATACCTGGGACCTCGACGTTTTCTTCTTGCTGGTCAAGGGTGACATCGTCAACTTTCTCGAGGCACTTTCATATTTAAAGGTGCGAGTGAGCAAAGGGTCAAAAAGCCAATTTGAGAGTACATTAAAAAATTATAATTTATATTCCAAATTTATATTACAAATTTATATTCACGTCAATTATACGTTCTGCTTCCTCTTATTTTGACACTACATAGCTTGCAGATCATTCTACAGAGCTGGAATCCGACACCGTCAGCGTTCAAGTGTACGTGTGTGGCAAGATGAGAGCGAAAATTGCGTCGGAAGTAAATGCGAATGTACAATTATTGCAGGTAAAATAATGAAGCCTGCCCAAATAGTGAATACTATATGGTATCATATTCAATAATAGCATTAACCATCGTTTATCTAAATCGACAGTTCAAACTTCAATAATTTTGAATGTCGTTTTGTTCACACAGAACGCACCAGCTCTTTGCATCGAAGTTCTCGCCAAGATTTGTCGTGTCGTCAGTCTCGCGAATCTACACATGTGCTTCCCGAAAGCAAATTATTGGCGAAGGAACAGCGACGTTCCTCCACTGGCTGCCAGCGTCTACGTGGAGTCCTACTTTGGTACCATATCCATTTATTCACACCAACAAACTATCATTTACCATAAATCAGGATACAAACAATAATTCCATCAATAACGCTAATTATTCAACAATTAATATTATAACAATTATATTACATAATGCTTCGATTTCGTCACGTGGAATTATTCAGACAGGGTGCTACTTCCGGTACTGGAGGTGATCGAGGACCCCGAGACATCGAACATGATCCTGCGGATTATGTGCGAGGCATGGCTCGATTATATTTACATGCATCGTATCAAGTTCAGCGAATACGGCGCGCTGCAGCTCCTGACCGATTTCGCATACGTCTCGGCGTGGGTGAACGGCTGCTCGATCATATCGCAAAACGTGAGGAATCATCTGCTGAAGAACGAGGTGCTGCGCAGGTGCGAGGGCGTGGGAAGATTATTGCTGAGGCACCCTGGCGAATCAATTGCGATGCACAAGAAAGCAGGTAAGGTGGACACTTTTGACTGTTCGAACGGTTGCGAGCGAGTGTTACGAATTTCGCAGCCCAGAGGACGAACGAGAGTGGATCGCCAGAGTCGCCGGGGCTGGAAAGGATGCCTGCAGAGATGTACGTGCCGAATCAGGAACAGTGGCTCGAGCTTCGTGCGCCGAAACGATACAGTTTCTGTTGTACGGAATGAGCTCGAATAAATGAAGTGTCAGGGCCGTGAGACTTCTTCCTGCTCCTCGCGTCGCCTTCTTACCTCAGAACATCGAGCGAGTCCAAGCACGATTCAGTAATAATGCCGAGAAGAATAAGTTAGGGTAGCCTGACGGTTCACATTGAATTTTGAAATAATTCATTTTTCGTTCTCTTAACGTCTGCGATTTTGAGGGAAATTCGTAGTTTGCTTTTGCATGTCGAGTGCAATGGTTTGCGCAATTTATATCTACGCCGGAAACCACGATTTTTAAGGTTCGTACGTCACGTCTCTCAGGTATTGTTAATCATTGAAAAGGTCAACGTCTCGTGCCTTTGGTCCGCCATGCACACGTCCGTAAGGCGATACATCTGCTGGTCGCGAAAGGGCTTCCCACCCTGCTGGGCTTCTCTCTCACACACGGAATTATTTGTTCCCTCCGCTGCCAGTCCACACAGCGTGGCTTAACGCATAGAGTCTACCATGTGCAGCCGCTGGAATGGGAACGAAGTTATTAATATTAATATTGTTCCCAACTTATAATCGTTCGGTAACCTTCCTTGGTCCCTTAAGCAATTGTCAACTCTGCTGTCGTTAGTTTCAAAATTTGTACGTGCTTTTGTTTATGGGTATACGTCTTAACGATATATTTTAATTAAATTGAATTCGCCAATTTGGTCCCTGTCAAGTACGTAATGATGGTTGATGGTGGCATTCTTAGATCTGAATATTGTATCGTTTTTGTTCGCGAGGTTATTGATTAGTATACGTCATTTGTAAATTGGTACGGATTAAAGGTGATGTCGATGATCCCGATTCTAACTCTAGGGCTCTCGCCTCTCATAAACCGCAAAATAAAAGTGGGAGTCGGCTCACGTTTCATTCTCCGTTCATCTTATATAAGTGAACCAGTCCCCCGCACTCATTTGTGTACGTGGCACTACATGTTTGCGTATCCACACACGTTGCGTTTGCACGCTTAACATATTACTCACGCCATCGTTACATTAAGAAGAACATCTGAACATGTCATTTCTGCATACCAGCGTATGTATATCGTATCACAGTTTGAGGTCCAAAAACATATAACTTATTCGACCACAGATAAATCCAATCAATTCCTCATTTGAGAAAAAAAAAATAACGACCTTGAAGAGTCGGGTGGAAAAATTCCGGGAATAAGCATGGGATGTGAACAAAATTAAACGCTGCGGCCTGATCGTTCCCTCAGGTGCCACACCGCAACAGCCGGGAACGTTCGCTTTGTCGTTCCCACGTCGTCGGCGAGTAACATAAGACGACTCTTGCCGGAGAAGTTCGTCGTGGCGTCGGCGTCGGCGTCGCATGCAGTTAGCCTTCGTCGATCGCCTCGCGCGCTGTGCTCATTTTTTCCCGCCATTCATCAGGCTCGTGCCGATTTTCTCATTCGTCGCGTCGCAGTATCCGCGAATTTCAAACGTCAGTTCAGTTGTTCACCTACGACGTTATCTTCTCCTTTTTTATTTAAGTCCTATTTCTCCGATTCTTCTTGCACTAGCCCTGACGTGCGTTCTGTCCTTGTTTCCTGTGTTTCCCTGTGTCTGCACGAATTCTTGCTGCAACATGCACGCAACGGAAAGAACGTCCCTGACCCGACCATCGGATTCGACGGATTATGTTGAGTTCGCCAGTCTTATACGCACCAGGAGAACGAGGATTCGACAGTTTCAGTGCTGTGTTTGTGCCGGATTTATGTAAGTTTCGCGGTCACTCGCTTGTGATCTTCCGATGGAGTAAGGGAATAAAAAACGATATAGTGACGTTTAACTATTTATGCCGGTGAACACGCAACAATTTGTTTTCGTTACATTTTGTTAAAATTGCCTTATGTATTTGCCTTGCTATATTCTCGCAAACGATAGTATAAGCATCTTGATAATATCTTGCACTACGAAAGTATGCGAGATATACAGAAATAGAATATGTATATATGTGTATATATGTACATCGCATACGCGCGAATTTGGCGAAATTCGCACTTCTTCGCTACTTCTCGCTTGCCAAATTCAAGGTTAAAGATCGATCAACTCCTTATCCCACCCCTATCCACCCTCTACTTATCCTTTACCGAGCCCCATCCACCGGAAAGCAACTCCGCACCGGAAGCAATAAGTTACATTGTCGTGCGCAATTAAGCGAAGGTATTTAATTATGAACACGCGTATTCTTCGCGCATTCCATCCGACTGCTCGGAATTTATCGCTCGGCGCCGGCTATTAATCAGATTAGGGAATGCCGGCGTTCGGATCGGCGAAAAATTTTCGCGAACGGCGCGAGAAATTCGGAGGACGCTGACAGTTGACGGGCGGAAAATGTTTCGAGATACGAATCTGATTTCGTGTCCCTCGACTGCTACGGAAACTTTCGGATTATTTCGAAAGTTTCGATTATACGTCTTCCGCAGTATCATAACGCATCGCAGCAAAAAGTTACACATTTCATATTTCATCGTGGCAAAATCGAGGATTAAAGATTTATCAGTGACAAAGGCAAATTAATTAGCGACAGAATTCGAAGTCGCGAACTTAAATATTACATCGCGACATTTGCAGTGTACGTATCATATGCATCATTAAAAACTTTCATTATACTGTACTTTCGAAACGAACGCTACTACTAAACAATTCATTCCCCAGCAATCAACACGACCCCGATCAGCAGCGCGCGTAACGTTTAATGAAGAAATCCAACGTTATCCAACCATCGTCAGTCACCTTCGGCAGAACGAGTTTCACATACAACTTGTATGTATGATACAAGCAAATTCCGCCAGTCGAGAGTTCGCGCGCTTCACGCGTTTGGCGAAAAGTCCAAGAAAATAGGCGTACACACCAATCGCGTTCGATTATTCGTTAGAGCTGACACTTTTTCTTCCGCGTCCCGTTAAAAATGGCTTCCCCGGCGTTGTGTGACACCGTGTCCTACGTGCACACTTCCTTCCTCGCTATTGAGTGCCGAGTACAGGGGGGCTTACGTAAAATCATTGCTCACCTCGTCGGCCACCGCCGGCGTCGCTCTAGGTTTCAGTCAGACGTTCCAGTGTGGTGTTAATGGTAATCAGGGAACGCGACTGATGGTCGTGCGTAAAAACCTGACGAACCTGACGTGTGTCGCGAGTTCAAAATAAGCAAAGGGGCTGCAGTGATCTTCGCCGATCGAAATTCGTTTCCCGGGTGGCAGGTTTTGGGGTACGTGCGACTCGTCGATTTTTCGAGAGAGCACATTCTTCCATTGCTCGAGTTTTGAAACGGTCCCGGACGTCGTGCAAGTTGAACTTTTTCTGTTTAAATTTCCTGAAACAACGTATTGATTATATCTGAAATTACTGAATTTCTGAATTTATCTGATCAATCATATTCAGATACTTATGTTAGTCTCTCGATGTCTAGTTGCGGACGTTGAACTCTTAGCGAGCGATTGTATTTAGGTGCATGCGGTCGCGTCGTACGATTAAATGGAACGTTCTGCGCTCCTCAGATTATGTGCTAGGCAATCCTCGAGCAGAAAGGATAAAATGGCCTGCACGGAGTCGACCCCGTTGACCACAGCGGACCCGAGCAAGATTTATTACGTTCACGACACCCATCGATTTCATTCCCGTCGCAGAAGAGAACAGCTCCAGCTAAGATGTTTCACCTTCGCCGTCGCGGTGTGAGTTTTTCGCCCTCGTAAAAGGGGAAAAAAGATCTACCCCAAACTCTGTCGAAGCAGCGCACAAATTATCACTTTCTTCGAAAATCCATCAAGATTCACGAGAATTCTTCCTCATCCAGTGCATTAGACCGTCAAAGAAAAATCTACTCTAAATTATCATGGGCTAAAACTAAAAGTTCTAATGAACGATAAAAAAAAACATAATAACGGTTGAAGTCTCGAGGTGCTCGTTAACTCGAAAACATCAAAAGTCCGATCTTGCGGAGAGTTTCAAACTGAAGTGGATCGGCCGAAGTCTCTATTAAAAATAATAGATAGAGCGAAAGTTTAAATAGGACATTTATGGGAAGCCAAGTTCTTAAGAAGGTGTTGACGATCAGTCCCGATTACTGCAGACTTTACCTAACAGATTATGAGCGAAAAATGCCTCGTTCGGGACACTTGTTGATTCCCTTCGCCGGATTCCGAATCCGGGTCCGAAACGATAAATCGCGTGCGGCGGCGCTTGGGTTAGAAAAATTCGCGCTGTGGCCTTTCGACGGCGGAAAATCGTGAATATGGATGGCGCGCAGACGTCTGTCAGATTTGTATCCGCGGAAACGTTCGGTTAGTCAAGTGTGCCGGTGTTGAAGAGCGGCGAGAGGAAGGCCGAAGGAACGAAAAGTGTAGGGCCTCGCTAGGTGCGACCGTACTTAACCGGCCGTCCGCTGATTTATTACACAAATGGTGACAGAGTAATCTCCGTAAATCGGATTACCGGCTATTCTGAAGCACTTATCGCGTGTTCGTTACCACTACTTATTCGCGCCGTCCGATCGAGGCGTAAATACGTCGCGTTCCTCTCTCACTTCTATTACTGTCTTATTTATATTCTATTTTAATCGCGCTCGGCACGTCGTTCATCTTGACGCATCTCATTGACATTCATAGAATTCGGAAAATCTTTCGATTGAACAGATATTTCCGCGAGTCGATCTTCCGAGTGTCATAATTCGATGGACGACTAATGGCGTGCTACACTTTAAAGGGTAGCACGTTCTAATACGAAAAACACGATATCTACTCGACGTAATATGAAAAGAACACGGTGAACGATTTTGATAATTTCAAAATACAAGTTGAATTTAGCGTTCTATGACGGAACCAGAACGAAGCTCACTTGTCGGTTAAGAAATAGTGGCACACCACCAGTGATTCTATAACTAACCGTGATCACATGAAGACAGCAAATTATCCATACCTATGGCAATGCATCAGCGTAGTTACGTGATTTCGGCCTTGATCAGTCGTTCGATTGCGATCTACGCGTATTCAGGACGTGGATTATGCGTGCTTTCGCGTCCTCTACTGGGCCGTATCTTACGTTAATGCTCGACATTAACGCGCGCGTGGATAATCATTCGCGCGATTAGGTAAATCAATCGATAGTTCCCGTTCGATGGTTCCGACATGCTCAATCTGACCTGCTCATTATCAGCACACATGAAAGCGCGATTCCACGGACGTTGATTGACCACCGATTATGGGTTGATGATAAACGGCCGACGGTCGATGAGAAAATGTATAACGGCGCGACCAAGTATAAAAGACTCATGTGATCGTGTTAACGCGTTATCGTGCGAGTTGATTTTTGTCGCTGCACAATTTAAGTATGTAGAGTAAAACGGTTTGGATGGATGTCGGTGAATATTGCTTCCAATAATTAGGCGACAGTTGTGATAGTATTGTTAGCTTAAGCGCAATACATTGTACTAATGGTATAATTGACATTTATTTGCTTCTGGATAAAATGAACTAACAAGGTATTATCATTTGATGAAATAAGAAAAGCTTGTATTTCAGTGCCACTTGTTTTTAGTACGCTACGCCACGATTTTATGTTGGCTGTTAATCTGTGCAGTAATCGAAAAGAAGTTGAAAGTACGAGGTTACCACAGAATTTCAGTCTCATCCGAACAGATTTGAACATGAGCGAATAATTGCTTTTGTATAAATTAGGTTGATTGCTAGTAGTTTAAGGGCAATGCAATGTACTAATGCTATAATTCACATTTACTTGCTTCCGGGAAAAATTAACTTAGAAGGTATTATGACTCGATGAGATTATTAAACCTTTCCACTCCGTACATTTTTAGACGACGTCTTCACGACACTCAATATAAATTCCACACTTATTCCAATATATACCCGAGAAATATTCTTCATATCCATTTCTACATTAACTTTGACAATTTACGGAATGTTCTCCGTTGTCAATTACATTGTAAAAATGATTAAAACAAGCCTCGTCAGCACTAGGAGTGCAGAGGGTTAAAGCATTCATTCACATACCATTTAAAATTCCAAAAATATACTACACATTCATTCCCCCATTTCAGAGCGATCTTCACCATGGCCCTGATCGTGACAGTCAGCTACTCCGTCAGTCACAGTAAGGACGACCCCGACAACCCTGTCCCGAATCTGACATCGTCCATCGAACCAGCCCCACCCAGTAGTCTATCCCACAACCTAAAGCTATCATACGGTTCAGGCTCCTTCATATTCGGATCGCCGAGAGCAGAGTTCCCTTGGCCAGGATCATCATCATCATCATCATCCTCATCAGCATCTTCATCACTGCACCCAAAAGCCACACCTGCCGACGTGGACCCGTCACCTTTAACAAAGACAGAACTAGAAGAAGGTCTTCAGGCTGGCGAAGAAGCACTTCAACAACGAATCTCAGCCGACACTGTCGCCTTAGCTTCACCTCTGCCCTCGCCGTCCCCGGAATCAAGACACAGATACGCTGTTAGCACCAAGTCCGCAGTGGGTACATACGCATTGGCAGCGGTCGCTGAGATTGCAGCCACACGCAAGATCGAAGCTGGCCGACTGACCTCCGGACGATCCTCAGCAATCGGCGCGTATTTCGACGGTGGCTGGACACCGAGCGGCACTTGCAAGGACTTCATCAACGTGAACTGCACCGTGGAGCTGTACAGGACGTACGACGGGACCTGCAACAGGCCGAGACAGTGGGGCTCGACGTTGACGCCGTTCAAAAGAACGATGCCCGCTGATTACGCGGACGGAATCGAGGGTCCACGACGTGCCAGTTCCGGGAAGGAACTTCCGTCCGCGCGGCAGGTCAGTCTGAGCGTGCACAAGCCGGCGCCCAGCAGCAATCCTCGGTTCACGGTGATGCTGGCCGTGTTTGGGCAATTCTTGGACCACGATATCACGGCGACGGCGATTAGTCAGGGTGTTAATGGAACGTCGATTTCTTGCTGTCCGGCGGCCGGTCATCCGGAGTGCTTTCCTGTTCGGGTTGGAAGTGGGGATCCGGTTTATGATGTCGCGGGGAGGAATTGCATGGAGTTCGTTAGGTCGGCGCCAGCCCCGAAGTGCAGGCTGGGACCGCGGGAGCAATTGAATCAGGTATGTTTAGGGGGGTGTAGGCGTTGCAAAGATGATGGGATTGATAGTGGTTTTGGTGTTGGCAGTGATAGGATGAGTATTGGCACTGCTGATGTTACTGGTACTAGTGTTGTTACTGTACTTCTGCCATGACAGTTACTACTGCTTCTGGTACTACTGTACTCTACGCGGCTACTATTACTCAGTTACTATTCTATCATGATCAGCATTGTTTCTATTATCATGACACCAGGTGACTGCCTTCATCGACGGCTCAACCGTCTACGGCGCAGACGTTCAAACAGCCAACGACCTCAGAGAATTCTCCGGCGGTCGTCTCAAGATGCAAGTCACCCCTGACAACAGAACCCTTCTACCCCCCAGTGCAAACGCCGACGACGGATGTAATCGAGACGCCGAGAAAATGAGAGGACGTTACTGTTTCGCTGCAGGCGACGGTAGGGCCAATGAAAATCTCCACTTGACCACCATGCATCTTCTCTGGGCTCGCCAGCACAACAAAATGGCCGACGAGCTCGCCAAACTAAATCCATCCTGGTCCGACGAAAAACTCTACCAAGAATCTCGACGACTAATCGGCGCTCAATTGCAACACATCGCTTACCAGGAATTCGTACCAATAGTCCTGGGTGAAAAAATCGTCCAGTACTATGAACTAAGACCTCTGACAGAAGGATACAGACTCTCCACTGACAGCCCTGACGATCCAGTCAACGATCCGAGAATTGCGAACAGCTTCGCAGCCGCGGCGTTCAGATTCGCTCATACTTTACTCCCTGGTCTAATGCGAATTACGGACTCGCAGAAGGGGACCTCTTTCTACGTGGAGCTGCATCGAATGCTGTTCAATCCGTACAGCTTGTACGCGCAAGGCGGTGTTAAGAATTCAGTCGAGTCGGCGACTGGAAATTTAATTCAGAAAACCTCGACTCACGTCACTTCTCAGTTGACTAGCCATCTTTTCGAGGATCCACTCGGGAACGCTACTGTCCCGTGTGGCCTTGACTTGGTGTCCTTGAACATTCAACGTGGCAGAGATCACGGACTGGCTGGCTACGTGAAGTGGAGGGAATATTGCGGTTTGGGAAAAGTTTCGAAGTTTTCTGACCTCGATGGACATCTGGATCCGAAAGCGTTGCAGGAAATTGAGATGTTGTATGATGCTGTGGAGGATGTAGACTTGTATACTGGGGCGTTGGCGGAAATTCCGGAGGCTGGTGGGATCGTTGGGCCGACGTTCACTTGCTTGATCGCTGATCAGTTCGTTAGACTGCAGAAGGGTGACCGGTATTGGTACGAAGTTGGTGGCCAACCGCATTCTTTCGGTCCTGGTAAGTTCTGAGAATTGTTTTAGTACATTCTTGATCGGCGATGAAGTTCACTAGTGTTGAGATTGGCTTACGGTGGAACTTATCGGCGGAAAGTTGCTGGGTCTTAAAATGGATCAATTGTTATTATAGAACTTTTGTAGATACTTCGTGCGATTGTATCAGTGAGTCGGGGAACCTAAATAGAAAATCTAGAATTGCGGACATTAGAATATTACTAAACGCTAAACGACTAAAATATTAAGTAGGAGTAAAAAAAATTGCAGGATTCCAGAATAGTAAACAGTTTTCAATAGTACCCTGTACGTCAGCTAATTTATACCATTATATTATGTCCTCTGTCGTTTTCAGAGCAACTGCAGGAAATTCGAAAATTCTCCCTAGCAAGACTAATCTGCGACTGTTCTGACGGTGTGACAGAAGTGCAAGCCGAAGTGATGAGGTCGATTGGTCCTGACAATCCAATGATGTCCTGCGAGGACATACCAGGGCTATCCTTAGATTCATGGAAAGAAGATAGCACGAGCGTGCCGGCACTGCAGGAATCATCAATGATAAACTGGTCCAGTCTAAAGAAGGACATAAACGACACGATTCAACAGGTGGTGTCCTTTATTAATTTCACGAAGACCTCCGCATCCGACGAACTAGCCACCGATTGGCTGTCCTTCAAGGAATACGTGAACGATTCGTTCGCCGACCTGAGAAACGAACTGGCAGAGCTTAGTCCCAAGAAAATCGTCGAGACTTCCGGCCTCCGCGATAGCTTCATTTTACGAGCAACTTTCAAACCCACCGCTTATACCAATTGGATGTCCTTAAAAAATGAGATACTTGACTCTTTGAACGCTTCTATCGAAAATATCACGATTCCACCGACCGGAGATCAGTGGATCGAGTTCAAGCAAAGAATCAAAGATCAGTTTGCGGACTTGAAGAATGAATTGAGTTCGGTGAAGGATTCCTTGGCCCTCAAATCTGTAACTGATAAATTAAGTGAGAAAATGAGTTACGTGCCGTTTGATTGGGTTAAATTCAAAAGTGACGTCATTCAGTCCATTGACAAAGCGATCGAGGAAGTTTCCTCGAACGTTCCATCGGCCGATGATCCAGCCTGGGCGAAATACGGGGAAGACATGAAAGACAAATTCCTATCCGTTAAGTATAGAATAACAAGTGAAATTTCCACGTTACCGACCAAATCGAAACGCGAAACCGAGATGGAGACAGAAACAAAAAATGAATCAAGTCTCCAGGCGACTGACTGGATAAGTTACAAGAACGAAATAGTGCAGACGGTTAACAGTGCGGTGAAGAAGATTCAGGACAAAATGCCTGCGCCTGGCGATCCCGCGTGGATGTCCTACAGGGACGAAATTCTCTCAGATTTCTCAGTTTTCGGGGACAAATTCCCAAGAAGCATAAGTAACACGAGTATAAAAACGCCGATTTATGGTCCGGTTCGTCCGTACTTAACGGCCGGTTCATCCAAAACATTCAATTCTGAAGCTTCCGCGACAAATGTGACTGATAAGAAATTAGCAGATTTGATAAGCGACTGGAAGCAGTTTCGCAATAAAATGAATGAATCCGTGAATAACGTTGTTGCGAGCATAAAAGATGAAAAATCGTTGCCGATCGATGCTGCCGGTTGGACGACCTTCAAGGATTCCATGATCGACGAATTTTCGAGCCTGAAGTCCGAAGTGGCGGACATCAAGTCCGAATGGGTAATGTTCAACAAGACTGGGAAGCTGAAGCCTAACAAACAGAAATCTTCGTATCTTCAAGCGACTAAGAAGAAAAAGCCTGCTAATTCGGAAATCGTTATCCCAGAAGCGGATTGGACGGAGTTCAAGAACAAAATAAATAGTACCATAATGAGTGTGCTTGGAAGTATGAACGGTACGAATAAAACTGTATGGATGGAAATCGGGAAAATGCTTGACGACTCCTTCGTCGATGTTAAGAACGAAATAATTTCTCTGAGAAACATTGTCGCAACGAATACCAGCACTCCGAGTGATTGGACAGACTTTCACGCAAAATTGAACTCCACTGTAAGAAACCTAATCGACGGTCTAAACGATGGGACAACAAAGTCGACGATTGATCTGATGAAAATTTTACTCGACGCCAGGGACCAGTTTGTGAATTTCGATATTCCGGCGAATTTGACGAGTTCCGTGCCTTCCGACTATTTTATCGGCATGAACAAAACGCTTAGCGATTTGTTCGGCAAAATCGATGATGCGAAGCGAATGACTCTCACGCTGAAGTCCATCGATCCTTCTTCCTCCTCTTTTTCTTCTAGTTCTGATAATTTTTCGAATTTCCACAGTGCGTCGATGCTTGCGATTCTTCTATCTATAACTTCGATAGCAGCGTAAGTCTCAATATTGAATACTGGGTGCTTACAAAAGTTTCACTGCAAACGGCGAGCTATTGTTATACGTGTCGTGCGATTATGCGAGAATCGACGCGAGTGCGAATGTGTATAAGATTTATATTAATATTATTTACCATAATTATTACCAGAACTATATATAGTATGCGTATATTGTAAGTGTAAAAAAAGGCCTTTATAAACTTTTGTGCATAACTTTGTAATATTGCTGTTGGGTACAGTCTAAGGATGACGGAGAAATAAATTGATGGAAGAGAAGAAAGAAATGTGAAATATGACAAGGGAAACAGTTAAAAGAAGCGTCTCTTTGTTATACATCGATCATGCCGGCTTGATAAAAACATTCTGAACGTTAATACGTAATTAATGAATGGAGAGTTTTTTTTAGGAGAGAATTATGAGGATAAATTAAACTGCGAGACTTAATAGTAAGGCTGTGCCTCTTTTCACCCAGAAATCTGGACCTTCAGGTCCAACTTTTAAATCCACTGTCACTACAAACGCTGGACGACCTTGGTCTCCGCTTCTTTGGGGATAATAGTAACACGGACAATTGTAAATTCCTGGGGATATAAAGGTTGACGTGTCATACCGTTTTGGTACCATACCATAAATCGGGAGAATATTAGAAAAGCGTACAATTATGTAAATTAATTTGGCCTTAAAAGCAGAATTAACTCCAGAATTCTGACATACTAACACATTAGCTAATTGAAATAATAAATTAGTTTTTTCCAGTATTGAAATTACCTTTTGTCCGTTTCCTAAGCTGTTCCATTGGTCGAAAATAGATAACCGGCATGTTGTAAACCAGTTGCATCGGTGCAGGCTCTACTAGCATAGACTGCTTTACATCCCAGCCTGCACCTTCCAAAAAAATCGAGCGAATGTAAACTCCATCCTGAAACAACGCGAAACGTCACATCACTAGTAATAAAAAACATAATTAAAATATAAGAAACGGATTTTCTTTATGTATTCGAACATTACAACAAACTCTCTCCACTTCGAACATTACCACAAACCATTATTTCCCACAGCTCGAAGCACGCTGACCCATTTTTCAACCCCAAGCAAAAAGACAGAATTACCAGCGGCTCTTCGACAATTGTATTCTCATCCAGCGTGAAGACGTTGAACTCCCAGGAGAGCGTGTCGATCGACACGTTCCAGAGTCTGGCCGACTTTTGCAGCACGGCGGTCAAAAATCCGGTGGGAAACGTGAACGCGGCCAGCCAGAAGAGCATCGGCGGATGTGTGGTGGTCGCCCAGGTATCGAAATGCTCGACCCTGCTGATTAGGTCTCTGGTCCATGCGCCGAGCAACTTCAACGAAGGATAGGCGCGAAGCCAGATCGAGGGCACCCTGCCTTCGTGGACGCAGGTGAAAATGTCCTCCAAATCCGACGACATCAGGATCAGGCCCTTTATCCCTCGCTGCAGCTCCTTTAGGCTCGAGCAAGTGGTCGTCAGCAGCGTGTTATAGCGTTGTATTTCCTGGAGGAGAACGACGTCGAGGGGAGACTTCGTCGGGCCAATCAATTTCTCGGCATTCTCGAAGTCGATCGGGCTGGGAATCTTTGACAGGATGTCTTGCGTCAGTTGGCTGACCTAATGAGGGTGAGGATTTATTTGACGCTCGGATTATCGTTGTGTCTCGCTGGGAAAGTAGTAGTACGGGGAGCAAGACGTAAGAGTTGTCATCTAAAATAATATGTTTTAGGTGCTGACAGTAATCTAGTCTTTCTCAGTCTAGATTCCAGAAGAAGTTCGTATTATCCTAGAAGGTGAATTTAGAGGATTTTTATCTGTATTACTTACAGATCATTCAGCCTATTATACAAGTCGACTTTGCAAGTACTCGGTGAATTCTACAGGTTGCGACAATGAGCAAGTACTCCCAGACGTCGATTCTACACTATTCTACTCTATCCCAACTTTCAAAAACTTAGTTAATTCCAAAAGTTGCCCGCAACTGAACACTGAACCCCAGTACCCACAACCTACCTCCGCGCAAACGACAAATCTCACCTTGTCCTCCTTGGACAGGCCCTCCTCCTCGACATTTTGAACCTGCAGGCCCATGATGGTCGTGAACAAGTTGCGTGTCTCCATGATGAGGCACGTGATGTCCGCATTCGGATGCTGGCCGAACGCTTCCGGCCTATCGACGTGCGGCAATATGGCGATAAAGTCTCGGTAGGACTCGAAGGAACCGTCGCGGGGCACGTAATAGGTCGGCAGTGATGACAAACGATAATAGGGGGCCAGAGAGTCGTCGGTGAAATATTGCTGGACGTACGTCATCAGCAACCGGCGATCCCAGTCGTCGGTCACGTGACCCCCATAGCAAACACCTGCTATGAGATATTTTAGGGATTCCCACGGGGTATCCGGGTACTCGTCCAGATATACCTGCAGCAGGTTCTCCGACACCTAAGGAATTAATCGGGAGTGGGTCACTTGTCACGTTCGGAGCTGGATGGCACGGACGAGGTCGTCGTTTGGGGAGCGAGGGAAGTGTCGCCGGTATTGTTAATGTTTTTCCGATCGAACGTGCGGCAATGGACTGTTTCTTTTTTCGGCAAACATGGTTGGGAATATTGTTTTCGGTTCGGTGGTCGGTGATAAGAATGTTTCGAGTGGCATTGTTGCGCATCGATGGCAGTAGATGGTTGTTTTATGGGTTATTAATGTTTCGATCGTGAAAATATTGTTTTTAACGCGTTCACGATTGTCATCTATCACTGCTCCTATTGCATTTAAATTGCGAAAGTGTAAATAAGGAATTGGGAATGTGAATGTTCCCTGGGAAATGAGATTCACCTCGAAGTCGGAATCGTTGAAGCTGTAAACGACGTTCCATCCGAGTTGCTGGAATTTCTTCCGCTCCAACAGCACGGCATGGAAGAAGACCAGGCAGAAGAGCAGCTTCTTGTATTTTGCCTTCGCGTGACACAGGTCGAACTGCGTTTCCGTTATGAGACCGTAAAGTCGATGCATGTTCGCTTTTAAACCCTTCGGCGGCTCCGTGGTCATCTTTACTCCCGCCTGGAGGATCGATATTGGAAATTCTGGTGTCGGACTCGAACTGAGCCATAATCTGCGAAATAAAAGATGTAACATCTTGAAAGTTATATCAGACAATATGATAGTCTTGTATTATCTAAAATAATATAATATCGTAGTATTAGAGGTACCTCACTACCTGATACGTAATTTACTACAAATTCCAGTAATAATTCTAAACAGAATACCTGAATCTCGGATTGATAGTTTTACTGGTGCTCAGCGTATTAACGATTTTATCCAGTTTCGGCATCCAGCTTAATGACAAATGACAATTAGCCAGGAACACCCAAAATCCTTCTGAAGCACCGATATGTATCATTCTGCAACAAACATTTGCATGAATAAAGCACAAACATGCAGACACTTCGAAAATTGATCGACGCTTTCTATCAGTTTAGCTTAAAATTACGGTTACAGTTTCAATTTTCGTTAATATCCTTGAAATAACCCTCGTAATTATAATTTCAATGTTTCTCAGTTGAGGCTCACTGCTGCACCTTATGATTTGAACACATATTCTAATCTTTACGTTTTATCAGAACCTTTACGTTTATTCCATCGCAGCCATATAAACAGATGAGTTTAGTATGCAGTTTTTAGTTTAACGGTTTTTGCTGATGGTGACGAGTACCAGCTACTTTACTCTGTACCGCCGAAAGAAGTGCATTTTCGTTGATGAGCATCCGCTGATGAAGATCAGTTGACGGTGAAAAACACAGGGCGAATCGGATTTTTAATCTGACGCTAAAGGCGGACTGCGGACGACAGTTTAATTAGGTCCACTCGGGCAAGAAACAAATTAATCAGCTTCGTCTCTCGTTAAGACGGACAGTGCGCCGCCTGAAACGTGCGTTTGATGGCCGGTAATCATTTTCCACCGAACGTTTCGCGTTCTCCGCCGCGTTCCACGTCGTTTCCGGCATTATTCGCGAAAATCTTCTTACGCGCGACGAGCAAGCTCGCTCGAATTCGCCGAAGGAAAAAGCTAAATACGGAAACGATGGGGCGAGGAGTCGTTTGCTTTAAGATTTGTCAAGTCGTCAGAAACGAATTATTGTGTACGGAACGGGCAGTGCGTTAATGTCACTTCTTTTCCGCAAAAGCTAAAAAGAAAGGTGCTCAATATTGAGTAAATTTGTTATGACTATATTACACATAGGATGGTCTTGTACACTCACCATGAAATGCGTTATATATAATTGTACCTGTATATTATTCTAAGTACCTTAAAAAGTGCTCACTTTGTTGCTATCGGTGCTTGACCCTGACCCAAAGACAGAGTCATAAACTTCTTTGTCATGTCATGCATTTCCGCCAATTGCATCAAGGCGCTGGTAGGATCGACGCCGGGCGAAAGGACGAAAATCAGTGGCGTCTGCGCGACAGAATCGTCCAGCACGGTCTTCAAACACAAAACCGGCGGCTCGACAAACAGCTGGCCGAGATTTCGGATGATGAAGTTCGTTATGCAGAAGGAAATGCGATCGGGCCGGCAGCTGCGTATGAAGAGCATTTTTTGGAAGTCGTTCCAGTTCGATTCCCATTCTCCGACTAGTGCGATGTTCTCCGGTTCTGTATTGATATACCTAAAGAAATAACACATGCGCATGCACTGTGCTCAATTTATTTAACACAAACGTGTTCTTCAGACAGACATTTATATTTTCATGTATGTATATCAGAAGAAATATATATCGTTTGTCGTTGAAGCATAGAACTTCGTTGACTAGACTTTTAGACTACCAAGTTCGCCCAGGCTTTCGTATTATGTTTAAGCATGGGCATGTATGACGGCCTCACCAATTGTGCCAATCTCTCGGGAACTGTTCAAAGGATGAAATTAGCCCGTGAAATCCCGGCAGCTTGTCGAGTTCCGTGACGTTGTCCCAAGTTTCGTCGGGCAGCCACGAGATCGGCTTTTCTGACTGATTCTCTCGGTCCAGCACGATTCCTCCGCGAAGGAGAAAGGTGTACTCGGCGGGAATTATCTTACTCTGAGCCTCCAGGATCTTCATGCAGATGTGGAAGGAGAAGAGGAGCTTGTGTTGCTCGAACAAGCCGCGACAGGTATTCCTGACGATTCAATTAGTATCACGTTACATGCAGTTTGTTAGTACGGTTGTCGGTAGGACGTTTTAATGTCAGGATAACAACTGAAGTGGCTGCTAATTGTATGATCGCAAGGGATAGTAAATTTTGACTGTGAATAATCAAGGTATATGTAATTATGTATTTGTAAATAATGGATAATTGAAAGTATTGGGGATATCAGGGATAATTTGTGCTCGATTTTTTTACCTGTAAACTGAGTATGTGTGGTAATCGTTCAGATTCTCGATTCTTTCAAGCAGATTCGCAGATCTGGTACTCTTGTCGATGGACATCATGAACAGCGTAATGTAGGCGTCCAACGCGAACTGATACATCGGATCGATGAAGCTCATGTCGTTCAAGACGAAGAACAGAATGGCCGCCCTCTTGGCACACGGCCGATAATCTTCGCGCGCCAGATCGATTTCTTTCTCCGTTTGCACGGACACTATTAAGGATTCCTCCACGGAAATTGCGGTGGACTTCGATGTTTGCAGAGCGTTCAAAAGATCGACGTCGTCTAACAATGATTCGCCTGCATTGGCTAATAATCTGCAACCAAGAAAGCCGGACAGTTAACCAAGTCAGAATGTTTGCACTGCCGATTTGAACATCGCGACACTAATAATAGTCGAAATCGTGAAATCGTGTTAAAAATTTGCGAAATTAAAAACCGCAAAACTTGAGCTTTGAATTGAGCAAAACTTCGAAAACTGGTCGTATGTGAAATTGATAATCAACATTAGCGGAATCAGAATTATGGGGGCATCCAAGTCACAAATTAGAGGATCCGCTCCACTA
The DNA here is from genome assembly GCA_963942575.1 of Priocnemis perturbator. Lineage (NCBI taxonomy): Eukaryota > Metazoa > Arthropoda > Insecta > Hymenoptera > Pompilidae > Priocnemis > Priocnemis perturbator. The sequence continues at coordinate 1,838,312 of OZ012654.1, forward strand.
TAATTTCGTGCTCAATAGTAATCGACGAGCGAGTAATTAGGACGTCCATCTGAGAGTACAATAATTGCGCGGACTATCTCATAACGGCACGACGATCATGCGACTCGTCAAAAGGGAGCGCAAAGGGGAAGTCTCACTGGAGGATCCTGTCCTCGAGCTTCTTGAGGGTGCGCTTGCCGGAAGAGATCGTCAGGACGAGATTATCCTTTTGTTCCTCCAGCTGCGGCTTCTCTTTCCTCACCGCGATCGCGAGAAGTTGAGCTTCTAGTCCTTGTAAGATAAAACGACGACTTCAAGCCCATTGTGCTATCCAATTTCGCTGTTACATAATCGTACTCCGCGTCTAGTGCTTCGTTTCTTACGTGCACGAAGAAAAATTCGCCGAAATACACGGCGTGCGGAGATAAAATTAAGCGGGATGTACGAGCACAATAGGAAGCGTAACATGAGAGAACGTGTATAGGAGAAATGTGCTGTTGAGATGATTCAACGGACAAAGTTAAATTCCGATTTTTGCGATCTTCGCTGTTTCCATCGCTTTCTTCGCCGCTTGATCATGTTTCGTTTCTCGGCAATAATCTCAGTCTTTGGCACGAGCGACGTGCGGTAAGACAATTACTTACCCTCTTCCTTAATGGCGAAGTTGCATAACGTCGTTTTAGTGGATATCTCCGGGGCGTAATGTGGGTTCGGGAGTTTAGTCGTGACGAACAGTCGGAATTTGTTGTTGTAGGTGATCATCTTGTCGTTCAACTTGATCATCACCTGTTCCCCTGTGCGAACGACATGTCAAATCATTGCATTTTCAACATCCAAATTTCGCAATGTACATTCTTAATTCTTGCTCTAAATCGAACAAGTAATTATTTTAAAAAGGTAAGAAATTTATGTTTCAATTCCTACGCTTCCAATTACTTGAAATACGAATGTAGAGCCTCCGACGCTGGCAAACACTTCGCCCGGCGATCGACGCTACGTAATCGAGCGCATTAATCATCAAAGTCTCGCCACGTACGGAGCGAAGCGTCGCGAAATAGGACGAATCGAGGCTTGACAAAAAACGACTCGCGCCAGCATGAAATATCCACGCCTCTTTTTTCAAGTGCGTCAGAGCTTTGTCCGCTCGTTACAGCGCTGATCGGCCTTTGAGATTTTTGTCGATGGCAACGATCGGAGCGCGCGCGCGCGCGCGCTCAGGAGAAAAAAGACGGCCGGGAGGCGGGCGGAGCGGAAGAGGCGAGTCGCACAAAAGAATACCTGATTTAATGAAGGCCTTTTGGAGGATCGGGTTCAGCGAGGGATCCAAATTCTCGCCGACGTTTTCCAGCAGAACCGGGCGACCCAGTTGGATCGCCTGTTCGAGGATCCTCATGAAGTCCGGTTGACCGAAATCGATCACTTTGAGCAACTGCAAGATACAATAATTCGGGTCGAGAAGAACACTGGCGTCGCTTTAAGCGAATGGAACTCTAATTAATCTCGAAACGTGCCACATTTTTAACCATATCTCAACAATGAAACATATCTCAAGCTCGAAGAGGGCGGGTCTTAATAATATATTTAAAGTACGGCTGAGTTAAGAGCATTTAAAAATTAAATTCCACCCAGCACCTCGTTTTATGCATCAACTCCGTTTAAACCCCAAGACACCTACATTCTTCGCCTCCATATTCTTTATCCACTTGACGGCCTGGCATTGGGGGTCGATGACGAGGGGCCAGCGCGTTCCCCTCATCACGATGATCCCGTTCTCAGTGCTGAAGCCGTCCGACGGTAAGCCCTGTATGTTCCACTCGCGGATGACCGACGGATCCGCCAGGAATTCCTTCACGTCCAAATTCGGCGACGTCGGGATTTCCTTATCAGCCACCTTCGGGGAACGTTTAGACGCGACGTCAACGATTATACTTGCACAGGGCTTGGCCGGGAGCTTGCGAGAGATTTTCGTCCCGCGCTCGGGGACCTTGTGAGAGCTTTGCGCGAAGTCGTGTTAAGCTTGTCGCGACGAGGAAAAAAAGGATGTACGGTGAGCGGATGGTAGACGCGCATCGAGTCTGGGCCGTTTTGAGGAATTTTCGGGGCGAGCAGCAAGCATTTTTTTGTGCGAGGGAGTGGCAATTTTTTGTCAGACGATTTTCGGTGTTTTTTTTCTTTTTGTGTCGGGCGGTGTGGATTGTTGGATTGGGGTTTGTTGGAACGTACTTCTGCTTTCCAGGCGTCGACAAGTTCCCCGCGATACTTCGAAACGAACGGACCTAGGTAGGACACGAACGCTGTCGAAGTTAGACAGTCGCCGAGCAACCACTCGAAGAGTCCGGCCAAATTTTTCACTGTGTTCTGCCAGCGAATTCGCTCGTCAGAGAGGCCGTCGACCAGCATCGCGGCTCGATCTAGTTTCACTTTCAGTGATTCCTCCTGCAACACGAATTATCACTCTTGCTTCGATCATTTCGATTTTCCCGAGGATATTCTTAAGTGACGAGATTTTTGACTGACCAGGCTAATTAATTCCTCCTTCTCGGACATCTTCACGTCGTACATTTCCTGAAGTCGCTCGAGCTCGGCCTGCAATTTTTCGAGCTGCTGCATCGCCTCGGAAAGTGCGGCCTCTTTTTGGCGAAGGGACTCGAGAGCGATTTCCAGTTTCTCCCGTTTCGGCGCGACGACTCTGTACTCATTTTTACCATTTCGTTGAATTCGGCACTATCGTTTCTTAATTATATCAAGGTTTGCACTTTTCCACTCATAACAAATTTTCATCATTCACTCATAACAACCCATACAAAATTTGTCATCCATATACAGTAATGAAACATTTAAAGTCTTAAAGTCTAGATGGTTTATCTTCAATCACGTCAAGCAAACTGTCACCTGAACAACTTTCCATACTTCTCCATCGCGATGACCCACATACACAGACTCTTGGCCGCGATCGAGACAACGCCGACCTTGATCGGATCGAATTCCGAATTGCTCGTGTACTTGCCGATCGTCTTGAGGGTTCTGTCCGAGATGTGATCCCTGTCGAAGTCGCGCAGCTGCGAAACAAAAAGCCGATGACCCGCAGACACTACGCAAGGTCTTACGTATTGCTAAGTGCGCCATCGTCGATCCCGGATTCCGGTCACGTTCGGCACTGTCTTTTTATCGCGCACCGTGTTGATGAAGTTCACGTCGCCTAGCTGACGCTTCGATTCCGCCCAGCTCGGCTCGGAGGTCTTCAGGATCATCACGGCTTCCATCACCATCTCGACCTTCGCCGGCGGACGGGTGAAGGACTTTATCTCCGAGAGGTCTTTCTTGTTCAGTGCGTCCAGCGCCTGAAGAATACATTGCGTACCCACTAATCTGCATCTCATGATCCGGTAAATGGTAGAAGTGTTAATTTGAGAGATAATATCATTGGGTAATGCAATGTGCAATTTTAGAAAAGTGGGACACTGTATCTTAGACCCGGAGGCAGTTAATATAACTGTAAACACAGCATAATAATCTAATTTTAATTCAATTTATTTGCGAGCATAGAAGCCTTTGGTTGCAAAGAAAAATATTAAAAAAGAAAATGCAGAAGGTAGTCGATCCTATAATAGACCCCACTCGGTGTTACACTTAAAAGAGTCAGTGTACGAGAAATATCTCTCTAAACTTGCTCTGTACAACGTGATGATTTTTTCTCGTTGACTAGTTTGAAGATTTTCCATCAGTTCCGCTTACCTTCATTGCCTCGTTCAAGGCCGGCTCGACAGTCGCCAAATCGGCGCGGGCGATTTCTTCCAGCTTCCTGCACTCTTTCTGCTCCTCTACAATCCGCTGCGACTTGGCAGTCACCAGTTTCTGCGTCTCGTCCGCGTCCCTCCGCTGGTTCACTGCGCGTTCAAAGCGTTTTAGCGTAGTATCGCTGACTGTATATGAGGCCTCGCGGGCCGCCCGAGTTGCGGGCAACTTAAACTGCTGTAACTCAAAACTTCAGGAGCCGGTCTCGAGGTATTTATATGAAGCCATTTCGGAGCATCTACCGACGCACTCGAATATGCGGAAAAATGTTTTCGCGGCGCGCTCATATGACGTGGAAGGAAGAATGTGTATGTGTGTGTGTCTAATGTACATTGAACTTGCAAGAACTTGATGTCTAACGTGTGTAGTATATCTAATGCATATGTGATATGTGTAGCGAATATAACATATGTGCTACGCGTAAACGATACTGTATAAGGTATATATTAAATAAGAATACGATGAACCAGGATGAGATTAGATCATATTTGCTTGGGCGACTTGCGTTACCTATCGTGAGCAGAAATTCCTCGCATTCCCTCGTCGACTTTTGCACTTGCTGCTGAGTAACTTCCAATTCAGCCGCCATTTCGTGCACCATCACTTTGGTATCATCGATTTTGGATAATCCACCTTGTAGCTTGTTCGCTTGGTCAGCTAGCTCTCTCCTTTTCTCAGCGAGAATTCTGTCCGGCGACGGGCGGGCGTAAGTGTAAATGTAAACACTAGACTTGACACTAATTCGTGTAGAATTCTTACTCACACTTTGTATCCAGTGACGAGTTCCAAGAAATTCGTCGGCGTTACGTAATTGTAACGCTTCATCTCGTTCGCCATTCTCCGAGAGTATTGTGCGACGCTGTCGTGAATCAAAGAAAATGTTGAAGCAATTGCTTCTAACATTCGTTCTTGAAGTGGTTTAACAGGAGTTTCGACTGGAGGTCTCTCTTCCTAAAAAAACCAAACATATGCAACACAGCACGCAACGTTCAATTCTACACAATATCATACAAAACAAATATATCAACCTATTTTGTTTCCCAAAAAAGCTACGAGCTATCAAAATAAATAAAATTTTCTTAAATTCGTGTGATTCACGGTCTGACTCCAGTCGTGGCGTAAAGAAGAAAATATCGTGGGCCAACGAAGGAGCACCGTACGGAACGCAAGGAGGAAGACAGCACAATACCGTATAACGAAGAAGCAACCGAAGACGTTATGCTGAAAAACGTCGCCACCCACCACTCTATTTTCGCCGGAGATGGTGAGGGTCAGATTGAGATTCATGAGGAACTTGTTGCCAACTTCGAGGAGGGCTTCCCTCGGCCATTCGTGGAACCAATCGATGGTGGTGCAATTGATCAGCGCCGGATACTGGCGTAATCTGTTCCTGAAGGCGTCGCCGATCGGCGACATGCACAGGATCACGTGGATATTGTTGCGCGCACGCTCGATCACGAACGAATAGATCGCGTCCGACGTTGGCAATCGGCCAGTCTTGGCCACCGCCTTCATCACTCGCTTTTTAATCTGCGCGGTATCGTGAATATTTTAGATTTTGGCGAGATTCTACGGAATGTTTGATTTAAGCGGGTGATGTCAATGGTGTAGAATGGTATGTGGTGTACGATGACGTATGGTGTGGGCTGGTGTATGGTGTAACATTCAATAGTGTTTGGTACATGATGACGTATGATTGGTACATGGTACATGTTACGACACACTCTATCTGAATTATGATACATTACATATTATCCAGTGATACATTCTACATCTTATATCCAACACTGCACAATGCATACGCCGCACATAACTTACATCCTCCAATTCATCAGGCTTCCACAGATTAGCCACCTCGCCAGTACTGAGCATATTATTGACGATCTCGAGGAACTGCTCCTCGACCACTTGGGTGTCGTTGAAGAGGAACGCTGTGGGCTTGTTGTCCACCCCCGCCATCGCGTAGAGTGTCTTCAGGTCCTCGCGGAATTCTGCCACCCTATAGTGCTTCGTTACGGAGATCTGGTAGCTGGACAGTTCGCACATGTAGCCGGCGACACGTGACAGAGATTGTCGTCCACTTCCACCAATGCCTACTAACAGCATATTGCCACGAGGCTGTGGATAATATCGTCAAAATTTTCATATACGATTCGTGACCCACCTTCCTAAGATTACATAAAACAAGGCCGGTCGGTCGATAAAACAGAAAATAAATTTGTTACAATTATCATACGTAGTATTATTATTCGTCTGCAATTTTGTTGTCGCAAAAGTGGTGTAGCTGTATGTGTCTCTGGTTTCGTTTGTGTGGAGGAATCACTGACCTGGGATATGACACGAACAATGCGGCATATATGCTCGATGGCGTCGCGAAAAAGAATAAGATCGAGACGAACGACGCCTGGGGACGCGTTGTACTCGTCCATTTGTACCTCGATGTACTGTCTCACTGCGGATATGTCGGCCAGATCCTCGTATATGTTCCAAGGATTCATGAAACTGCCTGTCGACAGAATATTTTACCTCCACAGTCACTGTTCCTTTATCTCCCCCTTTATACTATTACGCAGCGCTATAATAACGTAAAGCTCAAATACGGGAACATTACATTCGAACGTCGAATGCTTCCCGATACTAACCGAAAACCGGACATCTTTTCTCCGGGCAAACGTTGTTCAACGTTATCTCGAAGTACTTTCCAAGTTGTTCGTTCACCAGATTAACGAACCATTCCCTGTCTCTGTACCAATATAAAAATCGTACATTATTCCACTCCATTATACTAACGTCGCGTACAATAATGTTTGATTTCTTTCCAGAACGTACTTTTCGTCGATCAAACGATCGCTGAACACCCTGAAAATCTCGTGCACCCAGAGTCTGAGGAAAGTGTGCCTCGAGTATTGGTAGTCCTTGTGGCTCCGGAGTAATCCTTGGAAGACCTATAGATACGTGGGTAAGAGGAAAATATTCGTTCGGCATTCTTCCCGGCCGACTGGCGTTTAGCCCCGTTTAATCTGCGTTTCGCAATGCGGTCGACCGTATACACGGACCTTCGATATATCTCGGAGATTGAACAAGTAGTGCATCTTAGCGGGAGTTGGCAGCATCCGCAGGATCACGTTGTTGTACAGCTCGATCGTCGCCGGAGTTATCTCGGTCGCTGGCCAGATTCGGGAGGAATTACTTTACCGCTTCGGGGACTCGCGTTTTATGCGCTTTGTGTGGGAGTGTACGCTGGCGTGGTATGCACGTTTCTGCGGCAGATTCCCGGGAGAAGGCGAAAAGTGTCTGCCGCTCGTGTATGTTGCGTGTAAATGGTGCACGATATGTGTGTCATAGGGAGTTGAAGTTATTTTTCGATTTAAACTAACAGAAATGGTGGTTTGATGTTAAGGATGTGAATCGATTTTTGGATAGTTTGCAAATTTGTTGATGTAAGTACTGTTGAAAGGATGACTGTGTTGTATTTACAGATTCCTTTGACTTCGGCATGGAAGTCCGCTAACTGCTGATACAGCATCGTTCCGAAGATCCGCACAATCTGCTTTTCAGCTGGAAAAGTCATGTTGATGACGTTAAATTTCGTCAGCAGTCTGTTCGTTATCACATTGCGTCCGCCACCTGGCGGGCCCATCGCTGCCATCAAAAGCATCTTCTGCACGTACTTCCTCGTTTGCTTCAATCGATCGTACCTGATTAATCAATCATTTTGTTATTTCGACTTTCTCGTTGTTGAAAGTCATACAGACAAAAGATTATAATACTACTTACTACATATAATTGCACTGTATTAAAAATGGTATCAAACGTACAATGAGACTAATACATAAAATACACTAATACCGTATCGCATACCATATCAGTATTATTTTGCCTTCTTACCAAAAACCGTAGCCAATCCATTGCCGTATCAGCTCCAACGGCGGCTGAGAACCATAAATCTCTTTCATCGGCATATTGAAGTCGTCCATGAACGCGATCATCGTTTTACCGCCAACGGGAACGTAAACCCCCTTCGTTCGCTTCTCCAGTCGACTCTCTATGGCGTCCTGTGAATGTTTCATGTCCGGTCTCCTTTACATATTCACGAATCTTGGGTACGGACCGCGGAGAGTGGGTGGGTCGAAATTAACCGGGACGGTATTAATTATTGTCCGTCGGCGGACACGATTAACGGAGACGAAATTAATCGCGGAATATCGGCCGGAAAATATTTCGGGGCTTCAGTGACACATGGACTACTACTTTCCCTTAAATAAATTGGCATATGTTTTTTTTTCAAGCGGATTACAAATTTTTTTGATTAAATTTACAAAATTCCTAATGAATTGTGTCAGCTTTTTTCAAGTTCTAATCTTGTGACGTATAGTTTATAATTGCTTATTTAATAATTCCTTCTTGTTTTTCGCCGAATAATGATTATTTTGGTCGAAAACTTCTTACTGCACTTTTATTGCTCACTTGAACATTGTTCGACGTAGTTTGGGCGGACATATTGATGACGAGGAGGCTGTACTTGGTCGCGTCGAGGGACTCGAGGACGGATTGGGCGGTGGACGTTTTTCCAGTTCCAACGGGACCGGACAGCAGAACTGGATATCCGTTCGCCAGAAGAGAACTGACAATGAAGTCGTAACGTGCTGTATCCACGGTTGGCACGGTGATTTTGTAGAAGGGTGTACTAGAAGGTAATCGAATTTGGTTAACAGCGTTCAAATGGAACTGAACGTTGAACGTCAAAAGTTAGGAATATTTATAGAGTCGTCTTTTTTAGCATTTTACATTCTTCAACATAAATGTACCTGCAGCTTCCTGGAAATATTAACGATTCAAATAAATTTCTTTTCCCAACAAACCTGAATAAATTAATGCCATCAAAACAGTGCATAAGTAACGAACACTGTCTTGTCGCGGAGAACTCACCTGGATTGAAGTTTCCACGATTGCGATAATTTCTCTTCCCACGAGACGAAAGCACGCTGCCTTACATCGACGTAATATTCGTACACGGTGTCGCGTAAAGGGAAGGAGCCTTCCATTTCCCGAATGAAATTGTCAACCTTTTGCCGGCCCTCTTCGTTAACGGCCCCGCATAATGACCATATGATGCTGTGAAACCAGAAGTCTCATGATAGACGACGTCGCGAAAATGAATAAGCAAAGAACGAAGTAAAAATATCAATTAAGTATAAAACGTTATATACGTATTGGAAAAACATGAGACATCGTTTCATATCAATATTTCTTTGCAATTGAAAATGTGAAAGGTTTTACCAGAAGAGAAACCAAATTTTGCACATCAGGGCGAAAGACTCATGATCATCCCCTAATTCAACCCCGTTCTGAGGGGTGGCTAGTACATCGAGAAGTCTGCATAATGACTGGATTGCATTTAATTCGGGAACGCTAACGACCTCCTCGCATTTCTGCTTCTTGAAGTTGAGGGTGTTGTCCACGTATTCGTCGAACAGGCCGGTCACCTGTTTTGAAATTGAAGAAGAAACATTCTTTTTGTACATGGTTTCTCTACGAACAAGAACAACTTTTGACTGCACAATTTGAACAAACAGAACATTTGTTTCCTTTATATAATTATTCTTCTCGATGATAAAATTTATTGCATTTTATTGTGTATTAAGGAATGCAACGGTCACTTTGTGAATGTTATATTGTTTATTACTTTATAGCAGGAATGTCGTAACGCCGCCTACCTCATCAACGAATTCCGGACGTTTTCGGTAATTCTGAAGCCAGGAATTTACATAGGGCCGCCAGCCGAGATCCTTATAATCGTTGTACACCATTCCGGCTCGAGAAACTGTCGCTGGGGAAGCAACTGCCAGATCTTGAACTTCGAACAGAAGCGACACTTGCTCCGGCATCGTTATTCGTTCGTTATTTATGAGCGTCAGTACCTTGAAATAACGATCCCCGGACTTTAGGTACTAAGATCTTAAGTAACGAGACTCAATTACTGGATCTAGTCGATTGTAATGTCGCTTCGCTAACGTGGAACTTTTTACTTTTTGTCATCCAATATAAATTCTATTCTGTATAATTTCAGTTGAAACACTCGATTCTCTCGGGAACGGTGGGCTATAGTTACGAAGTAATAATGATTCGATCGAAGAGTTGTTTGTCTTGCCAGGGTCAGAATGGGGTGGTCAGTCACCTTATTATCGTCCATCACACTGTTCATGTTTTCAATCCAAACAGCGTCGACTGGACCATCGAATAAGATCCATTTTTCGTCGTGTGAATCGTCTACAAAATTGAAGGAAATTTGTATAAGTACATATTCAATCACTGCTTATTAAATTGCACCAAATTCAATGATTTGGCCAAATTTTCAGTATAACGCGTTGATTGAAAGTGAACGATATACACCTGAACAAGTTTTTCGCATGATCGCCGAAATGACGCCGTCGGCCCATTCTCCGGTCGCCAAATTATATTCGCCGTACAGTTCTCCCAAATTAAGTGCCTTCGGATTGATGGGATGAACGCTGACCGCGTTAAATCCCGCTTTCCCGTGTTGCTTCATCAGCGTCATGGTGTTCTGCAGAACTTTCCAGGTGACTGTCTTAGCAGTATTCGACTCGCCGACGATCATCGTCGAGTGCCGCGAACTTTGCGTCTCGTAAAGTTCGATCACCTTCGTCAGAATCAGCGGGATCGGCTGCGGCAAACAATTATTTCCCACGATCAACTACCGCAAACTGTTCCGCAATCAGCACGAGTTTTTCACTACGCAAGAGAGTCACGTCTTGCAAAAAGAAAGCGAACGTAACTTTCAAGACTCTCCCTCCGTTTTCGCGTCACATTAAACATTCGCATGGAAGGTTTTCATCGCAAGCGAAATCCAGCGTCTCGACAAACGCGACGTTTCAAAAAGTCAACAATTCAATCGGCTCGGATGCGCGATATCGAAATGAAATCCCAGCGAATGGCCGGAATAACGGCGAGTTCTCGGAGACTCTGCGGAGGACGATAATTTTTGCGTAATAAACCTCTCTGCCGTGCGGATATCGTTGAGGATTAAAGCGCGCCACTTCCGCGCTCGGAAGAGAGAGGATCGTTCAATAATAAACGCTCCTCACATCTCCGGGTTCGCGCGCGCGATTACCTGGAGGTTCAGCCTGATAACCTCGTTCGTTATATAACCGATAATTTCGTCGTAATCCACGCTCGGCACTTCCACGGTGGGAAAGAGGTCCGCGATCATTCCGACGAACAGCGGCAAATCGTCCGACGTTAGCTTCGCGATGTTCATGTCCTTCATCGCCAGGATAATCACCTGCGAGATAGGTCGAGACGGCGTCTTAGAGGTGGAATTTTTTATTTTTTTCCGATAGATTCGCGTGGTGGATTTATCGAACTTTTGTGCGAGAGCACAATGTGGCGTGCAGCGGAGGTGTACAGAGAGTGTATGTGTGCGAACTGTGGAAAGTATATTGTACTTGAGAGTATAGAATATGTGCTGTAATTGAGAAAAAATGTAAGTATACGTAGTCTGTTGAAAATGCACTGTACTCGACACATGTGCAGACTGTTGAATATCTCACGTAATTGACGCAGAGTGTGAGTATATGTGACTGTCTAACACATAGCAAGCTTGACGCAGGGTTACAAGTGCAAACATCACTCTACTCGTAACAAGCCTCTGTCAACAGAAAACAGACGCAGCCATAAAAATCCATTCCTAACAGTGCAAATGAAGAACGAAATGAAAAATAATGTACTCTCTGCCACGCACGACGCAGCCCCTGATTCGCCAGGAATCCAAGGCAGGAATCGTGTAATTACAAATGTACACCGACGAAACGGTGCAGCTTGAAGTCGAGAGCTCGTTAGCATTTCGTTCGCGTATCCTTTCACGCAAGAAAATTCGCCGTCTTGGCAGGGGGACTAAGACATAATGCCGCGAGGGGTGGGCTACTTTGACGGCAAAGCCCGTTGAGGGTTTGATGTTAATCACCTCCTCGTCAGGCATATCCGGATAAAGACGCTTCTTTTTGCCGGCGTACCGCGTTAGGGTCACTATACCGCGAAGACCGAAGTCGTAATGATACTGCTTGCTGAGTTGTTGCTGCGCCAGTTCGTACAACGTGAACACCTGTAATATGATGAACAAATGTCAGGCTTGTATGAATGTATTATGTTTCGACGTGCTCTTATGTGTACGTGTTTCGTTGCATGATGTTATGTGGATATTATATTTTTTTTTTATTTTTTTTTATTCGTTACGTTTTTTGGTAATGATCACTTTGTACACGTTTGTGGTGATGGAAAAGTAATTCAGTCATTTTAATTATAGAGCGTTTCTATAAGCACGGTTTTATCGAGTGATAAAGGTTTTAAAGGAAATAATGAATTTGTGAGTGAAAATAAAAATGATCGACCGACGATTCTTATTGCGTCTGGAGCCTGCCTTTCGAGCGAGGGTCCTCGTGTTCTGAAAGCCCTCGCCGAACAAATTGATCTCGGCGATCATGCTGCTGTCCGGCACCATCATCGAGATTGGCCGGAACATGGATTTCAGATTGTCGGGAAGTTCCGTTCTGCCGGCGTAGCCCGGATTCATAGTGATGAAAATGCCGCAGGTGTGGACTAGGTGTATTTCCGCACCTTCGAAAGTGAACCTCGTCTGTTTGTGCGCGAGGGCGGTCAGGATGGAAAGGATTTGCTGAGCGACCACTGACAACACCTCGATGTTGATTCTGAGATAAGTTCGAGTAAAGGCGGACTATCGCGAATATGTTGTTTAAAGAACTTGCTTCGGAAGAAATCGAACTTGAGAGAAAATAGTATTTAACAATGGAACTACGAAACAATACGACTGGTCTGAAAATTTGCTATGATGAAGACTTGTTTCCGGGAAATTTTGCCGACTTTCATTGAAATATATACATCATGCATATATGAAAGTAAAGGATGATGAGTGAGCATTCATTATAGCAATATATCAAACAAATGTTAAGTTCAACATTTACTGTTACATATGAAGGCGGAATTTGAGTATCGTACGTAGCCAAATATTTACGTCTCACCACGTCAATAATAATTTTAATTTCACGCAATAAGCGCATTTAATCGCGTCATCAGCGTACCGATTAAATTCGTCGAAGCAGCCCCAGGCACCAGTCTGCGCTAGGCCGGAAAACAATCGGCCCATGCTTTTATAATCCAATCCTTCGGAGCAATTTTGCACGATCACGTTGAAGCCGAGCGCTTTTCCCAAATCCTTCACAGTCTCCGTTTTTCCGGTCCCGGCAGGACCTTTCGGACTTCCGCCACGATGCAAATGCAGAGCAGTGGTCAACGTGATATAGCATCTGTTAAAGTAACATCCAAAATTCTCGATCGACACACTTAAATTTGTACTCCCAGACAACGCTTCATCAATGACAACTTTATTCCTACGCCATATTTCATTCATATATCTTTGTGCACTGCTCGTTAATAAAGAAATAATAATAAAAATAAAAATTAAGTAATAAATTTACTCTAAGGGCAATATTCATAATCGGATCTTATGACTCATGATCGCTTTAAGACAAATTTAGAGAGTGATTTTTCATTGGTCAAAACGGTGCTTAAGATCGTCTTAAGTCTGACTGTGAATACGGCTCTAAAATCGCAGAACGAAAGTGTCAAATTCGTGCAAAAAATCACAACGACGACGACGACACGCCAGGATCGGACCGATTATTCCGGGCGAGATGCGCGAAATAATCCGTCGGCGAATGAAATCGATTAGGGGCACGGCTCGGGCACGGGGCTGGCCGTGCAAAAGTGCGACGCCACGCCGTTCGATTATGTGCGATGCATCGGTCGCTGCATGCTCGGCTGCACTTTGCGATTTAATCTGTCTAGCGGAGGCGGACGAGTTCGGGACGGGAACAAGGGATGGGTACAAGGGATGAGAACACGGGACGGGAATGGGGGATGAGAGCCGATTGCGAGGCAGCAGATGGGCTGTACTTCGAGGAAAGAGTACGACGTGTGTGCGTGTGCGACGAACGAACGAGAGAGAGAGAGAGAGAGAGTAGTGAAGCAAAGAAAGATGATCGAAGGAAATGGATAATTATAAAGACGAAGATGAGAGCGAAGGTTAAAGAGGAAATTGGAAGAGTTGGAAAAACGAAGAGGAGGGAGGGTAATGAAAAGAAGTGGATGATTATAGAGACGGCTGGAGGAGAAGGGAAACAATGGAAGCAGTGACAGCGGAAGCTGAAGAGAATATTGGAGAGTGACGTATGAAATTAGGGAAAAACGAAGGGACCGATTAGGAAGAGGAAAGATTGCCGTGGAGAAGAGCGAAGTATCTGGGAGAACGGATAAGGCGAGAGGAGCGGAAAGCTGTCAAAGAGAAGAGACCTGTGTAGGTAGAAGAGACGGAAATAAAAAATGTAGGAACAGAAAGACAGAAAGAGAGAGGGACGAATTGAGATTCGTGCACGTCGTGGCTCGTCGCATTCTTCCTTCCGCAAGACAAATTCCCGAGTCCGCGGCCACGTACAAATGTATCGCGATAGTCCCTCCGCCCATTTCGCCTCCCTATCTATAAATTAGACCGTCGTCGGATAGTACCCTTTTATCGCGATTAAATCGATACCGCGTTAAGTATCGTCGTACGTCTTGCCTCTTCCCTCTCCTCCTTTCTTCCCTCTGATTCCGTCCGATTCTTTCGCGGTGCACTTCGACTCTGCCTTCGTTCGCCGTGCTCCTTCTGCTCCATTCTTAATTCTCCGTCTTTCCATCCTCTACGTTTTATTTACTACTCAATCTTTGCTTTCGCTCATACAACGTTAAACATGTCTTTTGTGTCTGAATTCTTCGATAATATCCGATTAACATATATAACTTCGCACGCCGAATTCCGTGGCATGACCGGAACTATCGCGATTTAAGTGGACGGAACTTCGCAGCCTGACTCTCGCTTAGAATTCTGCTCCATTCTTAATTCTCCGTCCTTCCATCCTCCACGTTTTATTTACTACTCAATCTTTGCTTTCGCTCATACAACGTTAAACATGTCTTTTGTGTCTGAATTCTTCGATAATATCCGATTAACATATAATAACTTCGCACGCCGAATTCCGTGGCATGGCCGGAACTTCGCAGCCTGACTCTCGCTTAGAATTCTGCTCCATTCTTAATTCTCCGTCCTTCCATCCTCCACGTTCTATTTACTACTCAATCTTTGCTTTCGCTCATACAACGTTAAACATGTCTTTTGTGTCTGAATTCTTCGATAATATCCGATTAACATATATAACTTCGCACGCCGAATTCCGTGGCATGGCCGGAACTATCGCGATTTAAGTGGACGGAACTTCGCAACCTGACTCTCGCTTAGAATTCTGCTCCGTTCTTAATTCTCCGTCCTTCCATCCTCCACGTTCTATTTACTACTCAATCTTTGCTTTCGCTCATACAACGTTAAACATGTCTTTTGTGTGTGAATTCTTCGATAATATCCGATTAACATATATAACTTCGCATGCCGAATTCCGTGGCATGGCCGGAACTATCGCGATTTAAGTAGACGGAACTTCGCAGCCTGACTCTCGCTTAGAATTCTGCTCCATTCTTAATTCTCCGTCCTTCCATCCTCCACGTTCAATTTACTACTCAATCTTCACTTTCGCTCATACAACGTTAAACATGTCTTTTGTGTCTGAATTCTTCGATAATATCCGATTAACATATATAACTTCGCACGCCGAATTCCGTGGCATGGCCGGAACTATCGCGATTTAAGTGGACGGAACTTCGCAGCCTGACTCTCGCTTAGAATTCTGCTCCATTCTTAATTCTCCGTCCTTCCATCCTCCGCGTTTTATTTACTACTCAATCTTTGCTTTCGCTCATACAACGTTAAACATGTCTTTTGTATCTGAATTCTTCGATAATATCCGATTAACATATATAACTTCGCACGCCGAATTCCGTGGCATGGCCGGAACTTCGCAGCCTGACTCTCGCTTAGAATTCTGCTCCATTCTTAATTCTCCGTCCTTCCATCCTCCACGTTTTATTTACTACTCAATCTTTGCTTTCGCTCATACAACGTTAAACATGTCTTTTGTGTCTGAATTCCTCGATAATATCCGATTAACATATATAACTTCGCACGCCGAATTCCGTGGCATGGCCGGAACTATCGCGATTTAAGTAGACGGAACTTCGCAGCCTGACTCTCGCTTAGAATGCCATTCCCACATCCGTTCTTCCAAATTCTCCCATCCCCCCGGCCACTAATTCCCCTCACTCGAATTCCCTCTTCAGTTCTTCCAAATTCCGTCCACTCCCGCTCCACCCTCACTAATTTCCTTCACCCGAATTCCCTCTTTAGATCTTCTCTCCATTCTCAACCCCTCCCCTCTCCCTCGTTCCTTTCTTTCTGTCAACAATTTACTCAAGTCTCAACCACCCCCCCAGGCCCACCCTCTCCGACTGCCATAACACCGGCAACCCCCGCAGATGCCTTTTCGCCTTTGATGTCGCGTCGCGCAAACTATGCTCTCGAAGCGGCCACGAGATTGCAGCGTGTCCTAACTAACGTATATTACGTCGGGCGTGTACCAGCGACGACACGCAATGTCCTCGAAAGCCGGCTCGCGGATCGAATAATGTTACCCACCAGACTGGCTTTCCGGTGTAAATTCAGAGAAGAGGGCGAGTTTCAGCGTCAATGTCGAGGATCGGAGTCATATTCTTCGGCGTGCGTTCTATAACTGGGGCAATATCGTGGTTGGTATTGAGAGGGTGTGGACGGGTGATGATGTAGGGGAGGGTGAGTGTGTGGTTTTGGTTGAAAATCGGGGTGTATGTTAATGCTGATGTAAGATGCTTCTGATGTATGTTGAAATATGTGAGTGGCATAGAACGGTTTATGGCCAACGAAACTGGTTAAATTGCATCTCGATCAACGTCAAGTACCTTCAAACAAAACTTGAATTTTTGTCATACTTCAATGGGCGTGTATAACGGTAGTTAATTAAGTAATTACTTTTAAGTTCTTAAGTTCTTTGGATAATTTGCAAAATTTCTATGTGTAACTTCGAAATTCGAACCTAATCGAAAGCTTTATTCCCGTTTATAAACAATAAATTGAATTAAATTAAACGTAGTTTTTATTGCGTTGTATGATACTAACTGTGTACTCGGCAGTAAACGTCTGAAATGCATGAATCGAGAATGCTCCCAAGCCATCGACAATGGGCCGAGTGAAATCGGAAGGAAAGGTAGGAAAAAATCGAGAGCCGATACATTCGAGAGCCGTACACATCCTATACGCTTAAACGTAACGTAACTAGATCGTCAGAATTCGTCTCATACCGTAGAAGCACATAATCGCGCATCGAAACCTGAGTGCGCCCGCATAAAACGAGGATCCGATTAAAGCGAATAAATCAATAAATATTCGTCGCAACAATCGGTTCTGCTGAAAGAAGGAAAGGAAAAAAAACCGACGAGAAGGAGGAGAGCCCGGCGAAATGGGACGGATCCGGGTTTGAACAATGGCCACTCTGGATCTGATAAACACGCACGTCCTCCGGATCGATATGCACTTCCTGTCCCGCCGTTCCGCTCGAAGTTCTACTCTCCGGCTTGACAAAGCGTCGCCGGCGAAGGATTAATTACCCGAGTTTAAGTGCGGGATATGACGAGATACCACGTCGTCGCGGAACTTTTCGTCGCTTAATATCGCCGCCAGCCAGCCCCTCTCCTCTCAAACGCCGGCAACTTGGCGTAATCAGCGTTATCGCGACTTTTCAACGCTGGCGAATGACGATAACGACGATAATGATAATCGCTCGCAGGGGAGTGCGGCGAATTTACGCGCGAATGCGAACGAAATTAATACTGCACGCACGTCAGAGTACTCGTTGATCGACGCACCTAACAAAAATAAGTATTATATCTTATTATATAGGCTCAATCGTGAGAAAATGAAGTAAGTAATAGCAGTGCTGATGATCTTGAGGCAGGGAATAGTTGCAGAAAGGGGTTGCAATTTCGTTACCTATCCGTTAGTGGTGTTATGACCAATCGACCACTGTTGCCTAAGTATTCGTAACCGTATATGAAGTAAGTGTTGGTCTGCCATACGATGCAGTCGTCGATGTCACGATCCCAGTAGAATCGGAGCTGCGATAACCATTCGAAGGAGGAAAAGTCCTTGCAGTCTGGTGGAAGAGAAAATGGCCTTTGGTGAATATGGTTTCATGAATAAAATTGTATTTCACGGACTTCTATTTACATCGTCTCCCGTGTATATTCACCGGGGACGCATTAAAGTGCCTTTTAATTCTACACTCGCTCCCATTACGTCAATGCGATTGTGTGTTTTCTAATCAAAATGTCCTGCAGTACGCTCTGTCTGCAATGAACACTTTTGTTCGATTCTACCAATGCTCCCGTGTCGTTACTCGTATTTGCCCGATGCTGTACATAACGGTAACAAAGTGTCCCTGTCCATCTTCGTTTCAAGTTGTCCGCGTCCCGCGGTCTACCCTGTACACGATATAAATGTTATTCGTCTTCATCCCTGTGCGGCGCCGCAAGACGGAACTTCCAAATTCTTCGAGCATAACCTCGTCTTTAACGCCCTCGCACTGTTCTCCCATTCGAAACTTTCCTATTTATACACCTCACCGCCGCCCCTGCTTCTCCCCCCATTCCCAAGAATGGAACTTTCGTCTGTTGAAAAGTGATTAAATAAGAGGCGCAACGGGTGGTGCTGCCTTTTCTTTTTTTTTATTTTTTATTAATAAACTTTGTCTGATTTATGCGCCCTCGTATTATCGACGATCTTTTCGAATTAGCAATGTCCATTCAAAGAGCGTATTCCTTTTTCTTTGATCAACGTATTAACGACATAAATGTCGATTAACAGAAAACGGAAATGAAGGAAAATTTCTTTCGACAAAGTGCCGGATAGTCGACGACGTATCTCGTGCATTTTTGTGAGCAATAACGAATCACGTCGCGCGTGTTCGATGGGTCGGAAGGAGGACGTTGAATGAAATAAAAGAAGTCAAATTCGTATTAGCATAAAATGATGGAGGGGTGCTGTTAACGGTCCTACGACGACGTTATTTTTTCGCAGCCCCTAATTTGTACGCGCAAACGGCCCGCCAATATTTATCGTTCCCGACGTTCCTTAGGTATTCCCGGGCCATCGGGGGTGACAAATGGCGCCAACCACCCCCTCTGTCTTCGACTCACGTCAGCGATGCATAAATTAGCAAGGGTTTCGCGACACGTGCTTATAACGCGCGTATAACGCACGCCGTAATGCCGTAATCCACCATGCCGCCATTGTTATTATCACAATGTAACGTCGCGTAAAACGTGTGCTTTATAGGTTACGGGATTTTAGTATATTGCGGGGTGGGTGCAGTGTCTTTAATATATTGAGCAGTTATATCTACCTACTGTATAATGAGTACGTTATGCACTTGTATGAAAATACTATGTATGATAAGTTATATATGCTTTGTACTGAGTACATTGCGTACTGTGCATGTAATATGCGTTGTACTTGTATATCTGTATTATACAAAATTTTCAAGTATTTTATTACTATGAAGCTAAAAACATCATTTTTTTTATTTGTACTCACTGGCCCTGTACATTCTTTCGATGACATCTCTTGCGTGTATTTCAATCACAACGATAGCTTTGAACTTAAGCCGATCCAGTTTCGTCAAGTTACTTCGTATGGCCTCCGAATACTTGGACAGAGCTTGATTCTGACGTTTTCGCAATTTCTTCAGAGGCTTCTTCGAGTCGGCGAGTCTATGTTTCGGGGACAGAAGAGGCAGAGGAAGTATTGGTCGAAAAGTCTGACGCGAAGGAAAAGAGAACGGCGAGAAAACGCGAGGAGAACAAAAAGCGGGAAATATTAAGTGTCGATGTGTGAGAATTCAAATTTCACAGACGAAAAAGGGTCGGCAGAACGGAAACGGGGGGGAAGCTGGAGTGCGGAATTGAACCGATACGCGATATCGAGCTTTCCACCGTTCGCTGCTTTTGCTCCTGCGATTTTCACCCCCGCGCCGACGGAGGAAAAACAGTCTGCTGCAGACGCTTTCGAACTGCAACATTGCGAGCCGCATATATTCGCTCGGCAAGAGCAAAGACGTCGGTAATATCGAAGCAAACAGGGACTATTCTAAGTATCGAATCATAACGAATTTCATGAACCTCGTCTTACGATGAATGAGCTTTCATTCGATTTCCAACTCTTACCGTCGAATCGTCGCCGAACCTTAACATTTCCAGCACGAAAATTCTCAAGACTCGATTCTTGACTGCCCCATACTTCCACCGCGAGAGTCAAATCATACCGAGTCGAAACAGTGCCCGAATCTTACAAGGAACAAACTTCCGACTCGCTCCATTCATCTTAGACACACCAAAAAAAAGGCAGCAAATAAACGAACGCTCACTTTTCTGCATATACGAGCGGAAATCTTTTTTCCACCCCCAGCCTCCGGACTCCTTTCTGCTCGCTTTCGGAGACACCCCGAGCAACGACTAGAGTACACAGTTACACGGGCGTTACAACGGGGTCCCGGGACGGTGGGATTTTATCCCGTAGCTACGGATACGCCGGTCGCGCCACGGTGTGAGTTAAATTATTCGCAGTACGGCTAGTATATGCAAACGAGGGGGAGGGGTGCTGCTTGCTGGCTGGATCGCAGGACGAGAGCTAGAATATGCAAAATTCCTCTTATTAGAGTTACCGTGTCCTCTCTCCCCATTGCTTTGGCCATCTCTCTTCCTTATTCTCTCTCTCTCTCTCTCTTTCTCTCGCGTTCTCTCTCTGGCTCTCTGGATCTTACTCGATTTTTCTGTCTCATTCGAAATTTTCCGCAATTTATTTTTCGATCGTCGATTCGTGCTCTGTTTCGGGGGCAGTTGCCCGATTTTTCGTTCCACCAGACGATATTTATGAAATTATACGAGCAACACGGTTCTGCGCAAGCAATATTGCTGCACGATTTTGATAATAGTATGTAACAAAAACTTGTTACGCGGCGGTGCTTATATTGCTCGATTCTGTAAATTCTACCTCATCTTGCTATATAAAGCTATTATAAAGTATCAAGATTGTCGGGTTCGATGACTCGCTTCGCACAAAGTTCGCAACTTGCCATGCGAAGCGGTGCACTGCAAGTACGCCGGCAGCGATCGCTTACGGCACTAATCAGCCATTATACTTACTTGCAATGCAGAAGACTTCGAGTGCAATCGCCGGACCACTGGATCTGCGTGGACGTGATGCCAGGCTGACTGGGCCAATCTTTCACCCACCTGTCGCGTTTCGCCAGCATTTTTCGCAAGGCCATGCGACACTGCTTGAGGACGTCGCGCAACGTGTTCCTCATCGCGGACTCTGGAAAATAATTTGGAAAGAAGATTGTGCCTGGTGCGGACTCGAACTGACGCTCGGTACGATTCGCTTTTGTGGCTTTGCGTGAATTTTCGAGGGGCAAGAAGTTTCGGCCACGGAACTCACCCACATCGCAGAGCCAAGACTCGACCTGTCCTTCCAGGATCACGGGGTCTATGAATTCGATGTACTCGCCCTCGCTCGAGGACATGCCTTGGGCCAGGTGCTTGCCGACCACCGACTGAAATCCAAGCGGAGGGCTTTTGTGTGGCTGACTGACGGCTGAGCTCTGCTATTGCTCGCATTGCTTTTATTTCATACGCCGTGCGCAGTTTCTCGTGTTCGTATGTAAAATAAATTTTAGTACATATGTTGACATTACTTCGCGACCGGGACGTAGTATGTTTTGTATGCGAAACGTACCTGATTGTGTGAGATTGAACTGAGATGAAATTTTTAATGAATATCTTGTGGAATTGTTTAATTTCGTTTTGTGAACCGTTGTCGTGGCGGTACGTGAATTAATTTCCGAGATTCGTCATCCGGTGAGCATGTACAGATACTGCATTACTAATTTACTCTCACCTTGCCCAGCCTCAACGTCCTGATGCTCTCGAAAAGCTTCTTGATGTGCGGCTGTATCAGTTCCGGCCGGCGAGAGTTGGCGAGTATCTCGAGCAGGTCGTCGTTCGAGATGAAGTAGAATCTCGGGAATACGTGTCTCTTCGTCTCGAGGTATTGCTCCAGCGCCCGTTGCAGGGCTTCCAACTTGTCATTGAGTTTATTCAGAACTTCGAGGAGGCCGGCTAACGTTCGCCAAATTGGACGCGGCGCGAACGACGGTCGCGGACAAAAAGCGAGCAGGCGGAATTAGGCGAGAAAACTGAGGAGAGCGCGAGGCAGGGACGGAATTGGACGATTCGCGAATGGGAAACGACAATTTTGCGCGGACGGAACGGTATCAAAGACAATGTAGCTGGAAGAAATTTACGGGGTGCATAGCAAAAATAAAAGTTCGCAGAGAAAGAGAGAGAGACGGAGAGAGAATGAGGGGAGATAAAAATGCTAATTTCTGTCCGACGAATTTACATTATTTTGCCTACTGCTATCTTTCTCTCGCTGGCCGGTCCCTTACTTTTCCCACCCTGGATGCTTTTTATTACTTCTTTTCCGACGCTCCTTTTTTCTGCCGCGCGGATGCAAAGGGACGTTATTTCGGAGTAAATAAAATTTGCGACGGTATTTAGGTATTTAGGCGCGAAGTCTAAGTCAATTGTCCGCGGACAGTGTTGGGTGTGGGAGGAGCGCTTGCTCAGAGACTGAGGAGTAATTTTCGCGCGAGTAATTTTATAAAGCGACAGGTGCGACTTTTTTCGCTAACTTCTCGTGTAAACAGAATTGTCGGTCGTGAGATGTCAATTGTCAGGCAGAGTTAACTTGTTCTCTTTGTTAATTTCACTTACGTGGCTTGTGCGTCGCGGACAAGGCCAAACGATGCGCCGCCATTCGCGACGATACCTCGATCCACGAGTGTGTCAATTTGTCGAAGTCGTCCGTTTCCTTCGGCAATTGGCGTCTGATGTCGTCAGACGTGAAAATATTGTCCATGTACATGTAACATCTTTGTACAACGAGGACCATCTCCAAGACTTCGCCAATCGTCGAGAGTGTACGCTCCCAGTGATCGACCTGCGCGGCGAAAGGTTCGACGAATCTGGTAATACATAAGAAAATGTCCGTTGAAGCTGAACAATGTTCGAGAAATATAACATTTTTATGATTTTTATTTTCTCGAACGAACTTGGTTGATTTCATGGAAGACAGTTGAATTTGATGATCTTCGAGCATTTGCGTTATGTCGTCCATTGTTCTCAATCGATATATGCCTCTGTCTTTGTACGGAACCATTTCTATTAGCATTGTTTCCCAACCTGCGGCAATGTATGCGAGACCCTACCGTAATATATTATTATTATTGCCACGTTAATTATTACACGCACTGTCGATACTCTCGTTATCTTATAACGGACGGGAATTATTGTACATTCTGCTCATTTACCGATTCGATGGCCAATTCCATCGTGGCAGCGTTCGAAATCTCAGCGATCTGTTCAGCATAATTCTGCATCTGCATGCTGGCAATCAATTCCAACGTGAACTCCTCGGACATCTCATCAAACTCATGATCCATCACCATTCTGACCTGTTGCCAGTGACGAGGTCTCATTGCCGGATTCTTCAGATCGGTTATTAACGGCAGAGTTCGTCGAAATTTGTCAACTTTCGATCTGAATAAATTAACAGCCACGCAATAATTAAAAATCCGCCCGGAACAGTGCTTACATTTCGGGTACCGCATAACAAGATTACACAGATTTTCCCCTCGACAAGTCCACATGTAACTGTACAGAATTGCATGAAACAAATCTTACAGAATACAACGATGTTTGGTCAAACCGACACTTAAGAAGGTACGCATAAATCCACAAAAAAATACAACACATGGAACACAGTACACAAACAACCTGCGTAACATCTGATCAAATCCACCTGTAGGAAAATGCACGTAAAATCACACGGATTCTGAGAAAGCCACGAATAAATACTGCGCCACTTATTGTCCGGGAACAGTGTCCATGATAAACGGCCTGATCACCGCAACTTCCGCTTTACCTCGAGGTTTCGACGATCTCCCAGTTCTTCTCTTTCAGCTCCCTGCAGAGACGCGTCAGCTTCCGGAAGAGGAGGTTCGCGGTCGCGTCCATTTCCTCCATTTCGATCGTCCAGAAGTTACCTGTCTTGTAGCGCTCCCAGTTATCTTCCCATTCGTCGGTGAGTTGCCATACTACCTCGATACAAGCAACATCCTGTGCGTAGGTTAACCACAATTTCTTATAAAATGTGTAACATCAATGGCGTCGTTCAAAATAGTACTCAGTAGTTCATATTAATTTACGAAATAAATCGAAATTTTCGAGTCGACGTACTTTTTCCACTTGAGCCAATTCTAGAGAATCCGGCTGATGTATACTGAACATCAGCAGATGCCCTTGTAGTTCGTCTTCTCTCTCCCTCAGATACGATAGTTCCTTATTGAACATCATTATCCAAGTCAAGGCATCTGCGCGCGAATTTTAAATCTATTAATTTCGTTATTAAGAAATATGTGCGTTAAATGAAAATGATAAAAATGGTGCATATTCGCCATATGCTACCTTTGACATTCCATTCGGACGTGGATGGCGCAGTGTCGTTGAACCTGCGCAACAACGACGTCACCTCGTCCTTGAACATGGCCGCGTCGTCCAGCAACATTATCCGAAATTCCTCCTGGAACGCAAGGAAACGGATGAAGCCGATAGCGCGCGCCGGGAATCTTAATATTTGCAGCCGACGCGAGAGTTCGTATGCGGATCGTACGCGCAATTGGAATTTTATTAGCATAATATCCCCTCTATCCCGTCGTCGGACACCTTTTCCCAGCTGCCGATCGAATTATCTCTCCATTTGATGTGGAATATTCGACAAGAGGCGGTGGCGCGCTCAAATCGAAAATTATACTCCACGCCAGCAAGTTTTCATTTTTCGATAGCGCGTCGCTCGAAGTGTGCCATATAAAAAGTTATTACGTAACAAAATCCAAACGAGTCGCACGTTGTACGGAATCCTCAAAAACGTTATAACGTTGAGTATAACTATTTCGAAAAAATTCCCTTAAAATTGTTCGACATCCTCACTTTTTTCTCCGCTAACATTATGTCGCTCTCGCCTAGCAGCTCGAGATAAGCTGCCCACGATCGATCGATGTCCTTTATCTTCCTGCGGAACTCAAACGTCAGCGGCACGTCATACTTTTCTGCAAAACAAAGAGTGTGTTGTCACTCTTCAGCGAAATCGGAATTTTGGTAATGATCGGCCACGTTCTGCATCGGGGCAAGTACAAAGTAGTCGCGTTTAAATTACACTGGGAATACTCGGCACTCGGAAGACGGAACTACGTTATAGTCTAGTTACAGGAGTGGGCCAACGGCAAACTCGTGTGTATCACGTATAAAGTACGGCGCGACGTTCGGGCCAGTGTCGGGAAACTAGCGGTCTGCCAACGAAAACTCTATCAAATTCGCAAGATTCCGCGTGACGGGCGTTGAATTTTGAGTCGACCACTGTACAGGGCAGCCAAGAAGTTCTCTGGATGCGTACGTCGGACTCTATGCATCCCCAGTAGTTGTTTATTCCACAGAGTTTGCAGCGCGACAGAAACGTAGCTTTCATATCAACAATTTTAATCATTTGATTTAACATTATGAAAGCCTAGAACCTTCCACTTATATAAGCAAACAGTTAAGCATAGCTGGCTTAAAAAAAAAGTGCCGCATTGTCCTCTATGCATCTGTCCTCCATCATCATAATTTAAAAAAGAATTATAGCCCGTCCGTATTGCCAGAATCACCCTGTACAGTTAATTAATATTCTCGACTCCTGAGCCGGAAGCTCAGCTTCCGAGACACGTAAAAAGATAAACAAATATGCATTAATTATTCTCTCAACCTAGAAGGCTCAGAAATTCGAGAAGAAACATTACTTGCATTTTCCTACCCTGAACCCACTGTCTCCGGCAGTGTATACGAATGCTTATATGAACGCCACTGGCCACGGATGCGATTGCGGACAATCAATTTGCCCCCCTCCCCTGCTCGAGGTGCAAGGAAGTTGCCGGAAAGTTGGCAGTGCCGCGAAGTCCCTGATTCAGGAAGTAGCGTTGCAGTCGATCCCCTTATTCTCTCGCGAAAAACGTTTAAAGGTTTACCGAGTGTCTGGGACTGCTCGAGTATCCTCGTGAATTCCTCCTCCTCCCGCGAAATCTCGGCGGTGAGCCTCTCGAACAACTGCAGCGCGGATTGCATACTGATCAGATTCGTCGGCTCCTTCGTTATTCTGCGAACGAATGAATTTACGTGCGATTCTCCGGGAACTTCGGCCGCGGAAAAAAAAAAGGAAGGGGTTGCGAAGGACGAGGCGTTGCTTCTTTACCGGACTCTCTCTCTTTCCTTCTTTTTTTATTTTGCGTTCCCTTCGCTCGCTTCACGTACTGGGGTGAGGAAGAAAAACGAGAGGCGGACAGAAGTTTGTGGAACAGTCGCGTTCGAAATACACGGTTTACGTTGATGTCGATCAATTGTCGCGTAATAGTTTTGACACTGTGTATCTGTGACATGTGTGTGACTCGGTATTTTTATTAAACTGTAGGTGCTTTACGTATGTACTTGTTCATGATCATCGTTCATTGAGAGAACGTAAGTAAGTTGATCGATATTACGATGTATCATAAAATCAGAGATTGATACGTGGGTATTTTCTAAGCTAAAATGTACAACTATATTATACATTTTTGTCTTGACGTACTTTCAAAGCGTAGGGATAACGGTACCGTTCATCGGATATACTGACTTGTGCGAGTTCTCAGCGATGTACTGATAAACATGCTCGACTTTCATCTCGGTCAATCGCAAAAGGAGTGCGGTCAGCTTGTGCTGCCATATCGAGCAATGCTCGATAATGGCAGCCTTCAGTCTGTCAGAATTGATATCCAGGAAGTGCACGGTCATCACAGTTTCGTGCGTCTGCACGTTGTTCGCGACTTCGGTGTATCTGCTTATGTCAGCGTCGAAGGAGGCCACCGTCGGCTTCAGTTTCTCGTATCTGAAACGGGCGCGCACCGATTTCCACCGTTAAACTAACGTTTCCAAATAGGACGCGGCGGATAGACACGGCGAACTTTCGACGAACTTGTCGCGGATATACGGGAACGATTGTGCGAGTGTACGCTCGCGAGACACGTAAAATATTCGTTAGTGTTGTCTAGAATTTTCGGAATAAACCTACATCACACCTGCATTTTGCTCGAGTTTTCAGAATATCACATGAATTTTTCACTTATACTTCG
Organism: Priocnemis perturbator; assembly: GCA_963942575.1. NCBI lineage: Eukaryota > Metazoa > Arthropoda > Insecta > Hymenoptera > Pompilidae > Priocnemis > Priocnemis perturbator. Next base: position 1,865,449 of record OZ012654.1, read on the forward strand.
ATATAAAGATAATATCGTACGCAATTAGATAAGTTCAGTTATTAGTATTTTGGCTGAATGTTTCCTACGTGAGACAAGTGAAAAATTAAATTTTGTTATATTTTTTACTTTTTACTGATTCTGAAAACAAGTTACACATATTTATCCCTAGTATCAGTAAAGCGGAATAACGTCACCTCTGCACAAACAGGTCCTTGTTCACTTCCCATATATCCCTGAACGGCTCCCAGTTCTTCAAGTAATTCTTCAGTTGCACGAAGCAGACGCTGACCTCTGCAACAATGAGAAATTCCTAGTGGCGCTAATCGTCGAATAATAAGGGCAGCACGCACCGTTATTGAGCATCTGTTGAATCTGAATCAGCTCGTCGTCCTCCTCGTAACGCCTCCAAAATGGCAGCGAATCGTGACTGAACACTTTGAACCTCTCCACTATCCGATGAATGTGCTTCATGGGCAGGAGCAAATGGTTCAGAACGCCCCCCATCATTGTCGCGATCTCCAATAGACTCGGCAGAAAATTGATCTGCGAGGCGAGGTGGATAATCTCAGTCGAGTGGGAATTTATGAAAAAGGGCACTCAGTTGCTAGGCAATTATATTGAACGTTGAAAATCTTGCAGTTTTTTAAATGACGCTGTTTATTCGGTGCAATCGATTAAAAATGGATTCGTAAATCGTATGAATTAACACGAATATTGTTATACGTCGAAGTATACTCAGTAGACGCCCATATCAAATTGCAATAATCTAATATAAGACATGTACTAAAGTTTAACATTTTACTCTGACCACTCTCACAAAAGCCGACACCTACGTATTGAATAAAAAATGAACAATCACCACGCACCGTACATATCAATATCGATCTTTCCCACACTCTCGCCGCCTAATCGATGAATCCAGACGCCGAGACATAAGAACTACGTCCCCCCAATCCCTATCAATCAACCACCCAGCCATCCACGGTCCCTCCGTCCGCCCATATCAGCGCGCCGAATTCATTTTTCGAAATTGCAATTTTCCGTGAACGGCATCCGGCCCTCGAATAATGCACTTGATGCGGCGCAATTACGGTCGAGCCAGCAAGCAAGCAAGCAAGCCAGCTACCTACCTACCTACCTACCTACCTACCTACCTACCTACCTACCTACCTATCTACGAACCTTGTTGTCGATAAGATCCACTTGCACGAGGAGAAGAGGCGACGGCGCAGTAGTGCCATCGCCGTGGAGTGCCTCGTACATGATGTTCATGGAATTCTTGAGGCACAATCTGAACGCCTCCTCAAGCATGGCGTCGAGCTTCCGAAGATAATCTTTCCACTCAGCCAGACTCTGCGACGAATTTTATTGCGTTAGAAGGATTCAAATCTGCGACGCAGAGGGCGGAGGATATGAAATGAGAGGTGGTGGACGGAGGGAAGGTATGTGGGTCGCAGTAATATGGATGCGAGGAGCGTGATTGCTCCAAATTTTCGAATAGAGAATTTTGATGCGTGCGGAAGGTGGCGCAGGTACGAAGCTTTGGGATTTTTGGGAAGAGCGTGATTCGAAGCAGCGGGAGGGTTGTGGTGTGTGCTCGTTCGAACGTTGGAATCGAAGTGCAATTTGACGTGATGGATGATGCAGTACAAATGACGCGTGTTGAATTAGAGCTGTGGAAGAAGAATGATAATTAAAAATTGTGAATGAAAATGAAAAAAATATGAGGAGTTGCTCGTTTGAGAAACGAAAGACCGTTGATAAAAGAATCACAAACGCATCTCGAAATTCTCGTCAATGAAGATTCGTTAGGATTACGTAGAGAATAATGATAACAGTTCCAGCTGTGCTCCAATTTCTTTCATTACCCCTACCACCCGTAACATATTTCCATTTACCTTCTCGTTCGGCAGAAGTCCTGGCAATAAAAAACTAATTAAATGCAAGAGCCCGGGACAAGGACCCGGCGAACAACCGAGAACATAGAAAATAACGCCTCGAGGGTGGAGGATATTATATCGGGCGAGTGTACTGCTACTCTTTCGGACTTCCGGATTAACTGAGCTGGCACGTGTTCGAAGCCGGAAGTCACGTCACGAAGCGACATATCGTAACGTGAATCGCTTCGGAGTGCTCTCCCTGCTCTTCGACCCTATTCAAGATCCTTTCTCTCTTTCGCTGAGTTTAGTTACGCGAAAATTGCTACCCTCCGCGTACGCTTAAATTTCGTTTGTTCGCTCACCTCCTGCACCACAGGACGAAAGCCATCGAGCACCACCAAAACGTATTGTATAATCGTGTTGTAGCGCCGCTCGGTTTCGTCGCTCACCTGGTCCCTGGAAGTAGTCGAAGAAATCAGAAGAATTTATTGGATGTATGTAATGTCAGATGTGTGCTTACAAGTATACGTATATATTATATATACATATATATAATTTCTGTTATAGTTCTCGAAAGTCACATATGCAATAATTGAACGTCGGTACATGATCATCACTATAAAAATCGGTTGGCTGCAATCAATGAAAATTTATCCAAAAATACAGATTATACGATGTGAGTCTAAGTGAAAGATCGATGTCGATCGATCCCTCGCAACCGGAAGTTCAAAGCTCACCAACCTGATGACGCGTAGGTCGGCTTGAAGTTCTGGTAGCGTGTACGAGTGATTCGGTTTGATCTTGATTATTGGGTCGTCGCAAATGTTCTCGCAGATCTTGATGATCTCGGCATTCGACTGCTTGTACAGGTTGACGAACTCTTGCAGCTAGAACAAACGAAGTCGCATCAACAAGCGTCCCGATGAAGATTGCCAATTTCGGTGGACAAAAATTCGTCCTCTCGCGAGAAGCGGAACTCGAAAAGCTTTTGAACGGCCTCGCGACTGCCTCGGTCGAATCGGAAGGGGGCATGGAAGAGTGTGGCAAAAGAGGGAGAAGACAGTGTGGCCGCCGTCGGTAGGTCCGTTTGCGCGGGACGTGTGCCGCACTGCTTAATTAGACAAACAAAGCCGGTAACCGGACGAATTTCGCTCGGGCCGAAATGAAATTTCGGCCGGTCGCGCGCCCGGCTCGTTGCATAAATTTGTATAAGCAAAATGTTGGTCAGCCGTCGTGGGCAGATTTGTCTCGCTGAGGTTCGCGTTCGCTGTTCAACTGACAGGATTCAGCTGGAATCCTGGTTGAATCTAAATGATCGGATGCACTTGACGTATTTTCGGTCAAGTTAATTGTTTTCTCCTTTTCACAAGTCCGATCTGACATCTAAATGTCTGATTCGTTGTTAATAAAAAGCACTTTCTATCAATTTTACCTGACACGTGCGCTGAAATGATCATATGACGTTGTTCAAACGTTTATAGACGCGACCTAACAGCAAGAAATAAGATTCATCGTGATAACATCGTTAGCCAAGAAAATGACTCGACTTACAACCGAGCAAATTTATCAGTCCTCACGTCTCTAATTAACTATTTCGCAAACCTATAAGTTCACGAATGTGCATACGTGTTGCACGAACTACGAACTTCGCACACAACTTTGTACGAATTAGTCGATCTAAGTTCGTCAGTCGCGAAAGGGCGGACTGGAAAATTCTTGAATGGATTCGCTAATAAGGTTGTGCGAGTGAGACGTACGTCGTTGGTGTGGTTGAAACAGTCCTCAATGTAGGTGTCGACGAATTCCGTGTTCCAGGTTAGTCTGGCCAAGCCGGGATTGATCTTACGGTCGAGACGGAGAAGCAGCTCGCCAAACAGGGCACGTTCGTCGGACGACAATGCTGAAAAGTGAGACGAAACGTACGTGAAGATGGTCCGGCTCAAACAGTCAATATATACGTACATGTTTACCATAATCCCTTTTCTTACATATTTGGATAAATATTTATCGTGAACGCACGTATTTGATCGATGGTCGGTTACGTGTACAGTGCCAAGTGAACAGAAGAATGTATATGTTATGCATATGTTACATTATATAGTTCTAATACATTTGTTGAAAAGTGAGAACATTATCAGCGTTCGACTTACAGTCAACGATTCGATTATAAGCGACCGTCACGGCCAGCACGCTCTCAACAACAAAATGCAGACTGTCCCATCTGCCGTGGACAACTTCGATGTGCACGGGAATGTCGTATTTAAGCGTCGACCAGCAGGTCGCCTCTCGACAAAGATCCAGGATCGACGAGTCGATGTTGCACTCCAATCTGTCGGCGTTATTCTTCCTCATCAAATTCCGATCTAGCTTCGTTCGCGGATTCTCGCCGACTTCTAGGAGCCACTTTGCGTACAGATCCGCGACGATGTCCTCGATCGACTTTGTGACGATCGTGTACTGATAATACACTTCCTCGCTCATGGTGGAGAACGGCATCCAGTCGGCCTCTTGCAAAACCTTTATGGTGTTCTGGAGGTTTCGGCTCTTCAGGAATAAATTCAGAGCGCGGCCGGAGTAGTACGGCATTATGGCCGAGTATTCGTCCCTTTCGTCGAGGACCTGCTGTTTGATTTGTTGAACGTCTTCTCCAAAAATTTTCCAGATCTGGAAAGAGTATTCAAGTATTCCTGAAAAATGTTTGCTGAGCAGATTTCTTTTAAGCGAAAAAGCCTCTGCCGCGCGCATATTTATATTTTTCGAAAATAATTAAATATTGAAGGAAATATACGTGGTATTACAGGAGACTTACGACAGTAGTCTTCATATCGAAAAGACTCTTCAGGCTCTCCCTTGCCATGTAATTATAGAATCCATAAAGACACGCCACTCCCTCCTGCACATTATTCATATCCGTGAAAACGGTGCCCGCCAAATTCTCGATCATGATCTCGAGATCCTTCATCTCTTCGCGGAACGTGAACATGGTGTCGCGCCAGGTATTGTGATAGACGTCGAAAATTTTATGCGACGCCGCTTTCACCTGTCGCAGAGCCTCGCGAAACAATCTCTCGATTTTTTGACACACCCTCTCGTGCTCGGCGCCCTTGGTGCCCGGAAACTTCGGTTTCGGAATCGTGGCCGTTTCGTCCATTCTGCAAATGAGTCGAAGCGACACGAAGTATAAATTAAACTTTTCAAAGTTCGCTCGCTGAAATTTGTAAATACCTCGCAAAATTGATCATCGCATGACAGATTTCGGTCATGTCGTGGCAACGAGTGATGAAGACATCGACGTGACGAAAAATGGTGGCAGAGTCGAGGTCCCAAAGGTCCTCGGTGTAGGTGTTGTGGGCGTTCGCGATCTGTGGAAAAGATTCGTGCAGCGTTAATTATCGCGCGGAAGGTCGGCCGCTGTTCAATTGAAATCGGAAGTTCACGCTGCCTTATCCGCAGCTGGCGGAGTCTGGTTCGCGAAAATATCCACGCGATGGCGTGGGTCCGCAACTGCGACGAGGGAAATTTTGAGGGTGGAATGGGGGTGGTGGGATCGATTTTACGATCTGCTGTATCGTCAGCTTTGCACCGTACACGCGCTCGCTCGCATCTGTATTCGCTGGCCGACGTGAGAATTGTCCCGTTCGAGGAATTATGTACTATGTGCCGTGTGGCATGTAAGTATGCGAGCATCTAGCAAATAGTATGTACCTTTTCCATGTACCATGCAGCGTACCATGTGCTATGTGCGGGAACTGGTACCATTCTGCATGTACGATGAATCATGTTCTCTGTACCACGTTCCGAACACCGAGTGTGCCAGTGATTAGAAAACTGATCGATGTTTAAATTCGCTTATTTAGTTTTCGAACTAAGCACGTTACAAAATAAGTGAAAAATGGAATGTTTTCATATTTTCTACGTGGACCATTTTCAAAATGATACTGTATTAATCCATGAGGTCCACTTCCAACCGACGTTCGTCAGACTGACGCACTCGAGAGCGAAGAGAGTCGCCAAAAACTTACGCGCCATTGTCAAATCCCACTTCTGGCCTCACCTGCGCTCTGCATTTCTCTCTTCCAGTTACTGTTTCTCATGCTCCTTCTGCGGAGTGTCGTAAGTCAGAGTTACGGCAACTTCCGCTTAACATAGAAACTCCGAAGCATTGTCCGACGTCCGTTCTCATCTCTGGCCTCATGCGAAATACATATTCCGCTTATTCTGATCCGTGGCTACGGCGCCGAATGGAAATTTCATTTATATTCGTCGAGCGTCGACCGCCGCGAGACTATTTGTTGGGTCTTTGATGGCCGGACGCGCAATTGACCCGGTTCTCGAAAAATCCCTGAGCGAGCTTTTGGTCAGTGTCTCTTGGAGAAAGGTGGAAAAGTGCGGATGGACCCGAAGTACGTAGAAGTGGCCGGAGGGACGATGGAAATGGGAGTGCATGAGAATGAGAGACACAGACCGGGAGCAAAACATGATTTCAGATTAGCATTCTAATCTCGCAGGACAATATACGAGATACAATCAATTTGTTCAGAAACACAATCTACACCCTAGAATCTTTTCGTTACTACGCGCACAAAGACGATAATTCCTCGAAATCGAGAATAGTTCATAATTACACCCTTTAACCCCCGGACACCCGACTGAAAAATGAGCCACGCAATCCCACGATGGGTCATTCTGACCCATCCTGCAGGACGGCAACCCGACATTTTAAATTCATAGATATTTTATCTTTAAATCATTCACAATCGTAAAATACATTCCAACGTCGCTACAATGCACGTAAGCAGAAATTTTAATTTTGAAAAAAACGTTGTAAACGATTTCTTCACAAATTGTCAACGTCTAAAATATATTGCAACGTCGCTAAAATGTACGTAGACGAAAATTCTTATCAGCTCAAATAATGGATTGACGATCTTCAGACTTCGGGTCAAATTGACCCATCGTGGGTATCCGAGGGTTAATATCCAACTCTTCCAACAGTATCCGAATCTAGGCGGCCGAAAGGAGCAGTACCATCGGCTAATTCGCGAGTCTGTAAATTCCTAAGTCAGCCTATTTCCCGATCCGGACCCTCGTTCACCCTGGCCAGTCGTAACTCCTGTCATTAGTACTTCCGCCCCGGCGCGACGACCCTTCCCAGCGCCTAACCGTCCGTAGAAAATCCCACTGGCCTAATCCGAAAATAGGCTGCGATCGGCTAAAATCCTAATTCGACGGATTGATCGATTAGATTTGATTAGCGCTCGGCGGCGAGGCAATTGGCCTCTCGAACGAAACAGGAAACCGTCGGTGTGCCGATGGTAATCGACGGAGTGACGAAGTTAGCTGTCTCGCCCGAGAATCGATTACACCGGCGTCTAACTAAGTCGGACCTCGATTAAGGCGTCTTGCGCTGACGTCGATTGGTGATCACCGAACTGTCTCGTTTCTTCGGTATTTTATATTGGGTATAAGGTGCATTCTTGCGTAGGTTTTTGGATCGTAGAGTACATATATGTTATGGAAGAGTCCGTGTGTAATATTGTGTAATGGAATGTTAAAGAATATTATAAAATGTTATGGATTAATTTAGTGGCGTAATATACTGGTCGATAAAGGAAAAATTAAATGATTCTGCTATGTAAATTAGTAGAATATATAGTATTCACTATACGTAATGTATATGATGTAAATACTATTAATTTTGTTGGGATTGAATTAAGTTCATGAGTGCACCTTACTGCATGTGTGTACTATACGTTCTGTTTCAAATCAGTTTGATTCACCTCGGAGTAAATGTTCCTATAATCCTCGCACGCCAAAATGCATTTCTCGATCATCGCCATCCCCTTCCTCGTTTTCCCACTGAAAATTTCCTTCAGGTCGATGAAATTCGTGCAGACGATGATGATCTGATTGCTCAACGCTTTGAACAAGCTGCCCATTCGTCCCGTGGTGTTGAAGAACGGCGACTGCAGCCAGACTGCTCGGAAGAGATGAATTATGTTGGGTAATTCGACTTTGACGATGTCGATGTTCGGCGCGTCCGATAAGTCGGAGCACGGCTCGCGCAGAATGTCGAGATAGTGGATGTTGGACATGGCCTCAACGGTGCCTTGATCGATTTCTTCGGTCAGTAAAAGAAACTGACGCGCCTGCGAGGATTGTGCTGCTTGAAGGATCCTCAGGATGTGACGAACGGAACGGTTGTTGTTAATTTGCTGCTGCAGTCCGCAAAGATTGTCGTCTGTAAGTGCATGAGAATTATTCATTTTTATATCGCACCAAAAAGATCGACACGATCCTTGAAACATTGCATCGGACCGATTCCGATTACGCAGTATGAATTATGTACCATAATCGCAGACTACTCTGTACTCGTATCTCTGGCGCCGTATACTAAAGACACAAAGTTTGACATATTTTCTGAGAACTCCAAAAATTCTGACTCAGCATCACCAGCTACCACAATTCCACCAATGGAACGCGATTTCTTCTTTAAACATCGACAAACCTAACTACCGAAACGTCCCGTAACTTCTCGCCACGACGAAATTGTTCCCGGCCACGGAAATGTCCCCGGACGCGAAAGGCGAACTTGGTCATTGGCGGAATACTAACATCGGTACGTCCAGAAATCGTACTCGTCCTCGAGGCACAACAGTTCGTGCGGCACCGCTTGGTCGCGGTCGCCTAGGGCGATCCTGATTTGCCTGGTCCAGTGCACCAGCACGTCCTCCAAACGCTTCACCAACTCCTTATCGGCGCTCGCCTTTTTGACGCTCAGCTCGCTCGCCTCGCCGGGCACATAGATCACCGTTAAGCCCAGCATTTTGTACGACAGGTCCGTGAGGTTGCACAGGAAATTGTCCACGCCACTGTAGAAGTCCGCCTTCACGCATGTTTTTCCCGACGGTTAAGGGCAATTATCGTGGGCGTGGAAGAGGAATGTATATTCCATTTTATTCGATTGGCGCACCAGAAACGATTTCATATTTTAGTATCTCCCGGACGCCGAGGGATCAAGGATAATGTATTCAGATTAAGTGCCCGTTTAATATCGTATTCGGTTTAACATACGACCGCGGAGGATTGATGCATATATTCAAATAGGACTCGTGCTGTTCAAATAATTGAATTCGTTCAGCGGTGCATACGTAGGACGCGCGATGAAGCTCGGGGATTCGTGAATTGGTTAATTTGAAACATGAAGAATCCTATTCTGAGATACCGCTCTGACTGACATTCGGAAGCGAAATATGGACTGATGTGAAAATTTCAAGACGCGATCCATACGGAAGGATGAGTACGTAACGAAGAAGGTCGAACGTCGGAGTTAAGTGCAATTAGCGCAACGGCGTTTCGATCCAGTTAGAGTTCCGGATCCATTAGAAATAATGAAGTGGCTACCGTCCGAATGCAATGCAATCGTTTCTGACTCGGCGACCGAGTAATCCCGTTCGTTCTCGTACGCGAGCAAACATCGACGCTGGATTTACCGGCGGCGAGTTGTGGTGCAGTGCATTTAGCCGAAAATTATGGTAATAATAACTTCGTGCCATTCCCACCCTCCCGACTTCTCCCGTTTTCACTGCGTTTCCACCCCCACTCACCCCTTCGGCGAGAGAATCGGCGTGACGAATCTCGAAATTCGCTTCATCCTGCTAGAGATTAATGAATTCGGAAGTTCACGGGATATAGCACCCTTTGCGGCCGGAATTACTTTTGTTGTTTCGATTCAATTAGCGTGCATCGACTGCAGTATGCTCTTTGGAAGATCTTTCGCTTTCAGTAATCTAGTTACTACCATAATTACTAATTTCTATTTTTATAATAATATGCTGCTACAATAATAGTCAGAAGAGACTTAAAATTGTGGAAAAAATTTTGAAAAAATTCCAATTTCTATTACAGCATCTATTTGCACCGAAACACAACGTAAATGTTTCAATCGAACGAAGTTAATATTCAAAGGACTATTTTACTAGATTGATCTTAAAATTTGTATCGGTCACAATATATATCCGGTAGAACGAAGCTAGTTTCAAACATATTGCTGCTTTCGATCGTCAAAAATCCGGCAGATTATCCGTCGAAGAGAATTCCTGTTGCGATTAGAAGTTAGATATTCAGTTGCTAATGTCATCACGTCGGATTGTTATGACCTTAAGGCAGGGGTGCGGGGGTACTGTTCGCGATTCTTGCGATCGCCGAGGGGCGTCCCAATCCTCGTCCCATCCTTTCGCTAATCTACCTTCGAAACTAATAATTCGCCACCCCTTTGCCCAGTTCCGTTCAGTTAGCGACTACGCTGAATGCGAGGCCAACTATTTCGACTGTTCCGAATTTCAATCGACTGTTCTGACGAGCGAAAGAAATGTAGAGTCGTGCCATAAGAAGCTCGGGTCTGGCTGTATTAATCTCAAATTAGAGGAATAAATTCGGTAATTTTAACTAACTCTGATGATTCGTCAAATTGATTGGATCGCGGTAATTTGGGTGAAATAATTAATTCGGACAATTTGATTAGTTCGGCTGAGTTCACAAATTGAGGAAACTGACGTAAGGCAGTATTGATTCTGACGAATTTGGTACATTCAATCCAGGAAATAAATTAAACTTTTTCCCTCCTGCGCAACGTTAATCGCAGCATTTTGAAGTATCGGAAAACGAATCCGAAATATGCGATACAAGTAACGATACCTAAAATTCGGTCTTCCGAAAACTAAGTCGAGATCTACAAGAATCATCCGATCGCACGATCACCCAAGCCGTAATTCGCCAAAACCAGCTCATTTACATAGCGCACCCAATTCCGACGACTGGCCCCGAGTTAATCGATTCGACGAATTCGCGCAGTCTAAGTAATTCAGACGTCTCAAATGATTCACGCTTCCACCCCCACCACGGCCTGTCCGGATAATTCGTCGGGCAAAAAGTGCCGCGGGACAAAGTCCGATTAGCCCGGGTGTAATGATAGTCGCGAGTCGAAAGTTTTCCAATCTTTTTCCGCGCCGCCCGACAATGTGCGCGCAGATCGCGCGAGTTAGCGAACTTTAATTGGATACGGGCGGTCCGGTTAATTTTTGCAAGTGCCCGACTCGCGGGCGTCGATCGCTGGACCGTTTTTTTTAACGTGTCTTCGATGTTCCGCCGTGTGTAAACACACGGATAGCGAGCTTTGTAACCTGGATTGAAAGGAAACTTTGGCGCGCGCGAGAGAAGATCGTATTGTGTGTCGGTAAGAGCGGTCGATTCAATTAATTCGACAGGATCGATCGGTTAAGTAATAAGTTTCGCGATGTATGATATAAGATAATGCGTGTGATTATTTTATTATTAATTATTATATTATTTCATTCGTTTTCTTTAGTGTTTTGAACGAAGTGGATTGTAGACCTTCAGCAATTTCACGTTTTTGTATATGTAATGTAAAATAATACAACAAGTGTTATGAGTGATTACCGTCAGTGACGATCTTAAGACAGAACGTAAAGTTTCAATAAAAGGATACTGTCTGGCCAGGAGTCGATTTTCAAAAACAGTGGCACCACCATGTTTTGCGTTATCGCAAGAATGTGATTCTCGACTTTATTGTTGAACGAACCGAAGAGCACCGTGTCACGAAAAGTGTCAATCCGGAAAATCTGATTCGGCTCCCGAACGAAGTACGTCAATTCGTAGACTGGTACTGTTGGGAATCCCAATTCTGCTGTGAGAGTTTCCCTCACGAAGTACACGCAGAGGGTCGGAATGTTGGGATATTGCAAGAATTCTAAGATCATTCGGTCACATTGATGAGTCCAGTCCATGTCTTCCAAGCCACCCAAAGTCGTCATGTCCTTCAAACATCGTACCTGAATTCGATTAAGAAAAGTACGAGAAAATACATTAAGAAATATTCGTACACCAGAAATGATGGTTCGACGTCATATATATCACTGCTTTCATAAGATTTTTTGTCATGTTTACTTACTAGTTTAATTAACTCTGTTGTGCTGTAAACTGCTTTAATTTCATCTCCGGGCGTTTCGTCTTTTATACCTACAACGAAAGTCGATCATGTCGTGCGACAGTTAATAAAAAATGACACAGAACATAGTATAGTCTATAAAGAAAATAGCTCAATGGAACAGAGACCAGCAAAAGCGTGCTAAATTAAGCATGCGCAATGTGCCTAACAATAAGCGTCGCAGGGCAAGCAGGCAGAAAGAATCATTGTACGAGGGTAGTTCTGGCACGAGAAAAGACACGCCGTTGCGGGAAGAAATGGAGGAGGGAAACAAATTCCGCGCAGTCGTTCGTTAGTCTCTTTAGATCGGCCATCCTAAATCGAGTTAAATCGAAGGCATTCGTCCTAAGAATCTCTCGTTCTTCAGTCCCTCCGATATCGGTCTTTAGTCCTACCCTTCTCAACCCCCGCGGCCCTTCTTTTCGCCCTCGAGTCAAGGCATTGGATCGGTCTAATAGGAACGATAAATCGATCCTCGCAAATTGGATGGAAAGGGAAACACGTCGATTGGCCAGGGACAACAATGCTTATTCGTCGGTCAAGAGACATTATGGGTCAGCCAGACAACTGTTTCAGTACAATAAAAAAAATCGCCTGTTATCCATAAGCATCCCAAAAATCGTTCAAATTCTAAGTACGCGTACTCGGCAAAGTAAGTGAATGCAATAAATTCAGACGGACAAAGTAATCAGTTTCTGAATCGTACCGCGAACACACTTTATTCCACACTTTCCTCGGTGCGAAATTTACTCAACGTCGAAGTACACACAATTAATTTCAAAATACAAAACATTAAACAACCTTAAAATTCTCAATAAACCTAGATGCGATAACGGACAGTTCCTGAACCACACCGCAAACGCACTTCATCCCACATTTCGTTCCCCGCTAAACCCATCCACCGTTCGTACGACACCGACCATCGCCAGGTACCTACACGTCGGCACATTCACTAATAATAATAAAAAAAAAAAAAAAAAAAATACCTCACGCCGACACGTGCCGTTCATGTGACAGCGGAATGCGGCAGCCCGCGTTGCGGAAACGTCGGCGAATGATGGCGCGATGACAATCTTGCCCGCGTAATTAGCCGCCGGCTTTTTTGCCGTTCGACGATGCCGTTCGCGGCCCGACGAATAATTCGCCCGGTGCGCGCGGGCGTAAACGGTTTCATATCGCATGCGACCGGCCGACGTGACGGGATGACGTAAGCTCGGACGCGCTGATTACAACGGATAACGTTTTGGCCGATCGCGTGACATTTCCACGAGGCCGTCGGAAAATTCGAACAGCCCGACGAGCCCGACGGCCAGCGCCGAGCGCGGTTAAACGTTGCCGGCTAAATTTGACTTTTCGTCTGTCCGGTCGGGTCGGAAATTTGGCCGGGGCAAATTGACGCCGCTAATGGAGTGCCAAAGGTCAAACGATATTTGTTGGCCGATTCCTTCCCATCGAAAGGGCGCCGCCTATTGAATGTTGCCGTTCGTCAGCGTCGCTTGTGTGCCGTTTTCGTAACGCGCGATGCGGAAGTGTATGATGTCAAAGTGCACGACGACGAAAGTGCATGGCGCATGCAAGATACGAAAGTTTCGGAAATCGAAGCGCGGGGAGCGAATGTGTGGGAGGCCGACGTACACGATATCGAAGTGTAATGTGACAAAAAGTGGAGTAGCGTAGTGCTGGATAATCGACGTGTATCCGTGGCACGTATATTTTATTTTATTTAATTTATTATAATAATCATAATTCAGCGGGTGAGAAACCTTTTGATACAAGACGCAAGTGTGGTGCGTGTATATTTGTATTGGGGGAACTTATAAACATATTAAAATTAATATTGAAATTTAAAAGGAAAATTTAAGATCGAGAAAGAGCAAGATGTTAGGCGCGTTTAAATGATTAGATTGAAAAAATGTACTGAGCGTAAAAAAATTAAAGCGCTGCACTGTACACTGTGACACGCAGCACCTTAAACAACCAGCGTCTGACGCGCAACAAAACTCGTACCTCCCTGCGAGTCCGAATGATAATTAAATCGCCTTCCAATTTCTCCGATAAGCACGTTAAGCCGTGCAACACAGTCTGCCAGCAACAGAACGTTCGCGTACTCCTCATCTTTGCTAACGTTCAATTAACAGCGACAAAGATGTAACGCTCTCGCAAAAAGAGGGGAGTAGAAGAGAGAGGTGCATGAAAAATCGTACTTCTACAAAAGCCACCGCGTATGAAACGTTTCAATACTCGATTTAGCCCGCGGGGCACTACTTTAAATCGGAATAAACGATGTTAATGTTTAATCGCTCGCCGATATTCGTTCTTCTCGTTTTCTGCGTACGCGCGCATATGTGTGTGTGAGTATGTGCTCATACGAGTTTCCCGGAAAGCTCTTCCCTCGCTGCTCGACAGTGCTCGCAAACGCTTTCACGTATCGTTCGGTTAACGTGCGCGACGTGACGTCTTGTAAAGGCAGCCTTTGAAGCTTTTCAGCCGCGGCGATTTTCATTTTCTCCCCCATCCCCTCTTCCTACCCTCCCGCTTTGCTACCCTGTTTTTCCTTTACCGACCGTTTGAACGCGCGCACCGATTATCGCCGGTGTTGTTATAATTGCTGCGAGTACATATTATTAGCGCGGGCGTGAGCGTAATTAAATTAGCGGCGCGACGGAAAATTTCGAAATTTCCCCGCGGCTCGAGCGGTGTAATATGTCGAGGAGGTAAATTGAGGATCTGGGGCTGCTGAGCTGCTTTTTCAGGCGCAGGTTGGTAGGTCGCCGGCAGAAAATGTACTAATTTCCAGTACTGCTGTTCTTCGCTTCGCATTTAAGGAGGAATTGGACACACATTAGAAATTCGCAGAATTTCTTGCAATTTTGAGGGGTTATGTATTTTATTGTAATAAAGGAGCATACCAAATTTCAGAATTCCGTACTGCATAGTTCAGAAGAAAATAATTTATTAATTTAACACGGTCTCTTATGGAGAAATCGTACAGTCAATATACAAAATTCTGCACTGTGTTACCAAATAATGGTAATTTTTACTGTGAAAATTATTTTAAACGGGAAGTCAATCTTTCGTAGCACCAACTACATATTAATCATCCATTTGTCCATGTTAAACATGCACTACATTATCCACATTTGTAAATATGTATGCATTTTCGTCATGTGGCATTAACTTTTGACCAGATTGCCTGTCCCATTCCTCCTTAAGGCAAGCCTATGGTCGTCAATTTTGTCGTTCCTTCTCACGGTATATCACTGATCTATGTATACACTGGACGCACGATCCAAGATCCAATGAATCCTTAGGTTGTAGCGGGTGATTCAAATGTTGTAATGAGCGGTACATACGAATCGTATGAAAAGAATTCTGAAACGCAATAAATTTGTTAATACTCGTCATCTTTGATTGTATGCTTCGTTACATCCAGTGTACATATAAATCAGTGCGCTACTTATTTCCGCGATTATTGCTAGCAGAAACTTCGTTGTTCTCGAAATGTTTGCTATCGTAAGTAATTCCGATACGAATTTTGTACTCTTTTCTTCGAGCGAGCCGAGTCGATCGCGAGAAATGCGTCTGCGCGGACAGCGAGATGCGCTGAGATATAGACATTATCTTTTATCCCATTATCTTTAAGATGGCCACGGGGAGGGTCTGACAAATGCCATGCCTCGCGCAAGGTGGCCATTCCACCTATGATTAATCGGCCATCCGCACGCGCTGCGCCTCCGCGGAGTTTCTAATTTGTCTCCGGGATTATGGTAATTTCTCCGTACCGACGGCGAATCCACTCGCCCGGCGCCCGGCTAAAATGAACCTAATTCGTCCGCCCGCGACTAGTTCCGACCGGTACTCTCATTTCGAAAGTGCGGAAACTAGATAAACCAGTCACCCATACACGGGGATCGTGCATGCGGCGCGTACAAGCGGATACGCCTATACGTGACTCTACGTTCGAACGTGTGCGCGGCCGTACGAACGGCCCTGTAGGTACGTGATCATGTGTGTAAGAGGTGGGCACGGATATACGTGATTTTCTATGTAAGCGAATAACTGACCGTGTAGAAGTGCGATCGTACATAAGACCGTCGTACATGCGATCACATAGAAGAATTGTGAATATTCAGCCAAACAGAAACGTAATCATCTCTTGATTCGGGCCATCTTTTTTCTCCAATTAATAAAAAAAGGACATTGATGTCAGCACTACAAACAAAAAAAAAAAAAAAAATCGCTATGTGCAAAAATTTCATTCTCCACAAAACAGACAGGACGGAATCGGGCGAAGCAGAAGATAGAACGGAAGCGATCGCAGCGTACAGTTACAGAAGCCGAGAAGCGATAGACGGACGCGTGGGTGGGGAGCGAGGAAGCGAGCGGTCGGAAGAGCCTTTAATATTTTTCTCGTAAATCTTACTACTGAGCCGCTGCTCCTCGTCGCTGGACTCGGCGTCCAAGTACTCTCGGTGCGGATCCACGGGGGGCTTATCTTTAACATTATCCTTCTGTCTTTGCATTTTATCGACGGTAGACACTTTCCTCCCTTCGTCTTCCAGCCCTCCTTCCCTCGCTCTTCGTTATCCTCCTCCACTCCCTTCCCTATTTCGCTCGGATCCACTTCCCTCCGCCGGCTTTCCCTCTCGAGAAGAGGCCGTGCAACTGATTTATGCGTCCCGTCCGACTGTTACTTGAATTCTCCGAGCCTCCGGCCGCCCCGCTCCTTCTGCCGCCGTCGTTTGAGATTTTTCAAGGGGAACGTCTCACTCCGTCCGTTCCGCTTCCCTCGCTGCTGCTCGCCCGTACTCGCCGCCGCGCAAACGTCCGCAGGTCCACCACTTGACGTAGTCGGCGGATCGGAAAGTCGATGGAAATTCGCGACGAATCGCTTTGCGGATGTTTTAGCCGACGCTTCGAGACGTCTAGACACGTTCACGCGCGTATCGGATTTCTCGGCGGAGCTTATCGGAGCGTGCCAAGCGCCCTTTTTGGGCGGTTGTTTTTTTTTTGCTGCATTTGATTTTGAACGGCTGGCGAGCGTGGGTTTGGGCGGGATGGGGACACTCAAATATTATTTGGTACTTGCGATATTGGTACCAGTTCAGCGTAATATTACATTCGATTAATGATTGATTGTTATACTTGTTAATTGAATGTAATATATATATACACCGTATATTGCACAAAATATGGAATTCATATTTGCACCGGTGATAAAATGAAACTCCACTACTTATCATTTTTTTCTTTTAATATTATGTAATTGTTGTGGTTTTTATGGTTAAAGGTAAAAAAGTATCACCTCGAAAATAATGTAGAGCCTTGCAAATCAGCAAACTGAAATTGGGGGTAAAAAAAAACAATTTGTTAATCAAATTTCGAGCAAGTTCTGGCTTCGGTATTTTTCTACGTCGGTAGCGAAGTCCCAAATCGGTGGCATAATTCAAATACCGTACGATTATTATCTTACCAGGGACAGGTACCACTCAACATCACTCGCCAACATATAAGCCAGTTAGCGCGAAACAATAAATAGCGCGACGCATCGTTCGGAAGCTTCGTTCGAATGCACCGAAGATACATGACAGCGTGCGTGACAATATGTTTGGTTAAGCATGCGGCCGAGCGATTTATCAGCGATTTAGCGGCGCGGAAAGGTTCACAGTGAGCACGGGCATTTATCCGACGGCACAACAAGAATCGCATTAGCGCGCGAGCATTGATTGGCGAGGGCAAAGAATTCTTGGTTGGAAGCGGCGAGAAGTAGTTAGTCGCTTCGCTCGGGACCGGCGAGACAGCGGAAGCAACTGAGGAAATCGTTCGCTCGTTCGCCGTGGGAATCGATTCGGGAAGAAAAGCGTTCGCGGCAACATTGACCGTGGGCAAACAGCCGGGGAATTCCTTTCGTACGTAGACCAGAGACTGCCGTACTTTCGCCACTTCTTGCCGCTCCGCCTTTACCACCCTCAAGCTTCTGAATTCCCAGCCACCGTATTCATTCGTTATTTTCTTATCGTTCGCATTCGTTCTGCGCGTCCGTGTTACTGTCCTCTGCTTTCGTTCTGTTTCATTCTTTTTTAACGTTCGTCTCTATTTCGATGTCTCCGTGCTCATTTCCGTCGTATTCAGTCGCGTCTTCAGCGTCCGTCTTTACGTCGTGATACTTTCCACTGCATTCATTCTGTTTCATTATTTTCTAACGGTCGTTTCTGTTACGACGATTCTTTATTAATTTACATGGTATTCGCTCAGTTGCTTTTTTGAAGTCCGGTTTTAGTTACGTGTTTCTCTGGTAGTTTAGACCGTACTCGTTCGTTACTTCTTTGATCGCGTATCTTTATTTATGATTCCTTGAACGTCCGCTTTTACTCCGTTATCACTGTCGACTTTGTCGCTGAATTCGTCCGTGTCTCCCATTCAGCATTAATCGGTGGTGAACTTATTAACTTAACATAATGGACGACAGTAATCAAGTAGAAGCCGCTAACCGGCGTCCATTTCAGATTGCCAGTCGTTCAATTAGCATAGATACGATGGTCGCAGTCGTTTCAATTCGGACATTCGACCCACTTTCCACCGTAGAAACTGGAAGTATCGTCACGTTAATTAATTCAACGAACAATAACCGACTGTCGGAGCACGCTTCACATCCATAAAATTTCCGAAAACTCAACCCCTTACAACGCACACAAATTGGTTCGAAAAATAAGTCCATCAAAATGATTGACGCTTGAAACGTTCCACATTTACATAAAAGCGCAACATTCAAAAAATCCAAAACAACCAAAAAATGGCTCGTTTCAAATTCTCACACTATTTTCCAGCAAATCCGACGCAGTATTTAAAACGAAGCCTCATTTTTACTCCACCCCGAAGGCAGCGCTGATAAATTATCATTTCAATTCGTTCGCGGCCGACTACCCTGGTCGTTAGTTCGTATATACCTTTATCACGGCACACCTTTGTCGCTGAATGGTCGTCGGTCGGATGAATGAACGGGGAAAACGTTAGGACGGCAGAGCGGACGGGGCGAATGAACAAACGAACGAGCGAAGAAATTGCATGGGCGGGGATGCCTAGGAGCGGATCGATGGAACGAGATTAAAAGAGGCAAAGCTACAAGATTAAAAGGCAATGCCGGGGCCCCCGGACTCGTCCCGGACCCGAGACATTTATATTCCCGGGAAATCGTTATTGACCGATCACGGGGCGACCCTGACGTGCCGTTACGTTACGTCGTATACAGTTACTTTTATCGTTCTCTACCCACCCCTCCCTTCCTGCCACCCCATTATATGCAACGCGACTAAATTTCCGGTGACATCCCTTGTTTTGCGTGGCGGATCGAAGAATGTTGTTCGTCGAAAGTGGAAAATTCGACGAATTCGGTATTAGGGATCTTCGATTTCGATTCTTTGTTTTTGGATTTTTTAATCGATTCTCAATAAAAAAAAAAAAAAAAATATACTTACTTGTCGAATAGAGAACCTGCTCCTTTTTGAAGTCGGTTAAAAAATGGGTTAAGTTTGGTGATATTGATTGTACAATCACACATTAGAAAAGTCCTTTAAACGATACGATCGCTTGCCAAATAATTACATTAAAAATATAACATTATAATATTCATGAGCCAATACGTACATCACTAAATGCATCACAATTTTCTTTTACAATTTCAAGCAAAATGTTCGATCGAACATTTCGACACGCGCACCCACTACTGCTGCCGGTACGTAAAACAGATATCCGGACAGCTTCAACCGATGCTCTTACCGACAACCAGTAACCAAGCTTCGCCGCGCGGATTATCAAGCGTCTCGGCTTGTTTAAATATCCCCGCGCTCAAGAGCGCGAATGAAATTAGCCGCGCGCCGAGAGGCACCCACGCACTCGAGTACGTAAACGTCCGTGCCCCGTAGGCATCCAAAGGGATGGAACGTTAAAAACTGTGTAGACTACATAATACGCCGACAATGGCTCTTCTATGCGCACACCCTCATTACACTTACGCACCGTGAGAGGGCAGAAAGCGGAGGGAAATAAAAGAAGTCCGCGTAACAAGGGAGGCGTGCGGGGTGGGGGTTGAAGTTGAAGTAGCTGCTCGGAAAATCGTGCCTCTCGCTCGTTCCCTTCGTCTCCACCCCTCTCGCGCGCCTCTCAGACAGAAACGAAACTGAAAATTGCTGGGGCGGGGGAGAGAGGGCTGACGATCCGAGCGAGACCTGTGTCGAATTTAATAATGGCGAATTTACGCGTGACACGAGCCGGCGGAGGTGGCGGCCAACTTTTATACACGAGTGCAATTTCCGGCGACGGTAGTAACAAAGTTCCCGACCCCGCTCGTGACCTCGACCCACCCCGTTCCTATTTTCTCCCTCCGTCCCGCACACCTCAACCCCTCGACGGCACTGTGACAGTGGACCGCATAAAACGATATGCTTTATGCACCGTCCGACGCGTCAACGGCGAGCGCAATTGAGCTGGATTTTTGGCGGACTGTATGCCGAGGTGTGCGGAGAATTTTCGGGCCGGTTTGTCGAACGCGTGTGTCGCGGGGGAAAGAATTTAGTGTTATCGTTTCTGAATACTGGGTCGGGGTCGAGCGGGTGGGGAGAGATTTTTAATGCGACATGCTTCAGTTGGAATTTGGAATTGTTTCGAACTTTCGGCGTTTAGCAGACTGTCAACGGATTTTTTTCGTTCGGTGGGCGGACAGTGACATAAGTCGCGATTTTGTTACAGTTAAATTTTTGGTATATGAAAATATATTGTTGCGTGTCAAACGATCGTTTTCACGGAAGTCTCAGTAACTAATAGCGAGTCACATGACACGAGTCGCTTTCATAACCCACGCCACGCGTATCGAGCGTCTATACACATATGCATATGAGCTTGTATTTGATAGGTGTACCCCGGTCGACCACAGGTTGTATTTGTTAGCAAACCGTGTTCGTTGCCCGCTACACGCCGAGCTTTTACTTTTCCCCGTGTATCGGACGCCGCGCAGCTCAATCTATTTTCATTTATTCCGTCCGCCGAGCGCTTCAATTCTCGCCCATGGATCTCCGTTACCAGTGCGGGCCGTTCGATGCGACTGTAAATCTGAAACTCCGGCCGGCGTCGATCAATCTGCGCGAAATTTTCCGAAGAAGCCGGCCGAAAGCGCGTCCTGGTCGCCATTTTTTTACTTAGTCGCGCAAACTTTTTCGACGCACGCGACGGAATGATTTTTCGAGGAGACACTGCGTTTTGTTTTTGGTCTCTTTCTCTCTCTCTCTTTCTGCCATCTTATTATCGGTTCCGCTCTCTCGCCCGCTTTTCCGGCTGGGTCGACGTTTGTCGCGCGAAAGAACACTCCGGCACTTTAGGAAAGGCGAAGGTGTGCATAATAGATACGGGACTGGGCCGATTACACGTACCTATCGGTATTGCAACGAACGGCTGTGCCTTCTTCGCGTAGATATAGCCTCGCGTATAGGGTGGGATTCGTCGAGATTCATGTATTTTTCTCTCGATGTCCTGAACAGAATGAATCCTGAGATGAACGGTACGAGCATATGTATCGTTACAGTATAATTTAAACAGGACTTAATCTCGGTCTTGAGTAAGTTAGATATTGACACATTGTTTTCTTTACTTCTTAACTAACGTAGGTTAGGGTACACAGTACGACAGGATAGCGTATCGTCTGAATTACGTTTAAAACTAAGCGCGTACATTCTCTTCATACAAGACACATTATTTTCTGTACTTTTAATCTAACGTAGGTTAGGGTACACAGTACGACAGGATAGCATATAGTCTGAATTGCGTTTAAAACTAAGCGCGTACATTCTGTTCATTCGCGACATTATTTTCTATACTTTTTATCTAACGTAGGTTAGGGTACACAGTACGACAGGATAGCATATCGTCTGAATTACATTTAAAACTAAGCGCGTACATTCTCTCCATACGCGAACAACACGAAACATTACACAGTCCTACATTGTAGTATATTCGTGCTTGCGCAACAACGTTCAATGATTTCACTTAATTACGACTCCCACGAATGATTTGCTATTCGAAATGCGTCACATTCGGCCTCGGCATTCCGAAAGTGGAAAATCCGTCCGTTTCTTGCCGTCTCACCCTATACACAAGGAACACACCCGAGATCCTGAGCTTTGTATCCTGAAACTGCAGACGGGACGGAAAGAGGGCAAACGGGGCCACGGAGCGGGACCTTCTTTCCACCCCTCTCCACCCATCCCTTCCTCTTGCCACCTCTTCCACGCTCCGCTTTTTTCAATTTTCTTTGCTTTACATGAGACCGATATTTTTATCGTGCACGTACAATGCTACCGTACACACGCCAGTTTATACCTTGCCCCGGAACGATGTACTCCTGATGAATGAAAGATGACGCTCGCGTCTCGCGAGAAGTGGGGTCCCTATAATCAGAGTCACGAAAGTGTCAACAAGGTTGGGTCATCGACGCCATTTTTTCATAAAATCGTTACCGCGAAACTTGATTATGATGCATAATACTTTGTTACTATGTACTGTCTTCAAGAGCGGTATTCATAGTCAGGTCTGAAGACTTATGACCAATTATCATTTTTTAAATTCGTCTTAAGATCTGACTATGAATACCGTCCCAAGATGCAATGTATTTATTCGAAGTTGTATAGAGTACAGACACATCGATAGCGGTCGTCTAAAATCGTGCTACATGAGCTACGTTAGTACCTTTATTGAAAAATGGGGTCACTAATCAGAATCGACAGATCAATTTCGTGCCTCCGATTATAGGGTCTCTAACGAGCAGTGGTGGGCTGCGTGCTGTGGAAAAGAAACGTGGAAAAATAGACGCGAAATTAATTTGGCCGAGTTCGACAGGGCGGCTGGAAAGTCCCATTAACCGACATTAGGACGTAATGCGAGTTTACATTGGCACGTGGCCTCTCCGGGGAATTCTCGTGTAAACGCTGGGCCGCCTGTCAACCGGCCGCCGAAATCCGAATGATTAAAAGTGCATTATTCAGTGGCCAGGTCGAAAGAGGCGGCCCGATTACGCATTTAAGGGTTCATTAGAATACGCGCGTCGGCCGATTAATTATTTCGCGGCCGATTTCGCGCGGCCCGATGAGCTCGCCGATGAGGATGAGCACGAGATTTGTGCGGAAACGCGGTTGTGGCATAGAATTTCAAGACGTAGACGATACCTGGAATCAGGACTGATTCGAGAGTGCACAGGACGCGCTAAAAGAATTATATTTTTAAGCGCCGAAATCCGAGGCTACTGTGTACTGTGATTTGCATTTGTTTAGTACATCATCTTTTTGACGCGTTAAATAATTCAATTCCGCGATACTCTTCTTCCCAATTAGTAAAACACTGGTTGAATAACGGTTTTCAGATGAATTTGTCAAACGGTTTGGTTTTACGATACAGTGAAGGAGTGTGTGGACGAATGAATAACGTGCTTTCTTGCGCTCCTTTATGCTCACCCGCACGAGTGAGACGCAAAGTAATTCTACACGAAAGAATGGCTCAACAAACGGCGCGGGGGAAGAATCAAGAGGTGCATTTTTCGCATGACCACGGGAACGCAACCTGAGCCGGAACAAATCCCGACATTTCTCATGGTTCACGCTTTCTTCGACGGCGTCGACGTGGTCGCTTTAAATCACGCGGCCAGTAATTACGCGATGATAATGACGGATTCTTCCTGGCCGGACGACGCCTGGCCTTTATTAAATTTCCGCTTGTTAAACGGCCGCGGGGGGAATTTTTAATAAGCCAATCACCGACTTCGGGCACGGTGATCGTCCGTTTCCGGCTGGAGAGGATTTTTCGTTAATCGTTAATTGCCGCTAATCGGCCGGGACGAATCATTCTGCGAATTTGTCATTTTGCCGCTTTGTCATTTAACGCGATCGCGCTCGAGGGCTATTTTATTGGAAACAGTCTTGAAACATTGATTGGTTACGTAATAACGGGATTGCGAATGTAAAGTGTACGTTAAGCGTATGTAAAGCATTTCATATTTTAAATTCGACGCCGATATTCGGGAATGCGTCGGTCGGATTATGTAAAAATGAATGAAGAATTAAAGCCAATATAAAATCATCGTCAATTGCGTCGTTTCATTGACTTTTTGCGCTCGGTAAATTTGAAGCAATTTCATTCCGGTTTTTGCACGAGTTACAACGACACCGCAATTATGCATTATCGTGACATTGACAAAATTCATGATTAAAAATCCGGCGTTCCTACAGCAATCTCAATTAAGACAGTCACATAATAATACAATATCTCCTGACACTTACAATAAACAATTTCAGTTGTTAAACATAATACAATATCAATTCTCCTGACACTTACAATAAACTCTCTTCTACCAAAGATCCGAACAAAAGCAGTCCTAAGTCTAAGTACAAAAACTGCATCTATACATCGAGCCCACCGAAAAACGTACGTACTCTCCATTAAAAACAATACACACTCACGCTCGTTAGAACGAATCTCTCGACGCCCCCTCCACGAAAATTCACTCCGCCGTCTCGATGCATTCAGACTGCGATATACGAATCGCTCGAGTCGTCCTCGACTATCGCGATCTCGCCGGCGTGAAAAACGAGGAAGTCCGCGATCGTTCGCTAGCGTCGTTCCGTCGTCGCTCGGCGGCCGTTTATGCGCGCGACAATCGACTCCTCTTCTTTCTCATCGCCCGACGACGCCGTTCCGCGTCGTTCCCGGCGTCGTCGTCGTTAATCCGCCACGTCGTCGCGATCGTTCGAACGCCACTTTCGCGATAATGCCCACTAAAAGGCATCGGCTATTGCTTCTGAAAGATTCGAGGAGCTGCGGGATCCAGCGATCGATGAATCAATGGCTTGTCTCGTTAGCTGCAAAGTGCTCTGAACTAGATTTCGGTGAGATTTGGTTTAGTGCCGAGTTTAGATTGGCTCGGAGGACAGGGTTGTGTGCTGGGACGTCTGTGGATGTGGCGCGGTATTTAATTTGCGTGCCACGCGGCGCGGAGTGTGCGATGGTGCACGTGGGACATATTGTATGCGCGGGATAATTACGTATGATATTCCTGCGAATCATGTTTATTTTAATATTATTATTATTCCTTTAATAGCGTGCACGGGGTCTTTAGTGCAGATCGATAGCATATGAAAGAAATGTAACGTGGGAGTAAGAAGACGAGAGCTCGATAAAAAGTTCAGTTCAGTAAATTTCAACAAAAATCATGAATAACGATTGACACCTAGTACGAACTACAATATTTATACCGTGCCAACAGATTTCTCTCTTCCGCCAACCTCAGCACGACGAGCGCGGGCACTCTGATTCGCATAAACGCGCGTAATCGAAAACATCACGTCCGACAAATCCTCCGAGATCTCACTGATCGATTCCCTTCCCCCCGGTTTCTCCATTCGCATCCCATCTTCCGCTCGAATCCACGCCGCACTCTCCCCTGCAGCGCGCCGAACGTCCCGACATCCGGCCGAAGAACTACAAAAGACGCGCGGCCGACGAAAGAATCCTCGAAGCGAACCTTCCGAATTCCGCGCCGGCCGAGAAATCGATGGTCGCGCGGCCGATCACTCCGCTCGACGCGGCTCGCCCCGCGAAAGATTAACGACGTCGCATAAATCGGACGATAATACACGCGCCGACGATAAATCGCGAACGTACGACGTGATTTATATTAACGCGCGCGTAATTATAAACGAAGCCGGCCCGGGGTGGCCCGAGTGATACCGGAGAAGATTCCAGCGCCGATAACGTATCGTCCGCGATAATTTATGACGTCGATGCGTAAGAATGGCGGGCGGAAGAAAAGGTGGGTGGTAAGAAAGAAGGCCGTGGAGTGGGGCCTGCAGGGAGCGAGCCTTATTTAGAAGAGACGCAGTTGGACGGGAAATGGCGGAGTAACTTTTAAACGAGCTACGAACGCCTGCCCCACCCCTCACTTTCTCCCGCGCCCGCTGAATTTTCCTCGTCGTTACCGAGTCCAGATTCCAGCGCGCGCGCTGAGTTATCGTCGCTGTTAATGTTTCGCGCGTAACTCCGACCGTTTTATTGCGCCGATGGCTTCGTATCGAGACGGAAACGGGGCCAGATGCTGGGATGGATCGGTCCCGAGATGATCTAGATGTCTGGCAGTCTAGACGTTTCGGTAGTTGGCCGGGGCGAAGGGTTAAACGGGCGGCGATTAAGTGTTTCGCAGTTTCGCTCGATGGGATGCTGAGATATTGGGCAGCTCGAAGAGGCACCTGCCTTGAAAAACTAAAAAAAAAAAAAAAAAATTATATTGAAGGTCAAATGTTAAGATACCGACAAAATGTGTCGCGAGCGAAGAAATCTGAAAGTGGAGTAGAGAATGAAATTAACGCAAAACGGAAAGAAGGAACCGAGAACGCGGCAGTTCGTAGGACGACTGAGATCGGGCGAAAAAGTTTTGCAGATAGACGCGACAACAAACAATGCAGGAGCGTCGGCGAGGGGGTGGGAGCGGCGGAAGACGGGGACAAAGGAAGGAAGCGTAAGACGGCGCGGATCCGAGCGAGAAGGAGAGTCCATTGGGCGCATTCAGCAGTGATACCCCGAGCCCATAAAAGTGGAGCAGAGTTACGCGTGAAACATTAACAGCCAGCGATAACTCAGCGAAATCTGGCTCGATCCCGGGGCCATCGCGCGCTGCCCGGTAACGACGACGATTCGTTCCTGCGCAAGGACGAGAGCGAAGAAAAGAGGGGCGGAAAGGATGGCGGAGGAAGCGGGCGGCGCTCGTTGCTTGTTTGAAAGTTATTCCGCTGTTAAGGGCTGCCGGGACGAGGGGTGGAAATAAACGGACGTCAGGCAGGAGTATCTTTGCATTTTAGACGCGCAGATATGGTCCTCGCTGTTGGATGGGTCGGAACGCTGGAAATTAGAGTGTGGGGTAGACTCTTCTGTTTTTAGGACTCGCAGATGATTCGTGGCGAACTGCGAGTAGGGTTGGTATTTGTTTGAGAGTGTTCTTATGGGCTTGGAGATAATCGTGGTGAAGGGTTAAGTAGAGAGTACTAATTTCGATGCTGTGCAGCTGATCATTCATTACAAGAGCAGCCACTGAGATTTTCAGGGTTCACGTACCTGTCGGAGTAAGTCCTAAATTTTAATTTATTCATCCTCTCTCTTTCTTCTTCTCCGTTCCCTAAGTCTGTCCGTTCGAATTTTTACACAGCACACCCTCCCCCTTTCACATTCACCCGTCTCACTCTCATCCACCCACGCCGTCCTTGTCTCCTTACTGACAAAGTACCCTCATTCCTGTAAAACTCTTCTCCGCGTCCCCTTCAAATTTTACATGCCGGACTACGATCTTCCCTCCATGATAAGCGGCTCCGATCAATCCGTGTCGCTGAAGCCAACCGAACGTCCAAGACCCAAACTCTCATCTTCTCCCCTTTTCTCCTGAAACACAAACGTCAACAATGTCACTAACTATTCTCACCAAGAAACGCACCCCTACCGAAAAAACACAACTACAAACTGATCATATAATTAAACCACAAAACATACGTATCGCATCTTACATCCGTCCATCATCAGCGTCATCTTTGTACCTCGTTAATGAATTGACTCGTGCTGCGAAGAGTGACGAGTGCGCTCACAAATTTGCGCTACATCGATCCGCGCCCGCCCGTTTACCAATTTCCAATCCTTTGATCTGAATCCGGAGTGTCGGGGACGCGAAATAACTGTCCGTTCCACGTCCTCCCCCTTATCGACTCCGTTATCTGCCAGCCCACTAACCTGATCGATTTGACAGAGATTAGGCCCCGTGCCGCTGTCGAAGTCCAAACGACCGAACAACCACCCTGGCGACGGCCCTCGCCGATTGCCCAATGCCACGGCATTTCTGGCCGACGTGAAGTCCAGCCTAGACAGTAAAATCACTGCGGCCTGGAATAGATGGAATAATACGCGCAGAATTAATAGGAAGTACGAGGTATAAGCGCAAGGGTAGCAAAATTAATAACAGTAGTAACTACGTGCTACGATGAAATTATTTATACTACAATGACAGTACGAAATATGAGTAATAAGTTTTTGTCAGACGAATATTTCAGCAGGTATTGTTTCTCAGTATTACATGTGCAATGTTAAGTTGATGAAACTTGGGAAACAAATTGCATGAAAATTCCTCTGTTCCATCAATTGTCCATCCGTTCCGTTGCACGCGTGGAGAACGAAAAAAAGAGCGGAAGGAAGAGAGAAAGTTAGACGCTAATAGCCGTGGCGCACGTAAAACAAGAATTCCACTCTGCCATCAATTACCGGTCTTTTCCGTCGTTTCAGCCCGAGCGAGCGTCTTCTCTAATAACAGAAGCGACCCGCGGAAAGAAAACGAAGCGGGTGACGGGCTCGTTTCTCGGAATATGAAGGAACGACGATGAGATATCGATGGGATATCGATGAGGGAGCCGAGCGAATTAAAGCCGCGGCCGGTTAAGGTGCGGTTTAACCAGCGACGTATTTAATTAACCGCGACCGACCCTCGAGGTTAACGATATCGTAGCGGGAGTTCAAGAAACTTCGGGCAAAAGGGCGGCCGAGGAATTAAATTGAAACGGGCCGAGAGCACGCCAACCGGCTCAATATACTCTCTCCACTTCATGCTTTCTACCTTTTTCCACCCTTTGCTCCCTCTCTCTCTCTCAACCTCTCTCCATCCTTTTCCTCGATGCTTTTTGCTTTCAGTGCATTCCTGACGCGTTATTTAACGCTTTGAGGGCGACGCGAGTCGCCCGAAAGTCCGTCACGCGCCGTTTACGTCTACGTGCGATTTTAATTTGTGACGTTTGATGGGAAACGCGATTGAATGGTACGGATAATTGGGTGTGTGAAAGTGTGTAATGTTGCGGGGTGCTGGTTCAGTGGGATTTTTTGATAGGAGGATTTACAGGAATGCGCGAATGTGGAAACTTTAAATGTATTGCACGTTAAGTGACTGTGGTCAATGTTACGTTGTATAGATTGTGCTGTAGAAAAAAATCTCACGTTTAATGTACTGTAATACTAAACACTTTCCATAAGAATCCCATGAAAAAGAAACATTAAAAAATTCCACAACTGTCTACAATTACCTAGAAACCCTATAAATCAGAGTCACGAAATAAACCTGTCTATTTGGATTGACCCCTCATTTTTTAACAAAATTGACCTTGAACTGACCTTGTTCACTATTTCATGACTCCAATTACAAGGTCTCTGCAATTGCCAAATGACATTCTCCCACCCCAACAAAAACTTACAAAACAAAACAAAAAATCAACAACACCCTAAGAACAAACCACGTCACTACAAAGGGCCGAAAATTCGTCCCACTCCCAGTCTCTAATCTCGCGCGTTTCCCGCCGGTGCACACGTCCTCGATTACGTCGCTGGCGTACCTGCAGGACGACGAGGACGCCGACGAGGCCGGGTATCGAAGTGAGACAGCCGTGGACGCCGGCTCTCACGGCGACGAGACAGCCCCGAGTGTTGAGACTCTCGTAAGTGGAATCGTGCTCAGGATTTGGCAGCTGAAGAGGATCGTGATAGCACGGGCCCTTTACGTCGATTCGACAACAGCTCCAGGGCACCACTGGAGGCATCACGCGGCCGTCCGACCCGGCGTATCTGCGCACCAAGTTTCAAACGTGATATGGCTCACCCTTCCAGCAGTAACGGCTAGTCCGATGCTTAAACAGGTGCTTGCGCCGCGCTAAATCAACCTGCGGCCGAGGGTAACTGTGAAGAAGGTGCTCTGCGGAGGCAGAAGTGGGAGGGGTGGGGGATGGGCTCGGAGAGAGTTTTGAACGTTTGTGTTGCTGTAAGATTCGCCACGCTGGAGGTGGGAATGTCGAGGGAACGTTTGCAGCTGCGAGTGGGACTGATTGTAAGAGAAAAATTAGGTAATGTGGTTGACTGTTTTAGGTAGACCGTTGTGTGCGGTGGGTATTCTTCGAAAAAGATGGAGGTTACGTCGTTAGATGCTCGGCATGTATATTTTTCTGTGTTTCTTTTTACAGATTATGTAAGCCCTCCTCTTGGTTATCAATTTATGGAACTGCAGCGGGGGCAAATAGACTACTCGTCAGTAATTAATATAGTAAAGATTCCTGAG
This sequence comes from Priocnemis perturbator, assembly GCA_963942575.1. Classification (NCBI taxonomy): domain Eukaryota; kingdom Metazoa; phylum Arthropoda; class Insecta; order Hymenoptera; family Pompilidae; genus Priocnemis; species Priocnemis perturbator. The sequence continues at coordinate 1,895,477 of OZ012654.1, forward strand.
AAAGAAATATGTAGAGAATAAAGAAATTGATGGATTAACTTCTCAACCAAGAGGGTTTACATAATTGTTTTTTTTTGTTTGTTGATCTAGTCGCTTTTTTCATTTTCGGTACGTGTGCAAGGTTTATGCGCAGGTAGATACTGAGTGGAGGCGAGGGTATTGAATAATCCAGTGATCTATCTAAAAATCGGATACCATCCGCATGCAGAATTGCGGTCGGCCGATGCTAAGCACCGGAGTCTCTCCATATTTGAAGCGAAAAGCTAATTGGACATGTTTCATCTACAAATCTACATTATTATTGAAACGCAAAATCAATGACCGACACGGCCTCGCCCGATACATCCACTTGCGCGAAAATCCTCATACACTCATGCGCGGCCGTCCGTCGTCCCCCATGAAGTATTAAATCTCATCTGACACGATGAAACATTTCGCCGGCTGCATTTGGCCAGAGTTACGAGCTTATTGACAGTTTACGCTCGGAAAGTTTACACTCCGCACGCGGGGGTAGGTCTGGGGCTTCGAGAGGGAGGTTTGGCGAAGGGGTTGGGAAAGGGTGGGAGAGAGAGAGAAAGAGAGAGAGAGAGGAGAGAGGGTGGTTCGGTGACAGGGGCTCGCAGCTCATTTCGGACTTCGCGGACGTGTCCGCGGACAAGTTCGAATTAGCAAGTTCGCCAAGTTGCGGAATGCCGATTGGCGGTCGACCGTTCTGCTTTCCGGTTTCCTGAGAGACGACCAAGAAGAGAAAGGGTCCGAGGGAGGGGGGGAGAGGGTGGAGTGCCGACAGGAATACTGCTCCGTCCTGCCTTTCGTCCGCACCCAGTTCCGGACCGGTCGCAGTCGAAGTGCACACTTCAAGCACCGAACTTCGGCAGGAGGAAGCACGGGACTGGAGAAAAACAGAGGCGAAGGCTCGGATTGTCGAGTGTACCGAGACCAATACACGGCACGGCGTAGGCGATGTCTCGAACTGAAATGTTCGTAGATTTCGAGAATATTGAAACAGAGCGAGAGATCGAATTTTCGGGAATACTGTGCAAAAAGTGTCTCGCAGATAAAGTGGCTTTTAGATTTCGAACGCGTGTTGCTGATCAAGTACGTGATCGAATGATCAAAATAATGTACGCATTTCTTCTTACGTCTCAATTATTCTTCATTTCTACTCATGCAGAATTTAGTCTATTTTCTTTCAAAATTTTCTCCTCGCCCTTTTTCCACCAATTTACCCACATCGTCCATCGTTTTCCTTTTTTCATTCCATCCCAATACCCATCGCCTCCACTTACCCGAAGCACCGTACCATTTTTTCACTCGCAGCCCCATTCGCCCACTCTTATTCCCTATTCTTTCTCTCACCTATCCAAGGGCAGGCCCCGAAATGGGAAACACTTCCGCGTGGGCGTTACCACTTCCAGCGTTATAGCCGAAGTCCGATGGCGAGGTTAAAGGCACGAGTACGTAAGTTACTCCCCTGGCCAGCGTCAGAAATTATTCGGCCTCGAGGAGAGCACTTTGTGCTCGAAAGAGCGTCTGACGTTTTAAATCGGCGCCCTTCCCCGGGATATAGTTCACGCGGAGGCGTGGAATTTCGCGAGAGAAACTGCGGTGAGACGGTCAATCCTGTGCCCCGCTGCCGGTTTTCCACACAATTTTCCAGTCGTGCAACGGCGCACGTTTATGTACCCGGCATTCGGCGAACGTAACGGTGCGAAAGAGTTCATGAAAATGCAACATTTGGCGTCGCGCGTGTTCGCACTGGAATGATCAAGCGAGGGCAGTCGCTCGACATTTTTGGTATGAGGGAGAGCGCCATTTTGAAATCAGCTCGTTTTTCGGAAATTTTGCCTGATATAAAAAAATGGATATAACCAAATTTTCTTTTCATCTGCTCGACGTTCCGTGAAATTCGTCGAAACCGACTTCGTACAGATTATGGGCGACGTTTTAAAACATCGTGCCAGGGAAAGATCGATCGGGAATGAAATTCTTAATGGATGCAGCGCGAGTTAACACGTTCTTGTCGTATCACGTAATATCAGACAAAACACCGAAAATAGTTGGAAACTTGAAACATAAATAGACGTCGTTCTCTGAGAACTAGAAAAAATGAGAAAAGTTGAAACAAAAACAATTATTACACCTCCACATTCTCGACAATTCAAGACGTATAACTATTAACATATAAAAAATAAACCGTGAAACAAATTCTGAAACTGTCTAACTAAGGAAATTTGAAACATAAATTGGCGTAGTTCTTTGAGAACTAGAAAAAAATAAGAAAAGTTAAAGAAGAAACTATTATTACACCTCCACATTCTCGACAATTCAAGACGTATAACTATTAATAGTTATACGTCTTGAATGAAAAAAAAAAACGGGAAACAAATTCTAAATCGGGCTAAGTGAAATTGCTTCCCCGCAGACAAATTCAGAAAGTGTCACATCTCTCTCTTACGAGCCGCTCACCGCAGAAAATTGTACGGAACCGTCGAAGCGACCGAAAACACGTGTGTCGGAGGCGTGGCAAAACGAGGAATTAGCGTTGCCGAAACGGAGCACTAAGTACGGAGAGATTCGACGGTAGACTAGGGGCGGGAGGAAGAGCGGTTAAGGAGGATTATCCGCAGCGATAATTACTCATTAATTACTCGAGGACGCTCGGCTCGTCTAGGTCGAGTAGATCGCGTCGGAGCCAATAGGTTCTGTGCCAGTCGTCCAGGGCATCGACTCCGCAACACTCCATTCCGATCTGAACCCGGTCCATCGTCCGCATCCACCTTCCGTCGTTCAGGTACTGACGAATACCTGCTTAACATACGTTTAACATACGTTTCACATACGATTCGCACGCGTCACACATCCGCGCCGCACGCGCGCTCGGATCGTGTGCACAACGTATGGCCTGCTTGCTTGCGCGCGGCCGCGGACGGTGTGTGGGTGGGCGGACGTGTCGGTGTGATGTGACTTCGTACAACGCTCGCGTCGGGTCTCGTGTATGACGTCGTGTACGTATGCACGTTTCACTCGTGATACGCATTCGTCGCGTCGCAGATTTGCGTTTGACGCGGACTACTGACATGTGCATGACGACGGGCTGCGAGGGTTTGTGTCGTTTGCGAGACGAGCGGTGGATATTGTAAATAGATTTGCGGTCGCCCGGAGGGTGGACGAATTTTGATGCGCGGTGGGCGTGATTACGGTGTTTGCGGAGTGCTCGCTGGTGTGAGATACAGGTCATTTAGTTTTGCACGATTCGGAGTGGAGATTATTTAACCCTCGGATACCCACGATGGGTCAATTTGACCCGACGCCTGAAGATCGTCAACCTATTTTTTGAGCAAGAATTAAATTTTTTACTTACGTACATTTCAGCGACGTTGCAATGTATTTTAGAGATTGACAATGTGTTTATAAATTGTTTGCAACTTTACGAGCAAAATTATAATTGTTTGCAACATGGTCGTCAGTGTTTTATAAATGGAATGGGTTAGATGTAGTAACCTAACTATTTTTGACCAAATTCCTCAGCGTTCATTTCCAGGATTGTTACCTATAACACATAATCTAATAATTATAACAATAATGTTGGTGTTACGTGCACGTGTTGAAATTACTTTGAGGTTCTGGTTTCCCATAAATCTAGACAAATCAAATATTTATGAATTTAAAATGTCGGGTTGCCGTCCTGCAGGAAGGGTCAGCTTTGTACGGAAGGTATTCAGCTTTGTACGTTGAAAAGTGTTATAATTCATTAACCGTCCGATCAGCAGAACTCTTCCAGTCTTCACATTTGAAACGACCCACCCGAATGGTCACCAAACTTAAAGCAGTGATTTGGCACCAAACCGACCCTAAATGGCACCGACGAGTCGACCGACGTCAGAGTTTAGGTCCGTCGGAATCTGAAACGTTCCGCGCGCAGGACTCTCGCAAACAGACACACCCTCGCGCCGAATTTCCATGCACCTACCGCGTGTAGGCGTTTACACGGCAATAGGAGTAACGCGCGGTCGTATCGACGAGTCGAGTTTATCGCAGTCGAATCGTTTCGAATTTCCGCGAGGAAGCCAGTCCGGCCGCCGTATCTATTCATTAAGTAGCCAGATACTAAACGAGATTTCCATCAGTAATTTCCAGTCGGCGAGAGCGAACGGCATCCAGTCGAGGTCCGATTTGCATATTATGCCTGCGACGCCCTGTCGATGCTAACCGAAATTCTGACCTGACGCGCGCGCACGTGGACGCACGTTTCGATGTTTTTGGCAGCGCGTTTCTTGTTAAGGAAGAATCGGACAGACATAAGAAAGTCTGAGATAGAATATTTTAATTTAATAAAGCAGGAAACGAAATTTAACGATTACATGCTAAATAGTTTCGAAGATAATCATTTCATACTTTAACACGGTCTTTTTTATGAAGAAACAATAATTGAAGCTTTTTTGTTATCAGGATCAGAATAAAGGCGATTTTTCGGTAAAATATTAATTTAAATGGAAAATAGATCTTCCATAGAACCAATTTTATACTACAGTACATTATCCACCCTCGTAAATATGTATGCATTTCTACCGTGTGGCATTAACTTTTGACCGGACTGTCTGAGCCTTTCTCAAACGGCGCCGATCGCGGACGAAAAATACGGAGGCACTAATTACGCATGACGTCATGAATTACGAACGCGCGTAATGGTGTCACGTATTTCTGCCACTAGCTTACACTTACGTCCGCGCATTAATCCGCGGTACGTCCGGCGCGCTCGCGGACTTTATCCGCGACAGTGATTATTCTGAATTATGGATGCGCGTAATGGCGGTCAGGCATTTTATGGATTTTACCCGCTTCATTGGCCGGATTATCACGTGCAATATTTAATGACGCCGCGACCGTGCGCTCGCGGTCTCGCGATTTTTCAAACGTCGACGAATGTAATGGAGCGAGGCGCGCGCGTGACGAATTTATGGCGCATTGAACGACGCACGAATCAGGAATAGATATCAGGGTCCACGTCAGTATTCATACTCGAGCGTACGTCGGACGCCGAAGTGAATCGAGCGGGACGTAATTAAATCGCAGACGAAGCGCGATACAAAGTCGATGGAGGAACAAAAAAAAAAAAGTGTTCCAAGTACCTTCGAACAGGGATCGTCGAAGTTGCGTGGCCAAACGTTCGCGGGTCGACAATCCTACGATCGCCATGTAAAATCCGACGAGCACCGCGGCCAGGCCGGAACTCGTCCACAGAAACAAGCGCAGGTTCATCCGTCTGCTGAAAAATTCAAAACGCAACGCGCTCTGTACTCTCGCGCAGCATCTCGCTCGACCTCCGTTTTCACTGTCGAACAACGCGAAAAAAATACTGTGCGACCTAATCGTCGCTCTTTCGTTTCCCGGCAAACGTAAAGAGGATCGATTGAGCGGCGATAAATCGAAACGGCGCGCCTCGAACTTGTAGTCGCAAAAACATATTGGGCTCAGCTTCGTTTTAAAAAGTGTAATATTTTGGGCGTTTTTTGTTTTTTATATAGAGCATCGAAAGGTTTGCAAGTTTTCCGTATAACTTTTTTTTTTAGGAAATGACTCGTTAAAAAGTTACGAATTAATTTGTTGAACATAGGAAATTAACACTGGGTACTGTATTTTTCAGAACACGTAATGTTGGAGATCGAGATGTTAGTGACGCTAGCGCATTTGAAAGCAAATAAAGTGACGCCTGTACTTTCAACTGGAGTCGTTTTACGGGGAAACGAAACGAAATTGTAATACAGAGGGCTCAGAGGTTGCCAGAATCAAAACAAACGATCAATCCATTAACACTTCAATCTCCAACATTACGTGCGCTGGAAAATACAGTAACCAGTTCTACTTTCGTATGTCTCACAACAAAATTTAAGGAGTCATTTCCTAAAAAAAGTTATATGGAAAACTTGTAGACCTTTCGATGCCCTAACTCAAAAAGAAATAAAACGCTCAAAAAAATTACACGTTCTAAAACGAAGCGTTACCATATATTGTTTACGCGCGCGAAAGCGTTCTGTCTGCTTTCCTCGAAAAAATGGATCGAAAAAACGGGATGAAAGTTTGCCGGCCGAAAATGCGCGCGGGTCGGAAAAAAATGTCTCCGAGAGAAGCGTGGGAGGAGTTTCAAAGACTGCAATAAAGGCATTGCTGAGGTATTACGTCGTCGGTGGCATACGGGAACGCAGGCCCCGTTTGTTATTATTAAAGCGGCTTATTGTCAAGCGCTCGCCGCCGCTTACATTTCCCTCCTTTTCCATTTCCTTTATTTACGGCCGAAACTTCGCGTTATCTTGCCGGCCCGCCTTTTTTCGCCGTCTTTTCCATCTCTATCTTCCCTTTTTTCCCTACTTCATCCCGCGTGTCTTACACTTTACGCCCTTCCATTTCCCCGATTTTACTATTTATCAGTTTCTGCCTCTTATTACGAATCCTCTCCTTCTAATTACGTTTTCACTCTCCGCGCGATCCCACGAACCTGCCGCGGAGCGCACTCCATTATCGTTTTATCTTTTCCACATTTTCAGATAAATATACGGCTTTATGCTCTTCGGTGCTCCTCGACTACGTCGCTGCCTCCCGTTTCCGATTCTTCTTAACGCCGTAAAAAATGTGGCGCCGAGATTAGGGAGAAGGGTGGGCTCAGGCTGTCTGTTCAGATATGTTTCTGCTGATTTTCCTAAAGCGACGATGAGAGTGGGCGGCGTGTAGGTCTTTTGTCAGACGCCAGCCAGACATTCGGATGAATATGATGTATACCGTTGTCTCGACGACTTTGCTTCTAAGTGTTTGAATTTTCGGTGCCGTCAGGTCTGCGTTCTTACCGGGACTTCTCAATTTATGGACGCAGAGATTTATCGGTACGCGGCTGTCAGATGCGTTAAGATTCGAATTCTGAAATGACTTGTGACCGAATCGTACAATTTTCAGTCTTTCAAAAATAAGTCTAAAAGACGTGAAGGACATTGTTACCAGTGATGCCAGAAAGCGAAATCGTAACAGTAACACGCCGAGTGGTGGGGGCATGCGGTAAGTGTGTGCGTGCCGTGTCTGCGAGCGTCTTTCGCGACGTTCAACTGTGACAACTGTCACATATCACATGCATGGCCCCCACCACTCGGCGTGTTACTGTTACGATTTCGCTTTCTGGCATCACTGATTGTTACACCATACATGTATAGTGAAACAAATACGTGTGTCAATATTTGTATCCTTGACGACAACATTTAAAAAACGATCAGCTCGGTTCTCTGTAATTTTAATTACAATTCTATGATTCTATGATGGACATTAATTTCAACCAAAAATGGCGGCGTCCCCCGAAAGAATCGGAAGCCCGTTAATTTCACTTGAAAACGCACGCGAGGGGCGCCGGCGGAATTCGGCCGGCTAATTTGCCGTTAATTCCGCGTTTTTGGCTATATAGTTTAAAGGCACACTAGCAGTCGATATATATCGGGCCGTTGCGCGGCCTGCAACGAAAACTCGTTCTCTAACGGTACCCGCAAGGATTCGTTAACGAGCAGACGTAATTAAAACGAATGAACCGCCTTTCCGGGCCATTCGGCGCTTTCGGTATTACTTGAAAATTCTGACAAATCGATTCCACGTCCCGGCCTGCTCGGCTCGCCCGTTTTCCAATCGTGCCGCGAGTCCGCGCGGCCAGACCGAGTTTGCCGAGGGCAGAGAGCGCGCGGAAATTAAGAAAAACACACGCCCTGCTAATTCGCGCCTTTACGAAACGGCGGTGATCAAGAAAAGTAACGATGGACTGTTACGGCTCCCGCCTACGTTTCTTCCTTTTCGCACCACCCGCAATTCGCGGCTTTTTGCTGCCACCTGACGGACAGTGACCCGGATTTATTTGTTTATTTATGGAAAAAATTGTACTTTGGACGCCGGTTGGTTCGGAGCGTACTTTGTATAGATTTAACACTAGAACTACTGAGCAGCCACAATGACTGGTATGATATTTTGCTATAATGAAGGCTGACGTTCAAGACTTATTTTTCCTGGCTTTTATTGAAGTATGTACACGTTATTGATAAGTGAAAGTAAAGCAAAATTTGAAACAAGTCATTTTGACCCCTTGGTAGTTCTACTGTTAAATCCTTCTGTCTCGAATTTTGTGTACATTGTACAGCATCATATGCTGCTGACTTGTATTTTTCTGAGTTCAGTTATCGGTTGCCAGTGTTCAAATTTTCACCCCTCTTATATCTTCGGACTTGTCTGTTTGATATTTTTTAACTCGCGTCTCTCGTGTCGGCGAGAAGGCAGCAGGTGCCCGGCGTCGTTTCGCATGTGAGAGTGAATTTGATTACACGCCGGCCAGTTAATTGCATTCGCAGGACGAAACCCTTAACGAATGTTTCAATCGGGCGCGGGCAATACACGCGCCATTCGTTGCACGTCGGACGGCGAAAACGGAATTGTTCGGTCCGCGGCCGGCTTTTTCTAGCATTCCTTTCGTTTCTCATTTCAGGCCACCGAAACCGTCAATGTCTCGATATTTATATTATCCATTGGAAACGAATCGTGTCGAGTTCGCGACGAAATCAACTTGTTCCGCGCTGTATTCCGAATTCGACGTTCAGTCCATTTATATTACATACGTTACACGCCATTCCGCTTTTCGATCCTTGTTTCCGTTTTATTTCGTCGCGTACACCGCGCATCAGCCGTGGCTTCTCGTATCTTACATTGTCCCTCGATTTTTGATTTTATACCCCTATTTATTTTATCTATCCCAAACGACACATAGTTTATTACATCCTATCCTTTCATATCTTGTTTCCTTGTATTCATATTACATTGCGTATATGCTCCATCTTATGAAAATCTTCGATCCAATATCCAATTTTATTCCAAACACCCAAATGATACGGAATATAAAAAATTATTTCTTAACATATTTAATCTTACACTTCAATTATTTTAAATTTATACCCCTATTTATTTTATCTATCCCAAACGACACATAGTTTATTACATCCTATCCTTTCATATCTTGTTTCCTTGTATTCATATTACATCGCGTATATGCTCTATCTTATGAAAATCTTCGATTCAATATCCAATTTTATTCCAAACACCCAAATGATACGGAATATAACAAATTATTTCTTAGCATATTTAATCTTACACTTCAATTTCATCTATTCGTGCAACGTGCCTTAACATTGTCTCGCACGTCACACCAAACGAGCACGAGTCCGCCGACTCAAAAATCATCGCGAGGATCGTATTTTCCGCACAAACTTCCGCGCACCGATCTCTCCGTAATTTTCGTAAAGGTCCCTCGCCCGACTACATCCAGCCACCCCAAACCTCTTCATCTCCTCTCGTCTCACCCTTCCAGCGCGACCCTACAAAATGGATAGCGCCATTCACGATGCCCACTTACCGAACTTAGCAACACCCGAGGACAAACGGGATACAAGTTCGCGGAGGCGCCAATGCGGACTTGGAATTCCAAAGCTCTCTGCCCGATTGGACTCCGCTTCGTATAACTACAGAGGAGGGCTTGTAACGTCGCTTAAACGCCGTCGAAAGTGCTGCGAGGCCGAACTTGCGCACAGTCAAAGACACGACCGACCGTCTCGAGACGCGTCGCTGACGGTAGTGCAATGTGCAATGTGCAATGTGCACTGTCCGCGGGAATAATGGCTGTCTTTTTTGGGCTTGCGTGGTGAGAGGTTAGGATGACTAACGATGTAACGAGAGCATTTACGTAAACGTGTGATTTCATCGTATTCGGAATTAATGTGGGATTTTATTTGAGTAAGAATTAATGTGAGTAAAGATACGGGAGGATGAGCATTAAATTTGTGGATCGAGTATATTTATGCGCATATTGCGCGTATGATTCTTTCGGTAGCATAATTTTGTAGAGGTGGAATGTTTTCGTGCTCACCCTTCAGCGCGATGGAAATAATTGCGACACAGCCAGGCGCCCATTGCGTTATGCGTCATGATATAAAATCCGTACGCAGTTAAAACACTGAACACCCACTCGAAGACTCCTCTGTCCGCGTCCGATAAAACGTCGACGGCTGATTTCGCGCCAAACATTCCGATTAGCAGCAACACTAATCCGACGGTCCCATTGATCAGGATCGCGGTCATTAACGTAAGATGAACTCGTCGTCTTTGCGACCACGTCAAACTAATATTGCAGAACGCCATTTCTAACCTGTCCACATCGGACGATTGAAACTTACAATTGGACTAGATATACGTGGACTGCCAGTTGCTTGGAAAAACCAACTTCAGACTGGTCGCAACACCAGTAGAGCCCACTAGCGCCACCACGAACGTAGAACTAAAATCTTGAACATAGCCAAAGCACAGTTTACTGTCAATTTTAGTTCTACGTTGCTGATGGCGCTACTGGACTTTATTGGTGTTTTTAGTCACAGTCATATCTTAAGACTTAAGTAGAATTTAGAGAGTGATTGGTCAAAATGGTGCTTAAGATGGTCTTAAATCTTAAGACATGACTATGAATACCCCTCTATACATGGTCTAAGGTTTGAAAGGTCTTCGAGATGTGAAAAGCAAAAGATTCGAACAAAAAAGTAGAACGAGTGACACACCGCAACGAGTTGAATGAATACGAGGAAAAGGTTTCCCGAAATGGTATCATAGAATTATACGCCGTGCAACGTAAAAATCTGCGTTAAAATAACTTTCGCATAAAAGTCTGTGCACGTCAAGAGTTTCCCGATACTTCCCTCGCGCCTCCAAGTATAATTCCGTTAAATACCCTCGTGCACCCTAGGGAGAGGGGTGGTTGGTGAGAGAGAGGCCGAAGGTGCATGAATTTTCGCGTGGATCGGATCTTTCGACGTTCCCACCGTCGGATCCGGAATTTCCTCGTTCCAGGGACGGAAACCGCCCTTACGTAGGTATTTCCACGGTGGCTGGCAACTTGTATCAACCTGCAAGAGCGTATATACACGTACAAACGTGCGCTTTCATATACATGTTACATGCTTTTGAAGCATGTGTACACGTATATTTATATATAGGTGAGATATATGTACGCGTGTACGTCTGTGTGTATGTGCACCTGGAACATGTGGCACGCACATATGTAGGTAGTATATACACCTGTGTACTTACACGTATACGTGCGTGTATCTTACTTTACAAGGCAGTTGACGATGATACGTAAGGGGTGGAAAGTGGGGCAGCGAACTTGTGGATTTCCGTCTAAATGCACGCTACGCGTACTCGTGCACCGAAATGTCGTCGTTTACCAATCCTTCTGTTCCGTTCGATCGGATCGCCAGGCACGATGTGCGAAATTTCCATTATCCTACGGAGCATCAAAAAATGAATAAAAATCAGCAGTCTAAATAAATCGTTCCTACATCAGACCCGTCTTACGCGTCGATCAGCTACGAATCGAAGCGTTGCTGGACGCTGCGAATGCGAAAGGAAAGAATGAAAAAAAGTAACGCTCACGCATCCGTCGGGGTAAAATACGCGCAGAACGAGATAAAATGCTTCGAGCTCGGGTCTCGCGCGTGCAACTTGCCTTTTTTTTTTTCTCTCTCTCTCTCTCTCTTTCTCTCGCGCGCACGCACATCGCGCGCAGTTCGCACGTTCCCGACCCCGGAAAGGATGCTCACGTAAGCAATAAGCGCAGTCGGAATTTGTTGCAGCCTTAATGCGATTACGTTCGTCAGCGTTCTCACGTTTCCACGCGTATAATGCGAGTCGAATTCTCGCGCAGATCTCAGGCGCCGTTGGGAGGGTGTGAAACCTAAGGCACTCGTATTGCCCGTAAGTACGAACGTTATTATGTGCACCGGGACGAGAGAGAGACGCGGAAATTCGATAGTCGGACGAGCGTGTGTGTTTCGTCGTTGTCTGATGCTTTCGAATTTTCTACCGTCTGTGTTCCGAGCATCCGCTTGCTTTTACGTCGCCCAGCGATGGGCTCGTTTTTGGTAGCTTTGTGTCCCTTTCTTTGTCTTGCTAGGATAATGTCTCGTTTCATACCTCTCTTACGAATCAGAGTGCCGGAATAAATGTGTCAATTTTTATTGGTGTCGTCATTTTTGGACAAAAGTTCTAGATATGCCATGTTCGTATAGCACTACCCTGTTGACTTAACTTCGTGACCCTAATTAAAGGTTCCCAATTACGAACGTACCTAATTGTCTCTCGACACAGTTCCTGTTTTATCCTCGACAACAACTAAATTCCGATGGATCACTGTCGATCGAGAAGATAAAAGCCTCAAAGTTTACAATGCAATAACCTCTCAACTCTCGTTTGGTTCTAAAATTATTAACACCTACGCCCCTTCATCGGTTCCACTATCATCCAATCGCTGATCCTCCCATTTTCTGCATTGTCATATTAAATTGTATGCCACAATACCGTCCGATACGTCGACGCACATGCCGCGTTACGTTAAAAAGTATATCTTACATCGGCCGTCTTCGATATCTTTCCGCAGACATCAGTCTGACCATCCGTAAAAATTCCATTCCTCCCCCTCTTAATCCCCCCCACTCCCCTCTCCCGCTCTTTCCACATCTTCATCGATCGTGAAAATAGAGAAAGACGAGACTGCAAACCGTCGCGTCATTTGAATTTCGAAACATCGAACGGATTACGTATCGCCGCACATGCAACTTTCCGCTCGCGATTCCTTCAGCCCCCACCCCCTCCCCGGATCAACCCCTTCGCAGCATCCTCTTTCTTTTCTCTTTGCAGCGCGACAGAATCAATCCGATGATGAGATCGGCTGGCAGCCGGCCGCGAATTATGCCGAGTGAAAGGGTGGGCGGGGAGAATAATTTTTCGGTCGCCGATCGTTCTTCATCCCTTCATCTGGATACGGTATGAAATAATGGATCGAGGGGGTGGAGAGGAAATGGGATTGATGGCATAAGACGAGACTGATGAAAAAGAGTAATGAAAAAAGCGAGATCTTGTACATTGGTCAGAATTATCGAAAAGAAAGAAAAAATTTCTCTCTCACAATCAACACTCTAAATGGCACGACCAAAGTGTATGCTGCCTAAATTAATTTGAACGTTTCTTGAGACTCTCGTGCGGTCGACGAACTTATTGGACGTATTTATATGTTAGCAGTGTGCTTTTTTGGCTTCTCGGCAAAGATATCGTCGGTTTTCCGTGCTTGGCTCGCCGATAATTCAGCGGCGCGCGGAATTGTCCGAAATCAGTGAGCCGTCGACAGTAAACAAACGCGATAAACTGGCCAGCGCGCGCGCGCGCGCCCGACACGCTGCGACCGAAATACGAGCATAATGAAACGTTTTCATTGGCCGTTGTTAACCAGCGCAACGAGCTTGCTGTATGGAAATTTAAAAACGACTGGGACGGGGTACAGAGAAAGAAAGGGGTGGGACGGAAAATACAGCGAGATTGCGCCATCTGGATGCACATGCGGCCTATGTATGCAAATGACACGTACAGTGCGCCTATCCAAATACGACACTCTATACCGCACTAATTACACCGCATACGAGCGTGTCGGTGAGAATAAAAATGAACGAAAAAGTCCGACGTATGTAAATAGAAAAGTGTAGATCTCGTCCAACCGAAATGAGACGAGCGTATGTAATCTCGAGTAACAACGCGTTTCACATAATGCGGCCGATTATTAAGGTATTAGTAGCGCTGGGTGCCGTATCAAAAATGGGCTCCATTATTTGTGTTCAATTGCGTCAGAAATTTCTTACGGTCCTGATTCAATACATGCACATATTCCGAATACATATGTGCACACTAGTATACTTGGCAATGTTGCATACTGGCGTTTAGGCTGAATACAAGCACTCAATTTACAATTTTATATTCACCTTTTTTTTTCTCCCGATCTAGACGGTAGAAAGTCTTTTCTTTGTTTTAAAATGTTTCTCGAATGTTAATCTGCAACCTGGAATTTTTTCAAAAAAAGTTTAAGTGCCGTTTTCGAGTTATTATCAAAAAACCGTTTTGTGTGATCATTACCATTGCTTTAGATGAAGAAAACGCTAAACTTTAATTGTTATTAACTCGAGTTCTAGACGGTGGATCAAGTTCATTTATCAGAAAAAAGTTGTTATTTTTTAAAAATCTTCAATTTAAGTCTGGTTTAAAAAAAAAGTTTAAGTAAAGTGATTCAGCGTTAGTAATACCTTAAAATCGCTCGGAGCGTTCGGGCAGCGCGAATTTCGGATAATCAAGGTAGAACGGACGCTTTTGAAACGGAGCGACACGCGATTGAAGCGTATTCCAGGCACGGTCATATTTTCGAGTCGCTGTTTAATGGCCGGCTCGTTTGCGTCCTCCAATCGCGACTCCTTTTACCGCGACCGCGTTAAATCGTTGCACTTTTGCGAGTTAATTAATGACGGACGCGGTAATTGATTATTCCGGGCGTCGGACGGCAGCTACGGATCGTACGTTATCGTTGAATTTATCGGGGTTATAAACTCGACGTCTGCGAGGGTGGGGGGTGGGTACGTATCCAGAACGGCCATATCGCAGTCATGAATACGTACGTGTAACCGAACAGTCATAATGTACGGTCAATTAGTTGGAGGGAGACGGATAGGTCGTGTAAGTTGGACAATTAGGATTACAGATAGAGTAATGCGGGTGGAAAATGGGGGAGAGAGAGAGAGAGAAGGGATCGAAAGCGAAGTGGTGAAGAGCGGGAAATTGGTAGGTGTGATTTTGAGAATTTTTCACAAGTCGAATGTGTGCTTTCTCAAATATGAAATTCAGTATCACGTTAGGGGATGAGTAAGAGGATTAAATTCGAAATTAGAGGCGGAGGGTGACAATGAGAAACTATAAGAATTTAAAATATTTAACAGATTTTTTGCAAATTTTATACGATAACGAAATGCATTTTAATATTGATATTTATTGTACAAAGAGAAGCGCACGAAAGGAAAGGGCAGGAAAAGGGATTGAAAGAGAGACGGATGGAAGGACGCAGGGAATAGGACAGACGTTCGCTGCGATTTTAACTTACGGGCGTTACTCGTTAGTCAACCGTGCAGAATGGCATAACTCATATCGACGACGGAAGAATTGAATTTCTGCGTGCGACATTTGTTCCCGGTAATGAAGACGCATCGAGCGAGCGTATTGCTCTGATATACGACCCCTTACGAAGTGGAACGCCATTCGCAACGTATGTAAAGCTCCTCTCATACAAACCACTGACTCAGAATGACTAAAGTTCTGCATTACACTCAGCTACCGCGACGGATGCGCCAGTGATCATGTAACAAAATTAAAAAACAATGTCACGTATCACTTATTTCACGTTGCATCGATGTACACTGAAATAAAAGTAAAAACAAAAATTCTCTCGAATTTATTTCACATCAAGCCGCTTATTCTAAATCTACGTCAAACCGAATTATGATAAAACAGCAAAATGTTACTCGGATCAGATGCAATTTGCGCCGACACAAAATACTACCTCAGACATTAACTGCGAAATATCACATCGCCCAGCCGGACACCGCCGTACATCGATATGTCACTCGCGACACGCGACACCTGGCAGAATATTCGAGTTTTCTCTGCGCCCCTTAGTCCGGTAACTGATTTATCCCGGTCCCTCTTACTTCCCCTCCTCCTCCCACCCTTGTTCCTCCACTTCTCATTCCCCACCCACCTTCCACCATTTCTCTTCCTTTCAGCATTTTTCCATTTCCCTCCATCTCAATACCTCCACTCTCCTATCCTTCTTCTCGCAACATTATGGTGGGTTCACTTACACGTGCGGCGCGAATGTAACCGGCACCGCGACACTGCAATTACAGTCCAACGAAAGAGGGGTGGTGCAGGGGGTGGGGGGTGCAGGATATATTGGCCAAAAATACAGCTCCGGTCCCTTTCGGGCTGCCGCGGTTACGGGATCCGGACCCTCGATGTAAACTGCAACGTTACGACGGGGCTTACGGGGGAGCGGTGTAATAAACGAAGCAATTCTTGCAGACGGCCGGCAATTAGGGGCTCCGGTCGAATCTTCGTTTACACGTGCAATTAAAGCGACTCCGAATAAGTCGTAATTATATGCGCGTATATACTACCGGATTATTGGTTCGGGACCGACTGATTCGCGGATTTATCTTGTGGTGCAATAGAGCGAGGATTGTTTGTGGGTAAATCGTTGAAAGTACATGTTAAATGGAGAACTTTTCGAATTTTGGAATTTTCGAAGTCGGTTGAAAAGGAATGAGTTGTCGATGGATGTTAGTACAGTTTTGTACAGATAATGATGAAAATTATGATATACGTAAATAGGTACACTATATTTTTCTATTCGTTTACAAAAAAATGAAAAAAATATATATCATTACAGATATGTATAAAAATATTGATTTAAGCACTTATCGTCAGACAACTAAGAGAACGTACAGAATCGGATAATTTATAGTGGTCTCCTTCAACCCTCGAGATTCAACCACCTTTTCCCTACTCTCCCACCCTATTCCATCCTGCATCTTATTGAAACGTCGTCTGGTACGTAGGTGCAACGTAAGGACGTCTCCTCGGGTCTTTATGATCCTGAGGAATCGCCGAATCGCCCGCATGCCCGCTCGAGCGTGGGAACAGAATTTCGCGTCGAGATTTTGACGACGACAATCCGCCGAGAAACGCTGAACGAGTGTAAAAAGAACTGGCGAACGAGTGTGCTCGGGAAATCGTCTGCGCGGATTCGATCGCGATCGAGACACGTTTTTACGAATCGGCTCGGCGGTGCAAGCAAGGTGCATAATTGTGGCGATAATTGTACTAACAAAGGAACATAGTGGAAAATTTCAGAATATTTTGAATTTCCGGCTTGCAAATGTTCTCTTGTAAGCAGTGTGTAGAACGAAAAATAAAGTTTGGTATAAAAATAGAAACGAAAATGTTGATATTAATGGGGATGAAACGATATATGTAACTATGTATACCATTATAGGGATCGATGCGACAGAAAAGTATGATGCACTCTGCAAAATTGCAGCCCGACTGTCAACGAACGAACGAGCACCCTCGAGCACTACGTACTGCCATTGAACTCGCCATGGGATAGGCTTTCATCTTAAATGTTTTTGTAACGAAAGCGAGTGTCGCTCTTGAATCGTGTGTGCCCTCGCTATATCAAACTCGTTACAAGTGTCCACTCGAATTCGTGCGGCGAAGCGCGTGCGGCGCGAGGTATTACCAAAAATAACACGCATAACAAAAGGTTGTGGCTAGAAGTGGTAAAAGAATATCGCGTGTCGGTGACGGGAACATTGGTCGAACCATAACAGAACTTCAAAAACAAAGTGGAAAATCGGCGTTCGCATAATCGTCGCTGTTGATTCGTAACAGGATCAACGTGAGCCCGATTAATAAATTTGAAAAATAATATTAACTCCGTAATACTAATTCCGTCTTCTTCCGCTCACACGTATTGCAGAATCGTTCCGCGGAACTTGAATTACTGGGATGGATTCGTATCGACTAGCCGTTTCAAATCTGTCTGCGTTACGTCGGCCGTCACCCTCGATTTAAATCTTATTCCCAGCTTTCACGCGGCATTTGCTTTGGTTCGCATCCGTTTGGCATGACTTGGCCGACCGCTCACCTATCTTCAATTTCGTGCACACATTCTGTCTTTTTCAATAACTGTCCGTTTACTCATCTTTTCCAGCGGTCTCGTGTCTATGCAATTTCTTTGTCGATTTAATACTCTTTTTTTGTCGTGTCTATTCGATAGTAAGCAATTTTATCATACGTACGTATTGCTGCAGATTTACGTACGTTTTGCAGCTAATTTTCTACGATAATATTTATGCATTGCTTTCTATTTATTTATTAAACTCTATTTTCTATTATAAGCGTACTTATACATATGTATTGAAATCCGTTTGCCTAAGTCTGTATGATCAATCTGTTGCTTCGTATTGATTCACGTCGCTTCCTAAGTCATTTTAAACATCCATCTTGCTCTCAATTTTAGTCCGTTGCCCCCGTGCTCACTCTGAGAGGCTCAAATGCTGATGACAAAGTTTCTACCGATATCACTCCCCGTGGTTGCTTCCGGTTCTCTGCGCCCACCTCTGTCGAACTTCGATTATTCTCAAGTTTGGCCTACGTTCTCCATTCGATGCCCTCCCTCGATTCGTCTCGACGCACCATCGACACAAATTAATGGATGAAGAATTTCTGTTCATCTCACACTCGACACTGTCTTCCGTCTGCAACCGGATTCTCATATTCACTTTACCTTATATGTTCTATTTTGAAAAATTTATTCCGTCATTCTGCTCCTTTATTTCGATTCCTGTCTCATAATTATTCTTTTCTCTTCTCATCTCCACTTCACCTTATATGTTTTATTTTGACAAATTTATTCCGTCATTCTGCTCCTTTCTTTCGATTCCTGTCTCATCATAATTATTCTTTTCTCTTCTCATCTCCACTTCACCTTATATGTTTTATTTTGACAAATTTATTCCGTCATTCTGCTCCTTTCTTTCGATTCCTGTCTCATAATAATTATTCTTTTCTTTCGTACGTCCATTTAATTCTATTTTTTTCACTCCACAGACGTCCTATCATCCTCACACCCACTGTCCATTTCACCATCACTTTATACCTTCATTTCTTTCTATTTCTACACTCCACCCCCGATCTCCATTTCCATTCCTCTCTATCTCCCGCCCTCGACCTCTTCAACATTCTCCCCCGCACCCTCCCCCTTTGTCTCACACTCTTCCGCCTTCTCTCTGCTCAGTCGAGCGTCGGTGTCGTGATATAAATCATCATGGAGTGTTTACGCCTGCAGAAAGCGGAAAAGATGGAAGGCCGATAGAAAGGAGATCGAGTGCGCCGATGTCCCGACGCAATTTCCTAGATCTTCCTCTGTTTCTCTTTCTCTGTCTCCCTCTCCTTCTCCGCCCACGCTGCCGAGACCGCGAGGTGTCCGGGAAAGTTTTCAACGAAAATACGAACGCCACCCGTTGGAAGCCATTTGTCGATGTAAGAGGCGGCGGTAAACTCTTTTACATCGGGCCACGGACAGAAAAGTACGATCACTTCCGACTATTATCATTCCGCGCGGGGAGGCGTTCGACGGAGCGGAATTTTATTTGCGCCGAAAACTTGCGCGCGCGCCTTCGTGGAAGTAAATAGGAATTTTGACGCGCGACCAAATTTTCCGCCGTTTCTTTCCGGTTTTTATTGTCAACGTTCGTGCGTCGGCTGCCTCGAACGCTCGTCCGCGTTAATTTCTGACGACATTTTACTTCGCTGAGCTTTTTGTTTGCTTCTTTTTTTGTTTGATGCGAGAAACTTTAGCTTGCTTTTTGCTTTTCATCGAAGTCGTTGTAAATACTGTTATTACATCATGTATGCTGACAGAAACGCCTTGTCAATATGACTCGATGCAGCAGAGTGAGGCAAAGATAAAATCATCTATGTGACGTCATATGTGGGCAAAAGATATTGTAAGACCTTATATATAAATACGCTTTATACATATACAATTATAGGAAGCAGTACACATAGCACATATGATCAGGCTTTGAAAATACGAACTTCATGTTTTCACAAGTTTACCTTTGCCTCAAAGCAATTGTTTAAAGCCGTGTCTATTAGTGCATATTTTCAGCACGCTTCTTTCTCGATCTATCGACAGCGTGCCTCGGGAAATGTTTAACGTTCGAATTTGCATAACGACATCGGGTTGTACGACCAGGCGTTGGCGCGTTAATACGACGTAAGATCGTCCCGCGGTGTTTAAAGCCCGTGTATTACCGCGCGTGTGTGGACCGAACGTGATGCAAACAAGATCAACGTGTAATCGGTTCGCAGACATTTGTGTGCTTACCGGCGAAACATATACACACGTACACATCGGCAGCTGTAGGACAGTATCGGCTGTCGGTGCCGTGTACTACGAACTGACAGACAGAGAAAAATGTACAGTCATTATTACTATGCGGTTATACATATAAATGTTTCAAACTCGATAAAAAAGTGATTGTAGGCAACATCGTAATAAAACAAACTTTTGAATATCTGCTCGTAGATTTGTCTACAAGACTTCGCGTATGCTTGTTTCGAAAATTGTTTCAGATCCTACATTCGACACGTCGCTGTTCATCATTCGTATCCCAGCACAGCATTCCATGGTTTATTATTTATTTTCTGCAGCGCCTGCACCTTGCACCGTACAACCAGGCTCGCAAGAAGTCGGATACTCTGGACTTCGGAGTCGAGGCCGCTAAAAGTTCCCAATACCCGTCTACCAAGGGAGTATCCCTGAAATTGCTAAAGTGCCGCCGTCGGAACTTAGCCAACGCAAACAGCTGTCCATCAGCATCGAAAAATTCTTCCATCTCGACCTTCAGCCCCGAAAACCGCCTATCGGTCCGTCAAGCAAAGCCATACGCGTTCATAGGCTACACTCGTACACGGACTGACAATGAGGCCAGGAACACGGTTAGGAAGAAGAAAAAAGAAACACACACGCACGCGCGTACAGTGCACGGTAAGTCGACCAAACAAACACGACTTAAGGATCTGGCACACTTATCCGATACGACACGATACGACAAAAACGGTAACAATTGAATAATTGTAAATAAATGTCTTGTCGTACCGGACGAGTGTGCGCAGCTTCACTTATTTACAAGCATTCAATCCAATCCGTTTTTTGTCGTGTCGTCTCGGATAAGTGTGCAAGATCCTTTAAGGTATTACTAGCGCTGAATCACTTTATTTAAACCTTTTTTTAAACCAGAATTTTTTTCTTATAAATGAACTTGATCCACCGTCTAGAACTCGAGTTATTAACAATTAAAGTTTAGCGTTTTCTCCATCTAAAGCAATGGTAATGATCACATAAAACGGTTTTTTGATAATAACTCGAAAACGGCACTTAAACATATTTTATAAAAATTCCAGGATGTAGATTAACATTCGAGAAACATTTAAAAAAAACAAAGACTTTCTACCGTCTAGTTCAGGAGAAAAAAAATGATGAATGTAAAATTTTAAATTGAGTGCTTGTATTCAGCCTGAACTACGGTACAAACGCTAGTATGCATCATTGCCGAGTATACTAGTGTGCACATATGTACACGGAATCTGTGCATGGATTGAATCAGGGCCGTGAGAAATTTCTGACGCAATTGAAAACAAATAATGGAGCCCATTTTTGATACGGTACCCAGCGCTAGTAATACCTTAAGGTTCGTGACGGCACGTTTCACAGACACGTTCGAATCCGGCAGCACATCGAACTCGAAATTTCGGATTCGTGCCGCTCACTTCCGGCACAGCGAGTGTTTCGCGGATGTTTACGGCCGCTGAGAGTATCGCGAGTGGCTGCTTGCCTGCCGCGACTTATTGCTAGTCGCGCGGAAATTCGCGAGTCAACCCCTTGTTTTCCGATTCGGGCAGGAGTCGGGCGGCGAGGGGTGCGTAATGGGAGGGAGGATGTAGGCAATGGGAACGTAAACAGGTTGTACGCGATATTATGGCCGTTAGCTTCGCAGCGAATGCGTTTTGTTTCGGAGTTGGAAGGTTTCGAGGCGTGTCGGGGCTAACGGATGAGAGGGTTAAGAGCGGCGAAATTTGAGACGGCTCGAAATTGGGGGTTGAAGAATTTGAAGTGTATCGAGCGTATTAGAAGCCGCGCTTGGATAATTTGGAATACGTTAAAATCGGGAGTAAGGAAGTTTGGGGAGCGGGAGCTGTACTATGAAGTAGATAAATTTTAAATGTAGCTGAATTAAGAGTAGGGGAAAAAAATTTAAATATACATGTTTGAAGTCGGTTAAAAAAGAGGAGTGTTCGAGTGGTAGTGCGAAAATCTGGGTTATAAAAATATGGGTCATTAAAATATGTAAAATGATCCCAGACTAAAAGTAGAATAATTCGCGCAGCAATAAAATGAGAACTGACAAATGTATAGAATCAGAAAACCAAGCAAAACACAACTATAAAAATCGACGAACGAACAACTCACTATCAACCAAAGAAAAAAAGACAACAATTGAACACAGTCCAGAGAACAAGACGCAAAGAAGCAGAACCAGAGTGAAAATGGGAGCGAAGCGCGAGAAAGGAGGCAAGGCGTGTAAACGAAACAGTGGGAAGAAACGGGGACGAACGTGGAAAGAAGGAAGAGAAGGAGAGTAATGGTTAGAAAAATATCCATGCCCGTTCCATACGTGAATGTCCAACTACGCTCGTATTTTCTCCACCCCCACCCCTCCTCCTTCTCTTCTTCTTCGACTCTGTTCCCTCGCACGCGCTCGACTCTGCCGGCGGAAAGTTTTCTGAGGAACGAAGTAATTTAAAAAGTTTCTGCTCCATGACATCCCGCGATAACAAATTATCCCTGGCCCATTATCCACAAATGCGATTATGATAAGAAAGAACCTACCAGGAGGGGGCGGGGGGAGGGGGTAAACTTTAATGCAGTGAGTTCCAGTTAGCGCCGCGCGGCATCTCGCCATGGCCGGTGGATATTGTAACGTCTGCATGCTCGCAATTCATGAGGACAGACGCTCTGCCACTCGGCTCGACGTGCAGTTTGTTAACGCCGGAAGTGGTCCGAGGGATCGAAATCGCTCGTTTCCATCACCGTTTTAGTGCAATGATTGCTGATTTTTTAACCGACTTCAGAAAAAGAGGAGGTGATCTTTTCAATAAGTATATTATTTTTTATTTATTTTAATAAATCGGTTCGAGCACTCGGCAGTTTTAGGGCAAGAAAATTGTGTCGTTCGTTCTCCGTTTCCCGATCCCACGGTCTCCATCCTTCGACGATCTTACGGCGCTGGTCTCCGCCACTCCGAACTTCTTTAATTCGTGTATATTTTACGGGCTCTCTCTTGCGTCACTTTCAAAGTTTTTTTCTCCCTCCCGCTACATCGTTTCCGTACTTTTACTGCCTTTACGTTTGTCGCCTCGTACCTTACACACCTTTCTATTATTCACCCTCTATTCCTCGCTCCACCTTTCGATCCCTTGGACTTCCACGACTCTTTGTTTCAGCTCCCACACAGTTAGACAGAACGTCTATTGCAACAATTTTTAATTCCCACCAGCATGTCACGAGAAAAGGAATCGAAAATGAAATTTCGAAAAAAAAAAGACAAAAAAAAATATACACATCAAACAGCTAAACTCCTTTCCTCGAGTCGGTCGATAACTGTACCATTCGAATGATGCCGAGTATGCCGCCGATGTGCCGCTGACGCATTACACAACGACAACCGCAAGAGAGCGTGGCGTCCGAAAGAACATGAACCCAACGCAGCCACCGCATTTGCCACTCAGCGCCTCGTTCCTCCTCACCCCCCGGACAAGCAAACCTGCCACTCTTCCGCCCGCCCGCCAACAGCCCATAAAGAGCCGTCCAAAAGGAAAAGAGAAAACGAAAAAAGACTCGACGCGCATGATTTTCGCGTTGGCCCTCGTAAAAGTCCCGGCCGCCTCGCGCACCTTTATCGCCCTTCGACATTGATTCTCTGAACAATAACGTCGCGATCGCGCGCGCCCAAAAAATCTTTTATACCCCGTTGACATCCCCCAACCCCTGCAACCCCCTTTCAATCCGTTACTTTCGCTCTTCTTTTTTTCTTTTTTTTTTTTTCGGCCAGCAACCATTTCCCGGACGACAGTAAAACCGCTTTTACTGCGATAACGAAATTGTGTCCGTTCCCATAGGCGATGTTGGGGGTGGGAGGGGGTGGGAAAATATCATGGCGGACGGGACATCGGAATCGTTGTAACGGAATTGCAGATAAACGTTACGGCGATCCAGTGCGCGCGAAATGTGCCCGCTTATACGAGGACGAGCGTTACGCTTTCTGTAACACTCGGTGTGACGTTCGAAATAAGGTGAAGTAGCCTGCGATCGTCACCTTTAAGCAGAATCGGTCATACGGCGTGGCTCTGGAAGAGTGCATAGTAAACTGAAATCATTGTTACTTTTGGCACAGTGCATCTGTACTCGTAATAGGATAGAAATGAATCGTTTTAGTGAACTCAAAGAATAATCATCATAATAAGTGCTGGTATCCGAAATTGGAAATTGGGACTTGTTGAATATTTTGAGGTAGACAGGTTGATGTAGAGAGTAAGAGATGGCGAAGGATTCGTATCAGAATTTTAATGGTAGTAATAAGATGAATTGATAGAATTGTCGATGGCTGGGTCGGTGACGATTATCGGGTCACTCTTACTCTATTATTGTCGTTCGACGTTGCCGGGATGGGTTTCCTTTGAAGGCTCCACGGTTCCTTAATATCGGTCGCGGAATGGTACGGGCGAACGTTACGAGTGAAATTGAAACGTTCGCGCGGGGATTCGTTTCGCGAGAACAGAATTGATACGGACTGATGGGAGGAAGGTAAAAGAGCAATCTGGTCTTGGGGCGATTTCGGCAAAATTTGGACGGCTGAATCGATGAATTTGGAATTGAGCGAGAGTGGAGTCTCGTACGAATTTTTTGATTTTCGTATAGTCGCGAAAGATACGAAAAGTGCGAAGAATACGTGAGAAATACGAAAAGGACGAAAAATTTGAAATATATCAAAAGATATAAATATGCTCGACTGATTATTTGGCGACCGTCACTGAACTCTGATCTATCGTCCGGCACAATTATGCGAATTTCTCGTTTTTCTGACTGGCAGCTGCAAAGTACCTTACGACGCGATTACACGGTCGAATATTTATGGAGAAATAAAGAGAGCCGACTGAGCGAGCGGAGCCGTTACTCAACCGAGGCCCTTTTCCGTCTTTGATTTACACGCAACACTCGGAAATATGGTTCCTCGAACTTTTACGAACCGACGCCCGCGCGCGTCGTCTTTTTCGATGATTTACTTTCTCACTTCTCGGGACCCCTCCGTCTCTATTGGGCAGTCCACTTAAATAATGTCAACTAAATTTAATAAGAAATGACACACGACGAGATACAAATATCAAAAACTACAGTAAACATGAAAAATTGGTCCTGTTCCTTATTTTAAAAACAGATAGCTAAAATAATTGACTAGCAAACGTTTCTTTGACTCAAACATCAATTTCCACCTACAATCCGTACAACTTTCGCACTTTTCGTGCCAACAAGTTCAGTATAAAAATTCGACCCTACACTGCTCGCACGTTTTTCCCACGATTTCTATTCTCTGCTCTCCCGAGTCAAGTTCGAACTTGCATGCGTTCTTTCGCCGGACCATCTTTCTTCCGATGCGTTTTTATTCATTTCGCGCAGCAGAAAAGGTGTGCGCGTGCTTAGCAGTAAATTTTCACCCCACCCCGCGACCGTCGTAATCCGTTTATGCAGACCGCCGCTGATTTATGAGATTGTTCTGTGGTTATCGCCATGCACTAGCCCGTCCTTATCTCGCGAATGCATCCTTGTACAGCCTTCCGAGTTGAGGACGTCTCTCATCTCATCCTCGATTCTCAGTCTGACCACCTGTTCTTTTTTCCCACGCACTGATAAGTAATCAAATTGACTCAACAATTTACGCGAATTTCATATTGAAAATTATGAGTGCTCTTTTAACGACGCGTGGTACAGGAAACTTTGAACAAACGTAGCAAACAAATGTTGACTTTCTTAAATTGATTTGATTTTCTGTCTCTTTTTCTTGCCTCGTTTACTATGAAAATGGTATCGGTTATTCGTGGTCGAAGACACGTTTTATGGTAATGTACGCGTTATCGGACTTTGGTTGCCTGGAAATATTCTTTGTTCATTGCTCTCGCGCTGCGCAATTCATTGTTCCGATATTCGTTGCGCTGGTGGAAGAATTGTCGAACGAATGCAGCATCGGAAGGGAGCACTGTACCGGCACGTCTTGTTTCTCCCAATAATGAATCTTGTTTCACCCCGTTGTCTACCCTTCGCGAGCGTTTCAACGCTTAATTCGAGCCATTCCTCTTCCACCCCGAAAGTCCCGCTGTCGCGACGGCATTTTAAGGATTACCCCCGAACGTCGCCCTTCATTTCCGATATAACTTCAGGAGCGCGTGTAACTGCGCGAACGTTTCTAAAATTCTCCATTCAAGGCCCCCCTCCCAGGTTTCAATTCCACTTCAAACATCATGTTTACATTCCAACACCAGTGCACCAAATTTTGACGTAACGTATGCAAAAATAGAATGTTACAAATTAAAATAAAATATGATTGCACGTACGAATTTTACACATTCTCGATGTATCCTGTAGATAATAAAATATCGCGGAATTCGTATCATTATGAGTATGAATACGAATGTGTTACAGCGCAGGATCAAAGTTTTGTTCGATTGCCGTTGAAAAATAGGTTGCACGATTTTCGTTGAAACAGAAGTATGAACGAGAAGAGAGAGAGAGAGAGGGAGAGAGAGGCAGCTGGATAAAGCGCAAATGAGACAACGCAAACCAGAGAAGGGAAGGAACAGAAGACGAGAGAGGGAGAGAGAGAGGCAGTAAAAATCGTGCGGGTGAGAGTACACGCGAGCTTTCGTAAAATTTCAACGTTAGCCGAACTGGAACGAAGTTATTCCCCTCGCTCCTCCCTTCCCTCAGGTTCCGCGGAAAGTTCGCGATGAAACGAAAGTTTCTCGCGGCGGTATCCCGTGGGGAGTTTAATTCGAGCATACCGAGGGAGACCACTTTAGTAACCCTCCAGCTTGACCGACGGACGGGTAGCGGCTTGTTGAAGGGCTCCTACGATATCTCAGAGCCCTCGCCCTCGGTTATCGCCCAATTACGAGGCGTCAATTGCGTATATTTCGAAAGATTCTTTCGCCTGGGGACGGAAGCGACAGAAATTGTTATTTAACATCTGTTGCTGGTCAGCAGATTCGGCCTATATTTCTCAATTTTTTCGTTGTAGGGATATAAGTAAGGAAAATTTATGTTTTGTCGCTTAATTGTAGGCAATTGCATATGTATATGTTGATACTGTCATTGTTCAGTGGTATATTTAATAATGTAATGTTGAGGACAGAAATACGCGGGAGATATTCGAAGATGTAGCAAAGAACGATTCAAGTTGCCGTCAAATTGTGTTACGTCTTTTTATGCGAACATTCTTTGTAATGTTTATTTTATTTAATAAATGTTAGAGTAATGTTAAGGAGATGTTACGAACTTGAGGATAAAGTTGAGTCGATCGTTAAATTATTAAGACAGCTGCCGCGTTCGAGTTCATGCACTTGCCAATACGCGTATACTGCGAGTAGTACAAGTCTACGGTAGGATCAGACGTATACCTAAATGTGTAATTCTGTTCATCTCAAAAACTACAAACGTTAGGGAAAAATCACTTAAACAAAAAATGTTCCCCTTTTCACGGGCTACCCGCATCATATATTGCAAATTGAAAATTTTCGTTCGTCAAAATGATAATAACACTCTGAACTCACGTATTTCGAAGACCATCTGAAAATGACTCTAATAATTCTTATTTGAGGTCTGTTTCTGGGATTTTCATCACAGTGTCGATGCTGTACGCGCCATAAAATCCGGCACTGACAAGAATTTCCGTTGCCGCTCAATTTTCAGACGATCGGCTCGAATTAATACTGGCCGACTCCGAGCCCGCGGGCCTTGTGTTTCAACGAACGATGAATTTCAACGAGCCTGCTCGCGGCCATTTTCACTGTCCAGGTTATGTCACGCGACTCATTGTAATTCACACTCCGAGGCAACGATCGATCGAGTCCGATCACTCGTCACGACTTTCCGGCTTTTCCCCGGTGAACATTAATAAATTCACAACTTAAAGCTCTCCAAATATATAAAGGAATTTTCAAAATTTGTCTACCCGGAAAATATTTTGTCTACCCATAAAAATTGAGAAATCTATAAACCACACATACTATCCGACACGAGCCTAAGACACTACGGTCGCGCTGAAAAAATGTCCCAAACAACCGAGCGTCCCAGAAACGATCCATCCGAAGCACGCGCAACGTTTACATAACTATCCTTGCGCTTACCAGACATTAACTCCACACACGTACGCGGAGTGCCCTTCGAAACACATCGGCAGCTCAGCGAGAGGCAGCCTCCGACCTCCGACCCGGCCCTCCGGTGTATCAAAGAGCCTTTAAAAGTATCGACAAGTGCACGAAACGAGCGCAACTTTCCGATTCGAGGGAAATTCTCAAACGATTACGTAATCGGGCCGGCCTCTAAGCCGCCGGCGCACTGTAAATACTCTTACATTAATGCTTCGTCGCCGAAGTGGAAACGTGCGGTGGTAGGACTGGCAGCACGTGTTACCACTGTCGTTTACGCTCGCCACGCTTCAAACACGAATTAAAACTACGCTGCGGCCTCGTAATGTAGCCCGCGCTTGTCCAAACGGACCGTCGACTGCTCTCGAAATTCATTGGGCGCGAGGCTTGCGGAAGGATATCAGCGAGCGGGGGGTGGCGAATGGTTTTTGGAACGGCTATGTGCGGTGTTCCGGGCTGCCGAATTGAGTCTGATTTGACATTCTGGGATTTTATGGTATTGGCGTTTCTGCAATTAGGCAGGTCGAGTGAAGGAACTCTTGTTGCACGAGCGGAGTACGGATTATGGTTCGTTCGAAGTTAATTATTGCATCGAGATTTATTACATGAATTTCGTAATAAGAATATATCAAGGTGACGGCGAAAGTATGAGAAAAAAAAAAAAATTGTATTGATTGCAGATTAGTGTGATCTTTCATTTACACCCTTCGTTAAAAATGTAACGCCACACTATACACAGAACCCACCCACGATTCCGTTGTCACAAATAAAAAAATAGTGTCATATGAAAAAAAAACATACATGTCGAATAGAAAAAGTCGGTTAAACATGATGGCAATGATTACATTCTTCGAACCCAGTCGGATGCTCTGGACACGTTACACAATCGAGGACCTTTCCCGCTCTAATTCCGGCTCACGACTGCCGTGCGAACGATGCTCGGGCCAGCGCCAATGTTGTTGATAGAGAGTGTCGAGGCCGTTTTCAAGAAACCGCCGGCAAATGGCCCTCCCTTGGCCGCTTGTACTTTCAGCTTTCGTTGCCTTTTTTTTCTCTCTCTCCCGCCCACCCGCATTCCTTTATTCCACCTCCGCACTAGCGTCTGAGCACGTGATATTCGAAATGTCTCGGCACGTAATTGTACGTGTGGCCGAGGTGCGCGCGTTCGCGTTCGGAAGTACTCTAATGACTGCACAGTTTTTGGGCCGTTCATTTTAGCGGAATATCGGTTCTTGGTTTGCTTGCATTATGCCGCACTCGCTGTCTTCTGTGTTGACGGTATATTTGCATTGCACGCTGTATGCCGCGTTATCGACAGACGCTATTATTCCCGTTTCTTAGATCATAATTCATGCAGTCCGTCTCGGAGTTCTCGACACAATCGAGATAGACGCAACGACTTCTCGCGGCGGGCAAGCATCGAGAGAGCGTAGAATTTGATACATTCAATTATTTCTCAAGTCTTCCTTTCTTTCCACCTTTTCCACGCCTTCGCTACAACGTCTCAAGTGCGGCCTGTTTTTGTAAGCGAGTTCGGCCTTCGTTATCATTCGCGGGAACGAATATTTCACGCCGACGGGCGGACGTTAGGGGACGAGAAAGGAAAAAGAAGGCGGAGGGACATAAAATAATCCGGGAGGAGGGGCGAGTGCGCAGGGAAGAAAGCGTCCATCGCGTAATTCCGGGACGGATCGAACGTGCAGCGTGGAATTACGAAAAGGAGGATGGCGAATGATGAAGAGCGAGAGAGAGAGAGAGAGAGAGAGAGGGTGGAAGTGCAAATTATCAGGATGCGCCGGTCCGGTGAATTATTCATGAAAAACGGCGATGGAGGATTTGTTAATTATTAGTCCACGGACTTGTTAGTACGGGCCATAAGGATTACTGCGAGAAAAAGACGGAAAAAAGGCAGGTGAAGCGAGAGGAGAGATAAAGATATATGAAGAGAGGGCAGGAGAGAAAAATGGAAATGTATAGATTTAAAAAAGAGCGTAGAGAGAGAGAGAGAGGGAGATACGTAGGAAGGGTGAGTGACGATCATTTTGCCGTAAAATCACATTGTTTGTTGCACGTCCGGCAACGATTCTCCGATGGATCTCCAAATCTCTTCATGATAAACGCATTATTTTCCATATTTCACGTATCTTTTCGCTTCGAACGAACATTTACACGGATTACAATCAGGACGCTATCCTATAAATACTTCAATATCACCGCCATTTGTTTTCCGCATCATTCCGATTGCGAGCTCTTAATTCCTTTTCGCAGTACTCACATACTGCACCGTCCACATCACACGCCATTCTCTCCGCCGACTCACTCAACTACGTCCCATGCTCGTGGAAGAAACAATCATTCCCGTTCCCCTAAATCCTAAATTCTTCACCGAAAATCAGCGTCAACCGTTTCCTGGCGCGTCAAATAAAGTGTGGGCCCTGCAAGAGAGCACCAAACGTTTTTACGATTCCGTCGGCCGTGCCTGCTGGGATGAAATCCGGCTGCAACATCGGACCGAATGTTTTTCCCCCCAGACCTAGGCCTCGTATTATGCGAGAACAGCAACGAGCCTTCGCTCAGCTTTTCTTCCCAGCCCGGCACGGCGGGTGCAGCTAGAAGCGTGCGCGGGAGTAAGCGGTTACGCGAGCAGAAGCCACGCCTGTTATGACGAGAATTCACCTCGAAATTAGATGCTCGCCACTCAGCTTCAATTCAGCGCACGCCCACGCACACGCGGACGCAAGAGTGTGTCGCTCGACCGACCGAAACTGGAGAGGAGCGCGCGCGTGTAACGGCAGGATTCTTGAATTACGCGGAGAAATTTGCGACTGGCGTTCTGGGAGCTGGGACGTACGCGCGGCAGTTTATTGCTGACGCGAAATTTATACGGCGGTCACTCTGTGGTTCGAGAGATTCTGTGTATTTTTTAGGTTGTTATCTTTGAATTCGTCTATTGCTCTTAATTCGCTGTGCGGCGTGCGGTTGTGATCTTTGCGTTGTCGGGGGATAATTAAAAATGTATATAGATGTATATGTATAAAAGAAAGTGTCCTGACTGACTCACTGACTCAACGGTTCATTTAAAATTCTTAAATCGGGATTTTTCGAAATTCAACTCGTAAAGGGGTATAATGTGTTATCACAGAATTCGTTTCAGGTTCCAAAGCTTGCCCATACAAATACCAAAAAACAAATTTCAGGACTTTTTCCGAATCAACTCCCAAATATTATTATTGTAAAACAAAAGTTTTATTATAATCAACGCCTGGCGCGAACCGCTGGATTTAAAAATAAGTAATTTTGAAAGTATATTCCATCCACCCGTTGAGAAGCCATTGAAAAATGTGCTTCTATCAAAGCAAATTTAGAAATATATAGAAACGTATTATAATGCCATCTACGTTCCTAAACGTTGAACAAAAATTGCTTGCTTCACTGGATCCGAACGAAAGGTCGAGTTTGCATGAGAAATGATGAACGTATAAAAGACTGAAATTGCCGTCTTTATGTCCATCCTGCGAAAATGAACTCCTCAACCCTGTTTCCCGACGAGTGGGTGAAATCTCACAGCTGCACAATTAGTGTCGCGTACTGACGCCTAAGCAAGTGAAACCGTCAAATCACTTCCTCAACATCCATCAAGTACGAGGCGTCTTCATTCTCGCCGGTCGAAATTCCTGTCGCACGATTTTCGACCTAGAGAAAAGGTGCGTCTTATCTGTCGGCCTGGGTGCCGAAAGAGGCGGACGAATGAATAGGAAGAGATAAGACGGAGGGCAGCTTGAGGTATACGTATGTCGCGCGAGCAAAGTGACGCGCTCAACGGCTGAAAAGCGAGAGTCTCGGCACCGAGTTTTAATCTTAACTCGTTCTCGCCATTCAATACAGATTGAAGCATCGATTATCGAAGTAGCTCAAAATCTTCTCGATTCTATGAAATTAAGAATGAATCGTTGGAAACGTTGGGATGTAAGAGTATTTTAACTAAGGATCAAAAGAATCGAATGATGAATATCGTTTCGCTGGAAAAAAATCGACAACAAAGAATTGCATTTTTTGAGCCGAAGAATCGATCCTTGGAAAAATCAGATTACAAAGAATCGACCCGGAAAATTCGATCATTTGTCCAAAGGAATCGTTTTTTTTTTTTCGAAGAAATCGATCATTCCTAATTGGAACTCAAGTGTGAATGGGAGGGAGGTCGGACGAGACAGGGCGCGAAAAGCGGAGAATAGAATACGAAAGAAGCGTGCTCACTGAGAAGAAGAAGTGGGGAAGGTGCACGAGAATGGAAGAAGGCGAGCGAGTAAAAGAAGCGAGCCGATACGCGGGCCGAAGCCGATAAATTAAAGGCGCGCCGTCGACCCGTCGAGTTTTCCGCGTTTTAGAGAGGCTCCAACGACGCGGACGAATCCTTTGGCAAAGGCGGAAAGACGAATCTGCTTCTCTTCCTCGCTACGGCCGAAGTCGACTAAGGCGGACGGACGGAGAGTGTGGACGTGGAAGGAGTGAGACGGGAAGCTCAAAGAACGCGCGTGTACAATGGGAATTGAGAGGAAAACTGAGGGCGGAGGGGTGAAAAGGGAAAATGTACACTCCAGATCAGGCCTGCAGAACTTGTGGCTCTCGGAGCCACTTTTGAGGAGAAGCAGAAAACTCTATGCTTACTGCTCAGCGATCGGACTGTCGTCGGTTCAATGCTTTACCGAATGGTTCGCGAGTAATGGTAAGAAATGAAGAATGCGAAAAAAATGGAAAAAACGCAAAAATTGCCGATGTTCGTTGGTCTTCTTCTGTCTTGTCTGTTTCATGAATCATATTGTCTTTCTGAGATTCTGGACACTGAAAGGAGAGAAACAGAGAGAGTCGGAGGCTTGCTTGAAAGATCAGTTCGTTTGTTACACCAAGCTCAGCATCTGTCGACGTACTAACCGTCACGCGATGTGCGAGAAAAATTCGCCCTCTCACTGATTCTCTCCCTTTTACCCGACCTTCCGCTTTTCATTCAGATGCCCTTTTTACACGCCCGGGAGCCTCTTACGATTTCCCAGAATTTCAGAGCCGCTCAAAAGGAATTGTTCGCTCGTAAACCGGCACGAAAATCGTCCGCGCCCTTCTGTCTTTCGGGTCTCTCTTGCTCTGGGAATCTGTTCTTTTAGCGTGCGCCCTTCTTTCTTCTTTTTTTGGTCTCGGTGCCTATCTTTATCAGTACTTTCCTTGGTTCTTTTGTCCGTCTTCGTTCCTAGGTCCTTTTTAATTTTTTTTCCCTTTTCTTTCTGCTGCAGCTTTCAGGGGTTCTTATAGCATTTTGAGTTTTTCTTGATTTTTAGTCTTACTAAAGTGTCCCATTCGTATCCGGTGATTTCTTGCTCCTTTTATTCTTACCATTCTTGACCATTTCTTATTTGATAATTTTCCTGTATTATCCATCTGCAGAATTTTTATGCGATCGCTTTTAATTTGCCCACTCTTCAAATCCGTACTAATAACGCTCCTGTTCGCTCATCACTATTTCTCACCTACTTCCCCTATTGCCCAACTTTGCGATTATTTCTCAATCAATTCCGCTCCCCCGCAAAATTTCGCTCCTGTCCATTCCTTAACGCCTTTCGTCTCAATCTCCCGCCATTCGACTCACTTCATCGCGTTCAACCATCAATTTCCAGCGTCGTTCTGTTTGAAAACGAGGCCTTCGCTCTACAATTTCCTTCCCATTTTTTTCGCGCACACCCCCGCAATCCCTGGCGCATGCAAATGGGCCCGCGAAAGTAAAGCTCAAAGCGCGAGTTCACCGAATCGGGCGAAAGCTGCGCTTTATATCAGCGTCGCCGAATAAATCGAGGATCCCACAGTTTCCGTCCTTGCGCCGTTTCAGTCTCGCTTCTTATCTCCAAATCTTCTCTCTCTCTCTCTCTTTCTCTGCACCCCTTATTGGCGGCAGTTTTATTCTGCCGTGTTTGCTTCGTAACGAAACGCAACGTTCAAATTCGCGAGCTCTCTCTCTCTCTCTTTCCACCCATCGCTAAGCAAACGACGGTCGAGTTCTCAGCTCGTGAATCGGGAACTAGCTCAAACGGGTAGGCGACTTCTGAATTAATCCGACCTAATTACGCATCAACAACACAAACTCTGTAACTTCGACCCTCTCTTTGTCTCATGTTTTTCGGTCGACCATCTCTGTTGACCAATTTCCATCCGGACACGGCTTGTAGGAAGTTTTATTGGGACGTCGGGCTAAGAAAACATTTTCGCGGACTGCTCGGAAATTAGCGGTGGCGACTGAAGCAGTTTGACGCCGGTAAATCTGGCATTACCGGCGTGTTCGATCGTAATCTCGGGACAGTGGGTGGAGGACAGGGAAGCTTGAGATAAGGGAGTGTTATCTGTAGTTCCGGGAAGCGTTTTGTCGTTTCACGACTAGATATGTTGAAATTTGTGGATGTTGACTGACGAGGGAATCTGGGCAAAGCGGAAATTCGAAAAATTCTGAAATTTTGTACACATGTAAATGATGAGACGGGAAAAGATTTTAACGAATCATCGCTGGAAGGAAAATCAGAATTTTCTTTTTCGTGAAATATCTGAAGAAACACTCTTTCTACGTCATTTATTTTATTTAAATTCATAATTTTTTGATAAATAAAAAATAAAGAATTCACGGCTGGCCTACTTTCCTCGTGTGCAAAATTTCAGAATTTCTTGAACTTCCAAGTCACCTATGTTCCCTCGCGAGTCCTCCCAGTCTTCCCGTACTCAGTTTCCATTCATTCCCGATCTCAAATTCCGACCAAAGATCCACTTACAGAGATCTCGAAGAGTACCTCGAACCACTCGAAGCCCCGCAAAAAAACATAACACACCCATACTTCGCTTTACGGCCTAGATACGTTCCAGAAAAATTGGCCGCCAAGCGAAAAGCCGTATAACCACCCAATTATAAAACGATGGCAATATTGTGCCAAACATTCCTCATATTTTCGTGAGACAAAATGTAGCAATGCCGCCTAAAGGGAGAAGCTCAAACTAAACAGAAGCGCCATAATTTAAAAAAAAAAAAAAAAACCAACTTACCGAATAGATAACCTTCTCCTTTCTTGAAGTCGTTTTTTTTTGTTGGCCGTATAAAGAAACGTTGTGGGCCGTATATCGCAAAAGTACCATAATTAAAATTAAAAAAAAAAAAAATAAAATATACTTATCGAATAGATAACCTCCACCTTTCCTGAAGTCGATTAAAAAAGCCAGTACAGCCAGGTATAGATGTACACATTCTTTTGAACGCATACCTTCTCAAGTCCCCGACGACCCCGAAGACTCGACTGCTCGCCGTTTAACAGGCGTCCGCGAGGAGCCGCAAGTCGTCTCGCACGAAATTCAGCCGACATCTCCGGCGGCGTCGCGAGCCGCACCTATTTCCATCTCCTCTTCCACATTTTACCGGCAGCGACGTCAAGACAACTCACCCCCGCGCGGCGCAGTTATTCAGCGAGCGCGCATTGCCAAGAAGTATCCACCCAGACTCGCTCGCTCGCTCCTATTCCTTGCCCTCTGCTCCCGCGAAAACTGGAAAGGAAGTCTCCTCTTCCCGTCGTTCCAGGGACCTCGTCCTCGCCACAGGGGGCTCGCGTAGTCTTGGCTCGCAGGAAACGTCGAGGTGCGTCCACGGGGCATGGGACTCTGCGCATAGAAAATTGATGGCTCGCTGAGAGGTGGAAGGAACGTTGAGAGATTGAAGTGGCAGCGAGCGTGGTGGGGAATTTAAATAATTGCTCTCGGGGCGCGGCGGCGGGGCGTGCAGTTAGAATCGTGCTTCGCGGAATTATGTTTATCGTGTGTACGGTGGGCTGTGAGTGCAACGGGTTGCAGGGAGTTTGCCGTGGAGCGGCATGAATGGTTTTTTTTGGGTTGATGAGAATAGTGTTCGGGGTTAGCCCTCGGACACGGGACTGAAAAATGAGACGCGCAATCCCACGATGGGTCATTCTGACCCATCCGGCAGGACGGCAACCCGACGTTTTAAATTTATAAACATTTTATTTGCACAGATTTATGTGAGACGAGAAGCTGAAAGTAACTTCAACGCGTCCACGTAACGTCAGCATTATTGTTATAATTATATTATTAGATTATGTGTTACAGGTAACAATCCTGGAAATAAATGCTGCGGAATTTGGACAAAAATAGTTATCGTAAAATCGTAAAATACATCGCAACGTCGTTACAATGCACGTAAGCAAAAATTTTAATTTTGCTCAAAAAATGGGTTGACCATCTTCAGGCTCCGGGTCAAATTGACTCATCGTGGGTATCCGAGGGTTAACGGAGGTTTATGAATGACGCGGGTCATTGTGTTTGGTAGATGTGTAGTGGGGTGTTGTGTGGAATTTATAAAGAACGAATGCTGGAGCGGAAAGGTTTTTATGCTTCTGATCATGATATTCTGGGTTGAGGGAAACTGGATGATATATGTGTCATTGTGTTTGTCGTGTTTATAGTAAGATCTGGTATAATGTATTATACAGAACTCATGCACCACCGAACATAATACTCTATTCCGCTGCAACTTTACGATATATGTTTGAAATTATATTAAACTCCCATTAACCAAATGCCAGAGCGAAAATATGTTGTTTACACGAAAACCGAGAGACAGAGAACCGGAAAAATATGACGTCTGAACACGCGTCTCATCTGAAAGCACCCGAAAGAACGCGGGGCTCCGCAGGACGCCACCTTTCTTAGCTGGAAAGGTGCTGAAACGGGTTAACGGAGGTCGAAAGGATCGGCTGGCAGACGCGTCTCACTCCGGATGGCCGGAATTCGGCTCCTACGATATTCCCGCGCGACGATGCATGTCTCCTTTTCTCCCGGCGAGGTGGAAATATCCCGGCATGCGTCCCCGGGGCGTCGTGCTCGCGAGCCAGCGAAGCCGGCCGCGGATGTTTTACGAGGTGGCGAAGCCGTGCCAACTGTGTCTCGTTATATTAGATTTTACTGGGCGCCGCGGGCGCCGCATAAATTCGTTAACCAATAAAATCCTCATCGCGGGCAGTGCAATAATCGGGGGCCGAGAGCTGCGATTATCGCGGACTGGAATAAGGACGATGGGGCGACGTTTCTTTGGATCGATCTGGAGGAACGTCTTGCGTTTGTTGCAGTTTATGTGAATTATGGCGGACGGGAAGAAAGCGGCTTCCGGATGTGGAGCATGGCGTCTGTTGAAAGAACGCGTGAGTCTGTGTCGATTATTGAGGATTGATTATATAAATAAAATTAATTTCCGCCACCAATGATATTTGCTTCTATTCCTTTAAACTTGATGGATTTCGTCGCTTATTGCAGCGAATTATCAAGGGAGTATTGAATGGCATTCATATAGTACTCCTCTTCATGACCGTAATTCGATTCGATCAACGTTCTAAAAGAATAAGCCACTCTATATTTACTGTCACTTATAATTTAATTATTTCTTATCTCACGTCATATTCATCTTCCACAGAAATCATTGTAATCATCCACATCTATGACAATTTTTGTATTATGAAAATGGGATCATCCCGTGAATTTGAATAAATAAATAAATTATTGTTGAAGATTGTGGAGCGCTTTATGCGGAATGTTATAAGCGTTTAACGCGATTGAAGGTAGGATTGTCGTGATTATTTCATTATGTTGTTATTTCATTATTTCATTATGCGTGATGTTATTTACTACTACGCATTCGAGGGACTTGGATGAAATTCGTGAAGCTTTCAATATTTTAGTATGAAAGTGTAAGTAATTCGAAGAGTGCTCTGGGCTGAATTATATCAGATGCGTTCTCGGAATGGATACGTTCTTAATCAG
Organism: Priocnemis perturbator; assembly: GCA_963942575.1. Classification (NCBI taxonomy): domain Eukaryota; kingdom Metazoa; phylum Arthropoda; class Insecta; order Hymenoptera; family Pompilidae; genus Priocnemis; species Priocnemis perturbator. Next base: position 1,933,352 of record OZ012654.1, read on the forward strand.
GATCTCCCCTAAAGACAATTCATCAGTCTCACAGCTCGCATCAATCCGGCGCCCGCAACTCCGAAATCAGTAAGAACAACATCGAGCACAAAAGGCCGCCGGAATAATCAAATCAATCCGCCGAAAAATATATGAGTGGTGCCGATAAATTCATTCATTACGCACCGTTAAGTCGGCCCCAACACGTCCATTCGCGAAGATGGACCAACCTTCCTCGAACTTCCATTAACTTAAGTATCCGCCGAAAGATCTCGAAACGTCGAAGAAGATCGCGCAAGAAAATTCTTTCCTTTCTCATCGTTGAATCGCAGGGCCAGATCAAGCTGGCCGAAAGAAAAACGTGAACAGTTAGGCGTAGAAGAAGCCAGCAAAGTTTGTTCGTAGGACATAAGTGGCAGGTTAAAAGCTTCGTACCTTGACCTACGAAATATCCGTAATCGACTGTGATCGTTCGCAAAATTACATCATTTGTATCGAGCCCCCGATAAACGCATTGTACGGTAGCGTGCGGCACTGTGCATCAATTTGACGTATTATACGATTTATCGAACGGCATCTATCGTCGTCCCGACGAGATACAGCATGCTTAGAACATATTTCCCAAACACGACGCTGCAGCACTTCAGGCAGGCTCGAATTATTTATTTATACAATCATTTACGGGATGACCCCAATTTGTGCAACACAATATGTTGTTATAGATGTGTTTGCTGCAGTTTGCGTCGGAATGTGTCTAAGCTCAAGAAAAAAATACGTCATTATCGAGAGAAAATTTGTTAACAGCGTCGCTGATTCTATTAGTTCAACAATTTTCCCAAGATTGTCATAGTTAAGATCTGATATGCTCATAGGCGTATTAAGCCGAAAAGCGATGTATCTGACAGATTGATGCTGAACTCTTTCGATGAGGCTTGTATATTTTTTGTGACGAGACCACCATATTGCCGATGCATGCTCAAGAGCTCCGATTGTGGCCCCCAAAAAGGAAAGTAGCCCTTTTCACATCGACTTGCCGTGACTTCACCAGAACCAGAGTTTTTTTTATTTTTTATTGTATTGTTGTTTATTACTTATTACTAATTACTTTTTGTTTCTGTTTTCTTTGCGCTACTCTTCGCCATTAGGTTTGTACTTATTGAGTTTTACCCGTACAGTGGATTAAATAAATAAATCAATAAATAAATAAATAAATAAATAGAACCCAGTTACCGGCCGTTCGATTAGACGTTCGCCGTTCCCTCGAATCGAACACTTGCCCACTTCGAGCTCCACTCGAATCGAATCACCTCGCGTCTGGCATCGACTTCGCCAACTGTCACGCGAGTTTCGTCTCCTCGGGCCGAGAATACGTCCTGTCGGCTGGCCCCTCTCGACTCGAAATTGTCCGCGCCGTTAAAAAGTCGTAACCTCACGGCGATCGTTGCTTCTTCGGCGAGCTTTATGCGCCGAGCGCGAGAATGGAATATGCGGCGGTGGCAAGAAATCACTTTCCTTCGCCGCAAGAGCGGGAACGACGTCTCGGACAGAGTCTGATGATGGCAAGACGCCGGGACGCGGAAATATGTTTATGCGAGTTCAGGACTCTGCGCGGGGCGTACGGATTTACATCGGCGGGATCGACGCAGAGTGTTTGCGACGTGCAAGTCTTCTGAGAATCGAACGAACTTTGTCATTTATCTATTTTTTCTTGTGATTTTAACCCTCGGATATCTACGATGGGGTCAATTTGACCCGACGCCTGAAGAGTGTTTGAGGTGTGCGAGTCTTGTGAGAAAAGAGCGAACTTTGTGTTTTATCTATTTTTTCCTTTGATTTTAACCCTCGGATATCTACGATGGGGTAAATTTGATCCGACGCCTGAAGATCGTTTGACCTATTTTTTGAGCAAAATTAAAATCTTTCCCTACGTACATTTTAGAGAAGTAGCAATGTATTTTAGACGTTGACAATTTGTTTGTAAATTGTTTACAACTTCTTTCGAGCGTAATTATAATTCTTTGCGACACGGTCGCCAGTGTTTTATAAATGGAATGGGTTAGACGTAGTAACCTAACTATGTCTGACCAAATTCCGCAGCATTTATTTCCAGGATTGTTACCTGCAACACATAATCTAATAATTATAACAATAATGCTGATCTAACGTGCACGCGTTGAATTTACTTTGAGATTCTCGTCTCACATAAATCTAGACAAATAAAATCGCGAAAAACGCCAAACTGGCATCGAGACAGTGTGCAAAAATAGTGAAAGAAACCCCAAAAAATTGTATACTTGTTCGTACAAATTTCTTTTCATTTTCCAATTAACAAGAAATAATTACTATGTCCCAATAAAATTTGACAATTTCGCTATACACCTTCGGAGCGTCCTGTTCCGAAACGATATAAAGCGCGCGCGAGTAACAACTGCCAATTGTAAAAGCTAACGCGGTCTGCGCGCTGGCGTGCACCGAAAAGCGAGAAACGGATGGGATAAGATAGCTGCAGGCGGAGTTTCTTGCGATGGCAAAGAATCCCCGCGTCCCTCTTCAGTATAGCACACTCGACGACGAGAACTCTAACGATCCGAAGTGGCGCGAACCTGACTTAATCCGCACTTAACCTTCGCATGATGTACCGCTGCAGAAGCATCAGTTGCTCCGGCACTTAATTTCATTTCGCCGACTATCGAGGAAGCGAAAGAAGTAGCTCAGCGAATTTCTCGTCACGTCCTTCGCCCTAAATATATGTGGGTGTATGTGTGGCTGTGTGCGCGCGCTCGCGTGCGTCGGTATGGGTGGACGAAATGAAGTAAGAAGTGAACGAGTAGATGACTGGACACTTATTAACCCTTTACCTTGCAGGCTGGAATTAAGACTTTATGAGATTTTCAAGCGAAATTTTATAGTTGTGTGTGTGTGTGTGTTTTGTACCTTTAAATTCTTGAACACGGACAGAGTGGCTTATTCAGCGAGACACTCGCCTACACTCTAAAATTGTACTATAAACCGAAGAGCAATATTGCGAAATATTTGCTTCTAGCATCATACGGAACATGACGCACCAATTTTTCGGCGTCGAATAGTGAACGGCGTTTGCAGTTCATAATTTCATCGAGACCGTTGCAAGTAACGTTAATTAAGAGACTACAGGGAACGCGGAGAAAAAGAACACGACTGGAGGACGCCGGTGGTTTTGAAATGGTAAAGAAAAGGAGGCAAGAGTCGATCGGATTTGCAGAAATTTCTTTGTTAACAAGCCTTCATTAGAGCCATTATCGACAGCATACCGCGAATCGTCTCGTTTGTACTGTCTTCCTGCCCTCCCCTTTCCTCTTCCCGTCCGCGCCACTCCTTTCGCTTCTTTTCTGTTACGCGCGCTCTATGAGCGCTGAAAAGGAAAGCTCGCTCATTAAAGTCTTAGTTAGGCAATCTCGTTCGCTTCTCGACGAGCTTCCTTTTCTTCTTGCCGCACTTGTTCGTCTCGGAAACGCTGCGATGGAAGGATGTCTGCCGGCTTTGTAGCCGAAACGAGCCTGTGCACGAAAAAAATTCTTGGCCGATTTTGTTTCATGACGCCACGGGCACGATTCCGTAAAATATTTCATGCACCGTGTTCCTTGCATTAAGTAACTCATACGATCTTTCGCTAGTTAACAAAATTCCTCAATTTTCATTGATCGTATCTGTCATACCGCAAATTCATTCCAGAATGAACTTGATTTTTTTTTCAACAGCCTGTCATCCTTCAAACTTACAACTACTAGGTTAATTACGTCGTATTCTCTTCGATCTTTCATTTTATAACTCTTTTCGTATATTTGTATATGTATATTCTTCTCTTTTTGTATTAAAGGGCGTCGGCCCGTAAATGATAAATAAAAAGAAAAATGTCGAAACTTTCAACTGTTCACACTGTGAACATTATACGCTCTCAAATTATCCTTATTCATTCAAAATTCTACAAATCGGCACCGATCGCGTCTAAGAGAATGTTACCCAAATTTTAATCCGAACCAAAAAATATTACACGAAACTAAGAAAGAATAATTTTTGCAACGTCCTCTACCACTTTTTTCGTCCTCCCCCTTGCACGCCACTCCTCATTTCCTTAGACCCGAGACTCTCGCTTTATTAGTGCCGAGCGCAAAACGAGCACAAAAGGCACGGAGGGCTATCGCAGACGTCGAATTAGGAGTCGCGGTTCCCGTCCAAAAGCAGCGTGAATGACTCGCGTTTTCAGCGGCCGCCGCGTGCATCGATCCCACCCCTCGACTGATAATTAACATCGTTAACAGAGCACCGGCAAGCTGGAGTTTTTAATCAGAGCACCATGCTCGAGACATAATGGCGAAGCGTAACGAACGCCTTGGTGAATCGGGTTCAAAGTACTCGAGAGCATTCAGAGTACGGTGAAGAGTAAGAGTAAGGCCGGTCAAGACGATTCTCATCATTTTTGTGCGCTGACTAACTAACAAATGCATTCGGAACACATACATCGTGATATATGGAATTTTGGTACACGTTTGATGCTTGATGAACGTATTCATTGTGATCGATTTTCTGACATTAATGTGTGAAGGTAGTACGAAGAGGTTATATGTATAAGAAGAAAATTGAAAAATGTTAAGTGTTCGTACTTTGATATAAGTGAGAATTTTGAAAGAATTACATTTTTACTTGGAGCATATTTATAATTACCGGTAGGAGTGTTGCTTTATGTTTGCATTAGTAGGACTGATGCTGGATGTTATTTTTAAGATAAATGTGTACGTGGTCTTTATAAACTTTCCTGTGTCAGGCATTGAGTGACTTACCCGAGACAGGAAATGACTAAATGTATGGACACTATATCGCTCAGACCGCGATATAATATCTTTATGCCAGTAGTGCGCACGTCTTATGGACTCGGTGATATATGAACTTTATATTGGGTAGACTTTATAATGCGTGAACGGTGAGGGATGTAGACCTGGCGGGTTATGGATTTTACGTCGGCGCACGACGGTGTAAAGTCTGTTTAGCGCGTGAAAATTGATACTGCACACTGGGAGATTCTTGGCTGACGAGAGAACATTTTTTGCTGCACACCTGCAACATTTTCTTGTTATCGATTTTCAGCGGCAATTCTGCACGAATTACTAATGAAAATAGCTCGGAACAATGTATATCAATAATCGAAAAAAAGTAGAGAAGATTGAAAATTGAAATAGCGTTTTGCTTGAGTTTTCTTTTGATTTTAAATTAGACTGAGCATTAAGTTTCCATCGCTATAATCACTATACTACTAGTATCATTACCCATACCAGCTGTACACTTTTCGACAGAATATTTATCGAAAGTATATTTAAAAAATACAGTCCACCATCGACAATCCGAGCTCCACGTAAAATATTATAGCAATGCAATGAAGATGCTTGATCGAATTTTAAACCGGATTTCGCGGGTCTAACTTGACCAGGCAGATCTGCATGGGAAATAACTTTTTTTCCCTGTCAACGCTCTTGACATCGGCAGGACGAGTCGCTTCGTCCTTCGTCTTCGTCGCCAGGAACTTCCCACTCGCCTGTGGACAGGATTAATTTGACACTGACGACCGGCTTTGTTCGGCAAATGACGTCTCTAGCACCGCCGTTTCGCTAATGCGGAGTTAAACATCCGACTGACGGATAGGTCGACTTTCGCATCTAGTAGTACGGACTAAATAAAGTCAGACATGTGACACCTAGGCCTGCCCCATCGAAATAATGACATTTTTAAATCGATAAATCATACACTACTATGCAAAATCCTTACGCCCTGAGTAGTAGAAACAAAGAAGAGTCGGACAATTCTTCGAAATTTTTCTCTCCTAACGAAACAAGCACCGATAATCAAATAATCAAGAAAAGTACGTCTGCACATTGATGAAAACGAACGGTTTTTAATGAAATACTGTACTCGAACGACGCGCCATACGTGTCACGTACAGAAGCTTCCTTTCTTGTTCATCGGTACACGCCGATATATTCATTACCTCGTCGTCCCGCAATAAGAACTCGGCCGCAAACGGATCGAGGGAGAACTTTTCAAACCGGCCCTCACGACATTCCCTCCCAAAGGATCCACGGCGCCGCGCAATCTAGCCGATGAAAGGAATCATCGACGTCAAATTAAACTCTGAAATTCCCGCCGTCCCTCGCGAAACTTTTTTCCCACCCATCCGCGCGCGCGCATTCTTTTATCGACGGAAAAATCCTAAACGCTCGACTCCGTAAATCCACGAAACGCATGCCAATCCCCATTCGCTCGTCCTCTTCACTCACCCGCGGTCCGCCGCCGAGTTTTCCGCTTTAATTAATCGACGAGTGCGTCGACTCGATTTCTTTCCCGCTTTTCGCCCCCTTCGACTTTGCCCCCTCCCACCGCCTGCTCGCTTTTTTCTTTCTCTTTGCTCCTAATTCCTTTCATCGACGATCGACGGGGGCTCGATAATGTAAGCGCGCGCGCGCGCGCAGGGCAAATTAATGATGCCAGCCCATTCGGCCTTTCTACGTCTCTCGTTCCTGCTCCCGGCTTCCTTGCCTCGTTCGCGTTCGAAATTTTACAGGCCGTCGTTTAGTCGAGTGTCGGGAAGGGCGAGAGGGAAAATTAGCGACGAGACACTGGCCATGAAGGGTGACTCGTGGTTTTCAGGCGGCCTCCTTTGCAGCATTTTTCCGGCTCAATTCGAAGGCTGCGGGAGGGGTGTCGACAGGTCGAAGATCGGGAGCGCGCGACTGTGGTTTCGGCTGGATGTGCGATAAAAAAGGCACGGTGATGTGCTAATCGAATTTGCGGCAGGGACGTATGGGAAGCGCGCGGGCGGGTAAGAGAGACGCGCTAATTAAATTAAGGTATTACTAGCGCTGGGTGCCGTATCAAAAATGGGCTCCATTATTTGTTTTCAATTGCGTCAGAAACTTCTCACGGCCCTGATTCAATCCATGCAGACATTCCGTATACATATGTGCACACTAGTATACTTGGCAATGATGCATACTAGCGTTTGTACCGCAGGTCAGGCTGAATACAAGCACGCAATTTACAATTTTATTTTATTAAAATGTTTCTCGAATGTTAATCTATAACCTGGAATTTTGTCAAAAAAAGTTTCAGTGCCGTTTTCGAGTTATTATCAAAAAACAGTTTTGTGTGATTATCACCATTGCTTTAGATGGAGAAAACGCTAAACTTTAATTGTTAATAACTCGACTTCTAGACGGTGGATCAAGTTCATTTATAAGAAAACAATGGTTATTTTTAAAAAATCTTCTATTTAAGTCTGGTTTAAAAAAAAGTTTAAGAAAAGTGATTGAGCGCTAGTAACACCTTAAGGTATGGAATAGGCGAGACCGTTAAAAAATGGTGAGTAAGAACGAGCGGAGGGCTCTGATCGAATTTTGTTGTCTTCGGGATTCTGTTTGGTGGGAAGACTTCTGTTTTTTTTCAGGAGAAGTGATGAGAAACGGATTGGTGATGAAGTGGTATCGATTTCTGTGAGCTGTACTTGAGACAGACACGAGAAGTCATGCGCGAGAACTGATCTAGAAAATGGAATGTACAGATTTTTTACGATTTTTTTTTTTTTTTTTTTTTTTGGAAAGTAAGAAAATGACCGAGATGATAACGAGAGGAAACCTGTAGCAGACTTTGAAATCTCATCAGTCTTGCTTGTCCCCCACCCCCGCCGTCGTTTTCTCGCAAACTACAGATCGACTCAAACGACGACCACTCCATTATTCCTGTCACGGTCAAGCGACCTGGTTTGCTCATTTCTTTTTATTCCCTCTCATCCCTCGCGTTCTCCTCACTCGCCTGCAGGATGCAGCTCGAAAATCGAACGGATTTTCACATAATCGAACGCTCGCGACGCACGCATTATTCTGACCCGAGCGACGTGACGGTTTCAAGCCGGCAAATGTAAGAAAATGCCGCTCTTCGTGGTGCGAAGTGCGTGGAAATGAACGTGGTCAACTTACGGCTGAATATGATTTTCATACGCCTCAGTCCGGGCGAAAGGACACGAGATAATCGGCTTCGACAATAGAATTAAACGACGGACAACGCATCAACAATTAACAGCATCACATTTGCATCGGCCCGGTTCGGACAAATCCGACGTTTAGCGCCGGAGAAACGAACATTATTAATGAGCATTCATCGATTAACAGACGCGCTAATTTGAGTAGCCGCGCGGCGTGTCCGGGTGTAAACAATAGGCACCTATTATCCGCTCCAAATCGACCGGTGCCAAAATTCGATCTTCCTCCCTTGGCAAACAGGTGCTAATATTTTCGCGGGGAACGTTTAAAGTATTCATTTTCTTCCTGGTACCCGCGATAATGTTTTATTTCTCATAATCAGCTGTCTCAAAATAAACACGGTTTTCGGATCGAGCTGCATCGATTTCCACGTAAAACTGGTTCAAGCCGTAAAGAGGAAGTTTGCAAAACATTTTCTCCCACCACGCTACGCTACGCAAATATTTCGCGAACCAAAGAGAATGAGAATACCTACACTATTCCGAATATATAATTAAATAATTCCGTTGATTCAACATTCAATACCTCTCGACCGTTGAACTCAAAACTGTAATCCGATCGATCCCATCCCTACCACCCCTTCCCCTCCCACAACACGCACCACATCCACACTCTCACACTAAAAATAACCCACAGAGTCGAAAGATCAGCAAGAAAACTCAGCGAAACACGATCGATGCCGAGAGCAGCCCTCCGCGCGTCGCCGGCGCGAAAAACGAAGGGCATTAATGATTCACCATACAATCCGCGCCATCCGGAGTTTTCCGGTTTATTCTCCGCGTCGCATCTCACTTAACAATGGCGCGGCGCGCGCGCGCGAGTGGCTGCGCAAATACTCACGGTATTTGCTTTCTTAGACAAATAACCTGCGCCGCGGATGATAAGAAAGCGGCCCGCCCCCGCACTCCCCGTCTTTTCTTCATCACCGTCCCATTTCTGTACCTGGCTTCCTATTTTTACCTGTGGCCTGCCGCTCCTCCTTCTCTTTCGCTCGCTAGCTCGCGCGCGCGCGCGCACGTACGCTTGTATCCACGCGAGCGTATCGGTCTCCATTTTCTACCCACAGGCTTTCATTTGCTAGACGCCCCCGCGCCTTACGCGTCTCCTCCCACGCGGCGTGCAAATGCAGGAGGAAGCCATACCTGGGCTGGATATCCGAGAGAGAAACTCTATACGATGAGAGGAGTGTGCATGGCGCGCGTGGATGGTGTATCGACGTTATAACGTCTATACGTCACGGATCGTCTCTGCGCCAGAGGGACTGGCGGGTGGTGCCGAATTTCGGTGTGGTTTGTGGTAGGGACGTTCGGTTCTCGGTTCATGAGAATCGATTCGGAATCGAATGGTGAGGATCAATTATCTGAACGAGTGGATTTTTTAATCGATTCTCGGAGAAAGACGATTTTTGCGTCGGTTCAGAATGTAATCGTGAGGATCAATTATCTGAAAGAGTGGATTTTTGAATCGATTCTCGGGAAAAGTCGATTTTTGCGTCGGTTCAGAATGTAATCGTGAGAATCGATTATCTGAAAAAATCGAAACCAAAGAATCGAGTTTATGTTAAAAAGTGATAAACGCTGCAGACTCTCTTAAGAACTCCAAATAAAGGAATCGATGTTGGAAGAATCTATTTTTTTTTTGGGGTAAGGAATCGGGTTCAAAACGAATGCTTACAATTATTATAATACTGATTAACAAGGTTGAACAAAATAAGCACACTTTACGGAATTAAAATAGGAAGGATACCTTGAGAAAGATTATACCTTCGTAAGTTTGACAAAAAAAATCGTACATTTATAAGGAGTCATTTCCTAAAAAAAAATTATATGGAAAACTTGTAGACTTTTCGATGCTCTAACAAAAAATAAAAAATAAAAAAATAAAACGCCAAAAAGAATCCCACTTTCTAAAACGAAACCTTACCAAACGCCCATAAAACACGATTTCGTACGTGCAAAACAATCGACCAAAAACAACAATCCCAAACGTCTCCAAGGAGCACACGAAGAACACTACGAAAGGAGACAGAAAGTAGCGGACTCGTAAAATCGTCCGCTCGCCAGACGGACGATTGACAAGGTCGGTCCTTATCGCCGTTATCCTGTACGTCGGTGCCCTCGGCCACCGCTCGCCACTCAATCCCGGCGATCCGTGCCAGCAAATTCCCCGCAGCGCGCAAAGCGACGGGGAGCGTGCGACAAACGCTTTCGGACTCGCCCGGTAACGACGTCGACAAAGGCTCGGTCGACTCTCGCGGCCTTCGTTTCGGGAGCAAATTACGGGGATGGCTTTAAGGTCAGTCGAACCGACGACGACGACGACGACGACGACGCTGGGCGACCCGAGACCCGAGACGCCGTTTTCCCACGGCTCGCCCGCCCGCACTCCCGTCTTTCTTCCGGCCACACCTTCCTTCTCGACTCACGACTCGATGTCGCTTCCACTATGTACTGCACGGCCCGGGCTATCCCTCTCCCGCGAGTATTCCCCAACCGAGTTTGGCTTTCTGCTGCATTTACACACCGCATGGGACGCGTACGTGGCGCGGCACGTTTTAGGAGCACAAACTGCTGGGAGTGGACGGGAGAAGTAGCGGGCGAAGAGGACTGTCTTTGTGCGGTGGCGAGGTCTATGCCTGGCGAGATGTGGATATAAGGTGGGTTGGGTGATAGTCGACGTGTGTGCATGCAAGGCCGCGTTTAGGATTAGGGAAAATAGGGGTGTAGAGGTTTTTGTCGTTGGTAGGTGAAATGAAGAGATGTTGGTCGATTTGTAGATTTACGAAAAAATGTATGGTTTAAGTGCGTATGTGGGTGCGAAGAAGATGGGAAGCCTGAGGTGTTGAAGATTGTTTCTGTTTTCGGGGGTGGGATGTAAATTTGAAGTTTTTTGTAGGATGTTTTACGTCTGGAGTATGATGTTGCGTGAGAAAAGGCTGCGGGAAGTGTGGAATGTTTGAAGTAATGTTCTTCTGCGTTCGGGTACGATGTCAGACGTGTCAGTGATATACGTCAATGTGACTGAATTTTATTACGTTACGTTATACGTTTGATGTATCTAAATACGTATCCAATTACGGAGTGTATTAAATTCGTTCGTTTCCATCGAACGTTTCTAGGTGCGGATATAAGAATTAGGAAGACAAGAGCAGCGTCTGAAGTGTGTCAAATTTGTCCTGTGCTGATATAATTGATTGAACCGTTCGAAGCGGAGCGGGAGTGGAATGAAGAACACTTTTATCCTTTTCGACATGCCATCGGAAGGATTAGTCGTCGGTGAAAAGCGTTGCGTTTAAAGTGTAACCCAACCCGGAAAGCCGGAGTTCGGCAAACTTTCGCTCTCGTTGCCTCTCTTGCTTTCCCACCCCTTCCAAACCCCGCTTGCAACCCCTGTGCAGTCCTCCTTATTGCTTTATCCCTTTGTTCCAGTTAAGTCGCTCGATAAACTGGCGTTCACGAATCGCTTTTTCTTCTCTCCTCTCTCTCTCTCTCTCGTCCCCAGACTCTGTGTTTTTCCGCACAGCTCTCTTAAATTCTGCAGTCGCTATACCCTTGCGACGGTCGTTTTGAATTTTCTTTGCTCGTTTACCTGAATTTTTAAAGGTCGCCTCCACTCGACCCTGTGGCTCCATAGCAGTTTTAAGCGACTTGCGCATTATCAAGCATCTTTAGATTTACGAGTAGAGTCGAATAAGAGTGTCAAAAAATGAATTAAATTGTCACTGCCAATAATGATAATTTCGTAAATAAAAGACTTGGACCTTGCCCAGTACCTTAAGCACGCTAAATTAAACAATTCTCTGAAAAACGTATATTAAAATATTTACAATTCTACCCCGCAGAGTCTGTTCTTTCCTCGCTCTTCTTCATAACTCCCTCAGTTCATTCACTAAATTTCTTAAATCCTGCCCCTTTTCCTCGCTTCCGTCTGCGGGCCGAATCCTTTGTTTCCGCGGCGATCGTTTCGCGAATTGCACGTAAACCGGCTATTTTGTTTAAGGGTGGGACGGCATGCCACCAAAAGCTCGTCCATCATCCACCCTCCCCCCACGCGAATTTTCCTGCCTCACCCCCACATCGCTGTCGCTTTACGAGGACGTTTATTCCGCGCCCGAGCATTATTCATTATAACGTCCAATTGCCGTTGCCGTTGCGAAATTCATAACGTATTTAAATTGAAAAAAAAAAAAAAAAGGTTAATGCCGCGGACGCGCCGACAATTGGGAGCATCCCCGTGCGATTATGTTGTCGATGTACATTGCTGGTAATGCGGACGTGGTTTCGGCGGCCCGATGTGGATGGCGCTGATGATGAACGTTGTTCCTGCGGAACGGTGACTTACGACACTGGGAATTGCGATACTGATGATATCGGCTCATTACGAAAGTGGTATAATTGTCGGTCGAAAGTTCGCGAAATGTTGTTGTTGTTGTTGTATTGTAATTTAAGGGGGAAATAAGAGGGGTTAAATTTCGTAATTATTTATGCTATGATCATTGGAGCTGTTTTTGGGAAATAGTCGGAGATGTAAGAATTATTCAGCGGCGTTGACGAACATTTTCACGTCTTCCCGAGGAACGATCCTGGTATTTATAGAATTATGAATCTGGCAATGCAAATGGGACGGGGAGTATATCCGTGAACGTAGGGTGGGAACGGTTTTTATGATAAAGTGAGTTGTTTATGAAGCGGGATCGATCTAGAAATTCATGAACTTTGAAATCCGCAAGATTTAACGGGGTCTAAATTCGGTAGAATCACAAATCCCTACATACATCCGCCGTCGGCTCACCCCGGGCCCCGATCTCACGGACTTACAAATTCAAATCCGTCGAAAATCTGAAAAATTCATCCGCCGCGAAATTCGCAGTTTTAGCGATCCGCACGGATCTCCATATCTCCGAATGAAAGGATCTTGCCGCCTCGCTAATTAAACTACTACGGGAAATCTCGAAACGTCCGCCTCTCACAAAACGTTTACTCGCTCTTAATGACGTCGAACTTCAACGACTCGCCCGACCTTCGCACCTCGCGCCCCGGGCGCATTTTCATTCATTTACAAATTTACCTTCTCGCGGGGCGTCGAAAACTCTCTCATCTCAAAAGCATCACAGTCCCTTCTCTCCAAGAATCTCAACCCTCCCGCCCTGCCTTCAGCTTCGCCCTGCGAACTGCGAACTGCGACACTTATTAACTGTCCACTTCCGTTTCGTATTCATTGTTCCCCGGAGGGCAAGGGGTCGGCGCCTAAACCTAATAAAGCTCATATCTCGTCGCTTCCTGTTCCCTCGTCATCTACCCCCCACCCTCCCTCCACACCCCGGCTCCGACAACGAGTGCGCGAGCGTTTTGCAGATACGCGGCTAACTCGATTTTCCCCGGAAATTTTGCCCGACGAGAATCGCATATTATTTCGAGGCGGACTCGCCCGGCGAACCCCTTATCTTCCGCACGGTTCCGCACGGTTCCGCTTCCCTGACTGTCATTTTCGCCACTTTCAGCCGGCCGTCACACCCACCCCCCTGCAGGCCGACCCCACTGTCGCTTTTGTTTTCGAGGCCTTCGAGTGTGCTCTCGTTCAAATTGCGCAGGCAGCTTTCGGTTTCCTGTGCGATTATGCGCTCGTTTGCTGCTTTCCGATTTGTCTAGGCCAGTCTTTGTGTTAGCTGATTTTTGTGTTAGGCAGAAATGAAAGATACGGGATTCGATAGGAATCGATGTGATTATGTGGTAGGGTGTGCGTGCGTCGCGATTGGAACTTGTGTGTGTTTTATTTCAGCGATTAGATTAGTGCGCGGCAAAAATTGAAGGGTTGATTGGTTGAATGTATGAAGGGGAGTGCGTTGTGGGGTGTTAGTCTTTATGTCGCACTTCTGTTTGCGTAAAACGATTTTCTGCTCGCGTGTTTGAGTTAAGTATATTTTATGGAATCTGTTTTATGCACACAATACTCCGAATTCTGTTGTCTGGCATGAATTAAGAAATAGCAATAAGAAGTAAGGTAAATTCGAGCTTGACTCTGTGAGGCCCGGCAACGTTTGAATGATTGGAACATAATAATACTGTTATTTTATTCTATTTCATCTCATCATCCGGTTGCACCATCATTTTATCTTTCTGTATTTTTTTTGTCACGCAAGGTTACTTTAGGTTACATTACGTCACTTATTCTGAAGACAATTATTGCTTAAATTTGTGTCCTCCCGTCAATAATAAATAACAATAATAAAAAAAAAAAATTGTCCACAAACATCTCGACACACTAAAGCTCCGTACCCTACTAACACCACTGACAACGATTCCACGGCTAAATATTCCATTCATACCACTGATGTTCGATTTCGATTCGATTCTGTCGGACAAAAGGTCGAATTTTTGCTATCCGATTTTTCGAAGAATCGATTCTTCCAAGAGAATCTCGAACGACTCGCAATTCATACTGGCGACGCTAAAAACACTATCGACATACCGAGCCCGACGGCCGCAAATGTGCGCGCAAATGATCGTTCAACATCGTCCGAGTGCCGTGCGGGCGTTTGAACAATTACAGGGTGTAACGAAGTCATCCAACTTTCCCACGTAAATCAGACTGCGCCCGGCGTCCGTCGCTGTAACATTGCAAAATCATCCCGCGGCAGTCGGTGGACAGCGGTGTGTTCCAGTGCATGGTGCGAGCCAGTCGAGTGCTACTTGGCCGGAAGCCGTGAATAATTCTCGGTAGGAAGCCGGCGCTGCCTTAATAGCGTAGCAATTATTCCGCGCGCATATAGACACAGAAACGGAGAAAGAGCGGGGAAAAAGAAGGAGGGGGGATCGAGTCGAATGCGGACTTGAAATTTTAACGAACGCGTCGCCCTGCCCTCTCAATCCTCATCCTTCGTTTTTTTTTACGTCCAATTTTTTTTGTCGTCTTACTGCTTATTTTCGTACTCCGTTCCTTCTTTTTTTTTGCGAGCGACACGGAGGGTGGTGTGCGTTACTATCTACGTTTGATGCTCGCAGGCTGTGACTCGGAATCGGCGGGAGTAGCAGGCGAACCACCGAAACGTGCTTCGAATTCGTCGGGAAGATTCATTTACGATCTGTTCGAGTGATAAGAATTTAATGGCGAATTAACATAAGCCGGAACGGCAGCGTTCGCTGAGATCTTTCTTGGGATGAGAGGATGAGGACGGGGGTGGGTGCGGAGGGGTGTTATCGAACTGCCTTCTTAACTTTCGCGAGGGATCAAAGGCGAGGTAGGCGAGGCTGAAATTTCGCGCATGTTTGGAATAAATATTACTTTCGCGCGCGAGAAATTTCTCGCTTCGAATTCGTGCTACGCTCATGTATCTACTACAGTGACGCGCTTTGCAATTTGTATTATTATATGTCGCCGTGCTCGGGTCACCTAAGGGCACGCGTATTGTAACAAATAATCCACAGATTATTTCGTTTTACAAGTACACGCGCTAAATTACGTTTCATTGAAAATGCAATATTGTAGACGGCGCACTTTTCTTGTTTTCTATGCAATCTCTTGTGCCGCTGGGCCGTAACTCGTAAGGCGCAAAGTTCTTCGCACATATTTTTTGAGAAGAAAGCGCGGCCAGTCGTGGGAAGGCGGGACGCTTTGATATTCGCCGCCACCAATCTTAATTATCAATGATTTGGCCAACGAAGTACGCGAGAACGAGTTTCTCAAGTAATTTTTGCGAGTGTAGAGCTCGCTCGAGAGAGTGCGCATTGCCGGGGGTGAGAAACTTCTTCATGCCTCTTCCTTTGTCCCTTTCTTACCGTTTTACAAATTTGCCTTATCCCATTCTCTCTCTCTCTTTCTCGTACTGGTTTAATTGGGAATCATTAATTCTGACCCATTTCGGTGTTTCGGATGTTAACGCGTGCTTACGAGATGATGGTGGAAGATTGAAAATGTATCTGGAAATGCATAAAAATGATACAGTTAAAAATAAGGAAATTGAAATAATTACAAGTTCACAAAAGTAAACTACTGTGTAAGTTCCAGATGAATAGACCTGAATTAATCTATACATCGGTATGTCTATGTGCCTAAAAATGTTCATGTCAACACTTATTAACACATTAATTTTCAGCGACGCTAAAATTGACGGAGACTGACAGAAAGCAAGAATAAACGAGAATTTAAGCGTAACAGACCTGCCGTGCCAATTTTAAAGCACGTAGCATTTTCATCATTTCAGCATTATCAACGTATTTATTCCCATTCTTTTCCCTCCGACTCTTCTGGTTTCTTTTTTTTCTCGGTTCCCGACGTCTGACTTCGAGAACGGCGCGGCACGAGAAAAACGACCAAAAATAGAGATAAAATAAAGGTGCGCGGCGGTGAGTAGTTGGGCACTCAAAGCAAAGACAGGGTAACCAGCCCGAGGATATGTACCTCGAGTACCTAGCACCTTCTCGTTCTGTTGACACAATTAAGAGCTACACGCTTGGTCAGTGCTTTCTCACTCGGCGCGAGCGGCGAGAGCGCGGTCGGTGGGTGTGAAATTTAAATTATCGACGGCGAGATTTAATGTCGACCGTGCCGCAGGTGAAAACTTCCCTTCTGTTGCGTCAACGAAAAATTAATTATTCGTTTGAAGCGAGGTAACGTGATTGACGACGCGGAGCAAATGGACACCGAACGACAACAGAAAATTAATGTCGACTGCATTGTTACGAACAAATTAAACGCGTCTGAAAAGTGGGCAGATTTTTGTGCGTACGAAACATTGAACCGATGAAGACCGAACGACTCGATCAATACAAATGATAGAGACATAATCAGGTTTCAATATCAGATAGAAGGACGAATTGGTGAAAATTGAGAGAGTATCTAGATTATAATAGATTCTCAATCATCATGACTACTTTTTCGGTATACGATAATAGAGTATACGTAATTTCAGTAATCAACGTGTTAGAACAGATCAAAGGGGTAAAATCGGGACAATGAATTTTGCCAATTTTCCACGGCGTGCGCGGAGGTAGAAATTGATGAAAGCTGAGAAAGTTAGTGCGAAATGGAAACGGTAGAGAGTCATAATGTGGACAAACGGTAACCAAGCCCGAGGCACGTTACGCGGACTTACACCCTCGTGGTATTGACACAATTAACGGAACTGGCGCGAGTAATCAGTCGGCTCTCCTTCGTTTCAGAACGACAGGGAGACAGCCAGAAAGAGAGAAAGAGAGAGAGAGAGAGAAGGGGAGAAAGACATGGTGAGAGAGAAACGGAGCCAATTAGCGAGTCAAATAAAGTCGATGATTTGCCACCCCGCCAATTAGTTGCTCGCAGAAAATAATGAACGAGTACAAAGATTTTCCTCTTCCTGTTATTCTTCGCAGTTTTCTCAAGTCGATTCTGGAATGTGATGAGAAAACTCGAGACGGAAGATGAGACGAGTTACGGAAACTGAATGTGGGATTTAGAATTGTGTACTATGTACACTGCGACGTTTTAGTACAGTATACTGTATAGTATTCATGGTAGCATGTTTCAATAGTATTATCACTATCAATTATACTTTGTTAAAGTGGTTAAACTTGTTTCTGTTTACAATCTAATATTTTATTTATAGTAGGTATGTTACTTATTTATTTACTTATTTATCTATCTTTTTCGCTTACTCATCTAGTCGTTTTACTTTTTATTGCTCTCTCTTGTTTTTTGTTATCATCAGCCTCTATTTGTGATTGTTATTATGTTTTACCTTACATATGTATGTCTCCTTTTATAGCTATTATCTCTGTACACACTGGGATTTTCCCGTTAAACTGAATTACACTAAATTAAAAAATTAATAAATCAAAAAATTAAATGAAGCTCACTGAATTTTAACTATGCATCGATACACATACTTCTTGAACCACTCTCGTGGTCTCGAACTTTGCATCAGTCTCATTCCTGGCTCTTCGTCGACGAACAGATGTAGCAGACTGGTGCTATTAGTCCGACGAATTCATTTCCACTTTTATCATGATTTTCCGTTCCACGCTCCCTCCCGTCCGAGCGCTCGCGATTCTAAGCGACGAGCGGAGTGCCGCGAATACGACGTTTTAACCTTTGCAAGCCCGGAAACTGGAAAGTTGTTAGCGGGTCTAAAATTATTGCGCGATTAACTCTCGCGAACGTGCGAACTCGCTCGTAACGCAATTACGTAACTGCGCTTTGCTAGGATATAAAGTGAGAAGGGAATAGATGGGAATAGACGGGCATGGAGCGAGAGGAGAGTAGACGCGCCTCAAGACGGACAGAGAGGGCAGATAGACGTTAGGTAGGAAAGGGAAGACCTTCGGGCTGTTCGTAGTTTCGATTGTCAGTTTGAGCGGTCTTCTCAATGATCGATCGTTACATGCTTCGGAGTACTTCGCCCTCGATTTACTTCTCTCATCGCATGCGCCGGCCGCCATTTTATTGTCCCGATCTCGCTGAATAACGAAATGCTGATTCCTCGTTTGCGGAGCTTATCAGTGAAGTCGGTTTTCACGCTTTTCTGCTGCTTCTCTGTTTTCGTACGTGTTAGTCTTTTCCTGTTCACTCCATTTCTCATTGTACTCGACACTGTCCGCAGCTCGATACCTTCCATTTCATTATTCTGATTCATGAGCGTCCAGATGCGCCGACTTCGAAATCCGTGCACTTCCAATCAGGTCCGCTGATGTTTTCTTATTTTTTTTTCGCCGCTTCCAATAAAGAAATGCCAAATTCTTCTTCCGCTATCGTCGCCCGCCAACTTTCTCATTCTCGCTGACAATGTCGCCGGCCTTAAATCAGTCGCGAGTCTCCGCGGCGTCGTTCCTGGGGTTAGTTTATGATCGCGGAACGGTGAATTATCGTCGGCGGTCGTGTTAAACAAAGGAAAATCGTCGTTATTAATGGTCATCGGGACTCGGCCAACGACGTGCCGATTCGCGGTAACGACACTCGATGCCGGCTTACAAATGGCGCCTATTATTCTTTGGTATGTATTACGATCGCACTCTACTTGCCGCCGCAACATTCCTCGCGCGCGGATTTACATGCAGCGGACAAAATATAATATATCGCGTCTTTTTGCCTATCCGGCCCGCGCGGAATCAGGTTTCGGGATATTATTTGCGTGGAAGGAAGAATTTATTATTTCACGCGAATTTAAGTACGTCCCCACTCTCTTCCGATACAGACGCCAAGAATCGAATTGTTTCTCTCGCAGAAAATTGAACGAACCGACTACTTCACGTCAAACGAACGTTGTCCTGCAAAAAGTGACGCAGAACTCAGGAGTGACCTTTTTCCGACAGACCGAAAAAACTGCCGATCATCTCGCAGCAGCGGAAAGTGTATACGCGTCGAAGATTTTTCCGCGAAATCAATTACCGCGCGTCCTTCGTCGGCGCGCGCACAAAAACTTGGTACCTATTTACGGGGACCAATTACGGTCCACGAATACGTCTCCATCGTCCGCCGCACTAATGGCACGAAATCCCGTTAAATTTCGAAACTACCTCGCCACCCCCCCAACCCCCAAAATCCAACTTCCAGCCGACGAATCCAGCTCGCACGCCTGCAGCAAGTTGCGTCGCAATCGACGCGTAACGATACCATTGATTACGCGGCTCGCACAGAAGCCGCTCATTTTTTTTCTCTCCACCCCCTCCCCCGCCGAAACCGCACACGTCCTCCCACTCTTTCGAATTTTTCGATCTCTCTCCCGTTTTTTTCGCGTTGCACTTTTTTTTTCCTGGTCCAACCCTCCGACCGCCGCTTCAATATTCCCTGTATGCCGGCCGCGTATTAAGGGACGGGAAATTGGCGTCATTAATGGCCATCGAGCTATCAACCCGCGTTCCCGTATAACTGCGACTCGATTTCCGGGCATAAATACTAGATATTATTATCTACCGGCGATACGCGATCGTTCTCTCCCCGATACACCCCCCTCCTCCCCCTTTTCCGGCCTTTTATCCTGGACATTCGTCCCGATGATACCGCCAGCCCGTGCGCTCGAGCCGACTGTCGCGCTTTTTAAACGGTCCGTCCCGATTGCCGTTTTTTAACCGGTCGGGCATGACTTTTTCAAACGATCGATGTTGAACCGAAATTACATTGAGATTCGCGGTTTCTCGGGATCTTTGTTTCGAGCGTTGTTAGGAGATGTGCTTGTTCGAAATAGTGACGATTTCAATTTTTCATTTGTGATAAAGGTTAAGGCATGGTGTGTACCGTATGTGATTTTTTTAACGATTGAATTTTGTAAGCACGCGATGACGATTTCGTGGAGAGTTGAAGAATTTAAAAGGGTAGATTATGTGTGGGTATTGTGATGTGTTGGTAGGAGGTATAGGTACTTGTTCGAAATAGTGACGATTTAAATTTTTCATTTGTGATAAAGGTTAACGCATGATGTATACCGTATGTGATTTTTTTAACGATCGATTTTTCTGAGCACGCGACGACGAAAAGTTGAAAGCTGCGCATTACGGTCAACGCGAGTGCATTATCAGGATACGCTCGTACGGTCGCGCTAAATATTCCATTAATAAAGATTACACGCCGACATAAGAATAATCCGATATAAACACGCGCATTTCGTATTATTATCACAACATACATACAATATATCCCTTCCCATACCATAAACTGTACGTTACACACATTACATTTCACGCTCCCACCAGTGCACAGATCCGAGCGTCACATACCCCAGGACATAAAACGCAGCGCATAAATACTTCCACGTAACAAAGCCGAAGCTCAATTCAAGCTCGCCGCCGTGTACTTAATTCGGAAAATATGTGCTCCGTTAAAGCAACCCTTCGACGGTCCCTTGGCAGACGATAAAATTACCTTCCAACGAGGCGTCACACACGTGGCACCGGCAAAAAAACATCGTCAGCTCGTCGTTATTTCATCGCCCGTCGCTCGCGCTCAATAGAAAGCACGTCCCACCCACTTTCTCTTTCTCCTTCACCCCGTCGCAGCCACCGGCGCGGCGTCCCATTTTTTTTTACCAACCTCCCCACCGCCTGTACAGTTCTCTGCAGCGACGAACAGACACCGAGCCCGACGTCTGAACAAATACCTCCGGCTCCGATGTTTATCGTTATTATCGCCGCCCGTTTACTGGCGAGAAAGTCTCGCCCGAATGTAGAGTGTGAGATCGTGCAAAACTTGAAAGTCGGTGGCGGGTCGAGTTCATGTACGTATGTGTGGCGGATAATGAGTGACTCAGCAGTTGTGGACTGTGGATTTTGTTAGTGTGAATTTTAGTAATTCTTTGATGTGCAATGTTTTAGATTGAATACGACGTTTTTATTTCGAGGTAGACTGTAGAGTTCAGAGTTCGGATCGGTAGGATGTGAAATTTGCGAATTGATTCGCACGAAAATCACGTTTAATAGTATACACCTGCGGGAATCGGATAGAACTCGGCGAGCGCTCGTTGGAAACAGAAAATATTCTACCTCTGTCAAAGGGACAAGAGAGGCAAACATATCAAATGGCAACGCGAAAGAAAGGCCGCGTCATATGGGGGAGAGGTAAAAGTCGGCAGCACAAAGGAGCAAGAAGCGCGTCGGGAAAACCATGAAATGGGTCCAGATAAGATACACAACGTCGAAACAATACGCGGAGTCAAGGGTGGAGGCGAAAGTCTAGAGAAAGAAAGAGCGTGACGAAGGGGAGCAAGGATGAAAATTAAGAAAGACCATTTCTCTCCATTCGTAATACCGAGAACACAATTTTCAAATATAGATAGCTCCAAAAAAAAAACACTCTTATTCCTTCCATTCCACCGAACAATTTATAAAAATCAAATAATTTATTTCCTAAGTCCCATTCGAAATATGACTCGTAAGGAGGAATGGGACAGGCAATCTGGTCAAAAGTTAATGCCACATAGCAAAAAGGAATACATATTTACAAATGTGGATAATGTAGTGCATGTTTAATATGGACAAATGGATGATTAATATGTAGTTGGTGTTACGAAAGATTGACTTCCCGTTTAAAATCACTTCTACGGTCAAAATTACCATTATTCGGCAACACAACGCAGAATTTTTTATATTGACTGTACAACTGCTGCATCTGATGACAAAGGAGCTTTCAATTGCGAATAAATTATTTTCTTCTAAACTATGTAGTAGGGAATTCTAAAATTTGGTATGCTCCTTCATTACATTCAAATACATAATCCCTCGAAATTGCAAGAAATTCTGCGATTTTCTTATGTGTGTCCAATTCCTCCTTAACTGCCAACTACTGCTTAAACTTACAATCAAGCACGTCACCTAAACGCCATTTCACAAGCATGGTGCCAATAAACAAACATTTCACTACCATCCCGCCGTATGAAACATAAAACTAGATCATCGCACTTGTCAGTTCCCATTTCACAGGACACACATCCCGCTCGCCCACGATCGAGCAGGAAAAGAAGCCGAGAAGAATATTGTACGGCTCGAGCAAGAAGGCAGAGCCTCGGAATTCCGAGGCTGGAGTCAATTCGATAAGCGCGGCTCCGTCGTCATCCAAGCTGTCTCGCCGTAAGCATCCGGAGGCTTCGCGGCGGTAAACGTTGAAACGCAGACGCCGGACGTTATTCAATTTCGCATTCATTACGCGGAAAGACAACGACGGTGTTTCGCGATCGCTGCGGGCGCTCGTGGTTCGTTAAATCCTCCTCGTCGGTTTCGGCGCACAAATAGAAACACTGACGCGCGCGTACGTACAAACAACCGACCTGCACAGCCATGAGGCGCGTGTAAATGTCTGCGAAATTGCATAGACGCGCGCGCGTGTTTATCTTATGCACGCGTGAAGGAATCGTGAGCAGATGTGGATGCGTGAAAGTATGCGAGTGTGTATAATGTAGGTGGGGGGGGGTGTGAAAATATAGGGGAGATGTATGTATTTGTGGGGGAAGGGTGAGGAAATGTGGATTTGTGTAAGTGTGACGGATACGTGTGTGTGCGGTTACATGAGTGTGGGTGTAAATAGATGCGCGGTAGGGTGTGTTTATTTAAAGGTACGTATTATGCGACTGGAGTGTTAGAAGTAAACGTACATTTACGCGTAAGCCGACACGATGTTAAGATAACGCCATAAATTGAACGTCAATCGTGCGTCACGAAGTTAAGAAACGTCATGCCAAACCTAGCTCCATCCAACAGCTTCGCCAAACACACGAAATAAAATCCGCAGATTCACACACCCCTACGTCACATCCTCAACAAACGTTCAGAGCTCTTCGCAGAATTCCGTGACTGAGAAAAAGTCACAATCGAATGCCGAGCCGAAAAAATGATTCGCACCAGCCTCGCGCGCAGCCACATAATCCCGACGTCTAAAATTGTATCGCGTCCCTCAGCCCACGCTCTAATTCTCGTCCGTCCCGATTCTACAGTCAAAAACGAGAAAGGATTTCCACTGCGCGCACGCCGTCTGTCCTCGTCCGACATCCATCTTTGATCGCATTCGAACGCTTAATGGCACCGGATTCCTTTGCCTGCTCGGGTTACGCTTAACGTTCGCATCCTTTCTCCCACCCCCCTCCCCCTCCCCCACCACCCTCCCGATTCTTTCTACCCCGTAAGGATGTCCCCGTTTGTCCCGAACGAGTATTTAATCGCTTCGAAGCGGATTCTTTCATCCGCGACGCCTTTTCTTCTTCGACAGAAAGCCTTCTCTCCTCGGACATTTTTCTCTCTCTCTCTCTCTTTCGTTCTATACATTCCTGACTCGTTGCCTTCTTCAGGACCTCGCCCTCTCTCTCTTTCTTTCGCTCGTGCGCGAGGCCGTGCTGCTTCGCACGATTTGTCGGCATTTATTTCGCGGTATAAAGCCGTTCTCGCGGTCCCGTCCTCGCATTTAACTCTTTAATCGCGCGAATTTTTACCATATAGCTCCGCACATCTTCAACCCGCGCGCGCGCGTTTTGTCGTTCGCTCTCTTTTCAACGCTTCCCGCGCCAGTTTTCTTTTGTGCGACTCGCTCGCTGGCGCGCACAACGCCGCGGCCGCCTGCGGATTTAATTAGCGACGCACGCGGATTGGTTCGTGGAAGTTTGTAAGCGCTTTGTCGGGCGAGCGCGCGCGCGCTGCTGCGCGAGAAGCGCCGGAATTTTTGTGGGCGGTTTTGTGGATTTGGGAAATTTTGAAGGAGAGCAGGAAGTTAATACTAACTGTACCAGGCGCAGACAAGTGTCAGGATTTAAACCGCGGTTGTACATTGATTATTTTATTATAATTTAAAAGTTTGATCGTATACGAAATGGACACTGTTTTTCGAAAGTGATTGTCGATTTGTTGTAGGAAATAAAGCGTAATATTTTTTTCTTATTTTATTTATTTTTTCCTGCTTGTACTTCTTATCTATTGTTGTAATTGCGCGTTTGTTTGACTAGGTAAAGTTTGTCAGTGTATATAGGGACTTGTAATGTTAATTGCGCGCTATCCCGTGTGCAATAAATAATAATAATATCATTTTTAAATTATAATAATATAATCAATGTAGAACTACACATTAAATTCCGACCCGGTAAGCGACGATGAGTTACAGACGTGTCAATGTAAAACGAAAAGTATTCAAATTCAAATTCCTCCACAATAAAAAATACAGTCTTCACCATACCCCAGCGAACTCCACAACACGGCAGCCTAAAATATCCAAAAACTCCGTATCCCGAACGCCGCTACTTCCGCGCACGTCACAGTCGAGACAGGCAAAAAATCATCCAGCGCACACGCGTCGACACCGAAAATCAGGCGGGCGCCCCGCGAAATTCGCATGCCGACCATCAAATTTGCAGACGCCACAACAGCTCGCGACAACCCCTATCACCGTGCGCTCAGCTTCCACAACCCTACGCAAGCGTAACTACCCTATATCGTCCGGCAACAATCGGCAAACAAAGCCAGTGCGCGCGCGTTCGGATTTTCGCGACCGCATTTTCGCTCGCTAATTAATTGCCTGCCAGATTTGGCCCAATTATCATTGGGCCGTCGGTTCGCGCGGACAGAAAGTCCTTGGCTGGCCGGCGGCGGTGGGCTGGCCAGATAAAATCAGTAATCCGGAAGCGAGCAATGATTACCGGCCGGTGATTTACGCTGGATTGTTATCTTGCGGAGGGTTTATGGAGGGCGAATTTTGGTTCGAGGGGTGAAGGAGTGGGGGGTGGTGTGTTTCACGCACACAGACGTGGCGTGTTGGCCCTCTGATTTCGGAAGGATACCCGGAAACTGCTGTCACGTCACGTCACGTCACGTCGCTTCGCGTCGGAACGTAGCAGTCTGACTTATGCAGCGCCTTTACTACTTACGGATGCGCGGCGCACTTCGAATAATAAAGCGTAATCTTTCATGCGTGCCAATTGGCGTTGCCGCGTGTAACTGTCGAGCGAGACTCCTCTGATGCTTTGTCTGACGTGTGCGATATAATTCGTGTGTGAGCATATGAATTGCGTGACGGTTAACAGTTTTGTTGAGGCGTGACTCGAATGCAGCGTTCGTCAGTCTACTTTCCTGTGATTTAATACGTGGAGTGTGGTTGTGTAAGTAGAGCTGCGTCAAGTGTAGCGAAAGATAGAATTAAAAAACTGAGTTTTGATGTAAACGTGTATTTATTACAGGTTCACCGCATTCGTCTAATCAAGCGTCCATTCGACACGTATCGAGAACTCCAATTAATCCTCCCTTCCCGCGTTCACTTTACCCGGCCGATGTACATACTCAGCAACGGCCTCACCTGGTGCGCACAATTTTTCCAATTGACAGCGACACGCTTATAAAAGGAAAACGGAAAAAAAGCGTGCGCGCGCGCACGTATCTCGTATTTAGTCGTTGGAGCGGGCAAATTTTTATCCCGACGAACACGATTTCTCTGCCGCCGTGACGTGCGGCACTGTTTTCAGAACCGTCCAGTTTCACATGGTAAATCGTTTTATTCTCGAAATAATGAGTCAGCAGCAATGATCGCGCGACAACAGGTCAAATTGATTTTATTATATTTTCTGACTCGTCACGCACGCTTGATTCCTTCAACCGCAGAATTTGCACCAGTTCACGCCGTCCGTTCCTCCGGCCGGATTATGTTGCTCCGAAGGATTTCATTCGCCCGGTTAATTGAACCCGTGATTATCGCGTCTAATCAACCGTTCGCTTCACGTGTGTCGCCAGCATTTAATTCTCGTTTCTCATTCGTATTAGACCATTCGTCCGTTCCGCGCGCGATTTTTCCCGAATCCGTCGGGCGCAACCCAATCATCCCATTTTCGCTTAATCAGAACTGCCTTT
Organism: Priocnemis perturbator; assembly: GCA_963942575.1. NCBI lineage: Eukaryota > Metazoa > Arthropoda > Insecta > Hymenoptera > Pompilidae > Priocnemis > Priocnemis perturbator. Next base: position 1,959,669 of record OZ012654.1, read on the forward strand.
CACACACTTTATTCCAGCTCGGACGTTCTACGCGCATGTCAAGGTAATCAGTTCCGTTCTCAATCCTTCTAACACTCTTATTGAAATTTTGAAATTGTATTAATAATTTTATCTTTTTTTTTTCAAATATAAAGTAGAACGCAATCGGTTACGTTCTCAATCCTCTTGAAACTCTGATTTAAATATTTAAATTGTATTAATAATTTTATATTTTTCTTTCCAAATATAAAGTAGAACGCAGCATTCATTAGTATATGAAATTTGTTGCTACACAGGATACGACTCCTTTCAAGGAAGACGCCGATTTCATTGAACACAAATCCCGTGTCTGAAGGGACGGAAAGAAAGGGGAGATATTCAAATCTCACACACGTTTGCCCTCGCATGCACTCTGCTACGTGCGCGGCCCGACATCGATGTGAATGCGCGTGTAAAACGTACGTGTATCGCGAAACTTGTCCCCAGGAGGAATAAGAGGCGAGCTGCGAGTGCTACAGGGCCATTGTCCCAAGAATGGAAACCGACCCTCGTCCCACAAACACCAAGGACCCGTTCTCACTTATACGGGGTGGCCGAGAATCATTACGCCGCGGGAGGAAGCGGAATAATGCGGCTTCAAGAAAATGAGGTAAAAATGAATACGCGCGACGGGCTTCTTAATGCGACTCATTCTTGGAACGAAATATCAAGATCGTTGATGCCGTTCGACTGCGCTCCAAGGTTCTACTTTACTTTTTTCAAAAAAGCGTCGTACAAGTATTTTATTAATTATTTACAAATGTAGCTTTCCTCGAGAATACTCCTTGAATCGTCCTTTAAGCCCAGAACGATACTTTGCGCCGAATTGCATTTCGAATGAACGCTCGAGAACCAGGTGTCATATGACAAATATTTTTCCCTGCGCATAAGCCAATAAGCTACCTAAACGTTCTCGTCGAAAGTGGCCAGCTGCAATAATCTCGACGCGCCGGTCGATTAAGACCCTGTTCGCAGTTATCATCGACACCACTACGAATCGAGGAAACAGCCGTCATCAGACAACGCCTGCCTTCTTTCCCACCCCGTACATCGATTCCCAGCGACGGCCAGGCACGCGTGTACTAATGATACTAGGCACGGCTTGAGGATGACATTAAGCAGCAAGTGCAGCGGAGTGTGCATTGTCATTCCCGCTGAATGTCGTCGTCGGCGGTTATATGTACGGCCGTATACTCTTCTCACCCCCTTTCATCCCCTCCACACCCTCTTGCCGACCCTTTTTCCCTGTCCAACCCTCGCCATCTTCCGTGGCCTGGATCGCTCCCTCCGTTTTCCTTTTTTTTCACCCCCTCCCTCCCTCTCGCTTTTGTTGCTCTCTTTCCTTCGCTAACATTGTTTTTCCTTCTCCCTCTCTCCAGCCGACATTGTTTGCCTTCTTCCGGTAATGCCTTCTTCCGCGGAGCGCTGTCCTTTTTTTCTCTCTCTTTCTCTCTCTGCTTTATGCACTACCTTCTCTTCCATTTCGGTGGCATCGCACTCTGGACGTTCGATTCCGTCTCTTTCTGTCCTTCGGCTTGCTCGGTCTCTTTGCCTCGCTTTGTGTCTTGAGCGAGTCGCGCGCGTTGTCGTGAATTGCACGTGAAATCGCGGGGTAAAAATGACTTAAGGTATTACTAGCGCTGAATCACTTTACTTAAACTTTTTTTTTAACCAGACTTAAATTGACGATTTTTAAAAAATAACAATTTTTTTTCTAAAAATCAGCTTGATCCACCGTCTAGAACTCGAGTTATTAGCAATTAAAGTTTAGCGTTTTCTCCATGTTTTTAAGATTATTTGTAACTATTATTAATTCATTTTATCCCTTTATAGTTAAAATTTCGTCGCCCCTGAGGAGGACCAGATATACTGGTTGAAACGTTGGGCTTTTCTATTTAAATTAACTTTTGTTTCATCTAGACCGTAAGTAACGCCACTTTCTTAATAAGTACAAATAACTACATAACTACATATTTGTGACATTATCTAACATCTAACATTTGTAACTAACTACAAGACTATACCGGCAATACTAAAAAAAAAAAAAAAAAAAAATTCGGTTTCTCCCGTATATCTAATTGTAAACTGAAAAAAAAAACAATACTTTCCACCCAAACTTCTTCCCTCACCCACCACGCGCGCTCCCAAAATTCTCAGTCCTCATCGAAGAGCGCCACATACGCAATCGCGCGGTAAAAAAAGCAGCACACGTCTATAAGAATCACCTGATTACTGTTCTCCACCGCCCACGCGCCCCCTCTCCATCCGCCCACCCATTGTCCCGGCTATCTCGCTCCCCGCCAAGTCCCGTCCCATTTCCTTCTCCATCCATCCCCGTCCGCGAGGAGCACTCAGCCGTCATGCACAGATTTGTTTCGAATGCGGGCGCCGCGCATAGACAGGCGAGCGGATACAGGGCCCGCGATACTGGCGATGCACCGGCAGCACCGACGTTTCTAAACGCCCGCTCGTCCATTAAGTCTAATAACATTTCGATGAATGCGCCCGGCCGCCCCGGTTATTATTAGTTACGCATTTGCATAAACGCTCGAGTAATTATTATACGCGGTATAGTTATAATGAGGGGATGCACTTCCGCTGTCGTTGTTCCATCGTCCCGTTTCGAATCGTATACGCGCGTCTGTGTGTGTGTAGATGTTGTATATGCATCGCGCGCATATATCGCCCGAGGCCGTTTCGCAGAAAGTTTAGTCCGGCTATAACGTTATCATAATCGCTGACCGGCCACGGGGCTTCTGTAGGTGTACTGTAGGCGGGTCGTGATTATTATGCGATAGGTCAATGGACAATGGGCGCGCGGACTGGTAATCGCTTCTGTCCCGGATTTATTTTCTCGCCCGGCTCGATGTGTCGATGTTGGGCGCGATTTTTGTGGCCGATAGAGGGTGCGTTATTGTTTTGTGGAATTGTTGTGATTGTTGTGGAGAGAACGGACCGTCGAGAAGTGGCTTGTGTTTTAGATTTTTAAATTCTTGATAATTTCAGAATTATCTAGTACATAGTTCGCAAAACTATTAAGACTATTATGATGTGTCGATGTTGAGCGCGATTTTTGTACGCAATGGAGGGTGCGTTATGCTTTGTGGAATTTTGTCCTGTATCTTAGATTCTATTTTTGTATCTTAGATTCTGAAATTCTTGAAAATTTCAGAATTTCCTAGTACATAGTTCGCAAGACTTACAAGGTCTCTTATGGAGAAATTTGTTGTACAGCGAATATGAAAGATTCTGTCCCCTGTTACCGAATAATGGTCATTCTTACCGTAAACATGATTTCAAATGGAAAGTCAATCTTTCGTAGTAAGTACCAATTACATTTTCATCTTCCAACTGCCCACGTTAAGCATACACTACATCATCCGCATTTGTAAATGTATTCATAATTTTAGCAGTCAGTTATGTCAGTCGACAACGATTCACGTCACTCGATCTACTTCTCGGTCCGCGTATAAAAAGAAGGAACATAACGGTCAGCCTGAAAATGCTGGCCGTACGCTTTTCTTTTCGTCGCGCTGCCCGTATAGATTATGATGCGAGGTCGAAAGTCGACTTTATTGCCGGCCGGAAGAGATTGACTGCGAAACGAGCGGGTTCTCATTATGGCCTGGGCTTTAAGAGGCTTTAACCGTCTATTCGGCTTCCTCGGACGTCGCCTGACGAACGGCCGTGATCGAGCGAATTCAACTGACCGACGCGACGGCCATTTAATTCGACGCTCTCTAATTTCGCAGGAATCCAGTTCGTCCGTCGTCGCACGTCAAGGATAGATGAAATTGCGGATCTGTCGGAAATTTAAGCGCTCCGAGGCGCGCGGATAGGTGTGTGTTCGTCGGCGCGGTGAAATAGGTTAGGGTTTAGGACGTTAAAAATCGCAAACGTTCGGAGTTCAGAGGATGCGACAGTCGAAGCAGTTCGAATAACGTTCGAATTGTTGAACTGAAATAAATGGTAGCGTTGAAATTCGAATGAGATAATTTTAATACGTGAAAGTATGCGCCGCTCGACAATTTTCGAAGTTTACGAATTGTCAAATACGTTATTAAGCCGACGTTTCGTTTCAGTGAACGGCCGCACCAGCTCTCGATCTCGATTCTTGTTCAAGTTAATCGCCGCTGTGTTCGTGCAGTGCGATATCGTCGCTCAAATCGGCATACGTTAATTAAACCACTTCAAGCGCGCGGATTTTTATCGAATCGGCACGAAGGAAATGATCTACGCTGCCATTTTCAATTTCATGACTTGTAAATCTCGCGGAATCGAGCTCGCGGCGCGATATCTTTCTCGCGGCAATAAATTCCGCGCAAGATCGTTGGACCGTCGAGTCGTTCGGGAATTTTCAATCCGATCCAGTCGTAATTCGTTGATTTCCAAAATTGCAATGCGACGATTTATTCATAAACTGGTTAATCAAGAAGCTTCTAGCCCATTCTCCAATATTAACCCTTGGACACCCGACTGAAAAATGAGACAGGCAATCCCACGATTGGTCATTCTGGACCCTTCCTGCAGAACGGCAACCCGACATTTTACATTCATGAACATTTTATATGTCTAGATTTATCTGAGACAACCTCAAAGTCAATTCAACGCGTGCACGAAACACCAAAATTATTGTTATCATTATTAGATTTGTGTTATAGGTAACAATCTTGGAAATAAATGATGCGGAATTTGGTAAAAAATAGTTAGGTTGCTACGTCTAACCCATTCCATTTACAAAACACTGACGACCATGTCGCAAAAAATCATAATTTTGCTCGAAATAAGTTTTAAACAATTTATAAACAAATTGTCAAGGTCTAAAATACATTGCAACGTCGCTAAAATGTACGTAGGCAAAAATTTTAATTTTGCTCAAGAAATAGGTTGACGATCTTCAGGCGTCGGGTCAAATTGACCCATCGTGGGTATCCGAGGGTTAAAGCACACTCACGTAACTTCGTACGTAATATTCCATTCATTTTTGCTCTCACTGAAATTTTCCTCATCCTCACGACCCCTTGGCCGCCCTTGCGGTTAACTGTAGACTAGCTTAGACCATCAATCCCATGGGGGATGTTACTCTTCGACGAAAGAGTTCCCGCGAACCCACCACCCACCCCTTCCAATCCCTTTTCAACCCCTTCAACCACCCCTCCGCACTAGCGCGAATGTAAATTTCGGATAATTCAATTTTAAGCCGAGTATTAAGAGACTTCATTAAGCGCGGAACTTTTATTATTACCCGCGGGACCATTTGGCTTAATTAAGTTCTTACGAACAGAACAGAGCCGAGGATCGTGCGAATATCGATACTTTCGGAGACCCTGATTGTACCGTTCCGCGGAGTCGGCCGTTTTCAGTGTAAGTAAGTGATAGTAACGGAATACGCGATGGGCTACGAAATTCGTAACGCCTTCCGTACCTTACCGTTCAACGTCAACGAAAACATAGCATAACACACTCGTACGTCTCGCGAAATTAATAAAACCATTTTCACCCTCCGCGATATTCGACACATTTTCCACGGCACTCGGAAAGCACAGTCTAACGAACATAATCATAAACACTTCTTTAATCGCATTCAAAATCTGCAGCACAACTTTTACTTTTAGCCTAACTCAGCACCTTTGCTCTCGGCCCACTCACTACCTTCCACTACGGAACTAACAAGAGACGCTGCAGCGAGCATAATCATAAACAATCGTTCCATCTAATTAGAAATCCAGAGCACTACACACTCCCCCATTCGCTCCCCTATTACCTTACCAACATCCACCCACTTTTAACCCCAACACCGTTCATCCCCACTTCCACCACCCACCCCTTTCGCCGCGAACAGCGGAAATTTTAATTAACGACCCGTTTGATTCGATCGTATTTGCAGAGAGTGCATGCGAGACAGAGAGAGAGAGAGAGAGAGAATGAGCGTTGCCGAGATTTCGAAAGCGATAATTGGAGGGGCGCTGAGTTATATCAACTGAAACCCATCGGTGATCTTGACAGCGATAGCGTGCGCTCGAAAATTGACACAACCACCCCCCCCCCCCCCCCCCATCGTTGCACGTCGACAGAAACGGACGAGGAGGGAGCTAAAAGGCTAATGAGTAATTCCGCTCGCGATCCGACGATTCAGCCGCGCCCGCTGATGCTTTATTTACAACTCGATTACATTTTAAATGCGCTCGCTCGCCAGGCACGCGAACGGATTTTCGAAAAAGTACGGCACACTTTTTTCGGGACGTGGTCTCGCTGATTGCTTTCCGCGAGGAGACTTGCGGTGGCCGGTTAATTAGTTGTCCGCAGATGTCGGGCGCCGTGTCAGGGTGGTTTCCCGTGTGCTTCGATACGTTCGCGGATGGTGATTGGTGGGGCGTTGGGTTTGATGAATGGTTGGTAAGTTAGGATTGATCAAAATATGAATTTTTTTTTAGGGACGAGTAAGGGTAGGTGGGATAGTACGTGGCGCATACGTGGGTCGCAGGTTTCGAATGGAAGGTACGAGACTTGTGTCTGTAAGCCTTGGCACGTGTGAGTGAAAAAGTCTGTGACGCTTTGTCAGAATTTAATACTAACGGCGTTTTAGAAAGTTTCGCCTGTTACGAAATAGACGAATACTGTAGGAAATAATGCACAACTTGTAAATTATAATAAAGTAATCAATGTACAACTCCGAATTATATCAATTATAAATTAATTTCCTGTTAGATGTTTAATTATGATCACTGTCGAGGACGTATGTTAATGCACAAATTGTGCACTGATAAATGCTGATCGGATACAGGTTGAAGTGCGAACGATTTCACGGTCGAACAATTAGCGACCAGGTCAGCCCTCTGACGAACGGAAGGCTCGACGATTAGAAACGTTACGCTTAACTTAAATTGAATACGTATCTCATAATTGCTTCACTTTCCTCGCCCTACTTTCGAGCCCCTCGACACGTGTACCGAACATTTTCCATCCCTGACCCACTCCGAACCCCTGAAGGCACGCGAAGGGTCGAAGGGACAGATACGTCGATAGGATAATCGATGATTATCGTGCCGATAATTGATTCGCGAGTCGTGTCCCGGGCCGAAGGCTTCGCGTGCGAAAATAAACGTCGCGCAAGCTTTCCCTTTGTTTTTTTTTTCGCACACCCCCCGCGCGAGAACGCACGGTCGGAGGTCCCTCTAATCGGAGGGAATTTTTAAAAGCGCCCTTATCCGCTCGGATTTACCTTCCTCCCTCTTTCTCTATTACCTTCTTTCTTCTCTCTTGGTTTTTTTTTCCGACCCCTATCGATCGATCGATCGATTCGCGGCGGTTATGCGTCAGCATGGGTGTGAATAAAGGGACAGGGTGGAAAGTGAACGGTGTGTGTGTGTGTGTGTGTGTATGCAAGAGAGAGAGTGAAAGAGTGGAAGGGTGCCGATGAATATTCCGGAAACAGTTTGTCGTCCAGCTAATCACTTCCGCCCGAACGTTTTTCCATTTTCCTCCTTTTCGATGTTTTTCAATGGCAGGTCGGGCTTTTTCAATTTTTGCCCCCCCCCCCCCCCCCCCCCGCTCCGGCCAGCGATCGTTTCACGTTCTTGTAACCGGGAGATTGGTCATTTTTCCAACGTTCCTGTTCGGGAAACCGTCGGCGGACGGCTTTTGTGCTAATCGAATTAAGGTGGAGTCGGATTAGAATAGTAATATGTGCGTCTAGACATCCAGCGAAATTGCAAGCCAATTTTATTGCGAGTCTTGATTATCCTTTCTGGCAATCTACACCTCGATCACATATATAATGTGAAACATTTTTCATTTCTTCATGTTTTGCTTACGAGGCTATTGATTGAACAGGGGCCACGGATGTTTATTTCTTAATGTCGTTCGGTTTATTTTTATCGTGTGATATTGAGCGAGGCTTATTCGATTCTAATGGTGCGCAATTTGCTCGCAATTTGCTCGTGTACGACGGCATGTTGTTATCTGTTAATGTTAGTTCCCAATGCCAAATTGTTTCAGTAATTAACTTCGAAACAAATAAAGAAAGTATATAGTATGCATCTCCAAGAATTTTATCGGTTGGCAGTGTGTAACAGCTATCACACGTACACGTGCCTCACTACCTGAATGAACACCGTTTTACAAAAATATCCAGACAAACAGAATCGAACTGTCTCGAACCTTCGCCCAGCTTCGGCGTTCAGATCTCATCCGGACGGACCTTTATCGTAACGGCAAAAGAACCCAAGCAAAGTGGCGCAACGATTAAAAAGGGACGACCGCGCGGAAAGACAAAACGCTCGACGAGATACGAAAAGCAGAGAGTGAGAGAGAAACAATCGAGAAATCGAATTACCCCCCCCACGATCGCAATTCAATGCCCGCGCAATATTTTTACGAGCCAATTGCACCGCGGACGTTCTCAACTGAACGTTTCATTTTTATGCCCCTCCTGCCAATGACGCGCGCTATTTTTTTCACCCCCTCCCTCCCCCCATCGCCCTCTTTCTCACCCCCTTTCCATGCGCCGCACGCCGCCGGCAGGCAGTGTACATTAATTGACGTCGATGTAAATGCATGACTTATTGATCACGCTCGCTTGTCAATTTTCATTAAGCCCGCCTCTAATTTACTATCCTCCCCCCACCCCACCCCACCCTTCCTTTTTCGCGCCGCTACGAACCAGTACGGATGTCGGACCGGTGATCGAGTCGCAAAAAAAAAAAAAAAAATAGCGTACCTGTTGGACACTGCCTTCGCGCGAGGCAGGTCATGTTCGAATAAAAAAAAATGAAAAAGAAATGAAAAAAAAGGACGGAACGGAGAGGTGTCGCTTATTTATCTCTCGCGATGCTCCGCTCGGAAGGCGAAAGATTCGCACGGCGACAAAGGAGAGCGGCCGGACAAAGGACGCGTTTTTCGAGGCTTTTTACGTCCTTTCATAACCACTTTATGTCGGCTCATACTCTTTCAATAGTCGCGGACGGCCGGCATCGACCGTTGTGCGGAGTGAAAGAGGGTGGAGAGAGAGAGGGGGAGAGATATCGAGGAAGGATGCGAGGACAAAATCTGTTTCTACGTTGTATTGTCAGAAATATTATCGGAAATACAATTATCGGGGAGAGAGAGAGAGAGAGAGAGAGAGAGAGAGAGAGAGGGTGAATGTGGGGGACGGAAGAGAATTACCGTTATGGTTGTGTCAAAGGGCTCGCATGCGGGGGTGCATTAGCTCAGTAGACTGCAGCGGATGCAGCTGTGATGACACTTAAATGCGCGTACGGCTGCCGTTTTAACGTATTAACCTCTGGGCTCTGTCCCTAGAGCGGGGTCGATGGTGGTGCACGATACTCTTTGCGTACGATTTTCTATTGTTTACACATTTGGAAGAAATATTACGAATAGTGTGATTTTTTGAAGCAAAATAATTCGAACATTGCTTTTATATGGCAACGTTGAAGTAGAGGGAAATGTAGAATAGAAATGTGTCTACGAAACTGTGTTAACTGATGAATACAATTTTTGTTTTAATTTGTCCGTTTTGAGAATGACAGCTTTTAGCGACTTGTAGAGGAGCACGTTCTGAAATTTGACAATTTTACGGTGGTCCCACGCGACTCAATATTGAGAAAAGGAGAGCCGTAGGAACATGTCAGGCCGTAATTTATATACTGAAAAATTGGTAAATCCGCGTTGTATCGCTCTGTATAATACTGTCGCGGGTTCGGTCGAAGGAATACGAGTTTTCTGGCAGAAAGGGGACGGAAAGAAGGGTGGTAAGGGGGGCGGGTCGTAATCTCAGCAGGCGCCCGCACGTAAATTCCGGGAGAATCGAGACGTTTTCGAGGGTTCCCGTTTATATCGCGAGTCTGTATCAGTCGTGGGACGGCTCTTAATATCTATAAACCGGCCACGAAACTGCGGCCGGGCCGCGGGCATTGGAATTGCAAATAAATAAATCGCGAGGGTCGCGGCCGCGATGTCGTTGAAAAACTGAACGAAGATATGAAACTCGTGGGCGGTCGGAAGAGAGGACACAAGAATAAAAAACTTCGGAATGAACAAATCGGTCTCGCATGACACGTCACACGAGACCATGTTCTCGAAACATTTTCAAGAAATACATAAAAATTCACGTTGCTGTCAAAATTAAAGCAGAAACTAAGCGGGTAAGAAGTGGAAAAATAATACTGAACACTGTCGAAAGATACGGCGTAAGTGCGATTACTCGAAACATTTTCATGAAATACATAAAAATTCGCGTCGCAAGGAAAATTAAAGCAGAAAGTAAGCGGGTAAGAAGTAGAAAAATAATACTGAACACTGTCGAAGGATACGGCGTAAGTGCGATTACTTGAAAATTCGACAGATAATCAGTCTGCGCGTGCCTGACGAATAGGCCGTAATTTACGCATTTGAGAAGCGTCGCACGACGACACGGAACAGTAATTTTCCATTACACCGTGCGTATTTCGACGGCGGTCGGGCTGTGTCGGGGCCGGCCAGCGGGCAAGTTTCGCGAAAGTGGAATTGGTCAGCCGCGAAAGGGTTCGCGCCATCAAATCTGGACACACAGCACGCTCTCGCGCATATGGTAATCAAATAGCCGGGCCGGGCCCAACTCCGATAGAGTTGTGCGCGGACGGGAATTTATGCCGCGCGACATGTTACCGGCGTGTAATTGGAATATTATAGTAAAAGTGCGCCCGCCTATGGCCCGAATTACGCCGAAATTTACACCGCCGAGATTTCTCGGCCCCCACTCTCTCGCCGCGCGTGTAGTCGAAACAGGGAGGCGTATGTGATTACGCGCCGCGTACGAGGATGAAATGAAAGTTCCGCGAAAAGCTAATTTAATGGCGACCCGTTTAATTATTTTGTCGCTCAATTAATTCGCAGCTTACTGATTTTCAAACTTTCACGCCTGGACTCTGTGCGTGCGTGTGTACGTGTGTGTGTGTTATTTGGAAGCGCGATATGGAAGGGAAAATTTGATGAAGTATTTCCTGGGCTTCTGGAAAAAAAATATGTAACGGTAAAAGTGAAAAGTTACGGGAAATCGACGTATGCAGTAATTATTAAGTTGAATTGTTAGTAATACTGGGATGAACGGTACCGAGATTAAGAAAAATAAAGAATGCATCCAGTGGATATTAAGAGCGGCGTGCTGTTTCTAGCTTTATGTCGTCTCTATCGTATCCAAATGCTTCTTAGCGCTTCTCTCGGAGTGGATGGAATTAAATTCTCGGATGCAAGCTCGTCCTTTTCGGATAGCAACAATTGTTGCGTCGTCGCAATTAAATTTTAAGGGATTCGCCAGGCGACTTCGCGGAATTCCCGCTGTCTGGCCCTGCGCACACGGACATCGGAAATGTAGAATCTACATTATAGACCGTATAACTAACTAACATTCTGCGCCGCGGCGCTGCAGTAAGTAAAGTTGTTTCTGCAGAATTTCGCTGGAACAAGTAGTAATTAGAGTCTATGGTACGGTTTTGGTTCGCTTTACACTTGTAATGCGTGCAGAATATATTTAGTCTGTGGACCGTGAAGTGCGGGAAACGTTCGGTGGGGATTCGATAAAACGTTACTGGTCAAATGAATTTTTGCGACTTCCGACGAAGTTGGACGGAGAAACATGGAAAAATACAGAGCGACGTAGTCAAAGTAATTAGTATGCCTTTGCCAAAGACTGTACCTCAGAAATTACCACAGCCGGAACGGCTTTGTTTTGTTACGGTCTGTCACGCGCGTAGTCTGTGCAGTGCACAAAACACATCACTATTTAAAAATTCAAAAACCCTTAAAATAAAATAGGAAACAATTCGATCACAGCATTGATTCCCTATACTTTTGCCACGCATTTAGAACGCGTGTCCCATAGACTCCGAAACAGTTCAAAAGACACTGCAACACGTCGATTCGGACGAGCCTCGATATAATCCACTTATACGTTACATTTTTAATTACTTTTATATGTTATATTCTTACTCATCATACCATACTCTTATTTCTTTTTATTTTAATGTTGTTTATTACTTACTACTAATTACTTTTTATTTTTGTTCTCCTTCCGCTACTCTTCGCCATTGGTTTTGTACTTATTGAGTTTTACCCGTACACTGGATTAAATAAATAAATAAATAAATAAATAAATAAATAATCCCTATCAAAGAACGAACAACCAAAATGTTGAGTCAGTCTGATGCGCATCAGAGGATGACTGACACTGACGACTGTCTCCGATCCAAACGAGCGAAGCAGTCCTCTACATTCTTCTACTCTCTCCCCTACGTTCCTCTTCTTTCTTGCCGCCCTCGAAGTCATCCATTAACGCGATCTGGACCCACTCACATTCGTTCGCATTAGCGTCACGTTCTGATGTCTGATTTAATATCAAATTCTGCATTGTGCGGCCCGCTTTTAATTAACGCTCCGTCCGGCGTGGCGCGTATCGCGAGCGATCTCGATTAAATTTCCGACCGCGAGCCTTTTGTTCCTTTTAATCGCTCTTTAATGCTCTGTCTCTCTCTCTCTCTCCTCTCGTGCCAACCCCCTTCTCTGCATTCTTATTCCCTCTTCTTTCCATGCAACGCGCGCGCGCAGATTTTCTTTCGGATTCTTTATCCGTTTGTCATCGTCCTTGGACCATTTTCCACTTTCTGTCCGTTTTCTCGGAATTTCTTTGGCGGTTTCGTGGGAACCTGAGCACTTTTGTGTCCGTCGAGCGTCGAGGATGGAATTGTGTTGGTTGAATTTGTAATGGGTAATTCTGAAACCGTTCGATACAGGGTGTTTTACGGAAAAATGGTTCTTCTCATGTGAAAGTTCGTCGCAAATTCTTCAAAGAATGAAACACCACTCATATACTAGGATGGATAATTTAGACGTGTGACCCTCGTGATGAAAATCGAAAAATTGAAAAAGGATAGGCCTTAAGAAATTCTCCCTTCCTTCACGATCTTCTTCAGCTGAAACTTTCAACTCCCGCCCATTCGCAAACATTAAATGCCGTCAAATTCGCCTGAATTCCTTAAGTCCCACGCCTCTTCGACGATCGTCCCGACGAAAAGAAAACCAGCGCCACCATAAAGAAACAATCCACTCCAGCGAACCATCTCAAATTCACTTAAAACGCTTTCCACTTCTTCTCTCTCTCAAGATTTCCAAATTCCGTCACCGCGACTCTTCGATCCGGCCGAAAGTGCCGAGCGAAATCGTATAAACAGAGATCCGTATGCTGGCTCGACGAAACTCGATCGCCGACGAGCGTCGTAATCGATATCTCGGAGCAGGATCGCGGCCATCAGCGGTCGTAACACTCGTCGCGAGCTCGTCTTCTCTCCAGTCGTCCCTCGACGTTCTTCTGCCGGCGATATTTTTCGAAACGCTCGTCTTATCGCTCGCTCGCGATGCCTCATAAGCGTTATCGCGCGAGCCTCTGAATGTCTTTCTCTTATTTTTACCTCGGCTCTTGTCTTCATTCCACACCCCCGCCCCGAGCCACCCCTTCCCTGGGGGGGTGGAAACGATACGCTGCTGTCGTTTCCGAGCGCGCGCCACCGCAGACTGGAATAAGTGTCCCGAATGAACCGGAGTCGCGCGCGACGAATGTTTCCGATGAGAATGGACGGAGATTAGGGCCGGAGGTCTTTATCTCGAGTCGCTCGTGGAGCGAGTTCGCGAAATGTGACTGCAGCGTTGATTGTGCACTGTTCAAGTCGGTGCGGGGGGCGTGGGGAAGAGTTGACCGTTATTTAAATATGTGGAACGTGGGTGCGTGATTGTGCATTGAACAGATTGTGTTTAGTATGTTAAGATCGAAGTTGTTAATGTGGTGTGTATTCGATTTTTGTCAATTAATTAACTCTCGGGTTTCCCACGATGGGTCAATTTGATCGTCAATTCATTATTTGAGATTAATATATTTTAAACGTTGACAATTTGTTTGTAAATTGCTTACATTTTTTACAAAATAAAAATTACGTGCGTTGTACCGACGTTGCAATGCATTTTACGATTCTTAATAATTTGTTTATAAATTGTTTACAACTTTTTTCGTGCAAAATTAAAATTTTTGCGACATGGTTATCAGTGTTTTATAACGCGTTGAATTTACTTTGAGGTTCTCGTCTCACATAAATCTATACAAATAAAATGTCTATGAATTTAAAATGTCGGGTTGTCGTCCTGCAGGATGGGTCACAATGACCCATCGTGGGACTGCGTGTCTTATTTTTCAGTCAGATGTCCGAGGATTAATTTGACAGAGAAGTTTGGAAGTTGGAATTTGTGTATACGTGACGAAATAAAAAATCTGTTTAAAAGTGTTAGTTCACGTTCCATGCTCATTAAACAATACGTACCTATTGATCAACGCACCAAATGTGCGACACATCTAACACATAATGCGCGCCGTGTCGCAATGAAACAATAGTTAGATTAACCCTCCCAATCTGCATAATGCAGGAACGTGTTGCGACCGAGCGTGATTAGAGGAAGAGTTCATTAATGCGGAGAAGTTTGCCGAATGCTGAAGGGAAAATTCCCGTCGGCGCGAGAGAGCGTGCAACACGTTGTAATAATAGAGACCGCGCGCCGTCGTCTTTCCCACGAACGAGGCAACGCGAGATTCGCTACTCTCGTAAGAACCACGTGTGTCAATTGCGCGAGAAAAAATCGGGCCCGTTCAGTTGGCTTAACGAGCTCCGAAGTCGCAGTAATTAAAACGGCGTAGCCGCGATCGTTGCGAACAGTCGCGAATCGTGGAAATATACAATTGTACATGCGTCGCTTCGAGGATCAACACGCGATATTTGCAACACGGAAACGCGATTATCAACACGGAAACGCATTAAAATTGTGTGCCACGGAAAACAATACGTTAATTAAACTAACTACCGCATTACTAGTCCCTCGTTATCAAACACGCGAATTACGAAAAATTGCAGTCAATTTGTAGGCAAGCAAAATCGAGCGTTCGTTGATCAAGCTAAATAAAATAAAAATGAAAAAGGGACGAGTTTAGCAGAGTGAGCCGAAAATGGAGCGCGAAGTATCGAGTCGGTAAATAAGAGCGCAATTCGCAAGTGAGTAATTAGGAGCGGCTTGTGGCGCGGGCAGTGATATTATCAACGCGCAGGGCCGACTCGAGGCGCGAGCGTCGTAAATTATGCGAAATATCGAACGCCGCCGGATCTTTCCGTGATCCGACTTGGCACAGATTCGATCCAACTCTGCCAGTTAATCGGCCGGGATCAAGCGTGCGCGCGGCACCGGCCGAACTAATCGTCATCAATCTTCGACAGACAAACGCAATCAGCGGGGCCCTACATCTTACGTAATCTATAGCCGCGTAATCTCAGTAACGCGGGCTGAATCTGGACAACGGGGGGTGGTCACTCTCGGCCAGCCCTTCGATTCCATCTGTCTGGACACAGTTCGCCAGGCCCCATTGCCTTCACTTATCTTCATCGCATTAATGTGGATGGCCAGCCTGATTTTAGGAATGGAAAACCGTTCGCGGCCTCATGCCAACATTTTCTGACAACGTCATTTCGTAATGTGGCCTGACATAGATGACTTCGATGACGATGTAATTTTTACGATGGATCTTCTTAGATTATTCATATCTTGAAAGTAACATAATTTTTGGACATTCTTTCAAACGCGCGATACGTATAATATATAATATTTCGTTGTTTTCAGCGTGTTGCCGAAGAAAAAAACTTCAATGCAGATTTAGAGAAGTATTACAAAGGCACCCATTATATATTCGGCTCTCCCCCAACCGGAATATTCGATTCCCTTAAGAAATATGTTAATCCCGATTATACCGCATCTTGAATAGCTTAAAGATTTTCCTAAGTACACTTGAAAACTCGATCCCCTTGATTGTGGCGTTATAAAAGGAAAACAAGTCGAGGAGGCCAGCCTTCAAGACTGAAGACATCCGCCGCTCGTTAACAGCTTTAAAACTTCGCGCTAAAAGTGAAATTGCGTTAAATTTCAACCCTCCCCCCGACAACCGCCCCTGTCATGTTTCCCACCGGAGGTAGTGGTCGGCGAGTAACAAACTCGAAGCACGAGAACACAGAAAAAAAAAATACGCGCCTGGACGACGCGGAAGAAATGTTCAAGAAACGGAAAAGCTGACGGCCGCCGAAACAATCGCAGACGCGTCAAGTAAACAAACAAGCGTCGAATAATAAGAAGCCCTTAAGGAGGAATAGGACAGACAATCTGGTCAAAAGTTAATGACACATGGCGAAAATGCATACATATTTACAAATGTGGATAATGTAGCGCATGTTTAACATGGACAAATGAATGATTAATATGTAGTTGGTGCTACGAAAGATTGACTTCCCGTTCAAAATCATTTTTACGGTAAAAATTACCATTACTCGGTAACAGAGGGCAGAATTTTTTATATTGACTGTACAACTGCTGAATCTGATGACAAAAGAGCTTCAATTGCGATTTCTCCATAAGAGACCGTGTTAAATTAATAAATTATTTTCTTCCGAACTATGTAGTAGAGAATTCTGAAATTTGGTATGCCCCTTTATTACGCTAAAATACATAATCCCTCAAAATTGCAAGAAATTCTGCGATTTTCTTATGTGTGTCCAATACCTCCTTAAAAGCGACGCATAGCGACCCGACGATCGATTCTACCGAACCTATATAATACTCGCCGTAATCGGTACTCGAAATAATTACGTTAACAAGCGAGAGAAAAAAAAAAGAAAGCGGGAGCAAGGAAGGACCTGTTCGCCAATCCGATTAACGGCATTCTCTTAATTGCTCTTCTGCATTTTCGGACGGCGAATGAGAGGTGTGCCTGCCGAGGGACGGAAAGAGAAAGAGAAGCAAAGAGAAAGAGAGAGAAGGTACGAGCGCGAAAGTTGTGTTCTCGTGGGGAAAGTTCAGCCTCAATTAGCGAGTGTATATGCAGTCCTTTACCTTTGGACTGCGACCTACTTGGAAACCACGAGCCCGCTTATTATACCGTTATTCGAGGGTTCCGCGACGCTGCTTGCAAGTAAATTGAAATGACGCCGTTATTCGTTATCCCCGTGTCACCCGTTCCTGTCCAGCCCCTGCAACCCCTGACAACCCTCGCTGTCCTTCTATCCTCCGACGTACGGGGTGCGGCAGTAATGGCGTCAGATTCGGTAAAGGGGTGATTTTTTCTTCTTTTTTTTTTTTGGTACGAAGAATGAGTAGCATGATGTACTGTTTGTTTCGGAACGTTTCGTGCCATCGGAGAAATTAGTCCCGAAACAGAAGGATGTGTGTACGATGTGCATATGTGTGTGGTATTAACCCTCGGACAACCGACTGAAAAATGAGACACGCAATCCTGCAGGACGGCACACCTCGACATTTCAAATGCATAGACACTTTATTTGTATAGATTTATGTGAGACGTGAACCTCAAAGTAAATATTCAACGCGTTATAAAATACTGACAGACCATGTCGCGAAGAATGTAAATGTTGCTTCAAAAACGTTGTAAACAATTTGTAAGCAAATTATTAACGATCCTAAAATATATTGCAACGTCGCTAAAATGTACGTGGGCGACAATTTTTATTTTGCTCAAAAAATGGGTTTGGGTCAAATTGACCCATCGTGGGTGTTCGAGGGTTAAGAAAAATGTTGTAGCAAAAAAATTGCCGATATAGTACAGACACTGGTGTGGCGTGCTCGAATTGGATTGTTGCCGAGAAGTCGCAAGGAAGATCGATCGATTTTTTTCGCGTCGCACGGTGGGATCTCGGAAAATCGGGCAATAACGAATATGCGATTTACACTGGAGCGGGGAAAAAATTCGCTCCGAGCCAGGGCCATATTGTCGGCTCGATATGGCGGATGGGCGCGTCGATTAATCGGAAAAGTACCACTCGCTGCAGCCGAATTTAACGCAATTTCGCGTTTGGCCGGAACTTTTAAATATGTTAACGGAAATTGGCCGTGCGCGCTCTCGCGCGGCCGCCTCTCTTCCTCCCTCGCCGGACTCTACTGTCACTCTTTCAATTTTCTGGACGCTTCATCCTATCCCCCCGCGTGCCGACAAAAAAAGAGACCCGTGATGTTACACTCGGATTAATTTATGAAAGTATTTTCAGACACCTTTTTTCGCCGCCCTTCTTTCGTTCACTTACCGTCCGACGGAACTTCTCGGCACACCTCTTTGCACGTTCTGGATAATTTGCGAGAGCGAGGAACGTAAACGAGATGTTAAATTCTAAGTAACGCACGCAAGTGTTTTTAGACATTTTGCTTTTTAGCAGCCTCATTTTCGTGCGCTTTCTTTTAATGAATTTTCCGCATTCAGGAAAACGAGGTGTTACGGCGTGAATTAAATTTCGTCTGTAGATATTTTCGAAAGATATTTTTGCGGTACTTTTCCTTTCGCGCTGCCTCTCGACAGACTTTGGCACTTAAAATTACGCTCTCCGAGAGCATCAACCGTAGAAAATGGAAAGAGATGAGAAATTTGTTTACGTTTCCGATCCACTTTCTTTCACTTTCTCTGTTTCTCTTTCTCTAGACTACGAATCGATTTTTACGCTTCTCACGCATTTCATTGAGGACCAGGCAAGTGGAACGAGATGTTAAGTTTGAATCGCTGTATATGCAGATAGATATGCGCATCGGCAAATGCTTCTCATCGTCAAAGAGTTTCGCTAAGCTGCCGTTTAATTAATTACCGATCTAATTTAGCACCGATTTCAGGAAATCTGGCAGCCCCTTTCACTCGTTCCCGTTACGACGACACACTCGTCTATCTATTTCCTTGTAGCATTTACACACAGACAAATGGCCGCGCGGAGAGATATGACGGAAACGTGGCAAATATTCCCACCAAGGTTCTCCGGATTCTACTTCCTCTCATGTCTGTTCGAATGTAGAACCGTCTTCTATAGGGTGTTTTCCAAATTGACGGGTGCAAATCATGATCCGTCGCTCAAATAATTCTCTTCCGACCGACGAAAAACGTACATAGCAAAAATGAACACGAGCTAAAAGCAAATAGATACGAAGAAAATAATTACAAAAAAATTAAACAAAATATAATTTCACATTTGAAATGCAACTGGTTGCATATCTGACATATTTAACAAACTCTGAAAGACAAAAGCTGAACAATTTGTACAAAACTACGAAATACACGCGCTTACAAAATCAGCCACCGGATCAAACGAAAAAAGTGACATCTGTTTCATTGTAACTACGTTCAATAGACAGCATACGTCAAATTTACGATCTATCGAGCCGACGCGCGACGCACCGACTTACGGGTCACCCCGTACAGGTAAAAGGGCGCAACACAGTGCGCCAGTGGGTTCGGTACACAGAAACGGGTAGCATGTAAACGCGGCGAGAGAGTGTCTATACGCGCACCGGCGTTACACGCTTCCGCTCCATTACTTCGAGTTTGGCAACATATCATTACACCGCGCATACGTAAGATTAAACAGAACTTCGCGTGGACGGATATCGTCGACGGCATCGAGGATCCTCTGATTAACACGCTGTCGAACTGTCGGAGCCGCGTCGCGAATCGATACAGCTTTCCCACCTCGACGCCGCACGGTACTTTTTCGAGAACGTACCTTCGGAGTATTTGTTTAGCGTCGCTCTCTACGCGGAGACGCTGACGAATCGAGGGTGTAATGGTGGATTTTCAGGGGACACGGAGCTCGGGGGTGGTCCGTGATTTCAGCTTTTAAACTGTCAGCCGCGCGACGCTCGCGCGTTTTCTATGACGCCAGATTTTAAAGTGTTCGCCAGCACTCGCTAGCCTGTATACGTGGACGAAGCGTTGGATTTCACGTGCGCATGAACATCGGAATTGGTCCGCGACCTGATGTTGTATTGCGCGAACAACCATGAATTAATACTAGAAGTACCGAGCAGGCAAAATGACTGGTATGACATTTTGCGGTAAATGAAGGCTTCTATTGAAATATGTACGTCATTGATAAGTGAATGTAAAGCAAAATTTCAGTGTGAGCCTTCATTGTAGCGAAATGTGAATCAAGTCATTTTGACCCGTCGGTAGTTCTAGTGTTAATTCAGCGCCCAGTGCCACGCTGCACTTCTCGATACCACTCAATGTTATGCTCAACAATTCTATCCCACTCTAACCGCTCACATTAAATTCGATATCTTCGTCGCATAAGGTGCATTCTATGTAACGCGCCCACCACGCTGCTCTCGTCAGATTATTTCGCGCAGCATTGTTTGCAACAGGCCAGGCACATCAGGCGGCGCCGTAAAACAGGAAGACACGCCCGGCGAGCCCTTCTGCGTTCGAGTGACTCGGGAACCTGAGACGCGAGTGTACCTGAATGTCCGACGGAGAGGAAGAAAGTGACCGACCCCGACGGCAAATTCAATTGAAGAAGGAGGGCGTGACCAGGGGAGCACGCGTCCACGTATCCGGAAAGTTAAATTACTCCCACGTGAGGTGTTATTCGCATACGACGCCGCTTTTCAGCGTTGCGAGAGAGCAAATTCGAGTGTCCGCGCGATGAAAGGGAAGGGGGGGTGCGAAGGGAGGGACGTGTGGAATGATCAACGGAACGTCGTAATTTGTGGGAAATTCTTGGGTGTGTGCGGGGTCGAAGGTCTCGATTGAAAGTTTAAATTAGTGGACGGAGGACTTTGAGTATGAAACACTTTTTTGTGCAGTTGATTACCCAGATATTTTTCGCTTTTATTATCATTTTCTAGACCGCGAAAATATGTATGTTATTACTTTGTTTAAATCCAATTCCAATTAAAGGTAATCCAATTCCGTGCGTTCATTACCGAGAACTCTCACTTCTGGACTATATTGTCCGTTTACTTAAACAGATTACTTATGCATCCCTACAACCGTCTCCACGTTAAATTCCATTATTCTCCAGTCACTTGCGTGACACTAAACTCGCCTCCAACCGTACAAAAATGTCTTCGTCACTACATAATTGCATCCTATCCCGCATCACAGGCAATCAACATCTGCTTACCGAGTAGCCGAAAAAAATAAAACATACAATTTCACCCCACCGCCCCGAACGGCACAATAAAATAAATACAAAAAGCGACGGAATGCCTAACAATTTTCGGGCGGTCGGAATGACGTTTATATCCGTCTCGAATTAACCCTTAAACATTAACTCGCCGCCCTATCCTCTCGCCCGCAGGATTCCAAACGGCGTAATCCCTTCAACTTTTAACGACCTCAACTCTCGCCGAGCGGCACATTCTCACTCCGGCCTCGGCCACTTTTTTCCACCCCCTTCCATCCTTCTGAGCTGGGTCTCTATTTTCCGCAGGGTCCACTCGTCCGCTCTTTTTCACACTCTCTTACTTCGTCTCTTTCGGCCTCTACCGGTCGGACAAGTGAAAATGCCTGCTTCGCGGTCTGCGTCTGGCCAATTTCGACGTCGACGGCGGCCGAAAACTTTCTTGACGAAGAAATGGGGGGGACAGGACAGAAAGGGAAGCAGGGGAAGAGTCCCTGCGCGCGAAAACCCAGCTCGTTCTCTATGTTCTTAGTGATCACAATATACATTTTTTTTACTTGCTCCGCGTTCGAATAGGATGGAAATTATTTTTCTCGAATTTTATACTAAATTTAATATTTTTAATGGAAAACGCACGGGGGTGCTGTACGCGGGAAATATTTGCAGCAATGAGAAGGCGAGTGAGGCTGAAATATTTAACGGCCGCTTCATTATGCGCGCCAATTCTGAAGGGGTTGAAGTAATAGGGCGCTCTTAAGAAAAGTCCGAAGACGAGCCGCGTTGGCGTATCGGGAAGAAGGTGAGAATCGCAATGAAATTTGCTTAATATTTGACGGGCGGGAGTGGCGTGCGGCGATGAGACGGGACGAGATGAAATGTTAACGTTTTCATCGCGCGCCTTCAGGTATTCCCGCCTAGTTCCTTACATTTTTCTATTCCAGCGGCCCCGTGTCATATTTATCTACCTCTGTTTCCGCGCAGACCGCTTCGTTTAATATTCCCTGCTCCCTCTTCCGAGGGCTTCCTTCCCACGCCTCCTATTATTCCTATCCTTTCTTCCCCACCCCGCCACTCCCGCACGATGTTTATTCCCTTACCTCGCATTACATTTCTTCCTTCTCCCCATTTTTAATATTCTCAGCTCCTCCTTTTTTAATTTCCTCCACGGTCCGCCGTACAACTCGTCACTTCAACTTCCGTCTTCCTTCCCTGTCCTTCAACGTCCGCTTCCTCACAGACTCGTGCTATATCTTTTCCTCGTGCCCACGTTCGCCCCCTCCCTCAGGCATCCGCTCTCAATCCGAATATGTGACGCGACTAACGCCTCATGTGGGAGTAATTTAACTTTCCGCCTCGCGGCACGCTTGTCTCATGCTTAGAGGCCGCGACGTCTCGCCGAAAATTGAATTTGTTATTACAGCCATCCGAACTTCCACCGCAAGCTTCCCTCTCTCTTCTCTCTCTCTCTCTCTTCGTTTACCGCCCAGTCCCAACTTCGTCCTCTTAACCTCACACGCGACCCGCACTGACCGACGTCACCGAAGGGCGGTCGCTTATCGAAAACTTTCCGGCAATTTTCCATTATCACTTTTGCGAGCCGCGATAGCGGAAGGTAAACTTCCCGTGAGCGTTGTCGTACAATAATACGGGACGCCGTGATGTCGCTTTCCAAGAAGTCCATTTTTGTTAAGAGGGGCGCGCGTGAAACAAGGTGTGGGAGGAGAAGGATAATAAAAATGTAATGGGGGTTTGAGATGTTTTTCGGGAGTGATAGGTTGGCAAGAGTGTTGGGGCGGTGAGACGAAAGCTGGGGAGTGGGGTTTAATTGTGATGGAAGCATTGAGCTCGGAGTTTCATGGGACGTTCAGATCGAAGCTCTCGATTTGAGGAAGTATTGAGTATTAAATATGGAATTTAGAATATCGAGCACTGTATGTCGTTAATGTTTCATAAAATATGAACTTCTGGGATTGATAATGTGTTGAGTATTGAATTCGGATGATCGGTGTGCAAGTCCTTGCGAGCACACAATTTACGTACACTCCGAGCGCGAACATTTTACTCGAAGCCGAAAGAAGAACATGCATTAACCGTAAAACTAATGCCACGAGCGCCTGGCGAAACAATGGATTCGCGGCGCACGAAATCGTCGGCAATCAAGTCTGTGCAAAAAGTGAGTCCGGGTCACTCCTTCGTCATTTAACTTCGCCATCCCGCGAATTCGACGGCATATCGCGGAGTAACGCCGTCTCGCGTCGGCTGTAATTTAACTTTCCAACTAGCGTGCAGTGCGCGAAACGCGTGACACGCCCGCGAATTCAATTCGATATTGCGCGCGCCCCGCAAAGTTTTTTCCGCTTTCTTTTTCCACTCCCCGTCGCTTCCGGTCGCGCGAAAAAGCGCGGCCTGCTCGGCGAGAGTGAAAAACGATTATGCGCTCGAGAGAGAGAGAGAGAGAGAAAAAAGGTAAAAGCGAAAGGAAAAGAAAGTGAACGTGTTAAAACGCTAAAACAGGTGAATTCGAATGTGTCTCGAGTGAATTGAATTGAAAATAATAACCGTAATGAAAACTGAATATGAACCGTAATAAAAAAAAATATATATATATTTCGGTTCATATTCAATTTTAAAATTCAATCTTATTCAATCATAATTTAGGATTAGCACAAATTATGATACTAAACTGCCGGATGTGCGACACTATAAATATTGGCATTACGAACTACTAACTATACTTTATTCTTAAAAGCAATCATATTCGCATATCCACATATTGGATTAACACAACTGCACGACGCACAGTTGGCTTGACACTTTGATAAATTGAACAATGCAAAATGTCGTAAGGATCTTGATGGGGGAAGAATTTATAAGCTCCGGGCAGGTAATAAGACTATTCACAATTTTAAATCGAAAGCTTACGTCTGAAATATATTTCCGTCGCTGCTCTTCGAAATTCGACAATAAAATCAATAATTAATATCACCGAAACTCGTCGGCACAAAGACGAGCGGCATCGAACGAACAACGATTCACCACAACGCCGTCCGAGTGCCGCGAGACGCTCCTTTCAGCCAAACTCAAACAGAACACCGGCAAAATTGGAACAGTTACAAAGCGCGGAAAATCAAGTCAGCGCCCGCGCGACAGCCAAGAGACAGAGACTCAAGTCGATCTCAAGCAAATGGCGAAAATCGAGTAAACCGCACGGACGAGAGCCCCGAAACTCGGCCGGCGCGCCGAGAACAAAGAACACGAAAGCGTGGCTCGAGCTCGCGTGTATCCGCCCTTCTCGAATTAGAACGAATCTTCCTGCCACCCTGGTCCGCCACCCCTCCAATTCCCGTCCGTCGACTAAACGGACGGTCACACTGTCTTTTGTCACGCGAAGGCGCCGCAAACGACGTTCGACGTCGCACTCCTTTCCACCCCCTTTCAAAGCCACCCCCTCCCACCACCACCACCGACAAAATCCCTTCTCTTAAACGTATGCATGACTCTCGACCGATTCGGCCCTGTTAACATATAAATTGCCGCTTAACGGCGAGACAATCAGTTCCTGCGAAGAGGTGACGACGAAGGGTGGGAGGGGGGAGGGGGGGGGGGGGGGTGCAGGGATAGAGATCTGCGGCGGGAGGGAGAGTGAGACAAGAAGAGGGAAAACATCTCGGAAGGGGACGAACGGGTCCGAGGGTGGGGGTGCCGCTCAGACTGGAGGGTGAGATTCAATTCAATTTCCTAAGAAACTCTTTAGTGTTTGAGATACAGCCGCCGAAAGGATGCGCGCGAGGTTAGATGTGTGGCGGAGACAGAGAGTGAGTGCGGAGAGGGTGAGAGAGAAAAGGGGTGGGGGGGGGATGTATACAGGGTGTCCTGCGCAAGTGTGACGAAGTGTGCACCTTTGAAACGGCTCGGAAATGGAAGAAAGTACGGCGAGGGAACGGTGCGCATCGCTATGTTCCTCTTGTGTACTCTCCTGCATTGGATGCAGATGAAAAGTGCAGTCACTTCGCGAAGAGCTATTAGTATGTTACGTCTGAAAATTCGTCGCTTGGGAGTGGTTTTAATTTTAACTTTCCGTATGGCGAGGCAATGTGTCGGTATGATCGGATTCGAAAATTCGTAGGTTTGATGTTGAGAGCTATGAAATTGAGGATACATTCTGCAAGTACAAATCGATCTTTGCACTGTGTTATATAATGTACCTTCGCGCCGTTCGAAAACATAAATCAGGGTCTGATATCGATCAGCGAAA
The DNA here is from genome assembly GCA_963942575.1 of Priocnemis perturbator. Taxonomy (NCBI): domain Eukaryota; kingdom Metazoa; phylum Arthropoda; class Insecta; order Hymenoptera; family Pompilidae; genus Priocnemis; species Priocnemis perturbator. The sequence goes on from OZ012654.1 coordinate 1,984,947, forward strand.
GATGTCTTATTAGTACGAGTCAGTGCGCGTAGGACACCCTGTATAGGGGAGTAAAAAGTGGAAGGAGAATAGGGGTTGACGGTCATGGTAGAGAAAGAGAGGAAGAAGGGAGAAAAGTGTAATAGGGAGAGACTCGGAAGAGAGCTACAACAGGGGTGGAATAATGTTCCTGTTGTGCGCGAAAGAGAAAGAGAGAAACAGAAAGAGAGAGAGAGAGATGGATAGATAGATAGATAGATAGATAAATAGAAGGGGAGATGGAGAGAGACAAATAGGAAAGAGGCACGAGCCGGGTTTTGGTCGCGATATCCTAAGGAGAGAGAAAACGTGAACTTGGGTCTCGTTGAAGTAGGAGACTGAGCGAAGTAGACAGAAGAAAGTGTACGAAGAGACGAGGAGAAACGAGACGAAAATACTGAATTGCGTATAACAAGAAGGCAGTTAGGCGATTGGAAATTTGTGGAGATTCAAAGGGAGACGCAGCCAGGATCGCGTGAATAGCGAGAATTTAATGAGTGAAAACGGACGACGTGAAAAAAGGAAAGCGCGCAGTGCTCGGAAAGCACCAAAGAATGCATAACAAGATCATAAAAATTCAATGATAACAAGATAACTACGTAAAATCGTCCGACAAAGAACGCAAAGAATCCCTGGGAAAACGTCGAGAAGACTTCGCACAGTCCGAAACCCACGGACTCGAACCAATTCGAGCCCACCGGCGGCGAGCGGCTAGGAACCAGCAAACATCGCCGAAGATAGCGACAGTAAGGAGGCAGTAAGAAACGTGAGGACAGCGAACGAGAACGCGAAGAATGGCAGAGGTAAACTAAAAAACGGTGGGCCCCCCGCGCTTTCCAAAGAACAACAGAGAGAGAAAAAGAGAAAAAGAGAGAGAGAGAGAGAGAGAGAGAGAGACTGACACACAGTTCGGCAGAGTGCGTACGACCGAGAGGGAGAGGGTTAAAAGAGAGAGACTGACTAACTGACTCACTCGAGGGGGCCGGCAGTAAGAGGGGAGGGCGAGCAGTAAGGATTCTGTGCGCGGGCGCGAAGCTGGCGCAAACTCTTCGTGCAGCATCCCTCGTCAGTTGCAAGTCAGGAACTGCCGCGCGAACCGCGTCACGTTTCGAACTCCCAGCGGCTCTCCGACGGAATATATATCCTGCCGCCGGCCCTCGCCGAGAATACGCGATCTCGCCCTTAAACCACCCTCCGTGCCGCTAAAACGACAGCCTTGTGCGCGATTAAAAAATAAAAAAAATAAAAATAAATAAAAATAAAAAAAATTCTCTATAAATACGCGAATAATGAATGACACGAAGTTCCGGGACGTCGCGTGATCCTGCTTCGGTCGCCACGGCAGCTTTCGGTCGGGGTTGAAGTGAGACGTGGGGGTTGCTTTTCGAGGGGGGGTGCTCGCAGGAGTGCGGCTCGATGGTTCGTGCCGACTGACGAACGGTGCGATTTCGTTTCGACAACGGGGTTCGGTTCGAGGTTGCTTTCCTTCCTTTTGCTTTCTGGTGACGAGTGGTGCGAGTGAGAGTTTTTTGAGAGGCTGGGGAGAGAGAGAGAGGGGGAGAGGAGAGACGGCCCGTCGAGGAATAACTGGCACGGGGAAACGGATACCAGGAAGATGGATAAAGACGCTCGGCGGGAGTGCGGGAAAGTGCGACGTGCTCTGTTCCACCTGCTGCTGATAGTGGGGGGTAAGTTTCATCATATGTGCGGGGATGATGTGGTGCGATTTCTTTCTTTGGGTGGGTCAGCACTTTTTTCGGGTTGATTCTGGTGTAGGGGTGGTGCATGAGAGTAGACGGCGAGGAGTGGATATGCGTCTGATTCGTAGAATTCATCGAAATATGATCGGATTTTAATAATAATGTTTGTTGAGATAAGTGTGAAGTGATTGGGGGGAGTAGTACTAGAGTAATATTTTGATATTAGTGTGGTGATGAAGTTTTAATGCGACGGGTGGAGCTGATGGGTGGATTATCTTTGAAGTTGATTCTTAAGAGGGGCGGTGCATGGAATTTAATCGGCGAGCAGTGTAAAGTGGGTGAGAGAAGTAATGGTGTTAGGATGACGAAATTTGAGTAGTGTACGGTAGGAATGGTGGGTGATTAATTTTTGACGTTTATTTTTAATCAGAGCGGTGTGGCGGATTAATGTGAGAGAAGGGTGCAAAAGTGTGTGAGGGAGGCAGTAATGTATCGATGTTGGTACGGTGAACCCGTTCAAGAGTCGAATTACTAATCGTGTTAAGCTACTCATATACGTGGAGTGCCATATCTGCGGAAAGATACATGGAGATTCGTATTAAAGTGGATCGCCTTTAGAAAACTGGTTTTCATTAATCTCCAGGAGAAGAAAAACGATTTCAGTCAGATCTCAGTGAAAACGGTCCGCCATAAGTCAGGCGCAGTACTTCGCGGAAAACTTCTCGCAATATCAAAGTGGAAACAATCCCAAATGCACACAGGAACGATTCTCCACCATTGTTCACGTTCAACTTCGAACCAAAGCAGGACTCAAAATTGTTCCTTCTTAAAACGTGAAAAATTAGCAAACATTCTTGACGCAAGCGAAAGAGTGCGTCTATAATGAGTTCTCGCGAGAATAATCGACGACAAAAATTCCGTCGAGAGTTACGCGCAAGATTGATCGGAAAAATCGTCGACCCGTGATCGATTCCTGCGTCGGCAGGATGTCATCCTGTTTTGGCGGAAAGCTGCTAAAGTTCGCCAGGAAGCGGCGATCGCTCGCTAAGGAACTTCTGCAGATTAATCTTCTTAAAGTTGTATCGGATACCCGTAAAGTTCGACAACAAAGCGATCTGTCCTTTCGAATTCTTCTCTTCCGATTCCAGGCTTCCCGACGGGCATAAGCAGCGCGAAGTGAGACTTCTTCCTGCAAGGAACCATCCATATTGTTCTCCCGACAATTATTCCCGAAACATTGAAACGCTCTGAAGACTCATCAATTTCTACTCCGATCAAATTTCGAGCTTAAAATCACACCTCAGCGTGACTGACGAATAAAAAGTTCGTGTCGAAATTCTCGAAAGACGCCGTCAAGTTTGAAATTACAAAGTTCGCCGGGAACTGCTTAATTTAATGACAGAGTATGCGTACACGCCTCGCGAGGATTCCTCTCGTCTATCTACTTCGACAAACATCAGAGAAGCCCGACGAGAAAAGTCTGACTCTGCCCGCGTCCTAATTATACGAACCCAGCGTAGGACGCGTAAGAAAATAATCACGGAAACGGCAGTCCGGCGAATCCTTTCGGCAAACAGCGCCTCGCCTCACGCTAAATCTGGATCGTACTTTGAAAGTGCGCGTTCGGCAAGGCGCGGGACGAAGAGGAATCGGCAGATTTCCACGTCTCGGCTCGGTCGAGAAGTACGGAACGACTCTTTGCGACGAACTTTCTGTGATCCTCTGGCCGTGCAAGGATTTTTCACGCGCGACCGAGCGCGCTTGGCACTCAGGAATCTTCCCGGAGTGCGTTCGTTATCCGCGCGCAACTGATTTTAATGGCACGGCTGTTTCGATTATACTTTCCGAGACGGTGTATCGCGAAATCCAACGGCACGGGAGATGTTGGGAAGTGTAACTCGCTTGAGGAATCGCAATTTCCTAATTTTTGCGTCCCGTAGACTTCGAGGAAGCCGAGGAACTTTGAGGGATTCCTTGAAGTCCGTAGCGAGCGACGACCGTGCGCTTTCGGAATAAGAATGTCAAGAGTTCTTAACAGATTTCCGCGACAAAATATCTTGTTAAGGAGATATCGGAAAGTTGAAGCTCCTTAAAGCATCTGAAGCAGCGTCTTGTTTAGTTCCGGCGAAGTTGGAGGCGTTCGACAAATTTTAAGGATCTCCGTCGAGACCCATTTTTGCGGTAATTCGACGGATTCCGAGGACTGTAAACAGTTCTCAGTCCGTCTCTCCAATGAATCCTGCTATCGAAGGCAAGACGAAGGTGTCGTCGTCCATGCAAATTCGTATGTTCGCGCATCGATCGAAATTTCCCTGATTCGATTTCCATTTTTCCGCTCGAATTCGGAAATTCGGAATCCGACTATCCCGCTGTCGTCGATCCTGCTGATGCAGGAGGCAGAACTGGGAAAGGACCCAGTCGAGGCCTTCGCCGAAATGAGGGTCGTTTAACGCGACTCCATGGCCGACAAGAATGGCATCGTTACCGTGACTTTTGTTCACCCCGATGAGATCCCGGATTGCCTCTTTGGCAGAAGCCGATTTCGCCTCCGCCTTTCGTCGGACTCCGTCGATATTGCCACTTTGCTTTCCTTTCTCTTTCCTCGCCCACGCCACTCTCGCCGTCCTCATCCTTCCGCGACACTCGACGATCTCGAATATTAAAAATTCCATCAAATTTACATATCGCGTACTCCGACATCCGACGTTCCGCGAGTAGTAAGAATGAACAGCTGTACGCTCTTCCCATTTTTGGCCCCCGCCTCCTTCCTCCGCGAAACTCAATATTGACGTTCCCGCTTTTAAACGGACGGTACATTTGCGTTTGCAAAAATTTTACTGCCGCAAACATCGGAATTTTTCACTCTCCGAGCATCGACGCTTTCAAGGGCTCGGATGGTATCTGCGTTAAACATTTTATAATTTCGCAAGCGGAGCCGGGCAAGATTTTTCGAATAGCTTAAAGCCGTTATTACGGAATATTAATATTCTCGTTCGTGGGGCAAGGATGAAATTTCGTCCGGCTAAATTTTCGCTTTTCAAAACTGCCTCCAACCCCCCACGTTTCCGAAGACAGCCATATCCGTTACACAAACCCTCCGTCCACCTTTGACACGCCCTTCTCGCGCAAATAATTCGTTTTCATCAGACTGGACTACAGATATCTCAACAGACTCTCGGCGCACAATACCAAGTTGTCTCGCGACAACGCCTCAAAGTAATTCACTCTCGGCGGCTTATTTATCGACTTCCACGTCGAGCGACGCCTTTTTTCCGACGCGGTTCGACTTCGCAGATAAGAATGCCTAATCGAATCGCCGTTCCCGCGGGAGTGGGTTGATCTTAAGCCGCTAATTGCATTCGCCACTCCGGCTGTTGGCACGGTGCGGCGGCGCTACGTCACTTATTATTACATTTGTCGCGACCTGGGTCGCAGCCCCCGACCGTCCTAACAAACTTGGCGCCCTCCCTTTCTCCACCCCCCGCACCACCCATTCCCCGTCTTTCTCTTTCGACCCTCGCCAGGTTACTCTTAATTGCTTTATCGAATTAACCGCCGCGCCCCCTCCGTTATATCATCCTACAATAACATCCGGTCACGGGAGTGAGGACTTGCATTTTGCCTTGAGACGTTGCTACGTGTTCCGTAGTGAGGGTATAGGTAGCGATTTCAGAGGAGAGTGTTGTATTTTCTGGGCGAAAATTGGAATTATGAAAAACAGGTCAAGACACTCCCGATCAATGCGTCGCGTCTAATTTTGTTATATGGTTTGTTGTTGTGGGGTTACGTAAACGAGTCTTGTTTTACCTGAATTTCGGATTTGTTGGCTATGTTTTCCGTACTGAGCGTGGGTGACGATTTCAGAGGAAAGTGTTGTATTTTCTGGACGAAAATTGGAATTATGAAAAACAGGTCAAGACACTCGTGATCAATGCGTCGCGTCAAATTTTGTTATATGGTTTGTTGTTGTGGGGTTACGTAAACGAGTCATGTTTTACCTGAATTTCGGATTTGTTGGGTATGTTTTAATTTTGTTATATGATTTGTTATTGTGGTATACGTAAACGTTAATACAGATGTGCCGTCGCGTTTGTAATTCAGTCGTTTTACTTGAATTACCGATCTATCGGTATAGTAACGCGGAGGTATGTCGGCAGGACGATACTACAGAATTTCATTGACGCATCAGTGTCCGCTCGCGCAGCAACTATCCCGAAACATTTATCATTCACGACGAAAACCCAGTCGAAACCCGCAACATTCGCGAAATCCGGCCAATCGATGAGCATCCTCCAAGTATCCTGAAACTTTCGAAACGACGTTCTTGCGACAAGTTTGAAAGGTCCTAAGGGGGCTCGGGCGTTGTGCTCGCGGGTTCCTCCAAACTGGGGGTAGTTTGAGGGGGTTGGGTAAGGGAGGCGGAGGGGCTGCAGGACTGTCGGTTTGTCGAATTTCAATCCGTCCACCGTGAAGGATCCATTCATCCTGGCTTCAAACGCGGAAGATGAGGCCAGACGTCGTTGGCCGGAAGGATTTCCTCGGGGCGCATTCACGACCACCCCCGACTCAACCTACCCCCTACACCCCCCCTTGCTCGTTGCCTGTTTCTTTTTTCTTCCGCGGGACGCGAAGGATACGGAAATGAAGGGGGTACTTCGGTAGTTCGAGGAACTCATCGACTTCTCATCCCTTCTCCCCGATTCTCCCACCCCCCACCCTCTTTCTTCGGCCGCCTGCACCCCCTTTTACTTTCTCCGACGACCAACGCTCCACTTCCGTCCGCGCTCCCGCAGTTTAGTCTTCCTCATTTTCTTCCTCTTTGTTCTTCGAGTCTCCTCGAGAGCCTGGTCTCATTGCAGAGTGATGAAAGAGACTTCTTCGGGCATGCGCGACAGTATAATGACCTTTGCTAAGGTTCTGTGTTTTTTTTTATTTTTTTTTGTTTGAGGGAGAGTGGTGATGACTTCAGGGAAGGTATTATTCGTATCTTTAGGTCTCTTTTTCTGAACTGCATTACCCGTGCTATCTGTCCACGAGCTGCAGGAATTTACGTGGCTTCTTGGAATTCGTTAGTTTGTTTCCTATCAATGTTTCACGCACTCTTGCACTCGAGACATAAGAACATATTAAGAATCGAGTGCAGCTATGCATTGCATACAATTTTCAGTCAATCCAGACAGTCCAAAAGCAAGTCTTGAATCTGACGAAATTTCGCAGTCGTTTCCGATCTATCGAATAAAGAATATCCCGCACACTCTTCGTGCCAAAGCATATCGAGAACAAGCGAACGACGCGGAATTCGTTGGTACAGTGAGAGAGGGGTTGGTAGGGGTGGGTGGGGTGTTGAAATCCCACGACAGATGAACCGGCTCGATGGACACGAGCGGGAATTCGGAACACGTACGACAAAGACATCGAAGAGGCCACGACTCGCGGATGAAAGAATAATCGGGGCTGAGAACGGGACGGGAAGATGGTGGCGGAAAAAGGACGGAAGTGAGGCCGCAGGGTTGCATCGATGCTTCTTGCACGGCCGATTCCGACGGGGCCGCGAAAACGTGCGAAAGGAAAACACGCGTCGAGCTTATTCGGATTTCAACGGCCAATGAATGCTGAGAGAAAGATCCTCATGAGTCCAGGAACTCGCGCGAAAGGATATTACTTGGAATTGTATTCATAAGTGAAATGCATACACATTCAAAAATGCGTATTAATATATAATTGGTAATTACCATCATTTTTCGGGGTGAATTTGAACGCATTTAGAAGGGAAATCTGCCAAATTTTTTGTTGATCGTTCACCTGCACTAGTTAAGGAAACACTTTAGGTCGATACGAAATTCAAATCTTAGTTTAAGTCTCGCACGTGTACTTATGTGTACACATGGGTTAACCCCGTGAGTATGAATAAATAAATGAATAAATAAATTATTCGATGACACGGCACAGAATTTTCTATATCCTGCGTACAACCGCTGAACCTGATGACAAAAGAGCTTCAATTCCGATTTCATCATAAGAGACCGTATTAAATGATTAAATTATCTTCTAAACTACGTGTCACATCAAAACACGTCATCCCTTCGAATCTGAAGAATTTCCGCAATTACCCTCCAAATCACGTGCATCACAAAGTCCGTTAAACTAAACTCGCGTGTCGCACAGCTTCCAGATTCCGACCGAAAAACGCAGCAAACGTCGGCGCCGAAAAAATGTCAAATATTACCGAACCGCCTGTTTCAATATCCGTCTACAAGTGCCGACGATTTCACCTTCTTCGCGTTGCCCCGGATTAAGACAGAAGTGAGAGAGAAGCAGGGAGCCGAGGGAAGGGTAGCACAGAAGCTCGGCTCGCCAGACAGGAGATTGCTAAGAATGTTGAACCGTACGCGAATAACGAGGATCGTGCCTTTTATACGATACAGTTTCCAAACATAATACTCGCGCCGGCCGTTCCGCCTGTCCGCTCTTATTACGGAAGCCCCGGCTCTTATTACCGGCGAGCCCCGGTTATTGACTTTCGGAAACTGTTTCATCGGTTAGCTCGTCGCTCGCCTCGAAGCACCATCGTCGACGGCCGGATTAATCCGATTAAACTGAAGCGCGAGACAAATGATCCAGAGCAAGCCTAACGTCTTGCTCTTTCGGCGCGGCGCAATTTGTCTCGGCCATTAACTGAGTCTACGGACTCGCGATATGTTTAATAAATTCTTGAGATACATCTCGTTTCGTCTAAACTCTCCTATGAGCATCTCCGACCATAACTATGACCATCTCCTACATCGCCTGAATCTGACAACGTTAGAATCTCGTCGCTTAATTTCCGATTTGTCCTTTCCTATTTAAAATCATAAATAACGGTATCAATTCTTCTCAACGTTTATCAATTATTAATTTCCACTGTGCAGCTGTAATTTAAGAGCCACATTAAATTTCCACATTATTAGATATAGAACTTCTCTTTTTTACTCTGATCCGACCAACAGAATCAGCGACGCAGCTAAGAAACTTTCTACCAATCATAACTTTCATTTCTTCTCATCTAGCTGCGATCTCCTTCAAGCGTAAACTGATACAAATTATTGCATAGGCGGATTCTAATCTCCACCTATTTCGTCTTAATGTAACTAGCTTCAGTCCCGAATCCTTCCGTTCATATCTGTTTGTAAACTTTATTTAAGATTCTTCGTATGTCACTTACTCAGTTTTTCTGTTACATGCATGTCCACCTTTATGTCACTTTGTTGTATTTTATACTATATTGGGTTTATCCCGTTAATGCAAATAAATGAATAAATATGTTTCGGTATGATGCAAGATGTGTGAAATGTGAGAAGCGAATGAAATAAAAAATTGAGAACGGACTTAGTTCGAGGAAGATTGCAGGTATGATGTGGGTGTTTTATTTGATTGTGGAAGATTATAGTGGGTATTAGTTGATTGTGAGCGTGGATGGGTGTCAGTACGTGTGCCGAGACGCGATTTCTAGTGCCTTGGTCAAACTGGCACATTGTTTACTTACTAAGCATTGCCATAGCCATTGACATCTTCAGTCAACCGTAACGCACTCTAATAGGAATGTTATCAGGTACACCTGCCGCACCCGTATCTTGCATTAATGGATGGCATTGATCATTTTATCACAATGCGACGTGACAACGTAGGATAGGCTGAACAGACGTCCGACATACATTATGCATTTGTTACTTTGCACACGCAATTGACACTGACCTCGATACTGAGTATTGACGTAGACATATAATATGTATTGATACGAATACTCGTAATACATACAAATGAGGATATTTTACAAGTACATCGATACATATATGGATGGCGTCTCTTACATTCAAATGCAAATCGACGCGATATGAAAACTGGAAAAAATTGCATTTCCACGTTTCTCACTTGCACCACTTCCATAATTACCGGCACATACGTCAACATATTCTGAACGACGTATTCGGAAGCGACAAAAAAAAAAAACGAGATGACTCGCGTCAAAAACTGTGCAATAAGCAGGGCAGGCGTATAAAGCCGTATGAAAAAGCAGGCATAAGCCGGGGGAAATAAAAGGCAGCGCCTCATCTGGGACGAGAGTTAATTTTTCGTCGAACACCTCCGACGAGACCCGGCAGGCCAGAATACACGCCCCACAGATCCCACTCTCTCTCGCTCTTTAAACATCTACGCATTGTATCGCTTTTCGCCCTCCCAAAGGACGTTTTTGTAACTCCGTCTGATTGCTCGCTCCTCTCCGCGCGTGCACGCCACCAATTTTATTCCTTCATCCTGCTATCTTTTCATTGTTCACGAATCGTCGCTGGGAATTACGAGGTTCAGCGGTTACTCACTTTTCCCGATTGCGTTCGATTAGTTTCTTATGCAACGTGCACACTTCGTTCCTATATTAATACACGCTCATCTTAGGCGGCGTCCAAACTTGAGCATGAACGCGAATGAACAAACTATGCATGGTTCATGTTCAAGTCTAGACGCATCTTTATATCTATTCATTTTTTTTTATTCATTAACGTGTTATATACTAACAGTATACATAACCTAACCTAGCATAACAAAGCATGATTTAAAAATGATTACAAGACAGAAAATAGTGAACTGAAGATGAACTGAAAAAAAAAAAAATAATAGAAAAATAGTAATAAAACAAGCAAGTAAGAGCAAGCGCGCACTTTCGACATTTTAACACGCGATTACTTATCCTGAACAATCGCACCGAGTCCTATTCAAACTCCGTATTATATTTCTGCCCAAAATCGCAAGTGTGCGGCTGGCCTAACGTCGAACAGAAAGAAGAGAACAAAATATATCGTCGCGTATCCAACGACAAAACTGCCCTAGCAATCTTCCCGCGTTCTTTTCGAATCGAAACTAAATGATCACGCCGTCGCGACGAACTAATTGACTCTCCACTCTCCCGTCATCGACCCTCTCTTCATCCGCGGTAAAACCGGAAGACGTCGTCGGGCGAGCGCGGGCCAAAAATGGAGAGACCGAGTGGATGGTTCAGGTTCAATGCTGTCGGTCCGTGGCCAGGCGGCAGGGGTAACAATTTGCGAGCGATGAATAAAGAAACGGCACGGATTCGCCCGTTTCGCCTTCCATTACGGCGGAAACTTCGTCCGCGTGGCCTGGGGGAGATCGTAACGAGGCTCGATTCCGGACTGGTAACACGGTAAGGGAAACACTCCTGAGAAGAACACGTCCCACGACGAGACTAGCCCTCTCCTTTCGTCCCACGCCCATCAGACCTTACTCTCGACTTTCTTTCTCTCTCTCTCTGTCCACATTTCGGACTTCTCCGACTTTGTTCCCGCGCGTCGGTACCTACTTTCGTTACTGCTCGAGTATTGCTTTATCGTGTATGCGGAGCGCACGATACTACGGGTCATTCTGGGAACAGAGTTTTTACGGACATGTTTTATGCACGCAGCGCACTCAGAGACAGAGGTATTCGAGTTTGAGAAAATTTGTAAAAATTCCTTTCATTCGCAGTCGGAAGGTTCTTGAACGCGCTTGTGCGTCGAGACGAGAACGGATTGACTCGGGTGCAATGAAAATTGCGAAATAATTCATCCGCCCTCCCCGCCTCGCCTCCCTTCGCCACGGATTTTCAGCCCGCCGCGATTCGTGCCTTTTTCCCGCCCCCTAACGACGTAATCATCGTAAAGCTGATACGATATGGGGAAAGTTAAAATGCCCGCCGCGGTCGTCTCGTTCCGACCCAGCCGGGTGATACTCATCGAGCCCTTCTTTTCTTTTTTCTTTCTTTTAACCAAGCCGAGCTACCCCTTAACGCCCTGCGAGCAGCGTCGGCCGACTCACCCTCTTCAACCCCCCTCGACCAAGTCGTTCTATTAATCGTGCAACAGTTCGTGTTTCGTAAGTTGCCGCGTTCCCGGGCGAAATTGCGGTTTGGGGCCTTTTTAAAGCTGGCGATTGATGCAACAATTGCGCCGCGACGGGGTCGTTTGGGGAACCGGTGTGGGAAGGAACGTTGAGAGGGAGAATGATAATGTTGGTATAGGAAAGTTGCGAATGAGAGTCGAATAAACGAAAATCGAGCGTCGCAAAATAAGCATCGCTATAAGAATTAACTGGCTGGTTAATGAATAAGGTGTTGGGAATATTATTTGTGCAGCGTGGCGATGAAGAAAGAAACGTGATATTGATCTGAGAATTTAGGCAATGAGCTAATTTAACTTCGAAACCGCGAACAATGCAAAAATCGAAAGTAAAGCAGAATAGAGCGCGATAAAATGAACAGACTCGACAGCCGGCAGATTCACCAGTGAGAGTGTCAATTCTTGATATCAAGAAAACAAACGTTGACACTGTTGAGATGAGAACATAGAGGCGGGAGAATGGTAATGTTGGTATAGGAAAGTTGCGACTGACAATGAGAATCGAATAATCGAAAATTGAGCGTCGTATAATAAGTATCACTCTAAGACTTAACTGACTGGTCAATGAATAACACGTTGGGAATATTATTTGTGCAGCGCCGCGATGAAGAAAGAAGCGTGATATTGAACTGAGAATTTAGACAATGACCCAATTTAACTTCGAAACCGCGAACAATGCAAAAATCGAAAGTAAAGCAGAATGGAGCGCGATAAAATGAACAGACTCGACAGCCGGCAGATCCACCAGTGACAGTGCCAATTCTTGATATCGAGAAAACAAACAATTACAGAAGCCGCCGCCTACCGCGAGAGCGAGCGACGCGAAGTTCATTTCGTGGCGAAAACGTGAAATGCGGGATCCGCGACGTTATATGCGCAATTAGCGGGACCGGCCCTTTCAACTTGAGCTCTAACTATAGTTTATGTGGCATCGTAACAAACGCGTCGGCCACAAAATAGAGGCAGGACGATCCCTGCCCGCCCGCCCCTTCCTGGCGAACAAAAGGATCCCACCGCTTCCATAGAAATTACATTTCCTGGGAGCCGACCTCCGGACGGCGTTCGTCTCTTAGCAACAATTACGTCTACTAAGGAGGAGCGGCGAGATATCGAGAACAAACGGAGACGGGAGGGAAGAGTGAGCCTGGAGATTTTGCGCGTCGAGAAAAACAGTCGACTAATTGAGCGACGGTGTAATAACGGGATTATTTAGATGCGTCAGCTGTTGCGTCGTGGGCAAGGAAAAAAGTTCATAACGCTGCGTGCGTTAGGCCGTGACGTTATGAGAGATGAATGTGAAAAAGTTGGCAATATGATCACATGGTTGTTAAGATATTTTGGTGAAGGGTAGATGTGAAAAGGTTGGAAATGAATTGTTGCAATTAATTATTGAGGAAGAAATATGTCGCGATCGCGTAAGAGACGATTGAAAATGTCACGATTACGTCGACAGAATTGTATATTAGGGTACTAAAACTGATATGTCCCGAAGATTCGAGCGTCCATGTAAGAGGGCGGAAAACAAACAAGACAGATTAAGTTTCGCGATCAATTTCGATCGTTAAAGAACAATTACGAACTTCTCGAAAGTAAAATCACGATGGCACCGCTGGAAGTTGCCGCGAAAAAGGAAGGAGTCCGCGTTGTTTGCCACCCCGGAACGTTATGATTCAGGAATAGTTACGGCGTGGCTTAAGCGTTGCGGATTAGCTCGGGGAAAAATAATGTAACGCCCGCGAGCGAAAGAGAAATGGATCGTTGGATCTAGTGTCTCTTATCCGCCCCGGAATCCATTTTTCCATCAACCCCGGCCCCTTTCCACCCCCCCTTTCAACCGTTCCGCGCCAACCCAGTTTCATAACTTTCTTTCATTACCGAAAAAACAAGAAGAGGAAGCCGGTAATCTTATTTCTCGCCGCGAAAAATATCTCTGCCATCTGCGACGCGTGCGTGCAGCTGACGAATGTTGCGCTTTTAAATCATGGTCCAGCAGGAATAATTTTTTTGGTGCACCACGCATGCTGCCTAATATAAATCGTAATTAGCTAATACGCCTGTGCTTTGTGACCGCCAGCGATTCCGGCGAAAATGAGCTCCGCCGATATGTGAGCCATAATTAATTGACCGTGTAATTTATAGTTTGCATTATGCATCGGATGGAAATTAGATGCGGCGATTTGAAACGATAAATTCGCGCGAAATTGCGCGAAAGGTCGGTCGCGCGATTACTACTGATAATCTCGTGAGATTTTCGTAATCTAAACTCGCGCGCAGTATCGTCCGATGCATTCTCGCGGATTGGCCGAACTCTATATTCCGTTCGAGCATCGACTTTTTTGCTAGGACGTGCTTGGCGGTATTTTTTTTGTATTCGAATAACCTTCATTCTGCCCAGCATCCGATTTAATCTCTACATCCGCGTAGGCTTCCCTCGCGTCAACAGGGACAGCAATAAAGAGAAGCGCTCCTCCACTTTGCTCGCTCGTGAAGATAGTTAGAGGGAGACTTGGGGAACGTAGATTAGCCCCTACTTCGTGCAAATGAAGAAGAATTGGATTACGGGACGAGTCTCCCCTATCTCGAGGATCGACGATATTCTACCTATCCCATTTTTATCTCATTTTAGAATCTAAACGTGCACGTACGCACGTGTTCGAGTAAAAAGATACATTTTGAAAAATTAACTTTGACAACCTCACGTATATACAGTAGAGTGTACCTATGTATAAAATGTACACGTATGCGCGTGCACAATTAAAAAGGAAAAAAATTCCAAAAAATAAACCTGATATACATGTAGCAGAGGTGAGTTCGATGAATAACAAAAAGATTACGGAAGTTGTTGGAAAAATGACTGTGCCTCTGGGTAGGGCTCGAAACATGATATTAAAAGTAACTGTTGAGCACAAAGTGCCCCGTCGTTCTCGAGAGAGCAATGTTTTTTCGCCGGCGAAAAATGGCTCAGTATAAATTTCGTCGTTTGTCCTTTCCGAAATCGTAATTTCTGGGACACGCCGTGCGCGCCGCTGATTCTTTTTACCTGGAAAGCTGACACCGTCGAACTACAAATCAGCACATTTGCTCCCGGCAGCCGCCAGCTGCGACCCCCACCCGCGCGCGCGCGTTCCTGCAATTCCTTATCCGCCGGAAATTACACGAAGGGTCACCGATATGGCGTGCCCCCTTCCGGCCTTATTTATCGCGCGCTACTTTGTACAGGATAATCGAACGTCGACGTTCTCCTGTTTTGTTAAGAGAACCAACGTCCCACCGTGCCATTATACGCAAATTGCGTCATTTAGATACGTGGACTTTAACAAGTATTTCGTGAGATTTTTCTGTTACATACAGGTACGCACAGAAATAAATAAACCTAAATTTTCATGCTGCTAATGAATGATAAGAAAATGAAATAAATAAAAATGCATAATAAGAAAATGATATAAATAAAAATGTACATAATACGCGTATCATATGTCTACCATGTACATCATACGTACATGTGTCATACTATACATACAAAAATCGTGGCAAGCAAAAAATAAATTTGGCCGATTTTCCTCTGACCAAAAATACATGTAATATCATCGTCGCAACACACGTTGCATCACGTCACGAAATTTCAGTTTCGCGCCCTAATTTCACGCGCGGCTCGTAAACGCCTTCCGCGTTAATCGTCAAAGGAAGCCTGAAAATGTTCAAATTTTTCTTTGAACCAACCCGCCGCGGCAGCGACACTCACCCGAGTCTGCGAAAAATTTTCTGTACGCGTTTCCAGGGTAATTGAGGTCCCTTCCTCTTCCCTCTCACTCTCTCTCGCTTTCTCTCTCTTCTTCCATGGCAGAGCTGCCTCTCTGCGAACGATTGCCGTCTCTTTGACACGTCTCTTTTAATCTCCCGCTTTCCCCATGCGGACGTTGCAAGCAAAATTTCAACCAAAAGAACGTTTAGGCAGACTCGCACGGTGTGGTCAAAGCGGTCAGCGGAAGAATGTTACAACGCGAAAATCTCAAACTATCGACCCTTACTTTGCGTCGATGTCGAAACGAATAAACCCACACATACGACCTGCAAAACATAAGCTCTGAACGATTAAAATAATTTCCACTTCGAGCGAGACTAAATACATTAAATTACAAGGACTCAAAAACCAGAACATAAGAATCAGGAACTTGGTACCAAATTAAATAATTCATTAAAATTCCATAAATCCAGCGGAACCAAACGGGAAAGCCTGCAAAATTGAGCGACTCACAATATTTCAAGCGACCCAGCGAATGTTGAAGGCCTCAAACAACGAGAACGATTCGAGCGATGAAAATGAAATAATTTTGAGAGAGCATATACGATAGAAACGATTTCTTCCGGGAGCATCGCCCGCGATAAACCCTCCGACAGGCTTTTCAGTATTCACTGGCAAACAAACTCACACCGTCGCGGGTAAGTGGAGTCCGGTAACAAATCAAGATCAGGTGCCGAAGGTGTCGGGATCCGGGACCGGAATCGAGTACATCGTGCGAAAACGGGCGATCGAGGCTGGTATAATAAATAAGACTTAGCGAGGGGTTGGCGGGGTTGGCGAGGTCGGCTACTAGGGTATCGATGCCTTTACATACAACCCTCTTCGTGGGCTGTTTGAGCCGTTCGCTTTGCCATTTGCGAAATATACTCCGGCGGGGGAATGAGAAATAGGCGGAGAGAGGAAGGAGTGTGGCAGGCTACTGCGTTAGTTAGTTTTCAGGGGATTCGAACTGGGATAGTTGAAAACGAAGCTCTCGACGTCTGACAAAGATGGACAATTGTAGTCTGAAATCTGAGAGATGGGTGCTTTTATATTTCTTATTTTCATCGTTAACGAGGGAAGCAATCTTTCGAATATCAAAACATGTTATACGAGAAAGACTAAGTTTCATCCTAAACAGTCTGATTTTCTTGGTCCTTTTTGCATAACCAGACAGTTCACGGATAACCAAATCGATCCCGGACACTTTCCTGCCTTTCCTCGTAACAAATTACATATATAATAAACAACTCCTGGTTCAAAACTGTGAAGACAGCAACGTGCAAAGGTAACAGAATCATCAATGAAGATAAAAGCAAAAAATTAACATCGAAAATATTGAAAACGATCTCACGAATCAACGGACCGCAGACTGAGCGTCGCAGCAGTCAAGAGTCGCAGATACAACAGCCTCGAGTCCGCTATTTACAGAATAACCCGCGACGGAGCGCGCGAGTGTGAAAAGATCCCGGAATGCAAAGTAGGGTCGGCGGAAGGAACGGTCGAGGAAATATATGCAAATACATACATACACAGGGACTTGGAAATGGGAGAGAGGTGGGTGAGTTTACGATATGACCGGTCCCCTACGCATTCTGTATCGAGATTCGGGAACGAGCGGCGTTACAAGCCGGCCGCAGGGGACGAGCCGCGAATTTATACAGCTCGCATAGCATGCTAAGTGTCTTATATGCCGGTATACGGTTTGCGGATTCGGCAGCGAATTGCACCGCGCGGGGCAACATTGGCCGACACTTATCACGCTTACCCATTCGCACAGCCGACGCTCTCGTCTTCCGTTACCCCGTCGATTACGCGTGTACCTCTGTCTAATAAATAGTGGGGCGGAATAGGGAAGCGAGGCGGGCGAAAAAGATTCGAGTGGGAAGTGTACAATTTCGACGTTTTCGTTGCGCATTGTAGCAGTCACCGGCGTTACAGGGTAATGAACGATTGTGTTTGTTATTAATGAGGTGTGTGTTGAAAATAGGGTCATAGTAATCATGAGGCATGAGGCAGTTAATAATAAAATTGTATGAAAAAGAATAGGATGAAAAGATGAGAAACGTAATGTACGTTCATAAAATGAATTTTCGATAAGATACGCTGCCTTTTTCCAATACTTTGTATCGAACTCGAATAAAAAATGCACAAAACGACCGTCGAAGAAGAGTATTTTAGCAGTCACTGGCTTAAAGAGTAATGAACGATTGTGTTCGTTATTAATGACAAGTGTGTTGAAAACAGGATCATAGTGATCATGAGGCAGCTAATAATAAAATTGTATTAAAAAGCATATGACAAAAAGACGACAAACGTAACGTACGTCCCCAAAATGAATTTTCGATACAACGATCCGCCGTCATCCTCCAATATTCCGCACCGTACTAGAATAAAAATGCACGAAACGGCCCGCGAATAAGAGCAGAGCAAAAACTGCAATTTTCATTTCGCCACGCTCCGAAACGGCGCGAAACAAGATCTGTCGCGAAGGAAGCCTGTCGTTCGTCTGCGAAAATGCGTGACTTTCCCCGAGTGTCCGTTCCTTCTCCGCACGCTTTTTCGACGATTTTCGATGTCGCAACGCGGAAACTGGCCTCGCGCGTCGACAATGGCCCGTTGCGGTTTTGACTGACGTCGTATTTAATGGCCCTATTGCCGGACGTGCGTCCTCTCGTCCGGGGTGTGAGCGAAAGGCGACCAGAAAAAAAAAAAAAAAATTGTTCGTGCGATCTTTCATTTTACGCGTTCGTTTGACTTCCCGCCGATTTCAACATTTTAGGCTCGCTCGCTCGACCCCCCTCGCCCCCTTCCCCTGTCCGAGCTTTTGTCGTGACAAAGTGCAAATCCGGGTCACAGCTAATGCACCGGGGCCATAATTTTTTTCACCGCTAACACAGGGAACGGGAAAATGGCCAGCTTCAATGGTCGGCAGTTCGGAAATTGCGAAAGGGTGGCCAATTCGATTGTGCGTCGTTGAAAGTGGATTAGCAGGGTTAAAACATTCTTTTCCAAGATAGCGCCGTGCACCCCGTTTGCATGATGGGTTGTGTCATTCTGCGCGCTCTACTACGGCTCGATCGATACGGCTTGTTTTAGCAGCGAAAATATATTTAGTTTTTGTTTGGCGCAAGTGTGGCGGGTAAACATTTTTTTTTTATCATTTCGTCAACTTTGTACTATGCCGATGCAGCTGTTCATACACTCTGTACTATATACTTCATTCTGAACTATTGCACGAACAGCGAGGATGGCGAATTTCTCATCCGAAGATCGTGCAGAATTAAATGCCTTCGGATCTTCAACAGAACACTCGTCGATGCGCACGAAAGTGTACGCATGCACCGTTGAAGTCCCGAGTGGAACGGGGCAATACATTAAGCAGAAAGCGAGAAACCGGTCAGCATTGGAGCCTTCCCGGCGAAAGTTAGCCCGGACGATGATTAATACCCCGAATGAAAGTTCCACAGCAGATGCTAATCCTAATTGACCCGGTACAAAAGTTCCGCGCGTTCTATTCATCCCTCGGCCGAAACGAGATTTTCCGCGATTATAAATCATTCGCCGCGAAATCTGCGCCGGAGTTAAGGAAAGTAGGAGGAATGGACGAAAAAGGGGGGCGGGTGGTAAGAGAGATCGAATTTTTCGCTCTTCGCTCGACACGGATTTCAATATATACACCTATACCTCGCTATACGGCATTTCGCTATAACGGCCTTTTTTAATTATGACACTTTTTCGATTTACGGCCCACAGCGTTTCGTTATACGGCAAAAAAATGCTGTACTGTTAGCGACCTTCTGTTTAGTTTCAGCTGCTGTCGAAAATATGAGGAACGTTTTAATAATTGATTCGTTATACAGCTATTCGCTTTACGGCCAACTTTTCCGGAACGTATCTAGGCCGTAAAGCGAGGTATGGGTGTATAGTCATTTTCGTATCAGACATCTTTTGACTAAATCGGAACTCTTCAAAGAATTAAGAACAATGTTCGTCGTGTTTCGCTGGCTGATTAATTCTCCTGGATATGGCAAGTGTCGGTCATATTTCGTCGACACTCAATCCGTCCAGACAGATTCGATCTCGCGCTTGTTGGCCGTTCGCGAAAATCTCGATACGCCCACGCCTATCGTCGGGGTCTGACTTTAATGACGACGGCATGTTCGCAAATCGACGGTTACGACCGTCGCCGGCGAATGTTCGCGAGTACTCGAACGATATCGAGCCGTAAATAGACAGATATACGATGCGTCGGAAGGAGAGGTGAACTGGTGGGAGAAGAATTCCGGAAACGTAACGTTTCTTCTTCTTCCCTCTTCAATTCTCTTCGACTTTTTCACCATCCACTCTCTTTCTCTCTCTCTGCTTCGATTCCCACAACCACTTCTCGCGCCCGACTAATACATAATACGCAAATTAACCGTCATTAAACCCTTGCCACCGTCGCCGGTTTAATTACGTACGACCAGTCTGCACCAATTTCCCACCACATCTTAAGATTTCCTCGTTTCTTGACGTATACGGCGTTTCAAGAATGAAAGAGCCGGTAAAAGAGATAATACGTGTATATATATTATTATACGTCTAAAAATGAACTCTCTTAAAAAGAAGAACTTGTTTCGAAAAAATGTTTTATATTGACATGGGCTCGGAAACAAATTCCATCAAAAAGATGCTCAATCCCACTGATCTATAGATACACTGGATGCAACGTAGCATACGGAAACATGTGCCCAGTTGAACCCGCGGCCGCCATGTTGGTAGACCCCGAATACTCCTTTAAATATGCCGACTATTCTGAGACATTGAATGAAGAGGGTATATCCAGATATATCTAAATTAAGCATTTTCGGCAGGAATCAAACATGACGGAATCGGCACAGAGGTCTTCCATTGGACCGTGCATCCAGTGTACATATAAATCAGTCCTCGATACGTCACTTTCCTTCACCACTCACTTCCGTATCCCAACCAGACCGCAACTGCGCATTTTCTCGACAAAACATTTTCTCGTCCCTCACATTCTTGAAGCGTCCGTTTCAAACACGCCGTGCACATACCGTCGCGTTATCGTTCTCGTCTGGCGATACAAATAATTTCGCGCGGTCGCTTTAATTCTCCCCCTTCCCCACTCCGTTCCGCCCAAATATCAATTTTCATACGATCCCGAGCCTCAGCCATAAATTCCCAATCGCTCGCGGGTGTCGGCGCCGAAACCGCCGCGGCCGTTGAAAATTTAATGCCGTGTACCGAATTCGCGGCCGCCTAGTGAAGGAATTCGCCCCTGCCTGCGAGGCCAGGTATTTCGTTTCCGCGCTCTTCGTTGAACAAGCGTGAACGAGGAGTCGCGTCTCGGGAGGCTTTTCGTCGGGTTTTATGCAAAAATTTTATATCGCCGGTCAAAGTGGCGCGCCCGAAAGGAAATATGAGGGATGAGAAGGGAATGCTGATGGGACTCGGAAATGGAGTCGAACGTTAAAGGCTGATTCTGGTATTCGTCAGTGTGGACCGACTGGATTCTCATCGTAGTTTGGAAATATTTAAATAGTTAAATGTGAAAAAGACGTTGAACGATTCGATTTGTAGATATTTATGCTCAATTTTCTTGCATGATTCGAATAATATTACAATATAAATAAAGTATGTTTTCCCGTGTTTCTTATTTTGTTGATGGTATTGTTGGAAAATTCTGTGCTACTGTCGCGAGACTCGGTGCACTGATACACGCCGACGAGTCCTACCCCAAACACTTAGCCGCCCGTCGAATGATTAAAAAAGCATACCATAGTGCGTTGCCGTGTAAAAGTGTCAGCTTGCGACGACCCTCTGTATATCCAATATTCATTCCTTCCCAAGCGCACACGTCTCTGCGCTCTTCTCTTCTATCGCTTCTCTCCCGAAACTTCGACGCCCGATTCCTCGGCCATTAGCCGCGCGGAAGTTTTCCGCCCCCGCAAATATCGTCTTGCCAACCCTTATTCCATGCCATTCTTCTCGTCTCCTCGCCGCCCTCTCACGTTACATCAAAAGCCGAGATTATATATCCCGGAAGTGTAAGCGGCTTTCCGACAAAGGCACTTCCATGTACTCCCGCGGAAACTTCCCGAGCCGGCGAAATGTATTAAGACAACGCCGTGGAAATCGGAGGTCGAGGGGCAGGAAAGCGGAATTCCTTTGACCAGCCTAGCGTCTCGCGTTTTTTTTTGTCGAGAACATTCCGAACACGTGTTGGCGGCAAATTTTTATCGGCAACCGTTTGGATAATAGTTTGCGGCGGCGAATGTCGATGGATTGTTATTTGAATTCTGATATGTTCGGGTGGAAAGAATGAAGACGTTCAGTTTTATGGTGACAGTTGCGATGCTTGCGAGAGACTGCTGAAATTTGTTTATGAAGTCGTGTGCCATTATTGAATTGTTTTCTTTTTTTTTTTTTTTTATTTAATGTAAGTCAAAGAACGCGTCGACTGTAACGTGCCAACAAATTCAAGACTCTACGTTCAAGTGACATTAATCTAGTATCATCTCGCATAGTTAAAATAAAAATCAGAAAAACGAATTTTCCAGCAGTAATAAAGCATGCTCTTCACCAAATTGACTACATAGTCACTACAAAATTACTACATTTACTTTAGACAAAACTTGTGACCATCGCCGCTAATCGCTCGCATCCCATAAGTACATTTTCCGCTCCCACCATCTCATTTTTCTACACCGTCTCCTTCAATTCCACCCTCCTCACCCCATTCCCTCCATTTACCCTTTTCGAATCGTCTCCTCGTCCCTGCCGAAGCGGTGGAAGCGGAAAAGAAGAAAAGAGGAAACGTCGAGGCAGCGGAGCGCCGGATTACTCGATTGTCGAATTCGATTGGCCGAGCTGATTGAATCGTTGCGAATCGTCCCTCTCGAGAGATTCGAAAAGCCGCGACGCCTTCGCTCGCGACAAATAAAATATAACGAGCAGTCTGGATACAAACCGGTTCGAACCCCGCAAGATCGAGAGCCCGAAAAATCGAGGGAATCTTCTGGCGCGAGAGTCGGTCGAAAGTCGCGTCCGCCGTTCCAATTTTTCCACCCCCTCTTCTATATATATATATCCATCTTCTCGACACGCTCTTGTCGCCAGGAGGAAGCAGTCGGCTGACGAATTTACCGCGCGACGCAATAGTCTGCCGAGGAAGCGTAACGCGCTGGACGGTCTGGATGCTGAAGTCGTTACAGGCGAAGGAAATCGTTTGAGGTGTGCCGAGCGTCGTTCCATTTCAGGCTCTCAAGTTCTTCGCGGCACGTGATTCGGTGTGTTCGAGTCCCCGACGCATCTTGGATTTTTCGGATTTAAGCGAACGGCGGAGAGTGGACGCTGAAAAATGCGCTGCTGGCTCGATAATGTGTTTTCTGTTAGAGAAGAAGTAACAGACGACGATGATGCTCTAGATTCGGACGTTTTTTCGAAAACCGCAATTTTTGTCGATTTTCAGCAAGTAGAAAGGCAAGAAAACGCGACGTTAAAATAATCTAATAGGTTCGATAATGTGTTTTCTATCAGAGAAAAAGTAACAGACGACGTTGATGTTCTAGATTCAGATGTTTTTTCGAAAACAGCAATTTTTGTCGATTCTCAGCAAGCAAAAAGGCAAGAAAACGCGACGTTAAAATAACCTAATAGCACAGCGCGCACTTCAGACAACGAGCTCGATGATAACGGTGAAATATCCAAAACAATGTCGCGTTCTCAATACAGCGGAACGATTTGAAAACCGAATTTGCAGCCACTTTTCTATCGCCGAGACGGACGATACCGTCATAACTTCCACGGGGGGGTTGAAAGAGCTCCCGGCTGGATATATTTTCCTGCGCGAAGCCCTTTTTCTCTCGCGGCAGAAGTGAGGGAGGGGTGCGCGAATGTATTTTACTAGAAGGGCGAGAAAATCGTGACGCGCTTTTCGCTCCGACGGAAATTACGTGTCGAACGACTGAACATCAATTTTCGATCGAATGAAAAATATCCCACTGCGAGAGGCGTGATACCGTCTTTCTCTCTATCATTCCACCGCTTCCTCCCCTTTGTTGTCTCCTTGCCCCCGGTTCCTTCGTACTCTCAACTCTGCTCGTTACAACCCGCTGCCGATGATAATCGAAACGTATTCTCTTTGATCTCGCGTAATCAATGCTCAATCTCGTGGCTGTCAGTTTCGACGACTCGAAATGCTAATTCTGAGCACGGGATTGGATTGTCTAATTTAATAAATAAATTAAATGTGAATTTATGGGACAAGCGTAAAATATTCAATATCTATGAGGCACGTCTTTAAACCGTGCGGAAAAAAATAAAAAAATATCTCTGGCAGTACGTATATCATGCGTGCTTAGTAGCTGCTGTCATAGAAATTTGTTCGATGCTTCGAAAGTGTAGGAATTATTTCAGATGACAGTGTTAGGCGCGTCTACCTCGTATTTACACTCGCCTACAATCATAAATCTGTGCATGGCAAGTTCTATAGAGAGTGTTTATCTGTCGGAACAGCGACCTCCCCTCGAATTCAGTCCGATTCATTTGAAAGCATCGATGCCCCCGCGTAAACTCTGTCAGACTTTGCCCGGGGAGTATCGAGAAAGGGCATGGAAGTGGAGAAGATGTTTTATCTTCTTGGCAGAACTTCCACAACTGCCATTTATTCGAGTGCATCGACACAGGAGCGCAACCGATGCAGAGTACACCCCCTTTCTACCCCTCTTACCATTCCCACTTTCCACCCCCTCTTTTGTACTCCACGATATTTCAGTTAGGAAACATGTTTTCGGGCCGTTTAGAGAGTGCCGCGTTGCTCAGCAAATTTTATTGCGAATTCTCGTTGGAACAGACGATTATTCTCTCGCAACTCTTCGGATGAAGAACAATTGTGTTGGTTTCGATCAAAACATTCGTGTGATCGGAAGAACTATTATAACATTAAGCCTACAATCTTGTAATAAATTTCGCGAAGCAACTGTTACAAAGTTATTAGTATTCAAAACATATTCGACGTAACAAATGTCGAAATCCGTTAATATAACGCTTTAATCCCGGAACTACGAAAGGCAACGTTGAAAAGAAACTTCACATCCGCCACCGCGAACGATGAAGCATAAACTGCCGAAAAATCAAGGAATCCAAGCTGAACGTCTCGCAACTTCTCCGAACCGACAAAAATTCCAAGATCACTCTCGTCGTAGCATGAAAGATAACGTGCTAAAAACGAATCGACGAATTTAACCTCCCGACGTCGGGAGCCACCAGACTCCCTGACCGAGCGTGCCCGAAAACGAATCCTCCTCATTTCGATCTCGCGGCGAACTTTCGTCAAAGGACGCGCCCGCAAGACTCTCCGGCAGTCGTTCCCTAGTGAAACGTCGCGGGCGTATCGACAAAGGAGCGCCCGAATCGAAGCTGGGAAACGTTTTATCTCCGCGAAGGAACTTCTGCGACGCGCGTGAGCGACTTTCACCCTCGCCCGCGCACCCCCTCGAGCACCATCCGCGGCTGTTACGATAAACTCCCGGTCGATCGGTAAAACGTCACGGCGCGAAATTTCTGGTAACCAGCGAGACGTCAACATCTCCGAAAGAGTAAGAGGGAGGGAGGGTGAGAGGGGGTGGGGGGTGGTAAGCACGATGCGGTTGCGTCCGTCGAAAATTCGCAAAGAATTTCCCATCAACTCTCGACGCTCCTTTTACGACTCGCCGTGAGACGTTTTAGTTAATTATTTAACGTGGCGCGACGTGTTTTTGGAGTCGGGTGGAAGTCGAATGGGATATGGGGTGGGAATTGGAAATGCGGGAGGTGCTTGTTATCGTTCTGCGTAACAGTACTTTTTATCGCGAATTAACCCCTCGGACACCCGACTGAAGAATAACAATTTATAACAAATTTATTAACAATCGTAAAATGCATTGCAACGTCGCTACAATGCACGCAAGCAAAAATTCTAATTTTCTCAAAAAATGTAAACAATTTATAAACAAATTGTGAACGTTTAAAATATATTGCAACGTCGCTAAAATGTACGTAGGCAAACATTTTTATTTTGCTCAATAAATGGGTTGACGATTTTCATGCTTCGTGAGTATCCGAGGGTTAACCTAAACATCTTTGAGTTTTCGTATAGAGAAACTACTTTACTTCTTTTTGACATATCCGAAATACCAGCAATCAATTTGGGCGCATTACTATATAAAATTTATACGTCAAACCGTAGAGTGTAAAATGAAAAAAAATGTCATCGAAATATGATCGAAAAATTCGCGAGTCCGCCCCACCAAGAAAGCCGCACAATTACAAATGCCTCGCCGAAGGCACAGGTTAAAAGCGACGCGTCCGAATCCAATACGCGAGCGAAGAGATCCGGTCGGTAAATTCGCGTGGAAAAGTATTAGCTACGCGCGCGCGACCCGTCGGCTGGAGAAACTTTAATCGCGATTAAAGCGTCCGGAGAAGATAAAGATAACCGCGACCGGGGGATAGCGTCGGCTCGGATAAATGGCGCTTCCCAGAAGTTCCGTGAAAAAGATAAGTCTCTACCGCCCGGTCCCGGGGAAAGTCTGACAGGAAAGAAGAGTCCAAGAGCTTAGCCTCTTTGCCCGCGGATATCGATGGATCGCGGGGAGACGATTTCCGCGCGGAAAAGTGAGTGCCGCGGCGGAAAACTTCCTCTCTTATATCCTAATTGAACGGTATCGTGCGTTTGAGCGCGGCCTGCGATCATTTTTCGTCGGCGTACTTCCGGTTAAGGGGGCTCGCGTAATTTATGTGCGACGGCACGGTTGAAGTTGGGATATTTTCGAATTGCGCCGAGTTAATGGCTGAAGTTGGAGGATTTGGAATTGTGGGAAGACGAAGAGTTGACGCGAGAATGCTGGAAATGATCAGAGATAGAAATGCGTGAGATTGTGGCTGGTATGAGATGAAGAAATTTCGGAAGAAAATGTGTAAGTCAAATTATGTGGTCAGACGCGACAGTTAGATTCTATTTCTAATCTATTTACGTTGTCGTATTACTGAAATAAGTTTGAATATTACGACTCTTACGGAGGTCTCCGATGTGTCTCGATTTATGTGTCCGTAGATTTAAGTTTGCCATATTTGCGCGACGGCTCA
Source organism: Priocnemis perturbator (assembly GCA_963942575.1). Classification (NCBI taxonomy): domain Eukaryota; kingdom Metazoa; phylum Arthropoda; class Insecta; order Hymenoptera; family Pompilidae; genus Priocnemis; species Priocnemis perturbator. Next base: position 2,011,505 of record OZ012654.1, read on the forward strand.
TTTCGATATCGTGCGCGCCATGAAGTTGAGCTAAAGCGCGGGACGAGGAATTTGTACTGCCATAAAATCCATAAATCTTAACCCGACGAGATAAGCGTAACGCCCGTCGAGTTACGAGCCTAATACCGTTCTTTCTGCCACTTTCCGCACGCCTCCGCTATCCCTTTATGCCTGCATCCACCCTTTCGCCGTTCATCCATCTTCCCTCTCTCTTATTTTCCGTCCCATTCCTTTCTTACCCTCGCACATCCTATCGCTGCATCTCTTGAATCGTGACAAATTATTTCGACGAATGCGGTTGGAATAATTTCGAACGGAGCGCAAACAATTCTAATCCAGACCTCGTTAAGAATTCACTCGAACAGTATATATATGAGCTTTCACTCTACCATAAATAAATATTGATTCTGAACTATTAAATATCGATGTAACTCCAGGTGTAACAAGAAGCAGGAAAAAAAAGTTTGCAAAATAATTGGCATATGATACCTCTAAATAAACTATTCGACGCACGGTCAACTCCGCGTGTTACAATATGTGCGGGGCGAGGTGAAAATGAAAAAACAAGTCGCGGCAAAATAATTTCCATCTTCTCACGACAATCGATTGTCCACCGTTCGGGAACAATTTACGCGACTCATCGATCACAATTCCGCATCGCGCGAGTTTAATCAAGAGGCATGATGCCACTTATTCTCTTACACGTGTGTCACGCGTCCCTGCATGTACGCATGCATACGTACATATGTGTATATACACGTACGCGCACTTTGGTAGACGGGCTCGTATTCGTTCACTCGTTCTCGTTAGCGGTTAATTGAAAATCGAGGACAAGCACAAACACGTCTACCGTCAGTCGTTGACAGGCACGTGAGCGAAAGAGAGAGAGAGAGAGAGAGAGAGAAAGAGAGAGAGACGAAGGTGTATAGTGCGACACGTGAACTTTAAACGTTTCGAGTGTCGCGGAAAAACAGCGGGACTTAAGCAAAACGCGTAACAAACAAAAATTGTATAATATTCTAAATTATCGTATCTGACAACATATGCATGTTAGTAAAACGTCACAGCTGATACCTACTATTTACCTGATTCATCGCCTGTACATGTTACATATACTACACATTAACACTTACTATTCGTTCGCGAAAGACCATTTACCACGAAACTATTCATCGTATTCTATTGCACAATTTAATCACACTCAGTTCGGTGACCGCACATTTTCACCGTAAAAATTCTTCCGCCCGCTCGATTTATGTCTCGAAACAGAAACACCGACTGCACCCTGGCCCCTGTTTTCGCCACACCCCGTGCATGGAACAACATACATGGCGGCGCACGTGACCGGATTGTATCATGCGAGGTGGTTGAACCCAATCTAACGAAGCACCGCGTTCCACCCCCGTGAGTGCGCAACCCTCTTCTCACCCTCCCAGCGAATCGGAAGCGAATATAAATCCGGCGGTAACCGAAGGGTCGCGCTCGCCGTTTAATATCCCGCTGAAGGCATTACACCGCTGAACGTTGCATGTTGCACGCCCTCACCTGCAGCAGCCCGTTTCGGAAACTTCGGGACCAAGAAAGGAACCACCTGTTTCGACGAGGCGAGTTCTGCCCTGCCGTGGTCTCCCACCTCCCCAGGGCATTGCGCTCAATGGGGTGCTTGTCAGTGGTGCGATCGGATTTCGCGATGGGAGTGGACAAATTTTCGAGGCGTTTAAGAGTTCGCCGCGAGGCCTGCGTGGAGCATGCTGCGTAGAGTTGACTTTTTGAACTTTGATGTCGGAGTAGATATCGGCTCCCTTCGTTTCGCGAACGGCGAATGTTACATTATGGTCGAAGATAAAATTGTCCGTTACGTCGGACCGCTTACACTTAAGCAAATATCAAAATTATCGAAATTGAGCTAGTCTCTTTAAATTGTATTGGTATAATTATAAATGGTAAAATAGGATTGTATTTTTTAATTTATGGCACGAATAATGCTTGGATATCTTAGACAAATTATATACAGCGCTCATGATACAATGTACCCAACCTCGTGATCGTCAGTCACATCTGACCTTTCCATGAGAATTCTCTGTCCCTATCCATTCTGCCAGTGCTAAATAATTGACAGCATCAACAATGAACACACATCATCTATTCTGTGCACATAAATAGGTCATTCTGTTATCACGTCCGTTTGTTAGTTCGTCCACAGACACTGTCAACAGGAGTAGAGATTATTTTGACATGAAAGAAGCTTCCGTCAGATGTCCAAACTGGTCGACTTTCGTCAGATGTGAGTGATACGGCTGACCCATAAACCTGGCAAATTGACGGATTGGTCGGCTGTGGGGGTCAATGAATTGCTGAGTGCATAGACAGTGTCAGTCATTGATGATGTTGTTTGCATTGTTCGGAAATTCGGCAGAAAATCGGCGCACTGACAATGGAGAGCGCTTTGATTTGGGGCAAATAGGCGTTAAAGGCGATGGATTCGTCGGTTCGATCGGTTATTATGCGAATTGAGAGAGAATTCAAGTTGAAAGTATTGCACGGGGTGTATCCGAAATTTGCGTGTGCAATATGAAACATTTTTTTTTGTGCAGTATCGATTCATTCTGTATTTACATGTGTGCATATCTAATACAGGTTAACTACCAAGTGGTATTAGATATATCTTTGAAACAATTAAGCATTTGTGCATTTATTTTAAAAAGTGCAATTGCACATGTAAATTGGATTAATGCGTGACTGCATCAAAATAACAAACGTACATATATAACGCCTAACAAAAACTGAAACTGTGTCCAAGGCATTAGACACCGCACCAATTAAAACACAACACCTACCTTAATTCTTAAAATCTCAGTCTAATACAAACCCCAAAATTCTCCATTTAAGAGTAATCTAATGTAACATAAATATGTATGGGAGTACTCGTTTCTTGACCGTATAAAAATCATTTTTGTATCGTATTTAAGATATTTCAGACAACACAAGTTAAAATGGGAAATGTCAACAAAATGAACAAATAACAGTATGAAATATGAACAATGTAAATGAAAAATGATAGAAATTTACCTATGAAAACTTGATGTGGAAAACTGGTGGAAACAGGAAGTGTCTCGTCCCAGCTTTCACATCAGTGTTGGATTCAGGAGTAGGAACAGGAACATTGTTGTACAGGGCAAGAACCATCCAAAGTTTTGTTGACGACCAAGTATATTCTGACTGACGAACAGGAACGTTGATGTCACAGGACACAAAACGTATACAACGCATGTCTTACCCACATGCTAAATAACTGGCATTTGCCACATTGGTAATGTAACACAAATATACATAGCACAATCACAGAAAATGAGTATAGAAAAGGGAGATGGGCATAGTTAAGGGCCAAAAATATAACAAGAACAGGAACGTTCTCATTGCAATACCACTACATCCTCGTTGCACGACAACAGCATCCCCGTTTGCAGAACACCAGCGCACTTGTTGACAAACAGCACCAATCTGCTTGAAGACGGTCCCTCCTCCCCAGTTGCTTCTTCATATGCTAACTTACAGGCACAAAACAAAAGAGCACAGACAAAGGGGACACAAATCCATTACAAAAAAAGAGCACACAAAGTAGGCACAGAAAATTGCATATAGACACATCAAAATACCACATTTCAGAACAGTGCACACACACATAATCAAATGACATCAAACATCAAGTAAAATCAAAGTAGACATATCGAGAAACTGAAAAGATCTCACCAAATATATTTACCGTGACAATTTCCGTCGGCGACATGACGTCACAGTGTGTCACGTAATGGCGGACAGGGACGCCAAGTGATCGACAACAGCGGGCGATCAATAATCGGATCGATGCGAAGTAAAAATGGAAGATCAGGATGGCAGGACTAGTAAATTCGATTCCTCTCACCTTCCCGCAGAGATGAGACACAAATTTGGACATTGGGCAGGACTTGGTGCGGCTCAATGTGAAGAAAAAGCGAGGAGCGACGTGGAGACGTGTACACAGCGGCCATGATGCACGGGAAGAAGAATCTACGATCGAAGGTGGCGCGGAGCAGTGTTGCTCCTGGCTGCGTTTTCCGGCGCATGCGCAGTGCAATTTAGGAAAAATGTAGGGACGAAGCATGCAGTATGCCCTATTGTGAACCCTAACCAAATTTTTTATAAATGATATCTGAGCGGAAGGGCCAAAAAGGACCTCTTTTTCATGAATTTTAGCACGTACCTTAAGCAGAAATTCATGCGCATGCGCGAGAAAGCACAGCCAGGAGCAACACTGGGAGGAAGCTCTATTAGTCAAACTTTGAATTTGAATACGTGCATTCGTAACACCGCGTATAGATGCTGCGTTGTTAGAAACTGAAACATTCTACACATGTTTATTACCTGTTTTTAAACATATCTTTGATACTGTCGGAAACTTTCCAGGACAACTTACGTTTTATTGAACTTCTTTCGATCCTTTCTGACATCTGAAACGGACAAGTCATTGGTTGGAATTTGATTTTGAGGGCACGTTTCAAGTGACATATTCAACGTTTTAACTCAACAATTTGAAAACGAAACAAAATTACAACACTGAAAACTAAGTCGCCATTATTAAACAAGATTCCTCAAGTCCCGTTTTTCGCTCCAGCCCCCACCGCAATCCGTCCCGTCGAAATGAATGAGCGTAAGCAGGTTTGAAGACTTGCCATTCGCTTACCAAAGCACGTAGAGAGTATCGAGTGCAACGATTTTCCAAGTATCTCTGCTTCTCTACACTTGCAATCGTCTCTCCCTCTATCTCTCGCCCCTCTCCATCCCTCTTCCGTTCATACTTGCCACTCTATTCTCCACTTCATCCACCCCTCTGCCCCTCTCTTTTTGCCCGCTTACTATGAGCAAACTGAGTTCTACGAGGGAGTTTGTTCAACGAACGAGGCGACAAAAGCTCGCTGATTAATTAGAACCCACCGACCGACGTTAAAGTGAAAGCGGGAAAGAGAGAGTGAGAGGGAGAGAGAGAGAGAGGAGTATGGATACAGAATGAGTGGGAGTGAGTTGAAGACTATAGAGGGTTCGTCTCGCTCACACCACACGGCGATAATTAATTCACTCGACCAACTCACGATTGTACTCGCCAACCTCATGGTTTACCCTCGTAAAATCCAGCAAAAACTCACTGGCATCACCTCTGGGGAGTGGCCTGGATTAGGAGCTACTTCTCTTGCTGTTTCTCTCATCCTCGATCTATCTCTGTCTTTCTGCGCGCGCGTGTGTGTGTTTTCTATGTGTGTATTCCCCTCTCTCTCTCTCTCTCTCTCGTCTCTTGTGCTGTTTCGGACAAGCAGTGGCTTGTACCGTGTCGGATTCGGAGGGTTGCAACCCCTTATGGGATAGATAATTCAATATTACGGAGGAGCCGTGTGTGTAAATGCACGCGACTTTGGATCCGTGAATTGCGTGAATTATGTGACAGAACGTATTTTTAATTGTGCAGGTCAGAAAGTGCAGAGGCTTTCTCGTTGTTTCCTCGGCGATCTGTCAGTGCTAGCGTCAAAAAATCGTGTTGACAAATGTTTGCATTATTAAATCAGGTACTCCGTACGTGTAAATGATTTAATTTGTGAATGATTACTTCTCGTTATGCGCAGAATTCTGAGACCGACAAATTCGACGTTCCTAAGTTTACTGAAGCTTGATGAATCGCGTCGCGTTCGACAGCATATATGAACGAGCACGTTTGTAATTGCACATTTCGATATACGGGAGCTTATGGATTTTTTGCATAACTCGTTTCATCATCCCGCGACTGCTAATTTTCAGTGCGTATCGATAAGCGCATGTCAAAGCTTTCAACTTTTCAATCAGCCGATCGCCGTCATTTTAATATTCCACCCTACATTACCCGCGCATCGCTTCTCTATATCTAAATTCACTTCAAATACATGCATACGTAAACATTTGCAATTCCGCTCGTTCGTTCAAGGAAGATTAGAGATTCTCGAATCGAAACAATTTAACATACCGTCAAATTGAAATGCATGACTTAAAATCGGTATATTCCGAAGGTTTGAATCTTTCAAACATTCGATTACCAATATTCCAGTATTTATTCGTCGACTTACCGCACACATTGCGCTAACTTAATCCGAACTCCGACGACATTCGCGGCACTTTCCACAAACGGTCCCGCCCACGCGCCCCTTTTTATTTCGCCGTGACGCCTAAAAGCGATTACCAGTTTAAGCTAATTAACTTATGCGCCGCGATTAGCGCACCGTCGGGCCATTACTTAGAGTTAGTTTGGCGTTACGGTCGCCGCGGTGGCTCTAAACTGAGAGCATCAAAGTGGGGTAAACGGAGACAAATTGAGAACGAGAAAGGGCGCGAGAAAAGAGGCTGAAATTAAGATTGTAAAGTTAATGGCTCGGCACGTTAGTGGGCCATGATGATACCCTGTTGCGAGGTAAGAAAGAAATTCTTATCAGCCGCACAGTTGACAAATGTAGACTTAAGCGAAATCGTACGAAATTATCAAAGTAATACGAATGACTTGTAACGAAGTCTCGAATATGAAGAAATACGTACAATAAATAATTCTTAAAAAAAAATGTGCGACTGTAAATTAATACAGCATAATTTCGACTCATAACGCAGTGAATAGATTTGCAATATCTAAGATCGATTCGCGATAAAATTGTACGAATCACGGCGGACACGTTCGGCAGCGTAAAACATTTTCCCCAGACCGAAAATGAACGATTGCTGCAGCAGCACAGAAAGGACCAGAAGCCGCGAAACGTGGCATGGAAAGAGGAAGATTTGAACCCTCCGAGCAGAAGCACGGGGTTAGGTTGACGCGAGGCAGGGAAGGGTAGGTCGGGGCGAAATATATGAACACCGTCTGGTGTGATATTACAAGAAAGCCTTTCTTGTTGGCTCTCTCCATCGTAATTCGGCCGACGTTTGTCACGCCGGGCGTCCCTCGGCCCCGCCGACCCGCGCCAGCGAGATTGAGTGGGGATTTATTACGAGACCCGGCTGTAAAATTAGCCAGTCCCTTTTTATGGCGCGCCTTTTTTTTTAAGGGATGGAGCAAGCGGACCGACCGACGTCACGGCAGTGGCTGTGTTTTGTTACGCTGCCATTTGCCTAACCTCCTGCGACGCGTATGTACATTAATTAGACGGTGGTTCTGTAACCGGAGTAGCTTTTACGGAATTATTAATATTTCCTGGAGCAAGAAATTTTGAAGAATGCAGTGCTGGGTGAATGGACGCTGGAGCGATTAAAGACGGAAAAATATGCGGGGTGGGTTTGAGGTACTTGAAAGTATCTAAAAAGATTATATGTACGTATTCGTCTTTCTGTGCGTAACTTTGAATACTTCCGGGAGCAAGAAATTTCGAGAAACGGTACGCTGGTTGGAATGAAGAAGTACGTTGCTGGAAATGAAAATTGTGTATACGTACAAATAGTTACGAATTTTATATGATGTAAATGGTTACGGCGAAAGCGTCGGGAGTGCAGTATCTATGCGGGAATCAAGAATCGCGGAACTTTGAGACTGACGAGATATATCGTGGATTAATTGGAAATTCTTTCGTACCCGGCCAACTCCGCGTCGGCATACTTTACGAAATAAAGTTTCCGGATACGAGCTCTCGACCTCGCCTCTTAAATCACGTCCTCCCCACAGCCCCAGTCATCTTCCTAATCATAAACCATGCGCTACCCTTACTTCCTCTAAATTCATCCAAGTCAGCCGTACCAGCCGTCAAAATTAAATCCTTCGATTTTTCGAGGTAAACAAAAAACAAATTCGTAAAGACTATTAACGCATAGATGCGGCAAAGAAGTCAGCGAGAGAAAGGTGCAAAAGTAGGGGAGCCGCGAAGTTAACGAATTTAAATGAAGACGCAACGCGCGAAGGCGTTCGAGGAAACGAAAAGGCGACAGGGTTGCGGCGAAAAAAAAAATAAAATAAAAAGCTGCGCGTCGAGAGGGGTGGCCGCGGACCAGCGTCGTCGTCGGCGGGACCGCAACGAAAATCCTTTATTAAAAGAGAGAGGGAAGGGAACGACCGCATAAATTATGCTTATGAGCCACTTCGTGTGTTCCGCGCCGCCATTTTAAAATTATACTTTTAAATGTAGAGGGGAGGGGGGAGGGTTGGAAAGCGGGCTGTGGCACGGGGGGTTGGAAGAGGGTCGGATCTCACAGTCCCCAGCCCTACTTCCATCTCCTTCCACCCAACCGTTCCCGACCCCTTTTCATCCCTCTCCCACCCGCCCAGTTGACCTCACACGTATCATCGCCAGCCGCGTTCGGAGAATTTGTTGCCGGCCTAAGAGCATTATTTTGTTAAGAGTTTCCCGTCCTGGGAACGGGTAGTGGGGGGCCGGGCGGCCGGAATAAATTTTGCGCAGACCGAACGAAAATTCCGAGGGACTTATATTTATTTATCAGAACGCGCGGCCTCGTGCCACTGGCGATAACGGTTATGGCCGACTGTCGTTCGGGACCCGACGCTCCCGCTAAGGACCTTTTATTATCATTATTTACGGCTCTGTTGAGGGGAGAATTTTTGTTCCGCGCATTCATGCAGAATCCGCGTCGATGTTTACGAACGACGACCGAAGTGTATATTCGTACAATTTCTCTCTGCAATTCCTCGCGTCTCCGCATCGAGTTTTTACTCGCGCGACTCTTTGTTCTCCTCGGCTTTCATGCCAGCCGCTCGTGCGTTCGATAAGAAATCCGACGGATTATAAACATCGCGATAATCGTGCTTGCGCAGGAAAATATGCCCTCGGGCGTAATAACTTCTTTTCAGGCCGGCCGCCCGTTACACGTCCGACTCGACTCCCCTTGCGGATCCGCCTCGAACGAGAAACGCGCGTCGTGCACGTTTGAGCGGCGACGAGGAGGGGCGAGGGGAGGGCTTAGGGAAATTTCGATTTGCCGCTTATGGAATCCAATCGAACGGAGGGGTCGGCTTAATGCGGAGAAACAATGACGGCGAGACGGGAAAGTCTCGCTCGAAGATCGAGCGCTTCCGGATGCAATTCCGTAAATACGTTCCGGTTTCGGTTCCGCTCGACCGAGCGAAACCACCGGCGCATCTCTCTCTCTCTCAATCGGTCCGTCCCTTAACCTCCTGCTCCCACCAACGCGAGTGGAAATCGCGTGTGTCGTGTGTGTCCAGCGAGAGAGAGTTTTTGCGGCTCACAGAACCAGAAAATGGCCGCACACGACTTTCTTCCATCCTCCTTCTTCCACCACCCCCTTTCATCCCCTCCTTCCTTGCCTCGCTCCCCGTTCTCTCTTGCTTTGTTGACTTTTTTTCGACGATCCGTTCTTGTTGGAGGACCCCTTTCAGATTTCCACGTTTTTCCGCCCTCGCGGCTAGTTTTTCTGTACCGCGCTTCACCGCCTATTCTTCTTACGCTCGCATTGTCGACTGTCGGTCTTTTCGTACAAGACACCGCGTGGAAGTGCTGTCTAGAGATCATCGGATTCGCCGCGAGAATATTCGCGAGCACTCGTTCTTCGTCGGAGGGTCCGCTTCAAAATTCTGCGCTTTTCCACGTTCCTGCAGGCAATCTCTCGCTCCGCTGCTTCGTTCTCCATCATTCCAAACTATAATCCCTTTGTTTACGTCTCTACCCTCACTCTGTCCACGAGGACCAGACGCGTTTCCCAGGAAACCAAGATTCCTCCCCAGAAACGTTATCCTGTTTACGCGAAACTCGGACGTTTCCCGAAAAATCTCTGTCCTCCCTTAAGGAGGAATTGGACACACATAACAAAATTGCAGAATTTCTTGCAATTTTGAGGGATTATGTATTTTGATGTAATAAAGGAGCATACCAAATTTCAGAATTCCGTACTACATAGTTTAGAAGAAAATAATTTATTAATTTAACACGGTCTCTTATGAAGAAATCGCAATTGAAGCTCTTTTGTCATCAGATTCAGTAGTTGTACAGTCAATATAAAAAATTCTGCGCTGTGCTACCGAATAATGGAAACATTTACCGTAAAAATGATTTTAAACGGGGAGTCGATCTTTCGTAGCACCAACTACATATTAATCATCCATTTGTCCATGTTAAACATGCACTACATTATCAACATTTATAAATATGTATGCATTTTCGCCAAGTGGCATAAATTTTTGACCAGATTGTCTGTCCCATTCCTCCTTAACGGTCAGACTACTAACGCTACTGCCTGCTTCTACTTTCAATAAACTCGGCAAATAAATTCCATAAGCATAGTCCGGCTTTCGACACTCGTGAGTCTCGATTCGTCGCAGAGTGAGCGGCACATAAAAAGGGCACGGAGTCCTTCTAACAAGGATCAAGACATAGGTCGTTAACTCTGACTACTCCTGCGTTCTCTTGCTTCGAGGGACGCGGGGGAGGGGTGGGAGAGGTTGAAATAGCTGAGATTGCTGGATCCCTATATCGCAGCCGGCGTGCTTTTATAACGATTGCACCTTCGCAACGGCGACGAAAGTCCGGCGATAAAAGAGCCGTTAAGACCTCGAGGAGTGAGGGAAGGAAAGAGAAAGCGCAAAATAGACGGAAACGTGAGTCCAAGAGAGAGAGAGAGAGAGAGAGAGAGAGAGAGAGAGAGAGAGAGAGAGAGAGAGAGAGAGAGAGAGCAATAGAGTGAACCAAAGAGAAAAGGAGAGTCACTCACCTTCGACTCGAAACTTTTTCAGAGAACGAGGCGCCGGCCATTACGTTGGATCACACACTTCTCTCAGACTGCGTCTTCCACCCCCCCTCTCAAACATCCCTCGTTCAACACCCACCCCCCCCTCTTGTAGACGATCCGAAAGTTTCGGCGACGTTTCGGGACTTAAAAATCTATCCACCTTTAAAACTGATTAGGCGAAGTGCAGGCTCGCTCGTTCCGTATCTGCTGCTACACGTGCGTCTACCACCCGTCACTGGCACCCCTTGCAGACGGCAGGAGTTCGCAGCCCGGGACCCGAACGTTTCGAGCTCTCGTTTTAATGAAACGAAAATTTCGCGCCAGCTTTGGTGGACCGAACTTTTCGGGATCAAGCGGTGAAGATCAATTTTTGTGGTCATGCCGACCGAAGGGGTGTGAAATTTTAATGTTCCCGAAAATTGCGAGACGCTTTTGTAATCCGTAATCTGTAACAAACTGATTATCTCCACGAAATAATAAGTAGGTAGGAAGTAGAACTACCAAGCGATCAAAATGATCTGTTTCACATTTTCCTACAATGAACGCTCACACTTAACTGATCTCACTTTCTGATGCACATATTTCAATAAAAGTCAGGAAAAATTCTCAGAAATAAGATGCCTTCGTTATACCAAAATGTCATACCAGTAATTTTGGCTGCTCGGTAGTTCTAGCGTTAACATTTTCTTCGTACAATCACCGAAGCACTGTAACATCAAAACGATCCTGATAACGTGGTATACATTATTTAATTTAATTTAATTTAATTCAGTTAAACGGGAAAACCCAGTGTATACAATAAGAGCTATAAATGCAGCGTAACTTAATATAAGGTGGTAACATTCGTAAATTGATGCAGATAATAAAAATAAAATAAACAAAAAAGAACAAGAGAGAGCAAATAAAAACAAAAACAAAAACTGAATGACTAGATCGATAAATAGATAGATAAATAAATAAATACAATGGAATAAATTGTACCACGCTCGCTGGAAATATAAGTCAAAACTCATCCGTGCATTATGCGCAAAGCGTTCAGCGGATCGTCGCGAAATCGTCAAAGGGACGATTCTTACACACGCACAAATGCCGGCCACTGCGAACGTCCGCTCCATACACCGACTCAGCACATCGGTCCACATTTCCATCATTACTCAGTTCCCCACATCCGACTCGCCCTCGCGTCAGGCCTCAAAAGACACGCGACAGAATGGATATCGTCGCAAATGAGACAAGCCGACGTTATCCCATGTTCGCCAAGTGGCGAGCCGACAAACTGCAACGTGTCAATATCTGTCGCGGCACCACTTCGGGAAATAATATCTCGTTAAAGGGACAGCTCTGAACTCTGAATGGCATCGGGCGAACGAGCTGTTCTCTCCTCCTCTTTCTCCGGCTCCCGCTCGTCCGACTCGACGACGTTGAAAACTACCGCGACGACGTCATTTAATTACGAGCCGCCGGAGTCGGACAGACAAAAGACGATGCGGAACGATGCTCCGGTATCTTTGCAAAATTTTCCGCGAAACGAACGAAAGAAGATTGAAGACGAGCGGAACGGAAGGTTTTGAATTGTGAACGAGGCGACGGAAAAGAACACGAAGTTAGGTATACGAAAAGTGGAGGAAGGGGGTGTCTATTTTAAAAGTGCAATTTCCGTTATCTTGGGAGAATGAATGGATTTTTCTCGAAGAAGCATCCGTTTTCATGGGACCGAAGCAAATCTCACGTATTGTTCCTGGGTCTTCCGTTATTGTAATCTAATTCGAAGTCCATAACATCCACAAACGGAACAGAATTCCGATGATAGCAATTATACAAATCTACATCCAACACACGCAGAACGCCCTGCATCAGTTTTATTCTCAGAAGCCTGCATCCTCGCGACCACCTTTCCATTAATCACGCAAACCTGACCACGGAGCCTCTCACAGCCGCACAGAAACAAAGCTGCATCCTTCCGTATTTCCCTCCATCTTCCAATTCCGCCTTGTCTTAATACACGTAGACGCATGTAACCCGTATCGTTCCTCGACCACCGGAGTCTGGCACGGAACGTGGAAGCGTGGAACAATGGGCGCGGTTACACCGTGTCGAGCAGTCATTTATTTCCGGCACTCAGAAGAGAGGGACGCAAAACGTGAGAAGATTACTCAATGTTGGCCGGGGCGTTGGCCTAGTTGCGCCCCGGGGCTCGCAGGATTTCGCCCCCGCCTGGTTATTGAAGATAATTGGGACCAGTCAGCGGGAGAAACGTCCTCTGTACGTGCCCGCAGCGTGTGTGCGTGCGGCGGGTACCGTAGGTGTGTGCGCGAAGTGCACGCGAGTAAATGAACATTCGGACTCTAATTGAGGATTAAATTCTAGGGAAAATCTTATAGCGAACGTGTACGAGAAAATAAGTCGTGTTTTAGGTCTAATGTAGATTACGCTTTACATCTGTGGAGCTTGGGATGAAAAGGATGAGGACGTGTGTTTCGAAGTATGGCAAATTTTAAACTGAAGTTCTGTTTCCAGTTATGATCGGTTCGAAGGTTCATAAAATTTTGAGTCAGTCACACTTTTCAACCTCCTGAATAATGCTCCCGTGCAAGTGTAAGTCAGTAAATGAACATTCGGACTCTAATTGAGGATTAAATTTTAGGGAAAATCTTATAGCGAACGTGTACGAGAAAATAAGTCGTGTTTTAGGTGTAATGTAGATTACGCTTTACATCTGTGGAGCTTGGAATGAAAAGGACGAAGGCGCGTGTTTCGAAATACGGAAAATCTTAAACTGAACTTCTGTCTAGAATTACGATCGGTTCGATGGGTCAGAAAATTTGAGTCAGTCACACTTTTCAACCCCGCGAATAATACTTCCGTGCGAGTGCTGGCGCGATCTAAATAGTTAACGATCGTAACGCGAGCCACTCCAAACTCCAAACTCCAACCCATTACATCACTCTCCCCCCAGGTTACGCAACCCGTTTCCAATCCAGCCAAACGTCGAAAAACAAGCGAATCGCGCGAGCACAGTAACGAAGCATCAGTTAGCCGTACTATTCTTGATCCCATTCTACAACAGCCAAACGTCGGTCGGTAGCTCGTCCCTACACTTATTTACATAGATATTCGCCGCCCTAAGTAAGTAGACAACGCGGATTAGGGTCGCGCGACACTGTCGGCTCCTGACTCCGGAAAATCCCCTGCGGTGATTGCCGGCCCTCAACTGTGTCCAGCCTCCGCGTTCTGTCGTGTGTCGAGTGATATACACTCGCCTCTGGACGTGTTTGCGGTATTCTCCTTCGAAATTGCCTTAGGAGCCGGACGAGCCACACGGACGGCTTGTGTACTATTCCAAACTTCGGCCAGTGCGGAGAGGTCCTTAAATGTTGCTGCGCTTGTCGAAAGAATTTTCGTACACGACACGTCGTAAACGGTACGTCATGTGCCGAAGTGTTTCAGTGAGAATTGTAGGAAATTGTAAGGTATTGGATTTTAATGTGACTATGTAGGCAGTAGTCATGAAGTCAGTAGTACGAGGGTGCTGAATAGAGATGTAAGTGGAAATTGCAGAATGCTTCGTTTTTGAGAAAAGAAGAATTTTCACAGACCGAGCGGATTATGGAATAGAAACGTGCGTGCTGACAATAACAAATTGCCAAGTATAAACTTCGCGATAATAATAACTAATACAGAAAATTACCTTAGTACGTTTAATAACACTCTTTACTTCCGAATATGCATAATTCGTCTAATATCGTTACTCGCACCTATCAAAACTAGATATCACAGGAATGTATCAAGCACGAAGCGCATTTACTTTTCACCATAACGTCGCCATAAAATTCCTCTACGCGCCTCGACGTAGAACGGTTACATCTCGCTTTTAATAGCGTATTACACGATACCGTGCAGAATGCGTAATGCTATACTTCTACAACAGTGTCGCGGAATAAATATACACTGTCGTCATTTGCACGAATTATAGCGGTATATTATGCTCTACGTCGAGGCGTTACGGACGCGTTTTATACGTCCAATTCTATACGTTCTGCTCGGTCCACACTGCCTACATCCAGTGTCACATGTAACCGTGGCAGTTAAATCCGGCCGCGATAACGTTTAATCAGCGACCGCATCGCGTTTAAGGAAATTCATAAACGAAGCCCTTGCCGAGGGCGGTTAAGTGGGTGGAAGGGTTGATAAGGATCGTAGATAAGCTACGGTAACGAGGCAGGGTCTCGCGTTCGTTTAACCGGCGCCGTAATGTTCGGTTATTAGCCATGCGATGTATAAAATTGCAATACGGCGGGCGTAGGAGAGATATTTGAAAGGTTAATGACGGCAATTTGATGCAGTCGGAGATTTCGGAATGATGCACATTTTAAAAGTGCGCTTTAAGCGCAGCATGCCGCTTCTTTAAACCTCTCGCATTTAGTAATCCGAGTATGACGCGTTTTACGGCAGTCGGCAGCGGGCTGATTGCAGTCGAGAGTTAAAAGAAAGTGTTGTTTTTAATGGACTTCGAAAAAGGAGGAAGTACTCTATTCGACATTTACATTAAAATTTTTCTCCATTAAAAGTCAGATATTAAACATTTTGCTAAATTCAAACCGCGATTCTCTCGGCAATACATTAATCACTTCCACGATTCAGGAAACAGAGTGAGCCGACTCAAACATTTACCCGATATACGCACCAACAAATATTCGCTCGTTCCCGAAAGTCAATCGATTAAAACGAAACAAGAAGTACAGCAGCACGCTCCCGCATCCACAACTTCCTTCACGTTTTCACGAAGCTGGGAGCAAAAAGTGAGGGTAACGAGGCGTCGCCGTAAAAAGCGCAAGACGGACAAAAACAATAAAGCATAGGAAGCGGGAAAGAACTCGATAGGTGCCAACACTCACGTGTGCGCCCCCTTACTCTTGCCGAGGGGTAGTGCCCGAGTTCGGAAGGGGTGGGAGGGAGGATGAAGAGTCAGAAACTGCGGAGGAAGACAGAAAGTGTCGAGAGAAACGTGGAAACGTGGAAACGGGGTCGTAGAAAACTCGATGTACGGGGTGTTGCACGAGAAAGCGGTTCGGTTGAAACGTCGGGGGGTGGGAGGGGGTGGGCAGGGGGTTGGCTCGACGTGAAACTTTTCAACGAGTTCGCCGTCTCCGAACTGGCGATGCTACTTTTGCACACGGCAAACGCACCGAGCACGTACAAACGTGCGCGCGCGCTAGTGTACATATGTGTGTGTGTGTATGTGTTGGGTTGTGTGGGTGTGAGCGGGAGTGGGGAGTACGCGCGGATGTGTTACATACGGGGAAACGAGCAAGAAGCACGGGGCAGAAACGTTTTCATCCCCCGCTTCTTTGTACACCTCTCCTTTTTCTTTTCCTCTCACTGCTTTCGACGGGCTGTTCGCTTATTGTTTCTCCTAATTCTCTCTCTCGTCGAGTTCACCATTGCAGCCTCGGAGGTTCATTGTTCCGGGAACTTGCTAATCATCGAATCCGTTCTGCTCGTACAACGTAAAGTTACACTATCCACACAATAGCCTCAAATAAAAATCTATAAAAATTTGCGAAAAGACGCGCCGAGCCAAATTGCGATGCGTGAAACTCGATTCCGCCTCCTCGAACTTTTTTCCGCCCACCCCGCCGACCGCTTTCCAGCGGGCCGAAACTTGCACGGCGGCGAAGAACCGTTCAACTCAGATCAAAGTAATCTGCTCGCGAGCCACTGAATAATCCCCGGCAAACGGGCCGCCCCGCCACCCCCACTCCCGCCGAAGTTTTGTTTGCGGAAAACCGGCGGGTAAGCAATCTCGCGAGTGCGCCTCGTAAATGTGAGATTCGTCGCGCGACTCGCACCCCCTTAACCTACCCCCACCCCCGACGCTGTCTTTTCCTTAGTGCCCGTACGCGCGCGGAATTAGATAGTCGCAGGTGCGAGGGTAAGAAGAGAGCGCGGGCGGAATTTTAACGCCGATCCTCGTGCGTTCCGCCTTAACTTCGCGTCCTTCCTTAACTACCACGGGCCGATCCGGATACGGCTGACAGTGGAAAATTCAAAGAACTTTCGCGACGAAAGGCGCCGGGCAAATAGGATGAGTCAAGAGTGTAGCGTACATTGCTGTGGAACCGTGCGACCAGCATTTTTTAGCGAAATTCGACCGTTCGATGTGTTGTTGATTTTGTTGGAATTTACTCGAAAAATTAATATTTGCGGAGCAAGCGTTATAGTGGTTCTAAAGATAAACGTCGAGATGTTCGGAACAAAATGTTGGTACCGGAAAAAAAATTAAGCGTATGGAAGTATTACGGATTATTGTAGAGGTACTGATTATTTAATAATTATTCGGGAACGTAAGAAAGATTAAATGTAACGGTTACACGTCACTACGATTTAAATCATGCACGGAGCTGAAGATTCATTGAACGACCGCAGCGGTAGTTCGAAGAGCTCGCGGAAAGCGGCAGATAACTACGTCCGAACGGCCGTAAGAATTATTTCTCGCGGCTAAAAGAACGCAGACCCCCGCTGGGAAATCTACGGCTGGTTCTCATTCAATGATACAAGATCGTTCCGAGGACTATTTAATGGCGAATACTGCGAATCGGTCGACTGACGCGGACAATGGGGCGGTGGGCAGGAATAAACTCGGGGCAGGGCGTGAAAATGGTACGTTCTCCGACGGATGCATATTTAATCAACATCGTCGGGAAGGTTAACGACGCCATTTTTCTTCTCAAAGCGGAACTCTTCGTCTTCCGCCATGGGAACGACGCGAAGCTCTTAAGTAATTCCCCACGTGCCTAATAGTTCTCACAACGAGGATTACGGATGCATTAGATCGCGTAATAGATTCCCTAGGGCAGTGTGTGTGTGTGTGTGTCTCTCTGTGCGTCCGCGTGTGTCTGTGTGTCTGAAAGTGGAAAATGCCGAGCTGCGAAAAATACGAATTTCGGAGCGATGTAAATTTAATCAAGACAGAGTCGTAATGTTACACCGAGGTTAACTGGATATCGTTTTCCAACGCGCGCGCGCGCGCGCGCAGCGATATTCTTTTCATTTCATCCCTCGGGCCACCACCACTCGTGAAATCCTTGTTACGAGATGGGATATGTATGTAATTGCGCGGAGTTCTCTGCATAATGAAATTTTATTCCGACCGCTTTACCCGTTAATTCCGGCGATAATCGTAAACTTAAAAGTGGCTGCAATTATTGAATCGTATAATCGATGGGATTTTCGGCCTCATTATGAATCGTAAAGTTCCTTTCGGCGGTCGACGAATATGTTTATAATTTCGGCTATTGCCACGAAACTGCGTGTCGATGACATCCGATGAACCCCGTGTTATGACAAAGAATTTGTATTACTCGATAAAACAAATATTACATAAAATGCAAAGTTTAATCAAATCTTTCGTCGGACGTGAAGCGCGTGTCTAATATACCGTTCCTTACTATTTTCCATGATGAACCACGTGTTATGACAAAGAATTTGTATTACTCGATAAAACAAATATTACATAAAATGCAAAGTTTAATGAAATCTTTCGTCGGACGTGAAACGCGTGCCTAATTTACCGTTCCTTATTACTTTCCAACATACCTCATTCCTATTTTCGCCACGATTTTCACTGGCACGCCCTATGGAACGGAGCGTCCTCCGAAGCAGGAACACGTCCTTTCATCCTATCCACAATATCCTGACAGATTTCCAGGCGTTACGTCGCGCATATTGGGTGTACGATCGGTTCTCTTCTGCAAAGACCGAACGCGTGCATCGGCATACACGCGGACACTTAGGTCGGATTACATCGGAGATCCATCGACGGATCCGTGAACGATCGACTTCGGCCATTGCCAGCACTGCGTCATCCGCGATTTACGGCGAGACCGGCGAAAAGGAGTACCCTCTCCAGAAATTTTCGTCCGCGACGAAAAATATCGGGGAAGGATTTTTCGCCAGCCGAACAGCGGCGACTTTTACAGAATTTTTATTTCTCCGCCTGACGCTGGCCTTGCGCTGCCTTTAAGTCTTCGTTAAGTCTCGCGTGTTTTTGCCGTGAATTTAATTTAACTTCGGCGTGCATCAACGTGGGACTGACTTCGCAGTCGAGTTCAGTTTGAGATTCGTTCGGTTTTAATTAAGGTTCGATTTCGGTGGAATCTGAAGTAAGCTTCCTGTGATTCTAACGCAGACCGTACGGTATGTAACTTCAATGTCTCTGATTCGTGTATTAATTTGTACATTACGTACTTCTATACCACCGAAGTATCCTTTAATTTCAACATATATACATGACTATGAATATATATATATATTGTTACGGCCGTAAACGACGAATTGAAGTTCGCAAGAAGATCTATTAATTATATTGATTTTATATTAACGATGTTCTGTTGTTGTTGGTTACTGAACCAAGAAAGTCTGTGCCTGGTCGTTGAACCGAACGGACGTGTTCCATTAAAGCGCTGTCTGTTATAATAATCCTGCCTTGTGATATGTCTCGACCGCGTCCACATAACAATATGATATTTATAGTTATATCTCAAACCTTAAGACCGCCTTAACACAAATTTACAGAGTCATCATTGATCAAAACGGTGCTTAAGATCGTCTTAAGTCCCAGGACCTGACTATGAATACCACGCTCCATACATATTTAGTCCAAGGTTCCCCCAAACCACAAAATCCACCTCACACAAAAACCACGTCTTCCCCTAACCATATCAAACTCTCACCCCCTGCCCACCCCCCCACAAACTTCGTCCTCGCCAGTCCGTCTCTGACTGAAATTAATCGAGGCAAACGTTTCCCGTCCGCCCGCCTCTGTCCTCTATAATTAACCAATTTTTCCGTCTCTCATCGTCGGCGAGGGAGCGGGTGGACGGTGGGCGGGTGTCGTCCACTTCCTCCGCTACATCCTTGACGGGATAATATATGAAGTCTCTGCCGGCGCGCGATATTAACTGCGAGATCATTATGATTAACGACGCTAGTTAGACTCATCGCGCCGAACTGATGGAACTGCGCGGCGCCGTAGAGTGAGTTGCGCCCCCCAACCCCGGAGCGCGGAAGTTTCTTCGTTCGAGGCGAGCGACAACGTTGGACGTCCGGAGAGTAAATGTTTCGCGGGAGGCGCGAGCGCGCGGAGTTCGAATAAACAAGAGTGTCAGCCATTTATCGCAGCGAGAATAATCGTCCCGCGCGGCCGTCGCATTTGTCTGTCCCGCGTCTTCGCGCGCTCCTGTTCCTGCGCTTCCTTGGTACCCGTGCACGTACACCGTACACTCTTGTTGTTCGAGGAAGCTGATCTTCTTCGCCGACGGAGCCGTACGTATTTTTCGCTGTCTTTAGCGCATTGCGATGGTACGTCCTGGATGGAGGATCAATCTTCCGCAGTTTATTTGCGTTAATCTTCCTCCCCTCTTCCGGCTTCTGTGTTTCGTGTTCGTTCTGTCTGCTGTTCTTCTCTCTTGTCTCGTAATTATCTCGCTCGCTTGGGTCGTCGGTCCTGTCAACAGTTAAATGCCGATGTTGTGACATGTGTTTGCTGAAACAAGGTTAAGGGGTTATCCTACTGTGACCAACCTCGAAACAGGGTAAATTTCGCGAATTAATTCAGAAAATACTGTTAATGCGATATTTTTAATTTTGGAATATATATTTGTACAGACCTTAGGGAGTATGAATAAAAAATTTTACAACAAAATGTTTATATTTGAACGAGATATGTGACTTCGTGTCCAAATATAAACATTTTGTTGTAAAATTTGTTATTCATGCTCCCTAAGGTGTATACAAATACATATTCAAAAATTAATAATATCGCATTAATAGTTTTTTCGGAATTAATTCGCGAAATTTAGCCTGTTTTGAGGTTGGTCACAGTAGGATAACTCCTTAATTCCAGTATGCCTAAAAGGAAGGTTCAGAGATGAGATAATGAGTTCATATAATTTTTCCTGCCTCCCAAACATAAATTCTTCCCAAATAGATTTAAGAAATACACCATTGTTTGTATTGGCCCTGAAGAGAGTCACAGATGTTGACAGAAACGTTGGCGAATTAAACTTCCTACATGAAAATGAATACATTGCTCATTAAGCCACAATCGCTACCCACGTCACTTGTTAAATGCCGATGTTTCAGAGTTCGAGGACTAGTAGATAGTCGACACGAGGCCACTTTTCCGCTTCATTTCGGCGTCGATCATGTCTCACTTCCTTGATCGGTGCGCGGATATAAATTCCGTCGTAATCGTTACCCCCCCCCATTTTTCCTTCCCACCCGCCACTTCGGCTGTTAAGGGTTTCAATTGTTGAGTAAAGAATTGCGACACTTTCGGCGTAAAAATCCGCCATTGCTCTTTAAGAAATATCGATTCGACGGCCGGGAGAGGGAGTGGGGGTGGGAATAAATCAAAGTGCCGCGTACAAACAGCCCTCTCGCGGCGTCGCACATTTTTATCGGGCGCCAGACGTTACAGTTGTCCATTTCCAATGCGCCGCGCGCGGATTTGCATTTTCGGCCATGTTGCACCGCTGCTCGCCCAGTATTTTCCGCTCTTTTTTCGTTCGACCGTCACCAATCTACGCGGCGAAAGAAAACGCCGGAACAGAGTTTACGGGGAAGCGAGCGACAAAATTCGCCATTCGGGGTCAATTAGATTATCCAGACTCTGCGTCTCCTCAACATCGCGACGCAGATTTCTGTCTCAAGCGCGAATATATTCGATCCCGATCACTCGACTGATGATGTAAATCCTGCGAGTTCTATTGATTCTGGTAATTCCTTGAATAGCTCGCAGATCCACTAAATAATGTAATTAATCCTTTGATCCCTTTAACAAACAGTCTACCGAGCATTACGTAACGGTGGCTAATGCTCAGCCAACTAATTCGCACTGTTGTGTTTAAATGAATTGCTACTTCTTCACGTCTACCAAAATGCAACTACTCAATTGCTACTGTCGTCGTTATATTCGTTTACAGCACTAGCGAAAAAAATTAAAAAAAAAATAAAAAAAATTAAAAAAAAAACAGCGTCACCGTCGAAACTTTTTAAGCTCTCCACGCCAACACCGTGTTCGCCCTCTCAAAAATTTTCTTTTTCTTGCCTCTATTTTTCGAGATTTTTTTTCTTCTCTTTTCGCGTCGCGCATATATGGCACACTCTCGTCTTTTTCTATCCTTTTCTCTCTCTTTCTCTCTCTCTCCTTCGGCCCGACAATTTTCTATCTCCCTCTGCCTCGAACCGTCCCATCACCACCCCATGTACCGTATCCGCCGTATTCACCCTATCCACCCCTGTTCACCCCCTCCCCCCACTAAATCCTGTTATCGCCGTGTCATGGCGCGTTATCGGAGCGATTGTGCAGGCCGAAGCCCCCTTTCGCGATAGATTACTATAGGTTGCCCGGTCGTAGCTACCTAACGTCCGGCCGAACCACCATGAATCATGGCTTATAGTACGGTGGATCCAATTTCGAAAGCATCGGCCGAACGAGTGCCGTCCGTGAAAATAATCGCCACGGAAAACCGCGAGAATCTTTAATTCCTGGTTATAATTTAAGGGCGTCGAAATGAATATTGGACGGAGCACAATGGACGATCGGAAATGAGGATTTCGGGGATGGGACTTGTTTTAAGTCATTTGTAGGTATGTAAGGGTGGTAAGTGACTCGTACTTACGTGCCATTTGAATAATTTTGTACAGTGTCCTACCAAAGATCATTCCAAATTTTTATGATAGTTTACGTTTAATATTTTGATGATGCTGTTATTTTGTTAATTTAGTTCAATGTCTATCATTGTTACCTCGCAATTAATGTAGAATAAGATGAAAGAATAAGGGTAGTAAGTGATTCGTACATGTACGATTTCGGGAATTTCGGACAAGTTTCGTACGGCATAAATGTGATGTTTGGCTAACGAATTTTGTATAGGATCGTTAGATGCACCTTGTGTGTTTTGTGATTTAGAGGACGTCAGCTTTAAGTTACCCCGGCTGCTTAATTACGAGGAGACACGCGATAGGCAATCAGTATTCTGACAACGAAAATTTATCGGGCGGCTTCCTTAATTACGGAAAAGCAAGTCGCCGAAATTTTCTACGCCCCGCCGAACCCGACGCTTTTTCCTTCGCGCGTCGATGAAAGCGCGGATCAATAGCGACGATAATAATCCCGACGTAACCCCCCGAGCAGACGGAAGAATTCAGAGCTCATGCATTCATTCCCCGGGGCGAATCCTCTGAATTCATTAAGGTCCCATTACCATAAACGCGTAAAAACGAGACGTCCTTTTTGCCGATTCGCCGCGATTCCACGCGTTAACGGCGCAGAGACAAAGGACGAAAAAGGAAGGAGCGGCCGAGAAGGGAGCGGCAAGTCGGCATAATTTTTGAGCCGGCTCATTTGTCCTGGGTATTAGCGAATCTGCGAATTCAACCGCTGTTTTTCCACCCCCCCCTCGCCGCTCTTCTTATTCTATCTTGTCCCGAGTCCTTTCATTTGTCCCTTATTCCACGATTCTCCAGCTTCCATCCTCCCGAATTCGACGTTCAATTCATTCGTTCTGTACATTCATTCATTACACATTATTCTCATTTTCGTCCTCTTACTCTCGTACCTTTTCACATTCTCGCGCTTCTTTCGATCATATTTCATTCGTTCCACACCTTTCAACCACTTAAACGTCTCTTCACATCTGAGAAGTCTACAAAAACGTTCGCTTTCAAAGCAACACTCGCACACAACTTTCCCACCGTTTCCACCCACGCACAAACATTCCGACAGATTACAAGCGCCCGTAGACATTATTATGCAATAAAGCGAAGGCCGGGAATCGTCGGAATTCGGACACGCCGACAGGCGCTGGTCGTTATTATTGTGTCGACGAGTTCGTTTCGATCGGACGATCGGAAGGCGTGCATGGTAAATATCCCGATCTATTATTGGTTTATCAGTCGGATCCGTGGGGGTCACGCCGGCAACGTCCCGTTACAGTCGATTATCGTAAATCGTTACAATACGTCAGTCATGCAGCGACACGCGGGGGTGGAGAGACAATAATTCTCAGTTGACAATCTAATCCCGGATAGCGGGACCGACGCGGATGTAATTTAATGGCGAAACAAGTCGAGCGTACGTCAGGCCGTGATTGCGAACGAACTGGAAGATAACGAACACGTTGATGCGTGTCCGTGCGGATTGGGAGAGGTGAGGAGAGAGAGGGATGGGGGTGGAGATTGAAAATAAGAGACGGGGGAGGCTGAGTGATGTGCGCGCGGGAAATGGATCTGGGCATTCGTTCGTGGACATTAATTGGGACCACTTTGATCGCGGCTAATCTGATGTGTTTTTAGGGGAAGTATGGAAGTGGGGAAGGGAAACAAGGGATGAAGGGTCTGAGAGAATGTGGTTAGGGTGAATTAGTTTTGAATGTACTATCAAAGTGAACGAAACAGTTTAGGGGTTTATTCTGGAAATTTAGAAATCAATTTTTTATTGACTGCTTGAGACAGTTATGAATCTCGCACACTTATCCGATTGACAAAAAAGAAGCAAAAAAAAAAATATGCATGTCGAATAGATAACCTCCTCCTTTTTTGAAGTCGGTTAAAAAACATCCGACATCGTGTCACTTTTCAAGTCCACGCACTGATTCCGAGACAACTGTATTCGGTACGCAAGCGGCAAAAATTGAATACTTTCGGCTCTGCATGTAGATCCACCGACGCACGCGCGTCTGTTATAGTATATGGCGACGCGTATCGTCGCGCTTAAACCGACTCTCATTTCGCCCCGTTACGGAATTATATCGGCGGCTAACGGCGGTATTATGCAGGCGCGTCGGAAAGAAATATCATGCTCGCGCTTTTTTGATGGCGAATCTTCTCGAGTCTCCCGCCCGGCACACCGCTTTCGTTCTCTCCTTAAGCGCGAGTGATAACCGTAAAGTTGTTTACAGAGGTAAAAGAGGCGGCCGGAGATGGCCTACCCACCCCCCGCCACCAACCCCATTTCAACCCCCCCGGCCACTAACTCGAACGGGGGTGACCCCGTGTTCCGTCAATACGTTCGCCATATTTCAGCCTCCTCGACGTTTTCAACGCTCTCTCGCCGTTCTCGGCGCAGTTCGGCGCGATAAACGCGTAACCGGCCAAGAGGGAAATCATCGAGGTGTTTCTTAAATATTAAAAGACGTCGAGAGATTTTTCGTGACGCGCGAGCGCGACGGTTTGGGAGCCGGAGTGATTTCAAATGAAAATCATGCTTCAAGTTTAAGTAATGACGGCGATAAATAATGAAAGAAATAATGAAATAATGAAATACGTAACGTAACGGAAAATATTGTTGATGATAATGAGTGAAAGTGAAAATATGTAATGTAGCGGAAATAATTATTTCGTTTCACTTTAGTTGTATCAAATACAAATCTTTACCGAAAAATATCCCAAAGATGCAATAAAATCGTTTATAACCAAGAAGCTGTAATAGGTAAATTAAAAGTTTCATCGAATGAACCTGAAGACGCCGTCGAAAAATAAAGGTCCCGCGTTTCAGTTTACGAAAATCATTATTTCGATCACTTTAGTCGTCAACTGCAATTAAACCACTACCTCACCAAAAAATATCCTAAAGCTGCAATAAAATCCTGTATAACCAAGCGCCTTTAATATGTAAATTCAAAGTTTCATCGAATGAACCTGAAGACGCTGTCGAAAAATAAACGTCCCGCGTTTCAGCCGTGAACATCGAGTGCTCGAGCGCCGCGTAACTTTTCATTATTTAAGCGAGGCATACCGTATAAGAGGAACTGCCATCGACTGGCACGAAATTGCTCGTTGCCTGGCGTCTTATTTTTCCTCCCGCTCGCTCGTATATATAACGTATTTGCATCCCCGCGGCCACCTTCGACCCCCCCGATGTAACAGAATATATTACGTACTTGAATATGGCTCATCTACTGACGGCGATTTAATATTCACGCGCGTTTTACCGTATCCCTTATCTCCGCAAAGTTACACCCCGTATTTCCATATAAACGTTCTATGATAAAATAACCTCGCCCCCGCTTGCGGAGGGTGGGAGGGTGGGTTTGGAACGTCAAGAGGGTCGGAGCTTGCGCTCTGCTCAAACTCTCGTCCAAAGTCGAACGTCTAAAATCCCGAAGTTGCGTCGATGTGGGATATCATCGGAAACTGCCGCAGCGTCCCGCTGAGATTTCGTTATCAAGACCTGTATGCTATGTGCTGTCGGGAGTATGTGGGGTGACGCGAAAATTCGGGCGAAAAATTAACAGGAACGTTGGGATGGGTGAAGGCGAAAGGTGAGTCTCGGGAGGATTGGTTGGGTTTGCCGTTTAAAACTTGCGTGGAATACGATTGTCAAAGTTAACACGAGGATTTCTAGGTTTCAAAATAGGAGGCACTTGTATGAAACATGGATCTGGAAATTATTTTAGGATGCTATTATATTGGAAAAATACGAGAAAATTCTAATACAGTTACTTTTAGGTGTAACGTCAGAGAGCGTCGACACTTATGTGGAAAGTAAAGTTTAATTAGTCGTCCAAATAGGAACAAAAACGTACCTATTGGACTAAAAACCAGGTTTCACGTCGCTTATTTATCTTGTCGCGCGCTAACGTTTGTACATATTTATGCACACACCCACACACGTGTGATTACGCTCATATAGACGTTGCGGTAATCCGATCGCGATATATCGACGCGGGAATCGAGAACTCGATGCCGGAAAGACAAACTTTGCTAACTCAACTTCCCTCGCGTTCTCTCTCTCTCTCTCTCTCTCTCTCTCAGAAACGAATTCCCTAGATGCATGTGACTTCCAACCCCGAAACTGCAAGCAGTTAAGATGTTTTAACCGCGATATCCAACGACAGGGGAGTGAAACTGTAATGTTGGAAAATTCGGTAACTGGGTTGCAGTATCGAATTCTGTCGATCGACGAGCGAACAAAAAACGGCATTGCTAAAAGCACGCGAAGAAAGCTGCAGGAATATTTGAAAATGGTAAAAATGCAAAGCTGACATTTATTTGCGATCAAATTGTTCAATCTGTAAATTCGTACTACGATACGATATTTGATGATGCACCGAGCGAAACAGTGTACAGATAAAAGTTTGCCGGACCGTCATTGGCAGGGAATTATTTTCCGCGTTCAGTTCCAAATTTCTGATCGAGTTAGGCGGTGCCTACGTATCGGGAGCGTTTGCGACTGGACGTAAACGGCCGGTAAGTGGACAAGCATTCGAGACTGCTGACTCTCCGTTCCTTCCGGCTATTCGACGGAATGAATCTCCGGAAATATTTTACGGGGCATGGTCGGCGTCCAATGATGTTACTTCACCGACACTTGCAACGTGATACATGGATGGGTCGATATATAGATCGGCTCGCAATCGATGTTGGCTTGGCGAGCGTGGTAGAGAGAAAATAACAGATTAAGGAAGACGGAGACGTAACACAATTTGTTGTTGAGGGGTGAAATGCATGGAATGTTGACAGACATAAATAATTCCCAAATTTTACACAGTTCTCACTAAAGTAATATCGAAATTGGGGAACAAAACATTAGACAGTGCGAAGCGTCAAAATTACATTTCTCATCAACACATACAGTTCTCGTCAAGGTTAAAAAATCCCAGAACAACAAAACCGAAAGTGGAAATAATTGAAAATATGAACGTTAAAGCAGCCGCACTTTTCACGAAAAATGTTGAAATAGAAAGAAGACGTGATCCTGGCACGTTCCAGAATTAGCAGTATGGCCCGCGGCGTTTGAGGAGGCGGGCGCCAAAAATATCAGCGTCAAACGGGAGAAGGCGACGGGCCGAAAAATGTTAAAGTGAAATACGAGAAAGTCGATGAGGAAGAGGCGAGAAAAAAGGAGGCACGAGGACTACGAGGAGAGACGGATTATTCGCTGACTCGCGAATTCGGCGAGCTCGCCCCCGAGTCGCCCCGAGACAAATTCCTCGGGAACACTTCGTCGCGGCTTCATTTTAAGACCTCCGCGCACGAAGCTGGCCGATGAAATTTTCGTTAAATTCATTAGCCGCCCCGCCCGATCCGGGCGCCGTCGACCTCCGCATCGCTCTGCATCGGACGATACGAGGCCGAAAAGTCGATGTGCACTCGCTAAGACAAACCTGCTGACTCTCCAAGTAAAAGCAAACTCACGGGGCTTAGCTCGTTCGGGCGGTTTTTGACATCTGTTTGCGTTACATAGCAAAGCTGACCGACGCATGCTGAGAGGACGCTAAATAAGAAATTCGATGGAAGTACATTTCTCGATGCTCGAGCAAAATTCTGTTTCGTACGTGTAAGATTTCTGCCGAAATTCGCAATGCAAAAAGAAAAAATGAAAAAAAAAATTTACTTATCGAATAGATAACCTTAACCTTTTCTGAAGTCGGTTAAAAATTTGCGATTTTTCCAGACACTTCGATATTCTCCCAGAGCGCCAAAAGGAGAAAGTCAATTAGAAACATATTAGCCACTATTTTATCCTTCCTAACAAACATAGCTAAGTCCCTCCAAATCCGTCGACTTCCCGAATAACACCATGAAACTCCCACGGCACACGCTCTCGCACTGTGTCCACAATTTTTCACTCCCATCTCCGCGTACACAAAATCTATCAATCGTGCCGTTAAGAGTCAATGGAAATAGGTTGACAACTCACGGAGCTTAGCTCGTTCCGGCGGTTCTTTGACATCTGTTTGCATTACACAGCAAAATTCTGCCGAAATTTGCATTGCAAAATTCGTGATTTCTCGAGACACTTCGATATTCTCAAGAACCGCCAAAAAAAAACGAGTCAATTAGAAACATGTTAGTCCCAATTTTCCTCCTTCCTAACAAACATACCTACGTCCCTCCAAATCCGTCCACTTCCCGAATAACACCCTGAAACTCCCACGGCACACGCTCCCGCACTCTGTCCACAATTTTTCACTCCCATCTCCGCGTACACAAAATCTATCAATCGTGCCGTTAACAGTCAATGGAAATGTCAACCTCTCGCCCGCCGCCGAAACGCGAAACGAGTTTCAATTTATCGGGCTCGTTCCGCCGAGAAACGAGAATTTCCGGAAACATTTTCTCGCCCACGTTATCTTCCACGCCCGGGAACGTCACGTTCCCCGATATCCTCTGATATCCTTGATATCCCCCCCCCCCCTCCCACCCTCGATACGCCCTCCCGGCCCGCCTCGGCAAATATTTCTTACATTTATTAAAGCGACGTCGATCGATATTCTTCCGTCGCTCGTAAATGATTGAGAATCCGACCGACGCGAAAGATAAACTTCGAACTCGTCGGGACGGATCATGGCTTCGAGTCGGGTATTTTCTGGCAGCTTCCAGTCGGATGTGTACTCGGGCCTGGCCCGCTACACGTCTCGCCGAGCTTTTCTCTCCCGATCGATCCGACCGTCATCCTTCGACCTCGATTTCGCCGGACGAGGCTGTCGAGTGAATTTTCGATGATCGCTGCCACCGCTAATTCCTGTCGGGGTCCGCGGCGCGAGCTGTGGATCGAGACGGAATGCCTCACGCATACCATATGATCCAATCAATATTTCATATCAGCCAATAAATATTCTCACATCATCACGACGGTCAGTTACAACAAAATTTATTCGAAGAAAAAATATCCATCCAACCCAAAAGATATTTAATCCTTGTTTGCGCATAGGTTGCATCACCAATTTTTGTAAAAGCCCTTGAGAAAGATTCAAGTGTTGAAACGTTGGGCAATTAGTTTTTTGTATTTTCATTGACCGGCACATTACGCCAATAAATACTCTTACTTGTTTCTTGGAAGTCTTTGGAGAGGCGGGAGTCTATGACTTTTTCTCGGAATTGCGCGCGTTTTGCGGTTTTAGGTCGCTGGTGTTTGGAGCTTGAAAATTGGTGAATAGAAAGCTGTGTAGCTGATAGTGTACGATATTTTTTGTTTATTTACGGGTTATAGGAAGCTTTGCGGTATGAAAGAAGAAAACTGGTAGAACGATGAATGTCTATGAAAACAGAGATTTATGTGACGTGAGATGTGGGCAAAGTAATGATGGAAGTTTATATGTAACCTTATTTGAAAATTTGAACTGCTTGTACATATGTACATAGAACGAATTATCATTTTCTCAGGTGTGATGTCACATAAATGATTATATCTTTACCTCACTTTATTTCGTGGATTCGTCTACCAAAGGCGTGTCTATGAGTGTATGTATATATATATATATATATGGTCCAAGGCCGAGACAATAAAATAACTGATGAACGCAGAACATGTAAAAATGAAAGAAGAAAAGGACTGTCCTTCGTGGCCGTTCGCATGCGTGCGCGACAAACGAGGAAAAACTTCGATCTCCCACCCCCCAAAAGGCGGCATAAGAGGCTTAATTGACCGAAATGAAACTCGTCGGAAATTTATCTGCAACCGAGCCAGCGCCAGCGGTCACGAGAAATAAACTGTGCTGACTCGTAGCGCTAGTTTACGAATTCGTAAAAACCGTTTCGCCACCCGAATACAGTGCACAGTTGACTGCGGCCTACACTCTGTACACTCCGCACTTTTCCAATAATTCCCCGCGATAAGCACCGTCCTCCCACCCAGTTTACCGCTGACCGTGAGCACCGCTTACTCGTCTATTTATTCTGCCGGTTAAACTTTCGCAAATTCCCATTGTTTGGCCTAATTCGGCCCGACCGTGCCAGGCTTCCACGCTTTCAGCCTTCTACGCCGCGTTAAGCGCTCTCGCGATTTCCGAATTTTCCGCTGGTCTACACGTGATCAGCGCGGCACGTTCCTCGAATTAAATTCGTTTAATTCGCGTTGGAGTCTTTAACAGTAATCGTACGAGGCGGGTCAAGTGACTGGATGTGCATTGATTATTTTATTATAATATAAAAATTGTGTGGCACATTGTTTTCTACAATATATTGACAATTTGTTTGGAAAGAGAACGTGCATTTCGTAACCGGTCAGACTTTTAAATTATAATAAAATAATTGATGTAGAATTCCAAATTAAATCCCGTACGGTCAGTGTTAATATTCCGACGTAATTATCCAGAAATTTTTCAATTATTGCGAATTCCGCGGTTCTTCTCGTTGTCACGTGAAACGTATTTTGAGTGTGAGACGAAAATAGAAATTAATTTTGATTCAGCATTCATACTTTGCGCTCTTAAATTCATACACTACAGTATGTTATATACGCGTATTACGTAAAGAAAAAGATACGTCGTAGAGGAAATATCTGTTTTACAAAAGACAGCAATTCCGCGCGAGGAGGAGGAAAGTGGAAAAGACCGAAAGAGAAGCGGAAAGACAGCAGGAGAGATGGGTGGGATGAGAGTGAGACGGGTCGGTAAAGACAGAAAATCGCTAGAGCAGGAGAGAACGAGACGCAGCTTGACGTTTCTCCCCCGTGAAATACAGAAACGGCGAAACAATAAAGCGGAACATCGCGATCTGGATAGATATACACATAATGGAAGCGCGTGCTTTCGTTCCCACCCTTTTTGCACCCCCCCCCCCCCCCCCCCTCCCGTCGACCGTTGTGTATTTTCAATTCATCCGACACGCCCGCATTTTTCACCGACCGCCTCGAGAAAAGTGTCTGCCTCGGACCTGATTTTTTTCAGTCCCTCTATCAAACATTTCCGGGGTCCCATGTACGCGCCGTATGTGTATGTCGTGTTTTTCGACGCAAAACGTTTTTTGACACTCGACGGGGAGCGGCGAGAAAACGTTGCCAAAATAAAGATGAAGTACGAAATTGGCCAGATTTCGTTGCACACTCTCTGTGTCTTTTCGATACTCGATATCTGTTTCTGACGTGCGTGTCATTTTGTTGTTCTTATCGAAAGCGTCTTAGTT
This sequence comes from Priocnemis perturbator, assembly GCA_963942575.1. Taxonomy (NCBI): domain Eukaryota; kingdom Metazoa; phylum Arthropoda; class Insecta; order Hymenoptera; family Pompilidae; genus Priocnemis; species Priocnemis perturbator. Next base: position 2,043,146 of record OZ012654.1, read on the forward strand.
AAATTTTTTTTTTTTTTTCATAAATTTGAGACTGAATCTTTTTGTATAATTACGGCAGAATGAAGGATGAATCGTTTATGAATTTGAATTGTTAGGAATTTTCTCGGAATACTCTTAGGATCCAGAAGAATCACGTCAGACGTTCCGTTTCTCTTTTTGTTCTGCTAGAAATCTGTGTACGCACGGCATCAAAAGGGAAACAGGGGGGATCAGAGAACAGAGGGCCGAAAGTATGGGCTCATCCTTTCAAAAAGGCAATCCGCACGATCGATAAGCATTATGCGTATTGGACGGAGCCGACATTTTCAGTTGCCCGCCAATTCAGCGTCCCTTTTTCGATTTGTTCTTCAGACTCCCTGTCTCTGTCCCCCGGTTCGTATCCGCACCAATTACACCAACGATCAAACGATTGCTCGCGAAAATGAACGAAAAGCACCCAACAAACATAATTCGTACGTGGTCCCGATTCTCAATGACAAAGCTTCCCATGCAAAAAAGAAGAAACCACACGATCACGCGTACACACTCTCGTGCCGGTTGCCGCGGTCCGTTACAATGAAAAATTACGCCCGAACGAAAATCAGCCAATTAAAACGGCAACTGCAACACTAATAATGCGGCGAGCAAAAAAAATTTGCCGCGATTCCGGCCGGCGGCGGCGACGCAATTAAATCGTAATAAAATTTGGCGCGCGGCATATAATGACGCGTTCGGGATGCGGAAAAATGGTGGGAAAGTTTAATCTCGCCGTGTCCCGCGGGGTAATCAAATTTCGCGCTAACATCGTGGAGTGTAGTTAATGCGTGCCGGTGGCGATTGGATAACGCGGGCAACATTGTGCCACGGAAAGAGCAGAACGGGACGCGGAGACGGACAATGGGCGAGCAGAAGGGCCATAGAGCGACATACGAAAACGTTTGCCGGAGCACGTACGCTTTTATTCGGCTGCGAGCGAAAAACCGATAACAACGCTTTTCGAAAGAGCCGGAGCGAGAGACGGGGGCCGCAGAAAAAGAGGACAGGGGAATTATACGGACTTTCGAATGGATATTTTTGTAAACTGGAGGGACCGCACTTTTGGATGCGCGGCTGGGCCGGGCGCGGATGAAAATGTTAATATTTCCAGCCGGCCGGACTTGTTCACAGGAGAGTGTGGTGCGGTTTAAACGGTTGGGATGGTTAAACGTACGAGAACTTGGGTTACGATGACGGTTGTTTTTTTATGGTTGAAAAGACTAATTTGTTTTCTTAAATTCGATCTTATTTTCGAGACAATATGAGTTCGCGAAAATGTGCGTTGGCAGAAGCTCGAATTCTTGCTCTCGCGAAATTATGAATATGGAGAGTCGGGTTCGTGAAAATGTGCTTTGAAGACAATGTAAATTATTGTAAATCCTTGAAAGTGAACATCCGTAGGAGCTGAAATTGGCGAAAAATTTACTCCGGCGGAAATCGCCGTGCAAATCTGTGCATTACGAAATTAAATAAACATTTCTATTAACTTCTTTCAATACCGTGCCGTCGACAGCGACTTCTCGCGCCAAACCGGAAATTTCTTCGTCCAGCATCGACGAAGGCTGCGTTTAAGAGTCGTTGACGCGAAAATTTGCCAAGTTCAACGCGACGTGTTTAAGGATGGTCATTGTACAGGGGCCAACAATGGCAGCGTTTTCCCAATCCTTTACCTCGCGAAGAAAACTTATTTGTGAGACGGAAAGGGAGAAACAGAGAGAAAGAGAGAGGGAAGCTTCGCTCAAACAGGCACTTTGTTTCGCCCCTTTTTCGTTATTTTCGTTTCGCAGAACGACCGACTATTTCTGGTTCGAACTTCGACGACGAGCTTTTTTCCAAATAAACCGTTCGGCACTAAAAATGGCACGGCAGCAGAGCTCCGTCGTGCACCATATAAGCCCGTACTTTGCGACAGATTACAAAGGAATTGATTGCGTCTGCATAAAAATAACAGAGCATCTAAACGCAACAACAATTACGATTTTCCGATACTCCCCGCAAGCAAAGGCGGACGAGAAACGAGCAGCCAGGCACCGATTCGCACACTTTTTCACTCGTCCCGCGTTCCGTTTCTGTTCCTTTTATTCTTAACAACGACATTCACGCGTTCGATCGAGGCGCTTCGTACAAAACGGCAGCGATAAATATAATTTTCCAACGTTCTTCCGAAAAAAAGCGTAAAAAGACGTACGACCTTGAGATACAGATTCGCACAAACGACACAATTTTCGCTCCTACCTCCCCTCCGAGCGAGTTCCCTTTTTTAATAATGACGTTTCTGCGTCGTGATAAACAGACGTCGGTAGATAAAGGGCGCGTTTTTTTTTTTGCTCGCGCTTGAAAGAACGGAGGACTTTTTCGCGAATTCCTTTCGTGGGGAAAGAGAGAGAGAAAGAGAGAAAGAGTCAGCCCAGTCAAAGGCAGTGGCTCGTAAATTTTCGCGGCGAAATCCGTCGCGCGGCCCGGCGTAGAAGAATCTCGAACGGGTTCGAGACGGAGTTCGCTAGATCTTGCGGGGATTGAGGGATGGCCGAAAGTCGCTGTCGAGGATAAAATGGGGACGAAGGATCTTGGTTTTAGCTGGCCTACGATTTGTGGGGGTCCTGCTTTTTATGGCTCTGTTATGTACTCGCGTTATATTGTTCGCCGTCTCGACGTCGTACGAGCGTCGCTGTAAACGGAACTGGCGGCGGTGGACTAATAAAGTGGTAAACGTTCGTGGACGTAATTTCGAATTTTCAAAATCAAATTAATACCTTGGAACGGAGGTGCACTTGATATTCTTAACTCATAATTCTTCTTTCTTTCGAAGATTAAATATGTGTATACTGTGCAGAAAATGAATTGTTACTTAAAAAAATAATGAGTGTCTCACTCTTTAATTTCAATATCCCGAGATCCGCAAGGAGACAGCCTTTGCTTCTCGGGCAAGAATTTCATCGTACAAACTATGGGCAATATAGCTGCTTTAATAGACTAGTCACCAGTGGTCTCAGACTTGGCACCCGAGCACCACAGGTGCCCGCAGGAGTGGGGATACGGAAAAGTATGCGTGCCCTGTCTGTGAGCTGACAGACCAATGCGTGGAGTCCACAGCTCTCACAGACGGGCACGCACACTTGCGCGTATCCCCACTCCGGCGGGCACCTGTGGTGCTCGGGTGCCAAGTCTGAGACCACTGCTAGTCACCAATGTCAACCGTTTTTGTTACCTCCTCAACTTCTTTTGTCCGTTCTCCATTTTTAAGCGCAGCGTCGTGAACTTGTTATCTCCTTAATAATTAGTTCGTATTGATTAAGTTTCCCGTGCATTTTATTTTATTTTGCGTCATTTTAGTTTTAGTTCGTATATTCCGCGTTAATTTAGCCTTAGTTCCTTTATTTTGCGTTGATTGTTTTTGTATTTGTTATCTTTTTCCTCTCTTTCTATGTTCCACTAAATGGGCTTTGCTCGTTAATAAATAAATCAAATCAAACAAGAATTAACAACACAAATTTTTTTAAATCCGGCCCATGAAGTTTCTACATATATACTCTCGCCAGGATTTGCACCGCGGGAAGACACGTATTTCTTCGTGCCCGAAACTTTCCGACTGAAGAAGCCGCGGCTCGCAGATAAGAAGATAAGACGTTATCAGGTCGGCTATCGGGACTCGATCGAAACCGGTCGGTCAGTCGACGTGTTTAGAAATCTCACGCTCGATCCGTCGTCTTCCAGCCACCCCCCACCGCCTGTGTCCCACCTTCAACCCGGCACAACCCTCTCGGTCAAACTCTCCAATTTCCCAGCACGCCCGCGGGAAGATTTCCTGAGGGAAAGCGATCGAAAAAATCTCGCGCGGAATACGGAATCTCGCGAGGGTGGCAAAATGGAAATTCGGGTTATGGAGCTCTTCGACTCTCACCCCCCCTCCCTCTCCCCATTTTCGGCGTCTTCTTTTGTACGCGGAAACAAGAGCCACCCCCCTTGCCGACGCCTTCCGTCGGCGCATAGGTCAATTCGGTAGTGGAAGGAACGACGAAATTTTCGAAGAAACTCGCGCGAGGGGCTGCGAGAGTTGCCCAAGGGTGGAATAGTTTATCTTGAAGGGAAATTTCGTCGACGAGCATCCCCCGAGACTCGACACCGCGCGCTCTATCGGCTGTATCCCCATGAAACCGGAAACTGCCCGGGAGTAAAGGAGAGGGGGGGAGGGATGTCGTCAGATTGCCCGTTGCACGCGTGCATGGAATTATGTACGGGGTGGTGGAAAATGTTTTGACGCTCATGAAGCCATTTGTGGCTTGTGTTTGTCGCGGTGACTGGTAGTCAGTGAAATTAGTCGGACAGTGCTGGCGGAGTGTTGGTATTGAGTTTGAGATGTTAGTAGATGTGTCAGGGATCAATATTTTGTGTCAATGTATATGTGTACGAGTAGGCATAACTGAATCTACGTTAAGACGGTGGTGTAAGATTGATACTGATTGTGAGCTGGCACATTACTTATATATATGAATTTGTGAAGTCTGAAATTAATTGTATGAATGTCATTATTGAAACTTGGTTTCAGTGGTGAAAGAGTATTTTGACGTTCATTAAGCTATTCATGTGTGGTGCAGTCGCGGTAAGTAGTAGTCAGTGAAATTAGTCAGACAATGCTGGCTGACTGTTCCAATTGAATTTGGTACGTTACCGGATATAAATCTAGAATCAATATTTCTTAAACAAATTCATAAACGTGATATAAATTCCACATATTGAGCAGCGTACAAACTCAACTACTGATAACTGCAACTAGATTACAGTAGTGAAACAGATCTATTATTAAAGCGACACGAGTGAATCTTGGCGTTCAACATCATCCACAATAAATCGACCAAACAAGTCATTATACACCTACATTAAACAACGTACCCAACTCGTCGCCACTGTCCACTGGCAAAAACCACGTCCCAAAAATCTCACCGAACCGAAATATCTAAACGTTTTCTCGGCTCCACCCGCTACGTGTGACGAAGCCCGTAAAATCCAGCATACACACACATGGCTCATCCTCGTGTGCCACGATACCGGCGAAGTTGTTAGCAAGCCCTCCTTACACCCCCTCCCCCACCTATCCAGGCCACGCATTCCACCCTCTCGAGACGATAAGGCGTCCTCCACTTATCCCCACGAAAAATCTCTCGTCACGATGAAAAAGTTCGCCGAAACTGTCGTTCCCGTGGCAACGTACGTGTACCATGCCATCGACGATAGAAAACACTCGCCATTCGCGGCACGCTTGTGTTGGCCCGTACGTGTGTGCAGACTCGACCGAGTGTGTGGCGCTTCAACGTTGACCACGCTTCGGCCGATAAAACTGGTGGTTCTTTGAAAATCGCTGCCGGACGCGAGAGAGGATTTTTGTTGGAAGTTCCGTTGATTGAAATTTCGCCCCGGGAGTAAACGGTAGGTCGAGAGAGAGAGAGGGAGTTCTTTCGAATTTGTATATAGGTGTTTGTACGTATTGTGGTCTGGTGTTTTCGGGACTAATTCGTAAAAAAGTAAACTCCCGAAAATTGCGCTGTGCGCGAATTTTAAGTTGGTTCGCAACGCTGAAAATATGAAACTTTAATGCGGCCGAAGTTGTCGAGGTACGGGCTGTGGTTGCTTTTGAATTTTTAGTCCGGAACCGGGAGAACTGGGGGCTTATTACGAAACCATGCGAATCGAGTTGGGTTGAAATTCGTGGAATGTTCAGAAGTAACCGAAAACGTAAGTTCGACGTTCGAGGCCATTTTGTGGGAACGATCGTCTAGAGCGACGTACAACTTTGTCGGATAAAAAAAGGAAATGGACGTTGTTGAAGTAGCTCGATAGATTATTATAACGTACCGCCCATTCTTCGTGCAATACACTCCTTTGCATCCATCGTTTACCGACTTCTCTCCCGATATCCTTAGCTTAGCATTTTTACGGCGCCTCCCGGGTGGCAAGGTACAAGGGCCGAAAGTAGTCGCGCCGTTAACATTGGCCGCGAATTCGGAATGACGATTCAGGTCACGCTCGAACTCGCTCGAGGCCGTTTCAATCCGCATATAAATCGCATTATTTCTTCGCCACGAACGTGTAAACGCCCGCGACCACTTTCCCTTCCACTGTCACTAAATACACCACGTCTCTCCATTCTTCCACCACGGCCGACATTGAAAAACATGCGTCCGCAATATTTGTAAGTCGTAGGTGCCGGCGCAGATTTATAACCACGTTAAAATTTACATCGATCCAACAGAAATGCACGAGGGTTGACAAACATTTGTCTATCGCAGATATTTATAAAGCAGTCGTAATATGATCGGTATCAAGAAATTATGCGAACAGTTTGCATTGTACTGCATATTGAATATGTGAATAATAAAAAATGTCAACAAACAGCGAAACGACTCATAACCAATCGGCATCTACGAACGACGAATAACGAGACGTAATAGCTCGCTACCCCGAAGACTCCTTACTCACCCCCTACCCACCCCCTTGCATTTTAATTTCATTTTTTGTTTCCACGCAGACGCGAATTCCTCGTTACCTTAATCCTTACTTCGCGAAGTGCTTTTGAAGGGGTTGAAGGGTAAGGAAAGGATACGAAGTAAGGGGTGGTAGGAGGGGTGGCAAGAGGGAGGGAGGCACGATGAAGAGGACGGTCCAACTTGGATTAATTAATGCTCCGCTCCTGACACCGTTTTCACTCGTTCGAACGAAACTCGAGGCGATTTATTCGATCGTGGATAATTCCTGAATCACCGAGTCCGCGCGAATTAACGGCCGACTACCACCCCCCACCCTTCCCTCCGAGCCACCCCTACCCCTCGGAGCACTTCTTAAGTTCGCGTTATGTAAAATGTACAATTTTCGGGACGCCGGTCGCGGTCGTTAGGTGTTAAATTAATTAACGAATTAATTGAAGGAGGCGACGAGTAAATTGTATTCGCGAGTGGAAGCGGAGATCGTCGAATTGATGGGCCGTCTGCGTCTTGAGCTCTCGGTAATGGACAGTTCGACGGCCGAGCGTTATTAATTCTGTTGTCAAGCCAGCTCCCGTTCCAGTTTCATAAGCGGTTTATGGCGCGCAGACGCGTAATTTTTCCTCGCAACATCTGTGCTCGATGTTTCGTCCCAAGACGCAGCCTCAGCCTTTGTGTCGGATACGTGAGATAAATGAAATGCATACTTCAAGCTGTAAATACTTTCCGAACTCTGCTTTCCGGCTTCGCCTGCGTAGTGTCAGGAAAATTTTGTATTTTCCTCAACTATTCCCTTCGATCTTCGAATCCTTTTGCATCGATCGTGAAGTGTCAGTTTGTCAGCTTCGGGCAGGCGGAATTTTTACTTTTCCGACGCAAGATAAATTAAGTGTTTGACGTCGCGACGGCGTGGTCGGAAAAGTTTTCGAAAGAATAACGACCGAGTTATAAAGTGTAGAAAGGAGACTTTACACGAGAATATTGACACGACCGACCTCGGTCTTAATTAACGATGCGAAGGACGGCTTGAAGTCGTCTAATTATCTAGTCCACCTTTTCCCTCGGCACGGCGAGTCGGTGAGTAAAGTCATAATTGGACTTACTGTAGGTGCGAAAGGAACTTCCGTCGTTTTGTTTCGGGAGGGGGCTGGGCCGACTGCTAAGGATCCGTCTTAACGTTCGAAATGATGTTATTAGGCGAAAATCCGGCGAACGACAAAAGGACCCTCCGCCTCCTTTATGCCCCTGAAACAGACCAAGTTCTCCCTGTAATATCTGTAACACAATCCTCTTTCGCTGATAAATTCTCGCTTACGGTTATACGTTACCGTCTCAGTACAGTCGACGGCTCGGCGACGGTGTATTTACATATTATATGAAACCTAGACGCTGTAGGATGGACATATTTTCGAAGCTTGCTACACGACATTTAATTATAACCGGATCGTATGCAGAAGTATGTGTAACGCGAACGATATTGATCTTTCGAGAGCCGCTATGTCATGCAGATGAATTCTGTACATTGTATGGAAAATGGGAGAAAATTTGATTTTAGTCGAGAATTAGAGAAGTGATTCGTTCAGAAATATGGAAAAGATGTCAATTATTCATTATACAACGTAAACAATCAATCGTTCAATTTCTCTAAATTTCTGATTCAAGTCATATTCATAATCAAACGACGCATATATTCCGCCGCATGCGCCCGCGATTGAACGATTGATTTTTAATTCAACCTTACTGCCACACCGAAAATAACGTTCGTCCGAACGAAACCAATAACTTCCACGAAAGCACACCCCGTACATAAATTCTCCATCACCGGCGAAAATCGCAAGCCCCGACGCTTTAGTCGCGGCGGACACCTAATAACAGAGACAATAGAATAAATTGTAGCGCCCAAATTGACGCCGGCCTTCTTTTAATCCTCCGCAATTACGGACAATTCAGAATTAAGGCAGGAAGGGAGTAAAAAGGGAGAGAAGTTGGGAAAGGAACGTCCTGCAATTTATCCTATCCCCGTTTCCATCTCTCTTTATCCTTCCTCTTCTCTCTCTCTCTCTCTCTCTATGTTTGCACGTCGTTAGGCCACGTCTACAAGCGAGGTAGGTGACGTTTAGTCCTTCCAAGTGTCGGGCACAAGTCGAACATTAAGGCAGCTCCTCTTAATTTCACCTATACTCTTCATTTCCTTCTCTTCTTTACGTTTCACATAGCACGCTCTCTCTCTCTCTCTCTTTCTCTTTTGCACCACGAGGCTGAATAACTCGACGACGGGCGCGTCAGAATTTTGAGAACGAAGCGAAAACGAAGCTTCCGCGAGTCCAATTACGGCTACCTTTCTCCATCCGCGTCCCCTGCGTCTCACCGTGCGCCGTCTGTCTCTTCAGTTAAGACACACTTAACCGCTCGCACGTGTTTTAATTAAGACCTTCATCGAGATTCGACGCCGACGTCAAACTCTTCGTGAATTTCACGGATCTGATGAAGTCGACGATTCTCGTACAATCGACGAATCTCACGGGTCTCTCAAAAATGGTCGAGAATAGCTGTGCACGAAAATCGTGTCATCATGGTAGTTCGATTTTCTATTCCCGGTCTACTCTCATTCCCAATCGCTGTATACAGAAAAACAGTATCGTCATAATTACTCCTATCCCAACCTATCTTCGATCGAATTTAAGGCAGGATTGGACAGATATACAAAAATTTCAGACATTTTTTAAATGTTGAACCACGACGCACTTGAATGTAATAAAGAAGCATACGAAATAATTTATTAATTTAGCTCTTTCGTCGTCAGGTTTAGCAGTTGTACACTCGATGTCAAAAATTCCGCGCTGTGCCATCGAATAATGCTAATATCGACCATAAATACTATTTTAAATGAAATGTGGCAAATTAGTCCATGTTCACGAAAACTGACTTTATTATTTGTTTTATATGAGTTAAATAAAAAGACTTATAAAAGAATTCTCTTAGACTAAATTACACGCGTCCGTCCTTACTGAGATCGTGAGAGAGAAGGAAGGAGAGGTAGAAAAAACAAAAGAAAAAATGTATACCGCAAACGCCGTTGCATATAAGACCCCAAAAAGCAAAAGGCTTATTCTCAATGCGCATAAAAATCCTAGAGAGACAGAGGGGATTATTCTCAACATGAAAATTAGCATGCATTTTCATCACTTGGAATTATCAATTCAGTTTACCATTCGGAGAATATCTACGGACTCCTCTCACGGCACGACGACGCAAACTTCAAGATCACATTCCCAAATTTCGCCAAATCTACGAGTCTCGTCCTCCATTTTCTCCCCAATTCTCAGCCCCTCCCCTCCCGATGATCCCGAAGACGACGTATTCGAAAAAAGCTTCGACGTCGTGCTTCCTCAATTAACGTCGGCACGATTTTGCCGGCGTCGGAAACGAAGTTTGCCCGGAGTGCGCGCGAGCGTTACAAGAGGCCGGGAAGAGAGCTTGAGCCGGGCTCGTTTCGTTGATTAATCCCTCTGGCCTCGGCGAGGAGGGGCCTTTCATCCGACTAGAATTACCTAAACGCACGCGGCGCGCAGGCCGATATGATGGGCTTTGCCGGGCGAAATTATTGAGAAAGCCTTCTTTGAGACGCGCACGTCGGACTTCGCCCCGTGAACAGCGACTGTTTCAAACGGCAGGGACGCGAGCTCGCGATCTTTGACATGTCCCGCGCGCACGTTTCACTTTGGAAATTGCGAAAGTCAACTCTCGCGGCACGGTGCAACATCTGTCGTGGGTGTGCATTAACGTGTGGCGGGTTGTTTTTGTGAGACCGTTGAATATGTGTCTCGACGATATGGGTCGATGGGGTGATGATAGTGGGTGTAATAAGAATTTTGCTGTGTCTTGATCGTGCGTATGTGAGATCGTTCTTAATTCTGCGAGAATTTTTGTTTGTACTTTATGTATTTTTTGTTGTTTTCATCATTACTGTTTTTGCTTATTGTACTTAGATTTACTACTTACCGCATTTATTTTTTTATTGTTCGCATTCGGTGTCTGTTATTTCGTCATGTTTATGTATATATTTGATTACCTAATGGGTTTATCTAGTGTACAAATGAATAAATAAATAAATACACGATATACTATTACGCGTGATACTGAGTATTCGCAGTTACAGTAACACATCGTCTAAAGATAAACATCCCATCATTAAAACCACCATCTATGCGGATGGATTATGCATGCCACACGCATAACGCTCAACTTACAAATTTTCACGTCAAAAAACCTATACATATATTCAAGAACGTATCGTCGATAGTAGATCAACCCAACTCGTGAATCCATTTCCAAAATAATACTCCACTTCCAGCACTACCTACCATCCACCCCCTCGCAGACAATCTGATAGATGAAAGACGTCAAGCCGGAGTCTGCAACTGACCCGCTAGCGAGCCGCATTAGCCAGAGGCCAATTCGAATGCATCGCGATCGGCCGCGATTATATTATCAGTCAAACGTCGCGCCGGAACGACGACGGTAGATCAGCGACTGGCATCGTCTCGTCGGTGGCTGCGATATCAGTGGCCAGCCATCAATTTCAATTTTCTGTCCCGAGCGCCGCGCAAACCACCCTTCCTAATATCCGGCCGCCCGCTAATGAGCGTCTATTAAACCGATGAAGTGGCCAGTATGTACGTAAACAATCGCAATGTGCCACAACGAATCCCACTCGGTCGGGAGAGGAGCGCGGAGTTTCGACTTAACCTAACCTGCGGCCAACGGGAACAATGCCAAGCGAGTTCTGGCTTAACCAAGTTCCGACACGCTGGATGGCGAGAGAGAGAGAGAGAGAGAGAGAGAGAGGGTAGTTCCGAGGGTAGTCGCAGATAACTATTATGCCTGAGCGCGGATTCAATGCCTCGTTGAATGACGATCGAGTGACGCTGGAAAAAGTAGCCGCTTAGATGGGCTCTGTTGCGAATCTTGCAATCTCATCGATATCGCCGCAATAATGTTTGGTAATGTGATGGAAATATGTTTTTAAGCCTGTGCACTGCTTTGTCGAGTGTGACTCGACATCAGTAAAAATTACGAAATTTACATAAAACGGGTTTTTAATTGAATTTTGTTCGTCCTTTATTTCTTTAAATTGTCGTTGAAAATACATTCGGAGCGCGAAGGGCTAATGTATATTACGCGAATGGTTGATATTTATTATTTATTATATTTGCGTCGCAATACGAAAATTATTACAGTTTCGTCGATGGCGCAGTGATCTTTACTGTCGTGGCAAACAACGAACATCACGTTCGAACGACACCGTAGACATCGCCGACGAGAACGAAACGATACTAATGTCTGCCCAATTCATGGCACACGATTTCCCACGTTTTCCGCCAATTGCCATGCGAAACTTGCTCCGGCCGGAAAATCCGCTCGGAATCAATGGCGAGTCTCATTAGTGGCGCTCGAATCTTATTAGATCTTATTAGGGGTAGTTTTCCGCTCAAGTTGAGCGGAATCGCAGCGAGTCCACCCCTAAGTTCCGCGACTTTCAAGGCTCTCGGCGACGATTCGCCCTGTTGCTCGACGATTCCAGCTCGCGAACGCCCCTTGTCAACGGCTCTACGAAGGTCGTCGGCTATTTCGGACAGCGAAACGTAATCGGTAATCGCTGTTCTCTGCTCAGTTCAGTTAAACGCTACACTTCTTAGTTTGCCGGGGTTGAATTTTGGCGCGATCGATAGTGTCGAACGTTCTGTTACGCTTGTCCTTGGATTCGGTTGAATGCCGAACCACATCGTGAAATGAGGCACTGTTAGAGGCAAACGTAATACGGCTGCTTGAAATATATCAGTTTTTGTTAGATATAGATATCTTTGTATACACTGCTATATTTGATATATTACTATTTACAGCGTCAAGTTTAATGTTTTTATGAAGCAAATAATTGAAGAACGAGAGAAGAGCGTTCGAAACAATTTGTACCATTTTACGTAATTTACGACGAAGCATTTAAAGCTGTTCAATTATCACGTGCGATAAATCTCGCGTCAGCGACGATTTCGTCAAGTTTCAACTGTTACCAGCTCTGCCAATCTGTCTTAACTCTATACACTTCTCCCTCGCTTTATCTCTACCCCGATGTATGTCTACCCTCGAGCCACTTATCTACCCATCCACCACCGCTCGACTGCAATCGCAATAATTACCAGGAATATCGTTCGAGCGGGTCAATTAAGGATATCCAGGACGTCGCGTCGTCGTTTCCGCGAACGAGGCAGATCGATGTCCCGGGCTGGCAGGAAACATGATTTCCTACCTAGCCCCCCACGCCCTATCAAAGAGTTTGCCCTGCCGCCAATCGACGCTCCGCAAAAGTCGAAAGTGTTCCTCGTTTCGATAGCCGGCCACTTTTTTTCCCCTCTGAAACTCCACTCTCCATCTTTCGTCGAATGAAAATCGACGCTTGGGCTTATTAGCCGCGCGCCGGCTCTGCGACATTTCAAAGCAAGCGTATTAATTTAATGCATTCCAAATGGCGACCGCGCATTGAAAAACACCGTGATATATCGCGTGCACGTATATATCGATTCACTCTAATTACGACAGATTCATTTTAATTACCGCGAGAGTGGATACGTCGGTTCAATATGTTATTATGCGACAATAACCATCGGGACGATTGTATAATTATTGCGATTTCGATACACTTCGGGGGTCGAGCGAATAACGAACGTTTACGGTGATGTCGGAAATTTTGACCGAGTTCCCCGGAGCTTTTTGTAGAGACTGCCAATTTGACGGGGAGCGAGCGGGTAATGTGCGTTTTTTAACGATCATTTCGAGCCCCTTTGAAACAATGCGTGGCGGCAATTAGTTCCGTAAAACCGAGCGAACGACCGTGAAGATTGAAGTCGCGTCTCAAAGCGTTCGATACGCGGCGCTAAAGAACCAGCTTCCCTTCTCGTTGGAGTGGCACTAGACGTTGGCCTGCCTGGAGGGCGCGTTATTTCGATGCGTCGCAATTTGCTTTGTGAAAGTCGAGAAAGAACAACATTAATTGAGCGGTCGTTGCAGGAGTAGTGCTTAATGCAAAGTTTCACGTGAAACGCACGCGGCTCCGTTATCCGAACTGCGAGGTTCGTGTCACGTGTCAGTAAGAGTAGTTCAAAGTAGTGCTTCAGAATCTAGGATTTTTAATTACAGCGCACGCGGTGGCTGTAGAAACGAGAAGTTGAAAGAAAAATGCGACTTGACTTGGTCACTTTTCTTTTGGTGCATAAAGATCGTCTTGTTGAAGGAGGCGTGACTTCACTGAGTCATATTTTGCTTTGTCGAAGTCGTGAACGAATTAATTGAACGGTCTTTAGAATAGCGAAACTGAACAAAATCTGATTTCTCGCGAACGTTTACGAAATTACTTTTAATAGTTTTTACAAATTTCTCTTGTTCCCTGCTCGCCTCCTTCCACCCAACCCACTCAATCCAGTTAATTATGGTAATGCATTGTCCCGAAAGTGTGCTAAAATCGTTCTAGGCTTACCCTTCGAAGTCAATTTCAAAGTTCGAAGTTTGAAAGCGCAAACCCCGTCGAATTCTCGACTCTCCTCGATTTCGACGTTCGACAAAGAAGAGTGCCCACAAACAGTGGAGCGAGCATATTATACCCAGCCGAGCAAACGCACCAGCCCGACTCATCGACTCGTCGCCTGTTCGAAACATCATTCTCCTCTTTCAATACTTTCGCCGTGCGCCTTCGATCGGCATTCGCGGACGAGAAATTTAATTACTCACCCCCTTTCGCCACGGCACGGCACAGCAATATGTACGTAAACAATTGTAAGCCAGCTCGACGAATCCGCCCGTCGGAGTTTCGACTTAACCAAACTGAAACCAGCGGGAACGATGCCAACCTGCGGCCAAGTTCGCAGCGAGTGGCTCGAACTGGCTGCGGAGGCGAGTGTTTGTGGAGGAACCCTAAGCCCGTTGGTCCTTTCTAATCCCCGCTAAACGTCAGTCAAACGATCGAGTAGATTATCCCGACGAAATGAAGTCCGCCCGACGACGCGCCGGATCACATTTTGTATTTTGCACCTTGCGGAATTGGACGGGGTGTGATTTAAGGGAGGTGGTTTGGTGGGTGTGCATGGATGGACTTCGTGTTTCAGTGGAACGTTGATGGGGACATGGAGTGATGTAGAACGAATTATTGTAGTTGGCTTCCCAAAAATAAAAAGTATCAGATCTATATAGGTATATACTCATATTTATATAAATTTGTTTAGTTTAAAATTAATTTATTTAGTAAAACATTAGTAGAATTTTTTGTAGAGTGAAAATTTAGTAGAATTGTATTTCACTACTATTATATTATTTAAAATACAGTATGTACTACTCAATACTACATTTGAATCACTAGGTACGACATGAGTATTTGCGGTTTAAAAACATGGCGGATTCGGGGCCTAATCGGTATATACAGATCAATATAGTACGTACTACAGTCATTCGTTTACTAAAGTATATTGTTTCGCGTGCGTAGTTGATTGAATACAGAATTTAGTAGACCGTAATTTGAACATCTTATCTTCCAACACGTAATTGACGTATTTTCACATATTTCCCCTGAAATGCCACAAATTTGAATCGCAGCAATGCTCAAGTTTAATATACCTACACCCCATTCACCTGCCTCAACTCGCCACGCATTAAAACGTAAAACACTCCCTCCCCGAATCACTATCCGCACGCCCCAACAATTTCCACACCAAGAACCCAGCGACACGCTTCGACTAATAACACATTCAAATTCCGCTTGATTATCACGAAAAGCCGAGGCCGTCAGCCGCGCTCGCCAGGCAGACTTTGAATTCCGCCTCTCCCTAGAAATACGCCGCGTCGTTACCGACTTCAACGCCCGAGCACAAGAAGAAACAAAGCGCGCCAGACGGAAAGGTAGGCGTGCTTCCCTTATAAAAATGCAATATCTGCAGGCGGTGCCCGCGCGAATTACTCGCCTCCCTCTACCACCCCCCACCCCCTCTGCTAATGGCAAAATTATGATCAAGCCAACTTCTTTTCAATGGAACGACGGTAATTACCGCGCCGGTTGTTCCTGGACACAGACGTGCCTGCATTATTCAAGAGGCGCGTGTAAGTGTTGGAGGGGCTGGTAAGGGGTGGAAGTGGGGGAGGAAACAGGAAGCGGCGGCTTAATCGCGCGTAACATACTCCATCCCTTATTCATCAAGACGGACAGTTATTCGTTAATGAGAATCCTTCAAATTGATTATTAACGCCGTTGTCGGATCCGCTAAGTGGGGATGAGCTATTAAGATAACAGGGGTGAGCAGGCTGTTACGCGAATTCCTATGGGGCCGGGTGGCGTCGTATTTACGGGGGAGGGGGATGAAATTAGAACTATTGCGAAGGACGAATATTACGGGGTTAATGCTGACACGTACTCGCGCTTCAATTGTTGTCATCTGTGTATCGGTAGTTTTAGGAATGCATGATTATTATTATTCCAACGGAGCGTTTGAAATGAGGCTAGCTTTCGGTAGATGCTGACTTAATGTGTCACATTAACGTTCCTGGTATTGTCATTTTTTTTTTAATTTAATTTAATTCAGTTATACCGGAAAACCCAGTGTGTACAAGAAGAGTTATAAGAGGAGATATACATAAGTGCAGCGTAACTTAATATAAGGTGGTAACAATCGTAAATTGATGTAGATAATAACAATACAATAAAGAAAAAAGAACAAGAGAGAGCAAAAAAGAAAAAGAAAAAAAAACTGAATGACTAGATCGTAATATTGAAAGGTTCGATGATGTGGCCGAATTCTTGCGTGGGAAGAGTGTCGATCGAGAAATTATATTAACCGAATATTTTCGTTAAAAGACTGATCGTAATAATGACGGTAATGTCGCGTGAATGCTGATTTAACGCGTGATACGGAAAAGCGGCGATATTCCGAGCGTTCCGCCGAATTCAATAACAAATATTAATTTACGCGCGGAACAATTGAGAACCGCCGCCTGACCCACGTTTCATATTTTCCGTATTAAAGAACGCCCTCAATTTCGACATTTCGACGTTCCCACCCAATTACGCTCGCCACAAACTTCGATCCACGGTGCGCCAATACAGAATAATCCCGACTCAACACACCCAACACCGTCGATATTCCCTTCACCAAGCAGCCCTATACCCACCGACTCCCAAGATTTTCATGTCCGAAGCAATCATGCTATCGGCGTCTGCCGACGCTCCGCAGAAAATTCCCGCAGGCCAGCGGCCAGCGGTCAGCGCCCTTATCGCGAGCGGAAAGAAGTAACGAAGAGTCGGAAGTCCATCTGGACGTCCGTCGCCTAAGCTCCGCTCGATTGATCTTTACGTCTCGCGGAAACGGCGGAAAAAAAGGTGAACTCGCACGTCTTTCAGCGCCTCGTTCAATCAGCCCGTTCCCGCTGACCGAAGGTGAAAATTCTCAGCCGGTATTCCGCCCGACATTTTCCTCTCCTCAATCCTATCCTTCCTCCCCCTCGACTCATCCACCACCCCCCCTTCTTCTCCTCCCTTCTCCTCCTCCGCCCCGCCCGCCACGTTTTACAGCCGACATAAACGTGTCGATGGCTCGATCAATGACTTGTTCCTGTCGCTGATGCTTTCGACGCTCGCGATATAAAAGTCCGGGGCCGATGGGGCTTCGTCTCAGCGGGGACTGATTGATTGATGCTTCTCGTTGTTATGATGTCGTGCCGCGCAGTACTCCGGTCCCGACTGAGATAAGTCCGTCGGAACGTGAAATCAATGTCCGTGTCGTTGCACGTGATGCGTCGGACGAAATAGGGAATGTATATCTTGGGCAAGTGGAAATTGGAAGGAGAGTTCGCGTTGGTAGGATTAGAGTCGGTTCATTTGTCCGTATGAAAGTGTTTGTGTGAAAGAGATTTATGAAAAAATTGTATTTGGAATGTTAGAAGGATGTGCAAAGTTGATACTTAGAACGTGCTCGAGATGTAAAGAGTCAAATGTCACAGACTTCGAGGAGCATTTGAAGAGACTCGCTGTACAATACAAAAGGTAGTTTTATTGGGGTGATCTCGTGGTGCGCGACTGGCAACAACTGTACGCAATTAACGATCGAATCCGGGCAGCGAATCATATTCGGCTGTATTATTCTGGCCGAATTCGATATTTCGACCTTTTGCTATTTCAATATTTAGCTTCGCCTCCCCCACCTCCCGGTCGATCGATTACCTCCATTGATAACGAAAGTAGCGGCACGTGTAAATTGTGCGTCCAAGGTGCAATGGCCGTGTGATTCTCGATTCCAGAGATGAGCGCGATACATTTCCGCGAGAAGGACCGCGCGAAATTTATACTCGACACATTCGATTCCGCCGCGTCGGCCGATAAATATTCAACGCGGGGGGCACAATAACAAAATTGCATTTCGGCGCGGACCGTTTTAGAGGCGAGGCAGATCGGGCGGAAAATCGACCGTCGCTGCTTTGTTTGTTGCCTGCGAATGGTCAAGTGTCGATTGTCGAACGGCGAACAAACGTTGCGATATCTAGTCTGCGAAATTGGATCTGTGCCAAAATCCGTACGTCTTATCCTCACCGTTCTCGCGGATGTAAAGATACACGCTCAACATTTTCGATACAAGTTTTCTCCCAAAATTGTCCGGGGCGCCAAAATTCGGGGCGTCATTTTGGTTGTGAGTGTGAGAAAAAAATTGATATGTTAAATACCCAATTAATCGAAATTTATACATGTCGGTTTACGTTCGACTACTACGCAACATCGTCTTAATGGTTTGGCCATTTTAGCGATTGAGCATGAAATTACTGATCACATAAACTTAAAAAATGTAATAAAAAAAGTTTGCAGAACTAAAAGTGAGAAAAAAATGTCTCTTGCCATTTCAGCGTAGTTAATTTGTTAGTTTGATTGTGCAATAATATATTTCTTTGTAACAGTATTAAAAATGTCAAAAACATGTGTGTTTATTATAATTTGAAACGATTTGACTTTTATTTAAAATATAAAATATGATACAGTTTTAAAAAGTATATGTTTAAGAGCGGGCCCTGTCCCATGAAATCATCGGCTCCGAACGTATCGTTCGGCCACAATACGCAACAACTTGTAAATCCTCAATAATCGCGCCCTATACTCGGAACGGAGCCACTCATAACCCTCCTTACAACCCGGCCCAACGATCATCCGACTTTGATCGCTTCGTTATAATCCGTAGTTAAAGCTTACGGCGCGATAAAAAAGTCATTTGCCCAGAGTTCGAAGGTAATAGCGGTCGTTATCCGCGTTAAGAGATGCGTCACGATTAGACGAGCGCTGCAATTCGTTTGTCGGTCGGGCTGCAATCGTTATTGGCCATCTAAAGGCGTCTCGGAGAGAGACACGCTGAGAGAACGGAGTCGGCGATTGATCTCTCGACAGAGGCTGCCGAAGACGATCGCGAGGAAGTGGATAAGCAAAGTGGTCGGGCGCCGAACGATCCACTGTTTCTTCCCCATTCGAATTCGAGGAGAAGCCGAAGTCTCGGTTCGGCGTCAATGATTCTCGAGAGCGCGCGGGCCGAATGAGATAGACGAGGTTTGTTTATGCGATCGATCGACGAATTGGGAGACGCGGATGTGACGGGAGTGTCGCTGATTTCGTCTGTTTCGGGAAAGGAAGCCAGAGAAGATATGATCATTTTTGTATATCCGCACGTAAATTGTCACGTACTCTACGTATCGTTCTTCGTGTAACCCGCGTGTAATTCGTCGGCCGTTTATATTAAATGCCCAATTTTGCTCAGCTTCGTTTTAGAAAGTGTAATTTTGTTGGGAGTTTTATTTTTGTTTTTGATAGAGCGTCGAAAGGTCAACGTATTTAACGTATCGTGTGTTTCACAAATTAATTCGTAACTTTTTAAGCAGTCATTTGCTGAAACAAAGTTATATGAAAAACCTGTTGACCTTTTGATGTTTTATCAAAAACGAACCTTTACCCCCAATTTCTCCGTGTACAAATTGTCATTAATTCGCATTCAAATTCCTTCGGTTCCATGCCGTGCAAAATGTCGCCAGCATAAATTACGATTTTTCATATGCTCGTCGGTAGTCTAAAATTTCCTGCAATTTTTCTCAATCCAACTGAAACGGGACCGATACGAGACGCTATAAAACACCTCGAATTTCCCGCTTCCCGTCGAAAGCAAATCCTTCGGATCCTGCCTCGGCTCAATCCGGCAAACACGGGCCGCGAGATGGAGGACGAAGAAACAACGGGCGTCGAGTGGCGACAGTCGTCGAATGCAAAGCCGTTCCCGCTATCCACTTGCGGCGTAAAGGACTACAAGCGTTCGGCAGAAAGAACGTCTGTCGTAACGGGAGACAGCGCGGAAGATCAACTCTCGCCGAACGACGGCATTAAACAGATTTCGATAATGAGGAAGATATTCGATTTCAGGCGGCTCGTTAAGAAAATCTGCCGCAGAGACGGGAGAAAGAGAGAGGAAGAAAAATTGGGTATCCGAGTAAGAGATGATCTTAACCCTCGGACACTCGACTGAAAAATGAGACACGCAATCCCACGATGGATCATTCTGACCCTTCCTGGAGGACGGCAACCCGACATTTTAAATTCATAGAGTTTATTTGTCTAGATTTAATTGTTATAATTATTAGATTATGTGTTACAGGTAACAATCCTGGAAATAAATGCTGCGTTACTACGTCTAACGCAAAAAAATTATAATTTTGGTCGAAAAAAGTTGTAAACAATTTATAAACAAATTGTCAACGTCTGAAATATACATTGCAACGTCGCTAAAATGTACGTGGGCGAAAATGTTAGTTTTGCTCAAAAAATGGGTTGACGATCTTCGTGGCTTGGGGTCAAATTGACCCATCGTGGGTATCCGAGGGTTAAAGAGAAAAGGAGGGACAGAAATTAAAGAGACACTCTCGGACCTGTTCTCTTACTCTACTCGCGGTAAGAGAAGAGGAGAAATTTCAAGAAAATATATACTCGACAAGATACTCCCGCAAAATGATACGGAAATTAAGATAGAAATTCTGAGAGAGAGAAGAACGCGATATGCGGGAGAAAAATGAAGTATGTTTGCATACGTTCTCTTACCGTGCCAGGATAAGCGACTAAGAAAGAATGCTGCCGGTCGTACGGCGTCGCAATCTGGCGCAGAAAAATTTGATATCCGACCAGACGCAGCCGTGAGAAGAAACCGAGATATCTCACCTACTCCGAAAAAGACACCAAGAGAATAATTTGACTGTGCGCTTTTAATTAGACGGAGAAGATGCAGTGCGTATCAAAGAATGCGCGCGCGCGCGTGCGTGGTTGCCGTAATTACGGGAAAATTCCCATTGGCCGAGAATTGCTAGCATAGAGCTCGGATCCTTTGAACCCGGCCGAGTTCGTTATTGCGCTCTTCGCGCTTTGTCCAGATAATGCCCGCTCGACCCACTTGCCCACACATTGTTTGATAACAGCGACGTATCCGATGGAATCCTTGCTCGCGCTCCGCAGGATGCGGGCAATCGCGAGATTAAAAAAGCGAACGCGTCGGACGCGACGGGAGGGAAGACGAAAATTCGACGCGCGGAATCCGTCGACCGGACTGTGACGAGGCGAAATTCTCGGGCAGGTGCAATGCGGCAGGTGCAATTTGGCCGGATTCAAATGCGAGAATGAAAAGCTATGCCGAGTCAAATGCGGAAATGAAAATCTGTCGCGGCTGAAGGACGGTGGCGAGAAGCAGGTGCGAGCGAGGGTTGGCAGGCGAAATATGCCTCGACTCGAACGTGCCGTCGAACGTCTGACCAGAGCTCATTGTCAGGCCAACGAAAATCTGATTCTTGTCGAATTAGGGACGTTGGATTCCGATTAAAATTTTTGAAAAAAGAAATTGATCGTTTTGGCTAAAAGATAGAGTCTTTCGAGAGACTCGAACATTTCTAGTTGACTGAATTATAGCGTGTTCAGATATGACGACGAAAATGTGCTGTTGGAAATATTCTGAGTGAAATGTGCTCGCGAGGTAGGTCGCGGATTTTGTTTCGCTTCGAGCGAAACATTTTCGAGAGATCATGCTTGAATCTCGGAGTTTTCTTCCGTCGGTTCGGCTTGTTGAACGAGCACGCTGTCGGTGTATAATATGGCAGCGAATCGAAGGTAATACAATAGGCCGGTGTATTCGTGCGCTCAAAGAGAAACGAGATTCCCACGCGGAATGCGTAGCATAATGTGGCCCCATAAGCGGAAAGGTAATTGACCGCCCGTCGAAACTATCAGTTTCCGAGGAAAATGCTTCGTACCACGCAAAACAGCCGCTCGATATTGCTGCGTCGAAACTATTTGGACGGTTGATACGTCTTTTCACGGCTGAAAATCAGCGCATTTTAGCTGGCAGCGAATAAACTCGTACTTCCGATCGTTTCGGATGGTTAACGTTCTGTGTTGATAATTTGAAGGAACTTTTTTAAACGGAGCAATTTGTTTGGCACGAATTCCTAATTATTTGCTTCCAAAATTTGTGATTCGCATCACATTTATCTGACGAAATATTACAGATTTGGTTCGCCATTTATGCGACTGGCAACATTTACGACTCTCACGCTTTAATTTTTTACGAAAGATCGTTCGCTCCAATCACACCTCGACTCTTCTTCATTAGAAGCAAATTCACATCAGAATTTTCAAATGACAACGTAACGATAAAACTGGTATTCCCAACTTTGCAACTTTATACCTTACCCAACATACCCAATATTCAATACGGATCAATTTCTACCATTCCCGCAACTTCCACCTCGTCCCACTATCCATCTTCAATCTCCCACGAAACCTTCTTCACTCCAATCAAACCTCCATCCCTCCTCATTAGAACTAAATTCCCACCAGAATTTTTAAACGACAACGTAAAAGAAACACACACCCACACGCGCGGCTGGAAATTCCAGCCGCGCCAATGCCTTGCCGAACGCATCCGATATTCGATACAGATTCCATTTCTGCGAGCCCCTACGATTGCCAGGCCAAAGCCCACTCTCGCGGTTTAATTTTTCACGAAAGATTCCTCACTCCAATTATACCGCGATCTGCCCGGCCATTTCCGCGCGCGTACTCGCGGATTATGTCGCAGACGCTAATACCCGTAAAGGGAAATTCTCTGCGAATTGAAAATCTGCGGAGATATTGTGAGGGGTGTGCGCGGCGCACCGTTCGATTCAGCGACAGGAGAGTAGGTGGAGTGGATGGGGAATCAAAAGCCGAGCGATCGTTAGCGTCGCAGCCTCTCTTTCTCTCTCTCTCTCTCTCTCATCGTTCAATTAATGAAGTCATTAATAATCTACCGTTAAAACGGCAACGTTTTGCGCGAGGCACAATGGCTTCGGCAGTTCGCACGAACTGCACTGTCGTCGTTTCAGCCAAAATATTTCCGCTCCCCCGCTCTTACCCCGGAACCCTTTTTACCGTTTTGTAGGATCGCGCGTCCGAAACGCCACTTTCGGAAAATACGCGCCTCTGTATCGGGGCCCATTGTCCGCCGGCAGCGCGCTCAATGACTCGCGATTACACTAATTTTCGCAGCCGGCCGCCGAACAATTTCTCATTATTCGATAATAACGGGCGTCGTTCAACGGACCTTGCCCCGGCCGCAGCGTGGAAATTATTAGCAAAAAGGAGAATGGGGTTTGCGTGGGCGGAGAGGTGGTGTGAAAATTAACGTTTTTGAGACGGAAGCGTTTGAGATCGTTGACGAGTTATCGTACGAGGATTTTGGTAGTCTGCCGTGCGTTGAATGAGAGCCATTGGAATTTTGCTTGGGCGCGGATTTGTTCGGTTTTATGTTTTACTACAAAAATTCACGTACTTGTCGTTACTGTACGACGATTTTGGTAACCTTTAAAATCGTACTATCGTACGCCGTGCGTTAAATGGCAGCACATGAATTTTGCTTACGCGCGCATCTATTAGTTTTCACAGTAACACGTCCTGATCCTCGGTGTCACTGTCGTTAGATTTTGTTAACCTCCAAACTTCGCGATTTCGCAGAGCCGTACATTTGAGTCCCGATATTTGTTCTACCATTTCCGAAAGTGCGAACTCGATCGCAAAAAAGAATGCGATAACATTTTTATCATTGCCGTAGATTCGAAAAAACGGCACGTATGATCGTCGGTACGAAGTATTTGGGGCGTACTGAAAAAAAGACGCGGAAATCGCATAAACGGACGCGATTTCCCGTGGAAACGGCCG
Organism: Priocnemis perturbator; assembly: GCA_963942575.1. Classification (NCBI taxonomy): domain Eukaryota; kingdom Metazoa; phylum Arthropoda; class Insecta; order Hymenoptera; family Pompilidae; genus Priocnemis; species Priocnemis perturbator. Next base: position 2,066,927 of record OZ012654.1, read on the forward strand.
CAACTTAAAATTCCGCTCCCTTCGAAAGCTGTTTTTGTTCACAAATATTTTCGGCCGAAAGCGAAAATTACAATAAAATCGAAAAAAAAAACAGCGAAAATGGGAGAAAAATGACGCGCAATGAAAAATCCATACCTTGTAAAAATGTAAAAAAAAAATACGTATCGCGTTGTGCGCGCAGCATTGCATTGGCGAGACGCGCGCGAAATTTGACTCCGACCGACTTTAAAATTCCCTTTCGATCGGACGTCATGTCCTGTTCTTCCTGGCCTCCCTCATTTCGCTTTGTCGCCGGACGTTGATCGATGAATCTTTTTACTCGGCTCAAATAATTGACTTACAAGATCGATCGTTCACGCGTGATAATTAAGGTGATCGATCGCTCCGCTCGACTACTACCGACTAAAACCGACTAATACGGAATCGAGTTCGAACACTGCCCGGATTCATACTCGATTATCGCAATTTGCAACAAATTTGCCAGAACAAAGATACCGTTCGCCAATTCAAAATTCACACTGCCTTTCGACAAAACGCCGCATTGAAAACGTCGACACCTATCGACAGAGTGATCAAATTGAAGCATCGATAAAATGACGCAGTACGCGGGAAAAAGGTTGAGTCCGGACGTTTCGCGCGGAAAGCAAGAATCGTCAAACATTTTAAGGTCGAAACTTTCGACTCACGCAATGCTTCACGGGAGCACGTCGACGACGTACCGAGTTTCCCGACGCCCGGCGTCGAATATAATTTCGAGTGGGCGAGAGAGGCGAGTGGAAAGAGAGGCAGAGAGAGAGAGAGAGAGAGAGAGAGTGGGCGAGCTTGTAAACGAAAGATATTCATCGAGGGCGCTCGATTTACGCTCGGCGCGCCATAAAAATCCGCCCGACCGATTTCCTTCACTCCGCTCTCTCTCGCGAATAACCCGGCACGAATGACGGATTTATTAACTCGGGGCTGGGACCGGAAAACGGGGGAAAGAGGAGCGTGCATAGGCGAACGGACGAAGACTGAGAGAAAGTGGCACAGAGTTGCAGATGCGGAGAACGAAAGGTAACAGCGAAATCGTGGATACGGAGAGTGTTTGATCATGTCAAAAGTAACGCCAAAGTTCGCGGGAATACTTGGTCCTTGTAACGCGATAAGCAGCTTGGATGCAAGTGAATACGTATGCGGCAATGATCGTGGATAGAATGTACGAATGTACCGGGCTAACAAAAGTAGTGAATATAAGCAAATGTTTCAACATACTTAACGTTTCGATACGACGTGGAAAAAATGTATCGTACACGACACATTTGCCTATTTTCTTGATTTATTTCAAAAATTCTCTGTACACAGGAACAGACGAAAAATGTACATGTTCAGTACATCAGACACGGTAGTCACTGTGTCAAACCCATGACAGCGTAAATGATTTTCATATCCATCGCTGACTTACGTGTCCAATATTTCACTGTTACGCTCTCAGAAACGCGAAAACTGAAAACTACGAAATGAAAGATGACGTTCGAAACAGGTAGACACGAACGAAGCGGCGACAAATTAGCGGAGCGAGAGGCAAAGACAGAGATATGTACACGATGGGAAGCGACGGGTAGCAGACTGACCCGGGCAGGCGCGTCGAAAAGGCGACGAGAAAACAGGAAGGGGAGGGGCGCGGGAAATGAGGAAAAAAGCTGCGGCGAAAAAGGGCGAAAAAGCGCGAGATAGACAGAGATGTCGCGGGATACGGAGATTTACCGTCATAATTCGCGCTGCGACACGTTTCCACTCGAGTGGGACCCTCGACACAAGCTCACGTCGGCTTTGTTTCCGCGCTTGCCGGAGACAGAATCAGAGAGAGAGAGAGAGAGAGAGAGAGAGAGAGAGAGAGAGAGAGAGAGAGAGAGAGAATGAGAGAGAGAGAGGAGTGACGCCGATTCCTAAAGCAATTATCATCCAGCTCGCCGCGAGTCCCACGACCCAGATGAATGGCGAGCAGTGTTGAGTCCGGTCCACTCGCGATAACTGGATTTTCCCTGCGGGACACCCTTCCATCCTACACAACTCGCGCACGCTTCCGTCTCTATCCGCCCGACTCGCACCGCCGCGCATTTCGTCTTCTTCTCTTTTATCGTCCGCATTTCATATATCCTCGGCGTGCGTATCTTTTTTTGTCACCCGCCTTGCTTTCCGCATATCCCTTTTCGGCCGCGCGCGGCTGTTTTTGTTTCGCGTGTCTGGAAAAAATGAGGCGAGCGGCTTTTTTTTCCGAGGTTTTTTGAGCCACGGAGGAAGGCAGGAAGATCCGCTTGAAAAGTGTTGCTTAAGCTACCGGAGTCTGAGGGAAGTGTACTGTTTTATGTGTGGGCGTTGTTTTGAGATTTAAAGGTACGTCTACATCTGAGCACGAACGTGCACGAGGCAGTCTGAGTATGACGTCATCAGAGGCGCGTGAGCAAGCCGAGGTAAACCGATTCAATGGTTTCACATTGCACTCATGGATGGATCAGTTCGCCGTAGTAGAAGAAAAAATTGAATCGGTTTGCCTAGGTCGTGCTCAGATGTAGACGTACCTTCAGGGATGACAGAGAAGCATTCGAATATCGGAGCTTGTAGAATAATGTGATTGAAAAATCGGAATACTTTGTTATCATTCGGATCTGTACCATTCGATGAAGCATGATTTGCACTGAAAATAGATCACTGGGACATCTATGTTCTGTACTTATTCAATGGTGGAGTAAATATGATTGAAAAATGATGAAAATTAAAAAATGGAAATATTTTGTTTCTCCCCGGACCTATACCATTCGATCACACACGGTTTGCACGGAAAATAGATCAGTTGCTCATAATGATCAGGATACCTACGTTCGCATACAAATCCTGCTCTCGCCTGGAAGTGTTCACCCACGCGTACAGGAGCAAGACAGAGCGTTCGCGGAGGATTCATACACATCGAGATTTCACCGTGAAGCGAATAACCCCGTATCATTTCGCGGAAATCGAATAACCCGCCGGCGGAGTTTCGTATTTCGATCGTCCCGGCTGCCGATTGCGCTGATTGTCTCATTAAGCGGAAAGTCGGTAATTGCGACATTGTAACCGACGTCGTAACGTTACGCCGGTTTCGGTATTCCTTCGGGATGGCTCGAGATCGAAGCCCTGATTATTGTGGCCGCACACACGTAAACGTACACACTTCCTGCGAGTGTACGGCCGCGCGTATGTGTGCACGCTCGAATATGCGTGTTTACCCCCGTACCGCCTTCCGGAAATCTGATCGACCCTATCTACGTTCCTTCACGACTCTTGCCCTCCAACCGACCGCTTTACCCCATTGCCTACAGGAATTCCTTGCCTTTCGGCGAACTTGATGTTCAACGATTTTAATTCTCGCACGCTCGACCCTTTTACTGTCCTACCGAGACAGTCCTCGCCACGAAGAATTTCGGAGAAGACAGTTTCACGAGAAGTCGAGAACGCGAATTTATATTGTATTAGAATTATGAATTCGAAAGAAATTTCATGCTACTCTCCCGACGCATAATATTCCTGATAATTCGATTCACATAATCCCGTAAATAGAATGAATAATGAAGTTAACTGGCTGTCACGTTCAAAATTAATCAAAGTCGACGGAACAATCCTCTAACCAACGACACACAGACAGACAGATTAATTTTGATCAAGGCAGCCGCTTGCCTTCATTCTTCATAATTAATATTTCACCCCACCAATCCAACCCTTCATCGCCATCGACACCACGAGTCCGAAAATTCGCTAATTTTTCCCCATCCCGAATTACGCTAATTACGTTAGATCAATGTTAATAATGTCGCAGCCTCGACGCTAAACTGCCGGCAATCGAGGTCAATAACGGATTTGCCCGATTCGGTTTATAAGCGCCTCTCCATTCGTCTCCTTCGAACGAAACCGCAATGCACAGTCGGCCGGGCAATTTCGATGGATAATTACGCGGTGCTCGCGGTAATTATAATTACGGCCTGCCGCGGGAATGTCAGCGACAGAAACTGGCGGCCGCGGGTGCGCATCCCTTACATTTTCGCGAGCGAAAACTGGATAAACTGGATGCTGGCGAAACAGCGTCGCTGCTAAGGGGGTGGGAAAGGGTTGTGAAGGGTGGGAAGGGCTGGAAAGGGGGTTAATTCGGGCACTCTTGCCGGTGACATTACGCCTGGCCGTGATGATCGTCCCACCCACTGCTGCCGAACAGATATGTACGTGTATTATGTGTCAGGGTGTGGGTGTGTATGTGTACTACAGAATCTGGGTACATTCTATAACCGGGACAGCGTGTTTGATGTCGTCAGTTAAAATGTTACCGGGATTAATAGAGGAAATTTGGTAATGTGTATATGGGAATGAGTATTGGGATCAACTGATCTGTTGAAAATTGTATAAGTAGTTAGATTTGGGTATGATAAACTAATGTGTCGCTAATATGTAGTTATTTCGGAGCAGAGGACTGGAATATGATGTGTTCGGTATCGTGTTTCAATTATAAGGGGTCTAATCATAACTGTCTAATTTTATCTGATTATTCCGATGGAAACGTCGATATTGTAGGAATAATCTTGTTATCTAATTTTGTGAACGTCCGTTGACGGTGCTGAAGAATGGATGGGTGCGGATGAAATTGATGCTTTTCATTGACTTCGCCGGAAACGAAGATCGATGCGATTACTTTACACGACAATATAGTTATCACAACTGAACCGCGATTTTCGTCCCGCTCTCTCTGTACATAGAATTGGCATAATCGCATTGCGCCAATAATCATTTTATTCATGCGAAACAATTTTCCTCATGCGTCGTTGTGTTAACTCATTATTATCCGGTCATAACGTCATTATCATTTTATCTCACATTTAATACTCAGCATTAACGATTCCGCTCCGTATTTATGAAATGTACTTACCTATCTACCCGAGACATAAAGGAAATTAACAATTACCCGATTACGAATTTACATCCGCCAGTAATTCATATATATTTATTATTCCCATAGTACGCTCTCCGCGTTACGAATGGAATCTGCTCCGCGGAAAATTGGGTCGTCACCGTAAATAAATAATCTGAATTCCTCGAATCGGTGCGATCCACCCCCGGTCACACGTCGCTCTCTTAAAAATCAAACGTCCTGCCTCAATTCGTCTAAGTAGGTTGTGTGCTCTATGTTTCAATATTTGAGTGTATCTGTTGGCGTTAGAAGCAACAGTAATCATTAACTAATAAATTTTATTGGCCGTCGTTTCGATCATTACATGGTCGTTTTCAAGGCTAAAAACGGGTGATATTCAACATTGTTTAATACATAATCATTAAGTTATACATATTCTTGTTATTGATTAACGACACGAACGAAATAGTTTCAATAGGATTTAAAAGAAATGACGAAATTAATACAACACCCATACTTTCAGGTAAAATAAATTGTATCAATATATACACTTTCCTAGTAAGAATATGTATAACTTCATGATTGCAAACTAAAAAATGTATCTCACCCGTTCTTATCCTTGAAAATGACCATGTAATTTTCGAAACGTCGGCAAATAAAATCTATTAATTAATGATCACTGTTGCTTCTAACGCCAATAAATACACTCAAATAAGTCCTGCCTCAATTCACTACTATCCACCTTCGTCCCTTTGACTCCGCCAGCGTTCCGTAATTCTCGTCTCCGAATTCTCTGATCACAATTGGCGAGCGCTACAGATCGCGTCTAGCCGCGTCAATAAATGCGCACAGACGTGCGCGAGTGCGCACGAATGCGCCGAGGAGCGCGAGTGCATTGTCGGTTATTAGGCGCACATTCACGACGAATGGTTCTCTCTCCCTCTGTCTCTCGTGCCATAGGGGAGGGGGTGCAATGAGCGCGTATATATCTCGACGATCATCAGAGACAGAGGTAACGTCAGCGGCAAGAGTGCCTGAATTAGCCCGGATGCCGTTTTCGCCGGCATAAACGGCGGAGGTTACCACCGCTGGCGTCGTCGTTTGCTCTGTCACTGACATTTCGCCTGCGGGCTCAGCGTTATAATTACCGTAAAGCAGACGGTCGCGTTTTCAACTGAAGCATAACGGACGGCGGAAAAGAAAAGGCGAAGTAAGAGTGTCGGGAGAGCGCGGGGTCGGTCGAGGGGTTGACGATTTTTGTGTACGTGATTGGAGGGATGGTTAGTTCGAAATTTTAATTATAATTTATGAGTATTGCGCAGCGATTCGAATGGTATTTTTACGTGTGCGAAAATTCGGGATGTTCGATTGTCCAGACAGATTTTTGTATCGATTCATTTGTCAGTTGATCAGGATTGATCTTTTGACTAATAGAATCGACTTTTTGAAGAATCGGATCAGAATCGAACGTCCCTACTCGAAGTACATGTAACAGTCGTAATTTTAATACAAAACTCTTAATCGAGTACATTGAAATCACGTGTACAAAATCGGCAGGTGTCATTGGCTCACTCCTTACGACAGTTCCGCATGAAAATGAAGGTGTGAAACCGACGCGAGGTGACCGAAATCGTATCAATAATTCAGATCGAAAGGACGTGAACGGAAGCGTAACGAGGACAAACACAAGCAGCGAGCGCGGAAAGAGAAGCAAGATAAACCAAGAGCCGCACGATTCTATTATCGGAAGCAATGATTGTCAGGAGCAGTAGGCGGTCGGGACGGCGTTCGTTTTATGGAAATCGCGAGGTGGGCGGGCGCGAAGAAAGGTGGATAGACGTTGAACGCGGTTCCCTACGATCGAATTACTCCCATTTAAGCGATCCTCGATAGTTGGCAACGAAAGCCGCCTACCGGCGAAAGACCAACCCTTCCTTCCTTCATTATCGCCAAGAGTGCGGACTGCCGCGATAGCTTTCGAGCAGTGCAACCCCTCGCACCGCCCTCTTCAGCTGGGGGTGATAATGCTCGCTCTCTTCCGATTATAAATGTAGTTCTGTACTAAGAACGCCGGCGAGCGAACTTATAATGCCGCTTCTCTGCCAAGATAGTCGACGATCTACCTTGGTTATGCAATGTACGTTGTCAGTCGGACTAGAGTTGTTCGATTATCTTGATAGCATCGATTTTTGAATCGATTCTCTGAAAAAATCGAGACAAAAGAATCGAGTTGAAGTTCAAGAATAAGAAACTTTAGGATTCCATATAAAAGAATCGTTTTTTGGGGAAAAGGAACATTGCTAATTTGAACGTTTCGATTTCTGTCGAAATTTTACTATTTCACCTTTTCTGGACCGTATCTCGGTCACTGTCTGACATTTAAATAGACGCAAATCTTACATGCAGTTTTCAAATAATTGAATCATAGATATCGGATGATCGCTTAAGCCGCGAAACAATGCACGAAGCGAAGCAGACAGAAAATTTCATTAAGAAGCAATTCCAAACTTCGGATTATTAAACATTCTACCTGAAAAGACACTCGACGACCAAGCAAACGCTCCGAAGGATACAGCAGTACTTACGTACAGCTTGATCTCGATAATCGATTGCGGGCTTTGTGCGGCCGAGGCAGTAACGTGCATAATTCGAAACAAGGGATAATCCACAGGCCCTCGTCGAGTGCCTTGATCCTGAACGATCATTACCAACGTCTCCAACCCTCTTCAACACTCGCGCTTAATTCGCAAAGATAATAATCCGCTCGATAATGGAATGCCGATAAATTCATGATCCACTCTATTGAGTGCACGGTGACTGTGCTCATCCACCCGGCCACCCCTGTAACACCCCTTAACACCAGCTTTACAAGGGGGTAAGGCCAATGGGAATGCGGTATAACAAATACATTGGCGAGGCAGCGTGAGGCTTGAATCGTGCCAGTTCCTCCAGTCGAATGGATAGACAAGAACGTATTCACGACTATTAGCTGAATACGGAATCCTGTCGGACGGTCTAGGAACCTGGACAGACTTCGAAGCATACGGGGTGTCGTGTAAATTACGAGCAGAATTGAAGGATCGAGGCTGTAGAATGAATTTTGGATGAGATAATGAATCGTTGATGAGAGAGAGCTAGATTGAGGTAGACGTTGGAGTACATATTTTTGCGTGTGCGTCAGCTACGATGGCATGATTTTCTCGGCACCCTGTATAGATTGAACGGACGTTTAGATATCTCAACGTCCGAGCGGGGTGCGTGTCTATGTTTCTGTGCATCTAGCATATTAATCGCCACCGCCTGAATGTACCGAGATCCGTACAATGCACACAACGTGCATTGTTCAAGATCCAGTAACTCACTGAGAATAAATTCTCTATATCGTTCCTTCAGCATAATTTGCATAAAAATGCACCTTACCCTAAAATCCACTTTCACGAAATTGTTGCCTCTCGCAAATTCTCATCATTATTAAAAGTATCCTCATTAATTCTTCAATAACAAAAATGCAATTGCAACTCTGTACTGAAATACTGTCAGTATCAAGAGCAAGCCTTCCGCCGAATACGAACAGCTTTTCATCTTACCAAGCATCATAGATATTATTTGCATAAAAATCGATCTTACCCCAAAATCCATTTTCACGAAATCGTTGCCTCTCGCGAATTCTCATCATTATTAAAAGAATCCTCATTAATTCTTCAATAACAAAAATGCAATTTCAACATTGTACCAAAATACTGTCAGTATCAAGAGCGAGCCTTCCGCCCAATACGAACAGCTTTCCATCTTGCCAAGCATCATAGACATTATTTGCCGCAATGCTTGACATTTACAGTGTCCGCGTGTACCGGAAGGTAAATTCAGGATACGGTTCGCTGGACGTTAATACGCGGAAGTCCTCTCGTGGGGCGGACGTGACGCGCTGTTACGTAAGCAGAATTTTCTGTCCCGAAGTATATATACACGCCAAGTTTGCCGAAACGAAAGAGGAGTAGGGCTCGAGGCCGAGGAACTCTGGTCTCGAATAAACCGGCCCTTTATGGTAATTATAGTCGGAGTTCGGGCTTTCATGCGGCGCCGTCATGGGAAATGTCACTGACAGTCCAAAGGACTCAGTGGTTAGACCGCATCAACTAAAACTGCATCCGGATTATGCGCGGGGCTGTACGAGATGACGCATGTAACTTTATTGCTCGATGCACGCCGGATGTGTGTGTGTGCGATTCTAAGAACGAAGCAGCACGCTTTGTACGTAGATGAAAGAAGCCGAGGGTCTTAGAACTCTTAGAAGTCGGAATGCTCCGATGAAATACGCTCGCACGCTCGCGAACTGAACTCCGTTGGCGAGTGAAGAATATCGAGACATCGGGTACGGGAGCAGCAATCTTCCAAATTACGGCGTTTGCTTCTGATGCGTTTCTAAACATATTTCACGTTCAAGAAATGGATAATTTCGGACTGAATAGTAGTGTGCCGTAGAGTTCTGTGACTGTATCAGGGCTGCCGAAATTGTATTACTCGGAGCTCCAATTGTGAGATGCGTTACGTGATATAACCGAAATACGTGTAGCAATATCTACTGTCATTACACTTCAATTATATCAGACCCAGTCGGTTGAAGCGTACTTTACATGACAAAGCAAAATGCTTTGGCGCATATTCTATGCTATCCTCCGCTATCCTCGCTACTCTTGTCCCTGACGTTACCTCTGCCCATGATCGTCCTTTATGTCAAGTAAGATATATATCGCGATCGAGCCCTTACGGGGGTGTACACGCCTAACCGTATCGACCTCCCTAAACACGGCAATTAGCAGTCTCAATGCGGAGACTGCAGGATCAACGGTGGCAAAGGCCTAAGCGGCTTGCGGATTTATGAAGCATGCGCGATTAGCTAATTTCACTACGAACGCCGATTTCTAGAACGAAAGATCCAGTAAGGGTCGACTTCTTCGTCGTTCTTTAGCAAAACTTCTGTTCTTTGTCCAAAGTTCGAATAATTGGAGGGAAACTTATGAAAATGTAACATCATACTGAGATTATGTCACATGTACTCTTAACCCTTTGACTGCTAAAGGCGTATATATACGCCCTCACAAATCCATCAATATATACGAAAGGCGTATATATACGCCCTCACAAACCCATCAATATATACGAAAGGCGTATATATACGCCCTCACAAATCCATCAATAAGTTAAGCAAAATTAAAATAGCTTACTAGCTAAGTTACTAATTGATATTTTTAATTTTGTTGCCATTATTATTTTTGAAACCCTAAGAATGGCATCAAATTTCCGGGTACTGTTTTGGTCACTGTCAGTTTTCTCTAGTCAGTGGACAACTAGTCGCAGCGACCGACAAGCGAAAAACGCGCCGTCCATATAGATGGATTCGTCCGAGAGCGCGCCGCAGTCAAAGGGTTAATACACTTCTAAAATTGATGCAGAATACTGTATTTAATGACACAGCTACGTGTGTATGCATTCTTTCCGGAGCATCGTGCGTACTATGTTGCAATCCTTCAAACGTTCCGAAAATTGTGTAATTAAACGGACCGCGAGACGTAATTAAATTCAGTTCAGCATCTACTATCACAGCGTTTGTATTTAGAACGTACTACGTAATCGTTTATACGTACATACCGTGACTGATTCTTTAGTGGCGTATTTCACGCGTCAACCTTTGGTATCATACTCTTTATTGTTTCTTTGACCCGTATAATACGCCACTGAACAATCACTTACATACTACTGACGGTCACTGACAAGTACAATATACGGGTCAAACGTTTCCATTACACCATTATATTGTTTCTTTGACACGTATAATACGCCACTAAACAACCACTTATATACTACCCATGGCCACTCACAAATACACACCTACCTACAAGCAATTATGCATTCAATTTGCCTGCACTGTACCAAAATCATCCGAATCTTTAAACGGCAACATAATTAATTGCGCCCCGCATTTCCGAAAAGCTACAAAAATCCAAACCCACCCCCCCGTTTTCGCCTATCTCCGAATGCAGCGGACGTCTCGTAATTAAATTCTCTCCATCTCTCTCCCGCACCGCGTTCAACGGCCATTGCGGGAGGTCGGACTCGAGAGGGGGCAGGGGGGGCAATTATAATGGGGTTCAAGGTTTCAGACCGCATCGCCATGGCAAAACGTCACTGACAGGCCAAACGACGGCGGTTTGCCTGCCGTTTACACCGACGAAAACAGCCAGCCACGCTAACTCAGGCACTCTTGCCGCTGACGTTACGACTGCGAGATATATGCCCGCCACGATTCTCACCCCGGCACCATCATTCTCCACCCCCCTTCGTCCGTGAACGAGATACGTAGGATAGTACGTGCACGAGAGCTCGCACAAACGCGTTTCGGCCCCGGGCAATTAGCCGCGCGAAATTTTCCCACAGCCCGCCGTTTTGCGCGTGATATGACGGCGATGCGTCGGGAGAGTATCGTTTCGGGGCGGCCGGTAAGCGATCGTTGTCGGTACTGATTTAACGCGGGCGGTCGTCAGTTGTCGGCCACCATTGTGGTCCGAATGGCTGGCGGTCGCGCGCGAGGCTTTACGAGTGCGCGAGGTGTTGTGTCATTACGATGTCCAAATTATCCGGCACATTTAAGGTATTACTAGCACTGAATCACTTTACTTAAACTTTTTTTAAACCAGACTTAAATTTAAGATTTTTAAAAAATCACAATTTTGTTTCTTATAAATGAACATGATCCGTCTAGAATTCGAGTTATTAACAATTAAAGTTTAGCGTTTTCTCCATCTAAAGCAATGGTAATGATCGCACAAAACGGTTTTTTGATAATAACTCGAAAGCGGCACTTAAACTTTTTTTTAAAAAATTCCAGGTTGTAGATTAAATTTCGAGAAACATTTTAAAAGAAAAAACAAGACTTTGTACGGTCCAGCTCAGGAGAAAAAAAATTGTGAATTGAGTGCTTGTATGCATCATTGCCAAGTATACTAGTGTGCACATATGTGCACGGAATGTGTGCATGGATTGAATCAGGGCCGTAAGAAATTTCTGACGCAATTCAAAACAAATAATGGAGCCCATTTTTAACACGGCACCTAGTGCTAGTAATACCTTAAAATAATCGCCGGCTACGAAGCGAAGAACGATAAATATTAATAAATCCCGGCTGAGCCGGCGTTTGATTAGCGCGGCCATTTGTGACGTCATCGTTGCCACCGACGCATTTCGCGTCGGTCAAGCGACACTCGTTGGCCAGATAAATAGCGAGCGTATCTTCGCATTATCCGCGATACCGTGTCGGGCGGCTTACGCTGTTTGTATCAATGATACCGATGATGCCGGCGATACGTGTCAAACGGCTTGACTCGGGTGAATGTTAAAGCGCGATTTATGGGAAAAACGAATACGGTGAGGTGTAAAAAAAAAAATATATGGAGCGGCCGGGAGGCATTGAATGCTCGATGCGCGACAGTGTTGAAACTAATTGTATAGTATATATTCGTTAGTGACACTTCGTCAGTAGTATGCGAGTGGTTCTTTAGTGGCGTATTATAATGGCGAATGAAGAAAAAGTAATAATGTTTCGACACTCGTTTGTGTCCTTTTACGACGGCGCAGAAAGTTGAGTAAAAGTGCAGCCTTTGTAAAAAAGAGACAGGTTGCTTAGTCTATTGTTTTCTTGTGTGTGAAAATGTGCACTGCGAAAAATGCTGAATTTTCAAAATATATATTTTCCCTTATTATTATTTCCTTATTGACCGGTACTACTAACCAGTACAGATATTTAGATCCTTAACTGTAATCAGTCGCGAATCTGCAATATATTATTGCTGCGAGTATACGGGATTAGAATTAAGCCCCACACCGTATCGAGGGCTCAAGTTATTTGTGCGAACAATACCGACGATGCCACTGATACGCGTCAAAGTCCGTACGCGCTGACAATGAATGGCACTCGACAGCGAACGTTCGCGGGTGCGAAGCATTTAGAAAATGTATAATCCACGAAACGACACTCCAGCAAATCCGCGGTGTCGTACGTCGCGACTAAACAAGAATCCATCGAACAATACCGAACTCCGGCGGCGTCAGTTTAGGATCGCTGGTACTTAAAATCCGTCGATCACGTTTCCATTCGTACTCACAGTCCCCAGATCAGTGTATCCAGTGGATTTCATACTGACTGACGTATCCGCTCCGGCGTCCGCCTCAATCTCGCCGAGAAAATAACGTTTGCACAATATGAAGCTACCCTTCTCGAATGCATACTTATAAGCTCGCGATCGCGGTTCCCTGCACCCGCGAAATCGATCCGCCGTCCTCCGCGCGAGGTAAATTTCCATCGAGAACGGTATTATAATGCCTAAATCCTCTTCTCCCGTCAAGCGGGGAGCGTTGAGTTCGCGAGGCTAAAAAACTCACGCTATATACGAAGCGTGGGAGTATGCTGGCAGAAGATTTCTGAGGATAAAGAAGTAGAAGAAGAAGAACGAACGTGGAAAGGAAAATGTTAGCGGCAAACGCAGAGAGAAAGACAAAAAAGAGAGAGACAGAGGGCTCGACGAATCTTCTGCCAGCGCGCGGCGTGTTCGTAGGAAATGAAAAAAAGAAGGAAGAAAAAACCGACGAGAGGAAGGGAAACTTTTTTCCCCCCTCCCTCATTCTACTCCCGCCTCCGTCATTTTCCACGCCGCGAAACTCTCGCCCGGCCGAATTATCGACGAATTAATCGCCCGTAATGCCGTGTAAAACCGCCGCCGCCGACGTGCTTGTCCCGCGGAAATATCGCGATTACTTTTGATATTGCCCCGCTTCCGTTACCCAGCGCGCTGCTTTTGTGAGCGGATCGTATGACGGATCGAAACAAAAAATGCATCCCGAACGAGATGTATCCCGTGTCGTGTATGAGAGAGAGAGAGAGAGAGCGAGCGAACGAGGCAGCGCTGATTATTACGGCGAAGGCGGACTGCCTCATGATTTTTGTTACCGTTACGAGAGACACGTAAATTCTGCGTGTTTCCGCGAAAAACTTCTGTGAAAATGACAACAGGAGGTCTGATACGAAAAAAGGTTCACATATAATGATCCGCGCAGCAGTCTCGAATTTAATCCCGCCCAGCACAAGGCAGGCATAATCCCGAAAGTCGCCGAATTCCGAGCGTCTCGACAATTTCCATCGCGTCGCTCGCGCCCGAAAATCGAATTTTCGAACGTGGCGAAAAAAGAAGCAGCCTTTCGCGGCACGCGAATCCGGCAATAAAATTCCAACGTCCCATTCACGTTTTTTCACGCGGCGGCGCGCGAAATACGTTCGTCGTCTCTCTTCCACCCCCCCATTTTTCCAGAGCGAAATATCTCATCGAGCAGCATGTCCGAGAGAGCATCGCTCCGTCGTTCGCCGCGAACACTTCCGAAATGGCATTCGCGTGAAGGGGTGAGTCGCATGGAGTGCGTTTAGAGCTCCTCGCGGCGGAATGCAAATGGCGTTCCAATTTTCCTGAAAGTATTCCCAACCCCGCTCTCGCGCCGGCCTGCGCGGGATATATCAATAGCGGGGACGGTATCCGGGTCATTCAAAACGTGCATCCCGGTATCCAGAATCTTTCGAAATCTCCGAAGATGCTCCCTCAACCCGTCTCGCCTCTTACTCTTCCTCTTCCTGCTGGCCTCGTCCTTTCCGAACCCTTTCCAGCAGTTTCTCTCTCGTTCGCGCGCGCGTACGTTTGTGTGTGTGCAAGCCAGCATCTGTGCGCGACGTTCGGGCACGAAATTGTCGGTCACGTGCGACGCGAGTTTTCCGCTCGCTGTTGCGAGCGTGGAATATGTCAGCGGAAGAAAACGCACCCGCGCGGGTCGGAGTTTGTCAAATCTATTCAGGATCGACGGGCGCCGGGGGAATTTTGTGTTTGGCGACAAATATCGCCGCTCGTCGACGCTTCTCGGGAGAGTCCTGCCGGAGAGGAGCGAGTGTTCCCGGTGTACATGCGCTTCCGTAATGTTTTCGGCGGTGCTGTGCACGACGCTCTTGCGGCCGATAACGGAGTGATTTTCGAATGCTCGGAGATAAGTCTGTTGATTCGATTCGACGCACTAGACATTTCCGGTGTGTCAAGTTTTATTTATATATTTAGTTATTTGTTCGGTTTATTTAGCTATTTATCTGTTTACTTTAATTTTTTGTTAGTGTTTATTTATTTTTCTTGTTTCGTTTTTTATAGAGTACACGTATTTTTTTTTCTTTTTTTTTTCCATATATTTATATATTTCTTTCTTATTTTATTTATTTTACCTGCTTGTACTTCTTATCTATTCCTGTAATTGCGCGTTTGTTTGACTAGGTTAATTTTGTCACTGTATATAGGTACTTGTAATGTTAATTGGGTGCTATCCAGTGTGCAGTGAATAATAATAATAACTTTGTCGAACTGGATAGTAGGTATCGATAGAAACGAATATATTGAAATAATCGCATTGCTTCTTTTCCCATTTTCACCTTACACGCACTTCATTTGTATCATTTCCTTTTTTATTTCATTTCTTCGTTCATGGGTCACACTCGTTCGAACGATAAAACATAATAAATAAAATATATAAAATAACAGAGATAACTATTATCATATTCATACCAAACAATCGTCTTCCTCACATACCCTTTAATCCTTCCAAATAAGTTGCCAAAACTCCACTGTCTCAATTCAGTACCTCTCCAATAAAAATTGTTACATCCTCGCGCATCATCCTTCGCGAACTCCGAGACGTGCCGAATCAAAACACGAAAAAAAAAACAAAAACAAAGCGTCACTAGATCCAACCCCAGCTCCCGTCTCACTCCCGCGCCACGATCCCGCTCGCCTATCTCAGTCGTCCTCGCCGGCAATTGTCCCCGAGCGGCAACAGAATCGACTGTGCCGGCGACAATAAAAATGGCTCGCCGCGTCGTCGTCGGGCGGAGGCTGATAACATTTATGCGTCCGCCGGCATTCATTTCGCGCGCGTCTCCCGCTCGAGCGAGAGGACGAATAATAATAAGGGAGACGTGCTGTCGGCGGGTGGGGCGTTTGAAACAGGTTCGGAGCGCGGGAGTCGGCGGATAAGGAAGATGCGAAAGAAGTCAGGCAGTTGAAGTTGAGCCGCAAATTGTTCATTAAGGCCGGACGGTCGTTGGTAAAAGATAGAGATGAGTATACGAAGATAGGGAACGGGGGACGAAGACGGTTTGAACATAAAAGGATGGAGAGAGAGAGAGAGAGGAGAGAGAGAGAGGGGGGACGGAAGAGGTCTCGGGAGAACGCGAAGGTGGAAAAGGAAATAGGATTCGACAAGGCAGCGGCCCTCTCGAAAGTACGTAGGTAAAGTACTTGGGATTTAATCTAAATCCTCGTCGGCGGCGTGCGCCCGGAAAATAACGGAAACGGAAGCCGCAAAAGAAACTTTTCTCGTTAGAGGGCAGTCCCTTTCTGCATGTAACTCCCCGTGAGCCTGGTCCATCGCGAGGGTTTGAGACGCCGAGATCGTGAGGAATAAGGGTGCGAAGGGAGAGAGAGAGAGAGAGAGAGAGGAATCGATTAGATCCCTCGAAATGCATGCCGGGCCGATCGATCGAAACGGCGTTAAGGCGGAATTTACGCCAGGAATTCGGGGCTCGTTTTCTTCGGGATGTAGTCCGCGAGGTTTCGCGAGAATTGTTCCCGAAGTCTTCTTTACGCTGATTGCAGGTTACTTTCTAGGCTGTCGAGCGAGATGATCATCAATCCTTACACACCAATTTTTGTGCTTACTTATTTATGAGTAAAATACTCAATATGTACAAAGGAAACGTATCGCGGAAGAAAGTGAGACATTAAATAAAAATTGAATTAAAAATAAGACAGGGTAACCTCTAAAAGTTTGTCACCAAGATTCGAGCGAAACCGATGCAGCGCGATTTTTCAAAATCTTCTCCCGAACACAACACCAGCACGATTCGTCATACTATAATATCCCGCTCCTAAATCCCACTGCAATTCCCGAGAAGCGTCAGACGCTTAAAGCGAAATTTCTGAAATCGAGCGTACGACCGAACGAGCCTCAAAGAATCTCTTAAATTATCTCTCGGAGGACGCAGAAAATTCGGGGCAATCTCCCGTAAGGCACACAAGCACCCGCTCTACAGCCCGGAAGACAATCCGTCCAAATAGCCCGGCGCGATCGAGATTTACTGCTCGCCGAATTTCCAGCAAACGAATAGTACCGAAAAGCGAGCGTAGCGAGAGGTGCGCGCGGGGGTGGGAGGAGTGGGGGTAAGTAGATGAAAAAGCCCGGGGCCACGTTCGTCTGCTCTACGTAGTCAGCTGATCGAGAGAGACGACTTCGGCGGTCCGTCGCTCGGGGGCTGAAAAGAGGGTGGGTGGCAAAAATGGAGGGGGCGGGTGGGGGGTCGAAAGAAGACGAGCCGAGAGTCCGTAGTTGAAAGAGGAGGAAGAAGGTTCTCTTTTTACCTGAGCCCCGTGGGCAAAAGTGTCTCGAGAAGGATTGAGCTCTCAAGCCACCCACCCCTCCGCGACCCCCTCCAACTCACCCCGTCGGAGTCTGAGGATTCGATAGCACCCCTCGACTGATTAGCTCCTTTTTCTCGACGACCTACGAGCCACGAATCTTCCCACCGGCGATCGCTCGATTAGTCGGCCCTCTCTGTCTCTCTCTCTCTTTCAAAATTAAAGAATGAAGTATTAGAAATGGTAAGTGAAATAAAATATTTAGGAGTTGTGTTAGATAAAAACTTGAATCTCTCGGCGCACGTAAATTATTTAGGAAAAAAGATGGGAGCAAAATTAGGAGTATTACGTAAGGTCAGTGTTGACCTGACACCTTATACGAGATGTGTAGTATATAAAGCAATTATTGCTCCGCTATTTGAATATTGTATGACAATTTTATTGGGGGTAGGAGTAACTAATTTATAACATTTACAAAAGTTGCAAAATCAAGGAATGAGGATCATACTGCGGTGCAATAAAAGAACTAGAATAAAGAACATGCTCGAGGCATTACATTTTATGGCAGTAAAGGAAAGAATTGAATATAATGTATGTATACTAGTATACAAAATGGTAAATGGGCTCTGCCCGAATTACTTAGCAAGTAGTACAAACTAGACAAAGGGGTAATATTTATATAAGTAAGTGTAAGCCTAGTAAAGAGCAAAAAATGTTACTCCATGATGGTTTCAAAATGTTTAACGATCTATCAAAGGAAATAAGAAACCAAGAAAAATTGCATGATTTTAAAAGACTGCTAGTACCACACATAAAAAGTGGAGAGAGAAAGCAGTGAGGGCAATATATATTTTATTTATTTTATATATCTAATATTGGGGTTATAGCGTTAAGACAATCTATGTATATTACTACCGCGATGGTAGTACAATTGCAAATGTAGCTACTGGAGCTAAATAAATACCTATCTATCTATTTCTCTCTCTCTCTCGTTCGCGAAAATTTCGACGGAGGGCAGACTGGCTCCGCCGGAAGTAGGTATCAAGTCAGCGCGCGGTTAATTTCAGGGGTCGTGTGCCGGACTTTATGTGGCAATCGGAGGCTCGAATTATATCCCGACGGAAGTTCGCCCGGCAGGGTGGGGTGATGAAAATGGCGGGTCGCTGGATGGGCTCTCAGCCTCTTCGACGCTGCTTCTTTTTCTCGCCCGAGAATCGTGGAGTCGAGCCGTTTAATTTCCTTCCGTCCGCGGCGCGGATCGATTCTCTCTTTCTTCCCGACGTAAAATCGAGTCTCGCCACGCGCACGGCTGCTGCGCTCGAAGATGCGCGCGCGCGTCATTGTTTTCGGGCGGAACGAACTATGAAACTCTCGAGTTCTCGAAACGAAGACGCGGAACGTCTACCGGATTCTCGTCTTGTTTCTCGCGATTTTCTCGCGGACCGAGAGAGGGCCATCTGCCAATGGCAAGTATTCCGAGGGTTACATCTTTGCCGCTCGATTGCAGGCGAGTATCGATTGCTCGAATCCTCTCTATACACCCCACCCCCTCTCTCTCTCTCTTCATTCCACCTTGTAGACGCATTTTCTATGAACACTCCCCCCTCCCGCCAACTCTTCGTTTCTCCTTTATAAGCAGACCTAAGATTTACTTCGTTAATATCTCACTGGAAATTGCTTCCAGAGGTATATAACCCCTTAAAGGCCGAGACTCCGTCTTTCCGCGTCGGATATACCGCTGGCCGGGCTCCAGCGTTTCCTCTTAACCTGATTAAACGACGTTTATTGTCACTACGAATGAGCCGGGGGGTAGGAGCGGTATCGAGTAGGAAGGGCTGGTAGAGACTGAGGGACACGTGCTTTGCAAGAGTGAGCCCGGGCAAGAAAAAGGAAGAAGTAGCGAAGAGTTTCAGACGGCCGGCGGTGGAGGGGGTGGTGGGGTGGTTGCTCGATAGCCACGATGGAAGTTCGTGCGAACGGCAGGGAATTCGTAGTTGGCACGGACAAGTTTCCCTCGAGGTCTCCCGGACCTCTCGATGAAAACTGTCAGCGGCCAGGGAGTGAAAAAAGCACGAGTCGCATTCTCTCGCCGGTCGACTCTCGATTGTCGCGCAGGAATACTTTGCGCGCGGATAATAAAGATCGCGCGAGGACGGAATATTATTTCGCTCGGCTGGCGGACGAGGGCGGAATATGCATTGTTCGGACGTTTGTCGAAAGAGTGTGGCAGAGGCGGCGAGTGGAAGTGTTGCGGGATTTCTTCTCTGGCCCGAATGTGTTTGCTGATGTCGATTCTGGCGAGAGTCGGGGTTCGATGTCGAGAGGTCTGTTCGATCATGGACCTTGAGATCTAATTCTCATTCCACTCTTATGATTCCGAGGGTACGGTACTAAATTAAATTTGTACCAGACACTTTCCAGTAAAATATATGAGTAAACTGTCGTTGGAATGAAAAAGAAAGTTCAGCGTATAACTCGTATAAGAAACTAGAATCCACGTACAAAGTATATATTTCTCGTCAGGACACTGACATTCGCGCCACCGACACGGTGCGCAAATTGAAAAATCCATAAATCCGTTTCGAGGCAACGAGTCCACCGAATTTCCTCGCGACATCTAATCCTCCCGATCAAATGAAAGGTAAAACACCGCATTCGTCGGCATGGACTGAAGCAGACTCCGGAAATAGAGATGAGCGAAAAGATGGGGCGGGCGCGCGATGGAAAGAGAGCAAGAGACAGAGAGAGAGAAAGAGAGAAGAAACAGTAAAAAGGAAGAAATGGAGCGGCGGATGCTCTCGATAGCGTTGGAAGTTCGTGCGAACGAGGGGAATTCGTAGTTGGCACGGACAGGCAAGTTTTCCCGGAGATCCCCCGGATTCCCTCCGATGGAAACTGTCAGTGGAATGGTTCTGTTGACTTTGCGGGCGCCGGCGGCCCACGTTTCGAAAGCGTCGTTAATCTTATTTCGTTAGAGAGCGCGGTCGATGAAATCGACCGGTCGCGAGCTTTGATTTATCGTCCGGCCATAAATCCACGAATGCACAGCCCTTCGCCCTGGCTCCCTATGAAAATTTCCTTTCCGCTCGCTCGCACGTTCGTCGGCTCGCTCTCTCTCTCTCTCGATCGATCAATCGATATAGGAAATCTAATTGGCTAGCGCGGTACGTGGAAATTTGACGAAAGAATGACGGCACTGTCGGTGAAGTTCGTTCGACGTACTCCGGAGTCATTCCCAGCTGTGATGCCACACTACATTCGATGCGTTTCTATCAAGAGAACATAGGCAATGCGGAAAATAAAAAAAAATCTGAACTTTTGCACATTAGTAAAGTAGGCCATTCGCAACACAATAGCTTTTTTGTAGATGCGACCGAGCGAGTTAATGCTTTATTCAACTTTCTTCCGATATCTCTTACCGTTTTTGAGATATTTCACGAAAAAGGAAATTCTGATTATTTTTTCAAGGGGTTAATTTCACTCCCTAAAATTGAATGACTTGTGTGCAAAAGATCAGATTTTTCCGATTTTCCGGCTAACCTATGTTTCCCTGTAAGTAACACCATAATAGTCCCGTTAAAATTCATTCCACCAACGACCGAATCACTGTCATCACAAATCACAGCCGCACAAGAAGAAAATGATAAAAGTACAAGAATCATGAACCCGTCCAGCTCGCCCATCAAATCTCTCGCCGAAAAACCTCGGATCGAAAACCGAGCGTAAGTAACACGGTCGTGCGGAGCGGATCGGGACGGGACGAAAAAAGATGGAGCGAGGGAGACAGAAATGGGAAGAGAGACGTCGCCTGCCGAGGGATATTTCGCTGATGCAGCTCGCCCGTCGAAAAATTTCGTTCGATCGGCCCTGTTTTTACCTTGCAAATTCGTTTGCCCCCTCCGCCCACCTCTCCAACCGTTCCCAGCGCCGCAGGCTCTCTCGCTCTATCTGGTAGAACCCCCGCATCCAATTCCGCGGCGGTCTGATTTTGAAAAATGCACGAGAACGCGATGGCTAAGGAAGAGGAGCGAGAATGTGGACGGGAGGAGAGGACGAGGAGGAGGACGGCGTCAGTATCTGTGCGACGAGATAGAAGGAGAGGGGAAGCCGTGTTTGCGCGCGATCAAATAAGAAAGGCGAGCGGCAAATTGAATTTCCCATTCGTCCGTGGATAGAGGACTGAATTCTCTTCCCTTTTAAGAAAGGAACTCCCTCATTCTGTCTGTCTGTCTCGATCTGTCTTTCTCGCTCTCTCTCTCTCGCTCTACGTCTTGCTTTCTCTCCGTCTCAGTCACTTTCTCTTTGTTTCACTGCGCGCCCCCGTTACTTGGTCTCATTACTCTTTGTGGCCCTCGCCTCTTAGTGAAACGCCCGTTTTCGTGGGAAATTGCCGCGAATCCAATTCGTTAGGTATTTGCCGTCGCGGTCGAAGTGCTCGCGGTCAAAGCGCAGGGAAAGCAGTCGATGTCTTTGGAGATTAAATGTCGCGGCGGCGAGGTCCGTTCGGCCAGACTCGCGGACTCGTTCGTTTGTCGTTTCGATGCATCTCGCATTTCGAGGCAAGCGTGTCTGGTACATACATAATCCTATCAATAGAATTACAGATATCGCAAATAAAATTTCCGCCACCAATGATATTTGCTTCTATTCCTTTAACTCGATGGATTTCGTCGCTTATTGCAGCGAATTATCAACTGAGTATTGAATGGCATTCATATAGGACTCCACTTCATGACCGTATTTCGATTCCATCAATGTTTTAATAGAATAAGCAACTCTATATTTAGTGTCACTTATAATTTAATTATTTCTTATCTCACGTCATATTCATCTTGCATAGAAATCATTGTAATCATCCGCATCTATGGCAATTTTTGTATTATGAAAATGGGATCATCCCGTGAATTTGAATAAGTAAATAAATAATTCGTAACACTGGCTAATCGCGAGTGGGCACAGAAATGGAGCTCAATGAAATATGTAGGGATTGATGGGCAAGAAATGAGGTTTACGGGTAATTACGAGGAAACACAGGATGAACGGTTATATTTTTGTAAAATATGCTACAAGCCAACGCTTTCTTTCGTATCTCACGCTTTCTTTTCGTCGTTTTTGTCTCGTACACCTGTTTTCGACCGTCCCGTGGATCGCACCTCTCCCCATCGACACACACACATTCATACCTACTCGCACTCAGTCTAACCAATCCTACAAATGTAACAAAGTATTGAAACGTTAATCCTGCACCGAACGCATTAGGATCGAAATATTGTACAGTACACAGTGAGCGCGAAACGAATGTTACAAATGGATACGTCGAGCGTATTATCTACGTACAAATGATGAGATAATAGCCTGGTTAATGATTCGAGTTTCATCCACATTTTTGTACACTTCTCTCGTTCGAGCTTCAACAACGAATAATTCCGAATATCGATCAACCTGAAAAAATAATGTGAACAGAATGAGGCGAACATTCCACCGCGCCATGATGATGAACTTTCCGAATGGCAAATGTTGACGCGAGCCGCAGCGAAGAAAGGGAGAAATTAGCCGTGCGGGCGATAAATGAAAAATTCCCGCCTCTCGCCGAACCTCCCGGCTAACTTAACGAGCATCCACAGAGGCAAGACGATTGGAGCAGTAATGATTTCATGCAGCGAGCTTTCAGACGCGCGTCATTACCGGGACTGGCTGCGAAATACTCGCCGTGAGATTATCTCTAAAATGGCGTTGAAAGGGGCGTAGAGAGGAGAATGAAGGGATGGAAGTGAAGCGGGGGTGGGTGGAGAGGGTTGGAGGTGATCACTCTTCCCGACGGTGTATTTAACGCCAGCCTCGGCTGTAAACGCGCATTTACCTACGAGAGAAATCTTTCCCGGCGATCCTGCTCAAGGACAATCTCGTAGTCAGCCGCGGGAGAGAGAAATAGAGAGAGGAGAGAGAGTAAGAGGAGGGAAATAAAGGCATGCGGGAGGCGGGGCAGCTTTTAAACCGCATCGGGCAAGTAATAGTACGGAAAGAATAATGATAGTTCGCGGAACTGACAGTGTAACGAAGGGAGGAATGGTGATTCCGGCGGCCGGGGGTTTGAGGGAGAGTTTTATGTTAATACGATGTCCCATTCGCGTTGGAAGGGAACTTTATGCGAGCGCTCGAGTATGACGCGCACGGCGTGGTAATCGATTTAGGAGGAATGTTACGGTAATAAGATGTTGCGGTGGCTTCGGTAAGAATTTCGAGTGTGGAGTTGTAATTATCGCGGGCTGGATGGATCGAGAACTAAATTGATCTTAATACGCGGCAATTATGAGTACTTAGTTAACGAACGAATAACTCAATTTTCAGGTTCAACGTTCCAGGGATGAATTCTGTATAGCGACGAAAAAATGCTGCTCTCACGTAACGATTTATGAACGAACACGGAGCCGCTGAAATGAGTCGGGGAAGAATACAAATAGGATTTGAAATCAAGTGTCCCGATCCACGATAACCCCGAAGGGAAACACTCCATTCTAAACTTCATTAAATCGTCAAACGCAAATCTCCGCTCAGGGAAACTCTCCCTCTCTCTTTCTTTCCGTCAAACAAAAACGGAGAACGAAAGCGACCATCTCGTATGCACTCCCCCACCATCCCCTTCATTCCACCTACTGAGAGCGCAATAAAAGAGCAGTCCAATTTCTGAAGATTCGCCTTAGGAGCGTCTCGCGAAGAAGACAGAAAGGATGGCGAGAGAGGGGCAGGTCGGCAGGAAGGGTAGGTGGGGGTGGTGAGGGAGGAGGGTGAAGTGAGACGGAGAAGGAGAAGCGTTTTAAAGCGCGTGGCGGCGCGGAATAATGGCGTCGGACGAGAATTTTGCCGCGGATAAAGGACGCGCCGTCATCGCGAGAATATGGGCGCGATCGCGTAAAAATGACGGACGGACGCGAGCGTCGGCTCTAGCAATGAGCACACGTTGGACTCACGGCAACGATTTAATCGTAGCCGTTCGTCTCGCCGCGCAGCGCGGAAATTCGTAGAGCTGGTGCCTCTCGGCCGATGAGGTTACTCGGAAATTAGTTGGGTGTCTGGATTCTTTTTTTTATATTAATTGAAACTCAGACGGAGAAGACGCCTGGAGAATGATTATTCGACATATGTATAGAGTGGGTAGTGGAGTTTAATTTTATCACCGGTGCAAATATGAATTCCATATTTATGTGCCATGTACGGTGTAAATCGTTAATTTTTATTTTGTTTTTAGTATCTTTACACCGTATATGGCACATAAATATGGAATTCATATATGTATAGAGTGTATAGACGCAATGTGTCCGGCGTGCAATGAGAGGTATTTATAGTCGGATCTTGAGACTATAAAAGACTCTTAAGTCGAATTTAGAGAGTGATTATTGGGAAAATGGTGCTCATGGTCCTGTCTTAGGACCTGATTATATATAATAAAATTTCCGTAAATTTTCGTAAAGTGATCCACGCGAGAAAAGCATGTTTGTTTTTACATGGGTCGTGAGTGACCCAGCATCCGTCCGGCGTGTCACTCGCAAATAAATCCGCCGTGCGAAGGTTAATGTCGCTGGAATTAAAAATTGAAAATCGAGGACGGCGCTCGGCATATTCCTCTGCGCCGATAACGCTTTGAGCCGTGAAAGAGTACTCGAATTTCTGGGGGACGCCGGGGAAGGATCTGGAGGACACTTCCGGCGGCCGCAAGGAAAAATGAAGGAAGCTAGGGGGCGGAAGAACGGTGAAAATGTCGCGGCGAGAATCCATGTTTTCCTTTTTTGTTGCTTGCACTGCATCGACACTTTTTGCGAGCGCGGCGTGAAAGGCGGAGGCTGATTTTGAGATAGAAGGCTGCGGTGAATGCGGTTTCGATACCTCGCGGACGACGTCTATAATCTTTTTACAGTGTCGCAGGAAAAATTATATTTTCAAGACAAAGTTACGTACGAACTATTCTCAATCGACGCCTACGATCTTTTTACAGTGTCACAAGGAAAATTATACTTTCATGACAAAGCTATGTACGAACTATTCTCAATCGACGCCTACGATATGTTTACAGTGTCACAGGAAAAATTATATTTTCAAGACAAAGCTACGTACGAACTATCAAGACGAAACTGCGCACAAACCATTATCAATTTCCACGAATTCAAATTAATCTACAGATTACTTCCGTCCAAAAAATCTTCAAAAAACCACACACACAGCCTATCTCGAAAACGAAATCTCATCAAAACCCCGTATCAGCATAATCACTTCTATTTGCCACGAAAAACTACTTCTCACCTCCAACGAGACCTGCCAAATGCCTCGTCTATCACTCCATGACCCAAGACAAAGTGCGCGTTTCGGTTGTATACACGCACCGGCACGGAACGCGGGCGGAACACGATGGGAAACCGAACGAAACGGCGGAAAAGCGAAAGAGGTAGGAGAGTGTTGGAGTTTGGGGAAAGTCGCGAATATAGGGTACGGGCTTAAATCCGAACGTACATGGCTCTCTATGGCGGCCGTAATCCCCTGCACCTGCGATAGTTCGAACTAAATTCCACCCCCGACCTTTAGGTTTAAGGCTTACCTGGGCCAGGCTACAAATTTCTGGACGAGCGCCGACTCGGGCTTTGGGACCCTTAAAGCGGTACAAGCGATACCCACCCACGCTCGCTCTTTCTACTCGCCAGCGATACAGGGTGACCAGAAAGTCTCCAGAGGCCGCGCCGGAACTTTCGTGTGAACGGTGTAAAGCGTGTCTCGGTGGAATTGGTCAATAAGCTGGGAGATGATAGTGTTGGTCTGTTTAAAAAAAAAAAGTCTATGAACTCAGCTTATTCGTTCTATTTGAAGCAGCTCTCAAGATGAAGTGGTTTGAATAAATTTGAGACTTGCTTTCAGTGATGCGAACAGAGATGGATTGATTTAAATTCTTAATTTGTTTACTGTGCATCTAACTGACGTCTAAAATCTGAATTGTGTGAAAGTCTTGCGTAAAAGCGTGTCTCGGTGGAATTGGTCAATAAGCTGGAAGATGATAGTGTTGGTCTGTTTAAGAAAAAAAGTCTATGAACTTGTGTTATATTTAAAGCAGCTCTCAAGATGGAGCGGTTTGAATAAATTCGAGACTTGATTTCAGTGATGCGAACTGAGATGTAGGGATCTCATTTCTTAATTTGTTTACTGTGCATGTAACTGACGTCTAAAATCTGAATTGCGTAAAAGTCTTTAATCTTAAATCTTGATACGGAAGCATTGTAATAGTCAGAGAGCTTTACGATTTGAAGTAAATATATATCCAGTTATTTCGATTTCCGACTCCCCAATGTTTCAATGACTGGATCGAGAAAAAGCTCGTGCTAATGAAATCGGATAAAAATAGATCGATGAAATGGACCGAATTTCAAGATCTTCCCGCCAATTTCCGAACACCCTGTACACTTATATCTATGCGTCGGTATCTCCCTCGGGCTCACGATCGGTTTGAAGGAGCAAGCCCCTCGTTGATTATACCGCGCCACTTGGCCAGTTTACATCGGATCGTCGCTTCTCCTTCGCGCGATTGGCTCCCGAACGTTTCAACAAGTTGCACGCTGCAATCTGGCCGATACTGCAGCCGAGGAACGAGGGTCCAGATAGCCCGTGAGACCCCCATGATAACACACCGGCCAATTCGTTTCGCGTTAACCCTTCCGAGACTAACGGCGCACAATACGTTGCGACAGATCACAATTAAAGCTGTCGCGACGTTTGCGGCCGAGCACATATCTGTGTATATATATATATGCGTGTGATGGTACCAGTTCAGTCCTTCCACGCTCGCGATTTACGTGCGAACATTTGTAACGACAAATTTGATATTTCGCTCGGCACACTGCACAATCCTGAAAAGTGTGGACGCGCGGAAATAAAATGTTTCAGCTGGCAGCGACGGCAGATTTACTTGTTTAGTGCGAAGTATTATCTAATCCTACTGTGTAAGAAAATGGTATGGTATATTGTGATGTACTTGACAATGTATGCTGTCGCAAAACTGACGCATTCAATAACGGAAACAATCCGCGTTAACAAATTCTCTCTATAATCCGTTCTAAGCTCAACGTACGCATAATCTCGTGCACGGATTTAATTTTCATGCTTTTCCAGTATCAAAACAGAAGAATAAAAAAATGCAGTTAACAAACGAGCAGTCCGACGTGAAGTGGGCGGGTTTGCAACACGTTTGGCCGGGGGCCCGACAAACACGCGTGCGCAAAATTCGTTGAGCCTCTTGGAGAACGCGCCGGCCAGCGATAATCCGATATTGATATTGAACTATTGATGACGCTCCGGCGATAGCAAAAGCATAATCGGCAGAGCGCGCGGCCCTCGCCACGTTCCCACGGCCGAAAAGCGAATTAGGTAAAATGTGTCCCAGTGGCCCGATTCGTCCACACACACGCCCTCCGCGCTCCGCCGATCGCGAACATTCGCGCGGCGCGAGCACATATGTACGTGTAAACAGACGACAAGTACAAATGCGTCGCATTCGCGGGCTCGAAAATTTGCTGCGCGCCAAAATGTCCCGCGATTTATCGCTAATCGGCGTGTGCTGAACAGAGACAGAGATAGAGAGAAAAAGAGAGAGAGAGAGAGAGAGAGAGAGAGAGAGAGAGGCAGTTTACGACTCCGCAGAGAAGCGGCGAGAAACCGAAATTTCGACGCGAAATTTGTATGAATTGAAAATTTTATCAATTATTCGGCCGCGCCGACGTTCTTCCGCGACTCGCATAATTTCCCGCGAGAACGTTAATTAAGAGGGACGCGACTTTTTAATGACCAAAAACCGCAACATTGACTCCGACGTCTCAGTTATTGGATATCGATCGCCAGATGATCTGCATTACACCCTCGTTCACTATCTGCTGCGACGCGATCATTAGTTCATTATCTTGTATTGCATCTACGCGTCACATCGCATCAAAAGGCAGAACGCTGTTGCTACGCGCCTCGCGGGGTCAATGTCATTACTAGCGCAATACTTCAAAGAATCATATGCTCTATGGAAAAACAATCACCTGCTTCCAGACGCACTTCCTAGGAAAGCGTCTGTTTTTGCCGGCACGACTATCTCCACCTCACGCTCCAATACATTCACACGATCCAATTTTTGACCAATAGCATTATTCGTTGCTGCGCACCGCGATCGATACCATATCGATCATTCCAGAAGCTTCTCTCGTAGCGAACGAACGCAAAAGATCTTGTACACCTCGCAAAATAAAACTGTCTATACATAAAACGAAATCTGAACGACAGCCATAACTTCAATTAGACGTGGTTCACTCACATTCCTTGTGGACGTAACGCTATCGTCGCCCACCAATTTTACATACACATCTCTTTCAATTATTCCACCCCCAACCTCTCCCTCCCTTCTACTCAATATCAATATTCCCAACATGAACGCACGCATGCATTATATTCGCACGCGCCTTCGAATTATTTCGCTCCAGCCACCGGCACCGTTTACTCAACCGCACCGACTTCCAGCACCCACCACCATCAATACTCTCCGGCCGGCATGATTTACAGGCCGTCTAATCGTGTAAATTACACGTGTAACCCCTTCCAGCGGGGAGTAACTTCGGGCGGAGAAAGCTCAACAAGGACGACTTAGCCGTATATCAATCATAATGAGCGGAGGCGGGCTTTTAGCCGGCAGCCCCGGACGACCCTATTGAATCCGCGTGCTAATCCGGACATACTTTTGCGAACTAGTACTTTGCGGAAGCCGCCATAAATCAGCGATATTGCGCCTGGCGCGCAGACGGGAACCGGAAGTGGCGCGGACCGCGGCGAAAACCAATAACGTGCCACTTACGATTTATCCATATTCATTAGCGGCGCAGCCCACCGCCCTGGCTGCCGCTCTCTCGCCAATCAGCGCCGATAATTATCCCCGTAATTAGGCCGCCCTCCCAGCTCAAACATTCCCATTTCGAGCGGAGCGCGAGACTTGGCGCGGATAGACGATCCGTGATCGCGCGAATTTTGATTACTAATGGACGCCGAGTTTCGACGACGACATTCGGCCAGCCACCGAGCGCGTCCCATTTAACTCTCGGATATCTAACTGAAAAATGAGACACACAATCCCACGATGGGTCATTTTGACCCATCCTGCAGGACGGCAACCCGACATTTTAAATTCGGAGATATTTGATTTGTATAGATGTATGTGAGACGAGAACCTCAAATTAAATTCAACGCGTCCACGTATAGCAACATTATTGTTATAATTATTAGATTATGTGTTATAGGGAACAATACTGGAAATAAATGCTGCGTTACTACATCTAACCCATTCCATTTATAAAACACTGACGAGCATGTCGCAACAAATTTTAATTTTGTAAAAGAGGTTGTAAACCGTTTGTAAACAAATTGTCAACGTTTATAATATATTGCAATGTCGCTAAAATGTACGTAGGCGAAATTTTTTATTTTGCGCCAAAAAATGGGTTTCGGGTCAAATTGACCCATCGTGGGTATCCGAGGGTTAAACGGCACGCTTCGCTTGTGGCGCACTTTTATGGTAGCGCCATTTCAATTACTTGAGAGTCCGAATTCATGAGCGTTTCGATTTACAGCGCGCGGTACGGTGTCGAATATTTGAGCGTGCAATTTAACGGTGTAATTTACGATTCGTCGCGCTAATGAGTCGTATTTTAAAATGTTGGTTATAATGGATTGGATGTAAAAGGGTCGGATTTTAGATGTTCCGTGCTTCAGAGCCTGACGTTTGAGAGCGTGTCGTTTTGAATCGTCGAATACCGCGGGAGAGCTGCATATACGGTCGCACGCGTGCATTTGAATTATTATTAATAACGGACGCGAGAAATTAGTACGGCTCTGAGTGACGCCGATTGGCGAGAAGTTCATTTCACAATTTTTACAGCGCACTGTAGCGTGTGAAGCTGTAAGGACCTCGCGTACGTGTAATTTGACTGTGCGAAATATTGCAGTGCGTCATTCGACGGTGCGGATTTTAAACGCGCCATTTTTCAAACGTTAATGGATCGGACTGAAAAGGTACGAATATTGAGGGCGCGCGTTTTAGGGGTCGAAATTTGAGGGCGTGTCATTTGAAAACATCGAACGTTACGCGAACGCGTATGCACGCATCAGGATTGCATCGGCAATCGGTCGCACGCCTGCACTTCAATTATTACCAGGAACGGAAGCGTCTATTATTACCAACGCATTTAGTACGCCATTTCGGCGCACATATACGCTTTCGAGTTTCGCGTTCAGCAAAATTAGAAGATTTAAATGGCGTCGGAAGCTGGCGTCGCATCACTTCGCGCTGACGATTCGCGAACTCAGAACGACGGAACAAATCGGCGTGTCTTATTCAAAACAATTTCGCTTCTATGGCCAAACACAATCATCCTAAAAACCATACCCAATCCCGCTCGCCCCCCATTTCCCAATTTTCCGCGCGCGGAAACAAGCCGCCGGCGTTCGCAAAACGAAAACACCGGCGGATCCACGTACGAAGGGGTTAATGGAAATAACATTGTGTCTTTTTGCCCGCTATCTCGCCGCGCAATTCCCTTTTTTCCTTCGTTTTTAATTGCATTACTACTGTCTCTCCGCATGCGCGCCGCTCCTTTCTGGCCCTCTTTCGACTCGCTCCGCCTCTACCGGCCCTTTACAATTTACATTTCCCACCCCCCCGCGCGCTTCCTATTTTCGTAATCACCTCTCCTCAATGTTCCCCAGCAGTTCGCGGTCTTCCGCGTTCCTGTACAATTTTCTAATGTCTTCCACACGTCGCGAACACCTTCTCGCAGTTTACTGCTTTGGCACCCGCGACCGTTTTATTGCGCTTCCGCACGATTCCCCAATGTTCCGCACACGCCGGGAACACATTTTTGTGGTTTACTGCTTTGGCATTCACCTTCATCTCACCGCCGCTCGCCGCCGTTTTTGCTTGGACACTCTGACTCCTCTCCGCACTTGGTCGGCTCGCCATAATCGACTCTTGCTTTAAATCCTCCTTTTATCCACTCTCCACCTTTACAGTCGCCTCCGCGTGTCGTCTATTTTTCTTCCACCCCCGCTCGCTCTTCACATTCCTCCACGCATTAAGAACACATTTTCCTGGGCTCACTTCTTCGACACACGGCCAGCCCTTTTTTGCCGCTCTCCGCCGGCCGGTTTATCGCTGCTTAGTCCTCCTGTTCTTTTTCACGTTTCTTCCTCGTTTTTACGCCCTCTCCCCTCGCCTACCCTCCGTTTCCCTCGTCCTTAACAACCCCTTTGGGCATCCACCCCTTTTTTTCGCAGCCTGTTCTCTCTCACCGTTCGCCCGCTCGGCCGACCGCAGCTTCTCGCATTTTCCATTAGCGGTCGTTCCGTCGATTCGACCCGGCTCCGTAATTTGCGCGCCGAATTACACAGGCCCCGTGTACCTTGACCCTTTACTGCTCTCGGGCCGCGTTTAAAGCGGCAGTCGCGCGCATTGTAATTGGGACGCGACGCTCTCAGAACGGCCGGACGGTGCGGATGAAGTGCAGTTTGCCAAAAAGATCGGGAAACGATGTGCGTCCAGGGCCGAGGACTCGGCAACAGGTCACGTGGGCAGGAGGCTTGTTGGCGGAGAATTTATTATGGCAGGGCTGGACGTCGTTGAAGATGCCAAATTCAGCGACTGCGTGACGTAAAGGGAGAAGTTTGATGGTCCTTTGAAACATTGAGGAGGAATCGAAAGTTAATGCCGTATGGTGAAAATGTGGACATATTTAGAAATGAGGATAATGTAGTGTGACTGGTGGTACGAAAGAGTGACTGAATTCGAAATAATTGTTCGGTAACACGGTACAGAATTTTTGATATTGAGTGTACAACTGCTGAAGTTAATAAGACAGTGTTAAATTAATAAATTATGTTCTGAATATTATAGTAGAGAATACGGAAATTTGGTATGCTTCTTTGTTATATTAAAATTCAGTATCCCTCAAAATTTGAAGAATTTGTACGATTTCGTAACGCTGTTGCTGATGCGGTAGAGTTTGAGAGTCGTCGCAAATTTGTGGGAAAATGTGTCGATTGATCGAGCTCAGCGGTAACGGGTGGTTTTTCGAAATATAACAAACTCCTAGCTTGTTCGGCCACAACAATCGCACGTAGCGGGCGAACGTTTTTGGAAGAAACTCTTTGATGTTTGCCGGTGGCCCGGGATGCGGCGAATGTAATTGTTCGAATTACAGGCGGAAAACGTCAATGTCCGACGTTGAGAGAACGTGTAATACGAATCGATCAATACCATTACAGCGTGCCGGCGGTCCCGATAATAACTGACCACGTCGCTACGTAACAGGCGTTAAACCGCGAGCAAGCGAAATTCTGTAACGCGCTCGCGTACAATGAGGAACGTCAATTTTATGCCTCTACTTGTCATAACGCTCGCGTACAGAATCGATTGACGGGGCGGTGTTATGAAACGTACTCTTGTTTGCGGACGAAACAATCGTCTCGATATGTAAATGCGGCGCGGATGGAAAATGCGGCCGATTCTCTGACGCTTGACATTGATGCATCGATAATGCGCCATTTTTATACTAATTAACGGACTCCGATACTATGACTGACATCATTAATACTGCAGCGTTAAAATATCTGTTGTCTGCACATCTGTCGACGTGTCTGGTTGACGTAGTTCATTATATATTCTGTATCGATGTGTATGTACCGTAGATTACAAAAATAATTGTCGCAACTCATCGACTCGCTATCCTCTTACAATTTTAAATGAAGTCGATGAAACCAAAATTTCACTGCGGGACACATAACTTTTGATGCAAGAATGACAAATTAATGTTCGTTGTTTCTCTATACTCTCGAATTCTTGAATCAAACGCATCTGACGCGAGATGAAATGGAAGAGAAGTGAATGCGGAACGCTCTTTTCACCCAACGAGTATGGAATGCAACTGACCGGGAAGCATTGCGAGCCCTTCTGTGCTCGGAAAATTTTCAATCGAATCGCATCTGAGACCCGATAAAACAGAAATAAATCCGGCGCGCGTTGTTTAGCGAGGAACGGTTTAGCTGCGAAATCACGAGAACGGCGGCGGAATGAAGCGATCGGCCGAAAAAATTGACGTTCCTTGTTCGACAGGCGAGCGTTACAGGATTCCGGAACAGCGTTGGCCAGTTGATACTCGCGCAACAACCCCTGGC
Source organism: Priocnemis perturbator (assembly GCA_963942575.1). Classification (NCBI taxonomy): domain Eukaryota; kingdom Metazoa; phylum Arthropoda; class Insecta; order Hymenoptera; family Pompilidae; genus Priocnemis; species Priocnemis perturbator. Next base: position 2,100,554 of record OZ012654.1, read on the forward strand.
GCGCGCATTGTAATGTTATATCGCCAGTAGTAGCCGCTGTTCCGCCCGCTTCATCCCTATTTTACTGCGCTCCAAATGTATTCCGTTTGTTCGGGCAAAGCTTCTCCGGCCGCGCTCGCGAAAGTTTTGTCGACAATCAGAACAATGGCCAATAAAGCGCTGTATTTTACAATCGCAACGTACGCCGCGAGCTGGTTGAACGATCCTCGTGAAACGAGGGGTGGAAATGGTATGGTTGCGAGGGAGAGAGAGAGAGAGAGAGAGAGAGAGAGGGGTAAAAATGTCTGTTTTCTTTCGCACGGAGGTTTTGCACCTTGCGCGCATTGTGTTGCGGCCTAATTGTAACGTTTATTGGAAAAGAAACGATCGCTCGGACTATCCCAATGCAGCGGAAACGAGGCTCGAGAGAGTAGAATCTCAAAATGTACAAGTGTACAAATTTCAGATGCTTCGAAACGGAATAGTCAACAAGGTAGGATCCGCGACGACAATTTTCAATAAAATGAATTCAACAGCGAATGACATTTAAGCTGTACAGAGTACAGCGGAACACAGACACATTTACTGGACAAAAGTAGAACTTCTGATACCTAAAACATTATACGCATTACACACGATCGCACCTATAACTGTGCACACATATACAAAACTCGTGGTCAGTACGCGTCGTGCGTGAAAAGATTTAACAGAGAAAACAAAAAGGTAGGAAGAATGGGACGCTTTCCGTTACTAGTCGCTTTTGCACCTCCCGCATCGCGCGCCGCGCCCTAATTGTAGCGTTTATTGGAAAAAATAACGATCGCGCTCGGCTCCCCTCCCGGACCCCTGGCAACGTAGCACATTTTCCACGTTTCGCTCTCCCACGCGAATAAACACCCCCGCGGACATCACTTTGTCCGCCGTCGCGGTTGCGGGGCGAATTTTAACATCGCTCATGCCGCTCCCGCTCGCGGAATTACACGTCTACAACGGGCGGCGTTACTTTTATTTACCGCCGGGATATTGTCTCCAGTTGAGCGCCGCAAAGTACCGTCGATGAAAAGCATGCGCGCAGAATGCGGCAAGGAAATGTCGCCGGCGAGCGGAGATCGGATCTCTCTGATCGCGGAAGAGAGCGCCGGGGGACAATGCTCGGGAATTTAAACGTTTCGGATACTCGCAGTCGTTGCCAGAGCATCGAATTACGGAACCCGATATGGCGGCACTATGAAAATACCCCGCTACTCCGGCGCTTGATGTTGCGGCGTTGAAAATGAAAGTTGAACCGAACTCTGCGCTGTTCGCAGAACTGTATAACACGCCAGCATTCAATCAGCGCGTCGAATACTGTGCGCCGAAACAAACTGTTCGCTAATTGACTACCAGCAACAAAAACCAATGGTGAACTAGAGGCCACGCAACAAAGTTACCTTAGCACGGAACGAAAATGTCATCACTACGGGCGTCAGCACTCCCTCAACGGCGCTTAGTGTCCCGAAGAAAGCGCTCCTCAGCATTTCTTGTCCACAGCACAGCCATGACTTTCATGACTTTCATCGTTCTAGAAACGTCTCGGCGCGATACCGTGCGAAACGCTATTCAGAGGCATGCGCCTCCCATTTATCTGTCCCTTTTCCGGACCAGGCATGCGTAAAGCTGCAGGCAGCCCTCCGGTTCGCGGGGGCTGGGTCGGGTGGTTGTAACCGTAGAAACGGAAGGGCACTCGTCGAGTCAACGACGCGTCCCGCGCGCCATTTTCATCCACCGCCGCGAGTTATTTATTAATCTAATTAGAGAATCAAGCCCCCGCGATGAGGGCACGCCGCGCAATAACCGACCCTTCCGGGGAAACTTAATGGCACGTGGAGTAAAGGACAACTTTTAGGGAGCACTTACAATTCGCCGGGACGGGGCCGCTGATAGTCGGATGTTCGCACCTGGTGGTTGAAAGGGATGAGGCTCGTTGACTTTTTAGTGGGGTCCGCACTGGTCTGGTGGAGACCGGTTTTTTCGGCAGGACGTGAAGCGGCGGCGTGGGTGGAGGTTGTTAGGGGATGTAGAACGTGCTCTGCGGAGGCGGACGTGCGTTAGTTTTTACAATTATGAGAATGCGTGAGAGGAAAGTTTTATTGTTGAAGGTAGAGGAGGGAACTAACGTTTCTGGTAACTGGAGGGAACTTCTTTTTGGGGCCTTGGACTTTTGTGGACTGTCGGCGCGGTGGTGAATGGTTGGCTGGATGTTGACGATGACGCACCGATGACGTCGATGCATCTCACGCCAACTGCAATGATGCGATGACGTTGAAAAAGTGTGGTACTCGTCACCCTGAAAAAATGACTTGTTGGAAATCATTAGTATCGTGCGTGGAATATTGTTTTTCCGGTTCTTCGGATGATGATGTCTGCAGTTGTTGGCAGTCCTCTGCAGCTGCTGATGTTTATCCGCGAATACAGCAGTCCTGATATTGGGGTGCAGTTAAGATGCAGTCTGCTTGATCCTTTGCTAAGATTCTAGATTTCAATGGCATTTTATGGAAATAACAAAACGAAACGTCAGAACAATTTGCATAATATAATTCCAACATAATCTTGACACAGCACAGGAAGCAGCTCAACAAATGAATCAATCCGAACGACAATCTAACCTATAAAAATCGAACATTGTCCTGATACAGTAGAAATCCATCGCTGACATTACTCACCCACAATTCCTTACTGCACCAACAATTTTAACCTTGTTCTGCGGCAAACCTGTCAAATCGAACTAAAAAAACATCGAAACAACTCACATACTCTGCAACACGTTCGAAGTTCGTAACGTTGCCTAACGTTGTCGTAACGTTCTCGTACCGTTGTCGCAGCATTGCCCAAACGTTGTTCAACAGAATTTCTTACTGCGCCAACAATTTTAACCCTGTTCTGCGGCAAACCTGTCAAAAAGAACTAAAAAAACATCGAAATAACTCACATACTCTGCAATACGTTCGAAGTCCGTAACGTTGTCTAACGTTGTCGTAACGTTGTCGTAACGTTCTCGTACCGTTGTCGCAGCGTTGCTCAAATGTTGTCCAACACAATTTCTTACTGCGCCAACAATTTTAACCCTGTTCTGCGGCAAACCTGTCGAAACGAACTAAAAAAACATCGAAATAACTCACATACTCTGCAATACGTTCCAAGTCCGTAACGTTGTCTAACGTTGCCGTAACATTCTCGTACCGTTGTCGCAGCATTGCCCAAACGTTGTTCAACATTAACGATATTCGACCACAATTCGCTCTCCTCAGCATTCCCCCACAGTTCCGTTCCACTCCCAGCGCGTCCTCGACGAAACTCCATTAAAATTTCCCCGAAATCCGCACAAATAACGTGAATAATTTCAAAAATCACCCGGACGATCTTCAAACGTTCGACACGACGCGAACAATTGACGATCCAAGATGTCTTCCAAGATGGCGGCCGGCCGAGCGTCACGTGACTCGAGGCGGTCCATTCAAAATGGTCACGTAATACGTAGTACATCAAGACGACGCGCAATAACCGGTAGCTTCCGGTTCCACGTGAAAGTATAACAGAATGCGCAAGAAAACACTGACCGTGATTTAGCGGACGCTGAAACGTTCCGCGGCGAATTTATGGATGCACGCGGGATTCCGAGCATTCCTCAGGATCGCGCGCTTGCGGGAGAAGAGGACGTCCTCGGCCGGCATAAATCTCCGCGCGATGGAAAAGTCTTCTGCAGGCATCCGCGGAAAAATAAGACGCCACGTATTTCAAGGTTTTCACTCTTTTTGCGCGCTAAACGGTATCGTATACTCGTTTAAAATGTATATAAATGATTCAGTACCTATTATGCGGTGCGTGATGACCTATACAATAGTTTAGCACAATGGGAGATTAAATTGAGGATATTATTGCCTATGCATACTACTCTATTGTTATATTAATACTCATCATACTTTTCATTGAATTCTATTCCAAATCCGACTTTCGCCCGAAAACAAAGCGTCGCGCGCACATGGTTTATTCTGCATTGTTAATTAGTAATTTCCCCGCTACGCTCACATCGCACGAACACGGAAGTTTGAGCGCTTAAGTTTAACCTAGTTCCTTCAACAACAATAATTCGAGCATTCTAAGCAAAACCAAGCAAAGCTTCCCCACCCTCAAGACAAAATAATTCTAAATGCTTTAACTTGCGCATTCAATCAACACATTTAATATCTGATCAGTCACTGTAGTTATGGGTCGTTGGTGCAGGTCACGGTACGGTGCAGGGGGTCATCTCCTAACACCTATCAGGTAACCTACTCTGAAAAAGCTCGTTGACCCGCTGGCAAACATTTCCAACCCCAGCGAGATTCCAACCACCTTCTCTCTCTCTCACTCCCCCTTTCTCTTTCTCTTCATTTCGTCCCCCGGTCACGTTCAATATTCTTGCGCTCGAACTCTGCTGCTCTTTGCCGACAATTTACGCGATTCCGCCTCTCTCCACCGACCGAGGCTTAATCGTACAATGCACGCTTGTATTATACAAGGTGTTTCTACGTCGTTTCCTGTGGAGTTGGAAGCCCGGTTGCGCATCCCTTAAATTTCTTAGACTCCCGCGACACTCCAGATGCGCTTCAGAATATTCTCCGCCTCCCTCTCTCTCTTAAACATTTCTGCTTTCCCCTCCTGCCCCCTTGGCCCGAGATTCAAGAAGCGTACCAGTCCCGAGAGGGTAAGAGCGTAATTGTAGAATAGCGCGTGCTTTATTGCGCAACACTTCCGCGTCGTTTATTCAGTCTCTTCCTCTCTCTCTCTTTACTTCTTCTTCATCCCATGCACCCTTCCTCGTTGTTTATTAATCTAATTACCGATGCGCGGCTTGATGATAAACATTATTTGCAGTGTTGCGTATTAAATTATATGCCGAGCAGTATGCTTTTAGAGAACAGCCCTGTGTCCGTGCGTCTGTGCTTGCCTGCGCCTGAGAGCACGTATACGCGTGTAATGGAGTTTGTGCATTAAAAAATTTCGACGTTATAGAGTGCGCGCAATAAAGAGTGCCGCACTTTAAGGACTGCAATATCGTGAGCGAACTTTCCACTTCATTTCAAGCTTTAATTCGTGCCGTCAATGAAAATCGCCGCCTCCACAGCCGTCTACGTGTATTCGTAATGGATGATTATTTCAAATATTAAACTTACTTATTTCTAACTCAAATACATTAAATTGATCTTAGCGAAAGATTAAACATATACTAGTGCACAGTTTGCGCAAGAAGTAAATAAGAAAAACGTCTGATATGCATGATGTTTCTTAAACTGTTAATAAACTGAATCTGACGCCTTCTTCGTGGTTGAAATAATGGTAAAACTCTTCAGCAGCACGATTATCGGAATTTCGTGTGTGCAGATAAATTAATACGCACTGTCGCTTGAAAGGTACAACGATTAACGACGCAAATGTTTATCCCATCACTTTCGTCTAATTGGTCCCCTTCGTTCCGCTCGCAATCCGTGATCATGATATTATTGCGCAAAACGTTCGCAGTGCCGCGCCGTGAGTTCAGGCTGTATGGTCGGAAAAACGGATCGGCGGGACAGGCCAACGAGAGAATCGCGAATAATCCGGGGCCGGGGCTTTTTCGCGACTCCTTTTTTTCGATTCTATTTTTGTCCGTGCGTTTTTTTTTTTCATTACACGCCGAACGGCCCGGATCAACCGCGTGATTTATATCGCTCGAGCCGATCTCGCGCGATCGTCGGTCGTGAGAACGGTGTCGGGATTATTAAATGTTTGATGAAGTCACGCGCCAGGATTCCGACATTCTGACACGCGCGGAAGTGAGCGAATTCTTCCTGCCGCGCTGCGAAACGTCGAATCGCCGCTGTCGTCGAAATTCGGACCCTCTTCAGCGCTAATAATTACTAGATTGACGCGTTCGATCTACACGTGTGTCACGCATCTGATAACCCGCATCTTGCGAAGTACGCCAGCCAAGAATGCAAATTAGAATTAGAAAATCTCGGCGATCCGAACGTTCAAAACGGCCCTCCTAATTGACACGTTCGCGAGGAAGATAAAGTGCGCCGACTAAAGTGATTATATAACAATGGCGTGAGCATAAAAGATTTCATCGAGAGACAGAGAGAGAACTCGCGCACAACGGAGTTCCCTCGGCATGAAACGAAAATTCAATTACGCCGCTCGCCGCTTTTTAACGCGACAATACGTCCGATCGTTAAATCGTAATACGTTTAAATCAAACATAATTCAGGCCGTCATCGCGAGAATCCATTCTCGGCCGGTTCGTCCGCCCGTCGAATCCGACAATTTCCTCCGCCATTTCCCGCGCTCATCGCCTTTAATTAATTCGTTTTAATAACACCTTTATCCCGGGCGGCGCCGTTCCAGCAGCGTCCATCAAAGATCCATCCTCGTCCGTATCTCGATCGTCGCGAGACTCCTCGGCCCATTATCCTGGCGCTCGATACTTAGAGAGCGCGCCCGGGAGCGGGCGGAAGTTCGTCGGGCAGAAAAATGGCCCGGTTAACGGGTTTAAAAACGGCTAAAAAGGATCGTCCGCTCGATAGAGAGAGAGAGAGAGAGAGAGAGAGAGAGAGAAGAGCGGAGAATGGAATCGGCGCCTGTGTACGTAGGAATTAGAACGTCGACCGGTTGGCGCGGGCCAGTACCGTGTGACACAATAATTTCGGCCGAAAAAAGGCGGAGTTATTGTTCCGTCGCGCCGCGCGGAATTGGCAATATCGCTCGTCCTGCGAGTCATATCCTGTTGGCTCGCACGAGACCGTGGGAGCGAGGAACATATTCCCGCGGGGACGCTCGCCCGAAATAAGTCCGTGCGCGCGCTTTCGTCGTCCGGGACCAATGGACGCGTCCCAAGCGCGATCGAGCTTTTCCGAAAGTGGGGAAACGTGGTCTTTAAGATTTCTGCGGATGTGGGACGGGAGTGGCGCGCGTTTCATCCGCTTCCTCCGCCATTCCGTCTGTTAGCGCGTCACGCTGGACCTGGTGAGGGAGGAAAATTAATTAACTTCCAAATTTTGGGAAACTGGGTAACTTATGAATATATATGACGTTATATTGTACTGCATTTGAATTGGATAGCCAGACGATTTTCTGTGCGAAACTCAGACGCGCGTGTGTCTGGTACGTGATTTCCGACGTTTGAATGACTCCAGGTTTTTCATCTGCAAACGATCGCAAATCCGCCGTCGCTTGCTCGGGTCCTTTTACTTTAAGCATATCCTTCATTCCGTTCTGTCGCATCAGCATCGATACCTAGAAGTCTCTTTTTACTCGGCTACACGAAACATTCACGTACGCGGCCTCTCACACACGATTTCCAAACGTTTCGCGCACAAACGACCCCTCAAATCCGCCGTCACACTCGCTTCCCCCTACTTTACCAACATGCTCCCTTCCATTCTATTTCCTCGTCTCGCCCTACCTGCACGCTCCGTTTTTCCTGCGCTGCACAAAACTCGCGCGTCTCGCGCGTGATTTTCAACATTTCAACGACTTCCGATTTTTCGTCTACAAACGATCGCAGCCCGACTGTCATCCGACAGAAAAAGAGTGCCGACGTTTGAAGGATATATGCAGGCCGGATGCCGTAGTTCGCCGATGTCGAGACGAGGTAGTTGGAAAGATGATCGGGGCGTGAGGATCGCAGGGCTTCTTGTAAGAGGACGAGACCCGAGCTGCTCGATCTCCCCGCACTCGATCCGTCCTCAGTCGATCTCTCCAGTCACGACGGCGCGAATTGATTGGCCGTCTCGTTCGATTGCTGTCGCCCACGGTAAAAGGACTCTCGTGTCGAGTTTCTCAAACGCGAAAACGTTTGCGGCGGTGGGACGGTGCATTTAGCCGTCGCGTCCTGATGTCTAGACGTTAGGATGCCTCGATAAGATGATCGGGCTGCTTGAACATTTACAAGCAGCGAGCGTTCGGTCGAAATTATGAGGACTGCTCCGTTGCGACTGCATACTTGCTAATACTGTAATAAATTCATGTCAAGTGAATTAACACATTCGGATACCCACGATGGGTCAATTTGACCCGAAGCCTGAAGAACGTCAATCCATTTTTTGAGCAAAATAACAAATTTCGCCTACGTACATTTTAGCAACGTTCCAATACATTTTAAACGTTGACAATTTGTTTATAAATAGTTTACAACATTTTTTACAAAATAAAAATTTGTTGCGACATGTTCGTCAGTGTTTTATAAATGAAATGGGTTAGACGTGGTAATCTAACTATTTTTGACCAATTTCCGCAGCATTTATTTCCAGAATTGTTACCTATAGCACATAATCTAATAATTATAACTATAATGTTGGTGTCCCGTGAACGCGTTGAATTTAATTTGACGCTCTCGTCTCACATACATCTATACAAACAATGAGGTCTATGAATTTAAATTGTGGGATTGCCGTTCTGCAGGATGGGTCAGAATGACCCATCGTGGGATTGTGTGTCTGATTTCTCAGTCGGGTGTCCGAGGGTTAATAACAGTGCGTCCAGCTCGACGTAGAGAACTTGCTAAATAATTACCACTGTACCTCCCAGCCTCCAGCTCACATCACCCAGCTATTTTCAATACCGTTGAACCTCTAAAAAAGACCAATACATGAATAAAATATGAAAAAGTACATCGACACGCAGCATGGCATCATTCAGCCGGCAAAGGGCTTAAACGCTCTGAATAATATTTCGAGGCACGCATACTGCGTCTAAATCTAATGAATACTACATACCCGATCGTTTGCCGACCGGCGAAGTGTGCGTAAATGCAAGGCAAACATCGAAATATTTGCGTGTTTGCGCGTTTCGATGAGCGACGGACGGCTATTTATTTGCGAGCTCACGTCGGCGAGCGCGCCGAAGTTATCTCGCCCGAGTGCTATCCGACTATCGAGACATTTAGGCAGTCCGAGAATTAGACGCCTCCCTTATCCGGCATCCGATACGGCCGATAAAGGGACCCTCGTCTCAGAATGCTCAGTCGTCGAGTGGGTCTGCGGCGGTTGCCGCACTCGTTACAGTCTTCTTCCATCGATCTCGGCGAACAGCTCCGAATTCCATTTCGTTGCAGCGATCAAAGAGAAGAGAGGGTCGACAGCCTCTATTACCGTCCTCGAATGCCCAGATGCGACCCCATGCCAAGTCCTCCGACGCCACATTCTCCTCCCCCGCTTTTTGCGTCTCTCGTGTTTCGCTGGAAAATAGTGCCGGAGTGCATCGAGAGAGTCGGGAGTAATTATGAAACGAAGGAAGCCGAGCGAATTTCGATGGGGTCAGATAATGCGATAGTGGGACGCGAGGACTCTTGTGTAGCACGTCAATATTATAAATATTTGCTGGGCATAAAAAGGACTCACTATGACTACTGAAAATTTGATATAATATATGTAGGGAAGTGTGGTATTAAGAAAATTCATTGTTACAAATTCGATCGTAAGAAAATTCGATTTAATGTAAATTGTACCTGATGCTCGTGCAGATGAGAGTACTGTACTTCATTTTCGCGTTTGATCTGTTCCAGGGGCAACCGGACTGAAGGATCTAACGATCAACGTCCCGCAAACCGTGAGATCCGGCGACACAGTGACACTTTCCTGCAATTACGATCTGGAGGGTGCGCCTCTGTACACGATTCAGTGGTTCCTGGAAGACATGGAATTCTATCGTTACCTCCCGGAACGCGTGCCGCCTTACAGCACGTTCGACGTGGACGGCATATGCGTCAACGTAAGCCAAGTTCATAATCCCAATAACATCCGGCTCAACTTCGTTTTAGAGAGATGTAGGGGAGACCGGGGCAAAATGGTATAGCGGGGCAAAACGGTACCGGGGCAAAACGGCACTGGGGCATAATGGGATCGGGGCATAATGGGATAGCAAAAAATGAAGTTTCTTGGGTCCCATTTTGCCCCGATCCCGTTTTGCCCCAATGACCAGCAGTGTTGATTTTCAATATTCCATTTTGCCCCAAACCCGTTTTGCCCCGGTCCCATTTTGCCCCGGTCCCATTATGCCCCGCTATACCATTTTGCCCCGGTCTCCCATAATTGTTTGGGGCGTTTTATTTTTGGTTGGACAGAGCATTGAAAGTTCTACAAGTTTTCCATATAACTTTTTTTTAGGAAATGACTTTAAAAAGTGACGAATTTATATGTGAAACATACGAAATTAACACTGGGTACTGTATTTTCCCTGTAAAACTTGTACACCTTTCGATGCTCTACCCAAAAAAAAAAAAACATAAAACGCCCAAAAAAATTACGCTTTCTAAAACGAAGCCTTACCTAACCTCTACTCCCACAATATCGCGTCGCAATAATCAATCAAGAAAATTAATAATCGAATACGACATATTCGCACGCCACCGGCCGATATTTCACTTCGTCGAACTATCAGAATCGGCCACGCATATAAATATAAATGGACGATCGAGCGTGCTCGTTGAGAGATAACCATATCCTCATAAATTTCGATCGAGCTTGGTGGGACGAGGGGTGGGAGTGGAGAGGGGGTGGTCGGGCAGAAAAAGGGAAAGCCCTCGGCGATCGCGAAGGCGTTGACTTGACGCCGGGTAAAACACGGAGCCCGCTTGACCCAGGTTCAAATCCACTCGAACGGAATTCCAAAGGGTCGTGTCGCGGTCTTAGCGCGGCCCATAAATCAGCCCTATCGATTTCTTCTTTCTCTGCCGTCCCGGCTGCTCGAGGGAACGACTTTAGCGCGTACCTCCAGTCGCTGCGGGAGATAGATAGACAAAGAAGGAAGATAGAGTTTAGATGTAAAGGTAGACGAACGCTGAATAGGATAAAGAACGGAAGGACGGAGGTGCATATGAGTAAGAAGTGGGTCGTTGACATTGAATCGCAGATAACCACTGACAATGAGAACAGAGACTGCGTTTAATACTAGAACAGTATTTCCCAACCTTTTTCACCTCGCGAACACCTTCTAAAATCCGAAACAATTTGGCGAACCTCCTATACTGGCAGGTAAAAAATAGAACTAATACTTTTCGTTTTTTGGGTATAGTATTGGGTATGTTCCTTTTTTGCGTTTATTTTTCTTTGGCGATTTAAAATCCCGCCATTACAATATTATTTTCGCGAACCACCGGTTGGGAAACACTGCATTAGAACAACCGAGCGGTCGAAATTAGTTACCATTTTACTATAATAATTTTACTACACTGAAATTTTGCCCCACTTTTACATACCCAGTATGAATATATTTTAATGAAAATCTGGCAAAATTTCCGGAAATAAAATTTGCCGAACGCGAGCCTTATTATAGCAAAATGTCACACCAGTCATTTCGACTGCTCAGTACTTCTAGCCTTAACAGCGACTCATAATTTTCTGTCTATTAAAACGCGAAACTTTCACCGTAAACCGTGTGAAGACGTTTCAAGAAGACAACGACAAAGAAGGTTTTATCGAGTCGCGGAAAAATATATTGTAGCCGAGGGGTGTGGGTGGCAGAAGGGTGGCAGAAGGTGTGTCGCGTAAAAAGACGCGCGCCCTCGTGAACGGAAAAATCAGGCCGGCTTCCGTTCTTATCTCGAGGCCGTCCCTTCGAAACAGATAGCTCGGCTGATAAATGGCGCTCGTTGCCCGTCGATGTATCAGCCACGGGCTTGCATTTACCGTCCTCGACTGCAGGAGCGGCAAGAAGGGGCGCTGCCTCGCGTCGAAAAACGCCAGTCGAAGGAAACTGCTGAGATTGCAGCGGACAATAAATTTTGACTAAATTCAAATTAAACCGTCCGCCGCGGAATCGTCTTCGTCGGGCGTCGGGACGACGAACAGAAAGGGACAAAGGCGAGCAAAAACAGAGAGACGACTTTTCCACCCGTCCTCTCGCGCAGGGAGTCGGTGATTGGCCAATAAATTCGACGGGATTCAAATTAAAACGTCTTCGTTCGGCGCCGAAGAATAGACGAAAAATAACGACACTGTCCCAAGACGTATGAATCTGTTTCGGTAAGACTTTGTTTTAGGGAAACCTTTTTTTTTCTCGGAATTTTTTGTTGTTGTTGGATAGAGCATCGAAAGGTCTATAAGTTTTCCATTTAACGTTTTTTTAGGAAATGACTCCTTCGAAAGTTATGAATGTATTTGGGAAACATATGAAAGTACCACTAGTTACTGTATTTTCCAGCGCACGTAATGTTGGAGATTGAGGTGTTAGTCGATTTATTGTTTGTTTTGATTCTGACAACCGCTGAGGCTGCTCGAACCGAAAACGTGATAATTTTTCCGTTTCGGCTCAGTACGGGAGATGCGAAGCATTAAATATCTGAGTTTAAAACGCAAGCGTCCATATGTAACGCTTAACGCGCCCTCGGAGCGAAAAAACATACTAAAACATTATACATTCATGATTCACAATTCACAAAATTTCAAAATACGTTCATAACTTTCGAAGGAGTCATGTCCTAAAAAAACGTTAAATGGAAAACTTATAGGCCCTTCGATGCTCTATCAAACAAATTCCGAAAAAAAAAAGGTTTCTCTAAAACAAAGTTGAGCCTCTGTTTCGAAAAGCTTGCACAAAGTCTGCTACGTTTTAATAAAATCGTCTGCGTATCGCTGTAAATTATAGAAATGTGCGCGGATAATTCCGGCTCGCCGAAAAACGAAGCACACACGCACACGCATGCCGCGAAAATGAGTCCTCCATCTTGCCCACACAAAGCGGCGTATCGCGCGGGAACAAAAGGGAAGCGTACGTTTACGGGAATTTACACGCGGGCAACTTTAAAAACGCGTCCGTTTCATGCTCGCCGACCCGCTCGATACGGAGGCAGGGTTGGCTCTCGAAACTTCATAGTTTCCTTGTCGCGCGAGAGCTCTCCGCGCCCCGCGGATTCGTATCTTTATAAATCTGTATATCCATCGCCTGGGATTCGCTCATCCCGCCGACCCCATACACTTCCGCGGATCCGTGCACAATGGAAAGGGATATTCCTGCGTCTCTGCCTTTTTCCTCTCCATTCCGCCTCTTTCCCTTCTTCCCCCTCTCTCTCTCTCTCTCTCTCTCTCTCTCTCTCTCTCTCTCTCTCTCTCTCCACGTCCCTCGCTTTCTCTCTTTTTCATCCGACGCGTTGTCTCAACGAAAGCTTTCGCTCGCAGAGAAAAGCGCATCCCGGTTATTGAGAAATTCTTCGAGCAACGACAGCCGGATACGGAGCGACAGAGAGACTGAGGAAAAAGAAAGAGAGAGAGAGAGAGAGTGGAAGCTATTGCAAGCGGAGGTCTCCACCCTTTGTGGGGAAAAATTGTCGGTGAGACTCTAACGAAGTGGCTGACATCGATGCCGATTGCGTTGATATTGCGACGGATGTCGCGAATTTTCTGCGGAAGCTCGTGATTGCGCGAGACTTCTGACGATATCTGCGACGTCTCTCTCTCTCTCTCTCTCTCTCTCTCTCTCTCTCTCTCTCTCTCTGGGCTCTTCCGCTTTCGTCGTTTGTCGCCGCGGAGAAACTGATGATTTTTTCGACGCCGCCCGCTGTTGTCGACGGCAAGAGAGACGTTCGTGATAAATCGTTATGTACGATCTTATTCGGTGAAAGTCTGAACTATTGGATTTGGGAAGGTGGAACTGGCGGAGGCGAGTGGAACGTTTTGAGAATTTTTGCGAAGTGCTTCTATCTTCGAGTGGTGCGACTTCCGAACGGTTAGTCTGACACGAGTTCTCCGAGTCTTTCCGCCGAACTCATCGAGTACGTTCCGGCGGACTGATTTGTCGAAGGCGCGCGAAACGGTACGCAGAGTCTGTGCGACTGAAACCGGATGAATGTGAAGTTTAATTGAGAATTTTTTCGCGCCAGTGTTCGCCTTTGAGGGGCTGTCAGGCGGCGTGGGTTATAAATGATCGGTCCAATTACGGAATTATTCGAACGGACGTGGAAATTGGAGAGTGCCTATGACGCAGAAACGTCGAATGGCGGACCTCTGCTTATCGCAACTCGTTTTCCGGTTGTAACTTTAGAACTATGCGCTCCGTAAAGCTCGTGAGCTCGCTCAACCAAACGTTGTCCTTCTCTCTCTCTCTCTCTCGCTCTCTCTACCGGATTTTTAATGGGCTGGAACTTTGAAATTGCAAGCTATCGTAAGCCGTTCGAGCGCGAAACTGTCGATCAAACGTTTTAGTACGGTTACTCTTTGAAACTGACACGAGCCTCGTTTTTGCGTATCCGTACGGATAGGTATCCGCAATTTTATGCCTCCGAATTGCAAAGCCTTCCGCGTCCTGTTATTCGCGCATTTAAATATCCGTCACAGTACATTCTCAAGCGACCCGTAAATGCAGACCGAACGAACGCATAAACCTAAGCGCGGTACAGATTATTAAAGAAAAATTCTTCGGAAACGCAGAATTTCAAATTCGAAATTTCTCGTAAAAAAAAAAAATACTTATCGAATAGATAACCTCCTCCCTTTCTGAAGTCGGTTTAAAAAAATGATAAACTTCACACCCATATTCACTTATTGTCTATTCTTATTCACTATTTATCAAAAATAAGTGACACAGTGGATAGATGATAAATCAGTTCTACTACCCCTCTAAAACCCCCCTATCGATGCACACTTTACAAGTGTCGCACGCGAAAAGCTGATTCTAAGAAACTTGTCGAAAATGTCGCGAGTAAAATGCACGACGTTTGACCGAGCCAACCTCTCCAGCATCTCTCGCCTCCTTTCGTCGCTTGCTCGTTTTCTGCCGATTACCGTGGTAGTATATCCGGGTATTAGGTCTCGAGAGAATATTTTTCTAGAGGAGAGCCCCGTGCTCCTTTGACTCCGGGACAAAGGACACGTCAGACGGGGATGAGAGGAAAGTCTAGAGGCGTTATTAGAGATACACACGACGTAGTGCCTGAGCAATAGTCGGGCGCGCGGAGCACTGGAAACGCTGTACAATGACTGGCGCACGGTATAAGACGTCGTATGCCTAGCACGAAGCCAATATAAGTCACTGTAATATATCCGCATTTGCACCAATTTGCCGACAAACATGCCGAGCTTCACCAGACATCCGTACGTCTCAACTCGCAAACTTCCGCGAACGGGCGACACGTACTCTTTTTCGGCAATGTATCTTCAATTCTTGTCGGGACTCAGGACAAGGTCGTTGTCCAATTTTTACGAATTTTTATCCTGTAAGTTATTTTATCTCATGAAAATGCTGCTGTCATTTCAATTTAATTCAATTAAACGGGAAAAACCGAGTGTGTACAGAAATAAGAACTAAAAGAGGTAACATACGTAGGTACAATATAACATAATAACAATCATAAATTAATGCTGATGATAACAATAAAACAAGAGAGAACGATAAAAAAATTAAAACGACTAGATGAGTAAGCAAAATAGATTTTACAATGTTCGATCCGAAAGTGACGACGAATTCCGAGCGAACGATCCCGCCTTTTGCGCCGCAAAACGGAACATCAGTCAGAGTCAGTCCGACGTCGAAAATCATTTTTCAACGCTGAGAAAATGAACGCGGCTGCCGGGACGACGATGGGAGGTTCGACGAAAAATTCTCGTTAACCGTCCGCGCGACGGGGGACTTATTCTATAACGTCGACGGCTTCATTAGACCCGGATTATGTTACTTGAAGTAAGTTGATACCGCGCGCCTCGTAAAAACGACTGAGCACACTCTCGCCCGGCCTTCGATAATCCGCGTCCCTTTTATCGTCGCCTTTGCGTGCCGCGAAATTACGAACAATTACTGACAAATCTCGTGAAACAAGAGGCTCTCCCTCGCAGCGAAAAACTTCGACTCTAAAGACTCCCTGTCGTCGTTCCCGAACGTTTCATATCGCCGACCTGACGAAACCAGAGTCAACCAACGAAGTTTAAATTAAAATATCATTCTCAAGGAACCACGGAATGAAGCGAAAGAATTCATCGTTCGTCACATTAAAAAAAAAATAAAGTAAAAATAAAAAAATTAAAAAATAAATATACATGTCGAATAGAGAACCTCCTTCTTTTTTGAAGTCGGTTAAAAATAAACTGCCGACCGTAATATCATGTTCAGCACCATTTTAATTGACCCGTCTCGTAATCCAAAGAACGCCAGCTGCGATAAGAAACAGGTTCATTCGAGGATCACGTTAAAACGAACGCCGGCGAGCAACACTTTTCACCCAAAATTCCGAACGTCCCGCGATTTCCCTGGCGACTTGCCACTCGACAGAGAATCGAAAAGGGACACAAAGAGGGCACCCGGTACTTTAGAGAATTCGTTCTCGCTCGGCGGGATAGAGAGAATATGCAGTGCGTTACTGAGGGAAATCAAATAGTCGGGGAAAATTGAAAGGCGGCGGAAGGGGGTGGGAGGGGTGGCAAAGTGGGGGGGATCGGGCAACAGCGTGTAGAAACGTAAGACGGATTCACGGGTCACGGTGCATTAACTTTGACGTCTGCAGGTATCCAAGTCGAATATGCACGACGTGACGCTGGTCGACGTGTTCAGGAACCTGACCGGGACATACAAATGCGAGGTGTCCGCGGGGAGTCCATCCTACCACACGCTGATAAAGAGAGCCAGAATGGAGGTCGTAGGTGAGTACGGAAATGGATAAATTCGAAAATCCGATAACTCACGCCCCCCATCTTGTCGCCGTTCAACGAACCGCGTTTTAGTGTCGCGAGAAATTTGTCGGCGCCGATCCTGTACTTCGTCATTCCGTATTTTTGTGGACTTAAGGTGTGGTACAGGTTTTTTTTTTATTTTTCGAGATCATGTAAGATAGAATGATTTGTAATAAAAAAATCAAAATTTATGCATGTGTGTATGTATATGATATATTATTGTGTTTTGATATAATGTATATGTAACATATCGTGAAAAAATTAAAGACTTGAATACGGAATTGTATGTGGTATAGTCTTTTGGTGCGGATTTGTAGCATATTTCGGGCTATATTTTGTTGAAAATTATTTTTTTGTTATATAGGTTCTCTAGACAAGTATAAAAGCTACAATTTTTGTTGAGAACATTTTTTGATATCGTTTGCCACTTTCGAGATATTCAGATTTCAATAATATGATCAAGGTCTGACCATCCCGTTGACTATACCACTGAAAATTCCACTATTTTCTGTTCTTGACTTAGAAACCGCTGAAGTTTGACGGCGAATGCTTTTGCAACCATATAAACACGTTCTTTCACATACAACCGACCTGTTTACTCGGTCAAATTTTTAATTTAACAATTAATAATACATTTTGGAGCGATAAATCTTACTGAAAAGTTGAAAAAATTTTGTTCCACTGACGAAGTTATCGTCGCGCCTTTCCATTGGAAACGTAAGGGTCAACGTAAAAATCCGCGCAGCAGTGGTTAAAAGTTTATTTTCTTAAAGAGTATGGCTTCCGATACCGTTTCCCCGCCCTATCATTATTCTCCGACCACTCCGAAGAAAAAGTCCATGGAAAACTTGCCCAAACCCTAGCTATAACAATACCCACCACGTTTTCCTGACACTCCCCACTGTCTTGCAAAGAGTAACGTCCAACAACGCCGCAGTATTTAACCCACACAAACACGTTCGCGGCTCTCTACTTGCATGTGTACAGAGTCGGAAAGCACTAAAGTATATATGCACGATAGCATGAAGTCAAGAACACAAGTTGCATTCCGCAGAAATGTGTACGCGTAAATTTCTGGAATATACAGCGCGTCTCAAGTACGAATTACAATTATTCCGCGATAATTACACGTTAAAATATATTATACACATCATTCACACGAAACAATTAAATCAGACACCTAGAATCAACTTTCGTCACCTGGCATTTAAGCTTTCGTGGGAAAAAAATACCAATTTACATTTCATACGAACTCACGCCGTACGTTTACACGCGAAAAACGAAACATTTCCGGAATGACGAATCCTGAACCTCCAGAATAAACCGTCCTCTCCCAATACCCGAATTATCAAATTGCAAAGCACCCATTTATCGCCGGAGCATGCATCGGATAATACGGGAGCCCGTATACGAAGTAGTAGAACGAAATATAACACACGTACGGAATTATGTACGAAGTCAGACGCCTTAGACGCTGAAACACAGGGCGCACGGCCGGCCTTGGCGTCGGTCCAGCTGCCGAGTTAGTGCCGTGGCAGCAGTCGCATGTGCTAAACGACATAATTATTATGCCTTAGACGCCCCAAAAACGGATCCCACGATCGGCACCGAGAAGGAGCGGGTCGCAGTCGGCGAGACTCTGCGGGCGAATTGCACTTCTGGCGCGTCAAGCCCCGCCTCTATCATTAGGTGGAAGCTGAACGGTGAGCCTGTAAGTATCCTTCATGCCTCATGTTATCCGCGCGACGCCGGACGCCTGAACACGTCGTCTGGTGCGTCGCGTACTCTCAAATTTCAATAAGACGAAACAGTTGTGTGCTGTCTGCAGACGCCTTCGAGGCGGGAGGTACGTGAGGTTTTAAATGTGTGTTTGCAGACTGCGGGAAAGATGTTTCTGCTTGAAACGGGAACGATGATCATATTTATGTTTTCCGAGGAAATTGTTTCGTAGGACATACGCTGAAGATATCTGGTACTGCATAAGTCTACGTTTTTTATTTAAGCTCTTAAATGCGTATTTATGTTAATTCGAGTTCCATACGCGGTGTATGTATGATTAAAAGTATGGTTTCGTGAAACGCCGTGTGTTTATAATCGCGGAAAGGCACACATTGGTGCGGGGGTAACACTGGAAGCTAATTTAAGTTTTCGAGAGAAGCACATTCGTCACTTATAAATTGCCACATCCGTATCTAGTTTCACGTGTCTGTGTATGAAAGGACCCACGTATCCCCTGGAACTATACAGTCTTCCGCGTGTATATAGAGGTCCTCGAGGCAGGAGCTACGTGACCTTACTGGATGATTAAAGTTCCACACGGAAGAGCCGGGACCCGTCCTCTCGCCCGTACCTCTTCCGTTCTGTTCCCGTTCCGTTCCCGTTCCGTTCCGTTCCATTAAGTCCGCCCCTCTCAGAACTTAACCCGCTCCCGGGCGCTTCCCGAAGCACGTTTGCCTTCAAGGATGCGCACGTGCCAGCGTGTCGATGCTGGATTCTTTGCAATTTGCACGTTTCTAGATTTCCATCTTCGGTGAATTATACGCCCGGACGTTTGGAGGGTTGAAATTATATGTTCGACGCTAGCTGCGCTTCGGAACTGTGCGCCTGCGACACTTTTAATACGCCACGCGTATCACTTTCATATCATTTATTTATTTATTTATTCGTTCGCGGGATGGCACGCATTAAGCAATGGGATTCTTACGTGTAGCGTAAGAGATAAGTGGAATTACAGTGGCATCTAACAGAGAGAAAAGATATGAAAAGTGAAATAGCGCATGAACGAAATTAGGATGCCGACAGTTGCAGATAACGGTGATTCGAGAATTGTTTTTCATTCGACACGGAACAGTGTGCGACAAATGTACAATCTGCATTGAATAAGAATTTTATATTCTCCATTTTATTCTCTGAACTTTTTTCTTTTGAAATATACCTCGAATGTTAATCTACAACCAGGAATTTTGACAAAAAATGTTTAAGTGCCGTTTTCGAGTTATTATCAAAAAACCGTTTTGTGTGATCATTACCATTGCTTTAGATGAAGAAAACGCTAAACTTTAATTGTTAATAACTCGAGTTCTAGACGGCGGATCAAGTTCATTCAAAAGAAAAAAAAAATTGTCATTTTTTAAAAATCTTCAATTTAAGCTTGGTTTAAAAAGAAGTCCAAGCAAAGTGATTTTGCGCTAGTAATACCCTAAATCCGACGTTCGACGGGATCGCGATCATAGATCGCGGCATACAGAATTCGGATAATATCGAAATAAAATCCGCGTATCCGCATGACACGTGAAGGGCGCGCGCGCACGCCGCGGGACCGAGCGGATCCGCATTAACTGTGAATAATTACGCTTTCATGGTGCGCGAAATCAAAATTTCCGCGGCTCATGCGAAATTCAATTTGGCCCGGCTCCGAACGTTCGATTTCCGCGACAAAACGAGAGGCGTCCGCGGGAAAATTCTCGCAGCGCGCGCGCCGCAACGCGATATGAGGTCGGCGTGGCGAAGAGATTTTCGAACAATCTATATTTTCCCACCACCCCTCCGCCTGTGCACACAGTGTTCGTAACAGTTGCCCGACAAACAGTCGCCTGACACGTCGAGTTTGACACCCAAAACCGGACACCGTTCCATTGTTCGGCCGCGGCAAAGTGATACGTAATAATTGACGAAGGGCTGTGAATTCAAATATGGAAGGGTGGGGGGTGGAAGGGGGTGGGGTGCGGAGGCCGACGGGGTTGTAAACTTTAATCGGCATGAAATATTGCTCATTGACGCTTCGAGTTGGACGTGCGGAAAAGGCCAGGAATATCGGGGCCGGGCAAATCGACTAACGAGTGGAAATTCAAACGGGGATTAAATTGTGGTGACGGGGGAGTGGGAGGCGAAATATTATAGAGACTGATAATGGCCGTCGTCTGCGCCATTCTCGTTGCGACGCTCACTTTCCACCTCGTTCGCGCGTGCGTCAGGCCGAAAAACGGAACAGGAGTGCTGAGAAGGATTTATTTAGCGACGATCAACTTACAGAATTCGGCGGGTCGAGGGTGGATGGCGCGTTTCATTTTATAGACGACTCATTTGTATGCCGCGATGTTGCCAATTCTTTTCGGCACGACGCCTGACGTCGGATTCGTGGAGTGTCACGCGGATGCATAAAACGTCGGCGGGGGTAACTGGTGCGAATTGTTCTAGGGGTTGATCAGTGGACATATATTACAGAATCATCGTACCGTCAACGTGCACAATGATCCTATTATGTTAACCTGACAACGAATCCAGAATCCAATGTAAAATTTAGCTTCCACCAGCCTGCAGAACAAACATTTTCATACTACGTCGAATACTTCCCCTGAATCGATTTCCAAAAAATTAATTTGCATATAATAGCAGAAGCTGTGGTAATAAATAAAATGATTTGCCAGCAAAATTCAGCCTGCGCGTTCACGGGAAGAATATTGGATAGTAGGTCGAGATCCGTCGGTAGCTGCGCACAACTAGTCGGACAATACGCGAATGGAAACATGCGCTCATATACTCGAACCGGTATATGTCAGTCGATTGACTATAAAGACGAGGCAAACTTCCCGTTCCGCGAAGTAGATAAATCTCGACGTACCTTCGAGTGGAAAACTTTCGTACGCCACTGACCCGTTGCACCCTCGAGTCAGAGTATCCGAGGGGATGAACTGAGGGTTGAGAAAGGGTGGACGAGGGGCGCGGGTCGGTGGGATGGAAACCGGAAAAAAATAAAGAAGATCAAGTATCGGAGTTGCCCGTCTGCAGACGTCGAGTTAAGTCTTCAATCCTCGCCGATCGATCACGAAACTTCCACGCGCCTGATTTAACTATTTAGACGCTTCGGACACATTTTCGACACATTTTTGCCGGACTCGATAAATGTCGCAGTTTGCTATAATATATTAGTATCAAGAATCATGCGAAGAAAACGACTGTTTGGCTCGATTTTTCTCTGGACACATTTTACATTCTGCGAGAATTAACGATTTAAGCGTCTCGCCGTGGACATCCGGATTTTGGATAGATTTATTGAAATTTTTGATCACAAAAAATATTACCGCGTGAACGCGCGCGAAAAGAAAAAACGAAATGGAAGGGAAGCGTTCGTGCCGTTTGATGCGGCCGAATTCGGCCGTATTTTTTAGGCGAATTTCAAACTCGACGGGAAAACTTTTATATTACACCGAAAACGAAACAAGGGCAGCAAAAAAATATTCGCATCATTCTGTTCGCATTGTATAATACAAAATTTACGCACTGCGCACTTCGCGATGTATGGAAAAGTTTCGGAAATCCGCTGATTCGCGTTCTGCAATGTGCGTCAAACTTAGATATTCATGGCCAGAACATCGAAGAATTCCACATGGGTCTGTACAACGTAAACTGGCACGCCGCTAGCTTCTCTTGCCTCGTGAACTTCCCACGGCGAGCATCGTTCGTATAATATGTCCGAAATTACGGACTTTGCGACTTAATCGTACCGTAAACTTCGCCGTCGAGCGATTTTCCAATATTTTCCCGAGATTTAATTCGAGGATATTGGATCGCAACATTGTCGGACCGGAAACGCTCCTTATCTAATTTATTCGCACATACAACTCCCTTAGTTCCCCTGACACGAAATTATTGGAAGTCAACGATAATACGCATTGTTAATCGACTATCGTATCCCACGAAACTTTCATGCTCTCTTCGCCCGGCTCGCCGTTTGAGCATAATGCACTATAATTAGAGAATATCGTGCTCCATCGACTCGCCGTGAAAGGATACGAAGAGCCTTTTTGCGAGAGAGCGAAACTTCTCGAACGGTCGCTTGTTGTCGGAAAGTTAGAAAAAGATTCCCGCTCGGAATGGGAAATAAATAATGGATGAACGCTGAAAAGAATCGACTTGTATGCAAATTTGTTCGCTGCCCCGACGAGAGGTTGGGGAAGGGAGTCGAGAGGTGAATGGGACGAAAGATTCGAATGCATTAACATTGAACGATTACAGAGGTTGTGTCGCGTGAATGTCGGCAGGAAATTTCGGGAGCCTCCTATTTTCCGCCCGTTCGCTCGATTCGTTTTAAGGGGTTATCCTACTGTGACCAACCTCAAAACAGGCTAAATTTCGCGAATTAATTCCGAAAAAACAATTAATGCGATATTATTAATTTTTGAATATGTAATTGTACACACCTTAGGAAGCATGAATAAAAAATTTTACAACCAAATGTTTATATTTGAACAACATATGTGACTTCGTGTTCAACGATGCTGTTCGTGCACATATGTATACGGAATGTGTGCATGGATTGAATCAGGGCCGTGAGAAATTTCTGCCGCAATTGAAAACAAATAATGGAGCCCATTTATGATACGGCACCCAGCGCTAGTAATACCTTAAATCTTAAATATTCGACACGTTTTCTCGCGTTCGGTGGAACGAAAAAATTTCGTCTCACTTCCGACGCTTGCATTTTGCTAAACTCGACGAACTCTCCCTTTTCTCACTTGACCCACTCGACAATCGTCCCGAAGTCTGCAAAATCCGGAACAGTCGCGGAGTTCGGCGCGGAAGTGGGCTGCCGAGGGAAAAATTCGGTCGAGCGGTCGAAAATCGTGGCACTTCGCTGACAATAGACGATGCCTGGTCTGCCTGTAAAAGTAACCCACTGACACGTGTCACGTCTGTCAGATGCCCGGAAAACGGGGGAAAATAAAAAAGAGTTGAAGGCAAAGAAGAACTAAAAGAGCCTCTACAACCGAAAAAGATGGAAAATGAAAGAATCGCACACTTTGACCCCTGCAATCGCGGAATAATGGCCTCAGGAAAATATTCATTTTATGAAATAGACGTTTGATAACTGCCGACGATGATTTTTCTCGTCTCGTTAAAATCTTCAACGACGACGTAGAATAATCTGCGCGAAACCTGTTGTTCGCGAGGCAAGCGGGAGTTGTCGGGTTAACTGAAAATTCGACCCCCGCCAACTTAGAGGATGCACTCAGTCGTTCGGGGTTGGCCATTGTTGGAAGGAAAATGTGAATTTTCCGTTATCCGAAACAGACCGCGGCTCGCTTCTCATTCACCGCCGCTGACATAATGGCCCGCTTTTCTACGTAATAATCCGTCGAAACTCGAGGGATGTTTACTCGCCCCGTCGAACAGGAACGTTCCATTCCCGTTCTTTTTTTCCCCCAAGAAGATGCCTTCCACTATGTGTGCAACCTGCATTATCTCTCGGCAGCCCGCATCTGCCTACGCCCTTTGTTTCCTTCCCGATACTTTTTTCCTACGCTCCCCCGCGAACGAGAAACGTCGTGCGGAGTGCTTGTTTCGCTCAACGTTTCGCCATCTAATTCGATACTATTTACTGCGCGAATAGTATATTTTCCATGTGCCCACGATTTTGCTCTCTGCTGGTTACTTTCTTTTTTACAATACAACTCATTGTGCGTTTGCTGTACTACATCTAAATAAAAGATAAAAATAATAAACTGGCGAGCATACAAGATCTACATTACAATTTACTGTCGACTACGCGTAAAGTAAAAAATACACATACGTGAAATTGCTATTACATTAATACAGTAAATCTGTCTCTAAATCGAAGCGAAAATCATTCATTTTAATAAATAGAACGCCAAGCCGAGCTGCGTCTAAATAAAAATAAAAATAATAAACTTACAAGCATACAATATCTACATTACAATTTACTGTCGACTACGCGTAAAGTAAAAAAGACACATACGTGAAATTGCCATTACATTAATACAGTAAATCTATCTCCAAATCGAAGCGAAAATCGTAAACTCAGCGACGTCCGAACTTCTGACCGTGCAGCGCATGCAGCGCTCGATTCATTTTAATAAATAGAACGCCAAGCCAAGCTTGAACAACCCGTCGCGCCGCGCATAAAAGCGCAGCGTGGGATAAAGCGGGGCCCGGTCGGAGAAAAAGCGAATAAATGAAACAGAAAAAAAAGGGGAAAAAAAAATAAAAATGGCCGCGCGCATTTAGATATTTATAGGATGGGCTCGGCGAGCGTTTTTCATTTTCCAATTAGTCGAACGCCGGACGAGCCTCGCCCGCTCGCCAGTTCGGATATCGTAATCCGCATTATAATTTTGTACTTTCGCTCGAGGTCAACCCGCCGGAACACCGAATTGCGCGCGCGCGCACGGATTCGGAATTAAATTTACCGAGATCCATCGAGATATATATTTACGGGGAGCGCGCGAGCCGTACGATGACCCTCGCTGCAAATAAATCGTTATGCCGTAGGATTTGTTAAATCAACCAAATTGTTCCGTTAAATCCGTCGACTGTGCAGCGGCGAACAACTGCCCGGCGATCTATCTATGAATCCGCTCGACATAGAAATACGCTGGCAGCGCGCGCGCGGCCGATTGGACGTTTATGAATGCCCGACGATCGGCAGATGTTCAGATTTCGCTAATGCGCGCGGGCAAAGCATGGAAATCGTGAAATTCGCGGAAAATCGCGGATATATATCGGCGGGGCTGAAAAGGAAAACGCGTCGGGCGAATTTTTTTTCCCGCCCTCAACATTTCCGCACGTCGGCCTGATGACATTGACAATTGATTTTCGAAGCGACCCGAAATTGTGCGGGCGAAAGCGCGATGAAACGTGGAACGAGGTAATTTGGTGGGACGAAAAGTAATGCGATCCGTGGGCGCGATTGAATTTGAATGCGATCCTGCAGGTTCGTTTTCGGAAAGTGCGGTTTGTCGGAAGAAGAAAAACGTGGATTTTCCGAAGACATTTTTGCTTGAAAAGTGAGGTGGATTTTTTGGCCGATGTCGAAGGTGACGAATGTGACTCGAAGTAATGTGTGATTGTGATATTTGTGAAAACGGTCGAAAAGCTGGACGACGAAAAGTGGACGCCCTCGGAAGTGCTCGTAAAACTGTCTTAATGAATTCTACACGGCCGAATTGAATTGCAAGTTGACGCCTCTCGTACTGAACTGCCGGGCGACTCGGTCGGACGGAGGGGTTGGTCGCAGGGGCTGAAAGGGAAGCCAGACGTGTAGGGGTGTAATCAGAATTCGCTATTGTTCCGCGAAGTTAGTGCCCGCCGGGATGAAATTCG
Organism: Priocnemis perturbator; assembly: GCA_963942575.1. NCBI lineage: Eukaryota > Metazoa > Arthropoda > Insecta > Hymenoptera > Pompilidae > Priocnemis > Priocnemis perturbator. The sequence goes on from OZ012654.1 coordinate 2,126,302, forward strand.
GAGTCGATAAGTCATTAACGCTATCTCGGGATCGAGTCGTTTTCGAGAAGTCGCGTCGAAAGGTGGCACGAGAGAATAAGAAGCACGATCCTAGTTGACAAGAGTACACTCCAAATCGTGACACTCATTTTTCATCATTCTCTCACTCGGGACCCACTTTACGTTTCCAACATTACCGAACTTCAAAACGCACTCGCTTGTAAAACACAGACTCCTTTTTCTAACGTCCCAAATTCGCCCATTCAAAATTTAATCTCTGACTTCTGACTCTTGAATTGTCTGAAATCGCGCCACTTAGCATATATTAATTTTCTTAGTTCCTCTGCTACTCCTTCCCGTCAACATCTGGCAAATAGCATCATCTCGGTAGCCAAGAGAAACAGACAGAGAGTCTCCCAGAAGAAAGTACGGCCTCATCAACCGGTGGTTACCTTTTCCAGAGAGGCAGCCGGTCACTGGGTTAGAAAATCGTTTCCATCGATTGCACATCCTCGTGCCAATCTTCTCCCCTCCTTCGCTCCCCATCCTCTCCTGCTCCAGATTCTCGCCCTCCCCGCCTTTCATACTCTAGTATTTATCAGCCTCTCCGTCCTCTGCATGCGCTTCTTCCTCTCACACTTCCATCACCCTCGCTCTTCTTCTACATTCTTTCCTCTTCCTTCTACTTCGCTCTCGTACATTTTAATTGCCCGTTTCATACTCTCCCACATACGTCACCTCCCTCTTTCCCTCTACGCCTCCCTTTTTTCTTCATCCACTTTCGTGCACACGAGTACGTAAACACACACACATATACAACAGGACGCATAGCCGAACGCAAAGTTGATCCGCTGCCAAGAAGAACGATCCTTGGTCCGCACCTATCTCGGATCAAGTTTTCGCTCATATTTTCTCGCCGCCAATTTTTCCGCCTTGCTTCACCGTACTCTCTCTCTCTCTCTTTGCTCGCGTTTCTACGCTTTCCACCTATCCGCGGAAAAAGCTTTCCGTTCCCTCCCTCGCCGCGCGCATCGTGAAACATTCACGTGAAACATCGACGAGCATTTTTAGCAGAAGCTCGCATAGCGCCGCTGAGATGTGGATTCTGCGGGACGCGCAACATCGTAAATTCGCCGTACGACACGGCGCCCTCTTCTTCCGACGCGGGTCTACTCCGAATTTCCATCAGCCCCTATATTTGTCACCGTTTTTCCATCCCACAAGCGCATATCGGCGTATATCTTCCAGTCTCTGTCTCTTTGTGCCCCCTGCCCTTCAATCGCTGTCTGCGCTACTTCCTTTAATTTCATCGAACGAGTTTCGAACTCATCGGGCTCGAACTGCGCGCAGGTGGCTTTATTTATCATGCCCATCAAATTCTTCCGTCCCTTTTCACCTGTCGACGCGATGCTTTTAATAGATTGAATAAATCAATGCTCGTTTGATCGGCGTTCGAAGCGCATTTATTCTTCGAATTATATTCGTTTATAGTCGATATATAGACTTTATATATAGTCGTTTTAGTCTTTTATTGTTCTCTCTTTTTTTTTTTATCCTCAGCATCAATTTATGATTGTTATTATGTTATGTTGTACCTATGTATGTCTGCTCTTCTAGTTCTTATTTCTGTACACACTGGGATTTTCCCGTTTAACTGAATTGAATTAAATGAAATATTCTTGTATCGCTTCTAATAATTCGATTAAATCGCTTTTTACTCGACCAGCTTCGAGCCATCCGTAGGCGTTGCATTTTATTCCGAATTTTCGGTACGCGTTCTTTACCTTCTGCTGCTGGTATCGCTGCCGTCAATGTTGCGGTGTCAAGTTTTTCAACGAATCGTTAACGTGTCTCTTTGTTCTATTTTATTCGACTTTCAGCGGCTCCTTCAGATTTCTGTATCTGTTTCCAGCTTTCTTTCTATCCTGTGCTTTTCCTTTTTCCTCCCCGCGCCCTCTTTTCCTCGGACGGACAGCGAAGAAAATGGAATGGCACGTGACGTCCATTAGGGGGATGAATCGACGTGGCGAAACGTCTGACGGCCCGTGCTGTTCTTTCTTTTTTTTTTCTTTTTTTATTATCAGTCGGATGTTGCCGCGGATCCGTGGAGACTGTCCGTTCTCTCGTTTCGACGGAGACACAATTTCGGGGATGACGGCTGGATCGCTAGTGGCATGCGAGATGAGTGGCATTATCCGATTAAGCAACGCTGGTAATTGCTTTGAAAAGGATGTCTGACATGGAAAAAGTTAAAAGCGAGACGGAAAGAAGAGTATTTCCTCGGTACGGTAAAAATTAGCAACGCCACGTTGAATTTATCGTGGATACCGGTACAGTTAAATTTATCCTGACAACAGTACCTTTCCAACCATTTCGAACGTTCAAATATTTAACAAAATATTAAAACCGTTGCTTTTACTCTCCAGATAATAAGAGATGAATTTTTTGAATATTTCACAAAAATCACAAACTAAAATAAAACCTTTACCCAAAAACCTAGTCAATGCTCCCACACGCAACAATCGACACCCACATTGGTCCCAGCTTCCGCAAATCTTCCTACTCTCCGCCGACACAACTAATAACCACCCCATTATTCCTGCCCAAAGCACGCCCCTCAATAACACCATAAATATTCACCCGAACACATCGCAGCTCGACCATCAACGCGTTCCGCGACTCGGCTCTCGAATACCAAACACCAGCTCGCTGCCGAGCCGGCCCACATTCCCAGCGGATCGTCGCATTACGCCATTCTTCCGCGTCTTTTCGAACATCCGCGCGCGCGATCACGACTTTAAGCGGCTCTCCGGTTTCCGCCCCGACGAAAGGATCCGGCGTCATATTCGTGTCTCGTGGGACGACGGCAGGCAGGGGTAAGGCCGTGGCATCGACAGCGAATTCCACCTGCGTGTACCTACCCCTCCGTCGCGATTGCATACACTCACCGCCCCTCCACCGGGGTCGAGTAATACACTTGGGAGCGAAGCCTTTTGTTGCCGCGTAGGCGAGAAGTCCTCCTTCTGTATCGGGAGGAGTGTCGCTGGATGGAATAATGGAACGACTGTTGGGGGTCGCGCGGGAAGGGGTGGGGGTAGGACGATTTGTGCGAGGAACGCGGATGAGATCGCGTTGCGAGGGTGTCGTTGACTTGGGAGCGCGTCGGAAGTTGACGGATCTGAGTAGGAAGTGTCGATGAAAGACGTTGTGGAATACATTGTACAATATTGTTCAAGAACTCAACCGTATATAGATATTGAATCTCATAAGCCCTCTTCTGAGAACGTGAAAAAAACAACGACAGAATATCCGACACGTTGCACAATATATTGAATGACATAAGCCCTCTTCTGGGTTGAGAATTAATGATTAGATTTATTTTATTAACCATAGAATAAGGATAAATAACACATAATTTTTGTTTTGCTTAACACCATAGAAACATGTAGAATAAAATAAATCTAATTATTAATTCTCAACCCAGAAGAGGGCTTATGACATTGAATATATTGTACAATGTGTCGGATATTCTGAAAGTGGCGTAAAGAGGGGAACACGTTGCGACACCTTGTTTTTTTCACGTTCTCTCGAAATATTTTCTGAACATAAGAGTAACCCGTAGAGTGAGTTAGCAGCACTTTTCCAAGGCTCCGAATCATGGTTATGACGTAAAGAACAAAGTCAGCATCTTTGGGACTGCAAGGTTTTCGTGTTCGAAGAATCTCTTCAGCCTTTGCACACGAGAATGGGCGCAGATAACAAATAAGGCTGCGAGACGAAAAATTAAAAGCAACGAACCCAACAATTGCCTTTCTGAAGCTGAAACATTTACCGGGAGTCCGCGAGAGCGAAAGACACAGCTGACAAAACTCGACTATCGTAACGTGGAGCTTCGAGGAAAGGCAAATCTGCGGATCGGTCTTCCCGGCGAATACTCAGAAATCTCGGAAGTCTCAGAATTTCAAAACGACTGCAAAGAAAGTTGCGAAGCAACCGTGCGCGGCGCGGAAGACAGGAATGGCGGAACGGTCAGAGGGTGGTGACTACAGTCCGACGGGGATGGAAAGCAATGGCCACGTTGAAGGAGCATGGCGGAGGGGGATGGTCATGCGACGGCATGAGCTTCGTGCTTTATGCTTTATGGATGCTGCCTGTAGTCCCGCGTCACAGCAAGTCCGCGGACTTGATGCATAGCCTCGTTTGTTCCTGCTAGTAATAACAGCGAGAGCCTCCGGGATATGCGGGAGGCAAGGCGAGACAAGGAAAAGAAGAAGGCCATATTTGTACATATGTGTATGGCAATTTTACGTATTGTTTGTTGGTCAGCGTCTCATTGCAGAATTTTTATTTTCTGTCATTCTGTACGCTTTCTGAGACGCTGGGGCAGACTAGGTTGAGATTGTCAATTTATGTGGAGACTTGTTTAAATGAGTGTTATATCGCTGACAATGAATAATAATCATTGAATAATTAAATGAGATAATTAATGGAGTGTCCAGCGAACATTCGAGAAATTTCGAAAAATTCGATATTCTCGACACGGAAACGTAACTTGAACAGTCATTTTCTTTCATTCAGTCGGTACACTTCTGAAGCATTGACTTCTGAAGCTCTTCATAACTCTACCATTATGCATAGGTATGTTAAAAATCTAAGTATGTCGAGAAATATCTCGAGCGGCCGAGTAAAAAGTCTCTTTCAACTAACGTTTCAACGAAGAATTGGGCGAATTTCCATTCTGAAGGAAATACAATCACATTCATACACCTGTGCTCCACACGCAAGTACGGGCTCAAAAAAAAAAAAAATCTTAGGTAGAACGTTCACATAATGATGTTTTTTTTTTACCGTTAAATCCACGGTGCCCAGTACACTTTCATTTATACAACAGCAGCGCCGCGTATAGAGAATGCATCCACAATGCATGCAGACGCGAAACCGGCCTGGGCTCCTCTTTGAACTCTCCTTCCACGGTTAATATTTAAAAAAATGGAGCAGTTAAAAGTACCCCGTCGGATACTCGGGAGCTGATGGTTCGCGCCGGCGCGGGAGAAGCTAAGAGCATTTCGGGCATAATTAACAATGAACGGGACGGCCCGATTAAAAATTCAACGCCAACGCTGCTATCGGGCCAAAACGAGTCGCGAGACTGGTCAGACACCCCTTCCCATCGTTGCACTTAATTCTCGCGAAATCTTTCATGAATGATGCAGGATAAGCTGCTCTATGGCGCAGCAGCGGTAAGCCAAATTTGGTTCAATCCGAAAAGAGATCGACGAGACGCTTTGTGCACGGATTATGCTTTGCAATGAGAGCGATAAAAGTATTCGTCGCGTTAGATATGCGAGACAATTGTTAAAGAGTTTCGCGCAAGAACGAAAATAGTGAATAAAAATCGTTAAAGCGTAAATCAAGAAATTCATACTCGTCACCTGAAACGCGAAAAAATCATAAAAATTATGTTTGCAATTTTTTCACCTTCCATTCAACGAGTTCGAATTTCTGAATTCCCGTCACGACGATTTTGAGTCAATATTTTCGTTCTTGCACAAGGCTACCCTACAATTGTCTCAAATCGAACACAATGAATCCTTTTACCGCTTTCTCGTCCGCATATTATTAATTCTTAAGAATATTTCCGACAAACGACCATCCAAAAATTTCCTCTCTTTCCTAATTACAACGACAACGTACCGTTGTTACTTTCGAAAGCGTCGCGGTTAAGAAATTTCCCAGCCGAGCACTTGGATAACGGAAAATATTTATACCAGTTCGAGCGCGCTTCATCAGGTTTCGGCGCCGTAAAGAAGTAGTTCGTACTTCTTCCGCTCCGTTCGAGGGCTTCGAGTCTCGGCTGTCTCAAGTTTCGCAACTGTTTGCGAAAAGGCTCGACCCAGGTCCCGGACTTCGAACGTGGTTGCGGGGGAGGTGGATGCCGAGCGGAGTTTACGGCTTCCGATATGAGGAACTTTTGATCGCTGAGAGTCACTGTTGCTCAAGCAATCGTTCCACGCTCGCGAGCGAGGCCTACTTTTTTCGGGCTAATATTATGCGGCATCGTGCAGCACGATTGCGTGCTCTGAGTTTCGGCCGGTAAGCGGAGAGATGCGTTTCTTGTGCTTTTCTACGAACGCTTTGACGTCTGAGGAAAGTGCATGTTATCAGCGACTCTAGATCGCAATAGTTCGCTGCATGATGATACGTATGGTGAATAATTTCTGTAATTGAAACTTAAAGAAACTTATATGAGATTTGTATATGTATATTTTAGGAGATTTTCGGTCTTATGTAGCGGCTATTTTAGAATTCTATTTGATGGGATATTTGCGACACATGTGCAGGTATCAATGCAAATATTGGTTTAAGGTAAGTTTATATGATATTTGCAATATAAATATATATATATGTAAAGAAAGTATACTTTCCTTAGTTGAAGATGCAGCGCTTCTCATGTTCAGCGCGCCTTTTACTTTAATCACCGTCAGATGGAGTGATGATTAGTAGAACAGTTGAAGGAGACAGATATAGCCATTACGCAACAGAGCACACGTGCAAAATACAGAAAAATAAGGTTAACGATAAGAAAGATATATTATAAACAAAATTAGTAGGATAAATAGAGAAGTGATAAGAGAAAAGTTCAATTCTCGTTTCTTTGTTTACAGTTAAGGTTGTAAATAGTGTAAATAATTGTTGTTAAATAGTGAATACAAAAATTCCTCCACTTTGTTTACAGAGAAACTCATTTTAGTCTGCTTTATCGTCCTGCATAATAATTGTTTTAAATATATATATCAATGCAAATATTGCATGATATATATAAATAAAGTTATCTTATATATTATATAAACTTACCCTAACCCAATATTTGCATTGACACCCGCACATCTGCCGCAAACATTCCATCAAACAGAGTTCCAAAGCAGCCGCCACGCAAGACCGAAAGTCTCCTGAACGTGCGCGGGAAGCTTTAATAAAAATAAAGCCTTATATTCAAGAAAGCCGCGCAGCCAGACAGATGAGAGCCGTCGGGCAGGCGAGGCAAGTGCGCGCGAGGTGTGCAAGAAGAAGACGACGGCGGCGAAACGTACAAGACAAGTTTGCCCGTGTCATTACTCGGCGAGACAAACCAGTTGGGGCGTCAAGTCTGCCCCGCCGCGATAACTCGCGGCCACGCGCCCCTATCCATAAAACATAAAGCCGAGGAGCTTCTGTCGCTCGTTTCTGCGGCTCGTTGTCGCGAGTAAACGACCCGATCCCCGCTCTTAAACCTCGCCCCGACGCCTTCCAGGCGGATCGAGTTTAACCGGTCATTGATCACGCGATAAGAACTTCGGCGAGACTTCGTTTTCTATACGCCGTTTGACGAGGGATTGCGAGAAATTTCGTTTTTACGGCGCGCCACGACGGATTTTTAATGTCTGACGCGACCCCATCAGAATGTGGAGGATGGAAACGTATCGCTGACCGAGTGAGACGCGTGGAAAGCTTCGAATGTGGAAGTATTGTTGAAGCCGCGCAAAACACAAGCTGAGTGTCTTGGACTTCGGGTGTTTTATCATTAACGGTTTATTTGCGAAAATGTATTTATACGGATATTCAAGCTATTTACAGTGACGGAAACTGAAACGAGAAATAAAAGGCAAATAGACACACGCAAACGCACGGTTAATATAATACTTAATTTACGTAATAATCATATGTAATGTAAACGAAGAAAAACGAAATAGACAAACGTATAATCGTGTACTCGAGGCGGGATATCGCGAACGCACTCGAGGAATATAAGTTGGCGACTGAGCCTCGAGTCGGGATGTTCGATTCCGATTCTATCCCCAAAAAATCGTTTCTTGCACGATCGATTCTTTAATAACGTGTTTCTTCACAGAAACTGCAGCATTATTATTCTTAAGAACTCGTTTTCAAGGGAATCGAACATCCCTAGCCTCGAGCGTTCGTCTTTCAGCACGAGGTCCGAAACAAGCGACAGGCGAAATAAGGAGAGTGAACACGTGTGATGGGTCGCGACCGCAGGTAGTCGTCGATCCAAAAATGAAAACGATGCATGCGACGCAACAAGTATAATGGTTGTTTATCGTTCGATATAAATACTGAAGGTATTCAATTAATCCGCCCGCATGAGATTTGATGAGAAAGAATGTTCGATGATCTCGTTTTAATTTCGGTTTATTATTCATCTTAAGCGCTCGGGGCGAGAGGTGTGTAATAATCCTGCTGGCGTATGATTTGATAATTTCAAATGATCGCAGCATTAATAGTCCCAGTTCATTGTTCCCTCTTATACTGAGAGTCGCGTGAACATTGCGGGCAGGACTGTTTAACCCTCGGACACCCGATTGAAAAATGAGACACGTAATCATTCTGACCCATCCTGCAGGACGGCAACCAGACATTTTATTTGTATAGATTTATGTGAAACGAGAACCTGCGAGTAAATTCAACGCGTTATAAAATAATTTAAATTTCGAGCAAAATTTATAACAATTTATAAACAAATTATTAACAACCGTAAAATACAGTGCAACGTCGCTACAACGCACGTAAGCAAAAAATTTTAATTTTGTAAAAAATGTACACAATTTATAAAGAAATTGTCAACGTTTATAATATATTGCAACGTCGCTAAAATGTACATTTTTAAATGTTAATTTTTATTTTGCTCCACAAATGGGTTGACGATCTTCAGGCTTCGGGTCAAATTGACCCATCGTGGGTATCCGACCGTTAAACGTAAAACCGGCAAAGATGAAGCAGTGCGGACGTTCGATGCGAAATATTATACAATGCGGAGGAAGTATAAAAGAAGCGGACGATTGAAATGAGCGTGGAGCAGAGACAATGCTAAACAGACTGACGCGATAATAGAGAAAGACAGAGACGCAGAAGTATCCGCAGACGGTGCGAGAGAATATCGAGGGGGTGGAACGCGGGTGTACGCGGTGACACAAGCTTTAAGCATTACGCTTTATGGATGTGGCCTGTATAGTCCCGTGTCGTCGCAATCGCGGACTTGATGCATAGCCTCGTTTGTTCCCCGAAGTAATAACGCCGAGAGACTCGCCCCCGTTCCGTTTCCCTCGTTCGGCCTTTTCTTTATCTCCTTCTTACGCGATGCCGAAAGAAAGGGGAGTCGACAGAGAAGAAAGAAAGAAAAAAGAAAAAAAAAAAAAAATCATGTTCGTCATTGAGTTCAGACCACTGACGCAAAGACTGGGCTTCGTGGAATGCGACCGTTGCTTTTGTACTCGTGCACAGGGCGCGACTCGTTGTCCCAGCGATTACCGTGAATTATGTTAAAACGTGTCGATCGAAAAGTAAAGCCAACTATTTTTTGCCGCACAAATCGTGGTAACAGGGGTCGATCCTCAAATTTCGTTCGCTTTTTTCAGATGACGGACGAGTCGATGCGATACAGAGTGCGCACGTATAACACGCCGCAGGAAGACGACAGCCAGATAACCCGCTCGTACATCGAGTTCAAAGTCAGCAGTGACATGTTCCAAAACGGCCGGCTGCACTTACGTTGCACGGCGTCGATCGCGGACGTTTACCGGAAATCGGCTGACATCGACGTTACCGAGGACGCTCCTCTGAACGCATCCATCACCGGCGCTGCCTCTCCTCACAGTGACAGTAAGTGATAAACGCCATTTCTCATTTTTTTCCACGATTTTCCGCGATTTTTTTTTTTTTTCGTAATCCAGGCCAGACGGGTCAACCTCATTTTTTTTTTACACCGAAGACGAAAATCTGTTATGCTGAGAGGAGTGCACGAGGAGGATTCGATAGAATTCGATAGTGCTACCAATACAGAATTTTCAATTCTTCAAACGCAAAGTATTTTTCCCTACTAATTTATATAAAAAGTGAAAGCAGAAATGGTAGTAAAACGTTATGTTCGCCACCGACGCTCACGAACATTGAACTTTACATAAATTATATTATTCACATATTTACTTGGCTCTAATCTGCTCTCATTCTATATTCTATCCTTGATGCATTATGGGTGTGTACCGGCAAATAAATATTATCATTAATATTATAAATCAAACAAAAATCACTATTCACAGGAACCCACAAACAATCACTCTACATTACCATTTAATTCAGTTCACCGCAAAGTATCGAAGGTGTTGAGAGCGTAATTGACCACTGTGTCGCGTAAACACGACGAATCGGTAAAATTCGATATGGAGGGCTTGCGCGCAGGAAATGACGCTCGCGCAAGGGCCAATCTACTCGGAATCAGGCGAATCGACGTGCAACTGGGTGCCACGCTCTCGGCACCGCGAATATTATTATCGTGCGAACGTGCGCCGATAGTCTCGATTATCGCGAGACCGCGGCGCTGATTACGCTCAATCAAGAATTCCCATTGTCACGTTAATCGATCTAAACTTAAGCGTCGCACATCGCCGATCGCAGGAGTTAATAACGAATAATGGGCACGGCCGATGATAATGAAGCGCCGTGAGTCGTGGGCGTCGTCGAATATTTCGGTCGAGTCGAAAGATAACGAAATTGCGCGAGATGATAAACTGCAGATCAATGTATAAGGATAAGGAATCGTTCCCATGCACAGTCGACTACCACAATTCCTTAACACCAGCGGACTAGTCGCAATTTTTTGCCCCTGTATAAATGAATTATTGGCCTACATTACAATCCTCATCTATCAGCATGTGTCAATTTTAATATTCCGGGTAAGCGTCTCAGAAGGAAATAACCTATTTGTGGTCAAAACCTACCGCTCGTTGTACTCTAATAGTGATATCATTAATAGAATTTGCTCGCCAGCAAATCATTACTATATGAACATTGACTTGTTCGGTACATCAATCGACGCCTTCAAAAGTTCATTGCGGAGTCTTATTAGATGCTCTTAGTTCAATATAGGTTAAGTTTAAGCATATCATAGTTACTATTTTCTTTTTTCCCTTTTTTGTTATTAGTTATATATTATGTTTATATTATTAGTATCATTATTATTATATTTTCTGTTTTTTGTTCTGGGCTTGTTACAGCACCAATGACAATAGGTTCATTATTCACTGTACACTAATGGGATCGCAGCCGTAGATAAATAAATAAATATTCCCTACAATATCATCACGCACAATAATACCGGACTGCCGAAAAACTTGAGAAAGAACCGGCTTATGTGACTCATATTCATCGTCAGAGCTGGCGTCGGATGGGTCAACGCACCCTCCCACGGGATCGTCGAAATACTTTTCTCTTGGAAGTGCGTCGTTGCACCCCGAAATCAAACGCAATAAGGCCAGCGCCGACAATAACATTTACGGCACGACGACCCCGTGAACGTATCGAGTCGCATGCCGTTCCTCATCCGAATCACGCCAAGCGTCGACATTTATGCGTCCCTCCCTCGCGCCCCTCTCCCCTTTCTTGTCTCCCTCGCCTATTTCGATCCTCCCGACTCCGCCGACATTTCTTCTTGCCAAGAAACCAAAGGCGAACTGAATAGGAGCCCATTATGCCGTTACGGGAAATGGGATCGTTCGCGTCGCGGGTGAATCATTCGAGATATTCAGCCCCAATATTCTTTGTCCCACTCACGATCTCGGATATTTCACCCCTCAGCGTTGTATGCGGTATTCGATACTCCACTGGCCTATCGTTCGCCGTGTTGTCGGCTGCACTTTTGGCTACCGTCGCGTGTATTGTGGGAGGAAGTTTATTGAATGCTTCGTCAGTGACAGGAGTCACGGTTTGAGATAATGGGTAGAAATAATGTGTAAATGAATGTTCAGCTGCTTTGAGATAATGGGTAGAAATAATGAGTAAATGTATGTTCAGCTGCTTTGCAGGCGTCAGACATTTTCTGGTGGAGCCATACATGAATAAAGATGGAGAATATTTTGAAGCTTGGAATGGAAATTGTGGGAGACATTTTATTGAACGAGTAACGGTTTGTAAATGAATGTTCAGCTGCTTCGCATCAGAAATTATCTCGTAAAGCAGTACTTGAATGAAAATGAAAAAAACCCGTAAACCTTAAAACGAGGGTGAAAAATGAAAGTCTCTCAATTGAAATATTGAACAGGGTTCAAGGAGCCTCCTACAAAGGTCGTACCCTTAAATTCTGTCGCGAGTATTCATTTCTACTCAATATTTCACTCCTCGACACGTTCCACCCAATCCTTCCCATCCTTCCTATCCCACCGTGCACTTTTGATCATTGTCAGCGCACTACTCCCTGATATTCGATACCGCGGATTCCATCCGACTCCTTCGTCACTGCCACGACTTAATATCCGCGACCGCAGCGAATGCCGCGAAGTTTAGAGTGGCCGCGGCGAGTTATGACGTTAATAAAGCCGAGTGCGCGTTAATCGTTGACTTTGCTCATTGATTAATGACACGCCCGTCGGGACGTGTCCTTAAGGAGTTCCACGGTTTTGCGGGTGCCGTCTTCGCGAGAAGCAGCGTGGCCGATGCGGGGGCAGGCCCGGAGCACGAAGCACGCTGACGCTGCCACCGCGGTATTATCCGCTATTTATGTTCCGTCCGGTAATTTAAGAGCCTGCCCGCAGAAAAATGATGCAGCTTTATCAGCCTTAAGTGCACCCCCGCGCGCCCCTCCGCGCCCGGAAACCCTATACGTCTCGAAGCATCTATTACTTTCCAGCTTCTTAACGCGGATGACTCCGTGGCAATTAATTCCGACGTCCGCTGTGAACGGACTCGTATATCGCATAAACGATGGAAATTGCAACGTTCGCGGCAGTGTGTTTCTTCGACGAGCGAGAATAGTTCTGCTTCTTTGGGTTTGTCGATTTTTGTAGAAGTGTGGCCAAGCTGTTTCTGTACTGTTACGTAATTGATGTGTGAATGATTTGGAATATGTTTTGCGGAAGAGTGTTTATTTAAAGTAAGGCATGTGTCAAGGAAAGAAAATGGAAAGGGCATATTTTGGAGTGAGACTAAAATCTGTAGCATTAAGAGTATTAACCTAGTGTGGATGGCCAGAGAAAATATGCAAATGAATAAAAAGAGCGAGAATACTTCTGTTTCTTTGGGTTTGCCGATTTTTATAGAAGTGTGACCAAGCTGTTTCTGTACAGTTACGTAATTGAAGTATGAATGATTTGGAGTATGTTTTGTGGAAGAGTATTTATTTAAAAATTGAAAGGGCACATTTTGGTATGAAACTAAAATCTGTAGCATTAAAAGTATAAACCTAGAGTGGATGGCCAGAGAAAATATGCAAATGAACAAAAAGACTGGTTACAATGAGTAATTGCCACGGGAAAAATGGCCAAAAACGAGACGATCGAAGAGAACAGAATATAAAGCGATCTGAAGCAATAAACTTCACAACCACCGGAAGAAACGGACGCAAAGAGCCGCGTGGAAATAGCGAAAGAGGTATTACGAGGCAGAAGACGCGTGGCAAGAAAGCGTTTCCACGGAAACACGCGCGCTCGCGCTCCGGAGGCGTTAATTGCTAAATTCCTCATTAACCGAAAGTCCGGGCGAGCGTAAAAGGGCGAAGTAACGCACGCGCGCCTTTGATCTTCCGGCTTCTCGAGCCCCGACGATCCACGGCGATTTATGATGTCATAAAGGGTGCGGCGCGGGGGCGTTTATCGTTTGACGATCTTCATTGATTAATGACGCGTCCGGTCCTTAAGGGTTTTACGAGCGGCGGCTGTACATCTTCGGGATTATTCTTTGTAAGTCGTTTGGATTGTGCCGGATTTTCTGCCGGCGGGCTACTCTCGCGTTAACATCTATCACGCTGGCGGACGCGAGCTAAATCGCTAATGACGTGTGATATCTTGAACGGTAGCGGACGTGGTCGTATTAAAAAGTCGAGCTAGCGGAGGCTTTGAATATCGGGTGGTTCAATTAATGGCAGCCAGACGAGGCGTGCTTGGAGGATAGTCGAAATATTATTATCTTAGCTACTCGTGCAACGTTTCATGTCACTAATCTATAATGACGTTAGAAATGTGTTTAAATCGTTTAATTTAAGGATCAAAGAATTACCCTGTTCCGAATTGAATGCGATGGTGAAGAAATGGGACACTGTCATAAATACACATGTATTTTTCTTTTAATCTATATTAAGAAAAAAATATATATATTTATACAAAAAGAATTATAATAAAAAGAGAAAAGAAAGAAGCAGTACAAAAGAACATGAGACGCAGTAAGGGCAGCGTTCAGATTTTTGATCGAGTAACACTGAGCAGAACGTAAGATGAATAGCAATGCGCAGGGAAGTGAGACTGTAGGAAAAAGAAATATTATAAACCCGTGTAACTGTTTGCCCGAGAAAATCGCGCGAACTCGAAGGGTCGGAAAGGGGCAAGAGTGGCGGGGAGGAAGCGGAAGGGAAACCGATCGAATGGCATTCTGAAGAGAGAAGGAATTAAATCGAACGACGCCGGCCGGCCCACCGAAATTAGCGGAGTCAATTGCCGGCGGCGGCGAACCGATGAAATCAATGCAAATTAGACGCTCCCGGCCCCCTTTTTACGCGCCGGCAAAGATCGTCGGCGTGCGATCAAGCTAATGCCGCGGCGAGATCGCGAAATCGCTGGTACAGTTATGACCGGAATCGATTGAATAGAGGACGAGCTGCAGCGAGCCTCGCGGATCACTTTCCTGCGATACGCTCGCGTGCATTTTCAGCGGACGCTGGATTATTGTAAAAAATAATTGAAAGTATATGCAACGCGAGATTGCTTGGGGCGCCGTAATGGAATATGTAACTCGGATGGGGCGGGCTGCTGTTGGGCAGTGTGCGTGCTTCTCGTTGCGCGGAGCACAGAAAATGCTAAGGTGGAACGTATAATATCGTTACGATGGGAAGGTATGAGAATTTGGTGGCAGTAGTCGGCAGGCTGCGTCGGAATTGAAGTAGCGTCGCGTTGACTGCCGCGTCACCCATATTCGGGTGACGAAAACACTTGTCCCATGGGACTCTGAAAAATAGATTCTTAACGCTTTACCTGACACGATTAACATTAATTTCGTTACGCATTTTTTCAGAACATTTTCGACAGACGTGTTAAAAGAGGCCGGATAAGACTCTTTCTGGTAAAAGCTGGTGTGCCTCGAAAAGAGAGCGTGGAAAATCGTTGGATGTCGGTGAAATTCGTTTCGATCGCCGTGCTCTTATATTGTCAGTTCTGATACTCGTGGTCTGTCTTCTGCTCTCGGTCGCGCGGCTACGAAAATTTTTCCAATAAACGTATTACGTCGGGATAGAAATTATAGTAGAAATTAGTGTCGAATGTCGGATCGAAGCGTTTCGACAGAATGTTGTCTCAGCTGAAACGCAGTGACTCTCGCCTCGTTCCCTTCCATTTGCCGATGAAATTTATCTGCCATTGGCTTCAATTAAGAAATGAACCGTGAATCGGTCGGTGAATCACAGTGCCAGGGGTTGTTTGATCTAAACGCGCCCTTCTGAGATCGCAATGCGGGTGAGTCATTCACGACGAGGATGAGTCACTGGGCTTCCTGACATATCAATCCCTCCGAAATCTCGGATTTTCATAATCGCCATTAAATCCATTGTTAGGGCCAACCCGAATTGATATCCCGCGCACTACCATCAAATTTCCCTTCATTTCCATCTTGCCACCCCTACCACGAGCAGACAAGAACCATCATTCCCACGAAAACAAACATTTTCCCCGTAACATCAAATTCGTCAGTTCGCCCCTGAAACATTAAATATTCACATAAAAGATACACTAAAAACGCGCGCGAGAATATGTAAATAAGTCCACCACAACGACGAGACCCGTATAAAGTATCGGACGAATAAGAACACCGTGAAACAGTCGTCTATAAAATGCACGACAAATGTGGAACGATTTATGCTGAGCGAATGTCAGCGAATTAACGTGAGAACCGCTCGTCGACTAATCCACCAAACGACGTCTGTCTCTTTTGGGTAGCGGTGGCGCGATAAAACTACACGTTCTTGCATATAGCGCCGTCGAATCGAGAGATCCGCCAATGGCAAGCGTGCCTACTCGATTGCCAATACCATTACTCCGCAGTAAAAGGAGCGTAAACGTACCGTTAAAGGACTCCACGCGACGTCTGCGCCCTCAACCCCTCCGACATTCCTGTAGCCTGCTCCTCCATTTTCCAACCCCCTTCCATCTCTCTCCCTCACCCCCACGTTCGGCGCCCCTCACTATCACGATTCCTTTCCTCTCAATCCTCTACTCCTTTTCGACTTTTCTCTTCTCTCGTTTCTGTTGAATTTTTATTCGCCAGCCACCCCCCTCTTTCGATTTTCTCCACTTTCCTTCCGACTCCTCTTCATCGCTCCACTATTTCGAACCCCTTCTCTTCTGGCCGTCGAATTTTTACGCTACACTATTTCCTTTTTTCAGACGATCGAATTTCCGAGTCTTTTCCTTCTTTCTTAGAAGTAGGTGTGTTTGGTCTTCATTGATAGAAATGAAATTCTGTATTTTTTGGCGTAATGAGCAACAGTAGTTGAATAATTTATTCACTATTTATCGTGTCAATGTTTCAATTCCTGTAGGCAATACTCATCAGGGATGTGTTGAAATGTTCGTGCATATAATTTGTAACAAACAGTTTATTACAGTGAGTCTTATTGCTACAAATTGTGTTGTTCAGTTGCTTAACTTATGGTAGTGAAACTAACTTGGAAATAAAGAAAACATGAGGGTATATATAACACAAAATTCTTTTTTTATAATGTTAATCGTCTAGACTCAGTGGCGTTCTTTAATCGGACTATGTCGGTATTCCAATATAAAAATTTTCCAAATTTTGTGTTATGTATACCCTAATGTTTTCTTTGTTTCCAAGTTAATGTCACTACCTATGAGGTAAGCAACTGAACAATACAATTTGTACCAATAAGACTCACTGTAATGAGCTTATTGTTAAAAATTATATGTATGAACATTCCAACACAACCCTGATGAGAATTGCTTATTGCAATTGAAACGCTGGCACGATAAATAGTGAATAAATTATTCAACTACTGTTGCTCATTACGCCAAAAAATACAGCATTTTTTTACCTTCTTTCCCCCGAATTTCGCTCCGTGCCGTTTCCCGTGTTTTCTTGTCCGCGCTCTTTGGCTCCACTTTCCAAATTCCTTTCCCACCTGTTTTCTCTCCAGCGCAATTTTTTGCCCCCGTTCTTTGAATTTTCCCGCGGTCTCATTGTCTTGCCCGGCTCTCTTTGTGCAATTTATGTTTTTTCACCCTTCCTCCTCCCGCGTCCTTACTCCGCACTCTTGTTCGATATATCTGTCCTGCGATTTCAGACAATGCTCCACTTTTCTCCACGCACTCTCGTTCCGTGCTCACAGCTTTCTCGACTCGGCGCATTGTTATTCGATGTAAGAATATTCATTGGCGTAATGTGCCGGTCAGTAAAAATACGAAAAATTAATTGCCCAACGTTCCGACACTCATACGTGTCCTTCTCAAGGGCTTCACAAAAATTGAGGATGCAACCTGTGCGCAAACAAGGATTGCTACATGTAAATTCGACTATCATAAAACATGGTATAAAGCGTATAGCTAAGAACAAACGATTCAGTAAAGAATACCTGTCGTTACATCTAAAGCTGACTGTAGAATGATGGAAACAGTAATGATGTACACATAATTTTGAACTGTCAAACCGACAGAAGAATCCTAGACGATTCGGTGGCTATTGTTATTCAAAGTCTCTCTGCCCTTTTCTTCTCTCCTTCCCTTGCCTTACTGAATAAGCATAAAAAAACACGCTACCCCAAAATATAAAAAATCCAACACACCCTCTCTCTCTCTCTCTCGCACGTAACATGTCTACAATTCCGTGCGCTTGCACTTTTCGAAAGTCGTTATACGCGCGCTACGTAACGACGAGATAATCCGTCCGGAAGAAAAAGTCATTATCTCTTTGCGGGGGTGGAATTCGATGTGCAGGGGAAGAAGGGAGGGTAGTGGGGGTGAGTGGCCGATTCGTTTCGAGATTCTATCTGGATTACTTCCGTCGTAACGGCTCGCCAGGGGTGAGCGAGGTCGAAGAGGGAGTGGAAAGTGGGAGACAGAGAAAGAAAGAAAGAGAGAGAGAGAGAGAGGAGGGAGGGGTTGGGGGTGGGGCGAGCTATCGACCGTTTCGGTAATGCCGAAGGAATTCCACGGAGATATCGGGGATGCGTTTCGCGGCGGCCTTATCCATTGTACATTTTGCATATGTTTAGGGTAATCTACCGACGGTATCGTTGCCCAGGCATTCCGATTGATCCTGCAATCTGGCCTGTCGCTCCTCTGAGCGTTTCGGTACTTACGGACATCGTTACGGCCGGATCGTATCGTTTTCTGCGGACTGCGGGGGTTCGTTTGACAAATTTCTTTTTTCTTTTTTATGTGGAGAATGGTGGGTCGAGTTGAGAAGGTTGCGGTGTTGTTTATGTGGCGTATAAAAATGTACTGCTTGGCGCCGGTTGATTATGCGTGGTAACTCGGAAGGCGTGCTACGCTGGGATAATTAGAAATTTTATCAAGTTGCATTTATGAGGAGAGACGTACGAGCGTTTAAAGCGTTTTAATATTCATACCGGGATTGTGCGCCGTGCTTGATATGGTACATGCGAAATTCGAGAGATTTCGGGGCCGAAGTATCGATCTCGTCCGTTAACGAGACTGTCGACACTGGATTACAGACGCGAAAATCATGAATTTCGGTAGAAAACGTTTCCTCTTCTAAAAATTGATAATAAAAAAATGATAATAAAAATTGTGACCTTTCTTCCGGAACAATTGCAACTGTATATACGAAAGTTTAGAAACGAAAATCAACGACTTACTTAAGATAACGATTTGACATTAGACGATGAAAAAGAGTTGGCGGACTCGAGCGAAGGGGCAAATATTAAGAAAAGAACATCGGTCCCGCGAATCATCGGAATTCCCGACGGCGTTCATTCGCTCGCCCGTTCTTTCTGACGGCAGAAACGGAAGACGATCGTCGAAGTGTTTCGCATTAGCGCACTTCGCCGCTGCTGGAACCGCCCGGCGCGGAATAAATTTCCATATTTACATTTCTGTCGCGCCGCATCTCGCCCGCCCATCGTCCCGCTCTCGGTTACACAATCCGCGGCATGCGCCTTTTCCGAGGGTCGGGGAACGTAATTCGAAGGGGGAGGGAGTGAGTCGCGTCAACTTTCTAATCAAAGCGGACGGACGAGGTATTTTCGAAAACTCGCTGAAAATTCGCCGTGCTTTGTAATTCCTTTCTTCGCACCACACGCTCGTGCATTTAGTTTCGTGTCGCTGAGACTCGCAATACTGGCGTAATATTATAATCGATATAGGTACAAATACATTCTTTCGCATGCTCAGTCGCGAGTACAGCAGTATATGTACATAGCCGTTCGTTTAACTCGACTGTCTTTTTAGTTCTCGCCGACACCTGCATCGCTGCCAATTTTTCTCCATCTTTTTCTCTTCGCGGCCCGCGCGTCTTATTGTCACCCTCCCCTTCTTATTTATTTTTCGTCAACTCGTTTCCCCGGCCCCGTTCCTTTCATTCTCTCTTCGGCCTCTTTTTCCGTCGCCTGTTTTTGACTCTTTCCTCCTTTTTTTTCTCTCTCTCTCTCCCCGCCGACCTTTTTCACTTTCCTCCTCCACTTCCTTTTTGCCAGCCCTCTCTCACTTTGCCGACTTTGCCACTCACGCCTCCCCTCCCTGGCCCTTCTTACTATTCCGGAATACCTTCGAAAGTGCGGCGGAGAACTCGCCTCGCATCGATAATGGCGAGGTCTGTATCCACAGCCGGTCCTCGTTTCCCAGAAAAAGAGACGGATAGTAATACGTACAGATGAATGGAGAACGGTGAAAGAGAGCCGAGTCTTGTATAGGGTGTCCACGATATACTGTATCCTACACTGAACGCGAGTACAGTTAAAGTTGACACTGCTTCTGAATATTAAACCGCGTGTTTTTTTGTTTTATACAGAAGGAAACGTGTTTAGATTTCTGAGGTATATGCTGTTAGTATTTGATTGGTACTGGAAGGAAACGTGTTTAGATTTCTAAGGTATATGCTGTTAGTATTTGATTGGTACTGGGTGTCAACGAGATATAAAACGCTAGGGTAAGGGTTACTTTGTAAGGTAAATGGTACTTGAAAACCATCCGGTATCCAAGATAGACGATTCCGCGCGAGAAAGAGGAAGCAAAAAAACTACTGAGGGAATCAAAATGACTGAACGCAAGAAAATGCATTTCTAATATTACCCAAAATACAATCTTCAACCCTCGAATTTCAAACCAACACATTTTCCCTGTTCTATCGTACCCCATAAGCTTCGAAAAATTCCAAGATAAAATGATGAAAAAAGAAACAGCACGTTCTCTTTACACCTGCCAACTCCGGCTGAGAACGGTACTTGAAAGTCACCCCGTATCCAAGATAGACGATTCCGCGCGAGAAAGAGGAAGCAAAATGACTACTGAGAGAATCCGGAAAGGGAGAAAATGAACGGGAGGGAAGAGAAGGGCGGGCGGGCAAGAAAGGGAGAAAGAAGAAGGATCGCTGAGACAGTTGTCCCCTTTTCCGTCGACGTATCGGATACGAGACTCCCTCTCGATTCCCCTCGATCCCTCTCGAGCCGGAGGAAGTCCGTGCCGGCGGGGGATGAATATTAACAGGCACCTGTCTGAGCACCGGCGCCTTTGGTCTGATTGAACGCGGATAGGCGGAATCTCTAATCCCGCCGCCTCTTCTCATATTGTCGGAGCCCGGCGCCCGTTGTTACTCGATATCGATTGCGGAAATTGAGCCATCTGCTTGCCCGCCGTCCCCTTCTCACGCCACGAATCCCACCCTCCGTGTGTGCCGGCCAACGCCTGGCGCGACGCACATAATTGTTTGTTGACTTTACACGCGCGTTTATGGTAATTCGAAGGCGGATTATAGGACGGAAGTGTTTGGAGACTGGGCGAAAGTCGTGCATTCGTGTGTGTGTGTGCTGGTGGAGTGTGAGGTTAAGTGTCTGGTTCGAAACTCTAGATTTTAATATCCGCGAATTTATTGATTGTCGCGCGCTATTATTAAGTTCCGATTTGTCAGCTTCCGACTTCGATCGTTTCGGCATTTGTCAGGGCTGGAGTCAGGTCTTTTTCTTTGTAGCTGCGCGCCCGTCTGCCGTTGGTCCCGTCAGATTCGGGATCAAGAAATCTATAGCCTCTGTAATCTACATATTCGTAGATCAGCGACTCCCCCCTCTATTAATCTGCATCCCGACGAATCTAAACATCCATCAATCTGTACCCCCGCCAATTTGCATATCCATATATTTGCGCGAGCCGCAGATCCACACGACGGCACAATGCCGAATTTGCACACGCGGATCCGTAGATCGGCGGCAATCTGCAGCCAATTTACACGATCACCGCTCGCCGTGCATCTAATTTCCGACGATAAACGATTAAACCCTTTCTCAGGATTAATCGCTTATCTCGCTCTGTCTCTCTCTCTCTCTTTATCTTCACGTAAAAGACACCGTGAGAGCTGTCAATGTCTTTCGTACGTTTGGCGCGACTGATCAGAATCGAGATCGAATTCAATCACTGCATGCGTAGAATCGAAGATTTTTCCGTAATTTAATATTAAAGACGATGCGACAGAAGAAAGTGATGGTCGATTGATTCCAGATTTTCCTACGTTTTACAATAGAAATACCGTATCATGTCATTAAAGCTCGGATTTTTTGTACAGCTACATAGTACATCCTGACTACTAGGAAACTTGACAATTTTAATTATTAGATAAAAAATCGAATATTACATCACGCAATGCAACCTATATAACCTGAAACTCATCGCACGACGTGTAATATATTAAACACGATCGCGTAAACGTAAATCAACCGTCCGTCAATAAAACGCACTCTTAAAATGGAACACATTTCCTGAAAATCCGCGGTTGTTGCGAATGGTCGATTGCCGAGCAAATAATCGCGAACAGTCCCGCGCGAAGCTTAAGTGTAACGTCGATTCCGAATAATGCCATACAAACGTGCCTGAGACACACATGCGCGTCGCTAGTATAATACAACGCGCGCGGATGCGCTTCGGATTTAGCACGTAGCGAGCCGCGTCATAAACGCGTTACTGTTACTGGAACAGGATTCCACCCCTCCACTTTCAACCCCCACCACTTCGTTCCACGATCGGGACGGCTTCGATCCACAGTCTTATTCTAATGTCAATTCAGGTGCAAATTTCGTCGCGACCCAATTCCATCGTTTGCAAATCGCTTTATGCATAGTCGTACGTGCGGCATGTATAATCTAATATTGCGAATATATATTCTGTGGACGTGGACGAGGAGGCGTGTGGGTGAGCATATGTGAGCGGGTTGTCTTTCAGCGAGACGTCTGAATGATAAGCATCGGGATGCGTGTTTGTGCAGATGATCGATGCACGTATGAATGGAAAGTATCGGAGTAATATGTTCGGAGTTGAAAGGAGTCGGGATTTTATGGTGTTATTGATCGATCGCAGGAGCTACGTCTGACTTCCTCTCGAACTGCCGGATGTTATAAGAGACCGTAATGTATATACTTTCATAAGTTTCCCGTGCTTGTTCTATATTAATTCTACAGTATTTCCGATCGTTTCTATGGCGGGGCTTCTGTTCCATTATTGATCGATTCTAGGAGTTCGGTTGCTTGTTCAATGCAGACGTGTTCGCACAGACCAACAATGTTCGGCGTGCACTCTTAGTAATCAAATCCACGACTACGGTTTCATCTAGGGATGTTCGAATCTCATTCGATTGTTCTAGTAAAAAAAAATCGACTTTTAAAAGAATCGAACATTTCTAGTTCTATCCACTCGTCGATGCTGCGAACCAAGTTTAGTGTACTGTCACGGAATAAAATAAAAATATGCCGTCATACAAAGCCGAGCGGTGCGCCGAACGGTCGAGACTTTGAATACAGACGTTTGAATAGATCAACAACGGGCATACATAGAATCGTCGCGGTCAAACTGTCTATGGGGAGCGGGACAATTTAAACTTCCGAGCGAATCGAACGAAGCTGCCAATTTGATTGAAAGCGAGGACTCCGCCGTCGAGGGAGGAAAATGAATTTTCGAAACGATACCCATCTCCGGCCAGCACGGTATCGTCGCGCCACTGGCGAAGGGGTGGAAAGGGGTTGGCTGGGGGTAGAACGAGGGTGGAAGGGGGGAATGGGAGAAGGAAAAGCGAAAACGGATCGACGCGACGGAAATAATCGACACATTTAAATTAAATCATCGGACGGCCGCCGCCGACGTAAGGTAAAAAGGAACGTACGATTTATCTGATTCGCCGAGGAAAATGGCCGGTGAAATGTCTGGGACAGGTGAGGAACGATATTTACACATCGCGATCTTGTATTCAAATCGAATGAGAGTCTCTTGTACTCTGCAATAGGTACTATAATTTCTTTTTTTTTTAATTTTAAAAGAATTATATGATGCGACGATAAAACGTTGTGCATCGTACACCGCTGTACAAATATGTACTAGAAACAAAAGTCAGTGCGGAAACAAAGTTGGCATAGGAAATAAAATATTTCATCCATCCTCCAGCAGTACTATTTTTACAAATATCACTGTGGCGCAACGTATTATGCATCCTGTTTGGACGCGCGATCGAAATAATAGAAACGAAAGTCACGGCGGAAACAAAGTTGTCGTTAGGAGGGCGAGATTCGTTCTATATATCGCCGAGAGCGGCCCTCTCGCGCACCTAACCACCTATATAACCAAGCTATACCGTTCATTACGGAGACGCTGACCCGCCTACGCCGACGGGAAGCCGCGCATTCCGGACTTTATGAAGCGGCCGGGTATTTCTCTTTGGTCTAGCTGCGCCGATAAATTCGCCCCAGCTCTTTATCACCCACACACGACCGCCGGCTAATAAACTTTCCTTCGGCGACGCCGTAAAGGGCGGCACGTGAATGGGACCGGCCGAATTGCCGAATCGCTCAGGACGGAAGGACTAAGTGTCCGATTGGGACGTTTTACGCACTCGTCTACGGCCGCCTGACAATTTTCGGATACAACGCAAGGGAACTGGCGTGTGTTCTTGGCGTCGTAGGTGATTGCTTTGGTTCGGTGTCTCATAATGAACGTTTCGATCGAAACGCTTGCCAGGCGGAAATTTTCGCACGCGTCAATATTTTTTCGTTTTTTTGAAAGAGAGAGAGAGAGTTTTGAAGAATTTAAATGAATTTGAGGGAATATTGATGAAATATGGAAGTATTTCTTCAGTGCATTTCGTGACATTTCTGCAGCACGTGTCATCGAAATGTTTGCTTTCTTTCAATGGAACACATGGTGCACGCCGATTTCGGTGAAGCACGCGACGAAGAGAGGGAAACTGTGGCAGCAGAGATCGGCGTAAAGAGAGAGAGAGAGAGAGGGAGAGAGAGACGGAAAGTGAGGAGCAGCTGGATCGCACGTGTGCCGGGACAGGATTGAGAGGATCAACGTTAATGAGCTGACGGAAGTGATGGACTCACGTGTGTTGACTCACGAACTTTGCCCAATGTTTCTCCTCTCGATCCCTCTCGATCCCTCTCGATCCACTGGCTGTCGATCGGGTGACAGCGCCGACTTGCGCGTCTATAAATTTGCACAGTATAATATATGATAATATACGACGGGGAGGCAAATTCGATGGATCGACTTCGACGGAAGTGATCGACTGCGTTATAAGCTCGCGCAAGCTCGTCAGAGGATTAGCAAAGTTTTTGGAAAATCAGAAGCAAAAGACAGACGGTTTTGAGATGTTTCGATGGAAATATATGAGGACAAAAATAAGTTCGAATTCGAGGCAACCGAGCACAGACTTAAAACCGGCCGACTTAACGAAATCGAAGAGTTCGCGAACCAGCTTCTAACGAGGCACAAAATCTTAACCCATCTGCATCACACAGAAAAGTAAACAATTCGTTCTTATCACCACAATTTTGTTTCATTGTATTTAACCCATTTGCATCATAAGCGCATATATGCAATCGACTCGTCGATTGAATCACAAAGAAACAGCCAAAAAAAAATCGTCCACCACTCAACTAATCGTACATCTCCAGCGGTCGCAGTCCCGCAGAAACTGCCTGCCGCTCCCGCGCCGTTGAAAAATGTCTACGCGGAGTTTATTAGAGTCGCGACAAGAGGGCGAGACAAAAGGACGAGGAGAGCAGACGCGGCGGGGGAGGGAGTGGGGCAAGGTGATGGAACGAGCCTGGGAAGAGGAGGCTTGATAAAGATTCGCGGTAGATTTATTATCCGCGAGCTGCCGGGCGGAACGAAGACGAATGCTCGCCAACAATAAATGACTGTTACTCCTCGGTAATAACGAGAGCACGTGCGGAAAAGAGTTATCGCTGATCCGGCCCATTGTCCGGCATTCGTTCGGCGATATATTACGCCGACGTGCCGGGCCAAAAAAAGAAGAGAGAGAGAGCGAGAGACAGAACGTCGGTTGACGAGCTTAGACGTGTGTGTCTCGCGAAATTTCGACAAATAATTCGAGCCGTCCCTCGCGGCGTCGTTAGTCGAATCTGCGAACTTCCGGCGAAGCTGCTTGCGAAAAGAACGTCTCGCTTTCAGATCGAACCTTGGACAATAAACGAAAACATTCCATCCGGTTCGATTTCGTGCGAATGACGATCGAGAATCTTGGAAAATTTCATTTCATTTAATTTAGTTCCGTTAAACGGGAAAAATCTAGTGCGTACAGAAATAAAAACTAGAAGAGGAGACCAACATAGGTACCATATAACATAATAACAATCATAAATTGATACTGATGATAAAAAAAAAAAAAGAAACAAGAGAAAACAATAAAAGACTAAAACGACTAGATGAGTAAGTAAAATAGATAAATAAATAAGTAAAATACGATAAATAAAATAAAATAAATAAATAAACCAGCAGAATAGCGAAAAGGGAACCAGACAAACTATTTAACCATTCTCATAATTTCTCCGAAGCGCCCGAAACAACTCAATACCTCACTCCAATCACATCCACAGAAAACTTACCCCCGACCGGCGGAAATACAAAGCAGGCAGGCCAGATTTCGCGTAATCGAGTCCGGGCAATAATACGTATCCGAGATTGTAACGTCGCTCGCAGCAGGAAGGAACTGGGAACTGGAAGGAACGAGGAGTAGAAAAAGAGGGGTGGGCCAGAGAGAGAGAAAGAGAGAGAGAGAGAGAAAGATTTCGGATCTTCGCGACGAATCTTAGCCGAACCTTCCCAGACCCGTTGTTCGACGTAATAACTCGCTCCTTCCAGCGCACGCCGATCTGGCGCGCATCCAGAGTGCTGCCAATGTTGGCCGCGGGATCGTTAAAAACTATAAAGGGATATTTCCGGGGAAAAATACAAATTGGAGACGCCAAACTGCTCGGCTGCGAGCGGCGAAACGGCAATGGGCCGGGGTTATTGGATAACGTGGGATGAACGGAAACTGCTCTTGGACAGGAAGGCGGGGGTGGGAAGCTGGGAAAGAAAGAAAGAAAGAAGGAAAATGGAATGACGATGGGCGAGCAGCAATCGTTTTCCTGCGCGATCGATTCCGTTCGACGATTCCTGACGGCTCGTCGAAGACTCGGACGCGCCATGATGACGAAAGTCGTTCTGCAACTCATTGTCAATTCTTCCCTTCTCCCTTGCCATTTACAGATTACGCTGGACGCTCGCTAAGCAGCACAAAATTCTTCCCTCGCGCGAGCCATTCTCCCAACTGCTCCCGTTCGCCAATTCCCATTGTTACTTTACTCTCGGATCACACGCCAGCGCTGGGATTGCGCAAAGGTCCATCCCGATCCTCTTTGTTTTTTCAGCCCAAAACCGCCGACCCCGAAATCAAAGTGCCGGACGTCACGAAAATCGGGAGAATCCGGAGAAAACGGGAAAAATCCGAAAAAAGTCCGTCTCTTTGACATGAACTTCGCTGGCCAGCGTCGCGACGCCTCAACAACGCGTCCAAGCTCACGTCCGTTTATGCCAGATTTCTCAAAATCTCGCGCATTAAAACACGTTGCAATCAAGAACGGTCCTTGAATGAACGTACGCATACGCGCGCACACACGTATTTATCATTAAGATATGTGCACGGCCGCGTGCAGGTATTCGTAAGCGGCGTGTTCCTCGCGTATGCGTTTTGCAGGACACAATGATACGACAATAAGACCGGGGCGGAATGAAATATTACGTCGGTAACAGAGAAACGGCAATAATGTAGTGCAGTATAGTACGGCGCGCTGTGCTGTACTGTACGGTCCAGTACTGTAGCGTAGTGTAGTGCGGCAGGAATGGAGTACAAAGGGTTAAAGCGCTTGACCTCCCGGGTATACTTTGTCCCAGGCTTGGTCAACGGTCCACTCTCTCACCCCTTTCAACCCTGCTTCCTTCTGTTCCTTCTGTTCTCCGGCCCGAACTTTGAAACATTCGACATACGTGCATCTCTATCTTCAGGCAAATGGACAGCGTGGAACTAGTAATTGAACATTCGAGAGAGAGAGGAGGAGAGAAGTGGGAGCTGCTGCAAAATGGATTTCAAGTTCCGCCAAAATCGGAATATACATGCATATATGTACATATAGTTTGAAACGTGCAATTGTATAGCTTGCGACCTTCGTGGCATCAATTATTATTCTGCAACTTTCAAAGTTTAATATTCGGAAGTTTCAATGAACGTGCTCGGTTACTAGTAGCGAATTTCGAACAAGAAAACTTGCGCATGTACGGGCGTATGTTCGACGTCACGTGGGAAGATGTTTTGAACGATCGAGGCTGATTGAGAATTTATTTAATTTAGTTAATTTAATTTAATTGGTTAAACGGGAATATCGCAATGTGTACATAGATAAAAGTTATAAGGGGAAACATACATATGTAAACTAAAACATAATAACAATCAAAAATAGAGGCTGTAGATAACAAAAAATAAAAGAAAAACAAGAGAAAGCAATGAGAACTAAAAACTAAGATGATAAGCAAAAAAGATAAGTAAATAAAAATTAAATAGTATATAATAAAGTAAAAAATAAATAACATACTATAAATACAATAATAGATTGTAAACAGAAATAAATAGAAAACAATAGGGAAAAGAATAAAAGTAAAGAGAATGACGCTTATTCCTCATTGCCCGGCAGCAGCCCTTATTCTTCGGCCTTCGTCAATCGGCAAATGCCGATGTCGGAAATCGGATTCGAGCAGCGACGCGTGCTCGAAACGTCTTCGTCTTTTACGGCCGGCACACACGGTTTACGGTTCCGCTGCCGTTCGTTCGCTCGCTCGTCCGTTCGTTCCCTTGTACGTGCCATGCTTCCCCTTATTTTCCTCGCACTTCGCTCACGTTTTCCTCACGTTTTCCTCGCCTTTTGCTCATGACCACGCACGACGTTACATAAAATCTCGCAAGCCGACCGAGCTCACGCGGTGCGTTTACGTAGATACGTGTGTAATTTTGTTGATGCCAAAGATACAATGTTATACGACATTTTTACGCATTCATGCAACTACGTGTGTATTCCGTACTGTGAATGTATTAATGGAAATAAGTGTACGTGTGCAATTTGGAATGAATGCACGCGTATGTGTAATTGTGAACGTTGTTGAAGATGAAAGAGTCCTATAAGTATGTATGTTTATTCGCGGATGTAGTTGGATATAAACGAGTATCCACTTACTGTGCACACGTTCACACGTACATGCAAGTACGTGTAATCGTGCACAGAGATGGGTGTGAACGTTAACGAGGAGGGAGACGCTATGGGAACAGAAATCTTGTAATGGGGAGCATGGGCAGAGTCTCAGGCCATGTCGTATATAAACCACCCCATTAGAATCAGTATCTATCACCCGCAGACGGCTGCTGCGGTTTTTGGGACAAGGCTGACAGAGCGTGGCGAACACTTGAGAAGCATTTTCAATACTTTCCACTCGTCGAAATACATCAATTCCTTACCCCCACCCCCGACGCATTACTCAACACAATATAATTCGCAAAAAAATGTATAAACGTCAAAAAATAAAAATTTCTCAGATACAAATTCGAAACGCTTCCTACTCCGGCGCGTTCGTTAAACAAAGAACGGTCCAACAGATTCGAATCGCGACAAAGCCCGCCAGCAGACATTGTTCTCCGCGGCATATAAGCGCCGGCGCTCGCTTTCCGTCGGTCATCAAAATGATCAAAAGCACTCCGCCCGCGGTAAAGCGTGGATGCGCGCGACGCGCCGCTGGCCAATTAGACGGCGCTTATTAGCGGAGGCGGGCGTGCGCGACGAGCGCAGTCGAGGCTCCAGTCGCGTAATTAGTCAAACGAGTGAGCGGGCCCCACTAAAGCCGTCGCGAGTAAAATATCGCCGGGGTGTACTACGGGGCACTTGAGAGAATTGTTCGAATCGCGATTACCACTTTTGCCCTATAAATTGCTGTCGCGGCCGGTTATCGCGGCCGCGGGGGGCTGGAGGGAGGATTGGACTGGGGGGTGGAAAAAGGTTGGGAAACCGCGAAGGGATATCTGGTTTGCTACGCTTACGGTGCCCGGGAACGTGCCAAGTGGAACGTCGCGCGGATCTGCGCGCGTAATGGACGATTGGGGGTGGAGGGTGCGATTATGTTTTTTCTTTTTCTTTTTTTCTTTTTTTTTTCTTTTGCCACGCCGAACGATAAAGCGGCAGGGAATCGATAATGATTTGTCGGGCAGCGAAGTGACGCTCGACAAGGGCTTTGGTTGTTGACTCTCAGCTTCGCAGCCGCGAGTTTAGGTGCAATTTAGAGTGATGCTTGATAAAGAGTTATGTTTGCGAAGCGAAGCGAAGGCGAGGCGACGTTAATTGTTTTTGTGAACGTCTGGCTTCTTTTTGACGTCTGTTATGGTAAGCATGAGATTTTTCATGGTTCGCATTACGCTTTGTTGTTAGTCTAACGAGGAATGAGTAAGCAAAAATTGTCCGACGTCCGTTTCATCACTTCGCGTTCCTGCTCTCTCTTTCTCATTCGGTCCGACGAAAAAAGCATCAGACCACAGCGTCGGCGGGCGGACAAAGCGGGAGTTCGGTCGACGAAATAATTATAGAATTCATCGAGAGGAACTCCCGCTGACCGCGAATTTTCCATTCGTCCCGTCTGACTAATGGCCGCGGCAAGTTTCGGGGGCAGACTTTTAATTATGGAGAACAAAACGGTATTTCACATCGCCCGCGAAAATTATTTTATTCGCGGAGGACGGGGGTGAGGGCTGAGAATCATTTGTCGGAGCGCGCGCACGCTCGTTACTTCCGATTTGCGAGCGATAATGCAATCGAGACTTGTTCCGCGCGTGCCGCTGATTGCCAATTAAATTCTCCACGGCCGATGAGCGTTCGTTAAAATCGCCGCCGACAACGGCGATTGTTGCGTCTCGCGGTGTGTGAAGTGGCGTTTAACGACGCGTGGGATCTCGACTTCCGGCAGGCTGTCTGCCGCGTAATCGGATGGGACGCTTATTGGGTGCCGTTTGATTCATTACGAACGGATGATTAGGGATGTTTTTCACGTTCACGCCTCACGCGCGCCAATGAGTTTAAAAGCGGTCTACGTCTGGAATGCTATAATTATTCTTGTATTACTTGCTGTGTCTAGAATTTTTTTTGTTGGATTACGTTTATAATTGTTAGTACAGGTGTCGGTGATAAGTAAATAAATTTGGCGTTACTTACGGTCTGGATAAAAGAAAGAAGAAAGTTAGATAAAAGTGCCCAACGTTTCGATCAGTATCTGGTCCTCCTCAGGGGCGAAGAATTATTAAACTATACAAAAAAAACCACCATATTTAATTAACGTTTGTTACCGTTTACTATTATTTCTAATCACGTGTAACTCCGAAGAAAACAAATTTTTGTAAAAGTAAGGAATAGCTAGAGATAATAAATTAATTGCGACTTTCGTCTTTAATAGAATGTATCAAATAAACTATATAAAGTAATTGAACATTTATAATATATTAATAAAGAAAATAACAGATATAAAGCGAATTTTCATTTAAAACAAAGGAATAGTTAGCACGTGGGAACGTTAAAGTAACACACTTTACGTAGTACAGGTGTCGATTGCATGTGGACTTTATTTATTTAGTTATTCGTGCATCCTACACGCTTCTGCAGCATAAGGACAGGAATTGAACGTATAATACGTGTGCGTCATGAACATCTCATTTACCTCAAGTATCTACCAAAGTACCGAATCACTTGAAACGTGTCAAATCACAGACCTCCGCTCGCGAGAAAGCATCGAGCGTGCTATAGAATCTCTGGCGACCGGCCAATTATTTGTCAGACGGGAATCGGGTCGGAAGTGGCGTTTTTCGTAGTTCGAAAAATTCTCTTCCATTTTCCACCCCCCTCGGACGTTCTACATATAGAATATACAAGGTGTCCCAGGAGGCAACGGTCGGAGTAACGGTCATTTTAAAAGAAAACGTCAACACCAACATGTGTCCCGTTCCGAACGTTCTCAGAGACGGAGCAATTTGAATAAATTCGACTCTTCTTCCAATTTTCGAAAACACCACCGTCGAAGTCCCACTTTTCCTATCCGACTTCATAATTCAAAAAATGAGACACGCAATCCCACGATAGGTCATTTTGACCCATCCTGCAAGAACGGCAACCCGACATTTGAAATTCATAAACATATAGTTATTTGTATACATTTATGTGAGACGAGAATCACAAAGTAAATTCAACGCGTCCACGTAACACCAACATTATTGTTATAACTTTATTAGATTATGGGTTATAGGCAACAATCCTGGAAATAAATGCTGTGGAATTTGGTCAAAAATAGGTTACTACGTCTGACCCATTCCATTTATAAAACACTGATGACCATGTCGTTACAAATTTCAATTTTGTAAAAAATGTTTCAAACCATTTCTAAACAAATTGTGAATGTCTAAAATACGTTGCAACGCCGCTAAAATGTACGTAGGCGAAAATTGTTATTTTGCTTAAAAAATGGGTTGACGATCTTCATGCATCGGGTCAAATTGACCCATCGTGGGTATCCAAGGGTTAAAACCCTCTACATCCGACTTACAACACTTTACGCTTCATTCGAGCCTATCTTCCACAATTCTCAGAAAATCGAAAAATTAACGAGTTTATACGAACACCCCGTAGAAGGTCCTGCGTAGTGGGCTCGATCGGTTCAGAGGTTGACAGCATGCTCGAGCACCTCCCCTTATTCCTTCCACCCCCCTCTCACCCCCTGGAACGCTGTCAAAACGTATTCCACTCTGGTATAACATAGTATAACATCGATGGATCGTCGAGATGGACACGCCGAATCAAGGCAGAGGGGCAGGTGGTTGAAAGGGGGTTCGCAGGGGTTGAAAGGGGTCGCTCCGATGTGACACGGTGCTCGGTTGGAGAAGGGAGGACGGATTCGTGTCCATCAACGCCACACGTCCTTCCCTCTCTTCATAACAATTTCGATAGCGGGACAGGCGTAATTGCTTTTTAGACGCGGAACGAGTTTTCCGAAAATGTCTGTATTACTACCGGCGGATTGGATTGGCTGGGGAGCGATCGTTGCGAGAGACTCTTTGTGTCGATGTGTGACTCGTTATGGGTAATACGTGTCGAATGCCGATGGACTTTAACGTCGAGCCGATGCTTGCCGGCGGACCGCGTTTCATATAGTTGCATGGGACGAGTGACCGCGTTTTAATCTGGACTGATGAAGTGGATCGCAGCAAGAATCTGCGGAACATGCTGTTTAGACCGGGCAAGTTCATCATCAGTCTGTCACTGGAAGAATAGCATTACTCGTTACGTACATCGAAGATCGTCTGCGAGTAAATAATCACGCGACACAAAATTGGAAGTACCAGTTTTTTTCGTTAAAAGGCCCATCTGGGCTTATAGTTGGATTTTGTTTTCCAAATAGAAACCCATGGGTCTTTCTTTGCGGTATTGCTGCAAATGGACAAGAAGCGACCAATATATTAAATGAAAAGTTGCGAATTATCCTCGAAAACGAAGTGATGAAGAATTAATAGAATTGGATCAAGGCGAAAATAACAATACTTCCAGTACGAGCTTGGATTGCTCCGATACAACGGATTCCGAATGAAAATAACTAATATCAATTATTCGCTTCTCACAATTATTATTTGTCTTATATATTGATAATTCTTTAAGATACAAAAAAATAATTTTGTTAACTATTCATCAATAAAATAACTATTACTTCAAAATGAACCAGTTTCCGTTTGGAAGACCATGGGCTTCTATTTAGGGACAATATTCGAGCCTTAAAAAGGCAAAAACCAAATACAATCATATAGGCTTCTTAGCGGAAAAACCGCGTCTGACCTAAATAATTCAATAAAATACGTAAAACGTAAGAATTCTGACGCAAATAAGTAATAACATGATGCATTCTAGCATCCGAAAACAAACCCTACTCCAACCGTCTCATATAACACCGTCCACATTCAGTCCCAGACACCAATCTCAGTGCAGTCGACGACCGTACAAGAAGACTAGTTCATACCCTGCTCGATGCGTGGACGGTGGTTAAATTCGTTGCAGCGACGAAAACTGGACATGACGGACGACACACGTTGAAGGGGTTAAAGAGGCCGACGCAGCAGGCTGGCCGGCCAATGGAATCGGATTACCGACGTCGAGCGACATTCGAGCGGCACCCCGCGAGGGGCTAGAAGAAAAAAAGCAAAAAAAAAAAAATACAGAAAACAGAGTCGAGCGACGGGGTAATTTCGGGCGCGACGAGGAAATAATTCGAGGCGGCTCCGAACGAGTGGAAATACGACAGAAAGATCTCCCCGACTATCCGTAATCCGTACATTCTCGCTCCTCGGCTTCCGTGTCCTTTCCCACCCTTTCGTTTTCCAACTTTTTTCACCCTCGGCCCTCCCTCTCGCCGTCATCCTTCTCGCTGGCCTTCCGCGCGCCATTTGTTACGGTGCGCGTTGAATTTTCAAATAACAAGGGAAGTTAAACGGACGGGAACGTGGGAAAGAAAATTCTCTCGCCGTTGAAAGAAAGTAGGTGGATGGCAGGGCGGGGTGGTGGTGCTGGTGGTGAAAGTATACGCCCGACGAGAAAATAATTCGACCGGTTGCGCGCCATGCCTTCCGCTTCGACGGCCGTCGAATCGGACGACGCTTTCGAGATACGTACGTTCTGACAGAACACGTGTGTGTATGTGTATGCGGCTGGACAGGGAAGCGCATGGAGATGGCCAGGGATTTTTCGCATTTTTGACCTGTCAGCCACTGCGGAGCGAGCGTAAAGATAGGAAAAGTTTGACCGTTTTCCGGAACGAATTTTTCATTTCAAATATACGCCCGCAGACCGCGTATTAGATAATTGGGTCACGTCTCAGTCGGAGATTCCGTAATATTGCGTTACATTTCACTTTACGCGCGATTATTAATCAGGACGCAGCCGGAAAGCACTCCGGCTTAAATATCAAGTTCCGCACGGCGAGTATTTGCGCGGGACCGACGTCGCGGGCAATTATTCATGTCGCGGGCTAGCGAAAGCTCGACGGACACGTCCCGGTTCTGCCTTACGTCCGACCGATAATATCCGACTGGTTATTACGTATACGATCGCCGCCGGAAAATGTGCCGGGCAGATCGGACGTCGCAGCCGGCCGAACGAAAATATGAATGAAACATCGCCGCGCAAATTGGGCAGACTTTAAATTCCGGATATTTCGATGCACGAGCAGCCTAAATGGGAGTCGACTTTTTTCGTTGCCGATGTCTCATTCGAGACTGATTTCAATTTCATCGGACGACGATTTAGTTTATTTAAGTGTTTTGTGTGTGATGCGGCGGATTGTTGGATAGTTGCGGGAGAATGTGTGGTGTTGGACACGGATTTGGACAGCTGTTTTGAGGCAAAGATAGAGTTATTTATGTCACGTCATTTGGATGATATTATTATTTTTGCGTCACTTTGTTCCGTGGTATTCGTACACGAATAGATGAGATTTGTTTTATTGTTGGTTCGGAGAACAATGGAAAATTATTTCATTCGCCGAATAACTGTTGTAATCGATTAAGCAATGTTTCGAATGGACAGGAACAACGTGCTGATTATTATCGTGTAAAAAATCGGTTCCTTCTAAAATCTATCGTCCCTGCAATCATTTCCCGTTCAACGCATTTAAGTTAGTAACGAACCACGAATTACATCTCGCTGTCTGTACACCCACACCCAATTAAAACTCCGCGAGAAGTTTTAGGCTCCGGCGACTTTCGCCGAGTTATGCTGATTCGAGTAAATATCGTGTAAAATTAGCTGCGAAGAAATCCGCGCGAGGGTGACGCCGGGAATTAACGGCAGACTCGCTGATAATTAACACTTTGCGGAATAAAGGAGGAAGAGGTGGATTTTCTGCGCGACTTTATGCCCTCCCTAAGGGCCGAGGCAGACGTCGCGTTTTTCGCGTTAAACTTACGGGCACAGTTTCGAAGGAGCACCCCAAGGCTTTTGTTTCCGAGGAATAAGCTGTAGTCGATAAAAATTCTCAGACAATCTTCTCCGTCAAAATCGGAGCGCTTAACGAGCAATCTTCATTAACTCGTATACTGTATTAGATACTCATTACGTATATGAAACATATTCATCGCATACTCAATAACATTACAACAATACTACGGTATTACCTCTGATCATTTTCAGACATATATCAAATTCCCAACCCGACATTTTAAATTCATAAACATTTTATGTTGTATTTTGTAATACGAAAATTTGTATTTTGCTCCAAAAATGTGTTGACCATCTTCAGGCTTCGGGTCAAATTGACCCACCGTGGATATCCGAGAATTAAACATCCCCAATGACTCGCATCTTACATCACGTCGCGTAATTAAACAAACATTCCCTACCGCCAGTCGAGCAACGAATCAATTCCATCCACAGCCTCCTGCGCTGCGTCGAGGATTTCAATTCGAAGAACTGAAAGTCACAGTATCCACCTACGCCCCGCGTGGTTCGAAGATTGAAGCCGCCGTCGTCGTCGCGGCGAATGATTTTCTCGTTCGCGATACGAAATTACCATCGGGCCCGACTTTTACCTCAGCTTCTTTCGCGTCCTCCCCCCAGTCGCCGACGTTATTCGAAGACGGTCGGTCGGCGACCGGTAATTTGCTTTTTTCCCTCTCAGTTTCCTCGGCCACTCTTTCCGCGCTTCCCCTAACCAGCTACTTCGTTTTTAGCTCGAAAATTTAATCGCGGCAAACCGCTGCGTCGCCTCTAATGCGATTCCCGATTCTTCGTCTTTCTCGGTCCCATCATTCCTTTTTTTTCTGTCGGTGGTGTGTACTGTGTCTCTTCCTTCGACGGAATTTCTTTGCACGGAGAAATGTTTTGCTGGCGCATTATCTATTTATTTAATTTATTTTATTTTTATTTATTTATTGTATGCTACTCATTTATTTATGAATTGATTTCCTTTATTTGCATATATTTTATATTCTTTTGTTTTATATTTTATATACGAATGTTACCACCTTATACTAAGTTACGCTGCACTTATGTATATCTCGTCTTATAGCTCTTATTGTACACACTGGGTTTTCCCGTTTAACTGAATTAAATTAAATTATAGTGTGCAGACACATTTGTAAAAGCACGGAGCACGTAATTGTGTGCTTGTAGAAAAGGTATTGGATGAGAATGAATCTATAACGGGTGTTTTCCTTTTACTGTCAAATTTAAAATATGTACATTTATTAGCAAGCGTACGTAATTACTGACCGAATCCAGTAATTACTTACTGAATTAGCTTTTCGGCCTGCCACCGACTGACAATGCGAGAAGATAAAACGTCGGGCAGAATCTGCTTTGATTTGGCCAATCCGAACACAAAGATCCTCCCGGCTTTATGAAAAAATTACGGCTCCCGAAACCCGGGATTCCACCCTCCTGATGCCGGGCCAACTGTCTGTAACGAAATCTCAAATCTCGCGGAATCTCCGCTTTCAAAACGGATCTTCCCTTCTTGCCGAGTTTCGAAATTGGATTCGCCTCGCGCCACTTTCGTCCCGCGATGCCGGACTTTAATATCGTTCACGGGATTCGCACGATTTATATGCATATTCACATCTAAGTGCATCTCAATCTCTTTTTTTTTTCATTTCTTTTGCAACCATAGACCACGTTGCCGATTACAAGAGAGACGCATTATATTACTAGGTCTTATTACGTTCCTCGCATTCTGGCAAATTTCGACGAAAACTGTAACACGTTGACTTCCGATGTAACGGCGGACGTCGCATACGTCCTTCCGGTCCGTTGACACCAAATATTAGAATCGCTGAGATAATATCAAACATTTACATATGCGTGCTCGAAAATGACGTGTCCCGTATTATCGAAGCGAGGAACAAGGCAACTGTCACTAATTCGACGTTATTAAACTGGCCGCAAGTGCTCTTCGTCGTTCCGATAATACCGTCTTGCTAGGCAACACGATGGCGAACATATTTATATTTCAAGCCGTCGCTATCATTAACCCGACGCCATCGCAAAACCTGTACTAGACTGACTTGTATGTTACTCATTTATTTATCAATTTCATTATTATTTCATGTTATTTATTCCATTGTATTTATTTACTTATTTATCTATTTATCGATCTAGTCATTCAGTTTTTTTGTTTTTTGTTTGCTCTCTCTTGTTCTTTTTTGTTTATTTTATTGTTATTATCTGCATCAATTTACGATTGTTACCACCTTATATTAAGTTACGCTGCAGTTACGTATATCTCCTCTTGTAGCTCTTATTGTACACACTGGGTTTTCCCGTTTAACTGAATTAAATTAAATACCAGGACGTCGAGAGAACGTTAAGAGGCGAGCTCAGTAGAAGGCAGCGAGCCTTAATATTAAAACACGACAAAACCGTGATAGATGACTTAACCCAGATGTCGCCCTTCTTTCTTTTCGCAGCGGCCTCAAGCGGAACCGCGGCGACGGCGAGCGGAATAATAATCGCCCTGACAACGAGCATGCTCCTGATAACAATGAGGATGACGCCGGCCCTGATGATAATGACCGCCAGCAGGTAGCTCGTCGGCGACGTTCAACGCGAGGACAACGCCGCCACTGTCTGACCCGATTACATCGTCCATGTAAAACCTAGTAGTCTAGGGCTTCCAGTTATGTATGTTACTATGTATGGAGTAGATAGTCGAATAACAATGATTTTTATTCGAAGGCGTGGGAACGAGCGGGGGCGAGAGAGTGCGTCGACGACACGTTTTGCGAACGGCCTTCGATCGGTCGAATTTAAGCCCGGCTAGACAGGCGAGACAGGGAAAGAAAATGGGGAAAGAAAATGCGAAAAAAATATGCAAGAACACGCAGGAGAGAGAGAGAGAGAGTGAGGGAAAAGAAACGGTCGCGTACCTATTGATATAACGTTACTTTTGAGCATGTTACCTTTTGATGTAAATTGTTGATCGCGAGCGAGGAACGGACGGGTAGGGAAAAGATGGCGGGTTATGATGTGCGGGGGTGGGATGATAGAACAATGAGCGAACGATCGTTCGCGTCCAAGTAGGGAGAGAGAGAGGAGGGGAGAGTTAATAAAGAACAGTATAAGTAAGAAGAAAGTGCGACAAGGTGAACACGGAGGAGTGAGAAGAAATGCGGAAAAAAGCGAGTGCGGGATTATCGAATTCGATCCTCGGAGGAAAAAAAAAACATAGAGGCGGGATTCGACGATAGAGGAAGGGAACTTTTTTCGGATATTCGACTTTGGGAATTTTTCGGCGTCTGACGGAACGATGCGTTTTTATTAGCGTACCGAGTGTTCACCGAGTGACAAAAAAGTAGATTATACAGGGGTAATTATACTACGATTCATATACATAAATATATATATATGATAAATATAAATATATATATATATATATATTATACATATAATGTAAAAGAGTTAGCGCAGATGACGAGCGGCGTTCTGCTCAATATCCGCTCCTTTTAAGATGCCTAACACGATAACGAGAACGCGATAACACGATAGGTACTGGTTTGTAATCTGTACAAATTGTAATAAATTACAATACGAACTATAATTGTGACTACCGAGTTATTCCATTTCGTCGTCATCAATGTTATTAATTTTTCCGAACGAATTTCTTTCTCTTCCAAGAATCTCAATCTTGACCACTAGTATATCTGTATAAAGATGTAGATTACTATCTTGTTATCATTATTATGAGTGTATGAATTTCGTCTATTATATAGCACATTACATATGTACGTATTATTAAATATTGATACAGAATATCCGACATTCTGATGGATACATACTAGTGGTACACTTGTTTGCCAATTACGCATTTAACGTTGATCATGAGCTGTTCCCCAACAATTGCCCATACGCAATTCATTCCTCATTCTTTGCCTTCCGGTGGAAAGGTCGACAGGCGTGCACCGTGAATTTCTTTCAGGCGTATGCGTGCACGGTACAGCGGCCAAAGTGGATTTGAGAAAATTGATTCTCCTTTGTAAACGGATTTCCTGCGGTAAGTACCTATGTATACTTTCCCTTTAAGGAAACTTCTCGGATACTATTCCGCGCGCACGGCAACCGGGGGCTTGTTGAACAGAAATTTCATCCGATCCGATTCCTGCCGGCAAATTTAATTATTGAACTTCGCCATTTTGTTCCCGCCCTCCCTCGTCTCCCGACGATTTGTTCCGACGTTTTTGCGTGCGTCGTTCAGTGAATTTTTCGTCGAGCGCAGAACACGTCCTACGCTCTCGCATTCGTCGTTTCCTGTTAACGTTTTGTAATCATTACTAATTTTACGAAAGCTACATTAATAAGCTAAAATAGTGCTTCACTTAAGACAGCAGGAAAACATTTTATAAGTATTTGCCCTGTTTTCCAATCTTACACCGAACACGACTTTCATTCCACGAACCTACCGATATAAATTCCGACTATCGGCGTCGAGTCTCAATTACACTTTTCGATTCTCGATATTTTCATTACTTCTGCTGAAAGCCCTGCCACAATTTTCATTCCGCCAATCTAGAATCACAACCCCCAGCAAATTAACACTAACTTTCAAAAACGCCCGTCTGTACGCCCAATAAAGTGGCTACACTGTTCACCGAGTAAGCTTATTTAATTTTTATCTCGTCTACTTCGCTTCCACTACTACCTTGGATTGCTCTGATACAACGGATTCCGAATGAAAATAACTAATATAAATTATTCGCTTCTTACAATTATCATTTGTCTTATATATTGATAATTTTTTAACCCTTTCGCTACGGCAGTCCGTTCCGCGAGAGTAGCACCACTGAACGGGGCACCGCGCCGCGTAGTGTGCACATTGCGCATCGGTAGTCTTCGATGTTCGCACTTACGTCTTTCAATGGCACTTTGGAATTGTCTTGTATGTATACTTTTTTAAGAGTTATGTAACAACTGTTTCGTCATATTATACAGAAAAACATAAAAATTCTGAAATTTCAGAATACCCACAATGTACGTAGGTATATTGTCTGGTCTCGCGGACACCGACTATAGTCGGCACCCGTACACACAGCACGTCTCGCGGACACCGACTATAATCGGCATCCGTACACACAGCACGTCTCGCGTCCGCCGACTATAGTCGGTGTCCGTAGCGAAAGGGTTAAGATACAAAAAAATAATTTTAACTTTTACCCTGTTCCGTTGTTGCAATATTTAAAATAAAAATAACTATTCATGAATCAAATAAATATTACTTCAAAATCAACCAGACAATATGAGAACCTTAAAAATGCAAAAACCAAATACAAACCCATGGGCCTCTTAACGGAAAAACCCAGTACCACGACTAACTTCCTAATAAACACTCTCCCACAAACACGCACACACACACCCCCGCGCATTACCGGACCAACATTTTCCGCCTTATTACGGCCGACAGCACTCGAGAAAATAGCCAAGAAGCGTCGAGAGAGAGAGAGATAGAGAGAGAGAGAGAGAGAGAGAGAGAGAGAGAGAGAGAGAGAGAGAGAGCCGGCCAAGATATGCCAGGCTTTGCATAGACTCTCGATCCGATCGCTAGACCGCGATCCGCGCAAAAGGCCATCGGGCACGAGTGCTCGTTAATCTTTACGACCGTCAATTTCGCCGCTGCCTCTAATTGGACCAACCCCCGCGGGGTCGAAGGGGGCCAAAACGAAGGGACGCAGGAGTCTGAGCGCGCGGCGAAAGACGAGGAAGGATGGGAGGGAAGATATGGAGAGGGAAGGTAAGATAGGGAAACGCGTTATGTCGGGGACCGATACGCTGCTAGAGGCCGAATAAGATGGAGGACGTCGTTTGTGGACGAGGATTAAGGGGGCGAA
The DNA here is from genome assembly GCA_963942575.1 of Priocnemis perturbator. Taxonomy (NCBI): domain Eukaryota; kingdom Metazoa; phylum Arthropoda; class Insecta; order Hymenoptera; family Pompilidae; genus Priocnemis; species Priocnemis perturbator. The sequence goes on from OZ012654.1 coordinate 2,167,747, forward strand.
AGTCGACCGAAGGAGACGGAGGACGCCAAGGGACGCAGGCAGAAGCGATATAAGTGTCGTCGACAAATTAGCTCGGCCGTATCTTCGTCTCGTTCGACGTCGCTGGCTCGTGTGTTTGCACTCGAGCTGGAGGCTCTCAAGGTCTCAAGGTGTTTTTTTTTCTTCCCTGCGTCCTGTGGACGCCGTTCGTCGGCGATCTGTACGAATTAAATGAGACGTCGATGCGGAAACGACGTTATGAAGGCGACCGATTCTGGGGAGCTAAGATGGTGGTCAGAGTCGGTATAGGTACTTGGAATGGACATTCGATTTTTGGAATCGAATATAATGAATGCTGCAGATTGTGTTGAAGAAATCTGGCCAGCTAGAATCGATGAGTTTGGGATGAGGAATGGATAAATGCTGCAGACTCGGAATTTCGAATATTTCTAAGTGAAATACGTATCAGCGCTGAGCAGCGAAGATATTTTTTAAGCTCTTAAAATAAGATAGAAATTCTAAGATCGTCTGGCATTTAAAAACGTCTACGTCTTGCGCGGGAACGGACCCGGTGGATCGACGGTTCAGGCTGGATATTGAACTGGTTAACTGGCCCTGCCAAAACTCGGGCAATAACCGATCGTTTCAAAGCGCGCGGAACCGTCGTCGAAGTTCCCGCGGAATTAATTTCCGCTCGAACCCGCTCGGCTCGATTATAACCGATTCCTCCTCCGGCCGTAATCTGCATTGATAATCGTCGGCCCGAAGAGTTTATTACGAGCCACTACGTCTTTGTCGGTGCGACTTCGTCTCGCCGACGCTGTTGTCCCCGTCTACCTCCGATAATTGTCGAATTAATATCTCTATGGGGTATTAACCGGCGACCCCGGACCACTAGCTTCGAGACAGGACTTATCGCAAAGCCGCGGAATCCTGCTCGTCCGACTTCGCGCCCGGGTGAAACTTTATTCCAACTAAAACTATCAATTACTCTTAGCGGCGATTTTCGGCGGCTGGCTCGGACGGCGAGCGCGGATTAGAGGGATGCGGAAGAAAAGGTGGTCAGGTGTGATTCATGTATTATGCATCGATATATGTATACAGCGACAGAGGATTCCATTTTATATAATTTATTAGAATTACTATGTTTCACGATTTTCTCAATGATTACGTGTTACTTGAAAATTATTTTTTAATACAACTATTCGTCTTCGTCATCTTACAAGCGCTCGTCAAGGCTTGCCTTTTAAACAATCTCACGACAATGATTCAGCGCTTACGGTTTACAGAGAAAAAGGTCAGAAAAGAAGATCTGATAGGCACGTCCGTTAAATGGATTCCGAGTTCGTTGGCCCGGCGGTTTCGTAAATCCTGCCCGGCCATTTTCGAGCAAGTAATCTCTTCCAATTAACGGCCACGTAACCGTTGGCTCGGCCGGATGAGGGAGTGGAAGAGTCGAGAGAGTGAAAAGCGCGAGTTCGCTGACGCTGTGCGACATATTCCGCTACCAGTCTCGTTTTTTCACTCCTTCCTTCTCCTGTTTCCTCGTTTTTTTCCGCGCGACAGTTACGAGGAACGAGGCGATTGGCTGTCATCCGGGATTTTTCGCCGCGCGGACAATTAAAAAGATTATCTTACGGTGTCCGCGCCCTCGTCTCCTGTCTGATTAATTTTTGTCCACCTCATCCCCACGTAACTCGTGGCCGGGCGTGTCTGTGTGTGATTAGAAAGAGAACGTTGATATGATGAAAGTGGAAATGGACTTTCATACGTTCCGGTATCCTTCGTCGAAAGTGCTCGTGTATCGGTGGAACATTCTGCAGAAATGATAAGTATGCCAGCGAAGCTTGCGGTTGGAGTTTTTAAAAGAAACCTTTGAGACTTTACCGGTAAATTGTGCTCTTTAAACGGTTTCCAAGATATTCCGACGGCGCGTACGTTCATTCCTGAGAACATTGTAACCGTAGTACTATAGACAGTGATAAAATAATGTTTCCACAGTACCAATATACTAACACCAAAAACGTGTATCTTAGTCCACGATTTAATTCAACTAAAAGGAATCAAGATACAAAACTGGACGAAAACTCGAAAACGTCAGCGAAGAAAACAATAACAGTCACGTTCCGCTAAAACCACCGTCTCTCCGCGTCAATCTCCATCCGTTTTCAATGAAATCTTGACTTATTCATCATTTAATTCTATTCGACCCGCGCTCCGCGAAGAGCCCACTCATTCATCTTTCCCCAGCACACTCCTCCCGGCAATTTCAGCGATTTGAAAAAAAAAGAAAGAACGAAAGGAAAGAAATATCAGTCAGAGACTCGGAGGAGTCCGGAGCCGGCTTTAAGTCACGTGCCTGAGGAACGAGGACGTGAGCGAGGAATAAAAGAAAGCATACAGCGAGGCGCACGTCACAAACGAATCCTTCGAGCGGTCACGATCGATTATCCGCGCAGTTTCTTCGAGCGCACGCCGTCAGGAACAATTAAAAAGATTATCTCGCAGGGCGTGCGTCTGGTTAGCGTCGCCGACGAGGCTAGTGGTGAGCGTGCGGAAGCGGCTTGAAGGAGGAAGGAAGAAAAAAAAGGAAGAGTGGGAGCGCGAGAAGAAGAGAGGAGAACGTGAAAGAAGTTGAAGTGGCCAGAGACGTTCGCGGGAAGAGATAAAAAGTCGGGGCGTCGAAAAGGGGGATGAAGGAAGGAAGGAGGGGTGGGAGGGAGGGACAGGGATGTGAAGAACACGCGAGACTGCCGAGTTGGCACGGCAGAAGTGAGAGGATATGGACCGTTTCCGCAAACCATCCAGAAATTGCATTAACATGGCTATCGCCCGCGCTCTCGCCGGGGCATCGAAATTCGACAGAAATTCGACGGAAATTCGAGGGTGGGATGGGGAAGGGGTGGGGAGGGAGCGGCGGCGGGGGATGGAAGAAGAATGAATGAGGCGAAGTGGCGGGGATAGGCTAGGAATAATTAGCATCGCGCGCGGGAGGTATAATTAGGCGGAGGATGTTGAGAGTGATGAAAGAAAACTGACGTGGCTGTATGAATTATTAAAGGAACTAGTGACATTGGACAAAGGATATTTAACCGACTTCAAAAAAGAGCAGGTTCTCTATTCAACATATATATATACGTTGAATTCAATTTTTAATTCGTTTAATAGAGAACCTGTTCTTTTTTTAAGTCGATTAAAAATTGAATTACCGCAAATGCGAGACACATTTGACGACTGATGAGACGAGAAAGACAGAAAAAAAGAAAAGGACACAAAGTCTGAGCGCGAACGCACGCAGCGGTGCGAGAGCGTGCGCGTGGGTGGAGAGAGTTGGCCGAAGAAAAAGAAGTTGCCGGGAGTTTACGGGCTGATAACTCGCCGCGGCCTCCATAAACCGGGCGGCAGTCACGACAAATATTTGTCTTCTCGCTTTTTTTCCCCACCCCTTTTTCTTTCGCAGAAAAGAACTGCCGCCCCATCGCGCGCCCTTTTTACGCCCTCCCCCACCCCCGCACCACCGATACTCCCAGGGTCGGGCAGAAAAGTCAACCCCCCCTACTCTTTTGCCGGCTGAAACTCTTGATACCGAAATATACGACTGCCGCGAGAAACGTTAAGCATTATAACGGTGCCCCGCGAGCGAGAACTGCGACTCTCTACGATCTCCATTAACACGTCGCCGGCGAAGGACGTTTATTTGTCGAGGGTCCGACTGCGTTCGCCGGGAGATTACTTTCGCCGACTGTTGGGAGAGAAAATTTATAAGTCGGCGAGAGTGCGAGGGACGGACGTCGATGCTGGCGAACGATCGAATTCAGGAGTCGGAAGTGAGAGGGTGACGTGTGTAAGCGCGAAATAGTGCACGGTGTACTAAGTACACTGCTAATACGACGGTTTCGTACCTATGACGTACGATTCTTTCATACGCACAATTATACTGGTCCTTCTGTCGCATGGTGATGCCACATATTTAAAAGCGAATTGCAGTTTTTTTGCCATTATAAACACGAATTGGTGTTTCATAAGACAATTATTATGCAGGATGATAAAGCAGACTAAAATATGTTTCTCTGTGAACAAAGTGGAGGATATTTTTTGTTCACTATTTAGCAACAATTAAGATTTACACTATTTACAGCCTTACCTGTAAGCAAAGAAACGACAATTGAAGTTTACTCTTATCACTTCTCTATTTACCCTACTAATTTTGTTTACAATATATCTTTCTTATCGTTAACTTTATTTCTCTGTATTTTTGCACGTGTGCTCTATTGCGTAATGGCTATATCTGTTTCTTTCAACTGTTCTACTAATCATCACTCCATCTGACAGTGATTAAAGTAAAAGGCGCGCGAAGCATGAGAAGCGCGGCATCTTCAACTAAGGAAAGTATACGTTCTTTACACACATACGATTGGAACATAGTATATACTATACCGGTTGCAGAAAACCAACTCAGTTCTTGATTCTTCCTTCTCACCGGCATATTTCGTCATAAAAAAGTTATTACATAACATACATATGTCACGCGATACGATCCAAGTATGTACTTTCCAATGGAATATTGCGAAGTACTTATGAAACTTGTTAAGCAAACGAAGCGCACTTTTCGCGCGCGGTGCGCGCGAAAGAATACGTTGTAGGTGAAAAAGCGTGGGACAAAAAGAGCGCGTAAAAGAAAGCTGCCGCGGGAATGGTCGGTAGAGATTTCGAATTCATTCGTAGACGTTAGCGGGATCGACAACGAGGCAGTTAAAATGCAAACGCCCGCGGTTCGCGATCGACGATAAGCCCGTACGTCGGAGAGAAAAAGAGAGAAAGAGAGAGAGAGCAAACGGAGCGGTGCCGATGGGTGGCCAAAAAAAAAAAAAAAAATATGAAGGAAGAAATCGTTAACTCCTTTTTTCCTCTTCACCGTCACGCGTACCATAGCGTTCCTTTTTCCTCGCGCGAATTAATCGCTTTTTCGGTAATTCCGAGGCCGCCGGCCGACGTTCAAACGGGAAATTGCGACGTGTCGAAGGCCGCGCGAGCGTGGGGGCGTGCGGCGCCGGGAAAATGAGCGATCGAAATTGTGCCAATTAGCCTCGGCGTCGCTCTTCTTCCCTTTTATTTTTTTTCCCCCTCTTTCCTTTTTTTTTGAAACCCCCCCTGATTCCCGCGGCTTTCAGCGATTCACACGCGAAATTAACTCGAATCGTTGATTAATCGCGCGCGAAAACGGGCTGATTGTTGAGCCATTTTATTCGCCGATTTCAGGTAGTCCGGGTCTCGCGGAAAAATATTTGCGCGTCTTGCGCTGCGACGATAGTTGCGACAACGATTTCTTGCTCGCAGTCTCGAGGCGTGCGAGAGGAATTCTGTCTATCGAAGCCACGACGATAAAAAAAAAAAAAAAAAGTATGCCTATCTAATAGATAACCTCTTCCTTTTCTGAAATTTCTGAATTCTGGTTAAATACATACAGACAACTTGCGAAGATTTTCCCTACCAACGCCGACTAAATTCATCGCAATTGAATCGAACATCATCGAGCCAGCGACCGTATTAATGAAAGTCGACAAAAGAAACAATTAACAAATTACCGAAACGCCCTCCCGAAAATACGATTATATAAAACAACACCGTTCCCGAGTTCGAGCCCATATAATCAACTCGCCCCTCCCTTGTTTTTGCGTCATTTACAATTTACCAGCCAGCGGCCCGAACTCCGTGTCCCAATTACACGCCGACACTTTTTGCCGTCTCCTGTTTTTCCGCCGAAATCCGAAAGCCATTAATTAATTACGACGCGGCCGCGTGCGCGTGAAAGAAGAGGATGACGTTGGGTAGTCATTCCCGAAAAGTGGCCGGGGGAATGCAATCCGCGCGCGCGCGACAAAAGCCGCGACGAACTCTCGACTTGTCGACGTCGTCGTTGGCAGGCGCCTACCGTCGCGAGCCCGGTCGTTTGCACTTTTAATTAAACACATCGCGCGACAGGAGGAGCGTAATTAATTGGCGCCGGGGAGAGTTTTCGGCCAGCCAGGCCGCTGTCTCGAGTGCGAGGTCGAAAATTCGATGCCGAGGACGATGAGTCAGTTCTCGGGAGGCGGCAGTCGCGATTAGTTGGAAGCGCGAAGGAACGCGTAAGTAATTGGCATCGGAAGAAAGCGCGAGGACGTATTAACCCTCGGACATCCGACTGAAAAGTGAGACACGCAATCCCACGATGGGTCATTCTGACTCGTCCTGCAGGACGGCAACCCGACATTTTAAATTCATAGACCTGTTATTTGTATAGATTTATGTGAGACGAGAACCTCAAAGTAAATTCGACGAGTCATAAAATACTGACGACCATGTCGCAGAAAATTTTAATTTTATTCGAAAAAAGTTGTAAACCATTTATAAACAAATGATTAAGAACCGTATAAAGATTTTTTAACAACCGTAAATACATTGCAACGTCGCTACAATGCACGTAAGCCAAAATTTTTATTTTGTAAAACATGTAAACAATTTATAAACAAATTGTCAACGTTTAAAATATATTGCAACGTCGCTAAAATGTACGTAGGTGACAATTTTTATTTTGCTCAACAAATGGGTTGACGATCTTCAGGCTTTGAGTCAAATTGATCCATTGTGGGTATCGGAGGGTTAAGCGATCCATATCGCGTCCCGGCGGCATTAATTGGTGTCGGGCGAACGGTATTATTTTATTTTTATCTTATTTAATCCAGTATACGGGCAAAACTACTTTGTACAGAACCAATGGCGAAAGTAGCGCAAAGATAATAGAAAAGAGAAAGGAAAAAGAGAAAAAGGCATTATTATGAAATGTACTCGAATTATTCTTCTGCCGTACAAATCGATTCAAATTAATTTCACCATCTTCGCGCGGAATCACGGAATACGCTGTATTCGTATTTCAGTATGACCCCAGCACGGCGGCGTATTTGTCATAATGTATTTGCGTCGAGCAAATTATTAATGTGGAATATGTAGAACGGTATGCAAAAGTATTAGCACGCGAGGAGTACGTTTGGAGAACCTGTTTTCCGTCGAACGTACGGCGTAATTATTGAAATATATGAAAATGACGTAATGTCGTAACGTCGGCGCGACGATCAAATTTATTCCAGTTCTTTCGTTTTTTTTTGCGGTTCTCGTATAAAGCGCGTGCGCGTAATAATTCCGAGACGAACAATGCTGCTTTTCCTTGCGACGCCAAGGCGGTTCGTGAATGAATGACGAAGCGATATCGTTCAAACTCGTCAAAGGCACGCGGAAACGGACTGCTCAGGACGTCTTTCCGTTTTAAAGACTCTCGCTGAGAATGGATCCAGAACTGGGCGAGGTATTAATAGGGAAAAATACGCTTTGAGTGACGTACAGAAATAACGCTTGCGTTTTTCAGGTGGATTCATGGAATATGAGAGCGCGGGACACTGACGATGAAAGAGAAAGCAAATAATTCGAATAAAAAAGCTTCGTGCAAACAGCAGGGTGTCGCGAATATGAACAATGTAGGCAAGCTGATCGACTCCTCTCTCTCGGAATACGTCCACTTTTTTTTTTTAAATTCATGTTGTAGTTGGTTCGTTTCCCGAGATTCGTAATGTTGGCCAACTCTGTTTCCTGATTGAGATTTTTTGTCAATTTCGCGAAAAATGAAATGCTGCGGTTGAAACATGATCTGTGCGCTCGTCTTGTTAATCGCGCAGCAGTTATTTTCAGCGAGCTTCAGTTTCATGGTGTGCCCGGGAAGGCGTTTTCGCCAAAAAGCGGAAGGTGAAATTGCGATGGTGCGCGAATCGTGAATACGACCAATTAAGTGATACTGTTCAAATTTATCGATTGCCACCTACTCGGTGTTCGCACATTCTGCCCACGTGCAAGCTCAGCACCGATTATCTAATATATACGAGTACTTCCAAATTGTCAACCGCATTCTAATATATGACACGTATAACAAGCGTATACTTACGAACTCAAGTAACATGAACTCATTAACCGACTCACCACAAAATCCACTATCCGTCGAACCGAAAGATCCAAATTTCCGAAAGTCCGTACCAGCCGTCCTCATCTGCAACAAAAACAATCATCCAAAATCGTTAGATATTTTCCAAGCCACAAACTGATTCGAAACATATCATTCAATTCTCGCCAACTTCGAACCGAAATTATTGGAACACCCTGTACGTATGAGTATGAGCGCGTGTGCGCTCAGTCTACGTACGGGAGCAGTAACGAATGCTTGTTGACACTGCACGGCGGCAAACAACAAACACTGCAATTTCCCCTAATTTCCGTTATTTCTGCCGGATACCCCGGCGCGAAATCACAATCAGGCTTATGATCGCGAAACGGACGTTCGAGCGGCAACTGCTTTTCCGACTACGTTCCGTCGTTTCCCTACTGAAAGCACATGTGCGCTTCCCTGTTACGGGGAATGGGTGTTAAGATACGCGCGATTTTAAAAGCGCTCGGAAAATACTGCGCTGTAATGAATGGAAGGCTATACATTGTTTAGAGCGGCGAATTTGTCCGCATTTCATGGAAGCCGGTTTCCAATGTAACTGAGGGATGATTTTTATGTGTACAGTGTATGTATGTAAGTGGTTATTTAGTGGCGTACAAGGACCAACAATTTTTAGATATTCTAGATGTAATAAAATGTACCTATAATTGCAAAAAAGTTAGACGTTATGACATGTAGCAATATGTGTTACACGTGACATGTTTTATAGACGTTTGCGGTACTAAATAATCCATATTACTGACAGTCACAAATATATACAACAGTGTGTGTACGTCATACACGACTTCGATCGTATGTCATATATTAAATCATACATGCATTAGATACAATTATATTTTCAATGCGTACGCATTACAAACCATTACCATTATAAAAGACAGAAGCACAAAGATAAGAAATGTATCCACTCGATCACACTAGCTCCAATTTTTTCTCATACCACTTCGATCAATGCTCATCGCACGAAAAACTAACAGTCATTCGCAGACCATTTCTACCTGGCGATCGTTTCAGAACCATCTCGATCTCCAACAACCCACACACACACACACACACACACATAATCCCCTCTAATTAAACCGCACCGCGTGCAATTCGAATGACGGCTCATAGTTGGCCGGGCGCATTGCTTTTTAAGCGCGCGACATTTAAACGAATCCATCGAACGGCGTCGATTTATGTATCGCAAAGCGCGCGAGCGGAAGAGTCATGGCGTTCGTTCGGGCATCGACGCTACATATACGCGGCCAGTAATCTCTCGCGAATCGAAATGTCGCGCCGGCTCGCGCCCCCCGTGAAAAATTGCAATTCCGGCCAAGGCTGTCGCGGGCGAATAAAAAGGCGAGCGAATATAAAAACATTCGTAGCGTCAACGTCCCCTCCTGTTCCCTCGTTCCTCTTCACGCTCACCTTTCTGCCCGGCCGCGGATCGCTTCGATTCGAGCTTCCGCCGGACTCGCGTTTCCACCAATTATCCGGACGATCGTAAAGACCTCCGGCGGGAACCGCGAATTTTGTTATTGGCGTTTCATGGAGAGAATCTGCGGTGCCGAGCGACGATTTTCGGATCGCTCCTTCGGGAGTCCGAGTATTGAGACACCATTTTCGTTAGTCGCCGGCCGAAACTCTTTTTTTATTTATTTATTTACTTACGGGTGAAGCCGTTTGGTAAATAAGCAATATACAGACATTGGTGAACAGACGTTTCAAACAGGATACAGTATAGAATACAAGAATCTTATAAGATTCCTTATTTGATTTTATCACATTTTTTTGTATCATTATTATATTATTATAAATTATATTTTATTTTATTATTGTTATTATTATTATTATATTATATTACTTTATTGTATTGTTGTTTATTATCTACTTCTAATTACTTCTTGTTTTTGTTTTCTTTGCGCTACTCTTCCCCATGTGTTTTGTACTTATTGGGTTTTACCCGTAAATTGGATTAAATAAATTGGATTAAATAAACAAGACTACATCTAAAATTAGTGGGTGAGCAAAAGTCGACGTGGACACATGCTGCATTAGCATTTAGTATAATACGATTGATGCCACTATTATAACCATACAAGGTACGATCTGACTCAGATGTGAAAATTGAATGGTGTCTTGAGCAGGGTCTTGCTATTTGAAGTTTAAAAGGCTCGAGTATTTCGAGACATATGATCTGATCAGTATTAACTTTATGTGCAAAAAGTAAGTCAATCATTAGACGACGACTGGCTAAAGACTTCAGATTTTTATTACTCGTACAACGCAGTGTATACATAGCCGGAGCACTCTGTAGCATGTAAGTACTTATGTCGCAGTGGCACGCGGCGCTGTATTTCACTTCCTTACTTACTCCAGCTATCACTTACGTGTTGGATGTACGTCTACAATAGAATACGACGTAGGTCTACCTCTACGACGTTGGAAACGTGCAGCGGCGGATCGTATGGACCGTACCTCCACCGACGTACACACACGCGCATTGCGTGCATCGCAGATTATGCATTCATGGCATGAATTGTAAGGCAAGTTCGACGGGGGAAGACCGTGGAATTTCTCCGCGCGACTCCAGACCGAATCCGCTGATACGGATTATCGCGTCGGCGCTATGTGACATAGACGATCGGGCCAAGTCGCGGGTCCATTGTCATTATCGTTTAACGTGTCGCCGAGCCGATACCTGCACACTTAACGACATCCCATTTCCGCGCCAGGCGGAATCATCCGCCTGGAGGACGGGGTGGCGCGCATTATGCGCTTCGTCGCTTCGGCGAGATTAGTGGCAGGTGTTTTTCTTAGCGTCGGGAGCGAGTGGAAATAAGCGACGGACGGCGGAATTGATTTTGGAAATAGTTCGATACATGGTCCTCCTCTGCTAACACTTACAGCGCCTCACTCGACTTTTTTACCCCCTCTCTAACTTCTTTCCGTGAGGCAGCTACCAATAAGGGTCTCAGTAGCGTCCAATCATAGTCTTACAGCTCATTCTGTGCCTTTATTGTGCTTTCATTGTTTTCCTTACTGTCTTCTACGTGTTTCTATCATAATGTAATATTGTATTTATAGTATGTTATTTATTTTTTACTTTATTATATACTATTTAATATTTATTTGCTTATCTTTTTTGCTTATCATCTAGTCGTTTCAGTTTTTAGTTCTCAGTGCTTTCTCTTGTTTTTTTTCTTTTTAGTTATCTACAGCCTCTATTTTTTATTGTTATTATGTTTTACTTTACATATGTATGTTTCCCCTTATAACTTTTATCTATGTTCACACTGGGATTTTCCCGTTTAACCAATTAAATTAAATTAAATTAAAATATTGATGCTTCGGAATGAGCTCGCTTAAACGATCTGAGCGAAAAAGTGGCGAGTATGCACTCGTCTAACAATAAGATGAAATCTGCCGAATGTAAACGTATATGTCTATAGACGCTTATAAATTAATTAATCGTGCGTAATTATCGAATTATCTAAATGGCCAAAACCGGAAATCTGGTTATGATATGTTGATCGATTGAATTATCTATGTATGTGAGGGATGAAAGTTTTTAATGCTACGTTCCCATATTTGCGGAATATTTGAAGAAGCAGCAGGGATTCCTTGGTATACCAAGCGTAAAATGCCGTCATTTCCGAAACCAAAGTTCACGCGCTCATCGAAAACAGGCATGCCGCGGCAACGCATTCCGGTCATATTTATTCATCAATATGAACGAGCGAGTATCTGCTAAATCAATATTGCGCATTAAAAGTCCTCCGCGGCGAGGACGGTCGAGCGAGCGCAAATCGACAATAATACGTTCATTGGGCACTCAGTGAAGCACTCATACACGATCGCACGCAACAACCGTGGAAAGGGTGAAAGGGACAATCGGTTGGACGATACGGAAAAAGCCGTCAAACGATCCTGTTATACGGAGAAGAATGGAGAGCGCGAAATATTCCGAGGTCATCCAGTCACGAAAAATTAATAATCGAGTAGGATCCTGGAATTTAATTAAAGCTATTAAGTAAATCCAAACTTTCAACCCCCGTATGCTCCGTAGACATCGAAACGTGGCCAAGAACGAAAATTAGAATCACTGCCGAAGAAACACAACAAACCTGCTATACACATACATAATTTCAACAAAAACATCCGACAAAAACGTACTTTATTCACATACCATCTCAGGGCCACATAAAAAAAAAAAAAAATCTCATCCCCCATTGCAACCAAAATACCAGCCGAAGCATCGACAAACAAATTTCCCGTCGATCCCAATCATCGAGTCTGCTCGACACCAAAAGAAACGTCTCGCGACGCAAATCCGATAGAATAGAATAGACGAACGACAAATGTTAGCGAACGTCCCCGCGACAATTTCTGCTCGCAATAACCATAGGACCGCGTTCCGATGTTAATGCTCGCCGCCGTGATTCATGCGCAACGCCTCATTGTCGGATCTGTATACGGAGGACGTCGGCACGAGTTAGAAACACCGGCTGCTAATCGTGACTGATTGGCTTATCGCGCCAGGAATGTCCGGCTCGATGGCCTGAACGAGGTTTGAGAGGGGAGGGGGAGGGGGCTGAAAAGGGGGGGTTGAAGGGGGTATCCAGCATGCTTTCTAGCTGGGGGTCCACCGGTTAAGTGTGTGCTCATCGACCCGGGCACGACACGTTAAACAATAATGTTACGTAATGACAACGCGTTGCAGGGCACTTCGCGATGCGATTCGTTGAATTCGCGAAAGCTCGCTGCCTCCGGACACTGGCGCGGCCGACGTTGTTTGCGTTTTACGATGGCGGCGTGCGCTCCCGGTAACTGGCCGCTGAATAGATCGAATCGAGTGGACGGAATTGGGGACTAATTCTTGCGCGCGTAATATGTAGCCGGGTCAGTGTGTTATTTTTGGCCGCTGCGGTCGGCGTAAGGGCGCATGAATTTCGGAAGCGATTATTGCGTATTGTTGAGCTCATTTTCGAACGTCGCGTTTTATGCAGGAGTGTGCGAAATTGGGGTGTAATTCTTGGGCATCGGAGCACGATGGATGGACATGACTAGGTTTATGCTGGTGTCCCGGTATCGACATTTCATAATGTTGCCTCTCGCGAATGTACAGTAGACTCTTGTATAATGCAAATTCTTGCAACGCAAATATGCCTATGACACGCCGAAGATGTTGCGACTACTGTTTGTGAATACATTTTAATTCAATTTCAATGAAATAAAACATCTTTCACATATATTAATAATACGTTGTTTTATAATCAACTTCGTGTATATGCCATTTATTCTCAAAATACTGTCCTAATTCATAAAACAGAAAATAAAATTTGGCATAGCAATAATCATCTCAAACATACGTTACTTCAAATTACGCACAGCACGATTTCCTACAACTCGAATTTTATAACGCACGACCACCATCAGGTACACATTTTTGCTTTGAAATCCGACGATCACCGCACTCGCAGCCGATGACGTATCCCGGAGCGCACAATTTCCTAATGTTGTCTTTCACATACCTATCCAATTATCGCCGAACACATTGTTACGCAACCTGATCCACACCCCCCGTACCATCTACTACAGGCCACCACCATTCGCTGCATTATACGCGACGCTCCGCCGCTGGCTTTCAGCCGCGAATATGTTAATGCTCCGAAAATTGTACATTATAATCTAGCCGAAATGACGATCGACCGTCGTATTTACGCAATCGCCGCTTTAAGGTATTACTAGCGCTGAATCACTTAAACTTTTTTTTAAACCAGACTTAAATTGAAGATTTTTAAAAAATAACAATTTTTTTCTTATAAATGAACTTGATCCACCGTCCAGAAGTCGAGTTATTAACAATTAAAGTTTAGCGTTTTCTCCATCTAAAGCAATGGTAATGATCACACAAAACGGTTTTTTGATAATAACTCGAAAACGGCACTTAAACTTTTTTTGAAAAAATTCCAGGTTGTAGATTAACATTCGAGAAACATTTAAAAAAAAAAAAAGACTTTTCACCGTCTAGTTCAAGAGAAGAAAAATTGTGAATATAAAATTGTAAATTGAGTGCTTGTATTCAACCTGATCTGCGGTACAAACGCTAGTATGCATCATTGCCAAGTATACTAGTGTGCACATATGTATACGGAATGTGTGCATGGATTGAATCAGGGCCGTGAGAAATTTCGGACGCAATTGAAAACAAATACTGGAGCCCATTTTTGATACGGCACCCAGCGCTAATAATACCTTAAGCGCGTAAATAACGGCGCGGCCGGGTCGTTCAAGCATTTCTACGAGGCAAATATCTGCACGCGCGCATGCACGGCCAACGTTCGAAGCCCATGTCGTTGAGTCGACGATATACAGATCGGATAATTCGCAGGCGAAGCCCGACGGCCATCCTTGCCGGACATTGAACCAATTGGCGCCCGTTCGCTGGCACGGGAAGACGACGATCTTACTTAACCGTGCGGCAGTTCTCGTAACCGTTATCATTATCATTCAGCCGGGAGTATCTCGGCACTGCATGTCGCTGCAGTTAGGACCAGGGGACCGCAGGCGAGGACACTGGGAGGATTCGCTTTGCTCGTGCGAGGGCGGTGCCTACGTATCGACAATTAAAATTCATGCCGGCGCAGTTAACCTTCGTCCTCGCGATACCGTGTGCATACATTCGTGCGTTCGCGAGGGCTTCGTTGCGGAACAGTGAGGCCGAGGGAAAGAGTTTGAGCTAGGTGTGCAGTTTGAAGGGAGAATTATTGTGGTATTGGGAATAAGTGTGAATAAAGCGACGTCAGTGGGTTTGCGTAGGGATAACGAGTGAATAAGTTATGTTATGGGATATGGGTGTTTGTGTAGGAGAGTTTATTCTACTTAGAGATCCTGTGAACAAGGTCACGAAATAAATGTGTGGATTTTGATTATAGGTTTGCTGTGCTTTTTATTTCCTAGGATTAGGAACGATCAATTTCGTGAGTCTGATTACAAGGTCTTTTGTCGTAACTATCCATCAGCGATGCATACATAGATGAATATAATCCTGTCTACGTAACTATACTACAGAAACGACTTGGACCAGAATCCGGATTTTTCCAACGGTAACATACCTACAGTCCCGCCAGAAACAAACAACAAGAACAATCGAAGTCCTTAATTCGCAGTTGCCTGAAATCACATCAGTCGCAACGAAAAAAAAAAAAAACGAAAAATGACGAAAAAGAAGAAAAAATCCGAAACAAACGAGAGACTCGCGCGTTACCTTTGGCCGCGCTCCGTGCCAATCACAATGCAAGCCCACCTTGCTCGACAACGAACTCGCGCAACCATATCCGATGCACAGACACCACGCAACGCGTCCGCAGTGGTACCAGGCCACATACGGCCGACGCACATACGTTAATTGGCTATGGCGCAACAGTAATGCGCCGATTGATACGTAAATGGAGTGGGCAATTATGCGATGGAGTAAACAACAATCCGGCCCCAGTTCCGTGCGCCGCGATCGTGCCAACAAAGCGGCACCGATGCACCGCGTAAATCTACACACCCCCCCGACGCACCCCCTTTGCCCCACCCCTCCCACGCGTCCCTTTGCCGCGCGGCTAATGCAACGAAAGCTGCGCCACGTCCCGGTATGCGCAGCCACAGCGCTATGATGCACCGCCCTCAATGTCGGCACACTGAAATTCGCGCAATTACCCGCCGGCAACTGGTAGCACTGATTGGATGGGAGTGTGGCGAGCCGGGACGTTACGTTGTCGACGACGTTCAACGGGGAGCACTTTTCTTTTTTCGGCCCGACAATTTTTAGTGGCGTACTAGAGGTCCCGGTCTTGCAAGTGTATTTTTTTTTAAATCATGCTAGAGAAAAATTGCGTACTAAGTACTATCTTCGTTTTGCACCAATTTTGCTGCAGGTAGACTGTTGCACCTTCCAAGTAAGAATTGCACCTTTTTTTTTTAAGTGCGACTCTATGCGCTGGTTGGTTGTCGACGACCTTCAACGGGGAGCACTTTTTTTTTCGGCCCGACAATTTTTGGGAGCGTACTAGAGGTCCCGGTCTTGCAAGGGTATTTTTTTTACTAAGTACTGTCTTTGTTTTACACTACTTTTGCTGTACGTATACGATTGCACTTTTTTTTTTAAGTGCATCTCCACCTTTTTTGAACATTTATCTATTTTTCTCGGTATTCTACGTATATAAGTATTAAGGTAGGGTAGTCTTGAAGACAATACTTTAGGAAATATTCGACGTTTCAGGTGAGAAATGTATTCTATTGTGTGTTTGTGCAAGTTGGTGGAAGGGTAAGTATTGCAGACGTGTCGGCTGGATTAGGTTTATGTTTATGTAGGTTGAAGAGTTTGTCTATGTCAGTAGAGAGGTAAGTTCGTAGACGTGGGTATCTGGGTTCAGTCTACGTCTCGAAGTTTGCGAAAGTTTTTGTCTATGTACATCGGCAGGAAGTTCACACACGTGCGGACCGCATTAGGTCGCGACTAATTCTACGTCGTACGTCAGGAGGAACATTAATTCTTCAGCACGCGGTCCGCGCTGGGTCGAAATAAAGTCTACCAATTTCTACGTCCGCATCCACGAAAACGTCAATTTGCACTCGTCGAAGTAAAGTATGAGTCCATCAGGAGCGGCGTCGCCAGCGACGACATCCAGTATCAGACACGACGTATATAACGATCGCTAAAAACGTACCGACATGCGCATTACTGAAATGGAGAGAAGCGATTGGCGAGCATTAATACAAACAGTGACCGTCGACGTTATGAAAGCGAAAAACCCAATTATCGGGCCGCGCGCCTCGATCGGGCAGAAAAACAGATAGAGAAATAACTGTCGATTATCGGAGCGAATAATGCTTTCTGCGTAAGACTCGATAGAATAATCAACCCTGTTTTTTTGCTCCCGCAGCCGACAGATCGCAAAATTCCCGATCAATCCGCTCACGTCCCCCCCACCCACGCGTGCCTGATGGTTTCAACGATGTTTTACCACCCGAACGGGCCCACTGGTTACATTGCCAAACGGAACGAACAATCAACGCGATGAAAGGACGCGGGCAAACAGAGAAATTGCATTTTTTTCTCGCACGCTGCCTGTCAACCGACAACGACGTTTATGTCGAATTATAACGCGGACGCGGAATGAGGGTGTCGAAAAATTGGAGAATTTCGACTCGTTCAATCGAGTCCGTACGAACAATTACACGCGCCAGTGAGCCGTACAATCTATCATAATATGCTTACGTTATTCTACCCCAAACAATTTTCCAGACACGTTCGCATAATGCACAAATTTCGCAATCAATTTCGATGACAGTTTCGCGCCATCGTCCACACTTCGACTGCTTCTCGTTACATCACAACATAAAAAACGTACTTTTGTCCAAATTTTGTCCAGACAGACCATTTTCTTGGAACGACACGGCGGGGTTCGGAAAAAAATCTTGTCTGTTCGAAAAAACGAAAAGCAGATCGTCCTGCAATGATAATATCCTTACATTATACTACCCCAAACAATTTTCCAGACACTTCTTGTTACACCACGACCTACGTAACAAACCATCACTTCCTTTCCTACGAATTGGTCCCCAGTCAAGGCCTACCTTTGTCCAAATGTAGCGGACCATATTGCCACCGAAGCAAAGCATTTTCTTCAAACGACACGGCGGAGAAAAATCTTGTCTGTTCGAAAAAACGAAAAGCAGAATCGTCCTGCAATGATTTCGAAAACAGACGAGGCAAGTCGGGAAAAAACATTTGCCCCGCGTCTTCGACGTGCCTGCACACGGAAGGATTCAGCGTGCGTTCATCAGGAGAGATCCGGACAGAAGACGGGACAAAGAGTCAACGGGATGACGGGAGCAATTTCCACGGTTGCACATGCATAATGCCCCGCATTCCATCCACCCCCACCCCTCCCGCCCTCTGTGCCGTGGCCATTGTTAAAAAAGAATCTTTCGCTCGCAGGCTCGACAGTTTCGAGGCTCTCCCCTGTTTTTTTTTTGCCTCGTCTCGCGCACAGTCTCGAGTCGCGAATTTCGTCCGATCCCGAGGACCGTCGATAATAATACATCAGCCGGAATAACTGAATGTCCCGGACTATTGGTTTTTTGTCGATGCAATAGATTCCGACGAAATATAAATCGCCGGACGTCGCGGTAAATTAGTCGCGACTGGGAAAGCGATACGCCAGCCGCGGCGGGCCCTTGGTACGTGCGTGCGCGTCGATAGGTGGTCGATTCGAGGTGTGCGCGGACGTGTGCGCTCGAAGGGTCCAACTCGCGTGCGCCGTGCAAACGGATGAACGTATTTTTTTTTTTTTTTATTTGTTCGAGTTCATGGGGGAAGCGCATTATATAGAAGCAGAAACCGAAAATGATGTACATGTAAGAATCTTAACCCTTGGACACACGACTGAAAAATGAGACACGCAATCGCGCGCGAAGTTCTTAGAATATTAGTGCAGAAGTTTGCCAAAATTTCGCCGTGTGCGGTACCATTCCGCAAGGTTCGAAGGTCGACGTACACGCGTGTCCGCGAGATTCGCACGCATCTATACGTGTGCGCGGGTACGAGCATGAGTACGAAAGGAACGCGAATGTCGGCCCGCAGCACTCGCTGTCGCATAACGGTTCAAAGAACCGAGCGCGAATAATAATGCTGCGCCGTTTTCCGCTCCGTGCGTCGCGTTACATGCCACTCATCCCGAGTCTTTTTCCCTGCCTCCGTTCACCGATTTCGAGGACCGACACGATTTCGAGGCTATTCGAGACATTTTTTTCAGTGCAAATCGTGAGCGCATACAGTCATACTTTACGAATTTTTTGAGACCGTCAAC
Source organism: Priocnemis perturbator (assembly GCA_963942575.1). Lineage (NCBI taxonomy): Eukaryota > Metazoa > Arthropoda > Insecta > Hymenoptera > Pompilidae > Priocnemis > Priocnemis perturbator. Next base: position 2,186,602 of record OZ012654.1, read on the forward strand.
GTTTCCTTCGATAGTACAACTACCGAGCGCTCGAAATGACTGGCTCGACGTTTTTCTACAATGAAAACTCACACTTAAGTGATGTTACTTCTCTGAAATTTTGCTTCGCTTTCAATTATCAATGAAGGTATATATTTAATTATTTTATTATGTACTTGTTAGTTCTGATTATTTAGTTTGTCATGTTTCAGTCATTTTTCTAGTTATGTAATTAGGGTGTATTTCTATTTATCTTCGAGTTATTTGTTCTGTTTATTTAGCTATTTATCTGTTTACTTCACTTTTTTTTCGTATTTATTTATTTTTGCTATTCAGTTTTTATCGAATACATGTATTTTTTCTTTTTTTTGTCCTGTTTAATTGCTGGTTTATGTTCTTCGTATTTTGCTTTCCTCTTCCATATACATATTTATATATTTCTTTCTTATTTTATTTATTTTTTCCTGCTTGTACTTCTTATCTATTCTTATAATCGCGCGTTTGTTGACTATGTTAAGTTTGTCACTGTACATAGAGACTTTTAATGTTAATTCGGTGCTATCCTGTGTGCAATGAATAATAATATTTCAATAAAATCCAGAAAAAATTCCCGGAAATAAGATGTCTTCACCATCAGCCTTCATTGCAACAAAACATCATACCACTCATTTTATCTGCTCGGTACTTCTAACGTTAACGGAACACAGCAAAAAGTACGTGTTCGAAGATCTGCAGAAAATTCCGTCAGCTCGCCTAACGTTCGTTATTTTAAGCGCGACAATTTCAACGGAACTCCGCGGCAAGACGAAGGTGCTGATCGAAATTCAGGTACTTTGAGGCAAAGGTGACGCATCTCTAATTCACCGTTCGCCTGGCAGGACACGACGCGGAAAAGCGAGATAGGGCACGGTAGACGGCGCGAGGCGAATACAATGAGGAGAGCAGAGCAGGAGTGCGCGCGCGCGCGCGCGAGAAAAGTGAGTTCGTGAAGCCGGAAGAGGGAACGAACGGCGGACTGATGGAACTTTACGGCGGAGGATCCGTCGAATTTACGACACGCTCAGGCATAAATCGATGCCCCGGCGCGCGCTCGCTAGTTAGAGCGAAAAAACAATGGCGGGACCTGGGGAAGAAGGATCGAGTGGGAGGGAAAGACGGATAGACGAATAGATATGGGAGATAGAAGGAGATCGAGTGGAGATAAAAGCAACTAAAGGATGCATTGCGAAGGAGCGAGAAACAGCGAGCGGAATGCCGCCGGAAGCGGAATTGGCAATCTGTTTTAACAAATCCGTCGGCTGTACTTTATGGTCATCAATGCTTAAGCGCGTATTACGGAGTCGGGTTCGGTTTAATAAGTCGAGACAAAGGTGCCGAGGGTGAATAGAAGAACAGACAAATTCGATGTTTCCGTGGACGGACAATATCCGGGTTTGGCTCGATAATAATCCCTGTTACAGCCGTATTACAGCCGACCAATCGAACGCAGTATAGATTGGTCCAATTATCCAGCTTCATCAATCCCCTCGCGAACTACCCCAAAAGCGGCTCGTAATTTAAAAAATCGCGATAAGCACACTGGACCGATAGCGAATCGCGTCGATCCATCGGCTTTACAAATTTTCTACGTTCCATTGTCATGCCTATGCCAGGCCACTGTTCGATAATAACGCCCCCGTCGTTCGCCATTTTCAATTTCGCCGGTCGATTCCGCCGATCGCGGAATCGCGATGACTCGACAGTCCAATGACGAATGATACTTGCGATCGCTTCCCACGATCCGCTGCTCACTGGTTCGAGGCGGTCACGCAGTTACGGCGCCGTTATGGGATGCTCGTAACGCACCTGGCCACGCGTGCCGCGTGAAACAATGCAAAACTGAGCGTTCCCTGCGCGACGAGGATCGAAATATTTTCAGTCGAGGAACTCGAGAGCAGGGATATTTGATTCTCTTGAAAGAATTGATTCGCAAGTGATTCTCTGAAAAAAGCAGGACCAAAGAATTGAGTTCAAGTTCGAGACTAATAAATTCTGCAGACCTGGTAAAAAAAACAAAATTCACACAGAAAAAAAAATTCATTCGAAGAAGAATTTTCGATTTTTTGAAGAATCGGAGGAAAAGATATGGAGGAAGAGACGTGATTGCGGTTAGAGCCCTGCGATGATATTAATTAGCTCTCGGACACCCGACTGAAAAATGAGACACGTAATCCCACGATGGGTCATTCTGACCCTTCCTGCAGAACGGCAACCCGACATTTTAAATTCATAAACATTTTGTTTGTCTAGATTTATGTGAGACGAGAACCTCAAAGTAAATTCAACGCGTCCATGTAACACCAACATTATTGTTATAATTATAAGATTATGTGTGATAAGTAACAATAATGGAAATAAATGCTGCGGAAGTCGATCAAAAATAGTCAGGTCACTACGTTTAACCCATTACATTTATAAAACACTGACGACCATATCACCAAAAATTATAATCTTGCTTGAAAAAAGTCGTAAACAATTTATAAACAAATTGTCAACGTCTAAAATCGTCTAACAACGTCAAACGTCTAAAAAAAAATCGAAAATCAAACTTCGAACACGTTCACCACGAGAATAACGCCGCGGTGCGCTGCACGCGGAAATTGTATCCGACTTTCAAAAATCGCGCTGGAGAGACTCTCGAGGAGAAGAAACTTGGCGGCTTTAATTTGCCAGACGTCCTTGTACGTCGAGACGGATGAAGTCGTCCTCCTGATGGGAGTCGAAGGGTCGGTAAAAAGGTAGTAACGACCAACAGGGTGTCCCGGTCCCGGCTACCACCCCTGCCCACCCCTCCGACCCGCCCACAGCTACTCCCTTTTCACCCCCGTAATCGATTTCGTGCGTCACCGTCGAGAGAGATCCCCTCGACGGGTATTTGTTATGCCGAACGATCCGAAGAAGGGTCTCCGTGGGTTCCTTAATAACGGCCCGGTAGGCTCTCTTCATTGAATTCGTCCTGATACCTTTATCCCACGAAATCCGTGTCGGGTCCCGAATACATAGAATAAACTTCTTTCTCCACGACGAACGATATCCACGTGTACGGATGTCTCGAAAGTTTTTCTCCGACCGACGCCCGTTTTTCGGAGCCTTCTTCGACCGTCGGACCGTATAATTTGACCGACCGAATGTGCACCGAAATTCAATGTGTGTTCAATGTTTCGTAGGAGGAATTATTATCATTTCTTTTGTGTTATTTTTTTCTTCACCGACGAGCACGAGCGGTTCAGTGCGCGAAGATAACGTGGGAGTAGAGAGAACGAAAAGAAAATGTGTAGATAATAATGATGCGTCGGAGTAAATATTGAAATTGAGATCGTTAACGCGCGGTATCGATGAATTATTGGATTTAGTTTGAGTAGGAGAGATGAATCGTGAGTTTTTGTTTGAATCGACTGGATCGCTTTCTGAAGGTAATTTAAATGATTCTGTATGTTCGTGTTTTATGTCTGAACGTGTCAGCTTCTCGCTTTCTAACGTCTCACTTATCGTCGAAAGAACCTTTGAGACACCCCGTTATAGATGACACGTACGTATCTGTATTATATCAACGTATTCGATCGCAGAAAACGATTCGGAACGATTCAGGACGATTTCGGTCCGGTTCCAAAGCTCCTTCGACGGATCCTCCGGCGTATTCCTTCATAACCGGGACCGTCTTTGATCTGGAGCCGATAAGAATCGAATTATGGTGATGCGCGTCGACGTTTGGTATAAACGCGCGCCATGCGTGGGCGGGAGAATAATTTATAGGGATTTCGCGGATTTTTGCAGGCGGCCGGCTTTGCGACGAGCGGAATCCTGACCGCCCCGAATGTTTACTGGCGTAATCAGCGAAATTTACGCACGCTCAAAAGTCTGTATAAAATTTCGCTCTGTCGCGCGGATAACAGAAAATAATCGGTGAAGGTTGCTGTTTAATTTACGAAACGTCAAACGTCTGAACTCTATTATAATGATCCGTAATTGTACAAACATCTAAATATGAAATTCGCAGGATTTGCTCCGATAATCAAATGCTTCCGCTTGCGAACTCAAACGCTAAGCGTCTGAGCGTTTCGCCTACTATTAATGTACGCCAGAGAAATTATTAGCCAAGGGATTTGTAATGCGCAACTTTGAACGATAGAAGCCGTGTAGACCCGTTTAGTCTTTGTGAACCAGTGGTTCAGAAATATTTGTACGCAATTATACACGTATTTGTCGATACACAGACTCTGTAGATTCTCATGTACACGTGTAGATTCTCCGTAATACATACTCATATCGATATGTATCGGCATGCGGATATGGCATAAAATATGTACGAAGAGATGAGTACCGATGTATATTAAATATAAGCATGCAACTAGATGGATGCCAGAGTGTTTGGATGTGAGCAGACCTGTGTATAACACGTGTACAGATGCATATGTGTGCGTCTAGATGAATACCGATGCGTATGGACATGTATATGGAGGCGTGTGCGCACGTGCGTATAGATGGACAACGACGTGCATGCATGTGCATAGACGCGTGGATAAACGGGTGGTGAGAACAGTCGTTCGCAGTGGATCTGACACCATTGAAGCCGAACATTGTACTGGACGTCGACTATCGCTCGGCCCGAATGGAAGTTTGATGTGCGGAGATTAAATTCGCATTCCGTGTCGACGTACTGCGTGTGTACACTCTGCCAGCGCTGCCACACCAATCGACGAATGCGTACGTACGACGATATGCATACACTTTTGCGAAACACGCTTGATACGGAGTAACATCATTGATATACATGAAACATCTACCGTATATGTATAACGCACGCGGCTCTGCTGCGTATTTGATATCGTAATTGGGAAATTTCAGGGAAAGATGCATATGAAAATGCAGGACGCTTCCTTTGGAATAAAATAGCCCTTTCCTATTATGTATACGTGCCGGATAATTCACATCGAAATTGACAAATATTACGATACAGTACTATCAACATCACAAGCAGTACACACTGACGAAATTTCGTCGTGAAATATTATCAAAAATTCCTCCCAAAAAATGGCCGAAAATAAAAAGAACACAGCACCTATAAGTGAGCCGTCCGAAAAAATCCGGCATAAAACAAGCCTCTTCGCTATGACACGACAAATTTCGCGCCACCCTATGCAGCATCCTCGACCCTATCTCTCTCACACACACACTCCCGCCGACTGTTTCTCTTTCACCGTCCATCTCACCCTTCTCTCCGCCGGCTGGCCCATACCCGACGGGCTGACTTGCAATTACAGTTTTCCGACGACCCGGTTCGCTCATTAAAATTACATCAACGTCGGTGTATAGAGAGGGGCGACGGGGCGAAAGAGAGAGACGGAATGAGAGAGGGGAGCACCTACTTATTCCTCGTCGCTGAAATGCGGTTAGGGACTTCCGACAGGCACTTCGGGCGACGTCCGCCGACCGGCTCGAAAGTCCGACTAAATGCGGAAAGACGAGCGATAAGTTCGGAGGGCCGAGCGACGGGGCGAAAGTGCGCAGGCCGCACTTCTATCCCTCGAGCTATCGAGCCGCTATCGGCTTTGACTCTTCGCACAGTTTCGCGAAACTTCCCGTATCGCGTTAATGCCCGCAAAAGACGAGGCACGAAGTTTATTGCGCGAAAACGGGGGTGGGGAGAGGGCGGATGTTTCGAATGAGAGAATTTAGTGGCGATAACGATGGGGTTGCGCGGCTTTTCAACGAGTTCCGTCCTTTAAGCGGGAGTTCGGATTACGAGGGTGATCGAAGACGCTTGGAAGTTGGATGAAAGATGGATACGGTTTTAGGTGCGTGAGTCCGACCCGTTCGGGATGACGAAGTGAATGTTTAGCGCTTTCCAGATTTTCCATGGTATCTTCGACGACTCCGTTGACCTTTCATCGTCTCGAATTTCTGTATCTGTACTTAAGAAATGGATTTATTTTTTTCTGACTTTTTTATATGTACTCAGCGTCACGCCTTTAGTATAGGAATCCACGAAACAAAGTGAGGCAAAGATAAAATCATCATGAGCGAATTAGCTTTCGCTCTGTATATGTTACCTTGCCCACGTGTGACGTCACACAGATAATTTTATCTTCGCCTCAATAGAGTACTTCCGTCACGATTTGTCGTCCGCGCCGTTCGCGCAAATCGGCCCTATAAATTATTCCACTCGTTCCACCAATTCTTATCCTTCCCGCCGCTTTCCGTTTCACGCTTTGTCAAGATCCCAAAACGCACTCACGGGGATTAGCGTTTAATGCACGCGTTATCCCGCTCATCTCGCGCGTTACGCTCGTGCATTTAGCGGCCGCGACTCGCGCTTTGAGATGCAAAACGGGTTTGCCCGTCATCGCGCGCGCGCCTGTTAACGAACGGAATTTCATCATTTAGCCGCATCAAAATTTCAAGCGTTCCGAGTACGGCGCGCGAAAAGGGACGCTGAAAAAGGGGTTGAAAGGGTGGACGAAGACGGGCGAGAGGGGTGGTGGACGGGCATCGTCCGGTAATATGTTGATACGAAATTAAAGTGCTTCCGCGAATCTAATTCGGAATCGGAATAATTGCGGAGCCGTGATTAACTGCGCCGGAGCTCTCAAAGTTTCATCTTATTGTTAGTTTTCGCGCGGAACGCTGAAACGTGCGTTAAGGAGCGTTTATACGTAGCCAGTAATTTAATGAATTCTTTCAATGCCTCGTATATCTGTATATATATGATGTTGTAAACTTCGTAAGGTGTTACCAGTGCATGACAAATATAATACAGCTTGTAATTTGGTAGAGGCTAGAATAGCATTCGTCATTAAAGTATTCTTTCTTTGAATAACTCTTTCGATAACTCGCTCGACGCTTTCCGACGCGCCAATTTCGAACCTGATGACGTCGATGCTCGAAGTCATGAGTCTCTACGCTCGAATTTCGGATATCATGAATATAATAATCGAAGAAATTTTCTGCACCAGACTGACACGCACGAATTCTTCAGTGCGATCAGCGCGCACAAAAGATTCTACGTTGCCAAATATCAGAATTCATACGCGAACAGACGAGTCTCTAAGTTCCATATTTTCTGAGTCCATCAGCCGACACCGTCCTCATACACAATGCCACATTACACGCACGTTATCGCCGCAAATTTATCGGTCATCGTTAACGCCTCGACTTACGCGTGCTCGCGCAATTATTACAGAACATTACCACCCCCCTCTTCACTTTCCGGATTCCCGAATATTTTAAACAAACATGCCGCACGCAGGACGCCGACGCTTTATTACGGAAGCCTTATTGCCGAGCCGGTCGCCGGTCGAGAGAAATAGCGTACTCGTTATAAAAATAATCACGAGCGTACATCACCGGTCGCGAAACAGCGAGTTCCGCTGAAGTTAAATAAACGGCCGGTCTAATTAATGTTTGCCCAGACGCGATCGCGCGGACAATTAGCGGGAGCAGGGACGGGAAGAGATTGGCAATATCTGGAGTCGGCCTACTCGCGTCGGGCCGCGTTTTAGCGACTGACAAAAAGCAACGACACGAAGTCGAGGCTTCTTCGTTAATTGCCGGCAAAGATTAAATTCCGGCCCGACTCTGCCTCGTTCCGTCGTTTTCTCCAGCTCCCTATCTAAATACGTATTGTTACGTGGACGCAGGCGACACATATCGCAACGCAGGATGATTATAAAAGACAGCGCTTTAACTCTCGGGCACCCACGATGGGTCAATTTGACCCGAAGCCTGAAGATCGTCAAACCATTATTTGAGCGAAATAAAAATTTTCGCCTACGTATAATTTAGCGAGGTTGCAATATATTTTAAGCGTTAATAATTTGTTTATAAATTATTTACATCTTTTTTGGTGCAAAATAAAAATTTTTTGCGACATGTTCGTCAGTATTTTATAACGCGTTGAATTTACTTTGAGTTTCTCGTCTCACATGAATCTATATAAACAAAATGTCTATGTCTAATTTAAAATGTCGGGTTGTCGTCCTGTAGGATGGGTCAGAATGACCCATCGTGGGATTGCGTGACTCATTTTTCAGCCTGGTGTCCGAGGGTTAATGGTATACGTCCGTACAAGTCACAGACTTTTTGGTTTGGTAACCAATAACAACAACAGAACATCGTCAATATAAAATCAATACAATTAATAAATCTTCTTGCGAACCTCAAGCTATCGTTTACGGCCGCAACAGTATATACGCGTCTGTCTATCTTTCCGTCTCGTTCTCGCGCGGTCGGCGCGAGTATTGTGACGCGAAATGAAATTTCTCGAGGGGCCGAATCTTCGACCGGAGAAATTCGATTCGCCCGCTCGCGGATATTCGTTCCCTATGCAACGACTCCTTTTGTCCCTCCCCACCGCAGGAATTCGCTTACTTCTTAGGGCAGGGAAGAATTTCTCGTGCAGTCTTGACCCCTCGAGGGGCCGCGCGACTCATCAATCGCTTCTCAATGGGGGGAGGAAATGAACGGGCGAGGGAGGAAAATGGCCGGGTCGTTATATGAGGACTTTCAAATGCGCGAATTTTTCCAATTTATCGGTCCGACGATGGACGGCGCCGCGGAAGCGTCATTGTAGGAATGTGGTATTTCGCGATAAGCTTATTATTTAACGTGGATTTAATAGGTGCGACGGAGGTTTTATATAGGGTTTATATGAGGAAGCGATTACATGATTTTTATGTTTTCTGCTTCTTTTATGGTTTTCGTGTTAAAATTCTAGCTAAGACATTTCTGGAAGATGGGTTTATTTTTACAGCGATCATTAGGGGCTTGATTACTGTTTGTTTGTCGGTATTCAATTCACTGAGTATTCTCCATCGAATTTCCCTTGTCACACGTCGTCGTGTAGCTCTCCACTTTGCAGAAGAAGGGAAAAGGGAGAAAAAATGGAACGCACCACCGGATCGGCGCGTCGCTCGCGAATCAAGTCACGGCGGACTGGAGCGAAGAAGTGGACTCGAGAATAAATTCTCCCCGAAGTCTCGTCCTTCCTGGACGAAAACTGCATACTTATGTGTGTACATACTGAAGGATCGGCTGGGGACGAAGAAAAGTCCCCTCTTCTTGCCCCAACTCTGTCTTTCTCTCTCTCTCTCTTCTCAGAGCATTTTCCTTTGCCTTCTCCTCATTCTCTCGCCGCCCCATCTCCACGCTCCTCTCAACCTTTCTTGCCCGTCCTATTTTTTCGGCGCCCCACTACCTTCCCGATCTTTTCTTAAAATTTCATTTTTACACTCATGACTTTTCTATGCTTTTTTCTTGCACGATCTGTATGTCTCATATTTTTCTACCTCAGCTCTCGCTCGTTTTTGGTCTTCTTCCACGTCACCCTCAAGCTCCTCTCAGCCTTTCTTTTCTATACTCTCCTGCATTTTCCGACGGACTTTTCGTCCTCGACTTTCTCGCGTCTGTTCCGTTTGCTTTGAAATTTCACCGTTACGGCTTCGTCCCTCTCCGTTCTTTTCTCAGCGACCTTTGTTCTTATATTACCATGCCTCTGCTTCCTTTGGCACCGTCGTCCTCTCACTTCTTTTGCCCCACTTCAAATCCTTTATCGTCCCTTCCGCATTTCTCTCGCTTTTTCTGCATCTTCATTTATTTTTCATCCTTCCCCTATATAATTTCTTCGGCTCTCTTTACATCTCCGTAGCCTGCTTAAATTCTTTACCATCTAATCCGCATATCCCGCAAACTTCTCCGCGCGTCCGGTTTCTCCTTATTTGCCCATCCACCTTCCACGTCCATTTTCGGCTCCATTGTTTTCCTCCTTCGTCCTCTCCCCGGTCGAAATAGCCCAGAAATTTTGTCGTTCCGTGTATATTTTTGGATGGCAGCCACCTTCGTCGTCATCGTCGTCCTGTCTGCGACGTGCGGAACAACCCGCGGCGAGCCGGAACGTCGTCCAAGAGGGCATTTATTTATTTATTTATTTATTTCGCGAATCTTGGAACCCCGTCGTCCCGACGCAACATACTGCCGTCTCCCTTGGCTGCACGACGTTCCGTAATTGCCACGTGCCAAGAACCCGGGCCCCATTGTTTTCTTACTCGCGCAAGTATGACGCGCAACGTTCCGGAATGAAAGGTATTCAGATATTAGTATCAATTCTGCTTTTGTGATACATTCTCATTTTTTACTCTCGTCCATACACGTACCAAAGAATGATACCCGTAAATGAATAAAAGAAAAATATGAAACATAAGTACTGGATACGATAATGAATTAGTGATATTTATGCATCGCATGACACGCTGTCCTTCGATGTTTCGCGCGTATTCAGATATTAGTACCAATTTTGCTTATGTGATACATTCTTATTTTTTACTCTCGTCCACACACGTACCAAAGGATGATACCCGTAAATGAATAAAAGAAAAATATGAAACATAAGTACTGGATGCTATAATACACTAGTGATATTTAATGCATCGCATGACACGCTGTCCTTCGATGTTTCACGTGTAACAATGATTCCTCAAAAAAAAAAAAAACAACTGTCACCTGCGACGATTCCTCCAGACGCGTTTGCATAAATCTCGGCCGAGAATACCGCGCGGGAGCAGAGAATCGCATTGTCGAAGAAGCATATTTCCCGGGCAGTGTCTCGAAGCGCGGAACGCAGGCGTTGATCATCGCGTCTGTATATCATCTACTTGGCACCCCGTATTTCCCTCGGCCACCGCGTTGCAACGAGAAAGACAGAGAGAGAGAGAGAGAGAGAGAGTGAGCGAGAAAGAGAGAGGGAACGAGAGCGAAAAAGGAGGTGCTGGCGTTCGTATTAATCGCTCCCGCGAAAATTGCAGAAACTTAATGGCCACGCATAATGGCTTAATACGGTCGTGCGTCATAGAAATGTAATTTCGCGTTAAAGGGAGAATGCCAGCGGACTGGGCAGAAGGGGGTGGAAGGGGGGAGAGAGGGAGGAAAAAAAAGCCAACGAAATACGCCCCACCCTCGCGCCCTAATTATTTAATGGCACCCGTTCAATTTGCAGCCGGCATTTTGCGTCGCGCGACCCGCATTTGCCCATTTCCATTCGCTCGTTTCTTTCTTCCGCCATCTACGTACTGCTGCTGGAGAGGGGAGGGGGTTGTTTTACTGGCGAGAAAGTAAGGGATGCGGTGACGGTAAGAAGGGAGAAGCTGACGGGATTAACTCGGAGTTGGCTAATTTCCTAAAGTTCTCGCCAATTTGTATATTGTACCCGCGCTCATTACAGGCTCCGAGGGTTGGGTTGAGGCTGGAGAGGGGGGGTGTGAATTAATTTTTGAAGTGCCCGTTGACGCTGGTCCCGAAGACCACGGGGTGATAAAGTGCGGCAAATTAGTTGCGGAGAATGTTGGCGAGAAATCGTCCGCTTGCGCGCAGTTTTCACGGCGTGTGAAGTCGAAATGTGGCGAGTTGCGGCAGACTCGAAGGACGTCGAAGTTAGGAGAGTGAAAAAGTGGAGGCGAGTTTGGAACGTTAATGGCTTGACTTGTCAAGTTCGTTTGTTTTTCCGCGAGTCTCGCGTGATTAGAGTATCATTCGCTTTCGGATAACGTGGATATCGAAATGCACACGCGAGTGTCGTGGGCCAGTTTTCGTATTAATACTATTACTTTTTCTAGTCAAGTATCAATAAGAGAGACGCCAAATGAGCGGAACAATTTACAACAAAACGGCCTTTTACTTTATGAGCCCATGACACTCTAATATTCAATGTTTCAATAAACTATCTTGAACAAAAAAAAATATTCACCACTATAGAAATAAATAATCATCCTTCCTTCCCGGCGATCGAATAAAATATCCGGAAAGACAAGTCGTGCCATTCATTTGGTTCATGAAGCATTAACCGGATCGAGGCACACGTCAGCCGAGCGAAATTGTCCCTGACACGAAACGGCGGCCTAAATTTTTCATATCCATCGTGCAAGCCGGAGACGCGACCGGTTATCCTTAAATTTCATTACGACACGACAGGGCCACGTCGAACTCTTTTTACGCGAGCGGAGTGTCGCGTTTCGCGGTCAAAAGGAAGACGTGCCACGTCAACTTCGCTCCTTGCGCTCCGCGAACGGGCTCCTATGCGATATTAAAGCATCGAGCTGGAATTCCTGGAAAAAGTCGACTGGCACCGACGAGGCGCGCGCGAGAAGTATACGGCACGAAGTCGGCCGGTCGGCGGGTAGAAAGTAGAGGGTCGAAAAAAGTCTCACATAATCCGAACTTAATCCAGAACTACCGCCCAGACTTACATATGGGTGTCGCGCGACAATGGAAAGTTCACTGGATAATGGAACGTAGAAGAAAGTCTCACCTAACTAGAACTTATTCCCGACCTAATCCAGACTCGCGCGAGGGTAGGTCTGAAGTACAAGAACGTACGAGTGAAACTGATTACTGGAGACCGAAAAACGTTGACTAGTTTTTCTTTCTCATTCTTTACATCTCTTTAATATGTATTAATACTTTTAATTTTTTATTGCTGCTATTTTTCTGTCGTATTATACGCAGTGGGCTTTACTCGTGTTGCTGGATGAAATAAATGAAATAAATGAATGAAAATGATTTTTCAGCCAACAGGACTTGCCGATGTGTCGACTGAATTATGTCCACGGTACCTCATTTTCGGTACAACCGGAGAACATCTCTGTGAAGGTCTGGGTTAGGTCGCAAGTGGCGAATAAGAAAGTTAATAGGGACGAACATCTCAGGTGCTTCAACCCTCCACGTACATATTTACTCTCGTGTACGTGTATTGGGTATACAACCGTCAGGGTTCAAGGTTTGCCGTCCCTTCGATTGAACGCGAAGGCTCTCGAGATGGATTATCGAGACTTCGTTGCTGTCCCAAAGTCGACGTGCTCTAACGACTTGACTTCTCTCAGGACAGCATTCCATTCCTTTTTCCTCCCTCATCTTTTCTCACGAGCCCTTGCCCCTTTTTCTGTTCCCAGGCACCGAGCAAAACGTATTTCTATCTATCCTCGCACCGGGACAAGAACGAAATTTGGAAGGATTAGTGGGCGTAGAAATTGTTCACGTATTTGGAAACTGAGCAGCTTATATACTGTTAAACGAAGTAACTTGAAATTTCGCGGTTTAAACATTTTTCAAGTGTCCGTCCAGAAACGTTTTAACGCTAGAATTATCGAGCAGCCAAAATGACTCGTGTGACATTTTGATATAATGAAGGCTGATGTTCAAGACATCTTATTTCCGAGAATTTTTCCTTTTCATTGAAATATGTACATCATTGATAACTGAAGCGAAATTTCGGAAAGTAAGATCGCTTAAGTGTGAGTCTTCGTTGTAGCAAAATGTGAGACAACTCATTTTGACCCCTTGGTAAATTCGATAAGATTTTGTCGTACAAGTTTCATCATTTCTAAATCCCTCGAATTTCGTTCCTCTTTAGGCGTCAGGAAACACGTTTACCAGCTGTTACGGAATTAGGTTACGTCAACGTCATAGATAACCTTCGCTTCCCGTCAAAATCCGTCTGAGGACGTTCGTTCCCTTTAAGAGAACCCTTCCTGCTGCGCAGGAATATAACGCTCTCCACTAGTCGCTGACATTTCGACCTAATGCACTTTCCTCGTCGGTAACGGGACATACGGAAAAATATAAAAATCGCTTTATCGCCGGCAGAAACTGACAAGAATTGCGGGCGGAACGTTTACGTTCGGCGAGGACGTGCGGAAAATCGCTGGCAAGGCGCAGGCTGAATCTCACGCAGTCGATTTTTGACGATCGAGACCTCAAATTGGCAAATACCGGGATCTTAAGAATGTCGAAAGACGTCATTGTCGCCGAGCGAAGACATTTCGCTTGCGGTTCAGGACTGAAAGCGACAAATATCGGAGAAAAACATTTTCGGACGAACATCGAAGTCTTACGTATCATCGAACGTGTCGGGAGATGAACGAAAGTTCGCCTGAAATCCATCCGTGAAATTGGAGAAGCATTGGACTACTTAAGGGAAGCATCGCACTACTATCGAAATTTAATTTAATTTAATTCAGTTAAACGGGAAAAACCCAGTGTGTACAATAAGAGCTACAAGAGGATATATACATAACTGCAGCGTAACTTAATATAAGGTGGTAACAATAGTAAATTGATGCAGATAACAACAATAAAATAAACAAAAAAGAACAAGAGAGAGCAAAAGAAAAAAAAACTCAATGACTAGATCAATAAATAGATAAATAAGTAAATAAATACAATGGAATAAATAACATGAAATAAAATAAAATATGATAAAAAATATATAAAATAAAATATAAAACAAATGAATATAAAATATATGTAAATACAGAAAATAAATTGATAAATAAATGAGTAACAAACAATAAATAAATCAATCAATAAAAAGAGACGAAAAAATTGAGGAGACGAAACTTTTTCCTCCTTAAAGAATCATTGTTATAAAGAGATTAAGATATCGAGTGGACCGATAATAAGGCGTCCGAAATATCGGATAACGTCCGCAAAAAAGTGGCTAACGAATCTCGTGACGTAACGCACAATATTTTAGCTCGACTTAATTCCACGGCCGGACGAAATTTCTTCCTTCCGACTGGCGTGTGACGTTGTCGCCTGACGATTAAAGCAGCTCGACGTAATCACACTCTTCCCGTTCACCGATCGATCGCACACATAATAATGGATAACGGCCGCGGACGATAATGGAATCAGCGAGCGGCACACATGTACAATACCGGAATTACCGCGTTTACATTGAAAATTATGTATGAAAATTTCGCCTCGTTCACTGCCGTCGCCGAAAGTAGGGTAATCATGCTCGGCCCCCACCCCCACTCACACCACTTTTGGCCCGCGACCCAGCAAACATTCGCGCGTAATCTGACGTTCAACGGAATCGTCGCAAAGTCAAACCGGACGTAATAACGATTTCTTCTCTTAGAGAGAACAGCGAAGATTTTTCGCAGAAATTGAAATGGTGAAGTGAAAAATGTTGCGATATTAAATACGGAGGACAAACAGAATCAAGCGTTTGCCTCGAGACCCAACAGGTATTCGGGCTAGATCCGAGATTTAATGGAAACGTCAGAAAGTGAAATCCGAAAGGACAACATTTTTTGCTGAAACACCACCGACGCTTTTTGCTCCGGAAGCAAACATAAAAATGAAAATAAGAAGGAGGGAAGCGTTTCAATGTTCATTAACGCATGCTACCGTCGGACAGAATGATCGAAATAGCAGGAGAATGAGCGAAAATAAGCTAGGGTCAAAATGACTGACAGCGTCACTCCTATGTCCCACTGCACCAAATTGCAGAAGAGTCGAAAATTCGCACGAATTTATTTTCGGGCGATTTTTCGAACGACTCTTCGCGGAAAATTATCGTCGGCAGACGATCCAATATCGACGGCGGATAACTCTTTCCGCCTTTCCTCGGAGGTCTGGCCGTGGTTCGGGAGGACGAGACGAGGGTCAGCGAGGTATTCTAGCGATTTCATTGATTTCATTGATGGCGCAATTACGTCGGCGAAATGGGTAATTGCGCTTACGTTATTTCCGGTCGATGTTCGTGAGTGTGATTTGTATTATGCTTGGATCGTGTACCGTGATAGTGGACAGTGTATTAACGGGCCGTGATTTATCGGGCTGGGTTATTTAAGCGCAGCATCCCTAGAACGTGCGTGTAAAAGCAATGTAATCAACGTCGAGTATTGATACATGATGATGCAAACGATATCCCGCATTGTAAGGTGCGCGAAAAAAATGTTCCACGGTAGACAGCGCGAAAATGGTTCAAGATACGGTTTACAGCCGCTCGATCGCGGAACTTCAATTTAAGGTTTGACAGATTGTACAACGACGTTTTACGATGTAAAATTTTCTGCCGTGACAATGGACGGCTACCGGAGCGTGATTTATTGACAATACTAAATATCGTACAACGGTACAGGGCGACGCGAGCAACTTTCTATGTGAAAGATTATTCAAAAATCAAGAATTAACAGGGAACATCAAACATGTAAGTCCGACAACTCTATCTGAACGAAGCTTTATGCATCAGAAATGATTAAAACCGACATTTTCATTATTACGATAGCACAGACAACTTAAAAAGTTCGATTCAACTACCAAGTATCGAGTCTCTTAAACAAATATCAAAATCTAGAATCTCAAGCAGCCGAGCACCGAACTGCAAGCACGCGACTCTGAAAACTTTATTCCAAGTGACGTTCCGCGTCGCGGAACCGTTAAAATTCTACGCATCCAAATATAAGTACATATATATATATATGTATGTGGATATATACCCGACCGCTCGAAAACTCGTCCATCCGTTCTACCTTCCGCCATCCGCCCACTTCAACCTTCGGCATTATTCAAACGCCATCCGACCGCATCGAAGCAGAAGATCGCCGATCACCGTTCGGAAATTTTCCCCCGGCATCGGTGAATTTTTAAAGCGCATTATTTATGACGGGGGTCGACGGCGGGGGAGACTCGCGAATAATAGCGGAGGCGACGACGAAAATTTCAGGCCAGGCTCGTCTCGCGATTAATCGGCCGTTAACCGTATTTACCGTATTTACGACGGCCGTCTACGCCGATCAGCGTCGCCGGCGTCTAATCCTTCGGAGGGGAATGCGTAATTCGTTCATTAATAGATCCTGGAAGACGCAAGGACGCCCGTCCTCTCGCGCGGATTAAGTAAATCGTGTTGGAAAAAAGAGGCGAAGCGTTTGGGTGCAAAATATTGTGAGACATGAAAATTGACACATTGGATCACTAGCACAAAAATGACCAATATACGCACCGCACGGTACTTCTACTGTATAGGACGACTACGAAATCGAAACGAGACTCGATTAGGATGAAAGAAAATTTTCGTTCACATCGACGACAAAAGAATCTCGAAATATGTTTCACCATCAACGATTATAGTCAGAGTGTCTCATTCACAGTCCCCTCAAAAATAAAGCAACCTTCCGTGCCGATAGCTTGGCGGCGCGAGCGTTCACGGTCGACAGAGTTCGTCACAAGCGATTACCGCTTATCGCGCGTTAAAACAACATTATTGTAACGATCTCTCCTACCTGCTCCCTGATACCCGATTATACTTGTTACCCCATCACCATCGTCCGTCGTCCCATAATCGACCATCCGACCCCCCCCCCCCCCCCCCCCCAAAAGAGCCGCGCGTAATTTCTTACCCCACCGAGAAAGAAAGAACAAAACACATCCCACGCATCGTACTCCACCCTCAAAATTCGTAACCTATCCGACGTTTTCCGCAAATCGATGAACGCTGTCGTCGGACAACAATGGGCATTAGCGCCGGCACGTACGGTTTATGGGCTCGGCACGGTCGTCAACGGAGGGTGTTCCTCGTTTATGTAGAGAGGGGTCGAACATCCGTCAAAAGTGACGACACACGTTTGACATTTATCCCCGTGGGGTACGTAGAAAATGCATTATACGCGACTCGCTAATACCCAATGACCGGATGTACGCCCAGGTTACGATATTGAAATCGGACACACTCGTTATAATGGGATTTACATTACGCGGACAGAGCTTGCGGAGGGGGAGGGGGTAAATGTGAGGGTAGAGTGAGAGAGGGGTGCGGAGAGTCGCGATTCGATATGACGTGCCGACGTACGATGGATCAACAAGTCGACGTTGGCTTGGATTATTAATCAAGCAGATTGAATTTATAACGCTGCGATGTAGCCTATGACGTTCAATTAAATTAATCCCTTATTACGCACTTCGGCCGTGTCGAGGTCGATACTGGATGAAACGGAACGGGTCGGACGTGTTCTTTGCGTTGGTGTGGTACTAGGGCGAGGATGGTTTGCGGTGGAGATGTGGTCGATGTATTATGAAATTGCCAATGGTAGGGTTTCGTAAAGAATTTTCTTTGTACTCAACGTCGAGTTGAGTGTGTACATTGTGTATTAGTACAGACAAGATAATTATCTGATTAATACTTTGAACTTTATAAACGGGTACATATATATATATATGCACTTCAGTATACTTCAGTATATATATATATATATATATATAAGAGAAAGTGTCCTGACTCATCAATCCGCAGCTCAAACCGCTGGATCTGAAAATCTGAAATCTGTTATCGAAATTTAATCCATAAGTGGGTGAAAAGGGGAAAAATGTGTCTTTGCAGATACCATACTATGCCGTAGCAAAGCACAGGGTATCAAGCTAGTATATACATATATGTACAATTCTGACACCGGAAAAAACAAACCCTCCGCCGATTTTGTCGACCACTTGAATGACGAAAATGTCGGCCCATCGCACGACGCGTTATTACGCAGAACTCGATACGTCAATATGTCGTTTAATGCCGGAGCAATGATGTTTTAGAGTGTCCGCCCTTCGAGTGTCCCGCTTTCCCCCTTTTCACGTCACCCGCTGATAATGAACGATAACGAACGATAACGGGACACGACGGGGGGAAGACGAAATGTGACGTATCGTTTTATGCGGCCGGAGGACGCGCTGATGAACGTCAATGCGGCGTTTAATGGCCGGACGATAATGTTTCGGAGGGCCATTTCCCTATTTCGTTGAGTGTTAACACTTATCGCGCGCCCGGTCGTTCGTTCGTCCCTGATAATGAGTGATAACCGCGACGCACGGGCAAATTTGTGACGTATTATCGAGTTCGCCGAAGTGCAGTCGAGTGTCCAAAAACTGGCCAGCTTGTTCTGCCTTTTCCGACTGACTTCTGTTAACTTTCGACCACATTTTTTCGCCGTTTCTTAAGGAGGAATGGGACAGACAATCTGGTCGAAAGTTAATGCCACATGGCGAAAATGTATACATATTTACGAATGTGGATGATGTAGTGCATGTTTAGCATGGCCAAATGGATGATTCATATGTGGTTGGTGCTACGAAAGATTGACTTCCCGTTCAAAATCATTTTTACGGTAAAAATTATCATTATTCGGTAACACAGCGCAGAATTTTTTATATTACCCGCGTTAAATTAATCAATTATTTTCTTCTGAACTATGTATGTAGCAGGGAATTCTGAAATTTGGTATGCTCCTTTATTACATTAAAACACATAATCGCTCAAAATTGCAAGAAATTCTGCGATTTTCTTATGTGTGTCCAATTCCTCCTTAAATAAAAAAGAATCTGTTGACACTTTAACTTGGCGTTCGACGAAAGGTATCGGCGAACGATTTCATATTTTCTAATTAACAATCCTCGCACTGTCAAAGTCCCAATCAATGAAATGAAGCGTCGGCGCTCCCATTAATTGCAGTCGCGACAATTATAAAGGCCGCCATAAATCAGGGAACAGCGAAGGGAACGCGCGTGCACGGTACTGTTATCAGTGTTATCAGTGTCGTCAGTGTTGTTGCGCGTCTTGCTAACGAAGCGAAGCAACGAAACCTCGTAAGTCGCAGCACGTTAAAATGATCCTCGACAACAGCTCGTTAAAGCTGCTATTGCATTTTGCTCCAATTGTCAGAACAATGAGAAGGGGAGAGAGAGAGAGAGAGGAGGTGTGATGTAAATCGGAGGTGTTCTTTGCCAAACGGAAAGGAACTTGTTCCGCGCGGCGACACAGGCAGCAGGAATAATTCGTGTCGTTAATTATCTGCAAACACGAGGTGACAAGGTGATGAGTAGCGTGGAGGACGATACTGGGGTTATGACGGCTTGGTATTCGTGAGAATCTTGGTACACACAGTCGCGAGCCGCGTACTCAGATATGCATTGTTAACCGTACTGACATAATTGCTGCTAACAAGTCGAAACTATTTGCAGTAACTCCTTCGTTTGCTTTCCGAAGACTTAATGCAATGCGCAACATTGCGAATACCATTTCCACATACATATTATTACGAACACCGTAATTTCGTAGGTATAATTAATGCAGAATGCTTGTGTCAAGAAATATATTGACGAATTTATTAATATTGATTATATCGGTAAGTATGTCTGGAGAACGACATTGTTGAGAAGACACTCAACAATTCCGAAGCCCATTGCCGGCGCTTACTCAAGGCTTTCATTATTTAATGCACGCTTAGCAGAGCTTCAGGCTGCACGCCAAATCCTCACTCAATATCCTACTTCAAGTGAAGACCAATCCTTTAAGAGGCAAAGACGATTTTCCGTATCCTGTTACCATGTGCGCCTTTTGATCTTCACAAAAATCCTTTCCCTCATACTAGGCATCACGTTTAACATTTTTTTCCACCGACAAGGTAGAACTTGCGCTTAAAGCCGTTCACTCCATTAGCTAACTAAAACGATCTACACCGGCGCAACAAATAATTCATTAACGACCGAAGGCAGGCGTCGTTCGGCAGAATTCTCCATCGCATCGGCAAAGCTAGCTGAAAAATGAAAGCGAAGAACACGCGGGCGGCAATTTAATTTAGCGACTAAACGAGTCAGCGTCAAAGCACGCGTGCAAAGCAAGTATCCTCCCATTTCAAAGGAACGATCGCTGAGGTTAATTCACGGAATCTCTCACCTCTCGCCGGGGCGAAATTTAGCCATTTCAAAGTGGCCGACCCGTTTAAGCGCCTTTTTAACTTTATTCTCTGCGCACGGTATACAGGGAACTTGGTCGTCGGTTTTTTCGAAACGCCTTCCGTGTAAGTCTCTATACGACGTTCGCCTGTTACCACGTCCGCATTGTCTATGGACGGACGCTTTTTCTCCCGACACGGACGGCTGGCTAAAAGATTTACATAAGCCGCTTTCCTCGGCGCGGAAGACTCGCTTTAATAATCGGCCCGGAGCACCGCGATAATTTCCAATTAGCATCGGCAGTCCAGGATGTCTTCGAAGTCCGAGCCCAGAACGCGATGCGTTCTCTGCTCCGGAACAGACACTGGGCAAACCGACGGAACAAAAGCATTAGTCGTGGAAACAGTGATGCGTATTAAACAATTTAAATGGAATCTTCGTACTGTTAAAAGAAACGAAATTTTCATTTCTGTGCACTGATGTACATAAAAATGTCGAAGAAATCTAATACTAGTGTGCCTAAAAGGAAGGTTCAGAGGTGAGACATTAGTTTCATATAATTTTTTCCTGTGTTCCAAACATAAATTGTCCTCACATAGATTTTTAACATGTCAAACAAATCGAATACTAGTATGCCTAAAAAGAAGGTTCAGAGGTGAGACATTAGTTTCATATAATTTTTTCCTTCGTTCCAAACATAAACTGTCCTCACATAGATTTAAGAAATACACCATTGTTTGTATTAGCCCCGAAGACAGTCACAGATGTTGACAGAAACGTTGGCGAATTAAATCTTCTATGAAAATGTATACATTGCTCATTAAGCCACAACTTATACCTACATCACTTATTAAGTGAAGAGCAAACATATATTACAACATGTACATAAAAACGTCGCGTACAAACATGACGCGAGTTTCTGGCAAGCAGAAAAAGTCTGCAGCTACAACTCTGATACGAATGAAGCGTAGCAACCAGGCGAGTTCGGAAAATATGAAAACGAAAAGATTACCGGCGTCCGCGAGATGCTTGGCGTTCCCAAAACCGAAGCGACCAAAATCCAATTCTCAGAAATGAATTGCGATGCGCGGCGCGCCTGCCATTTGTCGTTGTTAACGCTGAGTCGTTTCACTTCCTGCGAGAACGCTCGTACGTACGAGTCACGTAACGGTAATAACATCCGCGGATCGGGGGCAATAACGTCCGCGTTAACGGTATTGTTAAACTCATATCGACGAGGGATAAAAAGACGGTCGCCTGCACCTACCCAAGTACCCAGGCGCCTAAGTCGTGTCGTAAAAATTCCTATCGCGCCTCCTATGAAAAAAAGCAATCGACGATCGGCGTGCGGCCTGGCACCTGTTTACGTCGACGGATATTCAGTCGGATGTACCGAATTCTGTTATGGATCTTCCATCCGAGATGTTTTCGAAGTCACAGTTCTGGCGTCGAAGTGTCGTTATGTGGTGGGACAGAATATTCGAGACTCATAGTTGTGCGTTTGTACTAATCTATATATTATATTGTATAAGAAACTATCCTGCCTGACTGACTGATTCATGAACGCACAGTCCACACGACTGGATCTAAAAGTATGAAATTTGGGGAGTATATTCCATCCATGTCGTAAGCACCACAATCGTATCTGTCATACCGCAAATTCATTCCAGAACGATCCTGATTTTTTTCCAACAGCCTATCATCCTTCAAACTTACAACTACTAGGTTAATTGCGTCGTATTCTCTTCTATCTTTCATTTTATAACTCTTTTCGTATATCTGTATATGTATATTCTTCTTCTTTTATACTAAAAGGCGTGGGCCCGTAAATTTTAAATAAATAAAAAAAAAATGTTGCCTCCTTAACGTAAGCACCCACTAAGAAGCGATTTTTCGAAATTTAACCCCAAAGAGAGTGAAAAGAGATAAAATGTGTTATCACAGATTCGTCAATATCTCTTAAGCCCGATGAGACATCGAATTGGTTTTAGTTTTCAAAGCTTGCTCATACAAATGCCTAAAAACAAATTTCAGGATTTTTCCCTAATCAACCCCTAAATATTTTTATTGTAAAATAACAAGTTTTATAAAATAATTATATTCGACGACGGTCGAACGGATGACTAAAACAATTTACGGAGTCATTCGTGGAATCGATTAGCATCGAGCAACTGCCAAAGTTGCGTGCGAATAAATTCTACTAGCTGAGTCGTTTCACGTGAAACATATCGCGTGCCTTCGACTTAGTATCTCACGTAGAATTATCCTGCCGCGGCTTCTGCCGCGATATTATACACACACACACACACACTCGCAAACATAGACGCATGGCTAAAAATATATACAGCTAAGTCAGCGCGGGAAAGGGACCGATTGCGAGCAGCTGGGGCAAAAGATCGATTTTTAAGAATGGCTTACGGAAATATTGGTTCGGGTGACGACTTCCGTTCCCCGTGTTTACGCCTCAGCAGTCAAGGGTTAAAGCGTTCGGGTAGATGGGTTTCTTTTCGGGATCTCTGTGAAGAAGACGAAATATGGCGCAAAGAAGGGAGGTGCGGAGTGGGTGGGTACGGAAAGGTAAAACGAAGGACAAAAAAGTCGAGAAAATTCGGAAGGATAGAGAAGCTGCGGTCAGAAGGAGGGGGATGAAGGAAAAGAGAGGAGTTTTTTTTTTGCGCGCGCTCGCTTTTTCCCACTGGCGAGCATATTTTATTCATACCGCTTTGCATATACAGGGTGGGGCGGAAAATCGCGGGACGACGGAAAATAACCGGCGAGTTTACGTCGGGCGATCGGTCGAACGTACAGAATTATTCCTGCGCGCAATTTTTCCGAACAATCGAGACGCGAGAATATCGTAAGCGTGTCTCGCAACTGGAATTCGCGACTTTCCGCGTTATTAGTACGTTCTTTCGCGCGGACCGTTCTGTTCACGGTAGAAGAACGAAGCTCTCTCACTGTATCGGAAACATGAATATATTAACAAGCATTATCTCGTAAGCCAAAAGCACCTCTCGCATCTCTTACAGCGAAATATCTCCTAAAAATCAGTGTACCCAATTTTCAATACACAGACAATGAGGTCGCTTGGAGCACTCACTTTCAAATAAATGACTCACCCCAAGAATTTGCGTTTCAATTTTTTTTGTCAACACGAAAATTTCACCCTACACGTACTGAGAGAATTTTTTTCTAATAAATGAACTTGATCCACCGTCTAGAACTCGAGTTATTAACAATTAAAGTTTAGCGTTTTCTCAATCAAAAGCAATGGTAATGATCACACAAAACAGTTTTTTGACAATAATTCGAGAACAATTCTTAAACTTTTTTTGTAAAAATTCCAGGATGTAGATTAACATTCGAGAAACATTTTTAAAGAAAAAAAAAAGACTTTCTACCGTCTAGTTCAGGAGAAAAAAAACTGATGAATATAAAATTGTAAATTGGGTGCTTGTATTCAGCCTGACTGCGGTACAAACGCTAGTATGCATCATTGCCAAGTATACTAGTGTGCACATATGTATACGGAATGTGTGCATGGATTGAATCAGGGCCATCAGAAATTTCTGACGCAATTGAAAAGAAATAATGGAGCCCATTTTTGATACGGCACCCAGCGCTAGTAATACCTTAACTTGGCTCGGCTTGAAGCATCCGGCAATTGAATCGCCGTTGATTTTCATCCCCTCCACCCCTACACTGCAGCAACGTTTTACGAACAATGCGCGCGCTCTTTGCCACGAAAATTCCGCGATGCCCGTCGCGAGATACACTATCCCGCCTAACGAGGAAATGAAATTTTAACCCTGCGCTAAGGTTAGTTCCGAGTTCCGCGGAGTTGCCGCGCGTTAAGATGCCGAATATATACGGCGCGAGACTTCTTCGTCCTCCGTCTTAAGCTCGCAAGTCTACTTCCTCGTTATGGCTTTCTACTTCGAAGTTCCCCTCTAATTGGCACGGTCATTGGGCTACGTGTTGTGTAGAATTTCCGGAAGATGGTTAAGTGTTCGCTGCTTAGGCGTGGCCGCGGTTAGATATGTGGAAACTTGCCCCGGGGATGTTTAGATTCGCGAGTGCGGAAGTTCGGCGGAATGTTCAGTTGGCGAATAGGCGAGCTGGTGGGAAGGTTATGGGGTAGATGAATGGAAAAATGAGTTCTGAATAACGAGTCGATGGTTCGAGGTTCAAGTGTCGATGATTGGCATGTGATACCTGTTATTGAAGGATGATGTGTGCATGATTCTGTACATGTATACGAAACTTAATGTTTTGCGCATCTATATGTATGAATGGATTATTATGTTTTCTGGTAATTTTCATTCGGAACGCAAATAATGGATACATTTAAATTTATAGATTGATGTGCGGACGTCCGGCTTTTCTTTATTTTTATAATTTGACGTCTTTTTGTTTATAGAAGACAATTTCATGTGTCGTGCCTTCGACTCTCAAAAAACGCTCTTTTTACAAAAAGAATGGATCAAAGTAATGCGTCGACAAGTTAAAATTTACACTTTCATAGCCTATCAGTCTTCATCCACTCGCACCGTGCGCACACTCGGTACCTAGAAAGGACGCGCGACGCGCAGTCAGACTGATCGAACGTCAACGCATCGAACAAAGAAAGGCCGTCGTAAAAATACATTCCCGAAATGCGGTACGCGGAGCTCGCGAGAGGCACGCACCCTTCCCGACGGCGGCGAAAGTAGAGACGAAAGTACAGGGAGCACAGGATGCAGGGTGCAGGTTTACTGCGCGGCGTGGCTCCGTGACGTGGTCATAAATAACGCCGAAATAGCGTGTCCAACGTCCGACCAATAAATCTAGATATAACCCCGGAGGATAAAATAAAGTTATGGGCCCGCTTCATGCACTGATACAGACCGATAGTTTACCCCGCTTTGACTGCTACAAGTAGTCACTCCCGGCCTCAGGTAACCCTCCTTCCTTGTCCCTTCGTGTCGCGAAAGAATTTCCACTTTCTTATTCCGTATTCCTCGCTTCGGCTACTCGACCCGAGCGTATTCCTTTCTCTCTACACTGTTTCCGCGAAAGTTACTTTACTGCACACGCTTCATTCCTCGATCTTCGCCTTGTCGTCCGTTTTTCTAAGCTACTTAGCACCGACCAGTTTTGCTCCCCTCCGTCCCAGTCTGCCAGATTTTTTTTTAAAATCCTCGAAATCCTAATTTGGTAAGGCTTCGTTTTAGAAAGTGTATTGTTTTAGGCGTTTTATTTATTTTTTGATAGGGCATCGAAAGGTCTACAAGTTTTCTATAGAACTTTTTTTTAGGAAATGACTCCTTAAAAAGTTACGATTTTTTTTTTGTGAGACATACGAAAGTAGCAGGAACAATCAATCGACTAACATCTCAGTCTCCAACATTACGTGTGCTGGAAAATACAGTACCCAGTGTTAATTTCATATGTTTCACAAATGAATTCGTAATTTTTTAACGAGTCATTTTCTAAAAAAAAGTTATATGGAAAAACTTGTAGACTTTTCGATGCCCTATCAAAAAATAAATAAAACGCCCAAAAAAATTACACTTTCTAAAACGAACCCCTAATTTCTTTCCCTCACTCAATCTGTTTATTAGTATTCTGGCTATATCACATTCCTTGTTCCGTCTTTTCCCGCATTCCCGTATCAAGTTCTCTCCCCTGTCTCGCTCATTCTCTGCGCCCTGTATCGAATTACATCTTCGTCTCTTCCTGTCTTTCTCTCTTTCTCTCTTCGCGAAAATGTATTATTACGTTGACACGTACACAAACTCGATTCCGCGAAAACCTAGACACGTAACTTCGTAATACATGGGCGAGGACGCGCGGCATACATATGCACATATGTTCTTCCATACATATCCATTCCCGTTTACTCGCCGCGTGCGGCTGCATGTACGAACAGAGACGAATACAAATCCGACGCACGCGTGTCGCACGCGCACATACGCACATCGCATTCGCGAACGCCGTGCGTATACATACGGCAACATATCGCGTGGCACCGTACAAATACTGAGCCACTTCTAGCATAGCCTCTGTTTACGCGAGCGCGAATGCGCGGCGGGGCAGATTCGAGCGATTAAAAAACAAGCAAAAAAAAAAGGAAACGAGAAGAGAGTGAAAGAAGAGAGTGAAAAAGTGAGTGACGTTGTTCCGTTGCTAATTGAAGAGCGGCCGACATTCAGACGCCGATTCCGCGTGCCGCGTTTCCCTGACGTTCTCAATCTGCCGTGAAACGGGTAAAGTGGCTCGCAAACGAAAAGTCGAGTGTTCATGAATTTCGTGGATTCTTGCTTCGTGCGCGCAGGAGTACCGATGTTAATTTTATACACAGCTGCATCGACCGTAGCACGTATCTCACGAACAATATATTCTGTACACTGCACACTGTCATTCGCAACTGTCAAATATCTTCCATTCAATACTTATCATATCTCAGGTTAAGTATATCGAATCTCAACAGATCGAATTTTTCTTCATTTAAAAGGGAAATCTGCCAAATATTTTGTTGATCGTTAACCACCGCTAGTTAAGGAAACACTTTATGTCTACACGAAATTTAAATCTTAGTTTAAGTCTCACATGTGTATTTTTTGTCTGCATAAATTGGTTAACCCCGTGAGTATGAATAAATAAATAAATAAATATTAAGTCCCTTTATTCGTCACTTAACTCGAAACATTGACCGAAGCACGACGTCACAACCGATATTATGATATATTTATTATTTTAATCCTCACCGCGCATACCTAAACCGAATCAAGGAAAAGACAGTCGACGAAGAAAAAATCGACGCCTGCGACTCACCAAGTCGCTCACGCAAACGAACGAATACGAGGGGTTGCGGGGGGGGGTTTGCAGTTTCCCACCGTCGCATCTTCCTGCGAGGCGTCGCTGTAGCGAGTCGAACGTAATTAAACTTTAGCGCACTTTGACACCTCGCTTACTCCAGTTTCCGCTGTGTACTTTATACACGTCCGGATCTATTAGTCCGTGTCTCATACGCGCAGTAAAACGCCAGGCGATAAGCTGATATCGCGATGTTAAGCATAGACTCCGTGTCAACTTTCCGACGTACAATTTGTCTTGAAACGGGACTCGTCATGTGGACGGCGTGTCTATTGAGTATTGACGACTGTCATCATTTACGCCGGAAAAGTCTGGGTCCTTAAGAATTTGAGTGCACGATACGCAGAAAAGACGTATTTTAAAATTAAAGAATTTTTAACCGCCACTTTTTTAGCATTCGGGTACATACGACATATTTCTATAAACTCCTGATGCAATTCTGTCCGAGAAACGGACCGATAAGCGGAGCAAATGCAAAGGAAAACGAGAAAGCAGATTGAATATTTTGCTTAATATTCTTTTAACACTTCTAATATGACGTTTACTCATTTTTATGTGTAAGATTATATCGCATAATACGATTTCTCGCCATTCCAATCTTTCCATTCCGGCGCCTCCTTCGACGCGTAACGCGATCCCGCCGAACACGTTGGCCTTTAAATATTTGACATTATAAGCGATCGACGGTCGGGAAGTAAGTGGTCGCGGGTTAGAATGTGTTTTCGAAAAGGTGCCCGTTACACGTTTCAGGGCCGCACGACGACGGAGGACGGGGCAATTCGTAACTTTCGATGTGCCCGGCATAATTCTATTCCCGGCGCAAGGCTACATGGCCCGAAGTAATGCGCTTTATACATCGATTACCGGGCAAAACTGACGGAATTGAGTTTCGGTATTTATCGATTACCGGTCCCCGTGAAAGAGCGAGGAGTTAGACGGAGGGAAACGAAGGAAAGCGGCGCGTGTTAAGATGAGTGAGCGGGAAGGACGCGGAGGAGAAAGGTGAATTTTCGATGTTTTCGCGAGTTAGCGGCCGAGGACGATAAACATTTACACGCCCACGTCTAAGTTTATCGCCGCTACTTTTTTTTTTTTTTGTTGCTCGCTTCCATTCGGCGGATAATACACGATAGGGAAGATAAAGACGAGAACGGGCTGTCGAACGGCGAAACGAGACAGCGTTTTCTTTCTGAACTGTCGTAAAGCTTGCGATACCGTTAAATGCCGCCGCCACCGATTATGTGTAGGTAACGTTTATCGGCGAAACTTTCAGACGATTCTCCCGTCTCCCGGATTTTAGTTATTAATATCGTCGTTCGCCGGGGATAATTGCGTCTGAGCTATTGTTCGCTCTGATAATTCTGTTGTCTAGTTCCGCGGGTCCGTCGGCGGTAAAATCGGACGGCAGGCGTTTATTTCGGATTCGGCTCTAATCTCGAAACAAGGATCATTAAAGCGTACTATCGGAATACGTATGCAGATATGCGGCGTACACA
This sequence comes from Priocnemis perturbator, assembly GCA_963942575.1. Taxonomy (NCBI): domain Eukaryota; kingdom Metazoa; phylum Arthropoda; class Insecta; order Hymenoptera; family Pompilidae; genus Priocnemis; species Priocnemis perturbator. Next base: position 2,215,464 of record OZ012654.1, read on the forward strand.
TAAGATACTCGTAAAGCAGTCCGGAAACTTGGTCAACTTACCGCTTCCCTATTCCAATCCTCACATCCACGCACTCGGTCTCCGTGAAGTAAGACTCGGCGAAACATCAACGTCATTAAAAACATTTTTTGTGGGAAGCTCAACCGTGTATTGTAATTGAAATTATGTAATGCCCTCTTCTTGGGCATGTAGAGAGTAATAAAAGTATTTCGGTCTTATCTCAACCAAGAAGAGGGCATTACATAATTTCAATTACAGTCATGAAAAATATACATGTCATTAAAAATTCTAAAAATTAAACGAAACGCAGAAAGTCCAAAATTCGACCGAATACGCGTCTTTTTTCCGCTCGAATTTCAACGTTTCCGAGGGGTCGATTGTCGGCGGGCAGGAAGTCGGTAGCTCGCGCACGATTGTGTCTCATACGCGAAATTGTTAATACCATTGAATGCGGGGACCGCAGTTTGTTCGTGAGTTAGCGTTCGTCGAAGAGGATTCACGCCGTCCTCGTCTTTCGACGACGGTGCCAGGGGGTGTGTGAGGGGGTTGCGGAGAACGAGGGGGTGGCATCGATCGACATCGAAATTAGAACGTCGCGCACCCTCCGCGCGAATAGAGCATACAAAGGACGTTGATTCGGTTACGGCGCGTTTGCCAAAATCGAGCGTCGACCGAAAGCCAGACGACACTCGAATAATTACATCTCCCGGCGTGTCTGTCGATGTATTGTGCCGGTAAGCGTAACAGTGATTCGATTATAGAAAGAACGACTGTATGGATGGCGGGTTTCGGTCGACGAACGGCGTTCGGTGAAAAGAATACAGAACTGAAATCAGGGGGTTGAACGTATTTTTCAGGTGGAATTTGTGAAAGTGCGAAAAATAAGATGCGTTGAAATTATCATTAACTAGCTTGATATCTCGTGCTTTGCTACGGCGTAGTATGGTATCTGCAAAGACACAATTTTCCGCTTTTCACCCCCTTAGGTTGATTTTCGAAAAATCTTGGAATTCGATTTTAGGCATTTGAATGGGTAACATTTAGAGACTAAAATCAATCCGATACCTCATCGGGTTCAAGAGATATCGAGGGATTTTTAAAAACACATTTTACCCCTTTTCACCCCCTTACGGGTTGAATTTCGAAAAATCGCTTCTTAGTACAAAACCCCTTTAGTACAAAACGAGAAGAATATACATACACAAATATACGAAAAGAGTTATAAAATGAAAGATAGAAGAGAATACAACGCAATTAACCTAGTAGTTGTAAGTTTGAAGGCTGATAGGCTGCTGGAAAAAAAAAATCAAGTTCGTTCCGGAATGAATTTGCGGTACGACAGATACGATCAATTGTAAAACAAAATTCAGATTTTTGACCGAGCGATTTGGCCTGGGCACTGATGAGTCAATCAGTCAAAACACTTGCTTATATATATATATATATATATAGATAATGTCCTCCTGTCTTCATCAACACAAGTGTTAACAATCTCCAGTGAAGCCTGCGCTAGCCGCTCGGAAGCAATTTCATGGAAATGCGAGTGCCGACGTTTGCCGAAGTTAAAGCGATTTGAAATATTTCAATCTTTTATAACATCATCGCGCACCCTCCCATTGTCTCGATTACACTTTCGCCGCGGGAAGAAAGAAAGCCGTCCAACTATCGGCCGTAAGCCGATGAGACTTCGCGGAGCCAAATTGACAGGTCGGCGACGGTTCTAAGTCCGCTCGATAATGGCCGATAATAATAACGAGGTAATAACGGGCCGACGCGGAAAAGTCACTCGGAAATATTTTATGGATTTCCATCGGAAAATCGCGGCGACAGCGATCCGAACCGAACATTCGTCTCTCTCTTTCTTGCCCTGCTCGCTTATTACAGTCCGATATTCCCTCCCTCTCTCTCTCGCTTCCACCCCTCCCCAACCCTCAAGCGAGTCGCATTCTCTTCTCGACGCCGATCGCGAAGGTGGCAATCGCATGATAATCAGCGGCGCGTCGTTATTGGAAATCCGATTTCCCCGGCCAAATTGTACTCCGAATCGATTCACTCCCGGCGATGCGAGCTTTCGTAAGAAATTCACGTAGCACGCGCGCAACGTATCCGCGTGCCAATTCGCGCGCTCACACATGCCGGAGTGTCTCAATAGACTCGTTCTTTTCTATCTTCTTTTTTTTGTTGCGAAAAATCGAATTTTAAAATCGCACCGCGACGATATGCGAATAAGTTATTGTGTGTCGTAGCGCTGCATTTGGGACTGTAAATAGTAAGGCTGAAATTGACGGCTGACGATGTAGGGTTGTTTATATTAGTAAGATGTTAGATGGCGTTGCGGATGAAAAAGAAAGAAAAAAGAAAAGAAGACTCGCTCGATAGCATGTTAGCAGTAGTGACCAGATGTGCTTGACTGTAATAATAAGTATAAATATATCGTGCTAGAAGACATGAGGTGAGCGTGATGTTTATAAAACTGATGCCAGTATCCAATATATCTCTACAGAAGAAATATTTGGAAGGATGATGTCGAGAGTCGGCGTGAGAATTGCATGAAGAAGTTGACGCGGTTGAAGCTGGTCAGGACACAGTCGGATGCTTGAATTCGAGTTGGCGAGAATATTGCGCAAGCACGCACGCTTGCGACGCTTTAAATATTTCAAAGGCAATCTCAAACGCTACACGGCCGTATTTTATTGCCACCCCCGCCCTCTTGGTATAAGTCGCGACTTATATACAGCTTTGCCGGCTGATTCAAAACTTAGCACAAAAGGCCCGCGCACGGTGAAGGTTGAAAATTTGTCAGGCAATTTTAACCAGGCCTGTTCTGATGAAGTTAACATGCAAGGAGAACGTCTCGCTTCCCGATCGAACTTTCGAAAATGGACCGCGGCATATTGTTACACCCTACCGCGCATGCAAAATTCCATTAAATCGTCCAAACAATACCGGATGAAACGGCGGACCCCACAAATAACACATTCCTCTCTCTCTCTCTTTCTCTCTCCCTTTAACACAGCATCGCAAATAGTGGCAAGACTCGAAATGAGGGCGAGCCGGACAAAAAAAGCGTCCCATAAATAATGAGTCCTGCCTTCGGCAGCTTTCGTTGTCGCTCCCCATACCCCGACACTCCCCTGCTCCACATAAGCTTTTTGCCCGCCTTTCATATCCTACACATTCCCAATTATCAAACCATTTCACTCGTGGAAACATTTTACTCGTCAATACGTGAGATATGTTCGGTTTGAGAGAAAGTAGACGCGAATAAAAACGATGCCATTAAAAACTGAATACTCGAATGGCCACCGAGACTTACTCACGTTCGTTCGTCGGGCAAATTGCTGGCGCCGATGAAATCGTTGTTCCATTCATACCGTCCGGCCGTTTCAAGGCCGTTAATTAACACATTTTACGCGCATTAGCCCGCCAATTCGCTTGTACACTGTCTTTCATTAGCACCTACTGCGCGACCGGGACGAGCGGCACGTCGTTAATGTTTCTCTTCATTTTCACTAATGCGCGTGTGCGCTAAATATCAGAAAAAATTCGCTCCTAGTCGCGATGAAACTATCGTTACGTTTTATGCACTTTCCGACATCGGGATGTGTGCTCCAAGTAAAACTCGCACGAGTCGTATAATCTTTGAATTTAATAAATTTCCCGAAGCTCAAGTCCTAAGTATGTTACATTGAACACGTAAGCTCTTAAGATATTACTTTAAAGAGATCCAACAAAGTGCACCGAGTACCAGCATCGCACAAGGACCGTCCGCAATCTTCCGTACAATTAAAAGTACAATCCACCGTAGAAAACTGAGCTAATCTTCCGCAACGCCACGGTGCCTAATGAAGCAATTCCGTGCGATTTAATTGAGAAACCGCCTCGCATTAAAGCCATCCGTTACGCTAATTGATTCGACATAAGGGGATACCGCGGTTACCAGAGATAATAGGTCAATGCGTTTCTGTTGTAACGTTTCTCAGATGTACTGCGCGATAACGATTATTGTGCCCCGAAGGTGTGTGTGTGTGTGTGAGGGCGCTCAATGCGGGTCTACATAACGACGGTCTAACCCTAGCGATACGTACGGGTCGAGTTATCTGGTCGACGATATCGGAATAATGCACTATCCTATTGCTCGAATCTCTTCGCGATTGTATTTAATGCGGATTACTCGCAATCGACACCCTATCCCGTTCATACCGAGGCGGAGCTGTTTATTTCTAGGCCTGCGCGCACTTTATCTTTTCTATTCCACGCATCGTGGGGGTGGATCAGGGTGTGCTTGTATCGGACGTTGATTGAGTTATTATTTCTGGTGTGCTTGCTGTTGTTAATAAAATTATTCTACTGTACTGTATATTGTGGTATATGTTTATATATGAATTACGGTAGTACTTAATACAGTTTCAATGCAGAGATTTGCATATGTATGTTGCAACGTTCTTTTGTGTTTATGTTGGTATATCGAGGTATTATTTTTGCAATAATGTAATTTTATTGAGGTATAGGTAATATTGGTAATGTGATACGTGTAATGCGTAAGGTAATGTAACCCGGCGCGCAATCATTTCCGGCGAAAAACAATAACTGCAAATCATTCAAATCCAAACAATTCCATAATCGACAACATTGAACATTTACAACGTCAGTCGCGCCGATGCAATATCCCCTGACAATCCAATCCCCTCCGCAAATACGATTCCCGCGAATTATCCGAACTCGCACGCATTCGCGCGACTCCCCGTACACACGGTATATCATAGCTCAATGACTCGAGCACGCAATTACAATAGAATTACATGTCCCGCGTGAATAATTCAAGTCCCGCTAATGCGTCGTCATCGACGTTGACGGGAAATATGCGGAACTCGAGTTTTTTAAGTGCCACACAAATGTCTGCTGAAAGAGATTCTGATGATTCATGATTGTGACAATGTTGAACATTCCGAGCCCGATAAATTATCAATTCACATTTCCAGTAATTGAAACTGAAGCATGCATTCCTGCTCGAAAATACAACTTTCAGCTCTTAAAACAACACGAACAAAAACTATTAAAAAATTCAAACGCCACTGAAATATGTGCCGTGAAAGATTCTGATAATTACAATTGCACGCCTCCGATGATTACGACGATGTTGAATATTTGACACCCAAAAAATTATCAATCCCCGTTATCGCGTGTTGTAATTGAAACTAAAGCATGCCTCCTTCTCCTTCGAAAACCATTCTTTGCTCTCAAAATAATCACAATTGCGCCGCTCTTCAATAATTCCACGGAATTCAAACAACACGAGCGAAAACTTTTCAAGCGCCGCGCAACATCTGCGAGAGATTGCCGGGCTCGATTTCTTCGGGCTGAAAATTTCCGAATAAACGTTGCCGGTCGACGAGCGACGTCAGCAGGAGGAGGCGGCGCTCGTTTTTCTCGTGCCGGGATTCGTTTTAGTCCCCTTTGACCGGTTCGGTCTTCAACTCCCGGAAAGCCGTGTCAGACGCAGCTCATTTCATAATTTCAGGACCTTGTATCCTTTCCCCCTCGCCCACGCGGCGCGGGAAGATTGACAGAAAGAGCGATTCCCACGTACCCCCGAACGCTTTCTGCTCCTTTTACACCGCCCCCGCCACGATATTCCCGCTTCCACTCCGTCCACCCCCGACCCGCGCCATCTTTCCACCCTCCGCTTTCTGCGCGCTTCTTCTCCGGCGCTCATTCGCTCGGCGGACGGAAGAATTTCCGGCCGCCACATTCCGGATGCCTTTCAGACGTGTACGCGTACTCGTCGGCCGGTACCGAACGTTGGATGTACATATATAGGTCAGGTGTGTGTGCCAAGACGTTTGGTCGCTGACATGAACGAGGGGAGCTGAAAATTATAAGAGTCGCGCGTGGCTCTAGTCACAGTCAAATAGGAGTAATTTCGATGGAATGATCGATGGAACTGTATTAAAGATACAACGTGTTGTTCGCCGCGTCTCAAATCCGCACACGCAGGCGTTCAAATAATCGACCATGCTCGGAAAAAACAACCATTTTCCACCGTCCCGACGCGGAGCATTCCGTTCGTTCGTCGTCGAACGTAGAAAAATATCAGATTAACCGCGTCCCAAGAGCCGCACTCAACTACACCGAACGATACACGCTGACCGCATCAAAAGTCCCGCTTTCCAAACGATTGCTCTATATAAAGGCGAAAAAAAAAGAAAAAAAAAACAGATGCATCGCCACAAAACATTCTCCCCGCAAACTCCGCTGGCCGCGTTTGCACTTTTTCCGGCGTCCCAAATTCATACGTCTCTCGGGCGCGCGCTGGCGTTTGGCTTCCTTTATCGACGCTCGTCATCACGGTTCATCAGTCCGCGAAACGCTCGATTTTATTCGAAGGCGAGCAGAGGCTTCCTCCCTCTCCCTCGCTCACACACACACCCACACACTCCTCCCGCTGTAAACCACGCTCTTCCCTTCGCTGTAACCCCGAGAACCGGTTCATCATTCGCCGGCGCGGAGCGTTTCGCCTTAGCAGGCCATTCGCATTCGACGCGTGAACGAAAAGAAACCTCTCGAGAGGCTTCTCAACCCCTTCGCGCTCCCGTCTATATATTGTGCGCCTCTTCTCTGTCGGCGGCCACCCCTTGCATGGGAACCCGAGGCGAGCCCGGCCAGATCCAGCCACCGTTTTTCACGTCCTTCCTATGCCGCGGATGGGACGTCGAGGCGAAACAGAAATGCGCGCCAGCTCGAGGGTTTCGGGTCCTTAGCTTCTGATACTCCCGGGCGTCGGTTGAGGAGAGGGCGAAGTGAATTTTGCGGGCGAGAGAAAAGTTCTTTTTTACGGGGCCATCCTGCGTCGGTGGATTCTGGGACGGCGCGCGCGCGAACTTGTCGCTGCAGGAACGTTTTGTGAATAAGTTAGTTCGAACGTGGCGCGCGCGCGATAATTTAGCGGTAATGGGACGTGGGGTGATGGTGCAGTTTTAACTTTTGAGGTGTTATGTTGTGGGGTGTAAGGTGAATTTGAGCTGTGTCGGTCAAAATTAATCGAAGTGGGTGAAACGATTGCGGTGTTTTAGACGTCAGTATTTTATATATATACTAAGCAATCGTTTCACCGAATTCGATTAATTTTGACCGACATAGCTTAACTTAATTTTATATATATTTCTACGTCACGTAGAAACTAATAGGAGGAGAGAGGGAGATCACGTGGGAGAGCATATGTGTAGAGATTAAGAGACTAACATAAAAATTCATAAAGAATCATTAAAGTGAACAAGGAGTAATAAGAGTGTAAACAAGAAGTGACACAGAAAAAAACTCTAAATGTCGTTTCTTTGTTCACAGGTGAGATACTGTATATAGAATAAATAGTTACTGTAATATAATAAATGAAAACTTTGCTTTGTTCACAGAGAAACAGTTTCTAGTTTATTTCTGAAAATCCTCAATAAGACAATACCATCTTATATACATATACATATGTATATTTTTTTCCATATATACTAAGGTCATATAAATTTAACTTTTCATTGTAGAATGTGTATGCTACAGTTATTACACACCAGTTACTGCTGTAATACATTTACCGTACCACAGATAAGCGAAGTGGACAGAGTACCGGAACGAGATTTTCAGTTGTATCAGAGTGGAACACAGAGTCGCACACTTCCCAGAACGAAATGAAAGTAGGAGAAACTCGGAGGTTCTTCGACTGCGCATCGGCGCCGACTTAATATTTAACCACCCGCCGCGCAGACGCGCAGAAATCCGCGTACCCCCGTCCGCACGAGCTGCGAAGTGAAATTCGTGCCAAATGAGCGAGCATAAACTTCTTTTTTAAAGCGCCGTATGCCGGCGCGCCTTTACGAGCGAACGATGAAGCGGCCGAAATGCCGATGAATTATTCCCCGCCAGCGCGGGGGCAGTTTACTACCATCGACCCCACCCCACCCCACTCCTCAGCCCTCATTCGGACCAGTCCACCTTCGACTCCACTTTTTACGCCCGCCCGCACGTGCGCTTATCCGCGTCTTTCGCGGAAACGATTTGCGCCCTTCGCGGAACTGCATTCCGGAAAGTCACGGGACCATTCGCTCGGCTCGCAGCTGAAGCTATCGTGCGAGCGGCGAGTATCGGTAGAAATTGGCCGCGTTTTAGGTCGGCGCCGGGCAATCCCGGCAGGTCTATTTGTAGGCAGTGGTACGGATGATAATAGCTAATGGCCCATTCGCTGATTCGCAATTCCCCGATAGCTCGTGTCTCTCTCTCTCTCTCTCTGTGCCGACGTGCATCGTGGGAGTGGGTCAGTTTCAATGCCGATGCCGGCGCGGAGAGGACGGTCTTACTCGCGTTAACACGTGCAAGCCGCCTCGGCCGATCCGTGTTCGACGCTGTTTAGATTATTCGCATAATTGGACGGTAACAATTCCCGGATCGTCGGCGGCGAAGAAACTTCGCGCCAGCCTGTTGAATGTCGCCGCCGACGCCGCGTGGCACTGTGGGCCGGGCGTTATGAAAAAGAAGACGTGTGAAGGTGTCAGAAGGAACGGAGAATCGGTAGAATTATTGAAGAGAGAAAAAGGAGAAGGCATGCGATATTAGAATTATAAGTGAAAATTCGAGAAATTGATAATGGCTGAAAGTAAGGAATAATTCCAAATTGTTAGAGTGATATAATAATGTGAGTAAAAAAGTAAATAAAAAAGAGTAATATAACATTATAAGAATGGTAAGTAAGGATTCTAATAAACTAAATTATTAGAGAGTAATTTCTCAGGAGTGTCGTAAGCAAAATAATGTTACCAATAATACATTTCGCTGAGACTCGAATCGGTTCCCTGAACACTCGTCCGACCTGATAACAGAAGAAACACAACAACAACTAAGAAGAAGCACGAGGAACGAGCAGAGACTAGAGGACACAAAGGGAAAGAATTCTGGAAGAACGAGTAAGACGGACGGCAAAAAGAGAGGAGAAGGAAGTGGACAAAGACTAAGATCCCGTTTCTCCGCACACGCTCGCCGTTTATTGCCGGCGTCGACGGTTAAAAAAGGAGTCTCCAGATTCGCCATTCATAATCCTCGCCGGAGTTTCCTCCCGGCAGAGCGTAACTGACGTTATCGAATCCGGCGTACGCAAATTTATAACGAGATTTCAGATTCCCATTAACGAGCTGCAAAGTCGAGCGTGGATGGGAACGGGGTCGCGCGAGAGGGATGTAGTAGTAATAGCAGAGGGGGGCGGTGGAAAAGGGGGGGGGGGTGGAAAAGGGGCGAGAGAGGGGGGTTGATCGCAAGACGGGTGGAAAGGCGTTGCACTTCCAACGGTTGGAACTTTAGCAGCAGCGGGGATTATTTATCGACGGTTGTAAGCACGCGTCTTTTCAACGTCGAAATTACTATTCCAGTCGGTCGTCCTTTCAACGAACGTAAGCCCTCGAACTTTAATATAACGATAGAGACGTCATTCGTAATTCATACGTCCCACTCGCACGCTCGCGAGGAGCTGCTTGGAATCCGGCGATCGATCACACGCGTCGATTCGAACTGCGTTCGTTGTCTGTGCTTGCCTTTTTTTTCGCCGATACTTGTGACTGTATTCGTTCGATCGTTATGAAGCGTTCGAATAATATTTTTGATGTTCCGTGTGGGACCGATTTTGAACGCCATGACTGTTCAATCGCACACGCCTGTTTTTAGTTCAGTCGTGTTATGGGTGGAATTATTTTTCTCGATAAGTATGAAGTGCCGAAAGCATGCAAGAGGGAATATTGGAAAACGTGGATATAGAAATTGGGAGAAACGAGGGTAGGGCTTCCAACTGTTTTACCTGCTCAGATTCGAATCTCACCCGCTCGATCAGCCATTGATCGAGCGTTCGCAACACTGCCTTAATTCGCAGGTGGCTGAAGCGCGCCGCGCTGGTCACGGTTTATAATAATGCCGATGGCAGAGTGCCAGAGTCGTAAGGATAAAGTATAGGCACCAACACGTCGTTCGCAGAACGTAGTTTACCACTCCTGCCCCCAAAACGATTTTAACGTTTCACTTTGAGCTACGCAAATGGATGCGCCAACAGGTACTACTTTCATATCCAGTGGGCTAAAGTAGTTAAATATTTAGAGAGCCCGGCGAAATTTCTACTACACACCTATTTCGATTCCCGAGAAATTCAAAATCCATCTACGTGCTTGCGTATCGTCGACCACTGACAAAGATTCCGGTCAATATTTAAGCATGAATACGATGAGTAAAATGATGAGAGTATGCACTATTGCGCGATACGCATTATTGATCACCAACCAAAATTATACCCAGTATCAAAAAATAAGGAATGCAAATTTGTCATGCCCGACTTTGCCAAAATATCCAAATTTTATTCCATCACTCACAATGCAAATCTACCGAATTGAACTGCATATAAATACCGAGCAAACACATTCAAGCACTCCCATAAAAAAATCGACCAACAATAGATCACAACGAAGTACCCACGTCGAGCCGATGACTCGTGTGTTGCCGACTGATTAGAAGGCCGATCATTTTCAAACGACGTCGGTCGATTATGCGCGCCAACGGCAATCGGCGTAATTAATGGTCGGTCGTCGGGTGGCAACGCACAGTTAAATGTAACTCCTGCACGCCTCCTCCGTCCTAGGTGGTAACTAATTATCGGCTCGACATATCCCTTTATCCGGACGCGTAATTCCACGGTTACAGTTAATAATAAAGCCGGTGGCATTGTGCCAGGACTTTGCACGACGGCGAACTGCGCTCTACGCCGCGTTCTATAACGTTGTTACTACTCCGCTGCTGCCGCTACGCGATTCTAGTCGCGGCTAACAAGTTGCTAAAGCCAGCCTTACGATTCGTAGTTCGTATATCACGCTCGTGCGACTCCTGGATGCAACCGAGGACGCGATTTATCGTTTCGTTGCCGGCTTTGCGTTTCGCGGCAAACGGCGGGCAGGTCAATTTTCGAGGAGTTAGCCTCATTTTTTTTTGCGCGCGCCAGAAAAGTGTCCTGCCGAAGTCTAGCCGAATTTCGTTAGACTTTGACATTTTACAGTAGAACTATCAAGGAGTCGAAAAGACTTGTTTCACGTTTTGCTACAATGAAGGGTCACACTTGAGTGATCTTAATTTCTGAAATTTTGCTTTACTTTGACTTGTCAATGTTTTACAAACATATTTCTCTCCAATTCTGTCATGTTCTGTTCTGTTTCCCTTTTCGCTTATCTGGCTGTTTATCTATTTATTTATTGTATCTTACTCATTTATTTACCAATCTATTTATGTATTTATATATATTTTATATTCTTATTTTTTATCATATTTTATTTTATGTTATCTATTTTATTCTATTTATTTATTCATCTATTTTGCTTACTCATATAGTCGTTTTAGTCTTTTAATGTACTTTCTTGTTTCCTTTTTTTTTTTTATTATTTTCATCTGCATCAATTTATGATTGTTATTATGTTATATTATGTTACGTTGCACCTATGCATGTCTCCTCTTACAGTTCTTATTTCTGTACACACTGGGTTTTTCCGGTGTAACTGAATGAAATGAAATGAAATTAAATTACAATATTTCAATATGAGCCAGGAGAAATTCTCGAAAATGTCTTGAACATCATCTTTCGTTATAGCAAAATGTCATACCGGTCAATTTGACTGTTCGGTAGTTCTAGCGTTAATACAATAGGTCCGCGTTCCATCGAGCAGATTGTGCGCGACGATCTTCGCGCTGTTCCGCGGAAAATTATTAACCGCCGCGAATGTTAATAATTCGCGAGAATTCCGTCGGATCCGTCCGAAAGTTTGAACGCCATTCGAACCGGTCGCGTAAAACTACACTCCGCCAGATTCCCGACATTCTCGCGGTCATTCCCGTCCCGACGCGCGGAAGTTTACAGCGGACCGGGCTCTCCTTAATATTCAATTACTCGCGAAATTTGACAGTCGCCCCCGGCCGGCTTTATCGTGCGGAAAACGCGAATTCGTACGTCCGCCGAAATTCTTTTGGCCCCGAAAACGAAATAACGCGGGCGGACGATAATATTTTTGAGACAGAAGCGGACCGAGCCAAATATGTATCGCCGTAGCACGTGTGCGCTAAGTTCCGTGGACGAACGCGACTCGTCGTTTCTGTGTCGCGTCAGGCGGTAGCGAAAAATAGAAAAGGGACCTCAATTTGACCCGAGATCTCCGACATTTCCGAACAGACGCGGGCGAACTTTGGCGAACGCTCGAAAATGAAACGACCCCGACCCAGTGGCGATGACGTTTTTCTAAGGAATTAGCACCGGACGTGCGTATATCTTGCGACACGTGTGAGCTTGCGCTCTCATTTCATTTTTTATTTTTTTCGAAAAAATACGCCTCCTAGCTGGCGAGAACAGTTCGCTAACGTTTCATTAGAGTCGACCGAAAAATGTGCAAAAAGTGTCGAAATGTCGTTCCTGTGGGTTACGTTTTTAATGAAAAATACTACTGTGTATTTTATACTACTTGCCAGTAGCACAAATATTTCTTCTTACTGTACTTTCTTACTCTTACGCAATTTGTACTACTTGCCAGTAGTACAAGCAACTATTTTCTCTGACTCTAACGAAGTCCACCCATACCCATTTTGTACTACTTACCAGTAGCACAAACATATATTTTCTCTTACTATTCAACTCTCTTCCGTCACTTTACCAAAAACGACAACAAAAATTTTTACAAATGTCTTTTCCATAAATCTATGCACCTAACCCACAAAAACAGTTGAGCGTGGAAAAGAGAGCGAGAAGTCGCGAAAGGCATGAAACTCTTGTAATTCCGCCGCGGCAAAGCGTTTCCGTCATTGACTTGACACAGTTCCAAAAACGTAAAGAACTGCAAAGTTTCGCGGTTTCTGCTCTGGCTCGTCCCGCCCCGCCCACTCCGCGGGGTCTATCCGCTGCGTCCCGAAACCTTTCCAACACTCGATGACGTCTGTGCCTCGGCCCGGCAATTAACACCGTTTCCGCGGCAGCGACTCCGCTAAAACGCCTGAATAGTCGCGCTCCAGCTACACAGCTACAGCTTTGAAATTGAGGTGGCTGCACGGCGACAGACGTCCTCGTTTGCCGTTTAAGATGCGCCTCAAAATGACGCGCGCCGACGTGCACCAACCAGGCGAGGCATAGGTCGCGACACTTATTTTCTTCCCGTAACGCCATTATTCTCTCCGCACGCGTTGTACACACGCCTCGCGGCACGAACGGCCCGAAGAAAGTGAGTGCGGAAAATAGGTGTCGAACGAAAGTTCACGATGCGCGACACGATGGCTCTTCATTCGAGCCGCGCGGTCCGATTTTTGTGCGCAGCGAAAAATGTGCCGCGTAAAGTACGTATGGTGCATATATTAAGTTGCGCCGACAATCATATGTGGCACAGCAATAATTCGTGGTCTCTCTCTCTCTCTCTGAACCGTTTGCCTTGACAAATTCTATGCCGCGCATCTGTCCGCTTTGCACGCTGCTTTTCAGTGACGTCTACCTACTCCTCATGTTTCGGTCGCACACACGGTATAACAGAAATATCGTCGAGAATCGGGAAACGGGACCGCGGTCGGTGGACTTTTCCACTTTTCGCGCCGGATGAAAAACGAAACTCTCAGACGGTCTGAGCGAGGCGTATCGGGCGGATGAACTAGATTTCTCCGTCCGAAAAACGTTTCTTCGCCAAAGGCGCACTGAAGTGCTCGGCGCGCTGTGTGCTTTTTCAGCCCGGCAACGCGCGCGAGTGTCCGCTTCTTTTTTTGCCCCCAAAACTGGCACGAGCTCTTTCGGGCTCTGATGATTCGCAGGGATCGTGATCGACAGCGAAACATTCGAACTCGCAGTGATCGCTCAACTTGACATCGTGCTATTTACGAATTCACGTAGGTCGAAGAACAAATCCGTGAAAATCGGTGATGCTGTTGGACATCAGCAAATGCTCCGGTGGACTTCTAATTTGATATCAGCGAAAGTCGTATGGGGAGCGACTAAACGAATTCGGCGAGGATCGAACGAACGGTGCAAAATTTCCAATTTGCCAAATTGAACGGCGCAGAGGAAAACACTGACATATAAATGGAGTGCGGGCGGACAGGCAAGCCGGCGTACGTGTGCACACCTTTACCTTTTTCCACGGAACTCATCCTGTAATGGCCTCGGCACAAAGCGTAAGAAGACACGCGCCTGCTGAAAGTTAGCGCAAAAAGTTATTGGTAAAGCGAAACGTACAGGACTGCGCACCACAAAGTGTGTATCAGTCAATGTATCTCTCTCTCTCTATCTATCCTTCTCCTTCTGTTCCCACCTCACATATTTCTCCCTCACACGTCTACACCTCGGTCCCTATCATTTTCTTCCGCATATCTCTGCTTCATGCTCTACCTACCAGTTATTTTTTGTTGTTAATAGCGATCTTACAGATAAAGATACTTTATTCAAATTAGAGTAAACAAAAAAAATGTAACATTATAAAAGAAGAATTTTGTGTTATATATACCCCGTGTTTTCTTTATTTTCAAGCTAATTTCACTACCATAAGGTAAGCAACTGAACACGACAATTTGTAGCAACAAGACTCGTTGCAATGAACTGTTTGTTAAAAATTATATATATGAACATCCCAACACAGCCCTGATGAGAATTGCTTATTGCAATTGAAACGTTAACATGATAAATACTGAATAAATTATTCAACCACCGTTGCTCATTACGCCAAAAAATACAGAATTTTATTTCTATCAATGAACAGCAAACACACCTACTTCTAAGTCACAGTAAAAAAGACACCTAAAAACACTTTCACTAAGAACGTCACCTTACGATTTACTCAACTAATGTCTTGTGGTATGGCTCACACTAAACAAACCCACTCTTAAAAAAAAACGCTTTTCTTCCTCTTACTCATACCTCCCTATTCTCCATCCTTTTTTCCACCCTCCCCCTCCCCCACTTTGTTCTCCACCTTTTTCCCTCGCACATCCGTACCACACGCCCCAACTTCGGCGCGCCACGCTCTCAGTTCTTTTCCCACTCTGCACGCCTCGCTAAGTAACCGACGCCGTTGATCGTGGGCGACGACACGGAAAAGGTGGTGCAGGCACTCGCGGTTTCGAGATGCGCGTTGCTCGTTTCGCTCGAACGAGATGGATGTGTCGCTTTCTCTTTGCGAGCGCGGCCGCGCGACTTAATGATCTACCACAATACTGGGGATGGAAATTGAGAGAGTCACGGCAATGCAATATAGTGGATGGAGCGAGAAATTGAATAGGAAGCGGGACAAACGGAGATAGAGTTGTTAGAGTGAAAAAGAAAAAAAATTAATTAATGGTGGACGTCGAATAGAGAACGTCTTTCTTTTTCGAAGTTAGTTAAAACGGAATGAGACTGGATAGAGATAGTTGTTGAGGTACGAGAAACAGGAGAGGGGATAGAATGAAATGGAAAATGTAGAATTAAGGGAGGGTTGCTAACCAAGTTGCGTATGTGGTTGTGTAAAAAGAAAAGGAAATGAGATGTAATTAAGTTCCCATCGCGATATGAATTAAAAGTCGGATATAACAAAGCTGGTCGCGTAGAAAAGTGAGCAAGAGTGAGATTGAGCCGGGAAGTTGGGACGGAACGAGAAGCGATGGTAATTACGTGAACGAAAAAGAGAAGGTAGGATAGAGATAGTCACAAGCCGAGAGAAAATAAAAAAAAAATATATACATATATTTCGAATACAGAACCTCCACATTTCGAAGTCGGTTAAAAATTAAAGATGTACAATCGCGCAAAGGCCGATAAGCGACCCGCGTGCCTACGCAGCAGAGAAACAACGAACAACGACACACTAAACATCACAAGAACACCAATGCGACCGAAGAAAGCCGCAAAAGCAACCCGAAAACCTTAACATCACCTTACTCACCCCTGCACCAAAAAACACACACCCCCCGCGCTGCAAAGTGCGTCCACGTCGTTCACCCCGAGCCAAACAACCATAAACTCACCCACCTGCCGACGAGGGGCAGAAAAAAAAAAGCAACCTCGCAAACGCGTACATTCACACGTGCGCGTCCGAAGAACAAAACAGCAACAGACATCGTTGCATGCGCATCTGCACGGGAGGAGAAGCAGCCAGACACAACTGACATGTACTCCCGAGATAGACAAAGAGAGGGAGGGAGAGGGACAGGCAGCGTTTGATATAGAGATGCGTATACCTTGGCTTCGCTTTTCAATGAGCGCCAATATAAAGGCGGGCCCGTCCCAAGCTTTCGCATTCTCAAGCGCAGCGAGTGAGCGCCGCCTGCTGGCTTCGCCTTTATACGTAGAGGAGCAGAAAACAGAACGGTAGCTCATTAGCGGTAACAGGCAGCCGAGCAAGAGAGGAAGCTCGTTATCCATGGATACACAAGCTTCGCTACGTATGTACGCAGCTCCTTCGTATTCCGTACGACTCTGCCTGCTGAACTATCCTTCTCTTTCTCTCTTTGCAAATGCCCTTACCCCGTACGCCACCCTCCGCCCCGGCCGCAGCGAATGTGTATATATGTATATATATCCCATAAACCTCACGAACATATATATACATATGATGAGTTGAAATTTGGATTGGATAAGTTAATAGTTGATGAGTTGATCGTATTTGTGAAGTCTTTTCTTCGATGTATCTTATTTAAGATTTCGTCAGGTGGTATGTGAATTGAGAACAATTAGGTGCGCTTTGAAGGTAAGTGCTTGAAAATTATGAGATTGGATATTTTTTTATAAACATTGTGTACTGGACGAAGTTTGGGGGAGTATCTATAATATTTAATGTTTCACGTTTTCTTGCTTTACCACGTCCGGATATCTCGGGATCTGATTGAAGATAAGTAAACTGACCCGAGTGGAATATGAAAGCGGATTAAATATACGTCCGCGGGCTGTACTTCGAAATGACAAACTATTAGGACCACACCCCCCCGGTTCCTGTATTAGCTCATCGCGGCAAATATGTGTTGCCGGCGAAGCCGCAAATACGCTCTCATCAAACATCTGTGCCAAGAAGTTTAAAGCGGGTTTTTGCAGTCAAAACCGTACCTCCCGACGCGACGTCTGCACATTTTAGGCCGTACAAGAATGTACGCCGCGCAGTCGGGCGGACGTGGAAGTAAAGTGCAAAATGTCGAGGCGGTCCCGATTTTTGGCTCAACCCAGATTTATGCATGCACACAGGCGTAAGATGGGGCGCATATACAAAGCTTACCTATCATCCGCCCTTCCTTCCCTCTTGGTCGGTACCCATTAAAACGTCCGCTCAACTTATTTCAACCGCCGTGTTAGCCAAGTAGCTTTCACCAAACGGCTAAGTGTCTGAAAAGTGAACGAGGCAGAAGGCGTTATTGTCGGCGAACAGTCGGCTCAGATTTCGGCCGCTTCGTCGAGTACATAAGTGATAGGTGGAGGGAAAAAGATTGGCTGCCGGGAGTAGAGTGAGTTTAGCCGCTGGTCAAAATATCTCTGAAATATGTCGAAAGCGTACTTTTTCGTTTGGTATACATTGTTCGATGGAGTATAATTTTGCTTGCCACGAGGTGATGAAGAATTCATTAGGAATTTACTTGACGACTGTGCTGTGCTGTGAGAAAATCTTTCAGATAGAGACGTTCCGTTTTAACATGATCAGATGACTGAATTAGTTGGCCAATGCCGTCGCAACATACAATACATATCTCTGAGAACGCATTAGCCAGTAAAATCATGAGTTTCTGGTCGAATAGGCCACTGTCACCCCTTACCTCTGACGTAATACGAGGCTAGCCAAACCGTAGGAATGCTCGTTCGCAGTAATGCAATAACCGTGGCACCACGACGGCAGAATACCATGAACGGCTGGCATTCAGATTGGTCGCAGCCATCCGGCTGCGAACTCGAAAGCATTCGCGGCAGATCGATCGTTCGAAATTGAGGAAAAACAAATTTCGGCCCTTCGGCAACGTTCAAAAGTACGCGCGCGATCGACTGCAAATTATGCTGTCCGAAATAAAAAGATTGGTCGATATCTCAAAATTTCTGGCCGCCTCACACAGTATCTCAACACGTAAATATTTTGCGTGACACGCTTACGTGCAGTGAAGAAACGAAATGTATGAAGCTGTAAGAAGATTAAAAGCATACAACATGTGGATTGAAGCTTAACCGGAACAGTTGGAACGATCGAAACAACATAATTCGAACGGCAGAAGGATGATTACTCGTTCCTTAAATTACATTATTCACTCGCGCCACAAATGACAGATAGCGTGAGCGTTACCGCAATTATACCCGACAATGTTCGCGAGCGGTGAAAAAAAAAAGGACAAATCGGGAAAAAAACAATTGCTGGGAATGGAAAGTGGCCATTTTGATAGGATATAGTACAGAGCGGACGAATGTGGATTTTGTGCGGAGGCATCGATGACACCGTTTCCGCGACAAACGCCGAATTCAAGGGGAAAATCAAATGCGACGCGTGAATTATTATCTCTCGCCGCGTCGCCAGGCCGATTTTATGAAAACACAATCATTCCGCATTCAATCCGACCGACGATTCTCCCCCCTCCCCCCATGCCCGAATATCAACGCCACGGCGTTATAACGAACACTGCCTGTTAGTTCTTTGAATCCGCGACGATTGTTCGCGAATAACGCGTTACATCATCGAGCAAATTCTGCGCGCCGATGTTTGTCTGGGGGGAAAAAAACATGAAAAAAAAAAAATGCTCGCGCCGATTGTACGACAGGATCGGCGGAATTTCGCGATAAGCGCAAAATTTTTCCGACTGTTTCCAGTCGATTTCGCGGGACGCGTCTCTTCGGAGCGAAGCGTGTTTCGTAATAGTCCGTAACTCGGTAACAGCTGTTACCCCGTTGTCGCTAACAAAGATTATTATTTCCCACCCTCCACTGGTCGCAAACCGACCAACAATTACATCATCTCTTTAACAATTATTTTGTACCGATTAAGTTTCCCGTGCATCTTATTTTATTTCGCCCTATTTTAGTTTTAGCTCGCATATTCCGCGTTAATTTAGCCTTAATTCAGTATTAGCTTCTTTATTTTGCGTCGATTGTTCATGTACTTGTTATCTCTTTCCTCTCTTCTCTATATTTCACTAAAGGGCTTTGCTCGTTAATAAACAAATAATAATAATAATAACAACATTGTCATTCGGTCAAATATTATCAACGACGAAAAGCCTCAATAAAATAATCCCTCAATGCATCCTATCCCGGATATAATCGACTTCCACGCGCCACGATAAACTGCCAGACAAGAAGACATTTTCAGACGCTCTCCCGCGCCAGTAATATTCAATCCCTCGACGTCGGAAACAAAGAACTCGCCGATCCACTTCCCCGCCGGACTCACTTCCGGCCGAGTTCGATACTTCCGGGCACAAGCCCGGCAGAGGGAAAGAGACGCGAAAAAGGGGGGGGGTGAAGAACGCGGCAGAAAGAGTCGGCGGATATTACCTCGAAGTTGAAACCGACGCCGCGCGGACGAAAGAGAAGCTCGCGGAAGATTTTGTTGCGGGCGGATTTCGCGCAAAAGTTCGCCCGACGCACGTTTTCGCGATGAAATATGTGCGCGCGGCTAAGACCTGCCGTGACTTTAAAGGGGCGGAAGAGGCAGGGGGGGAGGGGTGGAGGGGGTAGAAATAAAAAGGAAAGGCAACCCCGTCGGTGGCCGGGACCTGGAAATAAAGAACAAAGGCGAAGGAAGAGTGACTTTAAACAGGGAACGAGCGCCTTAACTCTCACGACTCCTTTATTTATCGTCGGCACGCGGAATTTAACTCGCCCGAAGCGCATCACCCTCTCTCCCACCCCTCCACCGCCGCTCCTGGGGCATCCCTTTGCCCCTCCACTGCTCCCCTGTTACCCCTCCGTTAGCCCAGTCTCGCCGTCGCTGCGAGACAGCTCGAGCGTATCGTGATCGTTGATGCAGAGGCGGTGGCCGCCTGTCGGGACACTTTATTTCAATGTCCGAGCGGAGTGAGAGAGCGCGGAGAGAAGTAGGAGAGGAATACGGGAGAGTCGTGCAGGTAAGAAGAGAACGATCGAACTATCGCGTAAAGAAGAGAGAGACAGAGCAAAATCAGAGTCGGACACGAGCCGAAACCACGGCAGACCGTAAAAAAACTTGCCATGAAACTAGGAATGCACTTCGACGGACCTGGAATCGTGGAATCGAAGTGGAAGAAAAAAAATATATCGGGACATTTAAGAAGCGGGACGGCGAGGGGAGGGGGGTGAGAGTCAAGAGAAGTGTCAAATATACGGTGGCACGCGAGAAAGTCATAACCATACATCCGGGCCGCGCGAGGCGACGAAGGGAGCGGGAGGCATAAATCCGGGGGTAAACCGCACGGAAGGGCTTTTCCATCGAATGCGCGACGAATAAATATGTCGCCGTAATTTCGAGTTTATATCGCGGGCCGGAACGAATTGGATAAGCCGACCGACGAGTCCGCGTCGTTCCACGCTCCTGCGGCGGCGGAGAGAAACGAGGAGGAACGCTGAGAAACGTTGAGCGGCGGAAGATAAATGTCGGGAGCGGGGGAAAACGGGTAAGAGGGGGGGAAGAGGGTTGAGAAAAGGGCCGGCACGACGTTCGCGATGCTCGTTCATTCGAGTTTCATTAGGGATGCGACTCCCGTTCGGCGAGAATTCCACGCACGAGCGATGTTAGGAAAGTAGATTTTTGTTACTCCGTACGTTGCCCGATATTGCCCCGCGCTCCTTTCCTACCTTCACTCGCCGCGCGCGGGTAACAGATTTTATCGTCGCCACTCCTTTATTTTCCTTTCGACGTGAGCGCGCGTATGTTGTATGCGACCGACCTTATTAAATGCGGAGTTGCGTAATAAGGTACGCTGATTTGTAAGTCACATTTTGGAGGATGGGGAGTACCGGATTTTTGGACACGGATAGAGAGAGAGAGAGAGAGAAAGAAAGCGTTATTTATTAAGTGCGCTCTGGGACAGGTCCCTTAAAGCGCAATACAATAAAGCAAAGAGGCAAGCTTTGTACTTAAACACAGATGTAGCGGAAGGTAAGAACAATACATTAAAGAAAGAAAAATAATGGTTAAGATAGAAAACAGAGGAATAAGGACAGGCTCGCTTGCAACGGCAGGAGAGAGTGAGAGATAGAAAGAAACAGTAAGTAAACGTATACGTGTAATGTATTTTCCCTGTAATCATTGTCCTATATATGAATAAGCTAAATTAAATATATTATAATGTCTCTTACGCCGTAGTGGAAGAAATAAAAGCTGACGATGAGTGATACTAATACGGACGAGTTTCACTTTTAATTGAAAATATCTCTCCGTTTCGTCCATGATGTAAACGTATACATCGTGCACTTCCGAGCGTCCAAATACCTCATCGTGTTAATACATTCAATCTACTTACAACGTTAATAAAACTTGGCGTTCTATCATTCACTACACTTGACGAATTTTTATCATAAAAACATATCGTTATAATAGAAGGTTTCCAATTATTGAAAAGCGACGCAATTATCCGTCTTCGTCTTCATCGCATGCTACACTCTCTCTCTCTCTCTCTCTCACTCTCCACCCACGCACAATAGCTCTAAAGCGCTTTGATTAGCCGCACGTCAATACGCACGTCGAAGGATGGCACTGCCCTTAAGTGCCGTTCTCATGTACAAGCGACAGCGAGCATAATCGAATCTGCCAGGAGGAAGAGCCTGATTGCCAACCAGCCTTCGGGGAATCTGAGGAAGGGTGGTGGCGGGGGAGGGCGTGAGGACCGCCTTCTGTCTCCAGACAATACGCGATTGTAAGTAATTAGAGCTCGACCTGGCTTAATAAACGTTTACTTAGTCGGCGCCGCGTTTAATAAACGTTTATTTACTGAGCAGGCAACGAATTACGCTCACCATGGGCCTTTTCGGAAGACAGAATCGGAGATCGGGTTGTGATAGTGTGTTACTGCGTGTTCTATTCTCAAAACTGTAAATGTGTATTAATGTATGATGATAGGTTATATGGGCTGGATTATGATTGACTTCGACTACTGCTGAATTTAGATGCAATGTACTCTGACCCTGAAGTGGCATCTTTATAGTGGATGCTTGGGAGAAATAAACAAATGGAGTTCATGAAATTTTGCATGAGGGTAGAATTTGATTAGACGTAAGAAAGGTGAATAGTGCGGTGTTAAACTTAATGGGTGTTGCGTGAATATATTAATAAACTCAACGTATGGCACTAACGTGCAACATAAAATGCATAATGCTCGTGATATCAAACGTAAGCTTGAACTTTAAACGTAAGCTAGACATAGGTGGTATAACTCTCTCGCTATATACGGCTTTTAACACTTTGAGGTTGCGTGTCGAGTTGGGTTTGTCATTAAACATATACCGTTTCATTGAGATGCCATTAAACAAATTCCCTTTTCGGATGATACAGCTGGAATTCGCGGTCTGATTGTGTGTAACGTTATATTCCGTTATTGGATCTGAACATGTACGTGTCGTGTGTCGTATGAGTTCGCCTGTCATTGACTTCGACTACTGGGAATTTCAATTTCGGCGCAACGCACTCGAGAGCCCTATGTTCGTGAGGAATGTTTCGGATCCGCGGTGGGATTAAATGAATGAACTTATAGAATGATAGTATTGAGAAATTACACAGATGCAGTTCCGTGGGAAGGAAAAGAAAATTGCAAAATTTGGAAGGGAACGATATTTAAGCAGAGGGCGGACGGTCATAATAAAGCGCCGTATATCGCGACCGACGTCTTTCGAATATTATTAAATCCCCTTTTGGAGAAGCACGCGTGCGGGAAGGAATCAAGTGCTCGGGAGGAAGAGCGGAATACTCGAAAACTCCGTTTCTGCCCGGACGATTTCACCCTCGAACGGTATTACACGAAACCACAACTATCGGAAATGTCGAGTATTTTTTTAAAAACAAATCAACGATTAATCGTTCCGAATGCCAGACACCCTAACTAATCCACTGAAATCTGTCATTCGGAATGTGCCGATTTTATGTGAAAAGGAAACAATTGGAACGTTCAACGGAGAAGAAAACTTCTCGAAGACGAACGAAGAGTCCGAGTCAAGAAATTTAACCCTTAAACGTAGTCCTCTCGAACCTGTCAAGCGAGCTTTTTGTCGCGGTGTTCTTATTCGACTTGGATAGATCTTCGCCTAAATTGCGCCGTAAATGCAACCACCTTGTTCTCGACGAACTACAGGAGCAAGTCCGTAACAACGGCGAGCACGTCTGCGTATATGTGTACGTAACACAGCATAGACGCGCATACACGGAATAACACGAAAATTGTGGCACAACTGCGAGTGGAGTGATCGTACTTTAGCGGATAACATTGAGAGTAAAAAATTCCCACAAACCTTCTCTGTCAAATAACCACTACATAAGCACATAACTTTTGAACCCTTATATCGATCATCTAAAAATTAATGAACACAATCGCGGAGAACAAGCGTCGAGATAAGAACGGAAAGACAAGAATGCCTGTAAATATGTCGAAGTACAGAAACGTACGTGTGGCCATTCGAGAGTACGCGCACGAGTGTATGAAACCGGCGAAATGTGTGGGGCACGCGAATGTATAGGTACTCTTACTCGAACTTATTGGAATACGTGGCTATACGTCGCGTACATAACTTCCGACCAAGAGGAAGGAGGTTATGCGTTTGACCTGCAAAGATTAACGTGCCGCTGCATTGTAGACTTCTATAACGCTCCAGTGGATACAGCCTGGACGAGTACACCCCCTCGAAGGAACGAATATCGATCGTCGTCGCGAATTCACTCCCCATTTCGCACTTTAATTCGTCCGCACTATTATATAATTCCGCTCTACATCGAATCAATGAAACGTACGTCCGACTTAAATAACGTTCCCTTCACTGTCAGCGAAGTCGAAAAATCCGACCTTCGTTACTCTTACCGCGTAAACCCCGAACAGAAACGGCCAGCGTGCCGATACGGGATGAGCCTAATAACGAGGATGATCGTGGGCTTTTAGGTAGCGCGCGAAAAGACGCAAAAAGGCAAGCAGAAAGGCAATATTAGCGCGGGGTGGAATTCGCGCGCTAACTCGCGACGATTTTATTTCCGGGATAACTCTCGGCAAGGCTTCCGCGGAATTTCCGCGAGCCGCGAATTCCGAAAGTCTCCGAGGCGCCATTCTAGACCGGGTTATCGGCTTTCCCTTCGTCCAACCCCCCGCCACCGACCGCCATTCACTCTGTATTCCGTCTGTACTTAACGAACTTGCCAGACACGGTATTTCACAAAACATGCCCCCCTCTCTGCAGACCTCTCGAAGACGATCCCGCGAATTAGCCTCTTCGCCGCTAACGAGGAAGCATAGGCAACTCGGAAAATCAAAATAATCTGAGCTTTTGACACAAGTAAAGTAGGCCATTCGTAACACAACTGCATACTTTTTAAGTGCCATAAGTCAATTTTAAGGGTGAAATCACCGCTTGATAAAAAAATCAGAATTCCCTTTTTCGTGAAATATATCAAGAACGGTAAGAGATATCGAAAAATAGTTTAATGAAAAATTAAATCGCTCGGTCGCATTGACAAAACTGCGTAAATAGTCTTTTTTTAAGTTCCCAATTTTTGAGTTTCCCACAAAATGGGAACTTGAAAAAAAAATTAGTTACACAGTTTTGTAGAAAAAAGTTTAATGAAAAATTAAATCGCTCGGTCGCATCTACAAAACAACTAGTTACGCAGTTTTGTAGATGCGACCGAGCGATTTAATTTTTCATTCAACTTTTTCCGATATCTCTTACCGTTCTTGAGATATTTCACGAAAAAGAGAATTCTGATTTTTTTTCAAGGGGTAATTTCACACCTTAAAATTGAGTTACGGCACCTAAAAAAAGTACAGCTGGGTTACGAATGGTCTACTTTACTTGTGTGCAAAAGTTCAGAATTTTTTAATTTTCCGGGTTGCCTATGTTCGCTTGTAAGTACGACTTCCATGCCGCGTCATTCTGTACTCACGAATTTGCTTGCCAATCTGCTTACGAGTACCTACGTTCCGTCAGATTTTTCCAGACTCGCCTGTGCTCTTCGACCGTCGCGAGACTGCTGAATCGTGAGCTTGTGAAGGTGCGCGGCGCGTCAATTTTGCAAGAACAGATTACACCGATGCACCCGGATTTCGACTGACCTAATTTTCCTTGTCACTCGGACTTTAATTCGGATCCAATGCGGAACTTAATTCCCAATCCGATTAGCAATTGAAGTACCGACGGGATCATCGATTTCCGACTGATTTGGGTGGACTAAATTTCGTCGAACGTAGATAGCAATGATGATTTTCAACATTTATTTCATGAGTGTCGTGTGTATCATTTTTAGTAATACGAGTTTAGCACGAGTATGAGTATCGGGTGAGGAAGAGTTTGCTGGTGTTTTTAATTCGAGACAAGGGGAATACGAATTGCAGCAGACGAACTGCATAATGCATCGTCGCCTCGACATTTTCTCCGTTTTGTTTGCGCGACCAAACAGGATGAAGACGAGCTGCGTCAGGTGCTTCCTTCCTTCCTTCCTGTCCTTCTTATTACCCTCCCCGCTCGTACTTCGGGATAAACGATCCTCCCGGCTGTTAACTGGACGCCAATGCCAAACTAGCTTTAGTCCGCGACAAAGACATACCTTGGCTACAGCGAAGCATATCAGTCGAAACAATTTGTACGACGATCTCATCACATAACTCGAACAACAAAACTTCCTTATGATACGCTCACGTCTAATAATCTACAAATATAACAAGGGAGCTTCCCATAAAGTATGTAACTTCGAAAATAATTTTTGACTCAACCAAAATAAACGAACCATTTACTCTTAATGCCGACTCTGTTTCTATACGATAAAAAGCAAATAATTACATTTGCGCCATGAACGTTAAAAAAGAACGTCGCATATAATGAAATAAAATTAACTATCCACCTCTGCTTTTATGCTGCAACGCACCAATACTTACTCTAGTGTCCTGAGTATTTGAACACCACGCTATACACGACACGGAGCCCTGATTTTTACGTTGCAACTGTTTTCGAAGTTGAAAATAGCGAACGATATCATCGACCCCGCGACATGTACGTAAAAGGGGGTAAAACGGGTAAAAGTGGGCGGGCAAAGGGGTGAGGACGGGAGGTTACACTCGCGTGGGAAACACTTTCTGGATGGTATCCAGCACCTACTTTCGCGGTAAAGCCATGTCTCCGTGATATTGCCGAGCTTTTCTCTTCTCTCGGTCTCTCTGCGATGTAAGCCTCTCTCGTGCGAGTTTCATTGTGTGCGCACGCGGGGGTCGGGGTGGCAAAACATATTCGTGTGAGTCTTTATTCATACGCGCACGTACGCGTATGCACGCTCCAGAGTTGAAGAATCACTTACCGCGAGAGTTCGGTAAGAGAGTACGTTTAAGGAGAAACGTATCCTCTTTCGCGGCAGGCAATGTTGACTGTGCTAAGTATCAAAGTATCGATTTTGAAGTTCGGGTCGTGGACGGTCGGTACCGCACGATGTATCTTACATTTTGTTCTCTGTTCTAGTAAATAAGTGACGTGACTACGACTACGGCCAACTGAGTATCTTAACACATTTACTGTAACACTGGCCACATATGGCTAATAATCTGAGTATCTCAGAAATATGTGGTGGTACGAATACTTATTCTCGTACAAGAAACGATACATACATTTCTGATAACATTTTACCTATTTTTAATCATAGGGATATTTCCAAAAGAATAATATCTGTAGTATCTCAAATATGAAACGCAGCACAAAATAACACAAAAATACATATACATATTTGGGCAAATTGATTGGTTGACGTAGTATGAAAATGATTTTTGTACTGTGTGGAAGATATTTGACACAGCACAAATTCAAATGCAAGATGACGACAAAATGACAAAATGACAAAATAACAGTATGGGATGTAAAAATGTGAATGAAAAATGATGAAAATTTACTTACGATGAATGAGGGTTGATAAGTTGTAGGTTGGCAACAGGATTACGCTGGAAATGGGAAGAAACTGGAAGGGCCTTCTATCAGGTTCGCCTCGACACCGGATTCAGGACCAGGAACAGCATTGTGATGCAGGGCAGGAACAGTTTTGTTGAAGAAAACCAGGTACATTCACCACAAAAAACAAACACCCACTTGTCAAACAACAATAGTCGTGTATTGTACACGTTTCATCAACACGTCAAATATCACACAGTAGCCATATTACCAATTTCCAATAAATACACACAATGCATGTCAATAAACTGGCACAGTAAAAAAGCACAAAAATCTGCACAAATATGGGCCAACTAAACAGCAAGGATATAAGAACATTCTCAATGCAGTATACCAACATCTTCAATGCAAGACAGCACCATCTTTGCTGCAGTACATCATCATCCTCGCTGCAGTACGTCATCATCCTCGCTGCAGTACAATACCATCTTCGCTGCAGAACAACACCATCCCCGTCGCAGGATAACACACCATCCCTGTCAGTACATCATCAGCACACTCATTACTGAAGAGCAATGTTCTGCTCAAGTAACTCATGTATGGTGCGCTATCAAAATGCTAAGTAATAGACGCAAACAATGACACAAGAAAGACATACAAATGAACACAGAAATACATGCACAAAATAGACAGAGAAAATGACACAAAATAGACACAGAAAATGGCACAATAGACATATAACACACGATATACCAAAACAAAACACTCAGATAATCAAATCATATCAAAAACCATATGCACCAAGAAATTTATACGCATTGGGGACAAACGGGGCGATGGCTCGTGATCCTCGATGTCCTTGAAGTCCGCAGAATTCTCGAAATCCAGTGAATACTCACGTTCCGCCACAAAGCAGCGCCGAATCCTCGACCACACCACGCCGAATCGTCGAAGGCATTGGGGAATGGGGCATAATAAATCAAAAAAGTCTCACCAAATCACTTTACCATAACCATTTTCATCAGCAGCGTGACGTCATAGCGTTGTCGTAATGGCGGACAGGGGCGCAAAGTGATCGGCGACAATGGGCGATCAATTATCGGATCGATGCGAAGTAAAAAGGGAAGCCCGGAATGTCT
The DNA here is from genome assembly GCA_963942575.1 of Priocnemis perturbator. Taxonomy (NCBI): domain Eukaryota; kingdom Metazoa; phylum Arthropoda; class Insecta; order Hymenoptera; family Pompilidae; genus Priocnemis; species Priocnemis perturbator. Next base: position 2,243,658 of record OZ012654.1, read on the forward strand.
GAACTGTCAAATTCGATTCCTCTCACCTCCCGGCAGAGTTGAGACGCAAATTTGGACGTCGGGCAGGACTTGGTGCGGCTTGGAGTGCAGGAAAAGCGAGGAGCGACGTGGATCGTGTACACAGCGGCCATGATGCACGGGAAGAAGAATCTACAATCGAAGATGGCGCGGACTGCAGTGTTGCCCCTGGCTGCGCTTTCTGGCGCATGCGCAGTGCAATTTAGGAAAAATGCAGGGACGAAGCATGCAGTATGCCCTATTGTGGACCCCAACCAAATTTTGTATGAATGATATCTGAGCGGAGGGGCCAAACAGGATTTCTTTTCCATGAATTTTAGCACGTACCTTAAGCAGAATTTCATGCGCATGCGCGAGAAAGCGCAGCCAGGAGCAACACTGGCGCGGAGAGGAAGCTCTGTTAGTTGCGCCGCGTGCCGCCCACTTTGAATTCAAATTGGCGCGCATATAGGTGCCACTTCGTTCAAACATGACGTATTACATGTAAATGAAATTGACGCAAGCAAAAGTTCAATTACCTGTTTTGATCACATTTCTGCTGATATCGTTCTTCTGTCTTGTGTGATATCTGAAAAGGACAAGACAATATAAAGAATTTTACTTTGGTGGCGTCATTTTAAGTGATGATTTTCACGTGTTTCATGGATTGCGCTGCCTTTGCGCGTATACTGACAATAATAAGCGAATCCCTTACTAGTTTCCGAACTGTCAGTATGATGAAGTCATGAATATAACACTCGGTCTCTTAAGTAGCTGCCTATCCCTATACGACTTCGTCCCGCCACGTCGCGTCATTAAATCTGGCCTCATTAAGCGAAGATCCGCGTAGCAGAACGAATTTGTGGATCGCCATATCGAGCGGCATTTGTTTTTCCCCGAGCCGTAATTTACGATCGCAGCGCCGGCCGGACCACTCTGCGAAATTGAACGCGTAATTTTCTCGAGGCACGCACGCTCTCCACGCAGCACGAAGAGAGACGAAAAATAAGGGAGGAGCGAGAGACGGCGGGGGCGGGAGAGGCGAAGAGGAGAGAGAAACTTGAACAAAGCTCTGCACTTTCTCAGTCCGCCGAAGATATTTTTCTTACTTACGAGGCAGGGCAAACTCGGATATTCCGAGAGAAGGGAGTGTATGACGAGAGAGAATACTCTCTCCCACCCCCCTCTTCGCTCGCCCTCTGTTGAGAACTTTGAGATCGTCTCCGATATCCACTCCGATCCAGAACGAGCTCTCGTTTTCTTTAAGTATCGCTTTCTTTATATCCCCCAGTTCTCTGCTTTTCGCTCATACTCGCTTTTCCTCCCTCGCTTCTGTTTTTTTGCATTGCCTGCTTCGATTTAGCGATTATCAAATTGTGCAGCAAGCACTGCGTGTCGTCGGGCGGAGCAAGGAGGGTCGAGAAGGTGACTAATTCCGATTCGTTGGCGCGAAATGAATTTATCAGTCGGCGCTGCGATTTAATGCAGGCTAATTTTTGCGCGGACGTTTTTTTCTCCTCGATCCCGAGCGATTTAATGCATCCCGACGAATTTTTTCACCCTCCCCGCCCGTTTAATCCAATCGCCGCACCGATTCCAGTGGACAATATCCGCTCTTCGCGAGCATCGAACGTCCAGGAGTGTTTTCTTAAGTAAGTACTTAGTCGCGTAGCTAAATCCTAAATCGGACTCGCTGCGAACCTCATTGCGAATTCTGGCGAGGACTTACTACTCCTTAAAGAGAGTCTTACGAGGAGGGTGGACGAGTATCGGTCCTTGTATATCCCGTATATAAGGTAGGTGTTGTATAGAACGTTGAGTCACAGTGGAGGTAGAAATGAAATAGTGCGACAGGAATGCATTTTGCAGGTAACTCTAAACGTGTTTTTTCAAACATATTATGCATGTTCGTGAGATTTGTATATACATATACCTATATCGCAGAGACACTTTCAAACGTTCTAACTTGTAAATTCTCTCACTTTATAAAATGTTACACGAAGACAGTATTAATTCATACGAAACATTAATAAGCCAATGTAATGAAAAAGTGGACCGAGAAAAAAGATATGTTACACGCATAATACACTCGGTATTATTAGGCAGCACGGGCAGTGAGCGAAATAAAAATGCGACGCGCGCAATCGAATGTTTTTCCATTGACGAATGTCGCGGCGTCAAAAAAGTCCCGTCTTTCTCGCTCTGCATTCTCATCGATTTATCGGCCGCGAGTTCTGCGAACGCCCGAGACACAATCGAAACGCAGTCGGAACATTCCGGAACGCGGAGAGGGCGAGCTGCTAGATGAATTACAACGGGCGCGGGGGCGAATATTCGCGGTGCGCGAGCACTTTGCCGAATGAGGAATGACTGTTTGCGTTTTTAGGCGGGGAAAACGCGAGGATGCGCGCCGCGCGAATCTGTTTAGAGTGTCCGCCGGTCGTGGATTTCTAGTTTCTGCTTTCGGCACCGCCGCGATTTATGCTTTCGTCGATAAGAAAGTGCGCTCGCAGACGCAAGGTTTCGTTGCCAACGTTCGCACGATCGGCTGACTTTGAAACTTAAATTCGCTTTCGCTCGACAGATTTGATTCGAATTCATTTAAGGAGGAATGCGACATGGATACAGGCACAATGCATACATATTTACAAATGTGGATAATGTAGTGCATGTTTAACATGGACAAATGGATGATTAATATGTAGTTGGCGCTACGAAAGATTGACTTCTCGTTTAAAATCATATTTAGGGTAAAAATTACCATTATTCGGTAACACTGCGCGGAATTTTTTATATTGACTCTACAACTGCTGAATCTGATGACAAAAGAGCTTCGATCGCTATTTCTCCATAAGAGACCGTGTTAAATTAATAAATTATTTTCTTCTCAACAATGTAGTAGAGAATTCTGAAATTTGGTATGCTTCTTTATTACATCAAAATACATAATCCCTCAAAATTGAAAGAAATTCTGCGATTTTCTTATGTGCGTCCAATTCCTGCTTAATACGTGAAATTAAGAATAATCCAATACGTCTCACAGTACACTTACAAAGCCGCCGACAAAATAACACGACGCACCAGCACGTCGACGATTCACAGACACGACGAACGGAACGACGTAAAAACGTGCCGCTGGAAACAAAATAAGACGGCACTACGTGAATCGCAAAAACGATTAGACCCGCTGCAAAAAGAAGCGGGGACGAAGAGGTGCGAAGAATGACGCGAGTTTCTAGCCTGACGGACAATTCTATTCCCCGACTCGTGCCTTTGACTCGCTTTCCGAGTCGCCAACGTCAGCGCGAATTGATGTTTGCCTCCGTTCGAGCGAGCACCAGCACCCTTCGTTTTTATACCATTAGGGGAACGCCTCGTGGTTCCGTTATGTAGAAAATGCGGGCGAGAAGGAAGGAGTGAGGAGTAGAGACGGCGTCTTCGAACGTTTTCCACCGTCCCAACCCCCCTCTTCCCCCCACATTCCCACGACGTTTCGCCGTTATGGGAATCGAAATTCGGTATTTCCACTCCATAGACGGGCTACTCGATGGTTCGCTTTTCATTTCCGCCGATTTCGAGAAATTGTAGGATGGATATGGGCTCACGGGTTTGAGGGAGCTGTCATCGGAATTTTTGTCATGTTTCAATTCGACGTTGCTCAAACGTGGATGTCGTCGCAGTCAACTGGAGGCGTCCATCACAATTTTGTAATCGATTCAAGATATTCATCGTTCCTCGCGCGTGTGCGTGAAATTTTGCTTAAGGTACGTGCGAAAATTCATGAAAAAGAGGTCCTGTTTGGTCTATACGCACAGATATCATTTAAAAAAAAATGTTTTGGGGTCCGCAATAGGCCATACTGCATGCTTCGTCCCTGCATTTTTCCTGAATTGCACTGAGAATGCACTGCTATCATGTCTCTTCATATACTTGCAATTAATTAGAATGAGGCACCAGCGTAGGCTGCCTGTATCATTAAAAAAAGATCGAACGATCTTGTCGTAGTGAGTACGTGAGAGAAAGAAATTTGGAGCGTGAGACAAATGTGTTCTCGCTCTCGATGCCGAGAAGCGTATGACGGAAGAGGAGAGACGGACGGAAGCGGAACGAGAGCGCAAGTAGGGGGCTCGAAGAAGAAAAAGGTGGAATGGAAGGCTTTCCACATTTGTTTATTCGACGTGTCGAGCGTCGAGGGACTTGTTGGCCGGTTGGGTCAGTGCCAGACTTAGTATTGCTTCATAAATCCTTGCCCAAGGAACCCCTGCATCATCTCGCATTGTGTCGCAAATAGCGCCGGCCGCGTACCAATAATCGGATGTGTCCAACAGAGATTTATAACCGTCGCCGTCCTTTTGGAGCACCCCCGAGTGGAGGGTGGAGAAATTTTCGATCGGTGAGAGATCGTGCGACGTGCGAAAATTAAAGGATGACGCGGAGGACGGTCGAGATTGCGGGAATCCTCGATCAAGGATCTACGGAACTATATCTATGAACGTGTAGTAATTTGTTAATATCAATCGGAGTGTAATTAGATGCTCTTATTGTTAGTTTAGTATAGGTTAAGTTTTAGCATATCAGAGTTACTATTTCCTATTTTCCCCTTTTTTGTTATTAGTTATATATTATGTTTATATTATTAGTATTATTATTATTATATTATCTGTTTTTTGTTGTGGGCCTGTTACGGCACCAATGACAATAGGTTCATTATTTACTGCATAGTAATGGGTTTGCACCCGTAAATAAATAAATCAATAAATATCGATATTCGAATATTGTTGTTTTATTATAGTTGCAAACTTGATGTACGTAATATACAACATATAATTCCTACAATTCTTCGCTGCTATTCTTATCACATACTATCTCATGTTCTCATCTACGACTTCATTTTTTTCCCTCTTCTCTTTTATTTCTGTGTCTCTCAACAATCATCGTCAATTAATTCAACATCACACTCTCCGCGAACCCGATATACATATACGAAACCTACGACACTACGTGCAACCCGCCGTAACCCGTTGAAAATACTTCGCTCAACAACTTACAACTGCAAACCATCGCGCGCTGACACGCAAGCCACGAGCGCTATCGAACTAATCAAAACTGCGTCTACTAATAGTACGGTATCCGATCCCGAGCAACACCATTGCCTCCCTGACACCAATCACATTACCACGCCACGAACTGCGCACCCTGCCACTCGAAATCAAAGACACTTCGATATCCTGAAATTTCGTTCGCCACACCTTGCCAGCCTCGCCGAGCACAGTTCCCGAAACTCGCCCGTCCTTTGGCACGTATTCCTGCGATGACGCATGACCGTGGTGGGCCAATGAAAGGCAGCGAGAGCAGTATGCTTTCGGAGTTTCAGGCGCGAGAGCGAAAACGACGGGTATGGAAATGAGATCCGGGCACGGCGAGCGGACGGATTCGGGAGACGGGGGTCGGGGGGGGTGGGGGGTGGTCAGAGGGTCCGGGAGGGTGGACGGATTCAGCCTCAAAACGAGGGCTCAGATTAGCGAGAACGGAGCCGGGACGGTCGGAGTGGCGGGTACAGATAAAGTGATTACTTTCAGCGCCCGTGGTTTCATTCAGATCCTTTCTTTTAATTTAGCCCGGGGTCCTTTTAGGCGCCCGTCCCTTCGCGCAGGACGAGGCGAGGCCTGCTCCGTGACGGCGATAAAATTAAGCCCCCCCGCCCACAGTGTGCCGCAGATTTATTTGGCGGGAGAAGGGCTCCGCTTCTTTCGCGGACTCTTTCTTTTTCTTTTTTTTTGGGGTGTTTTTTTTTTTGTCCCGCTCGCTCTCGCTGCTTCCGGCGTCGTCTTTGTAGTCTGTTTCCAGTGTGTACGCGATGTCTTTGGAACGGTGAATCGGGTAAGGGGTGAATTGTGCGTAGTGCGGTGGGTTTGAAGAATTTTTCGATTTCACGTATTTGTACTTGCGGAGGGAGAAATTTGCGGACGAGGTATGCATTTTCGAACGTCGTTAGGAAGCGTGCACTCTTGGTCGGATTTACGCTGCCACGGCTGGGCTGCGAAAGAAATGTTAAACGGGACGCGTGAATTAGCTTCTGATCGTACCTAATACCACAGAATCTTTCAATCTGCACGTAAAACGTTCACAGTTTCAGACGTACTGGATTAAGAGCTCCGACATGACTCGACATAATATTACACGAATGCAGAAACGTTTAAAGGTCTGAAAATGTATGAATACGCACGGCTGCAGGCTAGCACACAAATTGCGCTATAAAAATGTAACATCAGCTTACGAGCGTAAGAACCAAACAAATTAAAAATCCGCACGCGTCCCCCTGGACGAATCTACAAACAGAAAAGTGTACAAATTCGAGAACACGGACACCTAAAAACGTACGAACCTAGACAATCGCGCTCTAAATATCCGCGCCAGGTACAAATCATACAAGCTCTCTTTCTCTCTGTCCTATCGCTCTTAATCCCGCGCCGACCCAAATAATTAAAGTCAACAGCGAGGGAACGTGACGTCGCGTTCCCGTGGAAAATTCATTTGGCGCAATCCGGCCGACCAATTCTTCCTGCAGTTTTTCGTCGGGCCACGTGGCGAAAATTTTTGCCTCGGACAATTAGCGAGCGAGGATGGTCAGACGTTTTCTTTCTTCACGCAACGTGGTATCACTCCCTACTCCCCCCCCCCCCCCCCCCCTCTCTCTGCACGGTCGTATTATCTTACTTAATTAACTCTGGCCTTCCCTTCCTTCGCAACTCTTCTACCTCTTTTCCCCTTCTTTTCGAACCTCCCCGTCAACGGCGTACTTCCGTATTTTTGTTGCAAATTAAATTCGAGCCAGCACGGAAAATCTCTCACCCCCCCCCCCCTCCTCCTTCCTTCTGACCCACCTCCTCTTCCTAGATTTAATCACGTCTAATTAGCAGCAGCGCGAAACTTTTCGTCGGTAAATATTCGCCGTGCTAATACATTCCTTAGCGTTCGTTATGGAAGCCGACCTTTCTGTGTACAACTGAAGGGATCGAAACGAAATCTGAACGGAAATTTGTGAAATGACGCGTAGTTCCGTCCTTCGGATTTCCTGGTATCTTTTCTCGAGTTCTCCGGAAGAAACGTGTTGCGTAGACAGAACGCGACAAATTGTGGAAATTGAGAATTTAGGATTGTTTACAATATAATTGAATCGTAGTTTTTGGAACAGGTTATAGAGGAAACTGAGCTCACCTCATTCTGACGATGAATGTGAATACGTCGCAGCCAGCTTGCAGATTCGGCGTTTGCCTGAAAGCACAGAATATTTTTCGCATTAGTATTTTTTATTTTATTTATTCAAGTACGGGACAAGCTCATTATATATAAGCAGAAACCGAGAATGATATAGATGTGAGAATCTTACAGACTAATACTAATGCTAAGAATAAGAGCTAAGAGCTACCGAAAGACTGCCGGGAGTAAACACATGAGAGCGACAACTAGACAATTATAACAAATTCGCACGCAGTACTATTATAAACACGGAAATATAGACTACTACTGTACACACAGAATTATAATATTGTACACTAATAATTCTGATGTAAATCAGAAGTGTAGCGATTAGTAACAGAGTACACTCAATTCTAAACGTTGTCACACTGACAGTAGATTGCACTGTATCGGAAGTGTATGAAAAGTTCATCGGGAGGACATGGAAACTGCGGACGAAACGTATACAATATCGAGAACAGTCTCGGAACCGTTTCAGCCACGATCTCTCGACCCTTCTCTCCCTCGAGACGATCGTCGGCAGCGATTTAATGCCGTTTTCTGTTGCGAATCCGCGAATGGATGCGCCATTACGTGGCAGTAAAGTACCGGCGGCAGTGCGCTTGACGTATCAACAATTTGTTATCGCTGCAAAATAGGCGCGGCGTTGATCTGCATGCGCATACACACGGGCACACGGACGGATCTGCTCGCAAATATGCGAATACGTTACAAAGTGTGCGGATGCACGGGGAGACGGCCGTGGAGCAGAATTTCTGTCGAAATGTACGACGTGTGTGACGTGACGTGCGACGTGTGATTGTCAGTTTCTATTCTGTATAATGATTTTCTTGCCCGATGTGGGAAAGAGCCGAAAATGACAGGTGTATTGAGTGGTGCAGAAGCGAATTTATGATAATTGATTGCGATTCCCGGGGATAACGTTCGACGAGGAGCAGTGAAACTAATACGTTATTTGAGTAATAATAGAATATTTTTATACGCCTTATTTCGATTGTAATCGATTCCGATGTATCTTGATTCCTGTTTTGAATAATGATCCCTTTCGCGAGTTTCGGCTTGGTCGAAAATTATGACTGTGTTCAGTGCTGAACATTGATCATGAATTAAGCTGTGTAAGTATCAGTACTGTAATAAACTTGGATTTTGGAATTCAGTGGAGTAAGTCAGTGTTCCGGGAAACAGTGGCCTTGACAACAGTTCAGCAAAGCGTTTAATAAAGAATAGGTAGTGAATGTGAGAGAGAAAGGAAGGTCGACGAAGGCTGAATGAGGGTGAAGTAGGAAGAAAGATGGGATTGTAGGAGTAGTTGGAGGATAACGAGGAAAGTTTTAACACTGGCAAGATACGAGGCACCGGAAAATATTTCGTCGCTGCACAAAATGTCTGCCTAGTAAAGTGAAACGTGGACACTGCAACGTTCCCCAGCGCAATTGTCATCCTTTACACCCTTCGCATCCACACATCAAATTCTGTTAAACAAAAAAAGTACAGAATCATTCCGATGACTTTAAATTTTTCACCCACAAACGACCTATACCTCATCAACAAAATTCTTTCACAATTACCGCCACTACGTGCATACAATAGCAAAGTACTGACCAAATCTCTGAAAACACACACATCCATACACGCGCACCATCGCCGTGAGCACCTATACAGGGCCATTTGTCAAACTTTTTTCCCCGAATCGCCCGAGGGATGAAAGTGCGAAAATCGGCGTCGATCTCTCTCGCTACTGACCAAAAAACCACCCGAAAAAAAAAGAACCACGGGGGGGGGGGGGGGGGTTGACTGGCGGAAAAAAACGAGGACAAAGAAAGATCCTTTTGAATAATAATGTGACGGAAGACGAGCGAGGCCTCGTCCCCTTTTTCTATCCTACCACCCCCCCCCACCCCATCCACTTCGCGTTACAAAATGACACAGAGAGCGGAGGAGCGAAAGCGAGCGAGAAAGGAAGACAGAAGAGAAAGAGAGGCACCGAAAGAATTAATCTCGCCACAATTTTCGGGGATCGGTCTCGGTCGTGCGGAGAAAGGGTGGACAGAGGGACGGGAGGGTGAGAGAAAAAGGGGAGGAGGACGGTCGACGTCGTTTATGAAGGTCGATGTCAGAGGCGAGCCACATTGTAGGGCAGAGCTTCCATAGAAAAGCTCGACGAGCGAGAGCGGGCTGTTGACATGCCGGCCTATTATGGCCTGGCAGCCTTTATCCAACAAAAGAGGGCATTTAAGGGGGTGAAATTGTAAATTCAATTTCCTACGAGAGGAGCCCACCCATGCTCCTGTCACCCTGTCTCGCGTGCTCGCTCTCTTTCCTATCCCCGGCACTCTCTGTTCAACATCTACCTGTACCCCGTTGTCTCTGTCTGGCCATGTTTGTCCACTCACTCTGCCCTGTTTCTCACCCTCCCCCCTCTCATTCGCTCGCCGTTGATATTTTATCCGCTTTGCCGTGTACTGAAATGAGATATTTCAATATTTTTTTGGATCCGATATAATGGAGGTAATGATGAAAAATCGAAGAAGAAGACGCAGAAGGTATGGGAAGAGTACTTAACAATGTGGGATTTTCTATGGATCGGGGCAAGATCTTGTATTTGAACATGGGTTGACTAATGAAAGCAGTATTTATTCACTTGTAATTGTAACGTTCTTTTTTGACTCAATCTCGGTTAGCAACTGCCTCTTTTCTCCACACAAAACACACCGTTCATCGATCCGCACACACCGACACACACACGCATTCATTGTTTCCCGAATCTTGCACAGAGCATTTGATAATTAAGAATCGCATCGGTCGCTAGGCCGGTGTCGGACGCCTACGTCACACCGTACATCGCGAACATTCGATGCCAAAAACATCGCGACTTCTAGAACAATGCTGTGTCATCTTGCTGAACAATTTCCCTCGTGCACCCACGATATTTACATCTATACATCTTATTCATTCCTATCTTTCTCTCTCACATCTCGCATCGTTTCGAGAGCTGCAATCCGTTCAAACGGCTTGAAGTATCGGGCTCGTTAAGGAGGAATTGGACACACATAAGAAAATCGCAGAATTTCTTGCAATTTTGAGGGATTATGTATTTTAATGTAATAAAGGAGTACACCAAATTTCAGAATTCCCTACTACATAGTTCAGAAGAAAATAATTTATTAATTTAACACGGTCTCTTATGGAGAAATCGCAATTGAAGCCCTTTTGTCATCAGAAGCAGCAGTTGCACAGTCAATACAAAAACTTCTGCGCTGTGTTACCGAATAATGGTAATTTTTTCCGTAAAAAGGATTTTAAACGGGAAGTCAAACATTCATTTGCCCATGTTAAACATGCACTACGTTATCCACATTTGTAAATATGTCTGCATTTTCGCCATGTGGCATTAACTTTTGACCAGATTCTCTGTCCCATTCCTCCATAATAAAGCGCCGAGGCGAAATAAAAATCGTCCGCGAAAAATTGCGAAAAAGGTAAAAAAAAAAACATGTTTGGCGGACAGAGAGGTAGCGAAGGCCAATTAACGGGTCAGTTTTCGGAAGATTTTCCGTCTCCCGCAACTTCTCCCAGGAGCCTTTATCGGACCGGCCGGGAAAGCGAACGACGCAGTACGTTCGAATCGTTGCAAATTGCGTGTACACGTTCTCGGGAGGGAAGGCGCGTGGGTGGAGCGGGGTGGTTTGGGGTGAATTGGGACGGAATAGTGGCGGCGGGGGATGGGGGGAGGGGGGTGGGGGTTATGGGCGAGGGACCGATTGTCGTCGATGTAATCGAAGACTCTTCCCGGCTGAACGGGTCTGCGTATAAACGTAAAGGGAAACGGCCAAACTGCAGAGCAAATGCGCCGGATAAACGCTCTGTATTTACGAGAACAAGGGACGGGGAACAAGGGTGGGGGAGGGGGAGAAAAGGCGCGCGATTCATTGTCCCATGGGAATTTTTTTATATTTCACTAGAACGGCTGCGGGGAGGGAGAATGTTTCATCGTCGATTCGCTCCCGGACAATTGTATAATTACTTACAGTAGAATCGAGACTAACTCGAGATAAACTGTGTGTGTTTAAGAAACGGGTACAAAACGCGATTCACGGCGCCACGGAGAATGTCATGTTTTACAGCGACGGAAGCGACGGGGAGGAGTGCGACCGAACGAATTTCATCGTTGACGTTAAACGAATCAATTCGTATAATTATTGTAGAATAGAGAAGCGCTCGGTATAAACGCTGCATATTTATGCGAACGAAACAAATACGTAATTTATCCTCCCACAGGCCGCTCTATATTTCGGGGGTTATCTCGAGCGAAGAAACACACGACGGAGAAATAATATCATAATATTATTCTACTATAAATTTATCATTAATTCATTACTCGCGCGTTATTTCATTTACATACATACAGTCGTTAATGGTTAATTTAATTACTGCTCGACACTGGCCACAACGAGGGACTCTTTACTCCAGGTCAATGTGTTTTCTTTTTTAACGGGTTTATCATAAAATGCCAATCCCAATCCCGTTGGCAGTAAGAAACAATTTCATAAAGTAAGCGTAAAATGAAGTCCAACGAACAGCACAACTGCAAATTGCATTGCAAAGATACCTGCACCTTCCGAATCTTGCCATGCTCCAAGCATGTACCGGGTGATAAAATTTATGAAATAATTCAACCATTCCTCGTCGGCCAGCATAAATTGTTTGCTCTTGGTTTAAAATTCACCCTCTTTCTACCCCCTCCCATCCTCATTTATCCTCTCCTTCTTCACCGCACGCCATCTACCAAGTTCCGCGCATTCCTGAATATATTCATGATTTTCCCGCAGAAATCACGGCGCGTCGTCGCTTTAAAATCGGCATGACAGAACGTGCACCACCGTCTTCTGCGTGCCATCGTCTACCCCCCTCCCGTCATCGCATCTGAAAGCCTCCAGTCGACTGTGTTCGACCAACGGCAAGCGACTTCGAATTTTCCACGGACGAGCGAGTCAACGGTAAACTTCGATTTTCGAGTTGCCCAGTTGAGAACCGACGAAGTATGCCAGATTTCTGATTTGGGGAGTGCCTTTGATAAGGCGATTGTTCGGTGAGGAAATTTGGTGGGTCGGGCCAGTGCTGGAATTTGACTGCGCCAGCGAATTGACGGTGAGAAATTATTTGAAACGTAATTTGACAAGCGAAAGAATAGCTGAGATAGAAGAAAATAGAAATTGTTCATAAGTCATAACAAAAAGCATAAATAGCATAAGTCGATGAAAAAGGATGGGAAGTTTGTTGTTCCATTCGAAATCGAGATGACTATTGCCGTGTTTGACACGAAACTCGCGTCAGCTCTGGAGAGCCGTATTTCCGGCTTTGCCGCTGCACTCCAGCCGTAATCCGATTAGTTATTCGCGTGCTTTATTGGCAGCCAATTGTTCGTAACCCGCGGCTGTCTAAACGCACGCGCTCTCCAAGTTTTTCCCACAATAGTCGTAGAACAATAGTCATGGTGCGCGAGACGAAACTGGAGATGATGGGGTTGAGAAGTTAGCAGCACTCCCTTTCAACTGTTCCTGAACCTTCTGCTCTCTCACACTGCTCTCGTTCTACACTTTCATTCCTCCCTCTTCATTCTCTCTTCATTCTCTCACATCTCTTTGTCAAACTTCGCAATTCTTACTGTCGTAGTTAATATTATTGCGATGTGATGCTGCCTTTGGGAAGTATGTAAAGATATTTATAACGCAACTTTCTCCCGAAAGTACAAGGTCCGTACTAATTGTAAGTCAGGATTAAACAGAATGAATTGAATGACATTCATATAGTACTCCTCTTCATAACCGTATTTCGTGTCGATCATCGTTCTAATAGAATAAGCCACTCTATATTTAATGTCACTTATAATTTAATTATTTCTTATCTCACGTCATATTCATCTTGCACAGAAATCGTTGTAATCATCCACATCTATGACAATTTTTGTATTATGAAAATGGGATCATCGTCGAAGTGATGTTTCGTCGAAAAATGCTGGAAAACTCCACTTGACATTACCATTTGTTCTCTAATATGAACTCTGCCGCGGTATTTTGCGTTATGAGAAGGCCTTGAGAAATGAATGTAAAACTATTTTCAATCTCACCGTGTCCTCCGCAAGCTTACATTCGGATCCCCAAAAATACACCGAATAACCTCAAACCACCCCGTACGTACGAACCGTAATTAATGCGACTCGTTTCATTACCGCTCCCATTGTTATTTAATTCCTCCCCGAGACGTGTTATTTAATTCGTTCCCGTGCAATCAGTCGGGACGAGCAATCATTCCTGAAGCCGCGTCGCTCCTCTTGCATCGATCCGACATGGCTTCCCTATTACCCTTTTTCTCTCCGTATGCAAATGAACGTCTACATATTGCAGAGTTCATTTATGATAAATCCGACGCCGGCATCCGATATTAGTCCCGGCGAGATATGTGCGTACACATGTACGGTACACGCTCGGCGCGCACAGCGGGCCGAAATAAAAAGAGACCATTAATTGATTCACACCAGGCGTCGCTCTCCAACTTTCCGTATCCGGACATCAACGTTTCCCTGTTCCCTCCCGCTTTTCGGGGGCCGAGCCAAGGCAGTCGGCGACGCGTTATTTTTCCGACGAATTTCGAACGAGCGCGCGGCGCGAAATGAAGCGAAATTAATTTCACCGACGGCGTCTGAATTCAGCGGGAAAATCAGCGACGCGGCCGAAATCGGGGTCATGAATTTGATACGGGGGGAGGGCAAAAAAGTCGGCGTGCGTGCGCGCGGGGAAGAGTGATATTTAAAAATTTGTAATGCGGAATTACTGTTCATTCTGCGTAGACTTGGTGATTTCTACTTTTTTTTTTTGCGCGCGCGACTTAACGGATTTTTGTTCGCTTGAAACGCGAAAGTTCGGATGATTGATGCGAAGCCGATCGTTTCGGTGAAGTGCACGAATTAATATATAATATTTAAGCGATAATATGTAAATGGTTAATTGGATACCGTTTCTGACGGACGGAGAATATTTTATATGTCAGAAGAGACATGAATCTCGCATAACAGTTTATTCCCTTTCGGCACGAACATTTCCATCTCGTCGCTCGTTCCGCGTATGGACAGCATTAGAAAATCAAATATTTTGACTGACGCCCGACTCTCGAGTTACCGAACGAGGTCGGATAGGCCGACCAGCGGCGAAGTTCTCGTATTAAACTTCCATTTTCGGTCGGCGAGCGCATCCGAATGGCGCGAACTCTTCGCATGCTGTTTTTTACGAGTGGCATCTAAACAAAATGTCACGATGGGGCTCGCGTCGGTCGCGTTTCATGCGCTTAACTGATGCCCAACGCGACTATTTACGAACGTGACGCGTTGGACAGCGAGCGGCGCATGTTGGACGGCGACGATGTTTGACGGGAAAAATGTCGCTCGCCAACATTCGCCCGACAAAATTTTACACCCCCGCCCATCGCGCACATCGTCCCGCGGACTCTGCCTGTGCGAAACTCCGGCCGAACGTTCATTTTCGTAATTGTCGGCGCGCGAAACCGCGTCATCCTCGTGCGTCTGTTACATTTTCTAATTATAGGGACGAGGGGAGGGGGGTGAATAAAAAAAGAGCGACTGGGATTCCGAACGCGCGTTGCGTGGGTGTTGTAATTTCAGACGCGCGCTGCTATAATTCTCAAACGGTCAAATGATCGCTGATACCTCTTGCAGTCCTGCGTCGAGTTCGGCTCGACAGGCAGCGTTCCTGACAGTTGCAGTGTTCACCACGAATTTTTCGGAAAAACGATACAATAAATGGAGAGAGACACTAACACTACTTCGAGTCTTGCTGTTCAGGACAGACTTTAGTGAATCACTTGTGGCAAGTACGAAGAATGAGCGTGAGAGAGAGAGAGAGAATGAGGCCGAGTGAGATAGACAGAATTTTTGTGTACGACTGTACGAGGAGATAGCTGTGAGAGAGAAAGGTGATCGTATGACTGAAATTAGCGAATCCGGTGCGAAAGGTGAGAAGATGGGGAGGGAGAATGCGAGTGGGCATATAAGATGAGTGCTCGAAGATGAAAGGTAGAAAATAAAAGGAAAGTATCGAGACCGGACGCTTTAAATATTTTGGAGCGACCATTCGCTCTCGCCAAAATTGTTTCTGAGTACATACTCTAATACATCACTACGAGCTTTATTCCAACATGCACCGTTAACGGCGAACGACGCGAAACTTGGAAAACTATGATGAACCAAGCGAACCCTAGCCACGAACGATTACAGTTCTACATCTCGGTATACCGAGAAGCATCACAGAAAATGTTCCACCCGTTATCGAGACGCCCCCCGTTGAGAGTGTACCCGCGATATCCATTTATATGCGTTAACTCTCGGTGGCTTTCTTAAGGAAAACTTTTAACGACCGCGGACAGAGGATTTGAGGCGAAGGGAGACGAAAACAGGCGCGACCGCGACGGACTAAACCGAAAAGCGACCTGAAGAGTGAAGAGTACGTGGGAGCGAGTGAGCGAGGCCGTCGTCGGATGAATAAGAGAGAGGAGCCCGGCGGTGTGCAAAAGTGAGGCTACTCGCGAAAAGTTTTAATCTGAGCGAGGAAGTTGCGGGACTTGTAGCGCTTTACGGCGAGTACCTGAGAAGTCGCCTTGAAAGTCTAATTTTACGTTCGAATTAGCCGGCTCGGGCGCGAGCCCTACAGCCGACAACCCCCCCTACCCCTAGGAATCCGTCCCACCCCTCCCACGGGGTAGTATTGCGGCCGTTCTTTTTGTTTCTCGTCTTCATCGGCTCGGATTTACGGAGGCGAGGGCTTAAGGCCATTCATAACACACCAGGTGCGCGGGGCCGGCGAGTCGTAACTTTTAGTCCACCCCCGGCCACCCCCCCACGGAACACGCGCGACCCTCCTAACCTGGAATATTGATCCGCGCGCAAAACCGTTCAATCGGAAGTAAGTATTTTTTCGCTCTCGCCTCGCGAACGTTTTTGGCTGCGCGCTGCAAACTGTGCGCGTCGGCTGGTGCGTGGGGAGGGTGGGACAATTGTGCTTTGTGTGAAGCTTGGGTAATGTGTTAGGGGGAACGGGAAGCTATGTCTTGTGGGAAATTTTTAATTAACCGACTTCGAGACACATTTCTTTATTTTCTGTGCTTCATGATTCTCGTCTATCTTCCGTGTTATAATTCTTTTTGTGTATACTTGTATTCTTTTAAAGTGAGTCTGGAGATTAATATTATTTTAATTCATTCTAAACCTACGTTTCTTGGGTTTAAAAATATATTCGTGCAGAAATTACGCGTTGACGTTGAACTTACGCACACGTATAATCTGATCCATTAATCGATCGTTGTAGTTTTGTAACGGGACGTATTCAAGGATCGCATTGATGATTAATTCCTACGTTGACTCTTTCCACACGAACCGGAACTCGAGGTTCTCTTTCGGGCCGTCTACGGTGGGAAGAAAATTGGGCAAAGTGGTGAGTAAAAGTGGGCGGGGTGTGGACAGAAAGCCGCTCGTCTCCGCAGTCTGCATAAGCCTAGATCTACCGTGGATAATTCGTCTATAAAAAATGCATTCCCAGCGACGGCATAGGCGGGATTGGCCGGTCGTTCAAGGAGTAACAGCGTCCTGTGGGATTCCTCTTGCCTTGAGGACGCAGGTATTCGAGGATCCCCGTCTGGATATGTAACGCGTACCGATGCCCGTGTATCATATCCAACCGGATATCCCATGAATATCATAACATCGGCTCGTCCTATGCAAGAGATCTTCCAAATCTGCTCGCTGTATTCCGCGGACATCGTACCAACGAGAACTACCTCACTGTACGCGATTTTATTCCACCCCGTAAACCGTCGCACCCCTATAGCGTGGCAGTCTATTCCTTGCGGGCACGTCTTAAAAATTGAGTCCTTCAGCTGACGGGAAGAAGTTTTTGTTCCGACGGATGGTCGGTGCGGTATGAAAATTAAGGAAGTGCGCGATGAAAATTGCGACATAACGTTGTGTCGGGTGAAATTAAATGCCTTTCAGGCGGCCTGCGAAGAAGAGAAATGTCCGGGGAGCACTTATAAACCAGGACATTGTAGCATAGACTGGGAAGCAGAGTACAAATACTGACATCATACATTATGAAAAAATTGAAAGCAAGAATTGAACGTACAAGCTACGTAATCGCTTCGGATGATTTCTAAAGTCAATATTACGGAATTAAAATTGACCCGACAGCTTGCGAGAGTCGAATGTTCAGTGAAATATGAGAATATCAATCGGTATCGAAGTGTTCGTTGAACCACAGTTTCCGTGGCAATTCTAAACGAGCCAGGATTTGAGCCGGCCGCCTTAAAATCTCGACTCGGCCCAGATTTTTCTACTCCGCTAACAAGCGGACGAGTCCAACTCTCAACTGGCGAATGAGAAATTAGCGTTCGACGTGCCTTTAGCCGAGGCCGGCCGTAATACGGTACCGGATGCTGCGGAAAAGAGAAGATGTAGAGAAGATGTTTACCGAACGGCAGTGAAATATTGCGACTAGTGCCGAAGCCGCAAGCACGATGGGGTACGAGGGCAAAGACGAGCTTGAAGAGTGGAACGAGCTTGCGCGGCTTGGGGAAAGAGTGCGAGGGTATGAGGAACGTGTGTAACGCGACGTTTATGTATGTGTTCATGCGCGTATTGACGGTCGTGTACATGTGTACGTACGCGCGCGCTCGTATTTGTGTGCACGGTGGACCTAAGCCGCCACTCTCTCGCTTTCGTCAATATTGGTTTTCTGACTTCCTTAAGTCCGAAATTTCCCGAGGCAAACAAATCTCTGCGGACCGGGAGTATATGCGCTTATTTTTTCACGGCTGCCCGCTGCACGTACCGAATTGTTCGAAAATATTTATTGGCGGGCAATTATTCGTGTATATTCGCGACATTTTTATAAGCTGTTGTATTCGCGTCGTGACAAAGTTATGTATTCATATTCATTTTTACTCTAATCCGATCAATAGAATTACTGATATGGCAAATAAAATTTCCGCCACTAACGACATTTGCTTCTTCTCCTTGAATGGATTTTGTCGCTTACTGCAGCAAATTTATCAATTGAGTTAGGAAAGGCAGTCATACATAACTCCTCCTGACCGCAATTCGATAAACGATCAAATGGAATAAGGCACTTTATACCTACTGTTCCTAGTAATTGAATTATTTCTTGTCTCACTTCATATTCATCTTATATAGAAATCATTGTAATCGTCCACATCTATGACAACACTTGTATTATGAAAATGGGATCATCCCGTGAATTGAATAAATAAATAAATAAATATTCGAATGTCATCATCATTCGTATCTCTCGTGTCGTTCGGATCGCCGATACGTTCAAAGAATTATTTCATGCGATCGATAATAAAAAGGAGAGCGAACGATAGACAACAATAGGAACGCAAGAAGCGTGAGTGCGAGGTGGGAGGAGGACGCCGAAAACATTTTGTCCGAAGCTGTCGAGCGACGTGCGTCCCGCGCGATGATATTTCGCTAATGCTTTTTTTGTCCTTTGTTTTTTAAAAATCTCGGCCCCGCCAGAGGACGAATTACAGTCGACAGCGGTTGAAGTGCATGCACGCACCGAGGCGTGATATCCGGGGAGAATTCTGATTCTGACATACGCCGTACACACACTCGCGGCCCCGAACAAACCTCCGGCCTTCCACCCTCCCGCGCCACCCCTGAAAACGTACTCTGTTTTTTATGGATACTCGAATGCGACGCGACACACCGCGAATTCAAGGAGGAAGTTCGAATTTAATTAGCAAAAATTGCGGAAAGTCTAACCCGACGAGCTGGCGGCCATTAATGCACGGCACACACAGACGCGCGGGGGGTGTACTATTACTTATTCCGCGCATTCGTTTGAAAACGTGTCTCACCGCGTTCGAGGGTTCGAACGTGTGCGTGCGGAGGTTAGTTACTTAACGCCTGCCGTAATTATTTCAGCTTTCGCGGGCGTGTGTCGGTGATGAATAAAGGGAACTCGTCGGGCGAAGGTGTTACTGTACGGCGGGAAAAACTCTCACGGAATTGTATGTCTCGTTGTCCGCAGACGTGTCCGTATGTCCGCGGGTAAAAACATGCGCGCGTAATTTGACGGATTCCTCGACGCGGCCGAATGAAAAGCGGTGAAAATCGGAAGTACCGAGTTTTGAGTTGAGGTGAACAGTCGATATCTCGTTTTATACGATTTTATTATAATTTTCACGGTCCAGTAATCTAGTATCTAAAACACTAAGCCAGTCAACGTCCTCACATCTTGCTATTTATCGATCTTTAATATTTAAACGGGAATAATTTTTAAATATGCAAGCTTAACCTACATCCAAATCGATCAACAACCAAACCCCAGAAACTAAACTCACCCAGCGTCTACTCAAATTTTCATAACTAACATATATAACGCTCGTGACTAATATAATGAAAATTTGATGTGCAGTGAAGCTTTTTGTTTGTAGATGCTTTTATAGATATCGTGTACATACGGGGACAGAAAATTCGTACGTTACCGAACAAGATCGTTACCGATTCGTGTGACGTCGGGACTGGCAAACAGGCGGGAATGAATTTGCCATTAAATCGGACACGTAATTTGTCGCGCGTTCGTTCCTCGCAAGGGCACTTCATTCCGGAAGTTAGTTTTTGAACGAGCGGGAGGGGCGAATTTTCGGAGAGCGCCAAATTGCGATGGGGTTCGAATTAATCGTGAGATTAGATAAATCGGTCATTTTTCACGGCGGCCGAGGCCTCGCCCGGCGGTCAACGATTTCGACTCCCAATTAATCGCATTATATTAATCAAACATTCTAATAAGCCGCCCATCGAATTTTCCCGTTTGCGGCGGCGCCTCGATTAATTGCCGAATAAATTTCCCGAAACCGGTACCGCGCGAATGCGGAATCGACGGGCGGCGTTTTTGCGATCGCTGGAGTGCGATTTGATGCATTTATGCGAGAAATTAAATGTGTAACGACCGTCGAGCGTTACGACGCTCGTATACCGAGGCCAATTTTAAGAACGGCCCGCTTATAACCCGTAATCAACATAAACCACCCAATACACCTGACATTAAAAAACCTATTACTACAAAAGCACCCAAATTCCAGCAAACAAAACCGAAGAATCCTAACCGTACGCCCGTCTCGCATCACTATCACAAACGCACGATCCGCACAGTCCGATGCGCCCGACAACTTAGAACGCGCGCGGCCAAACTTTCGTCTCTTTCAGCGAAAAATCGGCAAGCGTCGAACTCGCGACGCGATAGATCGCGCGTTAGCGATAATCGAGGAGACTGCCATCCTGTCGCTGTGTAGTTCGGCCAAGCAATCCGTGAAATCGAAAACATCAGCGGCGCAGGTCCGGAGGAGCGAGGCGACGAAGGGTAGGCGAAAGATGGAAAAGGAAGAGAAAGAGGGAGAAGGACAAAAAAGGGAAGGGGAGAAGAGGACCGGTGGCTTCCTCCTCCTTCCCCCTTGGATTTATTGTTATGGTAACGCAACCTGGAAGCCGCTTGGCATGAGGTTTCCGGCCCGAGTTCCCGATTTCCGCATGAAACGGCGAATTCTTTCCTGCCCGCCGTCCCACGCTGCGAATTTATCGCTCTTCCGCAAGCGCCGCGGCAAGTTCGACTTTCGAATTAGCCCGCCACCCCGGGCAAGAGTATCAATCGCCATTACGTTACCCCGGCCCGATCGCTGATACAAAAGCGACGGACGCTGGGGCGTCATTCGGGACGGGAGAATAATGGTTCGATGGCTGGCTGGAAGGTAATCGAACGGAGACTGCTAAACGTTTCACGGCTCTGCTATACACATTTTTTGACGCTAGTCGAGCGAAGGTAATGACTGTAAAGGCAGGGACACACTATTGTCATGTCACGTCATGTGATGTCACGCCCGTTTTTACGTGAAATTAAAGAAGTGTGAGCTTTTGTTTACTTTTTTCAACTCATACTACTTACATACTATTATGTCAAGGTCAACAATTGAAGGGAATTTTTATGGGTTTATGTCCTGATCGAGGGTTTGCTTACTTTGACGGAACCTTTGACAACGGAAAGGTTTATAAGTAGGTTTCTTCAGGAAGGAATTTATGAGAGTCAGATTAATGTGATGACTGGATTGGAAAACCTGATAGGAAGGCATAACATTACATTAGGTGGATGAATTATTTTCTTAAGGATACGTCTATACTGCGTGCGAATTCACCAAACGTATAAGACTTTTCATACGCTCATAGCAGTTATTGTCCCGGCACGTCGATAGGACAAAATATTATTCCGCGCGGGCCGATTCCGGGACGACACAGAGCGCGAATTACGTTTCATCTGCAATCGAGTCGCCGGGAATTACGGTCGGCCGAGTGTTACGCAAATTTAACGAGGAAGAACCGTTCGCCGTGGCTCGCGCGCGTACTAATCTGCAAAAGCTTGAGTGGTGGGGGGTTATATCCTGTAACGGTACATGCTAATGCGTTAGAGCGCATAACTCACGGTTCGAGGTTCCTCCGTATACGTCGCGCTGCAATTGGCACGCTACCCTTGCCAACATCGCCGACACGCGTATCTTGTGCCAAAGGTGCATGCTCCAAGAGGATTTGCGATCTTACGCTCTGTCAATCGCACTCTCAATTCGTGCGGCCGCTTCTTCGCGAGCGAGAGTTCAGAGACTGCTCGTCGACTAATCTTGGGCGTACTCGACTCCCATTTGCGCTCCCTTTATTCGACCCTCCTTAATGAATTACAGTGTCTTAAACGATTATAGGAAGATTGTGCGGGCGTCATTTGTAGTCAAGGACGGAATTCGTTAAAGTTGATGGGAAACGTGAAGTTCTAGGAAAGAACGCCTACGTTTCGTTGATGATTGACAAAAGAAGCTGGGATTGTAGAATTTCTATTATAACTTACAACTACTAGTGTAATTGTATATTTGTATATCCTTCATTATTTCTATATTCATATATTTGTATATTCTTCTCTTTTTCTACTAAAGGGCGTCGGCCCGTAAATGTTATATAAAAAAAAAAAAATAAATAAATTTTCACCGATTTTGATCATAACTGACTTCGAACTTCGAACCGATGTTTCATCCACGAATCCGAACACAGGCCGCACTCGTGGAAACGTTGCTACCGAAAACGATCGCCCTCGCTTTCCGCAAAAACCATCCTAGTCTCGGCCGAACTTTATGCCGAATCGTAGTCACACTATCTTGCCCGGCGGGGAAATATCAGGGAAAATCCTGCGGCGGCAGTCCGCAGTCCCGCGATCGTTACTGGGAGGACCCAGTCGACGATACCGGGCGCTGTAAAAGCTTAACCGCGATTCCCTATTGTCCGCGAGTCCTGTACATCGTGTCGGCCCGATGTCGTCAACAATTTTATTACTTCGGTTTTACGTCAAAACGAATCGGCGGAGCGTGCATTCGTGTATCTGTTACGTAACTCCCGTTAGACTAACGCACTGTGGCCATCGAAGGCGAAGTTTATGGATCGTCGATCACGAAAACAGGGATGATCTATGGAGTGGCCACGTTGACCTACGGTGGACATTATTCGGTCAATTAATGGCTACCGTCGATTGTTGACATATGTCAAGTAGATATGTGGAACCAATGTATTCGTTCGTTTCTTTTTGCCGGTCAATGATCTGCCGATTGTTAAGGAACATATGTTCAAAGAACTTTTGATCTGGTCAATAACGTAATGTTAATTGTAACGAAATGATACCAGTACTTTTAATAAGTACTACGAGCATCTTTTGCGTCTCACTTAATCCGACAGTCTCAACTCTAGCGTATCGCGAGTTACACAGATTGTGCGCGAAATTTTGGTCCTCATTATGTTGGCCGCATGTCGATAATTAGCAACGATGCCTAAAGAAGTTTGGCAGGAGGAGAGAGCTAGTAGAAGCGGGACCTGATACATAGATAAACAAATACATGAAGAAGAGAAGACTCCAGTTCGACACACCCCATTTACTTCACCTAACCTAAACTTTTGACATACTGAACACCTCGTTACACTGAAATCTGTGGCCGCCGCGTTTGCAATCGAAATACGTCGACCGAAAATGAATGACGGCTGGTAGTGAGCCCGCGTTAAGAAATGTTATTGCTCGTGGCGAAGTTTATGCGGCGGGTCAATATGTTAAGGCATTCTCATGAAAATCGTGGCGTTGATGCGGCGTTCCATCGTTGAAGAATATGTGATAGAAGGAGAGAAAGAGAGGGAGCATGTTATTATCCGACGTCAATGGAACGGCATCTGTGTGCGCACGCCAACGCCGGAATACAGGCCGCATTAAAATCTAGTTTGCTCCACGGTTTACTTATTACTCGCTTTCGGAGGGATCGAAAGTGCGAGGGTTTCGAGAGTGAGCGAAGAAAGAGAGGGTGTGGGGGCTGAAAATTAGGCGGGGCGAAGATGGCTGAAGAGAGGAAAGAATGAACGAAATTAAATTGGCCGAAGAGGGTCGGGTAAGGCTTCGTTTTAGAAAGTGTAATTTTTTTGGGCATTTTATTTATTTATTTTTTTATGGAGCATCGAATTGTCAACAGGTTTTCCATATAACTTTTTTTTAGGAAATGACTCCTTAAAAAGTTACGAAAATGTCGTTCAGAATGTGGAATTGAACTCATCGTATGGTTCACAAAAAAATTCGCAACTTTTGAAGGAGTTATTTCCTAAATAAAAGTTATATGGAAAACTTGAAGACATTTCGATGCTCTATCCAAAAAAATAAAACGCCCAAAAAAATTACACTTTCTAAAACGAAGTTGAGCCCAGGGTCGGAAGAGTCAGTGAGAAAGTAAGACGAAAATGTGGGGAATCGGAAATGCTGAAGCGAAAGAGGAAACGCGAAGAAACCCGGAATAAGAGAATGACGACGAGAAAGGATGTGAAGACCGCAAGAGAAACAAAAGACTGAATTACAGAAGAAATTTCGCGATGAGGGAAGAAGGACTGGAAGTAAGACGGGAGCTGCGAGGGGAAAGAAAATGAATAACAGGAGTTGGTGGGAAGGAATGGGTGGGATGGAGAAGAAGCAGGAAGATTGAAGTGGCATACAGACCGCGAGGGGTTCCAACGGGGCTGAAGTGGCATTAAGTTGACACACAAAGAGGGACGAGCTTAGCGTCTGATAAAGCTGACGAGCAAACATGCTTTTTGTCCCCGCACGGCCGGATATAATATGTTAATGTGTCGCGAATATGTCGCTCGTAATAAACGGTGCGCGCCCTTAACACCCACCTGCACGGGATCCACGAGATCTATGAGATCCCTTACCGGCTCGCCCGCTTGAAAATGGGAACCTTAGCGAGGTAAAAATGCGACCTTGCGTTTTGCGACGTTCCGCGGCGAGACAGTTTCATATACCGTCCCGCGTGCGGATCTCACAATTAGACACTGTTACCGCACTTTTTCAACATGCCCACGGTTGTTGCTCTTATTGTGTCCCGTGCGAATGCAACGGGAAGTGACGGATGAAAGCAGAATGAGTTTGAAATGCACGAAAAACACATGTTTACGTGAAAATGTTTGATACGCACTCTTATCAACATTCGACGAACCGATTAATGGTCATCGAAGATAAACCTTGCGCGAACCGCCCGCATCCGGTCACTTTCAAAAACGAAACGTTTCGCGATCGTCACACGTTATCGGCTCCCTTCCGTCGACGCTTTTGGGAAATATAAAACAATCGACAGGCCTCAAAACATTTCCACACCGTGCACGTGTATGGCGCGTAGAGTCCTGCGTGATAAACATTACAGAAACGTCCTCTCGAAACTTTCGAACCGGGTCGCCTTTGTGAATTCGGCAACGCGGCAATCAACGGATATCCGTTCCTTGAAACATTTTCCGAATAATCAATTTTTCGGCCCCTCCTCCCCGGTCGAATGAAAAACGGGGTCAGCGAGTGAGAGAGAGAGACGGAGAAAGAAAAAAGCGAGCAAGAACAGAGAACGAAAAATGGACGAAGGAAAAAGGACGCGGCCAGGGGGGATGAAAGTCGATCGGACGACAAGTGCTCGCCGCTGTGTATACGTTTTAAAATGAATCGAAGTGGGCGCGCCCCATATTCCCGGGGCGAAATTTGCACCTCAATTGCATACGCTCTTTTATTCATCGGGCCGATTCAGGATCTCAACACTATCCGCAGCCGAGATCCTGTCTCTCTATACTTCTCGCAAAATTAAATTGGCCTATTAGCATGAAAGTCCTATAAAAGTCAAAGTGACTCTTTAAGCGGTCGAGAAAGGCTTCGCCTACCCACCGGCCCTCCCACTCTTTTCTGCCGGAGGACTTTTTACGTCATAGAGGGAACTTTTTACGTTTCGTTTTCGAATTAAAAACGAGCCCACCCCCGATGACGCGTCGAAAATTTCCGGAGTCGAACGATACATTACAGGAACGCCAGCGGCAAAATTTGTCACACGTTTAACCCTCGGATACCCACGATGGGTCCATTTGACCCGAAGCCTGAAGATCGTCAACCCATTTTTAGAGCATAATACAAATTTTCGCCTACGTACATTTTAGCGACGTTGCAATGTATTTTAGACGTTGACAATTTATTTATAAATTGCATACAAAATTTTTTGCGACCTTGTCGTCAGTGTTTTATAAATGAAATGGGTTAGACGTAGTAACCTAACTATTTTTGACCAAATTCCGCAGCATTTATTTCCAGGATTGTTACCTATAACACATAATCTAATAATTATAACAATAATGTTGGTGCTACGTGGACGCGTTGAATTTACTTTCAGGTTCTCGTCTCACATAAATCTATACAAATAAACTGTTTATGAATTTAAAATGTCGGGTTGCCGTCCTGCAGGATGGGTTAGGATGACCCATCGTGGGATTGCGTGATCGGTGAGTATAGACTTGCTTGTTTAATGTCAGTGTCCAACACGAGTATCGTGCATCATAGACGCCGACTTCACAAGTCGAGCATTCCAAGATTACGACGCGCCGTTCCGATTCTGTCAACGAAAAAAGAAAAGATGGCCGAACGCGCGTTTATTCCCTCGTAATCGACGATACCGTAACGGCGAGGGACTTTACGATAGGAAAATCTAAAATGCCGAAAGCCGGGCGGAACGAGCGAAGATATCGTAACGTCCTAATTCCTTCGTGCGTTTTTTTCCTCTCCTTCTCCTTTAAGAACGCACTCCACGTGGAGCGTCCGTCTGAACATGTGTAACATGTACGCAGCTTCGTCGGTGGGTCATCAAATCCCGAGATGGGAGAGAGATCGTTGTTGTAAGGGCGCAATGCCGGTGGCCCTTTATTCCGCTAGTGCTCAACATTTTTAGTATCTTCGCCGACGTATATATCCTGGAATCGTAAAATCGAATATTACCCGAAAGAGATTTCCCCGGCCTTCTCGTTAGACACAGCTCGACGCAGGATCGGAGGAGATATTTTTTGGCGCAACGTTCGGAGTATGTGCTCGCTCTTGAATATGGGATTTCAGCTGTAACGCGGAAATGTGGCGAGTATATTTAAGGAGGAGTCGGACAGATAGATTGGTCGAAAGTTAGTGGCACGTGGTGAAGATGCATACGTATTTACGAGTGTGGATAATGTAGTGGATGTTTGACGTGGACAAACGCGGCGAAAGATTGACTTTGCATTTGAAATAATATTTATGGGAAAAATTACCATTATTCGGTAAGACAGCACAGAATGTTGCAATCAATCATGATTTCTTCATAAGAGACGGTGTTAAATTAAGAAATTCTTATCTTCTAATCTAAACTGTGTAGTAGAAAATTCTAAAATTTGGTATGTTTCTTTATTACATTAAATTGCATCATCCCTCCAAACTTCAACAATTTCTGCGATTTTCATATGCGTGTCCGATTCCACTTGCTTCTGAGACGTTTCGGCATGGGAAGCTACATTTAATTGCGAGTACTTTCTCGATCCTCAGACCGCCTCATTATCTGAAATCGGCGAAATGTCGGATCGATAAACCCACAAGTCAAATCGAGATACCTTCGTTAACGGTAGATCTTGGGAAAAAGAAATTACGGCTCGGCGTTTATTCAGCGAAATGGACGTCATTATTTCGGGCGCAATATCGAATGTCTCATTATTAAAATATCATCCGGCCGGTATAGTCAGACGAAATACGGCGAAGTAATCGAGACGTCATGTAAACACATGAGATACGTTCGAAATAGTCTATATTCTTTTGCCGTCGGACGGAAGTGATTTATGGATTGTCATTCGGCAGACGTCGAATTATGAAATCTCGCATACGACGAAAAGGAAAGTCTGATATTCCGCGGCCAACGGAACATAATGGCCGCGAATGATGTTTTTCGCGAGCACTTTTTGATACAATACTTCGTTAGCGGGGGCAGCACATAAAGCTTCGAAAATGCCTGCGACAGGGATTCGCGGGGAGAAGAACGCATACATAATGCATACATAATGTATACGGCAAAAATCGTCTCTCCCCTCATTACGGATGCATTTATATCCGCCGTCCAATAATTCCGCGTCTCGACGTAATTCACGAGCGAAGCGTAAGTATTGGAAAGGATGAGGTCTTTATCATTTATCGATTTTTCCCTTCAGGGACGTCTTATCGTCGATACTCTACTATGGCGTATTGTCGATGGCAGAATATTTATGTGACTCCCTTCTTGCCAGCGCAATATTCCACGTCCCACCGTTTCGCTGCAACCCTTTGACGCACACTGTCAATCACTTCAACCCGTATGATTCACAATAAAGATAAACGCACAAATATGAACCGTACGATAACATCTCAAATCACGTGCAGACTGATGTTTTCGTTCTGAACTTGACGGATTACACGCTACTGACTCGCAAAAACGAAAAATACAGTTTCAATAGAAATCTTCCTATCAAAATCTGTACGGTTTATTCCTGCGACTAAACACGTTCCTAGTTCGCAATCCTTCCCTCGCCACTGTCAAAAGCATAATGCAAGGTGTATTTGCATGTCGTTGACCGAACCGTCGGAAACTGCAAGACCGGTGGAATTTCGAAGATTTTGCCATTAGCCGGCGCGTAAAAAATACAGCCAGAGAAGTCGTGAATCACGGCTTCCCGTCTGGACGGGACGTTCTCGCGTTTTATGACGATCGATCGACGACTTCGGAGACGCGGGGTAGTTCTCGGCGTTTAGCTGTCTCTCCTCCATATCACTATGTGTCCCGCTCTTATCTCGTACACACGCCGACAAGATATGCCGTTAACTTTTAACGGTCGGTTAATGTTGGAGATGTGACTCTCCTTTAATGGCGAGTAACTGTCTTGTTACACACGGACGTGTGTCGGTCGTAAAAAAATTCGGTGCGCGCATGGAAATGGGCACGTTAAGGGGTGGGGGTAGTCGTTATTGCCTCTTGAGTAACGCACATCCCACGAAGCCCGTATTATTCGCATGGAAAATTATTATGGCGAATTACCGGGATGTGGACGGAATATGTTAGCGTTATTCTGCGCTGAGTTGTGAGGTATTTGAAGAGGCTCTTGGAAGGAAGCTGAGTGACTGGATGTCTTGTATTTGGACATTTTATATGTCAGTGCCAAGTTCTATTACTAGTGAATGATGTGAAGTCATACGTGTGAAAGAATGAAACGAGTGGTAGTGGAATTACTGGTATTAAGAAAGTGTTGAATCTAGTATAAATATGTCTTGGGCAGATACGAATTGAGCACATGTACGTTAAAACGACGGTATGCATGTGGTATCGTGTGCACATGTCCAAGGTATCAAACGTTCAAACTGCGTTTCCGATGAAAGGTCCCGACGCTGGAATTTTTCGTCTTTCGGCGCGCAGTCGCTAAAAGGACGCTGACGTTTAATTACTTAGCAACGTCAATTCGATTCGACTCGATTCGATTCCTGCACCGTCTGTCGAACTTGTCGAAGGGGAAAAAAAAAAAAATTGGAAAATCCATATAGAGATAAATTGGACCAATATTCGCTTTACATGGCCGAAGAGCGGCAACATTTCTAAATTGTCTTCTATCAAAGTCACTTTAATCCAACTGGATCAATCATTTGCACATTATCAGCTGACAAGGTTACGCACAAAAATTTCCCGACGAATCGAACGTATGATTTGCGTCTGGTCGAATGTTTCCACGTCGACCTCTCTCAATTCTAAGTGCCTATTTGATGTTTTTCACGTTAAACCAATTCCCGTCACTCCGTTCCACTATTCTACCTTGATTTTCGTCCGACCCTGTTTACACGCTCATACATGACCGCCGTTACTTACTTAGCGACGAAAAGCGTTGGGGGCGGGTAAATTAATTATCTTATACGTCCTCGTAACGACCTAGTTGGGTAATTGGCCGACGTTGTTATCGCGGCGTCCTTATTTTTAACAATAAACGAGCAGCGCTGTTTAACTTTTGTACCGTTGTGTTATCATACGCCCTGCCTTCTAACCTCGGTAAACAAATAAATATTTGAGCAGAGGTTAATTAAAACAACCTCACGGTGCTCGGCAGGTTTCGAGCAGGGATGGGCTGGAAAGAGAGGATGGTATGCAAACTTCGGCGAGATAGAGGGGGATGGACGAAGGGAAAGAGAGAGGGTGGAAAGTGGCGAAATGTCAGACGTTTGAACCTTTAAAGGGGCGCACTTCATCGCCACCCTTCGAAACTTTGATATAATCGAATGTATATATATATATATTTGTGTGTACACTGAGTGAAATTTATACCTTTCACGCCATCCCTTAAACCACCCCTTCCCCGCAGATCCGTTTTCACCCCTTCGGTAATCGCGCGGAAATCATTACGGTTAATACTATCAATCATACCATCATAACGATATCGTCATTTATTTTATGCAGACCCGGTCATTAAGGTCAACGATTTCAGCGGCGAGTTCTTTCGAGGAGAGAAATGAACGCGGGCTGTTTTTTGAAGCGTCGAGGTAAACACTTATGAGATCTTTCCGGTGTAATTTATGAAGGCAGGATTTCGTTGGCTTACAAAACGTTTCGCTTTGGCCGCGAAAAATGTTGATAATATGATAAAGACTTCGTTCGGCGTATTAGGGAGAGGCTAGGAATTTTGCGCGGCGTGGGAAAATTTTTACCTTGATATAAAAAATACGATTCGAGATATTATGAGCGGTATGGCGAGGGAATATTTTGTTCAGTTCGTTCTCCTGTTAACTAAATTTATTAACGCCGTAACGGGTCTGAATCGAGGTCATTAGAGAGAGAATTAAGAGGAGGAGCGTCATCAGGCAATTCGAATCGCACTTCGACGGGGAACAAATTTCCCGCGGAAATTGCGCGGAATAAAGAAATTATCCCGCCTACCGCGTTGTCCGTCGTTTGTTGAAACTTTTTCACCCCCCCCCCCCCCCCCCCACAGTCCTTTGCGGCCATGCGCCGGCCGCTAATCAAAATTCCGTTAAAGCGGCAAAGTCAATTTTTTTCCGGTCAAAATTGAAATCGGGATAAAGTCTTTATCGCGTCGGCCATTTCCATCCCGAAATCCTAACGTATGCTCCGCTAACTAGTTACTAGAAGCGCCGACCAAAAACCTGCGTCAAACGAAGTGATAATAATGACACCGCCAATATAATAACACGTGCGAACAGAGTGAAATTCGGTAGGCAGAATGTTTGGCGCAAGACGACGCGAGCGAGACGAGCGAGACGGACGATCTGACAGTGAGATCTGAGCATCGCATCACGTCACATCCGGTTCCCGCGTCGGCCGGGGGCAGCTCGCGCGAAATTCTCGCGAAAAACCGAAACTGCGCACGAAATTTCGGCCTGCCGCGGCCGCGGTATCGGACAGGAGCACGTCTCATAAATACGACATAAATACAGACGAAATTCGGCCGGTTCTCGCTCTCGAACTGGGTACGTGCGACGCTGTCAAGTGTGGCAGGACGGTAGAGTGGGGAGATTGCAAGTTGGACAATTGTAGTTTCGTGGTTACGACGGCGAATGTTGGGTTAACGTCGGTCTACGAACCGGGCCGCGAGGGGGTGGGAGAGGGTGGCTGGCAGGCAACAGCGAGCCACGACCGGCCGTTATCCACACCTGTCACGAGCATCACTTAACATACTTTGCCGGTCGTTCTTCCGCGCCAGTACATCCTCGACGCAGCTTGTCCACCTTTCGCTCCGTTTACTTTTCACTGTATTTCACTGCGCCGTGCACTCCGCGCGCCTGTCCGCGTTTCCACGTACGCCGTGCGCCGGGAGTTTAGGAAGTTGCAGGGAGAGCGCGTTTTCTCGAAAAGGGAAGCTGGCTTTTGAGTAGGCGAGATGTCGGATGTTGATGAAGAACGGCGAGAACAAAGGCGCGCTGCAGAGGTAATCTTTTTTAAGGAGTGGCGCGAAATGAGAAGAGTTTAGCATTATTCGGTGGCTATGTTGTATAAGTATGCCGCATGAACGAGGATGAATGATGAAATATGTGTAATTGCGGTAGGAAGTTCTGTTCATTGAATTCGGCTGTGTTTGTACTTTAGGTAGGTGCGGCAAATTTTAATATTTTTATTCTCCCAACAGCTTCGATCTCATTTAAAATATCGTAGTTACCGAGTACTACGGTGTTTGAAACCGAAGTACGCTAAACACGCAAACATCGGCGTACCTCTCTCTCTTTCTCTCTCTCCGTTTTCCACCTTATGGAAAATCTCCTCGAAGTACCCAGCAAACGATTTATCTCGTCCCCTCGACTCGCCTGCCGACCGAGAAATTAAGGGAAAATCACGTCGAACGAAAATCGTCGTTAATTGCTGCCGCACAGACAATTCCGTCGCGCCGTTGATTAATTTCCACGGTTTATAAGTGTTCGCGTCTGATATTAATTAACGACGCGCTCCACTCGACGCGTTCTCCGAATGTTCTCTTCCCCGATACGCCCGCCTTGCAAACCTGTCTCTATCGATGCGCTCTGTAAACGTGAGCTCCCGCGCGATTTGTCAAGCGAACGCGCGTTCTACTAATGTTTCTCGTGCTTAATATCGTCCTAGAAACGCGTCCACTAAATTCACCCCCCCCCCCGGGCCCTTAACGGTTCCTACCCTTAATTCAACGTCCCGACAGATTCTCACGCATTCCGACAATTACATAATTCTGAGACATTCCGAGGGCGAACGTCGGGACGGGACAATCATCATGGCAGCTCGATGTAAGATCCAGAACTGACAGCATGTTCAAGCGGCAACCAATCGCGAGGCCCTCAAAGCCTAAGCCGAGCAATCCGGCATTACGGTGGCATGATTAATCGCGAGAATGAAATGTTAATTAAAACGGATATTAGTGCGGGCGTGTTGTGTCTCTGGCACGCCGCCGCTCGATAAATGCCGCGCGAAATTTGCCGAGATTTACGAGATCCGCGGGATGTTGCCCGGCGGCGGCGGCGGTGGTTTTCGTTCGACCCCAATTTTTATTGACGCCGGTGGTAATTTTTGTTTTCAATCCGTACGACTCCGAACGCAGGCGTTCCGGTAATTTGTGAATTCTGATAACGTAAGTATTCGCGCTCGCATAACTCACTCGGACCTCGTTCTCGAAGCTGCAAATCATTCTCGTCGAATTGAAGTATCAGTTGAGGTTGCCGGTAACATCCCCATTCGGTCAGACTCATCACTTGTCCCATTTTAAATCATAAAGAAGCAACTTTTTTTTCGGTGGAGACATATATTTTTTTTTATTTCAGTTTCAAATTCAAATTTCATTACTTAATTTATTATTAAACGGATAACACCCATTTAAGCAAGAATAATCTTCACAGTAAATGACATAACTTAGCCTAGTCTAACGTCTAACCTCGCGTGACGTAAAATGTACAGAGACATAAAAAATAATAATTCTACCATGAGATGCTGATACGAAATAGAATGAAATAACAGTACGAAAAAATATACGGCCATAATTCATTAATTCCGAACTGCCACCCTTTCTTAATCGGAACTAACCAGAGACGCACTCATGACTAGAGCCTCACCTCGCCCCGAAGATTCTTCCTCCGACACCGTCTGTTCTCGCCATCTGAACGACAGTCGTGGAAATAGCGAGACACGCGCGTATCGCGAAAGTTATTCGAGGAATTAACTCGCTACTTGTTATTTCAGGAGGACGCGTTGAACTTTCGTAGGCGAGACGGGCGGGCCGTTGAGTTGCCAGGGGTAGCGCTGAAGAAGGTTTCACCCTGAGAGAACGAGGTTCGAGTTTCCAAGAGTTGCGCGTCGACAACCATTCGCAATGTTCCTGACGTCGTCCGCTCTTAGCGCGAATCTGCTTGTACACGCGGATGCGACTGTCCCTTCCCGACCCCCCTGCCACCGTCGCGTGAAACTTTTGCAGCCCTTCTAACGAGCCCAGGTCATGAGCGAGAAAACGTCATTGACGTGGAACTTTCGAATTTCGTCACGTTATCGAGTTCGATCGCGTAATGAGGAAAGCGAGAGTAAGAGGGTATTATATGTAACGGTCCCTCGCTTTACGCGGATACGTTGCAAAGTCGCGCGAAAGTGAGGGAGTGGTATTCGGTATCTACAGAGAAGCATGTGTGACAAATGCGGAAACGTCATTGACGAGGAACTTTCGAGTTCGAACGCGTAATGAGAAAAGCGAGAGTAAGAGGATGTTATGAGGAACGCTCCCTCGCTTTACGCGCATAAGTTGTAAAATCGCGTAAAGTGAGGGAGCAGTATTTGGTATCTTCAGAGAAGCGTATGTCAGAAACCCGAATACGTCGTTGATATGGAACTTTCGGATTCAAGCGCGTTGTCGAAGTCGGACGCCTAATAGGAAGCATGAGAATAAGGGAGGAATATATGTACAGTGAAGGCGCAGAATGAAGGACGCGAAGTGTGCGGAACTATAGAGAAGTGTTCTCCATAACCGTGCCTACGTTTGTCGTCTCTATTTTCCATTTACAATACTGTGCCCTTTCTCTCTCTCTCTCTCTCTTTCGCCCTCGGTGTATTGTCGAGTCCAAGAGCACTGGCTCTTCGAGATAAATGAGTTTCGAGACAATGGGGTTGACGTGTAGAGCTTGGCAACACTCGAGTATCCGGATACGAGACACGAGGAATTCGAGGAAAATGCGGCGCGATTTTATGATTGGCCTGGTCTGAAGTTTCGTCGATCCGCGATTGAATCGACGGTCTCTCCATGCCGTTCCGTTTTTATTCTCTCCGTTTCGGAGGCCTCTTACGAAAATCGCCGAACGCTCTGCATGGGCTCGCATCGAAGCTCGTTCAGTGTTTCGTCGAGCTCCTCGACGCCGTTAATGGATTGACACTGATTTACGACGAATAAAAAACACATACACAGCTACAATCGTAGGCACGCTCGATTAATAACCAATTTCATTAAACATATTTTTGTCAGACGAGCCGCAACGATCCGCATTACTCGGCCTCGCGCGCTGCCAATTATTTTATCCTCCCATCCAATTTCGCGGCTCGATTGATCGTTTTAAATCGCAAGCGCGCGAAGAGGCCGGCTCGGAGTTTTTGCTCCGCAGCACGCGGATTTATAACGTATTGATGGCCGCGGCAATTCTCGGCAGAGTTGCCGGAACAATGCGACGTTAATGCGCGGAGTAACTCGTTTCAGGAAAAGGGCTGGTTTGGGGTGGCGTAGGGAGCGTTTCCGGAAAACGGCATCGACGAAACGCGAAGTTTCCCTGCGACAACGGTAATCCGATTTATACTCGAAACTCTCTAACGTCCCGAGCGTGTCGCAGGCTCTACGCAGAAATTCCGCACCGTTTTGTCGGGATGTAAAAAATAAAGTTCATCGTAGTTAGGTAGTTCGATGTCCAGGTGTGCGAAATGTCGCGCTGCGCGGGTAGTTTTAAAGTTAAATGATTCCCTCTCACTCTCTCACGCTGTCTCTCTTTCTAGTGGAAAGAAAGGCACGCGAAAAGTGGGGACGGAAGGTTAATTAATCGACA
This sequence comes from Priocnemis perturbator, assembly GCA_963942575.1. Taxonomy (NCBI): domain Eukaryota; kingdom Metazoa; phylum Arthropoda; class Insecta; order Hymenoptera; family Pompilidae; genus Priocnemis; species Priocnemis perturbator. The sequence goes on from OZ012654.1 coordinate 2,278,928, forward strand.
AATTACTCCGCCGTTCACGCATTCCGTCTTGTTAAAGGGCGATGTACTGACTCTCGGATTTGGAGCACGTTTAAAACGTCTGCGGCTGAAAATATTTAATTTAGTCGTTTCTCAAATCTTGTGCTGTCTTTTTATGCGTATGAAAAATGTACGTCATCCGTGTTACATCGTGTCGTGATTGAAGATAATTCACATCAGATGCAACTATTCATTAGGTTGAACACGAGATAAGAATCCTTGATTTCTATCGCATCACCTGTAGACACACTGCAGTATGTTACATCTTAACCTGTTTTCCAACCTCCTTCAACTCCCGTCAAAGGACGCTACTGGAAAGTATCGCGCGCGATCGCGTCTTTGTGCTCACGGATTACAGCGTAACTTCGCCCTAACGACGTTTTAATTAATTGACGAACTTCGGCTGCTTCCCGTCGGAAAGGACGCGAAATATCCTGGGAGTGAAAAAATTAGCATCGCAATGAAGAGTTTGCTGCCTGACGCCGGCGAAAGTCGACAAGCTTCGAAATTTGCTGCTTCCTGACATAGATTGACTAAATTATCCGTCGAGGTAGTCGAAAGTGGCACAGTGCCGCATAAACTGTACGCGAGTCAAGAATGAGCGGAGAGAAGAAAAAGTCGCCAAGATCAACTAGCTCGTTATTTAAATAATTACTAGCAATCAATTAATACTGCCTACGATCAGCGTCTGTTACAATAGAAACATGATCCGTTCCAAAAGAATAACTCGATTTTTACAACGCGAAGCGTGAGAAACGTTGGTCGAGGAACAGACTTTGAAAAACATACGAATTTGACGAATTTTGTTGTAATTGACCGTCGTGATGACGTAAGAGACTTTATTGGCGTAATGTGCCGGTTAGAGAATATACCAAAATCCTGTAGTTACATCTAAGGTTGGTGTAGAAAGATGGATAACCGTAATGATGAAACGCAATGTGATCGGTTACGAGGTGTTCGTGTTAGGCGTCAGTTTTGAACTACATCATTACGGTTTTCCATCTTTCTACACCAACCTTAGATGTAACTACAGGTTGCATCACCAATTTTTGTAAAATCCTTGAGAAGGACACTCATGTGTGTTGAAACGTCTCGCAAGTAGATTTTTGTATTTTCGCTGACCGGCACATTACGCCAATAAAGTCTCTTCCATACAAATTTAACGTCGTAGCAAGATCGAACGTTGGTCCCTCGAACGAGAAGACTTCGGAAGAGTGCGAAAGAGAACGTTCCAGCACTCTCCGCATTATTAGCCAGTTCGGTTGTAGGCAGAGATATTACTATGCAGTATACACTTACTCCGGTGGATGTTGGAAAGTTATGGAATGGCTTCGCCTGTAATTTACCTACTAAGTGTTTGCGTACCTGGCCTCTCTTCCACCCTCCCCCCCCCTTCCCACGCCCACCACCCCCGTCCCTCGTTCGGTACTCGCGCCAGTATGTAAAGTTAACTAATTAAACACTTAACCGAAGTTTCGAACAAATTAAACGAATGCCGGGGTCTACTGGCGTCATTAAACATTCCCGAAAGTTTTTATTACTTTTTTGTTTCGTTGCGATGCGCCAGTCCGCGATTACCTTCGAGCAAGCCAACCCACCCCCCGCTCAACCCCCTCGGCCAACCTTCGTGGACCACCCCCGTCGAGCCGACGTCGAGGCGTTCCGAAGGCACGGAAGAGTTTTACGAATTTCTTCTCGAACATCATAGCCGAAAATATGCTCGTCGGGGCGTGGATGCCTAAGAGGCAGAAAAAAAAGCAATAGGGAAGGAAGGGGTGTGGGGGTGAAACGAAATATAACGATGGTGTGAGATCGAAGCACGGAGTAGCATCGTTCGGGGTCGGCTAGCTGAAGTTTTCGGTGGTTGGGGAAAAATAATTATGCATAATCCGTAAATATTGTATTCCTGAGCTCGCGGCAGATTGCATTCGTTTACTTTCGCGCGCGTTAAACGCGTCTCTACGTGGAAGAATAATTGGAATCGGAGGGTGAAAATTAATGATCGCGAGTATCGCGAGTTCAACGACACACTCTGTTATTGTCGTCGTAATACTGTTAATACAGCTACCCCGCAGTCCATTACGTGTAACGCGATGACGATACCGGCTGCAACGCGCCACTTAACGGAGCCTCCCGTAAAAACCAGCGCACCCCACCTTATTTCTATAATTACGCGCACCGATAACGACCGTTGCACCCTGCTTAACGAAGCGTCGCGGAGCGAGCAGGAAAAAGTTACACGTACCCTATTTCACCTGCAAAGCGTCGCCGATAATCGATGGCCGCCTACAGCATCGTTAATAAAATTTTCCGTCAAAAAAAAAAAATGAATAAAACGCGAAGAAAAAAGATGAAGAGAAACAACGACTCGCGAAAGAAAAAAGACGAAGAGAAACAACGGCTCGCAAAAGAGAAAAAAGAAGCACGCATACCCGTAACATCTCGCGCATAACGCAGTTAATCGGCCATTAGGCTAAGTTTTTCATAATTTTTCTTTCTCTTTTCCTCCCCTCCCTCTCTCAACCGAATACCCATCCTCGTGAAACGAGGTCGGCGTTACTCGATGGGACGCGAAAAAATTCGAAGAATCCCGAAGAACGTCGACGGCGCTGTATGAGCTTGAGCTCGCGATCAAAATTTCCGAACGGGTCGCTGTGGGATAATTTCCGAACGGGGAGCGTGGAATAATTCGAATTCGGCGGCGCGCAAACTTTCGTCGATGGCGATCGATGAAGTGGGTCGCGAAATAATTTTCCGCCGAGAATTCACGAGCCGCGCGAGAAAGTAGTCGGCAAGCCACTTTTCGCGCTCGCCACTTTTCGTTCGATACATCGAGCGCGCAAAATCTGATAATGGCAGGCGAACTTTTTTTTTTGCCCGGCCTCGGATTAATATTGACGAATATTTTTGTTCGGGCGGGAAATCATAAAGAGTGATGCCGGTGAATTATGAGGATCGGGCCAGGGCGCCGAGGAAAGGGGGCGAGGTATTTACATAGTTCGTTGTTTTGCGGTCGGAAATTAATGATGCAGCGGTGGAGGCGTACGTGCGAACGCATTGTCGAGCGTGCCGGTGCAATCTCTGTCGACGAATCAAAATTACTTGCACTTATAAAAATAATGTAAAACATTCGGTAATAAACCGATGTTCAATGTGTACGTGTATGCATATCAGGCTTCGAGAAAGTATAATAACCATTAGGACGAACAGTTTCATAAGGTGCTTTTATTCGCAGTCCAATGCGAACTGTTTTGCTGTAATAAACAAAAATGTTCGTAAAACGTTAATATTCATAATCGCACGACAGCCACTCGAAGTAATTCGAAATAATCACGACGAATACTTAGCGTCAAAGTGTTCATACGGGTAGGAACTAATGCGATACCATGATATACCGGCATTAAAGGCAGGAATATGGTATTGTGAGCGCACCTCGCCCGTAAAGCCCTGTACATGCCGCGATAGCGCTCGGCAATTGTCGATGGAAAAGGTGGAAAATGCGAGAGGGTAGGGATTGAGAAAGAGAAGCAAACCGAACTCGACCAAGTTAACGTACCTGTTTCCTATACTGATACATCACATACATACAGATGTTACCCTTCGAGAATAGATTTTTGCCAGGATTCGCAATTCTCGTAATGTCGGATTTGAGAAAACTTTTTCAATGAACAGTAAGATAAATTACTCGACTACTCCGAGATAAACTGGTTACGCGAAGCCTTGGATAGTAACGAATTGTCGACTGAAATATAGTATGCTGACGCAAGAACGTTTTCAACCCCAATCTCATCAATTCCATTAGGAACAGACAAAAATGTCGCTTTTGGAATAGTGAGGCAGTAGCCACGTGCTCTGACGATGAAATTCAGACGCTGGCAAACAGCGGGAGTCGGGCGGATCAGACTGCGTGCGGCAGAATTCTCGTCGTTCGCAACCAATTAATCGGGGAAGAAGTTATAAACGCGAGATGGAGACAGCGAGGGTAAAATCGGGAGGATGGTATTCCGTGGCGAGAGAATCGGGGGCTGGCACGGGAAGCAGGACGCTGTGACAGCGTGCCCCTCGCAAACCGGCCGCTTTCACCTGTACGTTTAACGTTAGACGTGCTTGACACATAGCCATTAAGGTTCGCACGCCACGAATTACGTTAGAGCCTGTTACCGGGACCGGCACTAAAATCTAAAGCATTCTCTCTGCCCGCGAACTATCGATCGTCCCTGCACGCTGATGCGTGTCGCGGCCGTTAAAATGATTAACTTTACAGCGAGTTTGTCCCGTGGACGTTATTTTCCGTACGAAAATTCGGTCGAATATTTCTGATGTAGCGGAGGACTGAAGTTGACTTGAAACTGTAATTCCGTGCTGCATGTCCGAAGTGAAGATTCGTAGTGTTTCGAAGAGGACACGAAAACTCGAAAATATTTGTAGCTCTTCGAATTCTTCATCTACGATCTCATAAGATAGTTGTCATTTTATGTACACGCTCGTTATAAGTGGTTCGCGAAAGATAAAAAACGCAATGAAAATTCCGGACAATATTAAACATTTCGATTTAAATAATTTGTTATGCCCTCTTCTTGGTTGAGAAGGGACCAATATCTTTTTTATTATATTATACTCTACATCTTTCAGGACAATTAGGTCCCCTCTTCAGGAGTTTTTGAAATCGGCTTTCCTGTGTCTTGCGCTTATTTATCAATTACGATCAATATTTATCAATACGATCAATTAACAACAATAAATAAGCGCAAATAAATTACAATACGGTTGAGCTTCACACAAATATTAAACATTTCCATACACGCACCTCGGATCACTGGCCCACCATGCACCGATCCCAAAGCGAAGATTCGGTGCGCATAAAACGGGCTGCAAAGTACGTGAACGACGAGACACTGGAACACGAAGGCCGTAAGGTAAGTTGCCTTGAAGGTGGAAGGTGGCGACTCTATTATTGCACTTACATTCTATTAGGAGGGACTAGCTCCGGGAGCCAGGACTCTGGCCTTCTCCTGGGCCCGGGCACCCTATTCCAAAGTTAAACTCCACCTTCGCCATTACGAGTCGAGTAAAGCTGTTTATAGCGTTTAGCAGCAGATGCTACACTCGTAACAGCTTGCAAATGAAAACGATCTCCCCGGTTGCTAGCGAGCCACCTCCCACCCCCCCCCCTCCCCCTCCTCCTCGGCTAAGTCGCCTTTTAACGAATCTGGAATAATTCGTTTTATTTACAGGCGCCATTTCTTGCCCGGCAGCTCCTTTCGCGCCAACTTAAACCGCCTAGCGATTAACTCCGGACTCTAAACGCCTCTCTCTCTCTCTCTCTCTCTCTCTCTCACTTTACTCCTCTTGCCCTCGCTCACGTTGTCTCTCTTTCTGACTGTCGCCATTATCACCCGCGCGCCCTACGTCAGCAGAGAGCTTCGTGCTGCTTTTTGCCCAAGTTTCGGTGTCCTGAGGTATCAGGTGCGAGCGGACCCCTGGATAATGGGCTGACTGCGTATTCGTTTTTTGTCGGGTGTGTGTTCGAATTACGGGCGCGGAAACGTGTGCAGGGAGTTGTCTGAGAGTTTAGCATGTTTAACGCCGCGTCATACGTATGTATTAACCCTCGGATACCAAAGATGGGTCAATTTGACCCGAAGATCGTCAACCCATTTTTTGAGCAAAATACGAACATTTTAGCGACGTTGTAATATATTTAAACATTGACAATTTGTTTATAAATTTTTACATTTTGTGCAAAATTAACAATTTTTGCGACATTGTCGTCAGTGTTTTATCAATGGAATAGGTTAGATGTAGTGACCTAACTATTTTTTACTCAATTTCGCAGCATTTATTTCCAGGATTGTTACCTATAACACCTAATCTAATAATTATAACAATAATGTTGGTGTTACGTGGACGCGTTGAATTCTATTTGAGGTTCTCGTCTTGCATACATCTATACAAGTAAAATGTCGGGTTGCCGTCCTGCAGGATGGGTCAGAATGACCCATCGTGGGATCGAGTGTCTCATTTTTCAGTCGGGTGTCCGAGAGTTAATACCTAGGTTACCTAGGTAGATCACAGGTTAACCTATTGAACGTCACCGTTGCACTGGTTTCGAGCGAATTTTTTGGTGCACAATTCGACTCGCACTGTGTGTATCGTAATGGCAGGACGGTTGGATATTATTAATATCGCTGAGTTCGTTCTTGTTTTTTTGTGCCGTGCGTGCAATTTTCATGCGAACGGACTGGCCAGTGCTTTAATTTAATTTCTGCGAAAATTTCATAAAGCGCCACGATAATTTTCATCGTCATTCTGACGTAATAACAATTTAGTTCGCATTCCTAATTCAGTTAGCCGACGGAGTATAGTTTTAATAAATACAACAGTGCGGCGCGCTCTCTTCTGCGCTCTGGTGAGCGAAGTTTCTATTGAATTCGTTAAGGACAATTTATTTAGACGCCTTTTTTCCGAGGTAAAGGATGGTCCTGCGAAAAGGACACTCGTAGGGATTGAGCTGCGAAGAAGAAGAATGGGCACGCGCTGTTTACACCGGTTTGCCCATTTGCGACAATTAAACCCGTTTTGTTGCGACGGAAAGAAGAAGCTATTGTTCGATGCAGGAACAATTAGAGCGAGTTAAACTGGACGACCAAACGTTCAGCTTGAAAAACGATCCGACGCTGGGGAATAAGCTCCATTTACCTTCAGCGTGGTTTCCTTGAAAAATTACGAAATTTCGTCAGAATCATACCCGTCGTCAAGTGCGGGTCGGAAAAATAATTCCAAAAAATCTTCCTCCTCATTCTAACATGATACACATGTTTATACATTAACTTCATGCATTCACTGTTATTTTAAGACACGCACCAAATTAACACAAAAAACGCTGTAACAATACTCTGTCCTCGATTCAATACCACTGCAAGCACGAAAGTAGTCGTGCTGTTCTCGATCTCCGATCAACGTTCCACTTACCATACGCCACAAATTCGCATCCGGTCCGCGGGGAATAGTACGCAGACGCGATAATCACGAAATTGGAAGCTCTCTCCTAATACAGACGCACTCGTGATAGTCGGCTGAATGATTTATCGCCCAGGAAATTGACAATTACCATCGTCGGTTAGCGCGAGCCCCGAATTCGGCAAGAGCCGCGCATTAGCCGACATAATTTAATACCCAACCCCTCCCAATTCTCACCCCCACCCCACTCTATTTCTACCCCTTTCAACTTCTTCCGCGAAAGTCCGCATCGAACGCGGATTTTGATTGACAAGATTCGAAACAGGAAGTCGAACATTACGGCTCTGGCGGAAAATAGTCGGGGCTGAAAATGTGGACGGATATAAAGGGTGAGATGGAGGGGTGGGGTGAAGGAGGGGTGAGAGAGGAATAATTCCCTCAGTCACTCCACCGCCGACAATGACAATTCTCTCGCGGGATTCCAGCCAACCGGACAAAAGGAAAGATCAGGTGGGAGGCTTATTTCCAGGGAAATTCAAAACTCACCCCTCTGCACCCCCGTGAACGACCCCCACTTAAACGACAATCGTCCAGGAATTCGTTCCGCGTCACCGAGTCGCTTCGTATCACAGATGTGAAATTGACGAACGCGTATATATGTGTGTGTGTGTATGAGCAAATGCGAGCGAACGCGATAAGTGCGTCTGTGTAGAAGGGAGGATTTTCCGTGAGATTTTGATTAAATCACTTTGTGACGAGCCTCGCGATAGCCTCGCCGATGGACTGAGGTGCAACTTTGCGTGAGAGGCAAGGAGTTTGGGGCAAAAATCAACGGAAATGAAAGGGTTGTTCGCCGGTTCGACAGAGTCAATACGCAGGCCTGAATTCCGAGATTTCGCACGGTTTTCGATGTCTTTGACGAGTGGGAGCAGGAACATGTCAAATTTGCTCGTCGAAATTGCCACTGCGAAGGGTCGAACAAAGTTCCCGCGCGAGTGCCTAACTACCGATTCCATATTAATTCGTTAAAATCGATACCGTTAAAGAGGTGAAAATAATTCAATGGCTTGATGAAAATTCCGTTGCTGCTTACGTGAGAACGCCGCATCGCCTATGATCGAAGCGAGAAATAAAATAATTCCTTCGAAGCCTGTCAGTGGCGGCAAAAAAAAAAAAAAACGAACGGAAAAAAAGTACAAAAATCCGCCAACCCCGGAGAGCTCCATCTCGTTTTCGGTATCGGACGAACTGCGCCGGAAGTACTTTTTCGGCTCTCCACATCCGACGGGCTTGCCACCTTCCGGCGGACGCGTCCTCGACGTCCGGGATAAACCGAACGAAAACGTTAAAGCGAAAGCGAATGACGCGCGAGCTTCGAGCATACTTAGCCGGCTCCGGGGTAGAATGCGACCAAACACGAGCCGGGCTGCGGCCAAACACCGGCGAGCGCAAATAAACAGGGATGGCGTACGACTGAATACGGCGAAATGCAGGCGACAGAGAGAGCGTCGATACGTTCGCGAGCGGATTCGAGCCGCCTGCGAATGCGTCTGCTGTCCTTAACGCGCGCCGTCCGTCGTTCGAGGAAGGCTTTTCATTACGAGCGTTCGACGTGGACAAATTCATCCCCCGAGCTGTCGCGTCCTGCTGCGCGCGCGCGCGCTGGATGAGGAGGAAGGTATTCGAAAGATTTCGCGCAAAATTGATGCGACTTCTTCCGACCGAAGTGTCACACGCTGCACGGCCTTTGTTATTTATGTCATTCAATTTAATTCAGTTAAACGGGAAAACCCAGTGTGTACAATAACAGCTGTAGGAGGAGATATACATAAGTGCAGCGTAACTTAATATAAGGTGGTAACATTCGTAAATTGATGCAGATAATAACAATAAAATAAACAGAAAAGAACAAGAGAGAGCAAAAAAAAAACAAAAGAATATAAATATATGTAAATACAGGAAATCAATTGATAAATAAATGAGTAACATACAATAAATAAATAAAAATAATAATAATAATAATAATAAAATAAATTAATCAAAATAAAAGCACAGAATAAGCTTATAAACTATGATAAAACGATTCTATGACCCATGTTAGTAGCCGCCTTTCAAAAAGAAGATAGTGAGGGAGAGAAATTGTTATGCAGTACTGCGAATTTGATACGTTATAAGTGAGCGAAATTTCTGACACACACTGTACGACGGTAGAGAGTGTTTTTTTCGAGTCTTTGTACAGTTCCGCTCGGACTTATAATAAAAGAATTTCATATGTTTCCTGCCGTACTTTTTTCACCTACATACGCTTACGTTCAATGCACTTTTCCTGTAAAACCGATTCTCCGTGCGGTGCCGACTCTCTTTGACGTCAAATCACCGACTCTCTACCGCCTCTGAGATGCACAGTTTGTTCGCTCGCCGTTCCCAGCAGGAACATTTACATCGAGCTCGACCGATTACAGTGGGAAACTTTCCGGCATGGGGAAAGTTAACGGAATACACGCGTTATGGTGTCTCCCCCCTTGCTTTCTGTCCTTACTTTCGGCTTATTGTCTCTTGCCCCGTATCGCTTCCCATATTCCTCGCCGCTCAGTTTTTCGCTTCGCTACCAGTTTGCCTCTTACCGCTTTACAGACACCGTCTCAGTTCCATCTCGTCTTATCTCTCTTCTGCTTGCAAATCAGTCTTGCTGCGTTCATATTCCAAGATCCTTTTTCATTTCTTCCACTGCGCACTCCTTCCGCCTTCTATTTTTGCTTTGGAAACGTCTGTCTCAATTTTCGTCGTTTCACTTATTGTCTTTCGTCCCACGCTCACGATTTTCGACTTTTTCGGGTTATATGTCCTTTCAAAACGGAGACGCTTTTCGTTAGGACCGACCACTTTATAACGCAGCTTATTTGTCTTTCGACAGGGCCATTGTTCGACGCTGCTTTGTCCTGGTTTACCATATTGACTCGTCCGCTCATTGTCAGCCGCGCCGTTTTTATGTAAATGACGCAGATAAGAATTGCGGACGGTCGCCAAAATTACAGCCAGCGAGGTATAATTTCAAAGGGCGCTCATTCCGTTTTCAGTATCAGTTTTGTGACCAATGTAAATCTTCTCTTCTTGACAATACTTATTATCAACTGTAACTTTATCAATTATGGACTGTGACAAGAAACCTTTGAAACGGCCTATATATTCCATTCTCGTAATTCATTCCAATTACCTTTTGTAAGATTAAATTTCTACGATCGGACATGGCTCGATAAATTATTTGTTTTTTTTTACCAGAACCGCTGAACTGAATATTCTGTACGGCAGAGATAATGGTATTAATTACAATTATTAACGGGCCACGTGTTTAGAGACCTGATAGTCAGAACATTGATTATTCCGGCGAGCCGCCGGTGCATTTAGCAAATAAATAACCGGGACCATGTCCGCCTACCGTAACTCGAGGGGAATATAAAATTTTCGGTTACAAGTTGCACGTTGTACGCCGTCCGCACTGGCATCAGTGCCGCGACCACGTAAACAGTTAAACGGTTAACAGTCTACAATGCCGAGCTTACCGAAGTCCTCCCTTCGGCTACAGATTTCACATGGTTGAAAAATTGAACATATGTATCGCCAGCGAAAACTTGATCTGCCGCGATACTTCGCGGAAACCGTACACGCACCATAAGTGTAGAAATTTTACCCCATTCGAAACACCCTAATACACATCAAACATCTAAACTCAATTAACCATACCTTACTGTTCGAGTCTCTGGTAGCTTCAAACTAAGTTCCGTAAATTCAACATTAATATCGCTATACGTTACGAGACAGAGTCGGCGTATTTAACGGAAACAGTATCCACAGCACACGATACATTCCAATTTCCATCACGCACAAACACACACACACACGTGTCTGCACAAGTTCCATTCCGTGTCTTAGTCGATTAAGCTGGAATCACATTGGACGCATTGAACGCGCTGACTCGGTCTGAAAATGCTCTCGTCGTTCAGATGCGAGCAGCGTGGGGGTAGTTTTGATAAATCCACACGCGCCCATCTATCTCCGGCATCGGCAAACAAAGTCGCGCACAAGCGCCGAAACTGGCGTGCCGTTAGCAGAAACCGCCGTTTAAACATTCGCCGCGTGTTTGTTTCGTTGCCCGAACCCTCGAACGCACGATTTTCAGCTTGTTTGCAGCGAAAATCCGATCCAGGAGAACATCCTGGATCTGGACCGACCTGCCGTTCTCGTAAGTCGTGTTTCTCAGCTCAACTTATTCAAACTTTCTTCGCCTCTCCTTCAATGTTCCGATAAAAAAGTTACAATTTTTATTTATTTATATATTTATTTATTTAATCCAATTTACGGGTAAAACCCAATATGTACAAAACAAATTGCGAAGAGTAGTGCAAAGAAAACAAAAACAAAAAGTAATTAGTAAGTAGATAATAAACAACAATACAATAAAGTAATTTAATATGATAATAAAAACAATTTTCAATACAACTTTTTATACCTCATCCAACTCACACCTAATTCATCGCTCCTCAATTTCGACCGTTTCCCATTTTTGTCCATTTTCCACCGACATCACGAATTTGTTTATTCTCGCCTCACTACTCGCTCGTCATCCACCATACTAGATCTCACGTCGCGCACCCACTTCCTTTTCGCCCAGTTCACGTTCGTTTTCGCGCTGACGATTGCGCCCCTCGTAATTCGGCCGCAAAAATCGATAGCCGAGTAACGAGCTTACGGCAAATATTGCAGAAAGCCATGGACTTGATTTGCGGCAAGCGGCCCGGCCACCGCCAGAACTGAAAGCGGATAGCGACGAGTCATGTCGGAAATCTCCTCGGCTCTGTTGACCGAATCTCACTCCCCATCGTTTACTCGATGCGGTGGTCGATCCAGACCGCGAGCAGTAAGCGGCGCCATTTTTGACAGTGAATTAGACAGATAGACAAACCGTGCGGATATACAGGTATATAGCCGCTGAAGAGTTTGCTCCGGTTTCGTCCGGGTTCGGCATGAATTCGATGCGGTCGAAGATTGGAATCGGTTGAGTGTAGATTTTGTATATACTTTTTGAATCGATAAAATAATTAGTAAATCTAATTTTGGGTTATTTTGTATAACGCCGAATGTTTTATACTTGATTGATGGAAGCTACTATTATTCGAGGGTCATCGAAAAAAGATCTGACGTGATGGGACGATTCCTAGCATTTCGTGAGTCACTCGTTTCGTGACGTATTCGTATGAATAAAATCACACGCTTTCCTGTGCACCAATTAAAGCGTTTCACGCTGACATAAAACGCGCGGCATTGAACCCCGTAATCAAAACTGCGGGAAGGAGTTCGGAATCACAAATGCAGTCGATTCGAAAGCCGACGCAGGTTTGCAGGAACGTATTTCCGTTCTCGCAACAAATCGACGCAACAATCGTCCTCGATTATCATTCTACCCTCAAACGCGAAAGAGATGGCTCGCACGTCTCTCGGTATAGTTTCATTTCCCGACGAGAGTGCAGAATGCAACCATAGACAGAGAGGAAAGTGGAGAAAGAGAGAGAAAGAGAGAGAGAGAGAGAAAGAGAAGAGGCGAGAGTCGTCGGTGGTAACTCGTTATTTCAGCAAATAGACCGTCATGGAAATTGTGCGTTTTGTCATGGTTGGGACGCGGTCCAGTTCCAAAGGATGGGTTCTGCGGTGTACACGACGATCAACGGTTATTTCCAGCGCGGATGAAGAGCGTACGGGCGAGTGGGGTGGGTGGAAGAAAGATGGACAGAGAGAGAATGGCTGGCTGATGGGACGAGGGACTCTGCCCTACCTCTCTCTCGCTGTTTCTGTCTCTCTGCTTCTGCCTCGCTTTTTATCTCTGCCTACGTGACACGGTGTTCAGGTGAGAGGATCGCAAAGCGGGCGCGCCCGACATTCTGCAAGACTTGACGGAAAACAGTACTGCGCTAACAATAAGAAAGAAGCTCGTCTTTACAACCGCAAATTCAATTAATTCACGTCACTCTTCCGAAACAGTTCAAAAATAAATAAGTTTTCTTAAAGAAGCTAGCCTTAATGGATTCTTCACTAACAACGACTCGAAGAAAGAAGATCGTTGATCTCAGCTCACCTAACCTCAAAGCACAAAAGTGCTCGACCGAATCACAATTATGATCAACCAAGACAGCCACGCCAGAGGTCACGATACTTTCGACTCACCCTGTACAAAATCCACCCCCGGCCGACGCGACGGAACGGGACAAACCCCGTCGCTCGCGCGCCTCTCGCAAAACTCGAAAACAAACTCCTTTATTCGGCGAATATAGGTGGCGTAGCGCGCGTCGCGCGAAACCACAATCCCCGCACATGTATCAAGCTGTCCGCGACCCGCTCTCTAATTTGCATTTCAACGCTTGCCTCTTGTCCATTATTACCAGCGGAACAGCTTGGTTGAATTTCACAGACGCATCCCTCCGTCTCGACCCTTCCCACCCCCGCCATGCTCTCTCGCTCTGGCCCCTTTATGCTCGCCACCCCCCTACCCCACCGCGCGGGGGTAGACCACCATCCTGGAAGATTTGTCTCGAGCTCGAGCGCGCGCGCGCGCGCCACGCTATATATACACGCCTCTCGTGTCTGTCGGGTTGCGCATTTTTTCTTTAACGGCGAACGTTCAGACCGGAGAAATTGGAAGCTTGGTTTTTTTTGGGGGGAGGGTGTTGAAGCGAGGGAGGGGTGGGAGTTTATGGTTCGGCAGGGGTGCGGTGTAATTGAGGGGTTGTTTAGTGTGTACGCGGTGTGTTTGGGCGGTGGATAATGGTTGCGGGGGTGGGGGTAAGATTTTAGAGGGTGACTGGGATGGGCTCGGCTGTAGTAAGTGGTAGGGGAGTAATTGGGGTGAGAGGTAGGAGGCGTTGGATCGAGGAAATAATGAATGCGCCGGTATGGATCTGGGTGGTGTAAGTAGGCTCGTTGGATTCGTCGTGGCGTTTCATTATCGTGATGTACGTGTACTTTTATGTACGGCTAAATTCTTAATGAGAGTGTTCTTCATAAATAGGCCCATTATGTAATTACAATGAATGCGTCGATCTTCCGCGCGGCGAGGACAAAGGTATCCGTTTGTTATCCTAGGAAAATCACAGAGACGTTTATAAATATTGTTACGGCCATGAGGACTTGGACGAAGTTGGCCGATAAGAACATTAGATTATTCATTGATTATGTGTCAATGTCGCTGTTAATGAATATTGACAAGAGAGTCTGTGCCCGGTCGTTGAACCGTACAGACGTAAACATTAAACGTTGTCTTTTCTAAATACCCTCTAATATGTCTCGCCCGCGTTCACGCAACAATATCTTGTTTACCGCAAATTTCATCACACCCCTCCAAAAAAAAAAACTGCACACTCCCACGCCGACAACAGAAAACATCGCTGCTACCCCCCATTTCGAAAAACAACGCTAAGCCCCGCGCTAAATGCCGCTGAAACTTCTCAAAAATATTCAGCCTTCCCACTCGACATATTAACCCTCGGACACCCGACTGAAAAATGAGACACGCAATCCCACGATGGGTCATTCTGACCCATCCTGCAGGACGGCAACCCGACATCTTAGATTCATAGACATTTTATTTGTATAGATTTATGTGAGACCAGAAGGTCGAAGTAAATTCAACGCGTTATAAAATACTGACGCCCATGTCGCAAAAAATTTTAATTTTGCTCAAAAAAAGTTGTAAACAATTTATAAACAAATTAATAACAATCGTAAATTATAATGCAATGTCGCTACAATGCACGTGAGCAAAAATGTTAATTTTGTAAACAATTCGTCGCTTAAAATATATTGCAACGTCGCTAAAGTGTACGTAGGCAAAAATTTTTATATTTCTCAAATAATGGGCTGACGATCTTCAGGCTTCGGGTCAAATTGACCCATCGTGGGTATCCGAGGGTTAATAAACGTTCCGTCTACCCTGCGCCGAGCACAAGACCTCCGCCCCCACGTCTCAAAAGCCAACCCACTTCCCAAAACCGTTTCCCCTAATTATTTCAAAAATCCTCCCTCCAGCGCCGCGCTCCTTACAGCCTTCCTTACAACGGGCCGGCCGGTTTCTTTTTTGCTGCTGCGGCCAAGCGTCGAGAGACGTACGAGTAGCGTGCGGCTAATGATATTTCGCCGCGGCGAAGGCGTTGCAAGGGTGTTGCGCGAGCAGGAGAGGGTAGCGTTGCCGCAGCGGCAGCAGCCTGGGTGATTTGCGAGACCGCGAGGGGTGGGTGGGGGGTCTGGTAAGCTTGGGGAAGCGCGGCTACCGTCGGCCACCCTTGCCACTGTTTTTCAGCCCAAAAAAGGAGCCTGCCCCGCGCCGTTCTCCCGGGGACCGCGACGCTTTTATTAGACGCGGCTGGAAGCGCAGCGAGAGCGCGAGGAAGGAGAGGGAGGCGAAAAAAGAGAAGGAGGAAGGTGAAAGGACGCGGCCGGCGGAACGGCGGCGTGGAACACGGGATCGTTGAGAGTGCCAGGGAAATTGTTTTCTTTTTTTTTCTCTCTCTCTCTTTTCAATATGCGACTTGCGGACGAATGTGTGAGTGGGGGATGTTGGACGGTGTGTATGCGTGAGTCGAGGAACAACGGAACAATTTTTTAATGTGTATGTATATGTTAACGGAAGCACTGCGCCAGAAGCGACGTTGTGATGTGTCGATTTTTCTTATTTCGTTATGGATTTATTTATTTGTACATGGCGGACGTTTGCTTATGGACGCGTCGAGGATTCAGATCGCGAATACGCGAATAATCCTCGCGGCAGATTTCACGACGCCTGATCCGCGATTATTTTCTTAGCTCGCGACAGGAAGTACGCGTGGCAGAGGGGCTGGAGCACGCTGTCAAACCGTTTCGTCTCTTCTGCCCGCTCGCCACACTGCGTTTTCTCCTTTTTCTCGTCGTCCGCGGCCGGACTCCCGAGGATTATTGTATTGTCCGGCTTCGCGGGCGCAATTTTATTCGGATTCCCCGCGACCTCGCGGCTAACGATCGCCTAAGTCGAGAAATTGCACGGAATTGCACGGAACTGGAGGAAAAAGCGGACAGCTCTCGTTGTCTGGGAAGCCCGAGGTCGCGGATCAAAACTCGACTGCATTGTAATCGGAACTGTCCGCCGATAGATTTGTCTTTTAACCGATTGACCGCCAGGCAAACTCCGGCAATGCTTGGTGGGACGCAGGAAAATGTCAACCGCACTGATCTATGCGAATCGGCGTAAGAGATATGGACAGCGATGGCCGAAAAACGAGAGCTTTGGACAAAAGTGGGCGAAAAATAAAAGATCCGCCGATATGCCCGGCCTTTTGGGAATAACGATGGCGTAAAAAGTCCGAAAAGGAGCAACAGAAACCAAGCCTCAAAATTCGGGAACAGTTTCGGAGATACGGCGAAAACTATCTGAAAAATTGGTCCAATTTTCCTTCACTCCCAGCTTCCATCAACGGCCGCGGATTCTAACGCTAGCTTAATACATAACGTTCGGCCCGGTAAACGGTTTGCTTCGGACAGATTGAAAATTCGTACGCCCCCAAAGTGTCAAAGCGCCATCATCATCCTATTACCTACATAACATCAATCAAAATATCTGCATAATTCTCTCTCACCTACGAAGTCTCCATAATCGACAAGCGTAAAATCGATCTGCCCGAGAAGCTGAGCAACAAGTGATCATCGCTAAGAAACCGAAAGCAGCCGATGTTCCGTTCTCTGCTGACAAAGCGTCCTCGTCCCACGATTCACGGATCTACAGATCTGTAGATCCGCACGCCTGACCAGTCGCACTGTCAGCTAATTCGACGATTAACGCTTGAAAACGGATTTTCCAGCCAATTAGTCGGCCGTGACGAGTTGTCGAATGAGCGGACAGCGGCTCAAAGTGGAGAATCGAAGGGACGATTCGGACTCGGGAATCATTGGAATCGGTCCTTAACCGCGCGGGCCCGAGGGTAATTTATTGATAACCGTTTATAATCAATCGGCTTGCCTCGCGCGGCTCGAAATGTCGAAGCCGACAAACAAATTCAACCCTTTCGCGGGCGATGATTTACGCCCCACTCGGCTGCTGTCTGAAAACCACTGTTGTTGACGTTTCGAATGGCGCGAAACGATGCGCGACTGATTTACCGTTATTTAATCAAAGACGACATCGACGATGTCAATTGGCCCGGCGATAAAATGTCGACCCAGTCCGAATCGGCGGAATTAATTCGATCATTCCGGTTGATCGGAAAAATTTGATGGCCACTCCATGCGATTCTGTGACAGTTTCGAGCGTTTCGTGTATTACGAGACCATTTATAATACCATTTACCGTTTCATCGACGCAACATCATGTCGATCGATTGGAAATATTTTGACGAGTAATCCGCACGATTCTATATCATTTTCATACATTGAACGCGAGTAAGAGATTGTTCCGTATAACCTCATTTTTGCCCTCAGACAATAGAAAATTCGCATATTGACTCGCTGAAAACCACGGACAACTTACGTCTCCCCGAGCCCAAACAGTTCATCTCGTCAGCTATACTTCCAGCGCTCTCCAGATAACCATCTCATTCATCACCAACTAACCCTATCATTTTGACAGCCCACCCCTCGAGCCCATTTAATCCTAATCCTCCGTCCCAGCCCTCCTCCCCCGTACGACAAGCCGACAATTCCCCGATATTCATTTTACACCCCATCCCCCACCCCAAAGTCGAGACTTCGAAAATCGCATTAGCTTCTTCGTACGTCCGTCAAACGAGCGTTCGCTAATCTGATTAGAATCCGATCCGTACAACGAAAACGTTGCTCACCCCCCTTCCCAACCCCTCTCTCGCACCCGCCGCCTCTGACACCTACCACATCCACAGGTGGCCAATTAATTTACAAGCGCACACACTTTACGTGACATCGATTGATATCCCGAGCGTGAAGTCGCCTCCCTTCGGCCTATGAGACGATCGACCCCTTTACACTCGACGGGCTCGCTTGCTTGCTACCCCAGGCTCACTTGCGCGTCGGTGTAGAGTGTAGATGTAGACCGTAGACGATGCACGTATCTGCATGCGAGATCAAGGGTCGCATCTCGATCGCGGCCGCCACGATGGCCGCTTTTGCGGCAATTGATCAACGACGGATAGTCAAAGTTGAGACTTAATTCGAAGTTAACCTCCGGTCGGAACGTTTGAGTAGACGAAATGTGGATGATTTGGTTGGCGTCATCTTCCGGGGGATATTGAAATTGGAGATTTGTGATGTGGGGGTTGAATTGTTTTCTGTTTGTAGGTATGCTTTAAATCTTCTTCAGTTTATTGTAGAGCGAAGGGCTCGACGCTCGGAAATAAATGCGTGTTAACGTTATTTTTAGTTTGGTTTCTTCTGACCGATCCTGTCGCGCGACTTCATGTTCGTATTAACTACGGTCATATAAATTTAATTGTTCATTATTTTTATCGTAATCAGTATGTTTTGAATAATGCAATCATGCAATCAATGCGGCAGATGTAACCATAGTAATAAACAGTTTCGACCGTCGTAGTCGGTAATGAACCACGCGTATAATTTGGTCCTTCGTTTCCTTAATTACGAATCGCGGATGTCGAAAACAAGGTAGATTGGCGTGGAACAGAAGTGAATTGGTGCGCTGGATAGGCCGGACAGTGAAACCGGAGTGAAACCGCTGCCTTTCCCCGGGCAAAGCCACGCCGGCGAGACTAAGGGGTTGTTTTGTCAGCTAGGGTGCGGTGGCTGAAAGGGCAAGAGAGTCAAAAGCCGCGAACCGCACCTGTCCCTCGTCTTCTCGTCATTGTCACGCCGGAAAATCTGCGTCCCTTTTACGCAGTGCTGCGCATAATGAAAGGGTACCACCTTCATGCGGACGATGTGTTAGAAAGTGGGGAGAGTGTCACGAATTTAGAAACGTATATACCATCCACTGGCGCGAAGAAAACGAAATGCTCAGTTAACACAAGTTCCACTTCAACTTTCACCGTAAAACACAATTTTCTGCTCCGGTCACACGTGACGTCACGTTAACCAGCGCATCGAGTCCAGTAATCATTTATGTGATCCGTTAAGCGCGATCGTGCTCGCAAATTTTTATACGATTTCTCCCCGAAACTCTCCGCCGCGCGTCGTACGGAATTGCCAATTTTGCGTTGTCCGCTTCGGACGTACTGAAAAAAAAAAAAAAAAAAAAAAACACGAGAAGAACGAAACGAAAATTTCGCGATGTCGCTCCGCACCCTTCCGATTTATTTTGTTGCGCGTGAAATCGCTCCGCTCGCGATTTCCACGCCCGCCGTGTACATACGTTGTATACTTGGGTACATTTTGTCGAAGGGACGAGTCGAGAACGTAGAGCGCTGCGGCCGTTGTTCGTTTGCGGGGTGATCAAGATAAACGTTCGTCGTTGCGCTTTCGACATCTAGTCAGCGTGATTGCACGAACGAACCGGCGACATGGCACGCAATCACTTTGTTTCCCGAAAAGGGAGAGAGAGGAAATCGCGATCGGCCGGAGAACGATGCGATCGATCTCACCCACGCGCCGCGATTGATGCTCCAGTAATAATGCGTCGAATGCGTATAATCGTTGTCGCGCGACAGAAAATGACGCTCGTCGCGCATAGATTCTCGACGCCATTTCGGTTCAACGATATCACGCGCTCTGTGTCCGGTCGTATTAAAAGTGAGCTCGGCGAAAAAGTGAGGAATAAAAGTTGTAGGAGTAATCTGGATTATAGAACTGGAGAATAATGCGTGATAAATTAAATGCGTATCCCGGAAATTGATATTGAAGCAATTCCGAGCTGTTCTCACAGCGAGCGACTCTATCGGGCCAAATGAAGGAATTTGTAATAATTCAGATTGACGCCTGAAGAACGGTAGAAATTATGATCCGTCCGCGTCGCGAGTGTCTACTGAACTCAATATATACAGGGTGGTCCACGTAAATGGGAACACCTAAATATCTTCCGTATTTATAGTCTTATGAAGAAACTTTGAAGGAGAACGTTACACTATTTTCAGGACCCAATGTAACGGCAAAGAAAAACATTTTTTAGCTAATCGTTTTTTAATAAAAATTCAAGGTCATCGGTGTTTTTTAAATGGATCGTACATGTGTTTTTACGATAGCATGATAGAAATAAAAAAACAAATCCAGCGGACACCATTTTTGTGCGCAGCAGGACGAGACGAGCTGCGTATTTGTATCAGCCGGCAAAATCTGAATCTTGCCGGCGAAAGAGGAGTGGAGGAAGAAGCAGGCGAGTTCGGAGTAACTGCGTCGCCGTTGCGGCGCCTTTTCTATGAACGAACGACACGAACGGGAACAATGCGGTAAACAACCTGCTGTTCTTTTTCCATTCCTCCTTCGCCCTCGCGCGTCCTTCCTTCTCTTCTCCAACCCCCCCTGTCGCCCGACCTCATTCCATATTCGTTACTTCCCTAATTCCGCGCATTTCGCGCTTGTCGCAAAATGTAATTCGACGGAGGAGCCGGTCTGCGCAAAACTACACGCAGGCCTTTTCGTACATTGTTGGACGAAGGAATTTTCGGGCAGGAATTTCTTTGACGCGGTGCCTGCGAGACGTCACCGACTCGCTGAAATTGGGCTTGTTCCTACTGACGATGTTCATAATTCGAGGACCATTTACGCGTAAATTGCTCTCAACTCGACGTATCGAATGCGGCGTACACTATCTGGCGAAGCAATTTGAGGCCGGAATTTCTTGTTTGAGCCATGTAATTCCGAAGGAAGTGTTCCTAATGTGAGTTAATTCTCGACTATGCCGAACTTCGATCAACTTGATACCGGCGTCAATTATACTCAAGCGACAGCATAAGACACCTTCCGCGTTTCATGGTAATACGCAAAAATAATATCATTCAGCGCTGCGTACGTTCTCCCATGAAACGGTGTTAAACGTACAACTGCAACAAACGTCTAAATACGACAAATTCTCGCAGAGATCGCGTCGAAATGTTTCCTCGAAATATCGTATATAATATCTCAGGATTAAGTCGGCAGAGTCTTAACGCGCGTCACGATTCCCTCTGATAACGAATTCCGACGAAACCTGATATATCCTTGAAGAATACGCGAGATCGAGCCGGAAGCGTGTAATCTGACGAGTGTAATCCCTGATACTCGGTCCCCGACAAAACGGAACGACAGAGCGCGAGGCTTCGCGACTCCTTCTTGTTATGCTCGGGTTTTGCGCGATAATTATCATGTCGACGAGTGTAAACGTCTCTCCTTACCACCCCCACCCTGCCGCGCCTTTCATACCGCGCAATGTATCCTCCCCGCGTTAGGAAGAGCGGACTAAAATTTGCAAGAAGAACCGGCGCCCGGGCGAAAAAAGACGTCGTCGCAAACCCTCCCTCCTTTTACTTTTTTTCCCCCCTCCACGGACCGCGCTAATTGGCTGCTTCTAATTTCCGCGGAGCTCTGGAACTGGATTCGACGCTACATTTGTGCACGCGTCTATAGAAAGGAATACACACGCCCGTATGTACGTGTACGTGTGTCTTTTCCTTGTTCGCGGCTGTTTATTCGAAAGTTGCCTCGTTAATATAACCGGACGCTGCGAATATAAAGTTCGGATGATAGGGACAATTTACGTCCGAACGTTGGCGGGAAAATCCGAAGTTCGGCGCGATACAGGTAATTTATGCGACGGACGGTGGATGCGCGAATGTTGGCGCGCGAATTCTTTGGTTAGTGGGACGTCAGGTGACCGGACGTTGTACTGTTAGGGTGTGCAAAATTTTTTGGGCAATATTTGGGAATTAATTGTGGAAAAACTACTAAACCTAGAGCTGGGGGTTTGCACACAAAATTATGCATATTTCAAGTAACACTCAAATTTTTTATAAAGCATTTTATGTACAAATTTGCATGCTATAAGAGGATACCGCAGGTAGTGACGCGAAAAACATGTCCCATTGGGCGTGTTCATAGCGGAGGCCCTAGTTATCTGAAATGAACGAACAGAATGTTTTTTTGATCCTCACAAATGTCCCTATCGCCGGAACTAGGATATTTTATGTCTGACTAAAAATGACAAAATGACGGCCATATACATAAAAAAAAACTTTTGTCATTTATATACATGGCCGTCATTTTGTCATTTTGATGAGGAATTAATAGAATTGGATCAAGGCGAAAATAATAATTCTTCCACTACTAGCTTGGATTGCTCTGATACAACGGATTCCGAATGAAAATAACCAATATAAATTATTTGCTTCTCACAATTATTATTTGTCTTATATATTGATAATTTTTTAAGAAACAAAAAAATAATGTTGTATTTTAAACTGTTCTGCTGTTGCAATAATTAAAATAAAAATAACTATTCATCAATCAACTAAATATTACCTCAAAATAAACCAGTTTCCGTTTAGAAGACCATGGGCTTTTATTTAATGACAATATGAGAACCTTAAAAATGCAAAAACCAAGCACAAGCCCATGGGCCTCTTAACGGAAAAACCCGCCACCGATTTCCACACACTTTCACCCCGTCCCTCCCCTCGTTTCCCTAACTGCCGCGTCTGAAAGAAACTACCGTCGTCGGTCGACCCACGCACGTAAAGAAGCGGTCGGAAATTGTACGGAAACGTCGGCGAACACGTCGGCGAACGAGATTTAGGAAAACATTCGCCGCGCGCACGGCACGTGAGAATTCTTCCCTCGGAATTCTCCGCGCAACGACACGATTGTGATGCGATGCGTGGACGCGCCATGTTTGCGCACCCTTCAGAGCAACGATTATTGTCCCGTGGCGTACCGTCGGATCCGCGCGGAGCTGGAAGGAAGGAAGGAAGACATGCCTACGTGGCGGCGTGTTTGCTCGTCGCATGCCACGAAAACTGGAAACCAACGCCCGGCCACCCCCCGTCAGCCCTACGACTCCTGCGAGGATGGTTAGAAGGTCGGAAAATGAAGGGTAGGAGAGGGAGCGCTTGCGATGTGCTCGCCGAATCTTTCGGAAGAACGTAGGGTGAATGAAGATAGGGTGTGAGACGAGATAAGGAGGGACGTGGGAAAATATGGGGGCGGTGGGGGTAACGAGGGTAGAGGCAAAGGGTTGTGTGGATTGAGAGACAACATTGACAGACACAGTTTTCGGTTATCTGACGAAATCTGAAAGGGGCCGACGAATGGAGAGGTTGAAGGGAGTGTACAGGACGTCGCAAAGGCGCGCGTCGATGTTCGGGTACTTGCAGGGCACGTGCGATGCAAATTTTGTAGGATTTTTTCTGTGGAAAACACTGGACGCGTTGAATGCAAAGGGAAAAATTCGAAAACGTATACGTTCATGTGCATGAATGTTAACGTTGTATTATAAAAATTCGAAGAATCGGTGGGCACATGAGTAGACGAATTTATAGGCGGAAATTTCGAATTTCGCTTGGCACCGTTTCGATATTTCGCAAAGGTCCAAGAGAAGTACGGAATCAAAGATTCATGAATCATCGTTCGGTGGGCCGCGCGTACCTTGGAAACGACAAAACGACGGGGCGAAATGTCCGAAAAAGGGAAAAATGGAGATAAATACGGACGGAGGGAAGGGAAACATATGAAGAGGCGAGACGAGGGGCCGTTGGAAAGGGGTTGAACAGGGGTTGGCAGGGAGGGAGAGGGGTTGTTGTAGGAGTTGTCTCTCGTGCCGCATACGTAACGCGGAACACGAGTGCGGCTCTCCTCGACCGAGATTTATGGAGCACGAGGCCTTCGTACGAGGGAGAGATAAGAGTTGGCGGGCAATCAAAGAGAAACGGGAGGACGTGGCCGAAAAGGCAAGCACGACTGGAGAAGAGCGGAGCTCATTGATTCGATGCTCGATTCACTTCCGGGGCGTGGAACCGCTTCTTTCCGCCGTGATTCGCCCATTGTCTCGACTTGTTCTTCACGATAATTGTTCTGACACTTCAGTTATCGTCGCAACACCTCCCAGCATCCGTACATTTGAATTTGCCTATACACACGTCAAATTGCATATGGATACTGTAAAGACGTACAAGATTTCGTTAGCCCTTTGGGTACATTTGACGAGTGAGACTCGTCATCGATATGAATAACCAAAGTTACAGATGACGAGCCTGACTCGTCATTGGAATTTAACATATGCGTCGTGTTTTCCTTGCAGTATATAAGCCGAACAACCCATCAGCAAGCACTGCTAGGCAGTGACATCTGGCTTATTAATAAATAAGGGTGGTAAGGTATTATTATTAATAAATCTGGCTTTCAAATAAATCGGGACTCAAGGGGTTAACAGTACTCAACCTGCGCACAAAGTCCATAAATTTGATAACCTCTCCTACGAACAATTCTATTCTCACTCCATAGCTAATTTCAGCGTACCTTCCCACGCCACGCTTAAACTCATCTTCCTACTTACCGACCTCGCTAAACATGGAACCCTTAATCACATTCGCCGGCTCTCATTCATTGAAACCGCGAAAAGTAGAGAATCGAAATTTTCATTACGCCCCGCCGGTAATCGCGGGCGTGAATTTTTCCAGCATTTTCCGCTCGTTTTCTTTCATTCCGGCACGCATTCAATTACGCCGACTCGGTCAGTGGCCGGTCGATATCGCCCGTGCACGATGCCGCTCTCTTCTCGTCTGCTCATTCAATTATATCAAGGTAAACCATCAAGCCCGGCTCCGGGCCATGGAACTCTCCCGCCATGCACCGGCCACTCTTACTTCCATTCTCTGCTCATGCCTGGGCCGCTCGTATCATTGAGCCCGACTACTTGTCCGCCTCGCTAACGATCTGGTTTATGTGTTTTCGCGTCCCCGTTACAGTGTCCATCCTTCCACGGGTCATCTGCCAGTGCCGTGGTATTAATAGAAAGTTAGATTATAAGTTGATACGCGACGAGACGGATGGTTGAAAGCAGAGCCGGATGTAGGGTCTTAAACACTTGCGGCAGAAGCCTACATTTGCGCCCCTATTTGCTAAATGTTTTTCCTATAACTATGCAAATTTAACAATTAAAAAAGAATAATTTTGAAATTTATTGATTTTAGAATACGACATTAACTTCATAATTTTTAATACTAACAGGTCCAATATTTCAAATTGCACTTTCCCTGCTTTAAGGGAAGCAAATTCATCGATTACTGAATCGTAATTAATAGTTTTAGATAAAGATTGTTCAATTGATAATATTGCTATGTTTGTTAAGCTTTGTTAAGGGCTTACCCCATACTTAAGAAAATGACATTTTGACATTTTCTTGAAAATTACAAGAGCCACGTTCTCCTCGCCCTTAATCCGGCTCTGGTTGAAAGTATCATCGAATCGAACGATGTGAGACAATTTTGTGCGCAATCTTGCCTCGACGAATTTGATGACCTAATAATGACGCTTTAAAGGAATTTGTGCGGAGTAAAAGAAAGTTGAAAACGTGTTTCATGTTGTACAGTCCCGCGGGATTAATTTGGGAGCTGGAGAAACATTTTAAATTCCGCCTGACTTTTCCGCCAGACTATATACGAATATGCGCACTGCGCAGTGCACGGTATATGTACATTGTACACGCCCGCAAAATGCTGTCTTACGGTTCTCGTCTGAGCGGAGCCTTGACAACGTATTCCCAGCAGCATTCGCCGCAGCTACGCAATATCAAAGATCCATTAGACGGGAGCCGCGATAAATACGCGATATCCTGCGCATCGGCATAAAAATGCAGACATCAGCCCGACCGTGACAAAACATCGACGGCCGTCCGAGCGAAACAAAAGCGCATCCTCGCGTCTTCGCGGCCATTTACTTGTATTAGAGAAAAGTTCCGCGCTAGCTCGTCTGGAAGTAAATGCGGCAAGTTGGCCCGTCGAAAGAAACTGCGCGCTCGGTAGGAGGGCGGGAGAGATGATAGAAAGAGGGTGAAGGACAGGAGTGAGGGAGGAAAAAGAGGGGAGAGATAGAGGATGAAGGAGCGAAGAAAAAAGGAAGACGGAGAAGGAGAATGGCGGGCTGGAAAAGTTTTCGCGGGTACTACCTATATGTCCCGGCCGCGAGATAACAAATGTCATCTCGACTGTTTCCCTCGCTCTAGCCGCGACAGAATTATGGCACTTCCGCCCCTGTGTACCGCACTTCCATACCTTTACGCGTCAACTGCTCGAAAATATCCATTCGCTACGCTGCTTCTAACCCCGGCACACACCTTGGCCGATTCTCGCGAACAATGTGGCGCTCGCAGCAAATCATTTTACGAATATATTTTGCGGTCGGACGTTTAGGATTTTAAATTGTCGAGACTGAGACTCGCCGGATTGGATTGACCGTTCGGGATGTCAAGAACGGACTCCGATGTAATTTAGCCAGCTTGGAATCTGAATTGAGGAGGCTAAAACTCAGAAACGTCCCGAACGGGCGAATCGATACGGCGAAGATATTGCCAGGTAACAAAAGCAATTTGGCCTATTCCCCGTGGCAAATGAGGCGTCCTCTGATTAACACACATTGGCTCAATTACACGGGTTAGCCGAGGGAACACGAAATTGCCTGCTATTAACGGAGGCGCGACGCTGGATACGGACTGCGAGATATATCTGTCGGATAACACGGCGGTAGCTTCAAAATCGTACCGTGACTAAGTTAAATAAAAAAGAAAGGTATCTACCAATTCCTGAACGTCAACGTAGATAAAGCGTATGCTAGTTTCACGAATGTTTTAGAAGACGCTGTGTTTTACGGAACAATTATGAACGTTGCCTAAAATGTATCAAACAAATTACGAATCTGATAGGATTTATTAAGTATAAATATATATTATTAATACGTATGATGATTTACAATTTTAATATATATTTTTGGATCAGTCCTGTTACTCATTTATAGTGTTCCTGTTATATGACGTCCGCATTTACAAATATTAATGCTTCTCCCATTTTACAACACAACGTGCTGTTTCATTTTATATAATGGTTTCGTGAATACAGTACAGTGTATTGTAAGCGAAAGCCAATGTACGTAATGTGCCATACAATATGCGACGTATGTTTTCATTACTCACCAGTGTTGATATGGATTGCAAAATATCAGAGGCAACAGCGACGTCGACAGAATCGTAACACTCTAGGCCGCGATCGTTGACGCAATATTGCATTCAGTTCTTCTGGTCTTCCGGTTCTTTAAACACTGAAAATGAGAAGAAAAAATGTATTATTTGTAAGTTGCTGTTTTTTCATTGTAAATTTATATTATATATTTTACGGAGGTATCGTATGTGTATCAATGTAGCGTCAGATAAATATTGCATGCATGATCACGGAGAAATGATTGTCGCAAGCATAAGTGCGTTAGATCTTTGTTACTTTCCACATAGCATGCATACGAAGTAATAAACCAATTTTAATCCACTTATTATTATTACGTAAAAATCTTTATTTCGCGTTATATGTAGAATTAATAGCTCCAAGAACTAAAACAAAGTGAATAAATATTTACCATTTAAGTCAGCCAGTCGAATAATCGATTCAGACTCCCTCAGGTAACATCGAACCATCGGATAATACGCGCGAAAATAAACAGGATCGACGCCATTACCGAGCAAATTTTTAAATGCTAACCTCACTGATTCGACCCGAACACTTCTTGTCGAAAACTGCAAAATTATCGCGAACAAATGGCAGATAATACTCGACCGTGTTCTCGAGATGTTAAACTATACTTCTAAACGAGATTTGCACAGAGTGAAACACTGATTGTTGAATAATTACTTGCAAAATTCGAAGCACACTCGCGAGGTACGAACACAACAATCTTCTTGCTCACTTTACCGTCGGTCATGACATCGGATGGTAAACTGGTGGCAAAAATGGGCACTTGATACGAGCGCCATCTAAACGAATATTTGAGAAATCCTCACCACTCATCGATTATTTTAGAAAAAGCAAATTCATCTGAAGTAGATTCCTGATATGTGCACATATCGCAAATTTCGAAAATTCCAAAAATTCTAATACATATTTAATTGTTCACCGAACAATTAATGTTTTAACAAATCGAATTTGCGACAACACAGCTTGTGAGACACAGACCTTCGCTTGACAAACTCAGTCTGCAAGAGACGGAATTTCGATTGCCGAACGCAACCTGTGAGAAATGGAATGTGTTTGAGAAGTAAAACTTATGGGAGCCAGAATTGATCGAAGAAATACTGGACGGAAATCTCGGTAAATACCAAAGAAATTTATATTCTTGTATATTTTTTATACATTTATTACAATAAACTATGTATTTATGAAGTCTGCGAATTTGACGGATTTTTGAGTGTTCAAATATTCTGTACACAAAGCTTCAAAACTGGAGTGGTTGACAGATAATAAATTGGTGTATGCAGTAGTTATTGTATGTCGAGGAAAATCGATATAAATAGCGACAAAAATTCTTAATTATTTCTGTAATGTAAAATATTTTAACACTGTTGCGCTAAAGTGTCATTGACTGTCAGTTGCGGAGGAAAACGTAACAGAGTGTACAGAAAAAAGTCATAACCTCTTAACAATGATTGATTTTTATTGTTTATCAGTGTTTTTCGGAGTGCTTTATTTACGAAGAGGTAAGATTATTTATTGTCACATAATAGGGCTACTCCTCGTAGGATCCAGAAGTCAGATGGTTTGATAGTTTGAAGCCATAGAGGTGTTATTAGGTGAATATATGTTCTTTGCGGCTTCTTATAAAGAGGGCACTGCAATGTTATAAACATCATATATGTAACCCAGTGTGAAAATATATTAAAACAGTAAAAGTACATAGATGCTAAGTATACTGCATACAGCATGCATATTTATAATGACAGTGAAATATATTACTTGGTAATATGTCACATTTTTGTCCGCTACACCTGACAGTGCAAAAATATGAACAACTGGCATTAAAACGTAGAGGACTTTGTTTGCGGATTCACATAGTCGATTGTTTCTTCTATCCCATCCCGCTCCTTCTAAATATATTCCATATACGTATACTCCTTCCTGTAAAGTTAAAGTAGAAAATGTGGGCAATAGAATTATTATGTAAATAAATTGCATAGAAGTATTTTAGGCACGCTAATGATTGTTGAAAGTTGTTACATACAGACGGTCCCATTTTGATATCATCTGCTGAATATTTCAAAATGTCATTGTGAAGGACTACATTATCCAAAGCCCATTTTCTTGATCTTGCTACTTCCTGTTTCATAGCAGTTAAAAATCCTGCAAATTGTGTCAGAAGGATATGAAACATTATAGGGACATCTCTTTCTTGATGTATACTCTTACATGAGTACGTACCTTGAGGGTTGAAAAATCCTGTCATCCAAAATTTGATAGGTCTTCCACCAGCCAGCCATGAAAAAAATTGCTGATTCCTTTCCAGCAATTCTGTGAACCAAAAGCCGAGACTCGAGGATTCCCAGGATTTTCCTCTCAATATTTGCGGTATTCTTGCATCATAAATATTGTCCAATGCATCTCTCAGATGCTAAAACAAGCACATTAATATTTCCCAAAGAAGAATATAAACACCAATTGTTATGTGTAGCTGCAAAGAACACCTCATTCATTATTATAACGCCTTCAATTGCCAAAAGCAGGTCCTTAAGCACGATATGCAACAATTTAATAACGATTTGTATCCTGTCGACCTCCTGCTTAAGAAAAATATTCATCGGTGCCGTGATTCCCATCACTCTTAATCTAAAATTCAAATAATCAAGGAAGGGGTTAATTTCAGGTGAGAAAAGAAGAGAATGTTGACGATTTTTTAACGAACCTTTCCTTCACATCAAAGGGATCGTAGGGCGACGGCGACTTTTCTAACATCTCTTTTGCTAGCCTAGCAACAACGACTTCTCTAGTTTCACCACCACCACCACCTGCTTCCTTAGGCTGTACCGATACTATCGTGCTCAATACCGTTTGCGTAGTATTGCTCTGATAGCTGAAATATACGTGCTGATAATATAGCCGAAATTGAAATACTGAGATTGTAAGACTAAATGTTACAAAAGGAAAAATTGTTAGTTTAAGAACGTGTCCGTCGTGTAATTTGCGTGCAATTGCTAAATGTTACGTGTTTAACTTAACTTGAAAAGTTGACTAAAGGAGTTTTAGATTTGTCGCAAGAGTTTTCGAATTACTGCACTTTGTAAGTTTGTATAATTACAACATTATTAATTGGTAATCATTAATTATGAATGAATACTCACGTTATGTCTGCATTCGGATGCAATCCGTAAACTTGCGGAGGGTCGACCGCAGCCATAGATTCAACTGCTTTTAAGTAATCAGTTACTTGTTTGTAATAGACCAAAGGGTACCCTTTGTAAAATTGAAAACCTTCGGCGAAAAGGCCTTCATAGAACCACACTTTAGAAAATGTATTCAGCAATCTTTTGTCATAATCGTCGGTAACACGGCCACCGTATTGAACTTCACCGATCATGTATCTGAAAATCGTGAAACATAGAACGAAATGAGTACAATAGTAGATTGCATACAATTAAATCGCAAGAACAAGAGAATCCTGACGTAAACGGACGCGACGAGAGTTTTATTCAGGAATTTGGATTACCTTACAGTTTGCCAACTTATGCCGCGTTTTGCATCATAGTCGTTCAAATGATTGTTCATAAATATGCATGAGGCCAGCCAATCGGCCGAATTAAATTCGTACGGGATGTTCCATCCGAGTGGACCGAATTTTCGTCTCTCTTGAACGACGGTATGCAAAAATGATACGGTGTATATTAGGGAAATGTATTGTGGGACGTCGCATTGGTCGAGCATTTCTTGGTTCATATTGTTGTACGTCGCGGACAGTCCCGCTCTTATTCCTGTGTCGACACAAAATTAACTTAATATACAACAAATGAGTCATGACATATTAAGTTAGTATTCGTAACTATATATATATTTATTCTCAAATAATATAGTCAAATCATACCTTGCGGTGGTTCGTACGTGTATTTGATAGACATTTGTAATAAGGAAATCGGAAAATTATTATGCGGTTCCGTGGTAATCCAGACTCGAAAGTCCGGATGGGGGGTCTCCATTTCCAATAGGAAAGTCACCAATTCGGACATGTATTCTAAGCCCAAGTGGCAATTTTGGCACAAAGCCCAAAATCCCTGCAAAATTCGTATATATTACCCCGATGTTCTTACTCGCATCGTATCATACATTATGAAGATATTACAACATAATCCGCGATCTATTTTCGGGCAGGTTTTTGCTAGATATTCGATTACGTTGGTTCTGTTGTTTTATTAAACTGTTCTCATTACTTCCGTTTTCGCGTGTTGAAGCAATCTTCGCGCATGCACCTCCTGTCCTTGACCCATCGATATTGCCTTGCAAATCGTTTCCATTTTCTTAGCCAGCTGCTCGATCGAAGGCGTTGGATCGGATCCCATGCTGAGGAAGCAGACCATGGGGGTGTTTGGCCTCGATTCGCTATGCATGACGTCCAATCTTGGGACCACTGGTTCGGCATACTTCTGGCCCAAGGACTGCGCGATGTATTTTCTCGACTGCGACAACGCCCTGTCTGTACACCAAGCCCTGTAAGTGAAATACATATCAGCATCTTCTCTTTAATTGCCTTGAGCCGAAGAATCTTAAGATGAAAATTCGATATCGCTGAATCAGCAGTTGTTAGATAGAAACTCACTAAAGTGAGAAAGTTATTAACCTTATTAACAACAGCTTTCTGAAGGTGTCCAAATTGTGATAACCGTCCGGCGCTACTTCTTCCTCCGGCGCCTCTTTGTCGTACCAAAATTTCCAAACCTTCTCGGAGGCGGGCACCTGCGAGGCGATGTATTGAAATTGCTTCAACGACGAGAGTGCGATCAAATTGAGCCATGTCACGTCGGTGATCCATTTGCACGGTTTCGGTGCCACGGCATTCAAATCTAACGCTGCGCCGCCCTTGATGAAGTACTGAAATTCATCGTGAGATATGGTGCCCCGCTGCAGATCGATTTTCAACGTCATCAGCAGAATGAACATGTATTTGTGAATCTCGTAAAGTCCTCGGGCCTTGTACTTAAAGACTTCGTACGTCAGGTACTCGATTATGAAGGCAATTCTTCGTTGATTGACCGGACTCTTCTCAGCGCTGCGGACGAAGTGTGAGGAAAGTTGAAACATAGAAATTGGAAAAAGGCAGATAAATAAAGAAGTTGTTAAGTCGGAACGTGCAAAGTTCGAGGCTTGGAAAATTACCGTTCTATAGAGAGATCGAAGCGTTCCAAGAACTGTACAAGCGACGTTTGATACATGCAGTTGACCAGTGACATGTCGCAGATCAGGAAGTAGAGTACGCTTCCGCGCGTGGCGACCGGTCGAAATTCTTCGCGAGCAGTGTCGATTTGAAGTTCCGTGTCTCTGGCGATGCTCAACTTCTCGTTCACTTCTGCCGCGGTTTGCTTCGTTGTGTTCAACACGACCATCAACTCGACGTCTTCGATTAACGAGCCCTTGGGAAGCGAAAAGATTCGCACTTTAATCGACATCTTCTCGGGCAAGGGGATAGAAAGCGCATTACTTGAACCGTAGTCAATTTGTGTAAAAGATTTGCTTCGAGTTCCGTAATTTTTCTTTTATTCGCCGTTACGTCAGTAATTAATTGCGTTCGTTCCGTTTCCAGTTCTCTCTTCTCTGTTAAAATTACTCTACCCAGTAATTGATCTTCAAGTCCTGTTTCGGTGAAAAGGTGAACAATTTATAGGCAAAGTTAGTGCAAGAGTAATGAGAAGAATCTGTATGTACCTGGGAGTAATTAAATACAGTTGTATAGGTATACCTTTCATGGTAACAGTAAAATCAATGACCGCAGTGCGTGCGAATATTTCTGGCGTATAAGAAGGATTTGGTAATTTTGTAGTGATGTAAAGTCTAAAGTCTTTATGGATATCGACTTCTTTGTCGCCTAGTTTGACCTGCAATAATGAAAGAAAGTTGTATTTCATATAGGCTGTTTCGAACATATTATTCGATTATTTATCGAACAATTAGAATTTTTCTAACAATGAGTCCCGAACTCCAAGA
Source organism: Priocnemis perturbator (assembly GCA_963942575.1). Classification (NCBI taxonomy): domain Eukaryota; kingdom Metazoa; phylum Arthropoda; class Insecta; order Hymenoptera; family Pompilidae; genus Priocnemis; species Priocnemis perturbator. The sequence continues at coordinate 2,312,023 of OZ012654.1, forward strand.
CTCCTACTTCATTTTTTTTTTGATCTGGTACCTTCAACATGGTTCCTAGTTTAATAAAATTCTTTTCCAACAAATTATCCAAAACCGGATCTAACTCTTCCGCGACGTCCTCAATTAATAGCGGTCGTCCAATGGAAACCGAGTCTTCCAAATGATTTCTGAAGTACTTGTGCGCGAGGAATGTCATCTGGAAATTGAGTCATATTAAGAATGTCGTCCCAACATAAAGTATGCACCATACACCACGCACTTGAATATCGAAGTCCTTTTCTTTATTCTTTATCCACTGCTTACCCTGCAGCTGAGGGTCGATTAAAAGTGGATATCTTGAAGCTTTCGTTGCTATTATTCCATTCTGTATCGAAAGTTCGTCAGTCGGCAAGCCTTGCAGATTCCATTCGCCGATCTGCAAATAACGTCAGTACATGGAATAAAACAGCAGTCAGTCATACATCATGATTTTGACGAAGATTTATCTACCGTGGCTGTGTCGGTCAACGTGTCGACGATACTGACGATCGACGAAATCGGCATCTTTCGTGCCTGAATGAAGTCGTACCACTTCTTCTGCATCCAAATGCGGAACTCTTGATTGAACGGGCCGCAGTACGAGAGAAATCCGGTCAGAATTAAAACGTCACCGACGAGTCGTTCGATTTCGGACTTGAAAAGGGTTACTTGCTCGGTCCATCTTATCCTTTCGCCTGCCAAACCCTCGATCATCGCTGTCGCTGTGTCGGTCTTTGCCTGACACGCTTCCGCCAAGTCGACAATAAGCTGGACAACATTATTAAAATTTGAAATAAGTCATTTATACGGTTTTCATGATTTGCGCACGTTTTTCTGTTATTCCTTTAGAAACGAATTTGTAGGAGTGTTATATTGTTTGTTGTCTCAGTATGAAAACTTGTAGTGTTTGTCGTGTATATTATTTTGCGTTACTTATTTTACGTTTGGTTTTGTGAAATTTTGTCTTACTTGTCGCTCCTCCATGACGGCGTCAAATTCTTGCTGAACTACCTTCAAATCTTCGTCCTTTTCCTTCAACATAGCCTCGGCTTCCGCCAAATTTCTGTTGGCTTTAGCAAATTTGTTTTCCTGAACGGCTAGATTTATCTATGGAAATTTGTAAGGAGTTTCAAATTTTATTCGTTAAAACAGCCACAATTCTCAATGTCAGCCATTATTGAGCGACACAGAAAGAAATTTGCTTACTTTCAAAGGCAGAACATCTTTGTTTATCCCGTAAAAAGTGACCATCGACATTGTCCATTGAATTAATCCAGCAACATTTCCGCAAGCCTGCTTTGCACTCTCATAATTGTACGAATGATAATTCAAATAAGGAACCATTAAATCGCAGGTTTCCGCGTTGATGTTGTCCTTCGGGAAGTTTTGAAGATTGTACAAAAATCTGGTGTCGATCATGGCCTGAAAAAATATTCATCGGTTAATATAACAGATTAATGGTTGATAGGATAAAAATTGTCGAATTTTGTTACTTTCAAAGCCTCCGACCACGAAGGTGCCAAAAACTGTCTCTCATAATCCGGTTTCACGGGATCTAGCCTTCTGCCGAATAATATCAACACACAATCCATGATGAGCGTGATTAAAAATGGCGGTTTTCCCAATTTACGAACGGTCGCAATGTCGGCCGATTTTATCGTCTAGAAACAATTCATATAGTACACTGATATTGTCCTAAGCATTGATCGCTGAGTAAATTTGGTTTTAGACACTTTCTTCATACTTGCAACGCAGCTTCCGCTTCCAGCAATGCCGGTTCGGCAGCTTTCAACTTTTGTTCCGCTACCATTTTCTCCTTCGAGATCACTTTCAAAATTGTCTCGGCCTCATCCTTTGAAAACTGCACCTTCGCCTTCACAGTCTCAGCTTCTCTTTTCTTCTCGTCGACAGTGACTAAAATCTAAGGAATCCGGCGAAATTTCATAAAATTTCGTTGCATCCGCTAGCAGAATTTCTGAATTTTTGCATCGATGTTTCATCGATAGAAAATACTGACGGCCTCGACTTGAATGTTCTTCACTGCAATCTCCTGCTGATTCTGTTCCAGAATTTTACGTAAATCGTCGACTTGCGCGGCCGCGTCGACTAATTTGCTCAAACCACTGCTCATACGGAAGGCCATTGTGTTAATGTTTTCCATGCGCTGTCTGTAATATACTTTGTACCCGTCGAGGAATGTTAGAAACGATTTCGGGGTAACGTATGCTTGACGACGGAATCTATGGAAAAGTTGTAGATAATTCTTAGTAACTTTATTTCTTTACAATGGTTCAAAAAAATATAACTTGTAATATTAGATCGCCCCCTTCGTGGTTGATGAACAAATAAAATTTATTTTTCTCTACATGTTTCGGGATGCTCTGAAAGATACAATGCGCATAAAGATACAATGCACACTCCTAATTAATTGATATCATTGTAGACTCCTGAAGAGGGGATCTGAGCATCCCGAAACATGTAGAGAAAAATAAATTTGATTTGTTCATCAACCACGAAGGGGGCAATCTAATACTACGGAATTTTCTACGTTTGATTCAGGAATTTATGAACAAAACGTAACCTGCCATTGATATTACAAATGATTTAAAATCTGACAATTCTTTGATATACCTGTTGAAGAATTCAGTGCATGTGTCATTAACGTCATCCTGTATATCTCCCATGACTTCGATCAGTTCTTGCTTTATTTCTGGAGTGCAAGCGACTTTGAATTTTCCCAAATGGTTTTCGGCGACCGCGCATAATGCGTCCTTCGGCCATCTTGAGAACCAGTTCATTGTGCATCCGGAAATTAAGCCAGGGAACATCAATGCACGCGATCGGAATTTCTCGCCGACCTTTAAAATAATTTCAAATATAATTTCAAATTTAAATATTCCTGTGCTTCGTAGGCTGACGAAAGGGTGCCAAACAATGCTTACAGGCGAGAAACAGAGAACGATGTGCAGATTATTTCTGGCCCTCGATATAAAGTAGTCGTACAAATTATCTTGCGTGGGCGGTCGTTTTGGCTCGTCCTTCTTCATCAAAGGCGCAACGAGTGTCAGAAGATCGTCCAGTTCATCTTTGGCGAAAAGATTTGCAACCTCGCCGACACTCAGCACGTTGTTGATGTACTCCAAGAAGCCCTCGTCTTTGATTTCGTTGTCAGTGAATATGAAAGTGAGACCCTTACTTCCGATTCCGGAGTCTCGATACAATTTTCGTAGATCGTCCATCAAACTTGCGACATTGTAAGATCTGGAATAAGCAATGTTATCTGCTATAATGTTTGACACAACATAACAGGACAATTGCTAATAAATGTTACCTGTATAATTTAAAAAATTGTATGCGTTTGCATACAATTACAAATAGGAATTTTCAGTATATCGGGTGTTTTGTTTTTAATATTTGAATGAAACATCTTTGAGACAGTTAGTGACAGCAACAATACGATTGGAATAGAGTATTCGATTCTTACCTGGACAGAGCTATTTGGAAGAAATTGAATCCTGCAATGAACGATGCCAAACGCGTCAAACTTTGTTTGCCAGATCCACCAACGCCGACGAGCATTGCGTTTCCTCTCGGCACGCCAATAATTCTCGAAATTCTGATTAAATGAACGATGGCATCGTGGAAGAATACCAGATTTAATTTAGTGCCTCGTATAAGTTCGTTGAATTGATCCATGTTTTGCACGACCCTCGCGATGGTAACCTCGAAACTATAACGAAGCATAAATTTCGGCCAGCCGAATTTAATGTGCTGACAATGAGTCTGTTCTCGCATGAATTGCACGTTTACTTGGGAATTTCCTCGTAAATTTTCGGTGCTTCCAGAACAAAATCTTCTGGCTCGTCTCCAGTGGGCTCAGGAGGATCTCTTAAGAAATTAACGAAATACGTTTCCACTTTTTCGTAGTATTGACTATCTGAACCCAACATTCTTTCGACGGTACGTTGCAATGCATTTTGGAACCAGTCTTTATCGGCTTCTGTTATGAATCTAAAAAATAATTAGTGCTAACGTTAACCGATACTTATCAAATTATAATTTTAGATCACTTAAACGTTGTTATCTTCCTTGCTTTTCCCAATTGTTTATACGTACTATTTCGTTTTTCTCTTTAAAAAGTGTACTACAAATTTCAAAGATTAAAATTGAAAATTGTCAAATTATGTACGCTTAATTGTTATTGAACGAACCTGTCGGAAATCACGCGTGTGCACTCGTGGTCCCATAGTTTTAGCAGTGTCGTTATACTGGCACACTCGTCCCTCTCAATTCTAAGAATTCCTTCCCAGATTCTCGACAAGTCGCGCAAATTAAAGACGTAATGGAACTTCGCAGGCGTCGGTAACATTTTTATTTTCGTCTGCTGCCACAGAACCCTCGTCATGGGAACGAGCTTCGGTAAAAAGGCGACTACGTCCTCCGAAAATCTTGTTTCGCAGAAGTATCCTTCGCCTATGCTGCCTACAAATTTCGCACGGCATCGTATCACTGACCAAAAATTATTATAAGCAAACATTTGTACAATATTCAACAGCCAATCTTTATAATATTAATTCTCGCTCCATCTCTGAATCTGTATCCAAAAAATGTTCTCATCTCAACACAACTTTCTTGCAAAAATTCTGAAAATATTAACTCCCATACTTCTGACACCTACATTTGGTTTCACAATTTCACCTCGTCCCATTAAAATGACCAAATAATTCGAATGTTTTGCTCACTGAATATCGTGTCCATAGACTTGTTCGTCGGCAGGGTGCAATTGAAAATATTAAATTGCCTCTTGAGTCTCGGCGGAATATCGTTTCGTCCGCCGCCAGGATGAATCATGGCGGCCAACAACATGATATCCTGAAACGTACAAAACTCGCCCGGCCTGTCCAGCGAATAGAAACCGTGGTATTCCATCAATTGTCGGACTATCTCGTTAGTCACTTGATCGCCCCACTCGTTTATCGCAGGCATGTTTATGTCGTCTATGAAGATGGTCATTTTTCTACCACCCGCCGGTCCAAACGTCGTGCCAACCCTTTTCTCCACGTAACTTTCGAATATTCGCTGTTGTGACATTTGAATCACAATATAGTTGTCGTTAGTTCATTCGAAGCAAAGTGCTTAGTAATCGTCAGTTAGTAAATGTATTTTTAACTTATGAATGCATTCAATATAAGAAGGTGCTCTAGGCGGCGCAAAATCTGAATTTAGACCTTAATATTAAGTTATATTCATAGAAACTGTCGATCACTAGGTAATTTACTCTAGAAAGCTCAGGGAATTAAAAAAACAGTATCTATATTGACCTGCACCATGTTGGGTGTCGATGCCGAAGAGAAATTGAAAGATTTATTTAGATGATATTCAGGATCGTACCTGGACATGAAACTTTTTATCATGACCGTTTTTGCCGTTCCTTGTTCGCCTACAGATGATAAACGATGTTGAAATATTTGATACGAAATTAGATACAATGATGCACTCACCGATTAATAGAACCGCTTTCTCTTCTTTCGCGATAATATCAATCAGAAATAACGTTCTCGTATTGTCGACATTTGGAACAAGAATTGTATGATACTCTAAGACGCTGTCACTTGGATATTCAAATTCTGGAACCATTTCGATCCAATGCGTCCAAACTCCATGTTCGGATACTAAGTATTCGAATATAGTTTCTTCCGTCTGCGCAACAAAATTGTGTTATCGACGTCGCAATGTACATGTATAACCACATACAAATATGTCAGTGTGCATTGTTAAAATTGTGGCGTCTATATTTAATAATGCAAATAGTGTACTAACTCCGTAGTGAGGCCAATTCAAATTCGATTCGTGGGACACCACAAATTCTTGCAACGCACTCCTTCCATCTAATTCCAAAACTGCGCCCAAGCTCCACATTACCGCAAACAGGAATATTTTTTCGATATGAGCGTCAGTCAGCGACCCTGTAAATAACATTACACAAAGTGAATCTTTAATCGATATTGACTAATTTATAACATGCATTATACTATACATATACTAATTTATAACATGTATGCTTAATTGTGAACGTTAACGGTGACATTATGATTAGTTAGTGCTTACTCGCTGAATCAGGCACCCTCGCAAGCAAACCTTCCAACAAATCAATGCACTGTCTTATATACATTGATTCTAAGAGCTTCATTTTTGCGTGCAACTTTGTTTGAACGAAAGTATGAGCATCGTCATATATCTTCTCGAAAAAATCTCGAAGAAGGTCTGCTTCGTGCGATTGACGTTTATTCAACCAACCCTGAGAAAAACAGTACATTCATTAAAGATTCATTAATATGACCAATCAACTAGTCAAGGAATCCTCAAGCTCCAATCTGCAATACAAGCATTATGATTACACCCTCAATTATTTATTTATTTATTTATTCAAATTCACGGGATGATCCCATTTTCATAATACAAAAATTTGTCATAGATGTGGACGATTATAATGATTTCTAAGCAAGATGAATATAACGTGAGATAAGAAATAATTAAATTATAAGTAACAGTAAATATAGAGTGGCTTATTCTATTTGAACGTTGATCGAATCGAATTACGGTCATGAACATGAAGAGGAGTACTATATGAATGCCATTCAATACCCAATTGATAATTCGCTGCAATAAACGACGAAATCCATCAAGTTTAAAGAAATAGAAGCAAACATCATTGGTGGCGGAAATTTTGTTTGCGATATCTGTAATTCTATTGATAGAATTAGAGTAAAAAAGCGATAATCTGCATACTGATGTCTGAAAGATGAGGGTAGATCTAATTATACGACATACCTGTAAGATTGAATGCCATTTTAACACGGAAGCGCTAACAAACACCATTCCCATTCGAGAAATCGTCGCTGGCGACGCATTATCGACGTTGTCCGGTTCGAATACCAATTTGCTATTTGTCGCCATGATTATTCTGTCGCCGTTCGCCAGCGTCAGCGTTTTATTGTCGTCCAGCACGGAATTCAAATTCTCGATCCAGACCGCGTCGACGGGACCGTCCAAGACGATCCACAGATGCTCGCCTTTCTTCATCTGTGTCGATCTTCGCCAGATCGTGGAGAAAATTCCGTCTGTCCAGTCGTTCGTCGTCACGTCCAGTTTTCCAAACATTTGAGACGCTGTTATAGCCTGGACAATAATCGTAGCCAATAATGATCAATTGATAGTGGAGAAAAACATCGTAAAATGGGTAGTTGAAATGCATCAATATTGCTTTTTGTTAGAATTTTAGTTGCTTCGGATTGCTTCATAAATAGTGTATATATGTAAGAAATTGACAGCAGGTGTACATTAATATGTACCTTAGGATTCATTCGAACTTCTTTATGCGGAATTCCCATTTCGGTTAAAGCTCTCATCAGTGCCCACATACATCTCGTTTTTCCTGATCCTGTTGGTCCAAGGACCATAAGGCCATGTCGAACGAGAGAAGTTTCATACAGCTGTAGCAGACACGTCGACAAATTCGGATGTTGGGATTAATTTAATACGGAACTGTCATCGTATTCGTGTTAACAGGCTCACTTGCACGGCTTTTAAATTCCACTCGGCATGATTCATTATTCCAAGAGCGACTGTCGCATTCGCGAGTCCTTTTTGTAAGTCCTTGTACGTCGACACTGTCAGTTTTATGCCCGGGAACATGTCTTCGATGAGAGACGTGAACAGGGGTTCGTCTTCGTCCACCAATTTCGATAAGTTCATGTCTCTGGAGTGTGAACAGCGTGAAAGTATAAATTTGATGTCACGCTGGAAGTTGTTCTTAGTACCTTAACACTCTCATAAGCGAAGTTTCCTCGGAATCGCCAGGATGCGCACGTTTTTGAGCGCCCAAGGTCCTCAAACAGGACAGAATATTTCTCAGACCAAAATCGTAATGCACTTGCTTGCTGAGCTGTTCTTCGCATAAGCAATAAAGCGTGAAGAATTTTCGAGCTAAAACGATGTTCTCCTTGAAGCCGCAAGCTGCCAGCTTTACGCGCATGATGATCTAAAAGAGTATATCGCGCGTTTGATTAAAATTCAGTTCAGAAAAAATAGTTTCATTACCTGTCGATCCGGCACCATCATGGCGACGTTTCTAAACAGAATTTTCAAATTCTCCGGCAATTCCTGTCGTCCGGCGTATCCAGGATTCATCGTCAAAAATATTCCATACTCGTAGTCCAACGAATAAGTTTCTCCGTCGCTGTAAGACGACCACACATTAACAGATTAATCGAATTTCAAGCAGATATGGGGTATATTATATGCAAATATAATCTTAGATTAATGAAATTTATTTCGGAGTATTCGATATGCGATAAAAAGTGGTGAATAAAAAAGGATCAAGATTGGTATCATAGGGAAATGGGAGTTGGGGGGCGCACCTGAACAAAAACGTCGACTTTCTCTCTTTCCGGGCATTGAGAACGATCGCAATTTGTTGAGCAGCGACCGACAAAACCGGGAGTTCGATTCGATTGAATTCGTCGAAGCAGCCCCACGAGCCGGATTGCGCGAGACCCTTGAATATCCTGCCCAAACCTCGAAAGTCCATTTGGTCGGAGCAATTAAACACGACCACGTATTTTCCCAGCGCCTTGCCCATGTCCTTCACGGTTTCCGTTTTTCCCGTTCCGGCAGGACCTGCAGGCGCGCCTCCGAAATTCATTCCTGAAATAGTTAAGAACGATGAAAGAATATCTGAATATCTGAAAATGATATTCAATTCTGAATATCACCTGAAGATCTTTTGAATATCTGAAAATGATATTCGATGCTGAATATCACCTGAATATCTTTTGAATATCTGAAAATGATATTCGATTCTGAATATCATCTGAATATCTTTTGAATACCTGAAAATGATATTCGATTCTGAATATAATATCGCAATGTTTTTGTTCTGCGTCATCTGACGTACCTACAGCCTGGGCCAATGTTATGTAGCATCGATCCGTGAGTGGAGTAATAGCTAATCTATCGGTGCATCCTAAAAATTCGTTTTGATAAACGAAATCGACGTCGGTGATACGAATCGGCACGTCCTCCGTTTCTTCGTTAAAGTAAAATCTGCACTGTTTCAGCCATTCGAAGTCCAAAATAGTACGAATCTTCAGGCGACACAGTTCATCGAATATGTCTCTGAATAGTTAAAATTGAATAATTCCACCAGTAGATGCGAGAATATCTGCGCGATAACGAAACAGATGATGAAAGTACCTTTGATGCACATGAATGGTGATCAACGCCTCATATTTCAATCTCGAATAGCTCGATAAGTCTTGGACTGTTACCTCGATCAGACTGTTCAGCAGATCTAAAAACCATTGATTAGTTTTCTTCATCAGATTTTTGTCACGTTTGTATCCCAAAACTGCCGTCTCCGAATCCTTCGTCCATAGAACTTGTAATGATATTAAGCCAACCTGGGTTGAGAATAATAACGAAGATAAATAGCTAATAAATTTCGAATATATTAATATTCTTTATAAATTGAAGAATTCGAGAAAAAGTCCCACCCTGTTGGGAATGTTCTTACTTGCAGAACTGAATTTTCGATCAACGCCAATAGGTCAAATTCGGGGGTGGGGAAGCTGAAAAGACCGTGTGCGATAACAGCGCCCACCGAATCTTTATGAACCTTTAACAGTGTGTTCAGCCAGTTCTCAACGCCGCCAGTGCAGCTCACTTCATCCTCAAACATGATTTGTTCGTGTTCTCGAGAGTACATAGCCACGATTTTCTCGTATTCTTTCTCCGAAAAGTCCAACTGTTCGCAACAATATCGTTGAATAGAAATTCAAGCATTATTATTAATCCTTTTTGCAGTTGGAGCAATGTTTTCCTTACTTTCGCTACATTATCGAAGAATCCGTCCAAGTAATTCTGAATCGTATGACAGTCGGCCGCCTGTCCAAGGATTTCCAGCAACGTCGGATCCGAAACGAAGCAAAATCTTGGAAACGTGACTCGTTTCGTTTCTAGATAACCGCTCAGAGACTTCTGACACGACTCCAATTGCTCCAGCAAATGTGGCAACAGTTGTATCATCGTTTCGTCCCCCGTGCAAGTTTCTACTGCATTCAGTCTGTCGTGAGCTCGGAACATGAGTTTTACCCACGATTTATCGATAGTCTGCAAAGATTTCAATGACATTGAAAAAATACGTAACAGATAACTTTTATATTGAGGATATTAACAAAAAATGTGCTCGATTTCTTGGAGGTACGAGTAATATTAATACACCTATACTTGAACAATTTAATATCTCGTTATGCTTTATATACGTATTATTGTAGAGGAGAGTCATTTATCGTACACTGAAACGCTTAGCCTCAGCCGGAAGTTGCTTAGATATATCGCCGCCAATAAATACGGCTTCGAGATAAGCCCATAAGTTCTGAACAGTTAGCCACTTGGCTAGTATCTCCGAGGTGTTACTGAGTTTCGTTTGCCATAATTGAATTTCCTTCTTGAACGGCGCGTTGTATCTAGAAAGTGTCAAGCGTCAGAACTGCGCACGATAATTACAAGATTCCGTATCACGTTCATCTTTCATTATTATTCGAATTAAATTTATTCGCCCGGTGCACTTGGGATTGACGCTGTTACTCGTCAAAATCTGAGACCCGTATTTGTTTGTATTTGCCAGTTTTCATATTTAAGGAGTGAAATTTTGCAGTTCTGTTTGGTCCAATTTCTTCATCAGGCCTTCCTTCACTTACCGATTCGCGAGCAAGGAACTGATGATCATCAAGCTGTCCTCCAACTGAGCAATGATCTCTGCAGTTTCCGTACCCTTCAGCAACAATTCGCCTCGTTGCTTGAAATTCGTAAACTGCAAATTGACGATGCTCCAATCGGCGATCACTTGTTTCAGCTTGCTCTCGATGTCCTTCTCCTTCACCGCGCTGATACAGATGTCCTGCGAAGAGCGCGGTACGTAAACTCATTTTCGAATTCCCGATATGTGCAGTCGAATACCTCGACGTCGTCTTTGTATTTCAGCAATGGCGCCTCCATGATGTTTGCCAGCGTGAATGCTTCCGACTCGACGTCGAAATAGTAGTCGCACAATTTCGACATTCTCTCCCAATGTCTGTCCTTCATCGCTTTGTTCGCCATCATTTCCAGCAACGGGCAGGTCTCGTTGAAGTCGTCAATTTTCTTCTTCAAGTCATTGTAGGCCGGCCAATCTCGCATTGCTTTGGGCAACTTTCGACATCTAATTGAAAAAAATACAATTATGATATATGTGTTTTTTTTGCCGATATAAACACATACTGTATGGTAACAAACAAATACGTGTGATAATAACTCGGCGAGGTACTTGCAGATATTCAATTAATTAAACATTATTGAAATACACAAGTGACGGAATAATTCGATGTGCTAATCGTCACGTACTTGTTCTGGAATTCTGCCAGTTCGATGACGATCGCCTCGATGTCGATTTCCGACCAAGGTATCTCGTAGTATCCGTCGATGGTGCGCATGACTTGCAGATACAACGTGTACAATTTTTGCAACAGGAAAAGTTCTCGTTTCCTTTGCTGCAAGATTGGATACTCTGTCACTTCAATGCCGAATAAAGTTTCGCCGCTGCTGTACGTCTCGTATCTGTCCCATAATTCGTCGAATCTCGCTTGGAAAAACATTAACCTAACAACCAAAAATACTGTATTATCCTATTGCCAATCGGGAGCATTTTTTATAATCTAGCAGATTACATAAACGTTATTGTTCTCAATATATAGATCAATCGTCCAATTTTTCGCATGTCTTTGGCGTGTAATGATAGAATTAAGAACTGTTTCGAGAGAAATTTAAATGTTTATGGTAAGCTTGATGGGACGGTCTGCGTGAATATAATTAAATCTGCCAAACCGTTCGCTGGCTTCTTTTGCCGGAATTCCTTCGACCATCGGTCCGTTCATTTCAAAGTCCAGATCAAACTCTGCCGCATCTTTCTTCAGCTCGATCACACCTTCGATCAGTTCGTTCTTCAGCGGCTCTTGCATCTCGCAAATCGTTGTCTGAACTTGCTTCGCCTAAACGACAAAATTCGAAAATATCATCGGTCCCAAACGCACATAGTACGAATCTTGATATTCAAGGTTTTTTAAGCGCTTGAATATATGCAGTTGAGAATGTTTCAAATAACCGATTGCAGCATGGTGGTAAAATTGTAACGAAGACTGTCCACTATGTCCTGATCTTCTCTCGAGACGTCGATATTATATTTTGCCATTAACGTGTACATTTCTTCAATCAAAATCAGCTCCATATCCAACGATATGAAGTCGTCTCTGATCTCCCCTAAACATTTCATCGCTACTCTCACATCCTCCAAATCTTTAATATGTCGCGCCAAAACCTTGTTCTTTTCGTGTATATAGTCCGTGATTCGTGTCAGCTTGTCTTTGTATGTTCCGGACAGCATTGATCCCAGAGTTGACTTCCATGCCGCTGCTTCGACTGAAAGAGCCAACTTTAGCTTGTCTGTAAAAGGGACATTTTCGAAAGTGAGTGAGAAATTATATTTCATGGAGTTGCATTATAAGATGTAATGGTATATTTAAATAAAAAACTTTTAACAACAAAATATCACCGGCTTCAAAACAAAACAAAGGAAAGGCACTAAAAAGTATAAAATAATTCCCTTTTTCTGACGTCGGTGCCGAGATAGGAACCAATAAATATAAATAGAGAACCTCTTCCTTTTTGAAGTCGGTTAAAAATGATACGTAATGAACAAATTAGATGGACTATTCTTGGATAAACCCATATAAATATCATACCCATGCTGATCACTATTGGGCCAATGGCGTGTCTGTGGGGCAAATTCTCGATCTCGGCAAACAGATCGTCGTATTCCATAAATTTCTCCTTCACCTCCTGAATGATGGGATCGGAGTCGACGAACTCCCTTATCTGATGATTTCTATCCTCGGCCCATAGATAGGAATATCTTAAATACGACTAATATTAAAAATCGCATTAGGATTCACGTGGAACGCTCGATGTGGGCCGCTTTTAAAGAAACGCACATTGCCTAATTCGACGATGTCGTCTTTCAGAGTCAGAATAGCACCTTGCAAGCTCATCGAGCAGCGAATTATTTCCTTGTGATCCGCGATAATGTTATAGACCGACTTGAATTTCTGTGTACCGCCAGCTGTGTCGGGAAACAGAATAAAATTACATAAGCACAGATGAAGAACCACGATTAATTTGTAAAACAATATTGTACCACCAATTTGGTTGCAATAAGATAATCTTAATTTTGTCGCGCTTTCTCCTTACTGTTATCCGGAAAATTTACAAGTGTTGTTTTGTCCATGGGATCGGGCGAATATCTTTGACCCCACATAACTACACTCTTGTGCGCGTCTATGACGTCCAGAATCGTCTTAGCGAAATGCATCTGCAATTCTTCGATGCACGGTACTATGACGATGTTCGGTATTTGGAGTACGAAAGTCGTCAACAGTATCGACACGTCCGTCACATTGTCCGGATTGTTTCGCACAACCGGACTAATGAAAAACCACAAAAATTTAATACAAAAATGAAAACTCAAGAAACGAAAGGATGGTGGCGAAAAATGTTACCACAGCGACGCCTTCTTTTTCATCAAATCCAACGACGTCTTTGTGGCCTTAACTAATGCCTCGATTACTTTGCTATTGAAGAACGCGAACAAGTCCATGCAATCATTGTGTAGCTGGTGTATCTTTACTTTATTCGTTCTGCTCACTGTAGTAAAGCCTATAATTCGAAATAATGACTGCGTCACACGAACTCGGTAAAATACAGAATATTGTCAGTACAGAGATCGTACGAACCCGGCTGAAAGGAACCTCTCAACAACTTCGTATTCGATCCCATCTGCTTATTAACTTTCTCGATATCCATCCAATTGTATTTAATATCCTGAACAGTAGGATCGCTGACGAGATTCATGAACTTATTAATGATCGTTATGACCGCTATCTCGGCCGCCGACGATTTAACTTCCAAATCCTTCGCGACCAACTGTATGAAAGCCCAGTTGTCGTCGGAGAATTGTGCGGGCGGTTTTGGGTAAGGATCGAATTTCAGTAGCATCGTGTCCGCGATCGATTCGAAGACCTCGTCAACTCTTGCCTCTTTCATGTCCTTGACTTCCTTCGCGAAGATTTGCACCGCCATTATGGTGTCCTTGATGTCGGCACAAACCTGGTCGATTTTCAGCGACGCCCAGGTTATCACGGCTAAGCATGGTTGAAAGGCCGATTCGAGACTGACGAATAGAATCTTCATTAGGTTCAGATACAAGACAGGAATTGATTCGCTGGAAACAGAAGGAAATAGTGTTGATACGATGACGGTAACGGTTTAATTCAGTTAAACGGGAAAATGCCAGTGTGTACAGAAATAATAGCTATAAAAGGAGACATACATATGTAAAGTAAAACATAATAACAATCAAAAATAGAGGCTGATGATAACAAAAAGCAAGAGAGAGAGCAATAAAAACTAAAACGACTAGATGAGTAAGTAAAACGATAAATACATAAATAAATAATATAAATAATATTTATATTATTATGTATTATATAATATATATATTTATATTCGTATATATATTTATATTCAGTTTTACCGTAGATTGTCGTTTTCTTCGACCAGCGTTTTCACGGTTTCGTAAGATGAGAAGATTCTGTCTTTGCAGAAAGTAATGATTTGAATGAAATCGGGAACGTCCAGGCCGAATCTCGACATATGTTCGGATTCTCGTATCACTTCCGTTATGTACGTATCGAAGTTTAGAATGTATCTGTTCGTTTTTGGATGACGTGTTAATAATGGCGATGATAAAGCTAAACGAACCTACAGAAAAACGTAAATGTAGTACAAAGAGTACTATCAGGAAGAACACACTTCGAGATAGAACTTTATTGTGTCTTATTTAAGTATTGAGAAAATTGCATAAATAATTATTCGCCCACTAGTGTTTATATGTCTTTACATTTGGCAAAGTTTGATCCGGAACTGAGACACTCTTTTTAGTTCTAGTAGCAAAAAAACATACTGAATTTCGAAAGAAACTTACTATGTCACAAGCATCGTACCAGGCCTTATGATAAATCATCTCATAATGAATGAACACGCTGATGATCGCATTATAGATCTTAATGCACTTCTGCATATGCTCATGCATGACAACTCTCTGATGCAGCTTGTAAATTTCCATCGGCGCCTCGATTCTTCTGTACAATTGTCTGATCCACAAGATTCGTCCGGAGATCGGTGGAATGTTTCGTGGCAAGGGCGGGTCGGATCTGTCCTCGTTATATCGATCTCTGGTGTCCTCGATCTCCTCCTGAAACATCCGCACCAGCTCCAAATATTTCCGGTCGATTCGCAGTCGCTTCAAATTTAACTTCTTAAACCTGCGAGCGTCATCTTGTAATATTTCTTGTAATAATTCTTGCACAAATCAAATAGTAGAGTAAGTACCTTTGGACAACTCTTAACGATTCCATAATATTCGGTGCTTGAGAGACGGATTTATAAAAGAAGATTCTCAATTCTAATTCCGTTTCGTCGGTACATTTCTTGTACTCATCGTAATCGGCATTGAAAAATGGCTTTCTGTGATCCAGCGGATCGTAAGTTTTCGTCGAAATCGTCGTAAAGAAGCCCGTGAACTTTTGAGCGAAAACGTCGATTCCTTCCAAAGTCGAGCTGTGCAGAATCGAAAAGCACAGAGCGCTTACCAGGACGTCGGTTATCTGAAATGATTTAACATATCTCAATATCATTCGCAATCCGAAACATTTCTCTATTTTCTATTGTTACGTGCACACTAACTCTCATGATCCTCGTTTTGAAGGTGTTAAACTTTCCGAAGACATACATTTCTGATACTTCGAAAGGTTTCTCGTCCGGGCATTGTCTCACTTTTTCACACATTTCGTTATAATATTGATGGTACTGTTCGTACAGTTTTATGCAATCCTGAAACGCGATCGATTTATAAAAATACAGATCACTGGGCAATTAATTTTAGTTTCGTCATTAACTCATAATCATATATCATATATAACTCTGATTGTACCTTCATTCTAGATATCATCGCTGCTTTCGAATCGTGCCAAATATTTAATTTTCCATCCTCTGTCAAGTATGCCTTACACGATAAGATCATTTGATTCGTCATCTAAATTAAATTATGTAACTTTTGAAAGATGCAAGAAATCGCATATATCTCACTGAACATCTTGTTAAAATATCAAGCAAGTAAAAACGTCAAGGAAAATCGTATAAATGTTTAATACATATTAAAAAATGTACCTTCACGAAAACAGCGGTGACCATCCTTCTTGTATTAAAAAATCGAGATGTTGCGTAGATCATTCTTATGGCATACATCAGTGATGGCAAATAGTCGCCGATTTTGGTCGGATTCAGTCGATACAGCGGTTGCGTGAATTTTTCCAAAGCGTACAAGAATTTCACATTATCTTGAGACAGAATTTGCACCGTCGTAATATGATTGTCTAATTTCTTCCATCTCTGATTAAAAAATGAATATATCATACATCTACATTATTTGGCACATTAGTATTCTCATCCACATACATTACACGTACTTGCAAAAAATTTGTTATTTCTGAAATTGAGTTGTACAAACGTACCTTCATTAACCTCGAATTGGATTGAATCAAAAGTTGCATGTGCATTTGTGTGGGGTGTGATTTGATGTGCTCGACGATGGAAGAAAATCGAACGAGTAATCTTCGCCAATAAGCTAATTCCGCGGTTGGTCCGACAGTTTCCGTTTCTCTTCGTAATTGTTGACTTTCCACAATAGCCTGGGATTCGCGTAACAGATAGTTTGTCAAACTTAGAATGCACCACGATACCGTACAATGTTTTTTACGAACTGTGAGGACTCACGCGTTCCATAGTTTTCATCCACAGTCTAACGATACCTTCGACTGTCTCGACAACTTCCTGATTCTTTGCATTTTGCATAATCATAGAAGGCGTGTTCATGTACTGGTTGTACATATCCCAATTAAAATCAAATTTCATGATACCTGCCAGATCCGCGCTCGTCACTGTAAAGATATTAATCGAATATGCATTTGGCTCAATTCTCTTTTAGTTTACGCAAAATTATAGTCAATTTATTGCTTCATTATTATTCCTGTTTAGTTCGACAAGGAATCACGTTCAATAAATCTTGCGTCATAATGTCAGCGTAAGGCTGAATAAAAGTGTCGGCTCACTGCTGAGAAATGTGCAGAAATCTTTAAAATCTCCGATAAAATTGCTCTGCATTCGTTGACCAGTCTCAGTTTTCAATAATTCTCCCCATTGATTGTTCGCCACTACCGCCGGCTCGTTCAATCGGGAAATTAATTCTGAAATGCCGAACAATGCGCTGCGAGATTCTCGATCCACTTCTACGAATGCATAATAAGTTTCCTGCATGGAAAGAATTTTGTAAAAGTGCACGCCGCAGACTAGATAAATGTAACATACATAAAGTAAATATCTAATATTATGAAACACTGTATTATCGAATGTGAACGATTGATACTTACGTCCAACAGCTGTTTCGACTCAAACTCAATGTCCGAACGCAGTCGATAAACGATGACGCATTTTCCGCAGAATGGATCCGTAGATCCATCCGTCACGCAAGTCGTTAACATTGTTGGTTCCTGTGATATGCTCGCGGTCCATCGACCAGATTCTAAAATTGCAGGATAATAATTCTCGCACCTTACGATTTCGCATTATCTTTGTTTAGAGAAAGGTGAGCAGAAATTTGGAAATACAAAAATTGGACCAGTGCGAATGTACCGAATGCCGGCGGCGGCATCGGTTGGTAATAAATCAAAATTGCGTTTCTTCCGCCTTCGACGAAGAAACTGCCGAGGGTGTTGACGTATTCGTCTTTGTCGAAGATTCCTTCTTGCAGAATGTCGGGGTCTACATCCAAAATGAAACTGACCACCTCGAGAACCTGGCGATGAGTACTTTTTAACAGTCCCTCCCTCGCAGTTCGATATTCCTTGAATTTTGCCTAAGTGCAACATTAAAAAAGTAATTTACGCGTCACGTGATACGTATGTTTACGGATTTATTTAATAAAAGGCGCAAATGTGATTGGAGCATTTTTACAGCGAATGTACAACTTTAACACTCTGCCGGTACTTTTATTCAAGATTAGATCGAATGCTTTATCACTAACAACCTACGAGTCGGTCCTTCAGACTTTCCCCGGCCATTTCCAGAGCTCCGATTCTCCTTTTTAACAATTCTTGGATTCTCCGGTCGATTGCCGGCTTTGTGTAATCCCTGGTGGCATAATAAGCCGCCACGTTAGACATCTTTTTAACGTTTTCTATCATACAAGTCTTTTTGTGAAGATTCGTCAACCATCAAACTCGACATGAAGTTCGTCTGTAATACCTGAACATCGAATATGTCTTGAAAAACAATAAATATCAATCATAAAATACTTTGTACCAGAAAATATCATTCATAAACATCAATCGTTATAATATAATGGAATTAACTCGGATGGTAATCGTACGATGAATTAGCTTAAGTTTTGAAGTTTTTCTTTTTTGAGCGCACGATCAAAAAGATTTTGGCGGCAAAGTTCCGGCCGGGAGAAATTTGAATTTGTATTTGAATTTGAATTTTAGATTGGAAGTCCCGCCTCGATGGGAAAAGGCAGCACCTGTACCCTAGCTTTTGCCACGATGAACTCGTGTAGGTTATCAGCTGCTAAGGGTACACACATGTACAGTTGAGCATTCACAGACTGCGTGGACGATCAAAAAGTCAGGTCGAAGAGTCGGAAATTCGGCAAAGTTAGCCGGAGTCGCAAATAATCGACGATTTGTTCTTTCCTGACGAACGAAACTTACTATTTCCGTAAAAAGTGGACTCGACGTGGAGGCATAAAAGTCAAACGCACCGAATGACATTTTGGCGGGTCCAATAGAGTCGTTTGCAAGAGAAAGGTTATCATTGTAAATTTTCGAATGAAGGTGATTAAAGCGAACAAATTAAATGATTTTTCTCTAAGGAATTAGCTGTAACATTTTATCTGCATCGGGTAAATTTGTTCATTGTGATCTGTTTCAGAATTTCAATGAATCGACTTTTTTATCTCTGAGAAACTGACTTCTGATTGCGTTTTTATCCCTCTGTATAATCCCGCTGCGAATGCTGAAGATCGAGGACCAAAATATTTGACGGGAATTAAACTCAAACGAAACCAATCCAATACGTTAAGTGTCAAAATTGTTTTTCCACGAAAATAGTGTTTCTCAGAATATCTTGAATTTCTTGGATTGTGCAGTCTATTGCATACTCCTCCAGCATATTTGTCACCGATTTGTTTGACAACACATGCATTTAGTGTTATGACAGGCAACGACAATATGTTACCAAGAAACGAAAGAGATCTCTAGTGACAGAACTTTTTTTCTTGACAAATTTGATACTGTGACAAAAGTATGTGGAATGCTCTGTGTGAAAAATCACAATGTTTAAATTGGAATCTTACATAACACCAGTTATATTGAGCTATGTTGAGAAGTATGTTAAAAATTTTAAACCAGAACAGTCACAGGTATGTAACATAGGCACAATCAATGTCCATTTTATCATTGGTTTTATACATACACGTATACACATATTCATACATGCTTGTTGTCATAACATTGCAGGTGTCTTTATGGGGCGGAGATGCTTCATTTCAGAATCTTGATTTACGATTAGAGGTTTTGGAGGAACAATTAAATCTTCCGTTCAACTTTGTCAGTGGTCACATACATGAATTACTTATCCATGTACCTTGGGTAAAAATTACTTCTGAGCCTATAGTGGTGACAATTAATACTATAGAGTGCATATTAAAGTTGAAAGATGAAAGTAAGGCAGAGGCAAGCACATCGGTGGTGCAAAAGAAGAAGGAAGTGGTGCAGTGAGTTTGCTTTTATTATCTGCATACAAAGATCACTGTGCGTTTTTGTGTATAATGGTACAACGCCTGTTACATCAAATTTCTTGATAATAGGGAGGAAGCACCACCCGGATATATCAAGAGTATAGTAACCAAGGTTGTAAATAATATAACAATTCACTGTAACAATTTAATCTTGAAGTACGTAGAGGAGGACATTGTCCTCAGTGTTAATGTGAGATTTTTAAGTATGCAAACCGTTGACAACAAATGGGAGCCTGCGTTTACGGGTAATTATTAATTTATCTTTTGTATATGAAGCATAATTGAAAGTAGAATACATATTTTCGTATCAATCATTTCAGATGTAAACACTTACGAAGTTATGTTGAGAAAAATTATAACTATCCAAGACTTAACATTGTGTTTAGATAAAATGGATGCGTCTGGGAAGATAGAAATATATCAGGTATCTTTCCTACTCGATTGATCCGAATTTTCCTACAATACGTATTTGCCTCATATTATATCTTACTCGCATAATTCTCTCCTTCAGGATCCTGTTTTGTATCGATGCTCTATGATGATTCGACTAATCATAAATTATCACAGTAACACAGCGAAAAGAGCTTCCATAACAAGATTAGACCTGCATTGTCAGAAAATGGAGTTCAGTATGACGGAGCAGCAAGTACCCATGTTACTGAGGCTAATAGCTTTGCTGATGGCACTGCAAACGAAACAGTTTCCAGCGAGCAGGGAGAAGTCTTTGATTTCTGTCGAGGACCGAGAAGACGCAGCTCAGGGTAACGTTTTGTCATTTCCAGTTTACGCTTATTAATGCATGAGCCTCGTATGCACAACTGTCTAATTTTTTTAGACGATACAGATTTATCTGCTGGAACGGCAGCAGAAAACGTTGGATGGGGTGGATGGGCTTGGAATGCGGTATCTTCGTTGTTGCCTGCCGACTGGGATAATGATTGGTCCAGTGAACAACAAATGGCTTATTCCGGTCACACTATACATTTGGGGGTGTACATTGACGACGCAACGTTAACGTTCAAGGTAAATTTATCAATTATAGTCGAAGTGTGCAATTGACAACTATTTTTGTATTACAGACTATTGAAAGTATAAAAGAGCAACTCTTCTACAAATCTCGCAAGCTCCGCTACAAATCGTTCTTGTCTCTAAGACTGAACGGAGTCGTGGTTGACGCTTTGTTACAAGGCATCGCAATGACAAACTTTCAAATTGGCTTAGGCTGCATTCGTCTTTACCCAAGAGGAACTTGCAGTTGCGGGCACTTAGAAGTTGTGGACGGTGCACAGGTAAGTTCGTACTTTCCAATTCCTAAAATAATACGTTTCTCAACGACAGCATTCGTTTCAGCCACCGCTTTACTTGATAGCTGGCAAACTGAATACCGATTACTTAAAAGATTCCTTGTTCGATAAAGATGCCGTGGAGAATAAGGGAAAGAAACGGGATTACAAGCAAGGCATAGACTATCACTTAGCGACAGTTTCGGAGGAAAAGTTATTGGCGAGATGTCCGGCTTTCGTTTTGGATTATGCGCATTGCGTAGAATTGCCGGAAGACATTACGCCTGAAAAATTGGCCGAATTTGGTACCAACTTCGAATACAGGTATACGAAATATTCTCGAACATATGCTCTACGACAGTTAAGCTAATGAACACGTTGGGTTGCAGTAATTTTCACGAACACAGGGTAATGAGATACTTATTGGGCGATTTGACAGTGCGATTATGCTCTGGTGTTTTTCATCGATTTCAAACTATAAGGGAAGCCGCCGCGAATTACGATTACAGTCCGTACATTGTGCCAAAACCAGGTAAATGTTTGGTGTGATGAAAACAGTAAGTATTAGTAGAAAATTCATGAATTAAAGGATCATTCTCATGGCAGATCCCGTCGCCGATGAACTGCCACCAGTTACTCTGGAAGAATACGAAGCGCTGCGAGAAAATGTATCCATGGTGGAAACGAAAGTAGTTTTACTAAAAATATCGCTACAGCTTCAATTAGCTGATCATTCCATTACCGGATTACCGCGTCAACGGAAACTTGTCGAAAATCGGGTAATTTTCCATACTAGACTTTAGGTTGCCATAAAATGTTGCGTTGTGGATGAACAAATTTTTGTTTTCGCAGACAACACCGTTAACACCTGCGTTGACGGACGATCCGTTTGTTAGTCTCGAATGCGATGAGATAGTTGCAAATTTGGTCCAACCATTGTACCCATTCAGGTTGGCGGCGTGTGCGTCGAAACAGGTTGATCTCTCGTCTGATATGTTTAATCAGTGTCACAAGAACGTCACGGTGCAGGTAGGTTGTGTCAGGATTATGTTGGAATTGCACGGAACTATTTTACAGTTCCCAAACTTGCACCCTTCTATTTCATACTTAGAATCGTTCTATATGCAAATTATTTCTTTAGGTGAACGGTGCCAAGAGTCAACTGTTCTTGATGAAGAACTGTTACACCTCCATCATGATGCCTTGCTCAGCATTGTGCACTTCCAAATTATTGCTCTATCCTCAGTACTGGAGCAACGATTTGGTCCACAGTTCATATTCCTGCAAGGTCGACAGCATCACCGTTACTGGAACAAAACCAAAATTAATGGTCGCAACGTCAATCGTCACTTCCTTAATTTATCCAACGGACACAACAAATCCTTTAATTTGTTCATCCCTCTTCAGCGACGCATGCCAAGAGAAAAGTACGTAAAGCAAATGTGTACTAATCAAATGTAGCCAACGAAATTTAACTGCCAACTGTTCTACTACAGGCCCAGTATACCTTGAACTATCCCTCGAAAACGTAAGCTGCAAACATCTATCGTCGTCAGTTATGATATCCAACATGCTGAGCATCAATTCCATAAAAGTATTCGCTCTAAACGATTCCCAACAAGCCTTCATACTTTCAGGACCAGAAATCGAAACCCAAAGGTCGGTAGTAATAACGGCGAAAATCATATAAATTCGATAATTTCTACGTTCGTAGCGACTAAAACGGAATATTTCCTGTTGCCAGCGATGCAGAGAGCAAACCGCTTCTGACGTGTGTCGTGCAGTTTCCCACGGATGTTACAACGCAAATACATCCTCCCTTACTGTCGTTCGAGGTGGCGAAGATTCGAGGATCATTGGATCCGTTATTTTTCAAGTGGCTCGAATATCGTGTCGTTTATTACAAATTGGGCACCCTCTACGTACCGCATTCTGACAATCAGCAAATTATCACAGAAGGTACGTCGTCCGACAATGGAACGCGAAAGAAGACTTTTCCAAGTCTTCACGAAAGTGTTCACAGTTCGTCGGATAAAGAGAAGAAACGATCGGTGGTCACGACGGAAAAGTCGAAAACTTTGCGAAACGAGGATGCACAGAAGAAGAGCGTGTCCAAGAACGAAAAGGAACAAGAGGTATGGTGATTGAATTTCATCGGGTTCGGTAGTCCTTTCGACTCAAGTGAGTTTATTCCATGCTTGATAGAACTTACAGAAATCGGGAATATTGATCAGATTGGCGGAACTGTATCCATGGTGGTGCGGACTTGTCTTAAGTGGATCTGTTGGACATATTGTAATATATATTCCATCTGTTACGATGAGTGGGATAGGGGCAAATGGTGAGCGAATGATAAGTTTTTACTTTTTGGTGGCAAAGGTCAGTTGTAGAATTATTTCGTGCACTTTTTATATATATATATGTGTGACATAAAATGTTATATAGGAATCGACGAAGCAAAAGACAGGGCACTGAAAGAAGACCGAGATCTTCAGATTTTAGTCATAAAACTACCAACACTTTCGGTCCATTCTTCTAACGTCGTAAATTCCGAATTACTGGCACCCTATCTCTCTCAGCTACCCGTAAAACTACCAAAATCAATGTGGACAAATCGTGAGTTCAAAATAAATACTTTTTCATTCGCACATAAGTTGCTTACGAAGTTATGTTTATTGTTTTATCTAGAATCGCAGAGTTTTCCGTGGACCTTGAGTTTACTCGAGTTCCATTGTTACACATTGCAAAAGGAAGTACAGAAAAATTTTATCAAAAAAGTGTCGATGAACGTTACTATCGCTCACACGACAAAGACAACTTCATCCCAAACTAATAATGCACTTAGTTGTTTGGGTGTCTGCGTTCATATCGATAACACACCGATTATCATATCGATTTCCGAGGAACAGGTATTACAATTCATACATTTTATGATTAAGTAGTTCATTACTGATGCATGGCAAAATTTGATCAATTTCTATATTACTTTATTATCTAATATATTGCAGGTCGTTTTTATGAGCACTATTGCCGTTAATATTCTAAATACACTCAGAACCATGTCTAGACCTGATAATCATGGAATGATTGTGCCTCAGACACAAACTGAAACATCGGTTGTTCTTCCTGTTATACCGCAAACTCCATCATCGCCTACTCAGATTATTTACCCGGAGGATACAACTAATTCGACTGTATCCACGTCAAAAGAAGATTCTGGACAAGGTATAACATATTGTCCAAAATAATATAACACTCAGTTCCTGTTGAATGTGAACAATATTATTTCAGAGAAAGATGGTATAGTTTTGATAGCATGGATACAGTGGACAATTACAAAAGTGGCAGTGAAGTTATACATCATGGGACAAGCGAACAAACCTTCTTTGAAGTTAGTCCTAGAATTGGAAGACATTATTACGTCTCTGGATCTGCAACCAGTATACGTCAAGTTGAAGAATAAAATCACTACAGCCACTATATTCCATTACACAAGGTGAATTTGTTATAACTTCTCATATCTTACGATTTCGTTAATACATTTTTTTTTTTAACAGAGCACCACAATCGCAGAATTGGGATGTCGGAGAATACGTTGGATTAATTTTGTGTGGCAGGGAAGACAGTTTAGAGAAAGGAGAAGACTCTGGTTTCCTGAATTTTATTCTTACCAGAGCAAAGTCTGGAAACGCGCATACACGTTGGGGTGCTTATCGACGTCATAAAGTGCAGAAGGTATGCAAACTATCACTCATCAAACGAACAATTGCATATACGTTCATTACACTTGTACATTTCAGAAGGAACTCATAACAGAATCCATGCTATCTACAAACGGATACATATCCGAAATAGTCGTCAAATTACAAATAATGGACATAATCTTACCGTTCAGCGTTCTCAGCAAATACATGCAACTATTGAAACCGTTCGTATATCTTAGCCGATGTGCAGAGAGAGTTTCAGACGTACAAACAACAGCCTATTTGAACAATTTCACGAGTATCGACAACGAATCCTTACCTTTAATATACTTTGAATCCAAAGGATTTAGATTGCTGCTTCCAGCGTCGACAAATGCCAGATACAAATTGCGGCACGATTTACTGTTGCTTGAGGTTCTTATAGTTTTGAATCATTTGGTTGCCTTTTTTCGTTGAATCAGTCGAAATACGATTGTGTTAATAAATGCTTTGATGTTACATCATAGGTGGACGATATACGTATAACTCCGCAAGCCGATAATCCAATTGGTCGAACACCATTACGGGTTGATATTTATCAACTTGCTGCACAAGCTAATATTTTAAACGTGCCAGGATCCGCTGTGGAAGATCGACAGTATCAGATTAATGTCGAAGGCGTATGCGTGTATACGACTACTTGGAAGAACTACCAGATGAGCATTAACAAGGTATATTAATATAGAAATAAAAAGAAATACCTGCAGCCAACCTGCAATTTTCAATTTCAGAGACTGTCACAATCGTACTTGTACACGATGAACGAAAATCCTGCATTAGAATGGAATAAACTTGGAATCGGTAGTAGTTTAGAACCGCATTTTTCTACATTCCCAATTTTAACAGGGTAACACCACACATAAACTGAAGTATTAAGATCTTGCAAATTAATGACTTTGATTTAACCACGTCTGACTTCGATGTGTATAGGTTTGATCTTTGTTTGATTATTGCACCAACGATAACTTTTAAACCGGACACCATAGTCTGCGGCAGTGCAGTGGAAGTGAATTGCATTACGGACATCGAAGTGACAATCAATTTGGATCAGATCAAACTAATCTCTACTCTGAATAATGAGTTTACAACTCTACTCTCTGGTATCTCTGATGAAGTCCATATCGTGGACGTTTCTCATCAAACGTCGCAAAAACCTGCTACGATGGGAACTTACTCCAAGCAAGTAGCGTGGACGAAGCCAACTTCTGATGACTCGGAAATTGACTTTACGAAGGATAGCGGTATTGATTTCGAAATGTCTAGTCTGAACTCAGCCATTACAGTGAGTGTGGTATTGTGTAATAAACCAATGTTTTAATTAAATGTATAGATCGTGCGACGAATGTTATACACAATTAAACGTATGTATTTTCAATTTTAGGAAAAACCAACGTTAAAGGAGGCTGTGACGCTTCCGCCGTTTGAATTTTTGGTGAACTGCGGAAAAATAACGTTTATTCTCTACGAAGACTACAAAGCTGCGGTGATCTCAGAATACAACATTGTGAGTTTGATAATTTCGAATTTTAGTATTCGTTCACAATTCGGCATGACTATTCTTAACATTCTTGTCATAGGATATTAATGAGATCGATGAGGAAGATAACAGCATATTAAAACAACCATTGCTATACTTAATGGTTAATCAGCCTAACATTTATCTTTCACAACAACAGTTATCTCAAAGAATACAGGTAGTTTTTGACTTTCCTTGTTGCAAACTTTGATATGAGCCCAAAATTCGATACTACGTTTCAATAAATTTGATTGTTCGTACAGGTATCATGCTTCGACGTAATGATTGCTTTAGGAAAGCAACAGGATCAAGAATTGTCGTCAGTGCCAACTGCAGAAGACTTTCCCACAGTCATGATAGAGACAAAAAATGGCGATCCACATCCCGACACAGGCATTCCACCTTCATTCGTGACCATAAAATGTGATAAAATCCCAGGCAAAAATCCGCAATTCTGCGTTAACATGGGACGACCAACGAAAATTCATTTCTCATTATCAAGACTAAATCACATCTACCACATAAAGAACAAGGTACCACACATACACACGCATAAAACTTTTATTTAACTTGCCAGATATTATAGCGGCCCTTTTTCAGATTGAATCCTACATGATGGTTGAGAATACCATTGAAATTCCGATGGAAACTGATACAAAATCTATGCCTCATCATTCGATAGAATCGAAAAATATCAATTTACCGGATTTAACCGTGAACACGAAACAAATCGTTCTGTCTCTGAAAACTGACTCTGGATCTGAGATAATGATGAGTTTTGCTTCCTTAAGCGACACGACTTCGACGTTAATCAGACCCGATCGAATATTCTCTAACATATCCATCGATTCGTTCATCATCTCTGCCATTCTGAATGGGAACATAAAAGTGCTTTTGAATCCTTGGTGTTGTAACATCACAGTCTGTCTGATTTGGGAATCCTGGCAGGATGCTACAGCCCTTCCACAGATTCAATTACAAGCCGACAGCGACAGCATTTATCTAGATTTTGGACCTGAACAGATAAAAATTATAAAGACTGTTTTACATGACTGCCAGCTATTGTTGAGCAAACTCGTCTCGTCGTCTGTATCTGAGAACGATAATGAGAAGCAGGTCGTATTATCGACTGAACAACATTACAAGGATGACTTGAAGGCCGGTGCATTTCAGTTTGTCGACGGCAATGCTGACGAATTACCATTCCCTTATCAGGTACGAAGAAACACAAATTTTATTTCTGTATCGTCATACGAAATTGTATAGATAATGTGATGTTTCTATGTAGGTTGTATTTTTTACGTATCCGCAACAAGCAATGGCTTGGCGTTATCCTCAGCCTAGGACGTTGACCAAGGTCCACGTATCTCCAGTTCCGTTCGAGGTAGGCTGAAAATTATGTTTAGTACATTTATGTCTCTCTACTGTACACTTATTACATTTCTATTGCACCGTACATATATGCATATAACCCTGTAGGCTTTGGACAATGATGACGACTATATCGACAGAATACCATGCGCAATCGAATATTGGAGCGACAGTCACATGGCATATCAACGTTACGTCGACTTCTATTTATCAGAAACCGACAGCTACAGAGTGGATTTGCCGGAGAAGGCTCCAGCTCGCGCTGTTGCCTGCGTCTGGCGAGTAATTTTACTTTCACCGAACAAGAGACAACTGTCAAAAACCATTGTTTCGGCACGTGCATTGGCCGCCTGCTTAAGAATCGATTCGTACTTCAATTCAACCATCATTCCCAACATACAAGCTGCCCTCAATATCGGCGTTATTCACGTGTCTTTATATAATCACGTTAATGACGATACATACACCTATCTGGCTCCGCCTTTGAACTACTACAGTTTGAAGGGAATCGTTCCAGAGATGCAATGTTTCATGTCCATTGAGCATAAGGGCGCGGTTCTTGTCTTGAATAGATGGGTTGACGGATCGACTTTGATCGACATCAGTGGAACCGTGGGCGTACACGTATTGGATTACAGCCATCTGACTATGCAAGAGGTGTTAGACCCGCTGGAGGGAAAATTTCAGCTGTCATTGGCAGCGAAAACTGACTTATCGGTGATGTGCAACCCATTTTCGCTGAAACTAGGTCCTGCCATTGCTCACACTCTGGCGGTTTCCAGTTATCTGTGGTCGGCGTCGTTGGCGGACGAGGAGAGAACCAGATCCTTTTCTATTCTAACCAGATACGTAATTGCGAATGATAGCAATACGCCAATCCGTTTTGGACAAAGTGGCACGGACGATAATATTATTTTGAACAATAGAGAGTGTTACTTCTACTCCTGGCAGTATGTTGGGAATAAAATGATAAGGATTGCCATCGAAGAGAATGCCTGGAGCTGGAGTCGGCCCTTCTCAATAAACAAAGACGGGATTCAAGTAATCGACTTTGGAAACGTGACAATTTTCGTAAACGTGTCTTCGTTGTCGGCGACGCAGAAGTTGATCACGTTCTTTGGACAACTTATAATATCGAACCAGCTGATCGATAACTTTGAAATGAGACTCGTAAAGTACGAGGACGACAATAACTCGAAGCCAACGGTGTCGAAAAACATGCACTTGATACCTGCCAAATTTCAGGCAGCGTCCATCGTGCTCGAACGAAACAAGAAGGTGGCCATTCGTTTACGTTTCAAGAACTTCACCTTACCGAACTTATCCTGGACCGGCGACATTCCTCTACAACCAAACGCGAGATGGAGTCAACCCTGGTTAGTGAAAGTACCACTCCAGGAACGTGCACAGTTTCTAAGCATCTGGGTACGAGTAGTGACGCAAACGATTCAGGACAGGGACAGAATGCTCGCCATACTAAGTCCACTTTACATGATTCGCTCGCACTTACCAGTCCCAGCGAGAGTACAGATGGAAACACCTTCCCTAAAAATGTCTCTGAGCACCACCGTGACAGGACGTGGCGAAAGACAACAATTATATTGCCCTGGAACCTTCGAACATTTCCATCAACTAACGTTCCAACTCGAATCCGGAGTCTCAGCTTCAAACCCCTACGTTCCTTTGTCGTACAGTTCGGTGGATCAACGAAAATTCTTCAAGAGACCGGAAGTCGAGGACATCGACGCTATTTTGAAAGACTTAAGCAGCAACAACGACGATGTTCAGTGGCCGTTCCAAGGTGACGATCAAGAGGAATGGATTTCGTCTGCACAACCCCAAACTCACGTACAAGTCAAGTATCAAGACGCAGGATTGGTGTCGAGTACCTTGCTGCTCGAACTACAGCCATGGTGCTTTATTCTCAATTCTTTGGGTTGTTATATTTCGATCGTTTCTGAGGATATTGAGCTTTGTCAAGTCGCGCATTACGGCATCGTGACGCCACCCAAATTGGAAGGAACGTTTCATTTAGGTGTCGGCATTGGCGACACATATTACACATCGCCTGCTTTACAATTAGCGCGACCCGATTGGAGTCAGAGTTTCTACATGCCACGAATCGGCGGACTTATTCCGGTGGAGGGAAACATTAAGACGTCGGTAGACTGTGGTTCGAGCATATGTATCATGAGTATAACTTCGGGTATGCACGAAGACATGAGGCTGGTCCGAGTAATGAGTAGTCACATCATCGGAAATTTAACTTCTCAGGAAATATGCGTCGCCACCTTGGCAATCGACGAAACGTCGAAGAATTTGCAACTGCCTCATGATCTGACACCTTACAGTCTGAATATTTTGCCGTCCGACGATCAAAGGCAGGCGACTCCGATCGTTCAGTGGCACACTTTGTATTCCGAAGGAAACATTGAACCTATTGCTCTTTATATGTCGCTGAGCATCGGCCATAGGTGGTCCTGTCCGATTAGAGTGGATCTGAGTATGAGCAGAAGATGCGTCGCTATACCAAACGGTTTTTCTACCATGCCAGTAGTTATCACGATTCAGGAAGATAAAGGCGCGACGTACATAATGATTCACGCCGATGATCATCCGCAATTATTAATCGAGAACTCGTGCTCCTTCCGCATTCTGCTCGGACAAGCGAATGAAACTGCAGACAGTATAATATCGGACACCACACATTTCTCATGGTTTTGCGAAGTGGAAAGTAATGGGACTTGTCACTATTCCTTACCGAGTATGGGCAGTAGGCTACCAGATACTCCGGTTCCAAATAATTCAAACGTCATTTTGTTCTCCGCACTGCCCTACAATTATAATTCTCAGGTAGCAGAGAAAAGGGAATTCCGTTGGTCGCGAGGTGTAAATTTATCTGTCATCACTTCCGTACCCATTGATCAATATGTAAGACTACCGTTCTACGGAGACGTTAAGCTGATAATGCAGACACGTTGTTACACAACGCACATCAGCATTGTTCCGATCTCTCAAGTCGAGGTCTCAGCGCGAGACATCAGAAGTCGATTGCTACGTAAGGAGAATAAATTGAAAGAAGCGGAATTTGCGTACCACGAGTCTCTGGATCAGGATGACGAAAGAAGAGGATTAATGAATCTTCAGAGTTCCAGCAGCTCGACCTCGGTCACGAGCTTCTTTTCTGCACAAGAAGATTCGTCGAGCTTGGACTTTCCGATATTTTCGCAAGCTCACGCAAGACAGTTAGTTCAAAAAACAAAACGAGCACGATCACCGGTTGCGAGTGATCTGAAAACGATCACCGAAACGAGCGAAGCAGCGCCTAAAGAAGGATCCATAACGGTTTATCTTCGTGGAGTTACGATAATCCTCATGCACGATGTCAATGAAAATGCACAGAGAATCGAGGTTGCCAGTCTGTCCATGACAGACGTTATTGTTACGGTGCACGAAAATTCGAGCAAACTGAGTCTGTGCACTTGCATCGGTGATTTACAGTTGGATAATCAAATGTTCGATCAAGGAGGCTTTGACTTTCCGGTAGTACTCATTAGTCAGAGCCCGCTTTCAACGAAAGAGACGATTTTTTACACAACGAACTGCTTAATCAATAGCATGAGTCAAGTCAAGGAAGATTCATTGATAACGGCGGATTATATTTGGGAGAAGAATGGCCAGATAATGGGTAGGATTTTTGAATGCGGTAGAATTATGAATGATGAACACGCGAACGTCCGTTAATGTATGTTAATTTTATGTTTTCCACAGCAACGAAGGATCTTTACTTGAAACTCGCACCGATCAGTGCCTACATTGAAGACACCTACATAACGCAATTACTAGAATATGCAACGTTGATGGTACCACCGAGATTCTCTTCACAAGTGGAAAACAAAACAAACGAAATTATTTCTATCATGACATCTGTATATGTGCCAGAGTACATCATGGTTGATGCAAAAATACTTAGCACGCCGTTGAGACTACACAACTTCAACATAGATCCGGTTTCGATACTACTGAGTGTTCACACTTCCGTACGACTTTACGTCGCGTTAGATCATTCACCATTGTATTTTGGTACATTTGAGCGGAAAAACCTTCTCACAACGCCGTACAGATTGGGAAACGCGTTGACCATGCATTATTTGTCCGGTGCAATATTTGGAGCGGGTTAGAACTTTTGATATTTTTCATTCGAGGTAACATCATTTTTAGGCACTTTGCTAATGTTTTTCTGGTTTCATAAGGTTGGGTAGTTGGATCGTTGGAGATACTTGGATCACCTGGAGGATTAGCACAGGCTCTTGGCTCAGGGCTTAGAGATTTCGTATCGTTACCTTTCAAAGGCTTGCTTCAAGGTCCGTGGGGTTTCATTGTTGGAATAACACACGGCTCAGCTAGTTTAATGAAACACGTGACAGCAGGTGCTAAATTTAAACAAATTCGGAACTTTTACGATTAGCTACGACTGTAGAATATTCATAGCAGATTATTTTTATTTAACGTTTACATATTATAGGTACTGTCAATTCTGTGACAAAATTAGCATCGAGCGTGGCTCGAAATTTGGACAGACTGACGTTGGACGAGGAACATCTACAGAGGCAGGAGGAATCGCGCAGAATGAGACCTCAAGGCATGGCCCAAGGTCTGTACCAGGGTTTGACTGGACTAGGAATGAGCGTTTTAGGTAATTTATATAACACTAGCTGTAATACAATAACACGAAATATTAACATAAAATCAATAATCGTTTCAGCATAAGACTTTCTTTGTCTACTGAATACTATTATATTTCCGAATTAAAACAGCTGCTGTCGCTGGGCTAGCTCATCATCCTCTCCAACAAGTATGGTCAGGTGAAGCAACAACTAAAAGTCTAGTAACTGGAGTTGGGTTAGGATTAGTAGGAGTCGTCACGAAACCTTTAAGCGGTGCTGCCGAATTAGTTGCATTAACTGGTCAAGGACTTTTGCAAGGAGCTGGGTGGAATCCTCTACCTTCCGTGAGTTCTGTGTTTAACAAATCATTATTACAAACCGAAACTTATGCGTCCATTTTTCTACAGCCCCGTCAAAGGCCCGTCGTTCAATACACAACGGCCAGTAACAACGCATCTGTGCGATATGCCTGGAGACTGTTACCTTTGCTGAAAAAGAGTCAAGACAGTATTTTGCACGTGACGAGTGCCGATTACGTGATCCAGCAGGGCAGTAATCGTGCAGTTACGTTGGTTCTCACACGACAAGCTTTGTTACTTGTTAACATGGCTGAGGATAGCGTGGAACGCGTATTCCCTCTTAAGGAATTAACTAGTGTCGATCATCCGTCGGAATCTACCATGTTGTGTTTGTATTGTCCACCACCTACTACTCAGACGAATAAACCTGTATCACCTACAGAACGTGAGGTATGGAACAAAATTTAGTTCTGTCAGTATATTTGAGCCAATATAATAACAAACGGCAACATTCTCTTATTTAGATGGACCAAGAAATGAGAGCGAGAGTTGCTGAATATGTAAGAACAAGTAGTACCGGTCTGGCAAGCGTTTCCACGAACAGCGATGGTGAATCAGACACATTCGAAACAGTAACGCCGAATTCCGAACACACACTCACATTCTACGTGTGTCCAGACTCTCGTAACTACTTACTCTCGTTGTTCAACATTGCCAAACGACAGAACCAAAACAGTGGATTCGCCGTTTTATAATTTCGCCATTTTAATCTAGACGGATTTAGACGATGTTCTATGTATAAAGTTTTTTCAACGAATGTAGCTGTATAAAGCGAATGATAAGCGTGTGATATCGGAGCAGTATTAT
Source organism: Priocnemis perturbator (assembly GCA_963942575.1). Classification (NCBI taxonomy): domain Eukaryota; kingdom Metazoa; phylum Arthropoda; class Insecta; order Hymenoptera; family Pompilidae; genus Priocnemis; species Priocnemis perturbator. The sequence goes on from OZ012654.1 coordinate 2,345,840, forward strand.
CGATTCAATTGTATGAGTTTACAACAATGCTCAAGGCCCGACATGCATCTCCATGGTGATAAATTTCGCGTACATGTTTTACTTTTACCGGTTAACGGACGACATATTTTGTATATTTGAAAAAAATCTATGTGTTTATGCGAGCAAGGTATAAAATGGGGATGATGCACAATTTTATGGGTAACTGTGCACAACGCAAACCCATTGCTATTTGTACTCTATACCTGTACCGAAGGTTTCCTTTTGCAAATTTTACTTTTAAATCGACATCAGGGTGTAAATATTTTTGAAATGAAGCGGGAGCGTACATGCGCAATCAGCGTTGTTACGTTTCATTCATATGTATACTTTGCACTCTTCCATTGTACTAAATTATGCTACGTGTATTAGGGTAAGGAATACGTCTGTAAATTTGCGGATATTGTATTGTGGAAGGAATAAATCGTCCAATCGCGGCAAATATATTATATTTTACAGTGCCAATAGTTTGGTTAAAATGAAAAATTCCACGTAAACAATAAAGTGGGTAATAAGTCTACTTAACGTACGGTACAAAAATTTTATTTCTAGATTGGATAAAATATATTTTCGTGTTATTACGTTTCGTTAACATCGAATACTGCATTTCACGGAGCATGTCAGGGTCCGTACAATTTAAAGTACACAGTATAAAATAATTAAACGTAAATTCGTTCAACTTCGCTCGTCTTGTAGCTTTTGTTGCACAATTTACACTGACAATTCGTGCAGGACGTTAAGACTTTTCGGCAAATAACGTGCTTGCAAGGTAGTCTATACAGAATGCTGTTAGAACAACAATCACATTTGTCCCCTTTATCATCATTGTTCCTCTCGGGAACACTGAACCGTTTGATATTGGACAACATACTCTCTAGATCACAGTCCAAGCTATTCTGAACACTACTCGGCAGTTCATCACTTTCCTCGGTCAAACTCAAGGAAATAGACGACTGAAAAGTCTTCTTGAACTTCGTCGATCGAGTAATATCGGACGTAGATTGCTGAGGAGAAACCATAATTGGCAATTGATGACAACTTTTTCTCTTCCTACTGTCACCAACTACAGTTCCACTAACTGTTTTTAAAATTGTGTCCTTAATATCAATTTTTACAACAGTCTCCTTAATCGTACGTTTAGGTGATCCCTCTGAATTGAAATATAACGCTTTGTTTTCCACACTACAAGGCAACTTACGACCCAAAACTCGCGGTAGACTCTTAACTTCATTGGCATCGCTATGCTCCAATAGAAATTTATCTATTCTCATTTTCAACGCAGTTGCTATGATCGGTTTTCGATCATCATTAAACCGAATTCCCGTAAACGGATCTGTGGGCGGTCTGCCCCACAGTGCTTCGTTTTCCTCATGTCTCTGTAATGTAGTTTGGTCGATTGCATTTCCACTGGGCAACATAATAGGCTGCGTCATGATTTCCCATGTTATTGAATCCAAAAAACATTCTGGCACTTGGAAATTTTTTACATCCCTGTTGAGAAATGCATTTGAAATTCAGATTTTGTACTAGAATATATGTTAGTATTCAAGTTTGCACAGAAGAGGGAATATTAAGCATTTGCACTGTTCCCAAGAATGAGATCAACCATACATACTTTTTCTCTGTTGATTCAACACGAGAAGGCACAGGATTAGGCTTTGGTGTTGATATTTGTTGCATTGACCACAAGGTATGTACACTAGCGACAACATCTCTTCCACACCTAGGTGAAACTGTTCCCCAAACTTCAATTCTGCCTAAAGCAGGCACAGAATTCTCTGTCTTACATATGCAAATCCTCAAATTATTAGTGTACGCCGTAATGTGGCGCAGAGATATCTTGATATAGCGCTTAAGAAAGTTTGATGGAGTGGATATTTTTGCGCAGTCAATGTCAGCTGGATAGAATAATATTCCAGAATCGCCAGGGCTTAAGAATCCAGTTGACAATTGACTATAAGGTGTGTCAACATCACTTGTTGTCTTAGCATAAATCTGGAAGCCTGATGATTTCTGGGATCCAACTGTTGGCCACATCAATATATGGTTTATCCTTATGTTACAAACAAATGTGAGGTCGATGTTGACTGGTGGTTTGATGCATGAGTAAGCCAGAAATCCTTGACCAGAATCTCGTATGAGGTTTGACACTTCATGACCCTCAGTTGTAACTGTATCACAGCGAATTTCTGGGCGAAGACGAGAGTCACAAAAATTAAGAAGCATCTCTCTTTGTTATACTATCCAAGTCATCACTGAAAATAATTTGACCTAAACATAAAATGTTAATACACCTATACAATTCAGACACCCAATTATAATACTACTATACACAACATATTTGTTGGTGAAAAGCGAGAATCGCAAAAATGTCGTAGTATCTCTCTTCATTATGCCAACAAAGTCATTCATTGTTGGAAATAATATTATTCTTAATAAACATAAATCATTGTTATACCTAAATAATCTTATTGCTGTATGACAGCAAATTTGCTGGTCAAAAACTCGAATCGCAAAAATGTCGAAACATCTCTCTTCGTTATGCGATAAAACTCATTATTGAAAACAATTTTACTAGAACACAAGTCCTTGGTATACACGCAAATGTCAAAAACGTATGGTGGGAGTCGAGTAATATAAAATGAGGTTATAGTGTTTATATTAACGAAGCTGCTTCTGATACAGGTTATGGAACACAAACACTGATCAAGGGTGGCCGCGCATAGAAGCACGTGTCCGAAGAATTTGGTGGTTTTCTCCGAGATTAGAGTAGAGTTTTGTGCGAAAAACCTTGAAAATGGGCGAGACGACCGTCAAAATGGAGTTGGAGGAGACTGCAAAGGAGGAAGGTGCAGATTCTGCGGAACTGACTTATGAGGACAAGCTTAAATACGTGAACTCGATCGCGAAGCCGATGGCACCAAAGAAGCTGACGAAAAAGATTTATAAATGCATTAAAAGAGGTAACTACCCGAATATTCCTCATGAATTCTCAACAATTCTACTGTAGATTTAATGCTTCGCATATTTTTATAACTTTTTTGTTATGTTCATAAGAATATTTGTTTATGAGTATCAACACATGTGTATAACCTGTTTCTAGCGTCTAAACAGAAAACATATCTCCGAAACGGATTGAAAGACGTACAAAAGCACATTCGGAAGGGTGAAACGGGGTAAGATTTTTTGCTTTTTTGTTCCTTGCCTGTGATACTCGAAATATTTGTTGGCTTGGACCACTTCGAACCTTCATGTAACAAACTGAGTATTCGAAACATCTACTGAGTTGAAATCCTTTATTTACCCCATTTTTCTAAATGTCCATTATTTTTATTCACAGGATAGTTGTTTTTGCTGGTGACGTGTTTCCTTTGGAAATTATGTGTCACTTGCCCATAGTCTGCGAGGACAAGGACATTCCCTACTGTTACACACCTTCCAGACAAGACATCGGTCTAGCGATGGGAGTGAAGCGTGGTAGTCTTATGGTACTCATCAAGGAACATGCTGACTACAAAGATTTGTACGATGAATTGAAGGAATCCATGAAATCTCTGGCTGCACCCCTTTAAACTTAAGCGTAGACTAAATGCAGGATGTTTAGCCCAGTGCATGTCAACACAGTGTTGATTCTACGCAAGACATGAATTGAAAGTGTACAAATGATATTCTTCTGTAAGGTACTTTAGGATACTGAAGAGTGTCTGTGGAATCATATTTCTGCCTATTGACATGAACTTTGAGACACGTATGCACCTCCTCCTATTTTACAAGTATTGTAAATAAGACAGTTACAGAAAATTGCTGCAGTATGCGTCGCAGCATATTCATACTTTTTGTACATGTGTATAGGATACGGCCATACATTTATTAAAGAAGAATGAAAGCCTTGATCTTTTGGAATTTATAGAGGACTGAAGAAGACAGGTATTGTTATTGATTAAGAATTACGATAATGAACATATACGATTTATTACGAAAACTTCCTGTCTACAACATGAATGACAAATCTTTCTCGCTTTCGATTCATACGCCCTTATTTATGCACCGTTAATTTTTTTTTTTTTTTTTTTTTATTCAAACCCATGGTACTTGAACATGCACACGTCTGAGAGATGGTTGTTTGTATCTTTGTTTTTCTTATAAGTCTAGTATGAATATTTCTGCCTCTCCTAATCGAAGGTTGCGCAGAACAGAAATTCCCGGACATACGTTTGTTAATGGTTTTTTTTTTTTTTTTGTAAAACCGTTGTCGGTTAAAGTTAACAAACGATCTTTCCCTCTTTTTTTGTCACCAAATTTATCCTGATCTGCCTAGAAAAACGTGAAAAATTCTACTACGTAAGCCTTCTCGTCTTTTCGTTAAGTACTATGTGTGTGGTATTTTTGTCTTTTTCTGTTTTATTATTCTTTCAATATATTCATTGTCCGCGTTCAGCATATTAGGAAAAGTTGGGTTAAAACGGTTTTGGAATTTAAAAACATTCAGAGGATATCACAAGACAATCCGATGGATCTCGAAGCTAAACGTTTTGCGACTAAATTGTTTCGTTACGAGAGAGGTGTGGAGAAGAAAGGAAAACTGAAATGTTAAGGGGCAGAATGAAGGAGGTATTGAAAAATTGCGATTGATCTAGAAATATTTTGTGCCGTGTTGGGAGTTGCTAGGCTATCATACTGTCCTTTTGCCCGAATTTGTCAATGTTCACGAGTATTACACACCACGGACGATCCAACAAATTTGCACGAATATTGTACAGGAAGTTTATTTGATTAGAAACCGAACTATTTTCAATAAAGCATTTGAAACGTAGTATAAGAAACAACAATGTTGGTTAATGGGATACAGTGCAAAAATAAATACAAACTTTGCAATTTTGTGGTTAGGTAAGAACTAGTTTACCCATTCAAAATTTGCCGCCTCTACGCAAGTAACTTCCGTCCAAAAAATTCAAATAATTTCAGCGCACAAACCTTTTTTTTAATTAATGCAAGACATAATAAACATTAAAACCGTATACATAAAATAATTATAATTTTTAGGACAACACCGATACTTAAAAATCCCTTATATTGTATTACAGAAATCAAATGAAGTTGAATCATGTAGTCATATTAAGCATTCAATTGATTCATATAGTCCTTCTCTAATGTGCAAGATGCACAAGACGCGCGAGAAGTGTTCGTCCGTGTTCCGTGAAATTCGTGGAAATTCGGGCAAAATAGACGCTACAAAGACACTTAAATCTCAATTTTGGATTGTCGGTCGGTTTCCCCGTAATAATTACACGCAACTCGCGCTCGAATCTTGCCGATTTCTGCAATCGTTTCAATCCGCGATCAAGTACAAACTTGTCCAAGGTAAACATATCTTCCTCTCTCTCTCTCTCATTCTAACTTCGTCTGTTAACGAACATTTCGCGTTTGTTACATTTCAGCGTTCGGAAAAAGGAAAAACTTTATGCTCTGCGATGAGTGAAACTGGAAGCATCGAATGTTCGTAGTAGATGGGGCTTTGCAGCCGAAGGAAGGATTTTGGAAACGTGGAATCGAAGCGTGGATATGTCTCTCTCTCTCTCTCTCTCTCTCTCTCTCTCTTTGACAATCAAACGTAGCCGAGTGAGTAACTTCCATGTTTGAATTTTTTCCGTTGAAAAATGTTCGATTTTTCGCGTGGACAACTGTGCGAGGCAATGTTTCGCTGATTTTTTTCCGATATATGTTCGAAAGTTTTATGTTTCGAGTAGATGGGTGGCCTGATAAAAAATCGATTAACACTGGACAGTAGACTGTGATGTTTACTTTCTCTCGTGAGAATTTCAGAAACGAATCGTCGTGGATAACGCCATTTTTTCTCCCAATGTGGATTTTGAGAATCGATCGTTAGTTAGGCAATGCGTTGCGAAATTTGTTTAAAATCGAAGTTTCTTATTAACGATGCATTCGTTAATATCACGTAGGAAACGTATGGTTTACGTTTGCTGGTGTGTAGCGAGAAAAGCGAGCGAAATTGTGTGTTCAGACGTTTTTCATCGTTTGGAATGGTTTTAGACGAGTTTTTAAACTGGTAAGTTTGTCTTGAGTGAACTCTTTCGTGTTACAAACACAATTTACAGTTTCCCAGCTGCGTTCTGCCAATTCCTTGTTGTTCAATTTGTAAGTTGCCTGTGCGGTGGCTAGACTCTCGAGGATATTTAGGAAAACGCCGAGACACGTTCAAATCTTACGCCATTTGCTTATTCGATATACTTCGCGCCAAAATTTGTAAACGAGGGAAAATCGAGAAATTATGGAAATTTTCCGTAACGTATACTTGCTCCAATTTATAAATGAATTAAATCAATGACACAATTGGAAAGAGACGATACTACGTGACAATTAAATTGTAAATGTAGAATTACTTTGTATAGAACTTTGTTCTCGAAGAACACAGTATCTAAAATCAATTTAGCAATATTCTCACCTATGCAAAAACGTTTTCTCGTGAAGACCTATACGAAATAATGTTATACTACATTTCTCAATTTATATTCTCTGTATGCTTCTCCTTTCCAGCTGTGTCATGAATGACACATTTTCCTTCAAAAATCAACTTTCCTTCAGGGATAGAACAATCGCGACGAAATCAACATAATTATTTTGATCAAATTTTGTCCATCCTCTCGACAAAACGTTTCCATCGTTTTCCGATTTGCCCTCGTCCTATTCTTATCATTTCTACGATCCGCCATCGCGTAACGTGGCCGCCCTTAACCGATACTATTAACCAATGTCAGTATAAAATATACATTTACAATACGAGCGACGAAGGACAACATTGACATCAAAATTGACGTAACATACCAGTGGGACGTTATTCTTATCGATCACTAAAAACATCTTCATCCGTTTTCCACGTTTCACAATACGTCATCTCTTCCATATCATCATAGTTTTCTCCTCGCCTCGTTACAATATTCTTTGTAGTTTCGGGCAGTACCATATTGTTCTGTCTATGTGTGTGAGTTTACATGTATGTTTAGCGTTCTGTATACATACATGTTATATATGCGCATATGGTATATATACACATATATGTATCTATCCACTACTTGTGTTTTTCTGTGTAGGTGTCAGTGTACATTTTTTGCGTGTATATGTATGTGTGTGTGCTTTATGTGCGCACACTATAAAATGTGGCAAATACGGATGATAATCTCGTCTTACGTAATACCTATATGTAAATATCCTTATTCTTAATCCCTCTTCTTTCTGTTTCTCTTGGTGTCGCGCACTTACTTTCGCACTTTTTCACTCTCTTCTTCTCTCACTGTCGCTTCTCTGTTGCGTGTGTATATGTCACTGGCAACGTGTAAAATTTAGACAGAGCGTATGTAGAATGCTTGAGGTTTATAGACAAAGTATGAAATAGACGTTTTTAGCCCTGTTTCCTATGCAAATATCTTTGCAGTTAATCTCGTTATTTTTCATTTGCACAAATGTCATGTATATCGCATTCACATATTCACACATTCCATATTTAAAAATTCCCTAAGACCGCAAACAATTTTTTGATGTCGCTTCACTGTTCCATGTTCAGTTCGCAAAATTTTCAATTCTATTCCATGAAAACTTAGTCGGCCTCATATAAAATATGTAAGCAACGCAGAAGGATGCTAGAATTAATTTCAGACCTCACCCACTGATATTCAACAATCTACACGCGATGCCTATATTTTACAGCATCGCCCGCACATACATATATATGTATACATTATAATAGGCGAGTTCGATTAAAATCGAGGGATGAACTAATGAGTATCAAATTATCAACGATATTCCTTGACGGCGATTACTTTTAGTGATTATTACACGTTATATCTGTGGCTAATAAAACGGCCCTTTCTCGCAATTCGAACAAATTACGTTTCCCGTGACGTGCAAGAACGATCTCATTCATTTCGACTTCCACCGTGAAGTGCGTATATTAGGAAAGATAAACCTTCTGCCTTTTGTTTCTCGTCGGATGGTAGAGGGGAATAAAAATATCGAAGCTTTCTCTCTCTCACTTCCTTCATCTACGATTATGCCCTAGTATAATATTACGAGATAGCGCGATTGAAAACATAAATTTTCCTACACACCGCCTAAATACGATTAATATGTTCGTCATCACCGTGATCGATATGTCGCCGTTTATTGTTATACGATTTCTAGACGAATATCCGCGTCTATATTGTTTCGTTAAAATACTGCCATTACATAGTAACTTTATCCCTCTTCCCTCGCAATCGATCGTACGCACCGGATGTCTCATGATTCTTCCCAGGCACGTTCCTTTCGAATCGCAAATCCACGAAACACCCCGAGACTCGATCGATTGTTCCTTCGGACATTATTTCTTCTTGGACGATTATTTGTTGTACGGTTTAAAAAAAATTCTTGCACGTCTGCGGAGACGATAATTTCGGTGCCTCGCGTGACGCCTTCTTTTCTTCACTTTCCTCTCTTCCATACAACGTAATGGGAAATGTGATAGTGGATCAATTAGCAGGGCCAGCCGCTTATACAATAATTTTACATCGAATCGAGTAAAAATTCGCACAAACTTACATGTTATATCGACTTACGTGGTACTTTATGTAACAACGTCTTCTCGTCCAATTTTTTTTCCTTCCCTCACCCTCCCGTCTGTTACCTTCGCTCCTGTTTCTCTGTACACGGTCAATTTATACCGCTTATTGTTTTATCTTTATCTACGGACTAACAGCTATTGCTCGGTTTACTTCAGTCTAACACGCGCGTCGATAAAAATTCGCCTGGACATTAATCCGATAGTTTACCTTTTCTCTCCCCTATCGTTCTCTCTCTCTCTTTCTCTGTCATACACTCGTCCCTCGCGGGCGCTTTTCTCAGTTTTCAAATTATCCCCCACTCCAAAAAACCATAAATCCGTCAATCCTATCGAACAACCGTACGCCTCCATCGAAAAAAGGAAAAATCATACAATTAATCAGTCCATACTCTCTGACCGTGAACAATGTTTGCTTGATTTTTTTTTCTTTCCATCATACGCAATCTGAAGTTCCTGTGCCGTTCACGACGACCACGATCGTTCGGAACGCACCAAATCATGCCCATTCGCATTCTTCGAAATCCGTTTCGACTCTCTCCGTCTTCGATCGCACGATCATTTCCGTGTCCACGGCTCAAATCAATGTAAACCCTTTTTTCGAACACAAACTCTCAAACCGATCGCCCAATTTTTGGTTTCGCGCCCTCTCGAAAAATCACCGTCCCGTTCGCGGTGCGCCTTAAGTATAAATCTGTAGCAGTATCAAAATGGTAAAAATGGTGCAGATGAAGGCCATGAGCACGGGTAGGATCAGAATGAATCTGACTGAGCGGCTTAAGCCGCTTGGTTCTTGTCATACGGCCTGCTCGCCGGATTCGGTCGAGGCGTCGAAGAGCGGCCGATCCGCTGCCGGGGTCTCATTCGACCCGGACGTCGCGTTCCCACCGCCGTTGCCGTTCTCGTTCTCGGCCTCGCGTCTCGTTTTGCTGAGGCCCGAGAAGCAGAGGCAGCCCGATTGATTGCGATTCCGCTTCAGCGTCGGCTTGTTCTCGCGATCGCGCTCTGCCAAGCATTTTTGGTAGTAGTCGTAGTCCTTGAGGTACCTGTCGAATTGTCGACCGTTCAGATTCGAGAACATTGCAGGGTGCTCCAGGCTCTAACGGCCAAACTTTGACAGTATATTCTATGAGCGTGTATAAGAAAAAAATGGTATATAAACATAGGTTGATTCGTAAATATTGCTGGCTTATATGAAGTCTAACAATTTACTAGTGATAGTAAATTACTATTCCCTACAAAATTCTTATTTTCGTCATAACTTTTTGATATAGTTTTAAACGACCTATGTTTATATAACATTTTTTACATTTAGTAACTTTCACAAATTAGTAACTTTAGTGTTTTGTGCTTCGATGTGGCTCTGCGCTCTGTATAGTCGGATTTGATTTTGTATATTGGTTTGCATTCGCATATTTACCAGACAGGAGGCCATCGATGCTCGTTCAAATATTCCTGATTTTCGGGGTGCAGCAATCTCACGCTCCTAGGCGACATTTTGCACAGTTTGTTATAGTTCACGCACAGATGATTCATGCACCAGTCCGCCAGTTGGTCCGCATTGTGCAGCTAAAATGAAAAAATCAAACAACGTGCTTGCGATCTTCAGATGCCGAATTACTTGCGAATACCAGACAAAGTAATATGGACCTTGCAAGGTTCCAGTAGTCTCAAACAATTCTCGACAGCCTCATTCCCTTCGTTCTGCGACAATCTCTCCAAATCTTCTATCACTCTGCTCTCGACCAGATTCACTAATCGTTGAAGGCATAGTCGATTGGCCAATTCTAGAAGATTCAGGCATCGGGCTGACGATATTGCCGGGACTTCGTCCGTGTAGAGATAGCAGAGTAATTTGTGGAACGTGTACTCGCGCACTCCGGGAAAAACAATCTGAAAGAAAAGGCAAAATTAATATATATGTCAAACTATTTCGTAAGTGTCATTTGTAAAGGAAATAACAGTTAAATATGTCAAGCTGTGTTTGCTTGAATTTTAAAAGGTGCAAGACGCGTGCGATATGCTTCGTTTGAGTCGTACTTTTGATAAGTGTGATTTTTAACGGACTTCGGAAAAGGAGAAAGTTATCTATTCGATAAGTATATTTTATTTATTTTTTTTTTTTATGAATAAACTTACGACTTTGGCGCTACTCTCACGAAAATCTCCGGAGAACATTGCCTTCATCACGTCACAGCGGGCAGTGAGAATAGCTCGGTGAGCTGGTACTCTTCCGTCGTCTAGTATGAACACGACATCGGCAAACAGTCCTGATAGAAAATGTTCAAAAATACATATAAAAATCGCAATGTCTATATTATCGAAATTACACGTTAATGTACGTTGAACTCCAGGATGGCAGAAGGTAGAATTAAATGCTTTAGAATTTGCGATCCTGGAATCTCGAGTTCAACACTCTCACATCTCACATCGTAGAAAAAAAAGAAGAACGTATTCGTGATATTTTCGTAAAGTAGCTCACCTTGCTCGAGGCAGATATCTTCGAGCCGCTGCCTGACGACCTGCTTGTACTGATTATTAAGATCACTATTAACGAACTGCTCCCTCGACTGAATGCTTCCGAGCACCATCAGCAACTGCGGCAGTTCCAAAAATTCCGCCGCCTGTCTGATTTCCTGTCGACAAAAAGATCGTCTGTCAACTCCGAAGCCACCTTTCCCACAATCGTAGACGTCACATGATCGGACGCGAGTACGTGGTTCCCTACTCTTTGCCCAACGCATCGCTACAGAGATCCTACCCTAAATGATTCTAGGATGTCGATGATAGCGTTTGAAAGCGCGCCCATGCATCCAGAATTAATAATTTCGATCAAGAAATATCTTTCGAAAATTACAGTCATACATTTCACCCTGTTTCCCGTTTCTGGAAGAAGTATGAGACGTCAACGGCCGATTAAAAGACAGAGACAGAGAGAGAGAGAGACAGAATTCTCAAGGAGGAATTGGCGTAGATATCGAAAGCTGTCGTTGGCCGACAAGATCGTTCGGAAAGACGCGAGAGCATGCCAAACGATAAAACGGTGAGCAAACGTTGCATTTCTCTAAAGTGGACGTAAATGAAGGACCAGGTAAGCGTCCTTGTTTTGAAAATGGCGCCGGTGAGAGAGACGGCAAGAGCGGATGGTGAGAATGAACGGAAAATGAAAGTGAAAATGAACGTAAATATATAAATGATAATGAGACTACGTGTGCGCGTGCTGGTGTGTGTGTGTGTGTGCTTGGTGATGTCAATGTGGGTGCGTGGGTGTATGTGATTGTACATGATCGACGTCGTCAAACGCATTTTACGTGGTACTAACCAGTAGAAGCCCGATAGGAGCTGTCTGAAAGAATAGAGCCGCGTTAGTTGCTGTATTATCTGCAATCTGCAAGTGATGGTGCCGCGCGTAAATTTTTTTTTTTTTTTTTTCTTTTGTTTTATTCAATTCCCAGCCCTCTTTTTCTCGCGCTGACTCGAATGCTCGATGTTCGCCCGCGAGCTTTTGCGAAATTTGTACGTTCCGTAGTTTACGCATAATTCGTATAACGAGATCAAAGACGTTGCGACGAGAAATACGCACCGGGGTTGGTGGGATAATTACGATCTGCTGGAATATCAATCGATTTCTTGGAACTTTATATTGTAAGATTTCACAGAGTAGCAATTTTTTTACTATTACTTTAAGCTTCAATGATTTTAGAGAGGAATCAGAATTGTCGTTAGATTTCATTTGAGAAGCACTGAAAGTATGAGTGCCGCAATGGCTTCGGAGATATTCGCAGAAAATTATTTAATCAGCCCCCGTGTAACGTGCAAGTATAAACAACTTTTAAACACAGAAAGATCAGAGAAGCGTTGCCATCGAGTCGCCCGCCAGAAGTCGTAATTTCTGACGCTTTCTTCTCAAAGCACGACGCAGTCGATTGAAAGAGCCGATAGGAATGGGAAGAAACAAACTGGTGCTGCATAAAAAGTCAAAAGAGTCTCAAAGAAATCCGCAGGTGTCTGTTTGCTGGCACGCGAGCGTGCTTTTTGAAGGCGGAGAACCTAATGAAGCGTATTCTGAGGCGAGGGTTAAGGGCTTGAAAAGTTTCGTGCCATTGTCATTCGGGTCGTGTAGCTTGTAATTGAAACGAAGACGAGCTTCTAACGAATTTTGCACCGGTCACGATCACTCATCGACTCATCAACTAATCGGCTGATTTCTTTACCAGAATTTTCCAACATTAATCACATATTTACCGATCGCGTTAAAGCTTTATTAGCATACATTTCTTATTCCGTTTATTTCTCAGGTAACATCGCGCGCGTTTCTTCGATAAGAACGTAGAATATTTCTGTATAGTACAAAACGTTATACTTCAAATATTCGAAATCGCAAACTGTCGTCTTTCACACGACGTACCTCGGGACAACTTAAAGGCCGTATGAAAATCTGAGCGAGTGAACGTACTTGCAGATCGTGATACCGTTTGTCCAGGCTGCCCGTGTAAATGAACTGTAAGCACTGTTGCATTGCCTGCGGCGTTATCAACTTCGACAACGTCACCACCGTTGTAGATTGTTGAGCGCCATTTGTGTTTTCCGTCTAGCAAACAAAGGGCACCAAAATCATATTAAAACGTATAGCTTTTATGACAAGGTCGAGTCCGTTGTTATCAAGATTTTTGTCAAATTACCAGACAAATGCGAATGCTCTGGAAGGCAGGATGATTGAGCTCTCTTGTCGCGCCGGTCGATTTTCTCTGATTATCCATCGTGGGCAGTACTTGGAAACTGGATCGTCGCTTTAGTTGCTCCCAAACCCTGAGACAAATTATTTCGATTTTACAGACGGATCGTATTTGATTTGCCCATCATTTCCAGTATAGATTCTAGCATTGTCGGGAGATTATTTGTTAGGATTGGAATCTTACTTGGCAGGTTTGGATTGATCGATACGGATGAGGCACTCGGTGTCATCGTTGAATTCACCGACTGTGGCTTCGCCGAAAGTGCTCACCTACGAATGCAAAAAGTAAGAGGTCTCACTAAACGGTAACCCGCAATTTTCAAATAAATGTCATTATCAGAGTTCATAGAGTTCGAATCAACGACTAAAAACATGCCGACGTTTCCTTACGACAAATCGCATACTTTTGCAATACTCAACATTTTCTAGACTTAAGAATGAAGATGTAGATTAAAATGACCGTTCTGTTATATGATAAATAAATAAATTTGGCGTTACTTACGGTCTGGCTAAAAGAAAGAAGAAAGTTAGATAAAAGTGTCCAACGTTTCGACCAGTATCTGGTCCTCCTCAGGGGGAGAATTATTAAACTATGAAAATATATACTATTAAAGACGAAAGTCGCAATTAATTTATTATCTCCATTTATTCCTTACTTTTACAAAAATTTGTTTTCTTCGGATTTACACGTGATTAGAAATAATAGTAAACGATAACAAACGTTAATTAAATATGGTATTTTTTTCATAGTTTAATAATTCTTCGCCCCTGAGGAGGACCAGATACTGATCGAAACGTTGGGCACTTTTATCTAACTTTCTTCTTTCTTTTATCCAGACCATAAGTAACGCCAAATTTATTTATTTATCATTAAGAACGGAGAGTAGAAAGTTTAATTTCGTTCTGCTCGCATCGATCGCAATGGTTGATTTTTTCGTAAAGCTTCGAGAGAGGAAAGTGAAGCGCACGAAATGTGAATTTTTACCATGCTGGACTCGCTGGAACTTCGCGGCGTGTGTTCGTGCGCGAGTTCCATGGAGAATAGACGATGGAAGGCGGGCGATGCGGCTGCCAGTAGGCAACGATGAGACGAGAAAGTGCAATTTCCGGCGACCAGCGTCACGTCCGTGTGAACCGGCTTCGTCCACAGCGTCTTCATGTTCTCCTCGTATGTGCTTGCAGCGAGAACGACTTCTGGTGGCTCGGGTTTCGGCGGACAGAATGGCAGCTGTAGACGAAATCCATTAAATTTTATCATCCTGCCAATTTTACCACCCTTTTGATCAATTCTTAGTACATTCAAGCCGTTTAAAGATGAAATTACGTAAAAAAAGAATTGGTCGTAATAAATATAAAGATCGCAAACTTTAGGGCATATGGCCGGAAAATGTGTGAAAAAGTTTACATTTTTTTGCTCAATTTTTATATTTACTTGCCCTTTTTACCTATGAAAAAAGTACAAAAATATTTGGAAAGACACCGAGAGATGTGAAAATTTCACAGTTATTTAGTAGATGATCAATAGATGAGTGCAATGTGTCATTAATTCGAAACGAACCTGGAGAAGAGGTCGTTGCACCCTCTTGAGATTCGTCATCCAAAAGCGTTGCTGCCTCCTCGCGATCAGAGCTGCCCTTATGGAGTTCTCGAAAACCTCGTTCACCCCATAATAAGTGAAGACGCTGGTCTCGTAGTAGCAAATGCCTAGTTCACGAGCCACAGCTCTTGCCTGATCCGGCATCACCAAATCGCTTTTTCTCGTAGCCCTGCAATGATCAGTATAACCTAGACCCTTCTGCTTAGCAATGATCGACGTTAACTATTTACAACTAATTACCAAATACTTATTGAGCAATAATTAATAATAGCCGAAGAAACGTCCACATAACATAGATTGTTTTTTACAACTCATGTTCCATGGACCTTGTACCCAGCGTTTTACGTAGCATCGTGTGTCGCCAGCGATCGATCATTTTCTTTGGGCACCCTTTAACGTACTTTCGGCCAAAAAGCAATTGCCATTACCGTGTAAACTGTGTAAAAGCATCGTTCGAACGCTTCAATGGCCGCACAACGACGAGAGTTTTAGCGTAGTGTGTCAAAGTATTGATTTCTCCGTGTCTTCGTAAGCTGACTTTCTCCTCTCTCTCACTCTCTCTCCCTCTCCCTCCCCCCCTCTCCTCTCTCTCTTTCTTTATTCGGCCGGATATTTATCGAGTCGCGTAAAAAAATAATGAGCCAAAAGCCCGTCGTTACTGAGTCTGGCCAAATGTCGCCGGACTGACAGGAATGATAAGTCGTCGGGCACTTCGTATATTCCAGGGTTTAAGGGATGAGACAGGATCGAAAATATAAGCTGCCGACGATCGAATGATCGCGACGGGACGAAATTAACCGAGCCTTGACATACAAGGTACACATGCATAAACAGTTCTCGACGGGACTCCGGGGACTGCGGAAAGTTCAGGAGCATTAGGAATCTCTATGCGATACGCTGACATGTCTCCGTGATGTTGTACGAAACATCCCTTTGTACTCTGATCCTGTTACTAGAATGTTCGATATTGCTAACAAATTTGCTATCAATCACGACAATCGTTTTTTGTTCATAAGCCTGTATGCATTCGGACGCATATTATTTCATACAATATTGGGATGAGGTGGCATGCAATCGCATATCCTTAGTAAGCTACCATATAATAAGTTGTCGTACTTATTGTTAGTAGAATTAGGGTCTAAACGATACTATAAGTTTTTGTTGTACATAGTATAATTAAGTTGCTCCGTAATTTCTAAGGCAAAGCTCTCACACATGTCCGCAAATCTATGATTTCATACTATACTACAAAGTTGGGGATTGCCGTAAATAAATTTTTTTTTTTTGTTCCTAATCCACACGTTGCGTTATGCAATTCGGGGCAAAATTAATTTTTTCGATTCCATCGAATTTACTCGTGGCATCGTCCAAAGTAGCAGTGATTATATCCGAATACGTAGACTGAAGATGCTCACCTCACGAAGGGACTGCGATCGCGGAAGTAGCTCAGATAAGTTTCGTCCCTGTACATGTACCGCAGATCGTTCTTGCATCCGACGAGCAGCACGGGCGTCTGCGGGCAAAACCTCCGTATTTCTGGATACCACATCGCCTTGCAGTTCCGCAAGGACACGGGATTCGTTATCGAGAAGCATAGCAGAACGACGTCCGACCTGTGCGAGAGAGAGATTGCTTTTTAGTAGGGCTGGGACTAGTCGGGTAACTTCGTGATGTTCGAGTGCTGCGCTCGAAACTTTGAATGTCTTGCAAGGAGAGGCCACCGTTTACGAGCCAGCGATTTCGCGCACTCTTTGACAGATCATGGTGGTTCAGAAATGAAGAGCACCGGCGTTTTCGAGAAATTATATTTTATATTATATTTTAAATTTGTCGGATGAGAATTTAGAAACAATTAACCGATGAAAGCCACACTATGCAAACTCAGTGTAATCGAATCAGATGTAAGTACAATGTTTTCGCTATATAAGCTACCTGGCTTGAAGCGTTAATTAAATAAATAAATAAATATATTTTAAATTATACTTTAAGAATTTCTTTGGAAGCGTAGGCTGTTCGATTAGTACGAGGAATCATTCCGAGACTAGTTTTTAGTCGACGTCAGAAATCGATGTCAGGGACGTCGATGTCAGGTCAACTCGCTTTTAACGTTAAGCGCTATCTGGATCGGGTTTGCACGCAAACTTTCAGTGCGAATCGTTCCTCGTTTACTCGGTATTGTGTCTTATCGGACGGTGGGATACGAATTTATTTTGCGACGCGATACAAACACGTTAACGCGAGGAGAAGACTAATAATTATGTTGCGGCAGTGTAGTATGTAGTTTAGAGTATTTGAGAGAAGTTCTGGATATTGCCAGATTCAGACTGGTGTTTGAGATTGGGCTTTATACCTGCCGTATGCGAAACGTCGATCTTTCTCGTGATCTCCGAAAGTGTCCCATAGGCGTAGCGAAACGTTCACGTTGTCCACTACCTCCCAGGACCTCTCGAGAACCTAAAAAAAAGAACAAATAATGCATATACATACATACCCACAAAAATTCACAAACGTAACGCCAACAAACTTCGCGACGAATTCCAACATAATTAAAATCCATCACATGATTAAGTCCACTAATTCGAAAATTACACTCTCCACCTCCGAACATCATAAAACAGATGTCCTCCCACGCCAGTCGCGCCATAAACAAGTCCATACAGACTATGCACATCGAATCACCATAAAACAGACAACTCCTCGCACTTACATCCCGCAGCTGACTTCCTACATGAAACTATCACGAAACAGCCCCACACTTACGCTCTATAAATAACTCCCCTCATTACACCAGCGTGAAACAAAGAACTTCCCGCCTACGCCCTATGAACAGCTTCCCTTCGCATTAAATGAACGCAAACGAGTTCGCACTTACGTCCTTATAAATTCGATACTGGTCGATGGCCCATACGGTGGGCACGTGGGTGGTCAACAGCTGCGATAACGAAACGTGTTTGTTGCAGGCCCTCGCGCAGATCAGCCTGGTCTTTCCGACTGCCGTGTCACCCACGACCACGCACTTGACCAGTTCCTGGTGCGGCTGCTCATTGTCCATCACCGGCAATCACCCCTGTTCATCCAATATGCCCGTTCACCTGCCAGCTCGTCCGAAGCCGACGTCGCTGATAACGGACTGATAGCGGACGCTGCCAATGTTCCCGATGCCGCTTTCGACCTCGCAGCCAACGTCCACCACATCCGACCTACGGCGAATCCTTTGCCGAGACTCCGTCGCACAGCTGTCTACTTGGACTTCGACCTCGCTCGTGCTGCTGACAATGAGTCAGGTGGTGAGTGAAACATTTTGGTGTATGAGACTGGGTTATTGATTTAGTAGGGCGAGTTTTGGGCTGCAAAGAACGCATTCGTTATGAGCAAATCTATGTTTCTAGTGTATGAGACTAGGTTGTTGATTTAATACTAGAACTACTAAGGGGTCGAAATGACTTGTTTCATATTTTACTATGATCAAGGCTCACATTTAAGTGATGTGAGTTTCTGAAATTTTGCTTTACTTTCATTTATGAACGATGTATTTGTTTCAATGAAAGCCAGGAAGAATTCTCGGAAATGAAATGTCTTGAACATTAGCTTTTATTATAGTAAAATGTCATACCAGTCATTTTGGGTGCTCGTGTTTCTAGTGTTAATAGGGTAAGTTTTGGGTTACAAACAACGCATTCCTTATAAGCAAATCTATGTTTCTAGTGCATGAGACTAGTCATTGATTTAATAGACTAAGTTTTGGGTATGCAAACGTATTCGACATGAATCCGTCGAAAATTGGCCACTAAGATTCTCGGATCGCGAGATCGACGGAGTCAGGATTCCTCGATATTAATATCTATCGATCACGGACGACTATAAGTGGACACGGACACCCCCACATAAATCCTCCCATACCCCAGCACCGTTCTCAGGCCCTGCGGCCAATATCCAATATCCTGAAATTCAGCGAGTCCCAAGTCCCAACCAGCTAGCCCGGCCGTCGTGAATTAAGCAGCGAGGAGTTCAGAGAATGGAATCGAAAGGGCGGACAAATGAATCGTCGATGGTGGGTGGCTGGATATTTCGGGACGTCGTTGAATGGGGGGGGGGGGGGGCTGCAATTCAGACATTGCCGATTATCTTACACAGATGCAACGCTATTGATTTGACCCCGCGTCGCTATATTTAGAATCGAACCTTCGCAACCTCAACCCCAACCCTTCGACTATCACCTTAACCTTGAGCGAACTTTGAACGAACGCATAGACGTGACTTGGCGTCCGAGGTGTTCCCACGTCGACACTTTGTCGATGAACCTCAGAGCGGGATTTGTGCGGCGGCTTAGTGCTCAGCTAGGTTTAATGAGCGATACGAGGGTGTAAGGGGCGTACAGGAGCGGTTCGTTTCATTGACGAGATCGTTTGGGCGAGTGTGGGGGTGGGTAGGGGTTGAGAATCATTGCTCGCTTTTGTCTCGCAAACGCTGCGAGCTGACGTTCAGTTTCGTTTTGAGCGTCGCTAAGTTATTAATGTTGATTTTTTGTGCTGAAGGAATAGTTGATTTTATTGGGCGCTTTGTACGTTACACGAATTTCGATGTCATTTCAATCGTATTGGAATTAGTTCGCTTAACAGCACTTCGATCTGATTTCAGTTTTGTTTCGGGCGTCGCTAAGTTTTTAATGCAGATTTTTCGCGCTGAAGGACTAGTTTATTTTATTGGGCGCGTTGTGCGTTACACGAATTTCGACTTCATTTCAGTCGTGTTCCAATTATTTCGCTTAACGCGTATTTTGAGCTAATTTCGACGCTCGACGGAATTAAACGGATAAAAAATTAGTCTCCACGACCAGACCAGTCTTCGTGGCATCAAATTTCATTCTTCATTCATTCGTTTCATACCCGATATCGACTCGTCGAACTATGTATGTACTCGACGGAGTCGTTCCCGTTCGACACACGATCGGGACACGTCGGTTACGTGGACATTAGAAAACCACATTGACAAGGCTGATAGTGGCTGCTAGGTGACGGCATATGCATACACACTATGATACGAAGAGACCTACAGACACGTATTACAGACGCGGCGCGAAAATCGAAAGTTCGGGCCGTTCGATACGCTCCGTTCATTTCGCAGAAG
This sequence comes from Priocnemis perturbator, assembly GCA_963942575.1. Classification (NCBI taxonomy): domain Eukaryota; kingdom Metazoa; phylum Arthropoda; class Insecta; order Hymenoptera; family Pompilidae; genus Priocnemis; species Priocnemis perturbator. The sequence goes on from OZ012654.1 coordinate 2,365,928, forward strand.
ACCCGTCGATGTGCTTTGTTTTATTAAATGCCAGTTTGAGCATATCCGTCCGTCCGTTCCGTTATCTCGCCCAATCCGTTTCGTGGAATTCCGATAATTGAAATTCCGATAATCAGGACGCCATGTTCGCGGATGTGTTAATTTTCCGATGTTTTTTTTACAAGGTCAGGGTTGTAGATTGCTTTTTTCGACAAGGTCATGCTGGTAGGAACTGAGGGTGGAGATCATAAGTTGATAATGTTCTCAGTTAGGAATACCAATAGTTTCGATCTTGAACATAGCATCATCCCGTATTTTTGAATGTGATGAAAATAACCTGACGATAGAACCCGTTTAATAGGAAATTATCTATTTTGAAGAAAATCGCCACTGAAAGAAACTTATAAATTGAAACAGACAGCTGACTATAATTACAGACCTATGTCGTTCTGCATACTTCACCATTGAATCAATTTTCTCGAATTACCAGCTGCATTATTTGCCATCGTGACTGAATTCTCATCTTCTACACATATTCCAAACGACACGAAATTGGGCTTAAGAGTAAGTCTAACGTGAGTTTCCGAGGAGTTCGAAGCGAATACGGATAAGAAACGACGTTGGCGAAGTTGCGAAGTCGAGACGCACAGACTATCGACGGCCGCGATGCATTAGTAAACGTGTTTGCGCGAATTTCAAATTCCTGCGCGAGAAAAGTTGTCATTATTGTTGAGCAAGGCCTTATCGATTGCGACGACGCGACGCCGGCGATACACACGTGCACGCCGAGATATTTCGATTAATATCGCTTCGCTTACCGATATTCATAGATTAACATTCGACCGGCAATCATGCATTTTTAACCGACTTCAAAAAGGAGGAGGTTCTCTATTCGACATGTATATTTTTTTATTTATTTTTTTATTTATTTTTTAATGCCGACGTTCGATCCAGCACTGTGATTGATTTTCAAAAATGCTCTCGTTTAGACATGTCCCGATTAAGTTTCGTTATTTTGCGTTATTTTAGTTTTAGCTTGTATATTCCAGGTTAATTTAGTCTTAATTTAGTATTAGTTTCTTTATCTTGCGTTGATTGTTTATGTATTTGTTATCTTTTTCCTCTCTTTCTATATTTCACTAAAGGGCTGTGCTCGTTAATTAATAAATAATAAGTAATAGTCTCGACATTCGAGAATTCAAACGGCACTACTCTAGATACAGATGCCGAGATGACGATATTAAAGAAGGGAAATGCTAACGTTTTATGCAACAAAGACGAGCGACGTTCGAGAATTCGAGTTACAACGCTCCAAATATCGCAACGCCCACCATCGTACGCTACAAATATCGATCACACGGATACTAAGAAGGCGACCGACGTTCGCGAAATTGGACCATTAGCGTCTCAAATACCGAGACACGCAATTATCGATACATTTATAGGCTTCAGTCATATCATTTATTTATTTTATTTATTTACCGCCTAACACGCACTATGCAGAATGAAAACACACTAAGATAGGAACGGATAGAGCAGAACAAACAAAAAATTAAGCATAAAAATAACAATAACAGAAACAAAGTAACAAAAATGATACGAATAAAATTCAAAGATTAAACAAGGTAACGCTTAAAAGTACAAAACAAGAAGAATGAAAGTGAGATGTTAAGCAGACATGCAGTGTGAGTTACAATGAGGAAACAGCGACTTAAGGTTAGAAGAGAGGAACGAGGAGACAATACTTAAAATAAGACGAAAATAACTGAACGAAACTAACAATAAGAGAAAAGAAATACGAACAGAAAACCGGAAACGTTTACATAAGCCTAATATCGTAAAGCAAGACGCCATAAAGACGTGACATCAGCGTGCTCGTTAATGGGAAAAGAAAATCTGCCGACAGTCCAATTTCCTCTGAGCGCAGAAGCGGCTGGATGCATATTGCACGCAGAAGCCTCCGTCCTGTGACACGCTCCTGAATCAATGGCCTAAATAGGCGGGAATGACGCGGCGGTAATTGTGCTCTGCTCGTAAACAGAAGTGCAACCTCGCATTGGATGGAAACGAGCGTAGCCTTGCTAAACAATCAATCTCGTCCGGGAGAAAGAATCGGATGCTAGATGCTAGATGGTCGATGATACAATTCTAGGCTCGACGAAGACTGTGTGTCTTGTATTCTTCTTCTTTTTTTTCATATATTTCTTTCTTATTTTATTTATTTTCTCCTGCGTGTACTTCTTATCTTATGTATTCTTGTACTTGCGCGTTTGTTCGACTAGGTTAAGTTTGTCACTGTATATAGGGACTTGTAATGTTAACTGGCTGCTATCCCGTGTGCAATAAATAATAATAAAGAGCAAGCTGCGCAAAATCAGGTGTTACAAAACGTATTTCGCGTGCTTAACGCATTTTGATGTCGATTGGAAAACAAAAAGACACGGCGGCGAGCTCGTGATTAGAGTCGGAAAGAAGAATGAGGGGGTGAGAAAGGAGTGGAGAGTTGGAAGGAGAGGAAGTCGGAAGGGGTGAAAATGGAAAGCGTTGGGGTGGCGCATTGCAGAAGAGGTCGCTGAGGGGTCAGCAAATAGGTAGAAGGAGCGAGGGAGAGTGAAAAAGGTCGGCGAAGATGCGGGAGGATCGAAAAGTGGCGAGAATGACGGAAAAAGTGAGAAAGAGAGAGAGAGAGAGAGAACGAACGAGAAGAAAATCGATGCGTTTCGCATTAATTCGTCCCTGTTCGTCGACTTTCTCATAAATTCTCTCAGGCTCTCATGAAATTCCTGCAGCTCCTCGCAAATTCTGCCAGTTCTTTCCCGACATTCTCGCAGTGAGCGACACAAATTTTCGTCGGTTCCTCGAAAAATTCTTTCGATTCCCTGCAAATTCTTTCACTGCCAATTTTCCTTTTACGCTTTCGCTTTGTTCCGCGAATCCTCCGGTCTGCCGAACACTTTCATGAGAATCCCGAGCGACGCATGCAGTCGGGCGAATGAAATTCGCCGAAGGGCAATACGAAGAATCGTAGTTGGGGTCAACGAGCCAGGCATCAGCGACTGTCGGCGGAATTAATTAAGTAAACGGTCCACTTATTGCCGACCTCTTTCAGTCATTAATCGCTAACTCCGTGGGCACGTACGAGTCGGTGTGTCGGTTGTCTTTCAACGACGTTGCTTTTATGTACAGCGTGAAAATGAATAAAAAATAAATTTCAAACATACATTACACTCCATGCGTCTAAGTTTCATGCGAATTTTATCGCCTCCAAAAACGTAGTCTTTCATTAACCCTCGGATTTTAAATTCATAGACATTTTATTTGTATAGATTTATGTGAGACGAGAACCTCAAAGTAAATTCAACGCGTCATAAAATACTGCGACGATGTCGCAACAAATTTTAATATTGTAAAAAATGTTGTAAAGAATTTATAAACAAATTGTCAACGTTTAAAATATATTGCAACGTCGCTAAAATATTCGTAGGCGAAAAATTTTATTTTACTCAAATAATGGGTTGACGATCTTCAGGCTTCGGGTCAAATTGACCCATCGTGGGTATCCGAGGGTTAATACATTCCTCTGTCGCATCCTACATATACGTATGCTAGCGTATTGTCATAGTCAATTGAGTGATCTGACTACAGAAAAGTATTTCTGCTACGATGATGATGAAGAAATTTTTGTACACATACAATAATTTCATTTGACTCAAGTTAGAAACTTGCACGTATCCACACAATATATACACATCCTCGCACACACGCCCGCATTCATAGATTCATTCATACTTCCCCAGCCGCCCGTATGCATGCATCGACAGATTCGTTTACCCTACGCCATCTCAGCGCTCGTAATGAATCGTGCGTGCGGACGAAAAAGGAGTAGCTCGTCGCGGGCCGACGATTAACGAGAACAAATGGCGGAACGTATGTCGGGCACGATCGATCGATCGACCGCGGCTGGAATTCTGCCGTAAGCGCGTTAGATAGAAGCGACAAACTCAGTTGGCCGCACGCTCGCCGTCGCAATTTAGCCGGAACCGCATCGTTGACAGGCATGTCAATTCGTATTCGTTCGTGGGATCGCGAGAATTTATCATCCGCATCGTTTCACGTGCATCGAGAAGAAAATGATACTTGAAATATGACTGAAAAATGACTGAACGAAACTAAGAGAAAAGAAATACGAACAGAAAACCGGAAAAGTTTACATAAGCCTAATATCGTAAAGCAAGACGCCATAAAGACTCGGACACCCGACTGAAAAATGAGACACGCAATCCCACGATGGGTCATTTTTACTCATCCTGCAGGACGGCAACCCGTCATGTTAAATTCATCAATATTTGATTTGTATAGATTTATGAGAGACAAGAACCTCAAAGTAAATTCGACGCGTTATAAAATACTGACGACCATGTTGCAAAAAATTTTAATTTTGCTCGAAAAAACTTGTGAACAATTTATAAACAAATTGTCTACGTTTAAAATATATTGCAACGTCGCTAAAATGTACGTAGGCGACAATGTTTATTTTTCTCAAAAAATGGGTTGACGATCTTCAGGCTTCGGGTCAAATTGACCCATCGTGGGTATCCGAGGGTTAATGGGTTGATCCGCATCAATAATGTCGCGGATCGAATATCGTGTACGAACAAGTGTCTCATGCATCTGCGTATCGACAAACGGAACGTTCGAAAGTCGGAAGTCAGTTTGCAGAGTGAATCACAGGTACGTTCGCGTCTATTCGCGCGTGCTCAGTGGAAGAAGACGGCAGGCTTGAGGTTGCAGGAGTAGAACGTGGGGTTGGAAGGCAAGGGCTTCGTGCAGGTTCCTTTGACGTGGCTAATTGTTGTCGAGAATCGTGAGGAAAGGAAGGAACGGGGTGCCGTTTGCTAGAACGTCGGCTCTGCATCGTTTCAGGGACACTTGTACTCGCTGCAGGCAGTGTTCTCTTACATAAGTCCAGAGAAATAGAGAGAGAGAGAGAGGAGAGTGGACGCTAGAGACGGTAAACTCTCAGAGGACGCGAGAGTGAACCAGAGAATTAAACAATCCGAGAGACAGAGACGGCACGATCTATCGTCCGATGGGAGTAATAAGTTAACGTTTTCAGACGGCATTCAAAGACGACGACGGCAAACAATTTATTACATTGTCTTCTGCTCGCGCGATGCCATTACGTTTGTCTACGAATTCGATTTTGTCCCGCTGAATAATGCATCGCGAAATTTATTGATAATACGAGAACGAGCCGGCGTCGACAGGAAGAGTATGTCGATAGTTGCTCTAAAGGTAGACTGTGAAGAAATTAAGGAAGTATGTACAGGAATACTGTGTCAATGTATGTGCTATCAGCAGGAACGACCGAGCAGCACTATGTTTATCATGTATTGATACTAGGACAAGGAAGACATTAATAGCATTAATAATACGAAGAATTAATGGACATGATTAATGCAATACTGTATATAGCGGTTTACCTTGTGTAAGGTGAAGCGAAGAATAAGGAAGAATAAGTATCTAATCGTCAGACGACGTTTACTCGGGTTGGAACAAACAGCGGTCAATTCAAGATGGGCATGCTGAAGAATACCGGAAAACGGTATTCTGCGAAAGTGACAGGTCATCAAGCGTATTAATACGATGTATTAGTACGAGGAAATGGGTGTCATTAAACCAGCAGTCCCGACAATTAACCCCTCGGTTGAGGCACGATTCAAGTGAAACGCATATGTCCGTTTATGACCCATTGTGCTTCTATCCCATAAAACTCTTCTTGACATCCGTTCATTTCTAATATTCGTAAGCTATCATTCATTTCGTTTATACCTACGTTTAAAATATTCTTTCATCAGCAAACTCGTCTACAGTACAGAAACTTTGCCTGAACAACATTCCAGATAAATTCGGAAAATTTTACGTCACGGACGAATTTTCCGGATCACCAATTGGTACTTATTTACCAGTGTTCAATTTAGATTACAAAAAAAGAATTCACCGTAGTTTGAACCGATCTCCTTTGAACAGCCGCCGAACAAAAGTCAGTGGAGTCAACATCCGCAATGTTCTATGTCTATCCGTACTGACTATGAGTGCAGCTATACACGCACACACGTCGGCGTCCTACATGGCGTCGTGCTATAAGTCATGACACATCGACAGTTCGTTTGCAATGCACAGCACACGCGTGCTATAAAACAAAATTCACCATTCGGAGTCAACACATTGCGGACGGGCAACGTTTAACACCGAGTTTAATACTAACTCCAATCCAGGCGTTTCCGGCGTTTATGGTGTACCGAGACAAGCGTACGTGCATTGTGTGTTAGTTCAAAACACACGCACTTTTCAGTCAGCCCGCTAAAATGGGCATTGATAGAGACGAATTTGCGGGAGGAGGAAATGAGCATCTGGTGTTTTTTTTTTCATTTACACACATAGCGTTTGATTGAATTTCGTTTGAGGGTATGTCCACTAGTCGATGCATTGACATATTGCATATAGTTGAAGTTTGAATAAGAATGTTCATGTATTTTTAACGCGGATACTTGACGTTCATTAATGCGTGCGTTGGTAATGCATGAGAGAAGTACATAGTGAAAAAAGAGAGACAGTTGACGGTTTACGGAATTTATGAATGGCCAGCACTTTTAAGGCACACTGTGGTTATGGATACTTGTTCTTGAGTCTTATGTATATTTGATAGAGTAATGAAAGGTGCCACACCTGTCATCTACCCGCAATGTGCGCAAGGGGTGGAACTTCAAACACATCTAAGATTAATATACTGTGGCTGGCTAACATGAGCTCTTCTAGCATTAATAAAGATTTAACACACTCGTTTCATAAAATGGAAAAATTTGCAAAATACCTAAAGAATAACTGTACTCTCTGACACAGATGCCCACCTAAAAATTGCACACTTACTCCGCTGTAATTACACCAGACTAATGCACCATTCACCTATCCGCAATATGTCACCAAGAGGCGTCACTTTCGATCCCGCCTCAGTTGAATCCCTCAAGCACAGTCTACCCAAAAACGAAATCCACCCATTCACAAATCCGCAATCTGCCGAACGGTAGACGTCACTCAAAAAAAGCACTCCCAAACGTTCCTCAAATCAACCCCTCAAGCCAGCCTACCTACTACGCATTTTACACAAAAAAAAAAAATAAAAGAACCATTGCACCATTCACCTATCCGCATCGTGCCTAAACGAAACTACTCTCAAGCCCGCCTAACAATACAGCCTCATAAAACCATCCAACATCCGCGTACTCAGCACCGCACCGAACGACAGCACCGCAATGTGTCAAAGCCGACCAACATACACAGCCCTCGCACTCGCCCCGAAACCATGCACGATCCGATACCTTCACCGCCAGCCATGCACCGTGAAACATCCACCATCCAGCCCGCCTCTCGCGTCGCACGGCACAAGTATATTATATCTCCCCGGATTAACAGACGTCGCTCTCTCATCCGTCACACCTACGTCACATCACGCGCACCATAATTCCCTGCCGTTTCTCGCCAGCGAAGAACGAGTTGTGCGAGAAAATTCTGCCGCCAGTCGAGCCACGAAACAGTCCGAGCGAACCGTCGCACGCGCCGCACACCGAGGAACGTAGCACGCAAGTTCCAGCTGACGGGAGACGTCCTGCTTCGTCGCGGGTTAGAAGAGGACGGAGTGCGAGAGTCGGTCGGAGGGTGGTCGAGATTGCAACCCCTACGGCCAGCCAGCCGCCTCCCTCCACGGGAGCCTCCGCGGAGCAGCGCCGTGGCCGGGGAGAGGGGGAAAGGGGGAGGAGGGATGGTTGAGGATTTGATCGGTACCAGAGTCCGCTCTGAGTCAACACTCGCGAACGACCTACGGCAACGTTTTCTGTGCCGGGCGAATTCGACGAACCGAGTGGGATGAATATTTCCGTGCGGTTGCGACGGCGATTGGCACGTGCGCGGGGCACTGATGAGCAGAGGCTGCGTGAGGGTGGGCGGAAGGAGAGCGGAGGCTCTTCCGCTGGCGGCTGGGGTGCGGATGGAAATTTTTGCGCCGGTGCAACGGACGGGGAATGTTGGGAGCTTTTGTGCGGATTTTTGGGTAGGCGTTTGTTGCGTGGGGATGAGGTGTTTTTGGAGTTTCTTGGTTGTAGGGAAGTTTGGGGTTTTTATGGGGGTCGGATTTGGATGTAGGAATTGTTGTGTGGAGATGATTGTCCCGTTTTTTGAATTCATGATTGGGGGTGCATTGAAATTTTTAGCCACTTCTACGTTTGGAGAATGTTGTCATTTTGTTTGGAGTTTTAGGTAGGGATTGTTGTGTGGAGATGATTATCGGTTTTTGAAATTGATGGTTGTAGATGCACTGAAATTTGGAGGATTTATGGTGTTCGGATTTTTATGTAGGAATTGTCGCGTAGAAATGATTGTCAGTTTTTTAAATTCATGGTTACAGGTGCATTTAAATTTGTGCCACTACTATGTTTGGAGAACGTTGTGATTTTGTTCGGATTTATATGTAAAAATTGTTACGTGTCCATGATCATCGGTTTTGGAAATTCATGGTTGCAGGTGTATTCAATCAGTTTCTTAACCAATCAGCTGTGTTTGACGACTATATCCATCATGGAGAAATTACAGTATCTATACTGCCATCTCAAAATACTGCAATCTCTCCATGACGGATATAGTCGTCAAACACAGGTGACTCGTTAAATTCATGATTGAAACTGCCTTCGAATTCGCAGTCCCTACAACGTTCCTCGAACGTTGTCACTTTATTCGAATTTTTATACAATATAAAACATTACGCGTCGATGTTCAATAGTTGAAGTGTAGACGTTAGTCTACACATCAAATCCGTCGTGCCCCAAAAAACCTCCATTAACACTCCAAATTCCCTAACCCTCGCACTACAATTCACCACAAAATAAACCCCTAAACTCCACCCAAACAAACACCCATCCACCTACATCGAAACCTGCAACGTCGACACCGGCGTCATACGACGCAATTTAAATTGCGCCTGTCACTTCCACCTCATACAATCCGCTCAAGCCCCTCACAAAACACCCAAACATATTAACCACCCTTACTCAAAAAAAACCAACACACCCAGAGCCACAAATTCGACGATGCGTCGACGCGAGCAAGCAAACGTCGTTGAACCCAGCGCGACGTCCTAAAAATCCACACCACTCCGAAAATCCTCTTATCACTCGGCAACACTCCTCCGCTTCGCCAGTTCGAAACACCCGCTTTTTCGGCGTACGAGTCGCACGAAGCACGTTCGACGTACCCGACGGCAATATCAATTGCCCATGCAACTGACACCTCGAGAAAGACTATTCAGATTCACAATCAGCCTCGCGAGCCGCATGCGATCAGAGACCTCCCGTTCATCTGACGTCGTTCGTCCCTCCCAACTCGCCACCCCTTCTTCTCTCTCTCCTCTCTCATCGCTCGTCGTCTCTCTCCGACTCTGGGCGCAACTCTCCTGGTGTCGGTCTCGCTTTAACGTCGCATCTCACCACTCCTCGGTATTCAATTGAGGGCCGAGTTAAATGACGAAGCGAGAAAACGGAGTCGCAGTGCGTGCCGAAGATATTTTCGAGAATGGGAGGCGGGAGATTTTTTTTGACATTCAGCTAGATTTGTATTGCTGCTCGGTGTACGCTTGGCGGACGTTTTAAAGACGTTTGGTTTTATTTTAGAATCTTTCGCTGGGGGGTGGTTCAGGGATGGAGGCGAGAATTGTTGAATGATGAATCTTTGATTTTTTGGTACCGTGACATGGGATTTGATAAGCGTAGGTATTATGTATATTGATCGTTACGTGTCTGTCTAGTTTAGTTACCCCTCATTTCGTCAGTACTCGTTTTGCACTCATAGTGTTCTCCGCGGTATTCAAATTAGAGCAGCACCTTGTAACTTTGAGATAATTCGGACTAATAATTACAAGAAGCACAAGTACCTTTATCAGTGTCCATAAAATCGGTGCGCAGCGAAGTTAAAAATGTGCGCTCTCGAAATGTAACAATGTTTCGTAGAAAAATGTTTCGAATGACGCGTGAAAATTCTTATATGCGACCGCACACACCCCACCGTCCTCCCACGCACTTTTCCGCCGTTCACCCACCTTTCTCACGACAGCGGCACCGACCGATGGAAGCCGATTTACAAGCGTTATTCAGTCGGACAGACGTGCCATACTGCCATCATGTCGTGGCACGTGTGCGGCCCGAATGCGCTGCCTGCTCGCGAGTGACGTTTTCGCATTGAGCACGCGCGCGCAGCCTCATCCACGCGCGCGACCTAACGTGTGTGGGTGACGAGAGGGGAACTGAGTGAGTGGAGGGGATATGCGTGGGCGGTGGGAGAGAAAAGGAATAACGGCGATGGGTAGAAGGAGAAAGAATATTCAACAGAATAAAGATGAAAGAAAAGAAATAGTCATGGTGTGCAGATGATTTTAATGGATTAAAGAGACACGCGGTACAGGACCTACACCGTGTGTATATATATATATGTCTATTAGAAGAAATAATGAAAAGAATTAGATCATTGGACGAAGCTGAAAACTGCAATATTTTGTATTTAATTTATTAACGTGACTCAAAGCTCGTGTTACAAAAATGCACACGAAAAATGTGTCACATGAACTCAGATAAGATATATCATTAAGTAGGGAATTTCGAAAAGATTAAAGACGAAAGAAATAAAGGACACATATTATATAGATAATTTTTGTAAACTGAAGAGAAAGCGTAGAACGAGTCTAAAATATCAGACGACTGCAGCGTAATGTGGCAGGGCACGAGGATACCTGATCTGTGAACTCTTTTATGGAAAACGCGGCGAAAAAGAACGGCAGCAAAAAAGGGAAGCAGAATCGGCCGCAGTCGACACGAGCTGCACGCCACTGAATGAACCCGCTTTGACCCCGACGTTCTGCCCCTTTCCTCGAACACAACCACCCGTCTGCCACCCTCTTGCCACCCCTCCCAACCCCCACCCACCACCTTCCATCCCCAGCGAGTTCGTTCTCTCGGTCTCCTATGTACGATCCTCGAAGTAGATGCTCCAACGTATTAAAAATGAACGCTCACGGCATAAAACCGAAAAGAAAACATTAACCGTGTACTAGATTCTTCCATGAACTTTGTTTTCAATGATTTTGTGAACGGATTACGTTTCCGAATTGTCGGCCGGGCTAGGAATGCGACAGATTTCATTGCTAGCCGCGTTACGCAGGTAGTAATTGATGTTCCGAGGATCGGGGATGAACAGTTTTCTAGACCGTTCGTTTCGTAAGCTGTTTTGATGGATTCATTCGGCAGATTATGTGCTTAACTTTTTATCAGCGTCCTACTTTCGCCCTAAGCACATTACGAGCAGTCGCTCGATACGCTCCTTAATTATACACCGAGTTATGGTATCGCGAGATCTTCGGGCCACCCTGTACGCCCGATTTCAATCTGTGAAAAAAAAAACACAGTCTACGACTCTGACTGCCGTCGCAATTATGGAAACGCGAATAACATTAGATCCGCGACCGTAACAGTCGACAGGCTCTCTCAGTCTGCAATCGGAAGACTGTAGAACGTTTGCACAGGCTATTACAGGCAGCATTCACGCATGACTATCCCAAAAAAATTAAATTTCATTAAGGAGGAATAGGACAGACAATCTGGTCAAAAGTTCATGACACATGGCGAAAATGCATACATATTTACAAATGTGGATAATGTAGTGCATGTTTAACATGGACAAATGGATGATTAATATGTAGTTGGTGCTACGAAAGATTGACTTCCCGTTTAAAATCATTTTTTACGGTAAAAATGACCATTATTCGGTAACAGAGAGCAGAATTTTTTATATTGACTGTACAACTGCCGAATCTGATGACAAAAGAGCTTCAATTGCGGTTTCTCCATAAGAGACCGTGTTAAATTAATAAATTATCTTCTTCCGAACTATGCAGTAGGGAATTCTGAAATTTGGTATGCTCCTTCATTACGTTAAAATACATAATTCCTCAAAATTGCAAGAAATTCTACGATTTTCTTATGTGTCTCCAATTCCTCCTTAAATCAAACACAACCAGAAACAGAGGCAACTGCAGTCGATTTTACGCTCAATTTCCAAGCGAAAACAACTTGTACCATATACCTTTAATTATAACGCACTTCAGTTGTCGTCGGTCAAAATTCGTTCGACGCGCGTGCGAAAAATTGTCTGACTGTCGACCTCGTTCGAAATTGCTGCTTCCAATTTCGCCAAGGAATCGCGCTCTCGCGGTTTTGCGGCGAGGAAACTCGCAGACGGACCGGTACCGGCGCCGGTACCGTGTTCAATCCACGAGCCACGCGCATGCTGCCTCGGCCGTGACGTCAGTAGGCGAAAAATCAATCCACCCTGCGCTCTGCACTCTACAGTGCGGCAGCCCACGGCGTCTGTGTGCGTCGGGGTTTGAGATCGAGACGGTGGGCAACTTTTTTTCTTCCACCACCGTCACGTCAGACACGCCGGACAAAATATGACGAGCGCGAGACTGATTAAAAATTTCGATGCGCCTCGTTAGATATTCGACGGCAGTCCGACATTTTTATCGTTTTTTTTTGCTATACGAGTTGCACTGAACACGATTAGAAGCGTACGAATGTATTATTATTTGCACTCGTACGGTGTGCAGAGTCGAAATTCATGGGCCTAGAAAATTCTCAGACGACTGGTGGGCTTTTTTCTGTGCAAGCATTTATGAATACTTGGCAAATTTGACGATCGGTTATTTTTGGGAGAATTTCGGGTGGGGCCAAATTTAGAACGCACACTCGCGGTATGCGGATTATTCGCTCGACTGGCAGAATTGTTCAGCGAACATTCGTTCGGGTGGTCTTTCTAGTCGTTTCGCTAGCGGCGAAAAATGCTGCCGGTAACGAGGCGACTGCCGGCTCGTTCGCGAGTATTAACCAGGTAATTTGATCGATCAGTTAATTGACTGGCAGTAACGTGTACGTAAGCGACGTGATATGTAATATCGGTGAGGCCGCGTGCGTCGGAATTACTTTGAAACGCGTAATGACGATCGCGTGTCTTACCTACATTGAGCTCTACACTGAATCAATGAAAGGTACGTCCGAGTTGAATGACGTTTGCCCTACTGTCAACGAAGTAGTAAAAGCCGGCTTTAGTTGCCCTTGCGATGTAAAACTTAGATGTGGAGTAGCTCCTAACGTTTTTCCGAACCGAGAAAATGTGTGCTTTGCGTGTAGTGGACGTGTTTCGAATGAAAGTGGGTCGAGCCATGCTAAATCGCACTGTTTAAGGTCCAATAATTCAGGGAGTGGGCCTGAAACGGGGTGACAAATTTCAATTTGCTCGCCCGTTTCTACATATGAAATATATGTGAACGATCCTAGGCGTTTTTGTTCATACCATTCCAGTCCTAAGATTGTCGAAGTCATTTTGAAAATAGCATCGGTTTCGATCAAAGCGAAACGGTTTGCCTAGAAGTCCGCGTATCTCACGAGAGAACAGCTGCTTTCCATTAGTTCCGAGCATCAAACAGCGTTAAACGATCTTCTCGGCCAGCCAACGGGTTGAATGCTAATTTAACGCAGCGATCTTTTACCGGAATACGTTGCAAACAATGATAAGTTATGACTATCCATCGCGTTGCATCCGTCCTTGAAATTAAGTACACAAAGATAGGCGACTGGTAACATACTGTTTCCTTGATAATCAAAGACTAGACTCAACATTCCGAACGTTGCACTTGAGATAACGCGCGTTCGACAATAGAAAATATTATCGAGTGTCGAGGTAAGCGTAACAGAAATATCCGACGAAAGTCTCTTAAGTGTAAGACTGGAGTGTGTACTATGTTTTTTTACTAAGATCAAAGATTATTGACTTTTGACTTGAAATAGTTAATTTGATATATTTCAAGATAAACGGTAATGTGTTTCGAAATTTGTCGCTCGACAAAGTCGAATAACTGTTGTTTGCCGCATTAATCGCGTGGATAGGGTAAAATGTTAGGAGTCGGGACTTAATGGAATAGCGAATGGATTTGATTTATGTCACGTTTTATGTTCTACAAGTCAGGTGTAATTGATCGGCTTATCTTCGTGACAGCTTCGCGCAGACTGAGTTACGGTTTCGTTTCATGCTGTTTTTTTTGTCGTCTCGCAGAGTAAAGTGTGATTTGAGGACGTAGCGTGGTCCGCATATGCCATATGCGCTTGATTCACGCTTGATGCGCGTCGGATTATTTTACTGACGTCAGAGGCACTAAATACGCGAATCGGAGCTAACGAGCCGGAGGAATAATCGTTAGTCACGATCGATTGTATCATCGAACTGCAAAGTCAAACGAGACAGAATTAAGAAGTCTAAAAAAAAACATCAGATAAAAATCGACGTAATCGAATTCGATTCCACCAACTAAGAGCTTGCAACGAAAACGAATGCTCGTATTTCGCAGTACACTATACAATTGCAGAATATTAAAGAATCACACGTATTAAAAATATTAATTATATTATAGTATAACGCGGTGCAAGGAAAATCAGTCAACATATTCAATATCAATCGATATTCAAGTTCTTTATTTAAAAGATCAAAATTATAACAGAGACAAGTATCTCGCATTGCACTGCAAAATATGAAACCGTCGAGTTGAAAAGATCACTTTACGCTTGTCACATGAAACGAATTGATAATAAACGACGGAACGAATTATTGACAAAAATTTGTTACTGACTTACCCTCCGTTCGCGGCAATGAGCGCGTCGCAACTAAAAGCGGAAGGCGATTTCTCGCATATGTATGTAGTACGTATCGTCCTGGACAAAAGGCGACGATGCACGTCGCGGCGAGTGCATACGCAGCATCTCCCGACAATAAATGATAACGATTGCGCGGAATATTTTCGCGAGGCCGCGGCCGATGCCGCCTCTTTCCATTTGTTTGTCGCCTGTCGTCCGGCTCGATTCGAATCGGTTTGATCGATCGATTAGAGCCTCGCCGCTGGGCTCGCGATCGTGCCCGGAAATGACCTCGTCTCAAAACGTCCGATTACAGTTTATTTGTACTTTTTTTTTTAAACGCGCTCGCACTTTATTTTTGGATAGGTGTGTGTCCTGGATTTTGGTGCTTCGACGTATGTGTATAGGTCGACAGTACGGTGTTTTTACATGAGTCATGAGCATATGCCAGTGTCTATGCATATCGTATATGTCATCCATAATGTATGATACAGTGTACCTACTGCACTATCTGCAGGCAAGATATTTTAATATGTCGAATATGTATAGTGCGCGAAGTAACGTGCAGGAATATTCTCTGTAATTAAAGTAGGCGTGATTCGTACTGTTAAGCGTAGAATACGACAGAGTATGTATCAACAGCCACGTGTAATGTTCTTATCACTGCATTCTTCATTGTTGAAACTACAACATATTTTTATTATGTACTAAAATGGAAAAGGCAGACTATCAAAAGCTAAAATCTGACTTCTGTTCGTTGTTAGTTTGCTCGTTCGGGATACGACGCCACGAAATACTATTCTCAGCATACACTTCGAACGCACAAGACATTATTATGTACTAAGCACACGGTACGCAGTATATCGAGTAGCTATATCGCACTGAAGAATTGAAAGTAGAAAAGGACCGTCCGGCAGAGTATCAAAAGCACTTGAATTCCCTTTGTCCCGCCTCATTGGCTTGGCAAACCGGCGACGGCCCAGTACAATTATAAAATTGCATCGGCTCGAAGAAAAGCAAAGGGGAACCTCGTGGCAGTGACACTGTCCGCGCATCATTAGCTTATTAAGTTTGTTAAGCCTTCAGTGCCGGACAGCCCGTAAACGTCGGTCTCCAGTCACAACATCGTCGTCCAACGGGGGAGAGGGTCCTGTTTAGCCGTCGCAACCGGGATTTATAGCCTATAACGACATGCACACCCGCGACCATTGCTATTTTTAAAACGTGACTGCCTCGTTTTTATTCGTCCGGCCGATCGCCGGATGCCTTTCAACATTTTGACCGCGAGAATCATCGTTTTGCATAGCAAACGTTTCTTTGACGTACTTTGTCTCTGGTTCAGAATGGAACGGTGGATTTATGTTAAGATTTTGGTGGTGAAAATGTTTTTATAGAACGCTATGTGTCTTGGACAAATTTGGAAAAAAAAAATTTTTTTATTATTCAGTCGACTGGGTTAGGTCTGATGGGATGAAAATGTTCTTTGCGATTACGAGGATAACGTCATTGTGACTGGAAGACAAATTGAAGGAGATCATTAAGATGGTTCTAATTCGAGTTTATTTTTTTAGTTTCTCATGTTGGTAAGATATATGATCTAAAAATGTGTAGTAATACAAAACATGTTTATGTCGGGTTTTAATGTGGCGAAATTGGATGAGATCGTGATTGATCGTGAGATTGTGAAATGATTTTCCTATTTGTCATCGGCCTCAGATATGAGGCGCGATAAAAGCGGTTCTCTAATCGTTAAACGAATTTTACAGCGCACGATTCGCTTGTTTTTCAAGAATTACACGTTACTTCCGTATGGAGTTTAGTTAGTGGGCTTACGTAAGAATAATGCGACTCCGATAAGCTAGAAGCATGTAACTCGAACGTTGTCGCATTTGTAACATATTAAATGCCTTAATTGGCAACAATTTCTTGTCAATTTCTTGTAACATGATAATTCAAACTAAACTGTTTGTTCCAATATTAGTCATACTACTGTTCTGCCCAATGTTCGTACTCCACTATTCTGACCGTTTACAAATTATGACATAAACTTTCGTTTTCTTTTCAACTCGTATGTTAATTATATAAATTATAACGTATGCCTCTTGAATAATATCGAATAATTATAAATATAATAATAGAAATGCTGGAACACCTGACTTCTGACTGTGAGTCTAGGCAGGAACGACGGTTTTCACTTAAAAGGAAATCTAACACAGCGTCATCTTCCGGAAAGTGTCCGCATTCGTTTTCAGGCGTCGGTAAACAGATTGACACGATTTTATCCTGACCGCCTTTTTTTTTAAGCCTTGATTTCCCGCGGCTCTAAATCACTCTCGAGGTGATACTTCTGACTTCGAACAATTTGCATAATGTTAAGATAACGAAATAATGGTAAGGGTTTGTCAAGATTGTGAAAGAATTTTGCATTTTCTGATTATATTAATATATAAATTCTGAATCACATATATCAATTATAACGATTATTCGTTAATGTCATGTAATATTTCCCAGAATTGTCGTCAGTATTTCAAGGATTATTATCCACTTTTGAAAACAGATTACACACTGTCGATTAATTTAGTATCAATTCCCACCGTACAGAGCGTTGTGATCTCATACCACAGCCGGGTCGATATTGAATGATTCAACGGGTATATTACAGAAAGTATAACAAGTAAATAAAACACAAAACTGCGACACAACGTAGCAAGCACTTATAACAACGTACTACAACTAATAACATTTATAATTAAAGAAATGTATACATTCGACGGATTCGAAGTTTCTGTGAGGCAAGAAAATTTTGGATGCAATACAGTAATAAAGCTTAGCACGAATCAACTACCATGCAGTATGCTTCGAAATTGTACGCAACGACTATAGAGGTATATTCTTCACACAGAAAGATGCAGAAGAAGTTCTCCGGAACATCCTTCCGAATATTCTCCGCGAACTCTTAAAACGGTATCTTCGAATGTATAAATTATTGAAAGAACATGTGATTGTTGGAAATTGCCCGATCGTCAGTCGATGTTCAACTTTCTGAACGAACCCTGCACGCCGTCTAATTCTCGCAACACAATCGACGTTTTCGATTCCGGCAATCTCGCGTTCTCATCCGTGCGACTCATCTTTTCCTCGCGCAGGAACCAGTCTCTGTTCTTCTCGATCTTCTTCCGCCACGCTTCTGTTAACAAATCATATCGTGAGAAATGTATCGATTTCCTGGTAGGCCAATATGTTCGAAATTAACGAATATAATTTTCAGACCGTTTAGTTCCTTCAAAGAGCCTGCTTTGCCACCCCATTCATTTGGCAAAATATCTTTGTCCACGTAGGAATGTAGTTCTTCTCCGTCGCCAGCATGTATACGGAACTGAAATTAAACGAAATCTTCGTAGAATTAAATTCTCTTCGCGTGATTCAAAAGTTCGTATCACATAAGCTTCTATTTTAGATTCTATTTTTTGTCAACCCATTTTTTGAGCAAAATCAAAATGTTTGCCTAAGTACATTATAGCGACGTTGCAATGCATTTTAGACGTTGACACTTTTTTCGAGCAAAATTATAATTTTTCGTGAGATGGTCGTCAGTGTTTTATAAATGGAATGGGTTAGACGTAGCAATCTAACTATTTTTGACCGAATTCCGCAGCATTTATTTCCAGGATTGTTACCTGTAACACATAATCCAATAATTATAACAATAATGTTGGTGTTACGTTGGTCGCGTTGAATTTACTTTGTGGTTCTCGTCTCACATAAATCGAGACAAATAAAATGTTTATGAATTTAAAATGTCGGGTTGCCGTCCTGCAGGACGGGTAAAAATGTCCCATCGTGGGATTACGTGTCTCATTTTTCAGTCGGGTGTCCGAGAGTTAAGTCATATAGGTTGAATCAAGCTTAAACATGAGTTACATCAATGCATAGACATTACCTTTTGCACTAATTTCACCTTTAGCAGCGGATAAAATATGTTGAGTATGTTGCCGATGAAGGACGGTGCATGAAGAAAATGGACTCTGTGAAGTCTTAACGGCATGCTATCTTGAACAGCTAACATTGCCTTCCTAACGATACTTTGCGTTGGACTACATTTCGCGAAATGCACCGCTGTAAATCCCTGCAAAAAAAAGCAACATTTTTCCTTGTACTTATAATACAGGGTGTCCCTAAAATCGTTGTGTATTAGTAATTGTATATTAGTTTTTATTATTTACATATACAAATTACTTTACGGACACCCTGTATATACATTTGTTAGAGGAGCGTCTCATTTTAAATGATCGACAGCAATATCTTCGAAACAGTTAGTGGTATGAAAAAATGAAGCTATCTGTGTATGCATATGTAACGGCGCAAACACAATACGGATACTACAGTCAAAACAACATCCGCACAATACAGATTTTCAATGAATAATTCAAACGTGCATAAATCTTCAGTAATCACCGGAACATCTTTGACGTCTATAAATTCTCGATAGACAATGATTATTGGTTGTTAAAAGTACCGTTAGGAAACTAACTGTTCTTCAGTAGTACGTAATTCGTACCGAGTTGCACTGTCATCTTCGTCATATTGTAAGCAATTATTTTATAAATACAATATTGTAAGCAATTATTTCATTGGTATCAGCATGCGACTCGTCGATGGGAAAAGTACTAACTTCCAGATCTATGATCATCAGATTCGACAGACAGGATTCCTCGATCAGTCGCGTGTCCTGCACCATCAGAATACGCCTGGCTATGGACTGAATCGAGAATCTTTCGACTGCGACATCTCTCAATCGCAGAATCGTCACTCTGTGACCGTCTTCCGTCAGGGACGGCAGCACGAAGTAGTCTCTGCGAAGGCAAATATCAAACAGAATTTAACGTCACCTTCGTAACATACGCGACATGTGTATCATACAAGTGTTAAAACGTCACTTCCACGTTTCACGGTGACAGAAGGATAGTAATGTTTGCCGATTACGCAATCGAGCGTGAGCCGTTCGTTCGGTAACAATAGGTATTTAAATTCTGTTCGATGCAAACGTTGTCGGAAAAAATTTGAAATGAAAATTCGGAAAAACTGCTAATTGGCTCGAATCGAATGCACTACGTGTGCATACGTATATTAGTTGAAAATGTGTATAAGAAATTTGTCGGGTTCAACTGTATGTGAAAGACGAGTATGAACATGAGGTTTTCAGTACATTGCGTCGCAGCAGTCTTGAACGTCCAGCGAAAGAGGATCTCGCACGGCAAAAAATTCCGGCAGGCCGGTGCGGATGCTGAAGTAACGCTCGAGGATTAGCTTGCAGCGTTCCACGCTGTTCTTGCAGCCGAACAGAAATTTCTCCAGCCGCGAGTCGTCTGGAACAGACACCGGGGAGGGACAAAAGTTGACGCAATTCGCTTCAATGCGGATTATTGTAGCGAATCATTACACGCGCAGAACGATCGACAGTGCATAATTAAATGGCCGATCGTAACGCAGCAATTAATCTCCGATTATTACACGCTCATTAACACGTTCCTGACCGATTACGTAGCAGGCACTACACTCTCGTGTACCAGCATCTATTAGCACTTCCTATGCATTATTATAGCATACATCAGCATACATGATAGACGAATTTCCATTCGTCGCATAGTATTTAATTATTAAAATCGATCGACCTTGAAGACGATACCATGCATATGCAATAATCTCACGACGCACTCCTGTAAACGTTACGCCTAAATCACGACCTATCTTTGTGGCCGTGTGACTGGACAGATAAAAAAAACATCTACCTTCGCTGCATTACGTTCGGACTCAAAAAAAAAAGAAACACGATCGCTCGTAAAACTGTCGTAATTTCGTGGAGAGGAAAAAAAAGAGGAAGAAAAAATCTTATCCAACCCATGTGATTCGGCAGGTGCGGCTGCTTCGAGAGCCATTCCCTGATTGCCATAATGTCGCGTCTCCTCATTTCCGGATCGGGCGGTATTTCCTCGTCGATTCGCTTCTGCTGCTTCGCCGTGGGCGGCAGTAGCGTCATTATTGCCCGCGAGTTATGCGCCGCTATTAACACCCAAGCGACACCGGCCGCTGAAATACCTGCGGGCACATAAATCAGCGTCGATTGCCTTTTACCGTAACTTCGTTCTGCCGACGAGTCCGCTGACAAGGAAAAATCACTTTGGTAGACGATTCCGACGAGCAATCGTTTTTTGAAGATCGTGTAAATTCTCGTTTTTTTGGCTCGACTTCGTTTTAGAAAGTGTAATTTTTTTGGGATATTTTTTTTTTAGCATCGAAATGTCTACAAGTTTTCCGTATAACTTTTTTTTTAGGAAATGACTCGTTAAAAGGTTAGGTTATTTTATGTTCTTTTTAATTGTTACATACTCTGCTTACATTTCGTTGTATTTATTGTAAGCGGACTATGAAATAGGAGAGTTATAATGGCAAAGGAAAGAAGTGGATAGTTTTTAATTTAATTTATTTTCTTCGAAAATGAAGGTCTAGAACGCCTATTTTTGGTCCGGGAACGTGTCTCAAGATTTGCCGAAAGTTGATGACCTCCACTCTTGTTACATTTTTCCATCGACGCGTATTCAAACATTCGCACACTCGTGCGTGTCGCGGCTCGTATGTCAGAGACAATCGTGTTACAAAGGCGAGCGTTACGACACAGAAAAAACACAGCATTATCGGCACTCCCGCGCAAGAGTCAACTCGAAGCTCCGAAAAAGTAACGATCTCCATCTTCGGCAAAGAAACGCGAATGGGACGAGCAAATATTGACACCGAACGGCCCGCTGTTTATCGGCGAGGTGCGAATCTCGTTCGAACCGGCGCGCTCCACTATTTGTTCCTCTTTACGAAATCCCATTCGATGCGATTTCGATTTTTCGCGGCGAAACGAAACTCACGTTTTCGATAAAGCGAACGACGACGAACGGTATTCCTAATCAGGTCTCAAGACTTTAGACCGTCTTAAAGTATTACTAGCGCTGGGAGCGGTATCAAAAATGGACTCCATTATTTGTTTTCAATTGCGTCAGAAATTTCTTACGGCCCTGATTCAATCCATGCACACATTCCGTATACATATGTGCACACTGGTATACTTGGCAATGATGCATACTAGCGTTTACGCGAATACAAGCACTCAATTTACAATTTTATAGTCACCATTCTTTTTCTCCTGAACTAGACGATAGAAAGTCTTTTTTTTCTTTTAAAATGTTTCTCGAATGTTAATCTACATCCTGGAATTTTTACAAAAAAAGTTTAACAATTGTTTTCGAGTTATTGTCAAAAAACCGTTTTGTGTGATCATTACCATTGCTTTAGATGGGGAAAACGCTAAACTTTAATTGTTAATAACTCGAGTTCTAGACGGTGGATCAAGTTCATTTGTTTCATTTGTCAAACAAATTGTTATTTTTTAAAAATCTTCAATTTAAATCTGATTTAAAAAAAAGTTTAAGTAAAGTGATTCAGCGCTAATAATACCTAAGTCTTGACTATGAATACCTTCATATATTTTTATTTCACGTTTACGGCCGACGCCCAGAAGAATACACATATACAAATATACGAAAAGAGTAGTAGTGGTAAGTTCGAAGAATGATATTTCTTATTAAGAAATCTCTTTTCGTCGCTAACTCCACTCTTACTTTTTTGACCGATAAAAGTGCTAATGCACTAAGGTGCCGTCCACAGAGGGGTAGCATCTGAATATAGCTCACTCTTTTATGACCGTTCCAACAGAAAAAAAAAAAAATTTTCTTGACTATGAATAGCGCCCAAAGTACCATCCCGACCGGTCGCACGGCCTTCTTTTCTTTCATTTTCAACCGATCGATTCGCGCACATCTCTACGCCGCGTCTTCCGTAGTTGGAGAATTCTCGCGCGGCAAATTTGCATGCTGCGCGTCATCGACAGGGGTAAAATGCATTCTCCTCGACCTCGGCTAGCGTTTTGTTTAGACCCGCGTTTTGCGTAATCGAGCCTCGCGAAGGTAGCGTCGTTTAGCGTGCGCGCGCGCGGACCTGGAAGCGGAGAGAAGTGTCGTAGGGAAAAGATGCACTCCAATGGTACGTGTTTCGAATTGGCGCCGATCGAATGCGCGCGTTGCATTATTCCGGGACCGATTCGATTTCGATTTTCGTGAGGCGCGATCAATATTCGGAGGGTCAGCGTCTTGGAACGGGAATTGAGAGCACGTACCGCTCGGAGTGTGTGCTGTACGCGCGGTGTGACGCGGTGTGTACATGACAAAACTCGAAGTCGCCGTTAATGCGGAACTTTACGCGGTTCCGATGACAGGGGAAAGTTGAATGAAGAGCGAACGTGAGGAAAGAAATTGGGTAAAGGAAAATGGCAGTACGTGGAGCGTTGTTTAAAACGCCGGAAAACGTGAAAATCCGCGTTTCTCGCCATCTTGAAACGTTTATAGCTCGTAACAACATTAATCAATTTCGATCAAATTTTCAGTATGCATATATCTCCAACATTACGTGTGCTGGAAAATACAGTACTCAGTGTTAATTTCGTATGTTTCACAAATAAATTCATAAATTTCGAAGGCGTGATTTCCCAAAAAAAAATCATAGGGAAAACTTATAGAACTTTCGATGCTGTATCCAGGGAAAAAAAGAACGCCGAAAAAAAATGCGTCTGTTGGAAAATACGGGGACAAACGCTACTGCCGGCGCTTCGCAAAAAACGCTCATAACTTTTGAAGGCAAAAACGTCAGAGGGAATACTTTCTCACCTTTCGATGCTCCATCGAAAGAAACAAAAAAAAAAATTCATGCCCACTAAAAACGAAGCCTTACCCAAATATTATTAGTAAATTGATAATACATAAATTCGACGTATCACATTGTCAATGACTTCGATCTAGTTACATGAAACTCATTCAGTCGAAAGCGATCGCAACATCACTGACATAACGTTACTTTCACATCATTGCCTCGCTCACGTACGATAACACACTTTTGATCAATCGAATCCGGCAAAGTTATCGATAACGTGTCGCGAACGCATTCCACAAGGGAAATAGAGCTTGCGAAAAAAATAAATACGGATGGACCGCCTCGTGTTTTTCAAATACACGAACATCTGCCTCGGAAACGTTCATTCATGGATGGAAACGAAACGGAAGGATTACGTAATTTGCAAATAATTCGCGGGACGTACAATTAAATACCATGCACGCGGAAACGATGTCGAGTGTCAATTGCAACGATATATATGGCGACGTGCGTATGTGCTTAGCCTGGCTAAGTAACAAGTGAATAGTAGTACGCCTGGGTCAACTTGTTCCTTTGACACAGAGTAGCAAACAGGTTCTACTTAGGAAATGCACTCTCTATTGCAATCCATTTCTGGTATGCGACTTGTTCTCTGTAGAACCATCGTAATCTCGGTCGTACGGTGAATCACGCGCGATAGATCGATCCTGGTACTATTTACATTTATCACTGTCCGTCAGTTCAGTAACGATCGGTCTTGAGTCACGATTTTTATTCAAATCGACTTTATCTATTAATACTCCCTGCGATGCATTTTTCAGATTTCGAATGCGTGCCGATTGAAACGACCGCATGACAACCGCTAGGTATCATACAAATTTTCTAAGATGCAAATTATTTTTTTACTTCAACCACTTTCACAATCATCGGCACGTAATAAAATATCTCAATATGTACTTCGAAAACGAAAGTCACGTATATGCAAACTTTGTCTTCACCGCTTCATTTCTAACGATCGTAAGATTGATTTTGACTTTTGGCAGTACATTTGATTTTCGAGCAATCTGTCACGTGACAGGCCGAACTCTGACAATTACGTAGCTGACCTCTTGACTCCGGACGACTGCCAACACGATCTGCGAAACGTTTCACTTGCTTCCTGCGAGACGAAAAATTCTGCGAGAAAAGTTCACTGCCTCGTGAGACTCGCGACTACTCTCGCGGTGCGCAGCGTTTGAATCGCGACGCTAAACTGCAGCGCGCACTTCCAGCCGTGCATTACTGTCCTTTGAATCTCGTATTGGGACCACCATGTTCGCATTGCCCCACCATTCGAAGCCATCGTCGTTTTTTTTTCAAATGCACTCGAACCACGATGTACCTTCGAACGTGAGCACACCTAGGAAGTGCTGTTTTTCCGTACAATTTTCCCAATCCAGTTTCTTGCGACGCACTCGGAGTGTGACAGGTGTTGACACGCCGGCTTCGTTTGCTTTGACACGTTCGTAGGACGGTTCGTGATGAGAAATTCGAAGTCTTCTGAGGTAATGTCTGGTTGATGGCAGAGTTACAGGACTCTCTTGCGTTCGTGTTATGATTGTGCATACGCTTGGGGGTTTATGTATAAAGAAACATTTTAACCGGCTTGAAAAAAGAAGGTTATCTAGTTAATATATATGTATTTTTTTTTAAGAAATTTGTTGAGAACTACAAATGCATGGTTAGCATTATTTCAGTCAATACGTGTGCATAATAAATATATAGTAATAATGTTCTGATATAAATAAAGACGATGTAGAAGTGAACAGTGACATGAAATTAGAAAAATCGATTGAATAGAATGAGACGGACGAATTGTGATGCCGTAATAGCTTCGACTGTTGATTGCGTAGAAATACAAAGAGACGCTTTTATACAGAGTTGTAACTTTTCGTTGTCTCACTTGTATCGGTCGAAGGAATTCGCGATTACGGTGATTGAGAAACTCCGCGCCGTGCGTCTTCGTATCTTTACGGTTTTATAGCTTTCTACGTACGTCAGCTGACGAGAGAATCGTAAGGATCGTCAGTGCTCGACTCTTTTTCTAGAATTTTTCCATCTAATCCACGATTCAATCGACAACTCACGTACAAGCTAATGATACAAACGTAATATAAATTTGAAACGGAGTAAAAATAAATTTGTAATCTCTCTACTGTCATGTCATCACGTTTTGTAATAGGTTCGACGCGTACGAGTGCGTTGAAGTTTACACATTTTCTGTGTAAACTGTGTTAACGGGAAAGTAGCTCAAATCAGAGCGATCTTTACGTCTTCTTATTAGAAAGCGCGAGTGAACGGACGGTTTGGAAATGGATCGGTTCACATACGTTTCGCATTAATACCGGTAATTCGATCATACTCTCCTGTAAAGGTAAAAACGAAAGTCAGCCACGCTCGCTATGAAAAATACACGCATGCCCGTTTAATTTCTGTCGATATAATTAACGATTGCACTAGCAATCACTGTATCCAATTATCAAATACACAAATTAATTTTTGTTTAAATTTATATCACCAACATTTTCTCCTAGCTCTCACACACATACACCCACACACGTTTCATCTTCATCCGAAGAATAAAAGCCAACCGCGCAAACTTCCTTAATTCCCATTTTACTAATTCTGCCGACAATAATCATTCCCAGTCGATCATAACAAAAATGTCATTCTCTCGAATCTCCCGCAAGTTTCCCTCAATTCTCTTTTCCTCTATCAAAGTTCACCTTCCTCTCGTCGCTGTCCAGCGTCGCCTCTTTCCTCGGATTCATATTTTTGAACGGACCGCCCGTTACCGGCAGATTTGCGTCGTCGTCCACGACTTGAACGATTTTTTGCACCGTCGAGTACTCCATCACGACCGTCGATTTGTTCTCGTGGTTCGTCTGCGAGGCCTCGGACATGGTGCTTCTCTCGTTGAAGTCGTTCGCCGAACGAACGTCCGCGTTCTCCTTGTTGAACTGCGACAGATACTTCTGGTTCATCTTGGACTTCTTTTTCTTGTCCCTCTTGTCTCTCTTATCCTTGCTCTCCTTGCTCCCCTTGGTCTTGTTATCGACGGACGTGTTGGTTTTGTTCGTGTTAATGATGTTCAGGATCCCGCTCAGCTTCGATTTGGTGGGTTGTTTCAGATTTCGACAGCTGCAGCTGCTCGACTTCTTTAAGTCGCTTCTTGATGTTTGAGGAGGACACTTTTTGAAGCAGCATCGATGACTACGGTATTGCCACCTGAAATCAATTTAATGCGTGAGTTTTGGTGGGTCAGAGTGTTCGTGATAAAATGTGTCTTAATACATATATAAATAAATATATATATGTGTATTTATTTACGAGCGTTGAGTAATAGTTAACGAATATGTCAATGGTCTTATAATTTGGTGCAAATTTAAGTTGCTCTTAGAATTCGTAAGGGGAAGCAAGTGCAATATAATATTATGTCACGGTACTTAAACATAGATACACTTTTTCAGTTGATTAATAGAACTCATACTAAAGTACGAAAACATGCTAATAAATAGAACTTTGCAAACTAATCGTCCCTGGTAGACAAAACACCTTGCTCATAGAATACCACTATCCGATGAAGTCAGCTGGTATTTATAACACGTGTTCATTCGAAGTACCGTCGGTCGTTCATTTGAATACTAGCCTGAACACGTTCGCTCATAGACGCACTAAACATTATATGGACGCGTTCAAAGACGCCTAGAATTTCACTTAAACACGTCGATGCAACGGCAGACGTCAGAAAATGAACTAAAACGTTGGTAAACAAGCCAAGCCAAAGAGTCTAGTGAGTGAAAATGGAAAGATTGTATTTACCACAAAGCACACGTCGTCACGGTCGAGCTCAGCATGAAGAAACAATTTAGGACCGTCAGCACGATCAGTGGTTCGAGCATAATAACGACGATTTGCTCGTTTCCGTGTCATTCAATAGTTATTTTGTCGCACGGTCTTCGGCGACACTCCCAACATCGCGTGTTGAAAAAGAACATACGTCTTTGACGTCAATCCGACCAGAGCAAAGTCAGCCGCGGCACGTCGTTCTACACTCGTTTGTTTAAAAAAAATATCGAACGGGAGTCTACCTAGACAGTTGTCTAGTCACACTGATATTACTCGTGTACACTAGCGACAAAAAGTTTAAAAAGGTAACATTTTTTTTGACACTATTGTTGTCTTTTAACTATAAAAGTGTAGAATAAAAAAGATCGATATTGAAAATGATAAAGAAACTGTAAATTTGCGCATACGCGTGTCTTTGAACATTCGATCCCGTCCCATTGAATAATCCACGTTCATTAGTATGACATTACATCTCTCCGTGACATAATAATTGTAATTAGCACCAGTCGATGTTATAAAATATCCGCGTCTTATGTAACACGCCGATCACGTTAATACAAAGACATTTTGTCGGACAGCATTTTAATTAATGTCTTCCTTCTTTCTTACTGTTACGTAATCTACAATCTATGATTTTTTATAATAAAAATGTTCCGTAACTTCGAAAAGGTTAAGTATCACAGCTCGAGCGAGCTTGAAATCTTACGCTGGCCCACATTTCACGTCTGATATCACGTTGACAGCAATTTGTCCCACCTTCCATGGGCCGGGCAGGTGTTGATGGAAATGAGGATGTGGGGAAATGAATATGTGAGTTGCGGAAATGTCGACGACGGATATTCTAATCGTTCTTCCTCGCCACGGGGTGTCCCTGTGGTTTTGTATATTGCACAGAATCATGAAGGGGCAGAAAGAAGCGGGGTAAGCCGAAGCTGAATGCGAAAGAGGGAGTCGTGAAAATGGATAAATAGATGGATCGGTGCCTATACGTAGATAGACACATACATAGATGGACGTGTGTACATAGATGGATAGGTAGTGAAATGCAAACGCATCCCAGACGCAACGTTTGAAATGACTCAATTTTTCACACTGTGTTGCTTTAAAATAGGCATGATGCAAAAATTTTGATCTGCACCTTCAATTTAGTGTTATAGTATAAAATTTTAAATAATTATATGTACGTATAGGTATCTAGTCGCGACATGAGAATTGCTGAATTTTGAACGTCCCATTTTCTTCGGTACAAAGACTAATATAAAATATTTTCCTCTACTAGTTTTAATTTGTATAATTCACCTAAATCCGCCCCTCCCGTGCCGCGTTTTACGGGACACCCTCTTTTTGACGATCGTTCGTATTAAAGTTTCCCCATCGCGCTCGTTAATAACATTAAGCGTCGACAATGGCTGGGTGGCTAAGTATGGCGGCTAAATAAATCAGCGACCCCGCCGCAGGTGGTGCCGTCGAGGGTGGTCCGGGATCCGAAACGTCTCCATTGTCAATTCTGACCGCATGTCGAAAACCGCAACTGAATTTCGGAGATCGCTGTTGAAATGTTACGTAACGAATATGTGTCCGGATCGTGGGATATCTCTCATCTCTCTCTGTTCCTTCGCCCTGCGTATCCAGTCTGAATACTAAGAAGAAGCGTAGGAGGCCTCGTGAACGTAACGAGTATTACCAACGGAAATTTTTTTATTATTAGACATTTTTTAACCGACTTCAGAAAAGGAGGAGGTTATCTATTGTATAAATATATTTTATTATTTTTTTTGTGTTTTAAATTTTGCTTCTTCAGACATCAAGCTTTCAAATATAATCTTTTTCGAAACCACGACGTGTCGATTGATCTCATGTCACATATCCAGATGCCATATTTATGTACATAATTCACATTCTATATAAGTTTTTCGTACAAAGAAGAACGTTTCGTTTATCGTTCACGTTCGATTTTCTTTCACAAAATCGTCACACTCGGTCTGTTATTCTCAGCTTCTCGCAAGAGAGTGAGAAGAAGCGTGGGCGGCTCGGGAGTTCATAAAATGCGTGTCCTCGCGCACTGTGTGGCCTCGTCTTCGAGAACGTCCAGCCCCCGATGAATGGGAGCCGATAAATTAGGAAGCCACGAGGGAAGAATGTGGAAAAATGGCGAGAAAAAATTTTGCGGTCAATCGACAGAATCCGACGATTCGACCGCGAAGTATAGCGTTCTTATGCGGACGTCGTGTTAAGAGTCCTTAGGAGTCCTCGAATCGTCCTGCCGTGACAAAGAGGACGGGAACAAGTCATGTGGGTCGATGGCACATTGAACGCTTCGAGAAAGAAGCAATGATTCATTGGCCACTTTTATATTCCAAGTATTCCAACAAAACAACACGTCGACATTTTCTTTGGTCACAATTGTAAAAGATCGGTACGTAATTTTGAAGATCACAGATAAGAAGCGATATTCGATCGGACATTTTTCACGCATGCGAATGAAATGTGCGTTTCTGGGTAAATAAAAAGAATTGACAGAATTCGACTGAGATTGAGAATGTTTTGTATTTAAAGTTGGAGAGCACGATTCGTTCGGACGAATTTCCCGACGTTTCACGGCGCATAGAATTTGCATGGGCGTCGGTTGTTCGGGGGATCGGTGTAAAATTTGAATGAGGTGCGAAATCGTAGTACGCTTCCAGGAATGCCGGGCGTTTCGGAAAGGGAAATTCTGAATGGCGAACTCCGGGCGATTTAGTGTGAAACGTGCCGTCGATTATATATAAAGGGTCGGAGGAGTTGACTGAAGGAGTTAGCTGTAATTACGAGCGCGCTTTGAAATTTTACAATGTGGGTCTCGAGAGACCCTCGGCGTCATCTGTACCCATCGATCCATTGAACGTCATTGAACAATTGAAGAAAGAGGGAAAAAGAGAGTTTGCCGAAGAATGAAGTTCAGTAGCAAAAGTGTGTTAACGCTCAAAAGAAACAGAGATGGACGACTAGAACAGGTAGAAAGAGAGAAAAAGTTAAGAGAAAATTCATGGTATAAAAATATCACGTGGCATAAATGCGAAGGAATGCACAACGAACGAAGCCTTCATGCAAAAAGTTCCCTGAAAATATTTATAGAAATCTAAAAGGAAAAAGATTGTTGTCCAAAAACTGAACAATCATCACAACCTAATATAATTTACTTAACAAATTCACGCGCACCGAGAAGTGTACCAATATATTATAGTCCCACGAAGTGAAAGACTGCTAGTGGTAGACAAAGTGGTCCGTAAAAAGTGGGAAACTTTCAAAAAGCCAGACGACAGGTATACAAAAAGGGGAAGAAGAAGGGAAAGAGTCATCTGGCGATCCGTAACGAAGCAATTTTCCACGGCCAGTCCTTCTTCGTGAATGAAGAAGAGGAGGAGGCTGACTCGTGGAACTTTTAACGCATTCACGCCTGTTCGACGAGAATTCTTCGCCCTCCTCATTGACGGAATTTTCTCGACTATCGACTCATTGAGACATCGAACCGGAGGACGGCGACGACGTTCGGAAAAAGTATCAATGCTGCGGTACTTCATTATTCATGCACCCGATGGGAGTTCGGCGAAAAATGCTTGTCAACGACGGAACTTCATTCATGCATAAATTTCTGAAGTCACGGACGTACTATCGGCTGAAGCACTCTTTCCCGTATTTTATGTCGATGTCGGGTGAATGTAGGGATTCTCATGCGAAGACGTATGATATTTTTAAAAATTCATTTTGCACACTGTCGCAGTCTGAAATGGACGTGCTCGAAACTGAATGTTCATATTCGTCGTTATCTGGGTCTAAAGCTAATGTCCTCAAATTTTCATTCTGCTCTGTGTCTAGATCTAACAAACATTCTAGATCTAACACATACACAAATCTTCCACATTACCCGAACTCAAAGTAACACCTCTCAGATTATCCCAATCTTCAATGAATTAAAATACATAACCGATTCATCTCCACGATCACCATTATTATATATTTCCATTTTTTTGTCCGCTTTAACAAATATCAAAAGAACGAGTCCTCAGGACTTCTTTATCCCAATCGACTTCCTCTTCTTCTTCCCTTTCCGCAACGCCGGATTGCTTTTCTCCTCGTGACGCGCACACTCCTGCGTGTCCAGCTGCAATTTGACAGACGTGTCGGTGTCGGTGACCAAATTCGGCGTAGACGGCACTTTCGGCGTCCTAAGTTCCACCTCCATGTTCCTCTTGCTCGTCTCGGTAGCGTCCGGCTTCTTCTTGATGCGCAGGAAGAAGACATTCTCGTTGCCTTCCGTCACTCGGTCGCTGTGAATGATTTGCGAGCCGGAGCTGCCCAATTGCGGGTAAACTGTTATCGTTCGACATTGATCGTTGGTTTCTTTGCCACCCTTGCACGCGCCAACCTGAACGAGGAGGAAGCGTGTGGCGCGATAAACTTCGGGTGCAAGGATTCGGAATTATTTTACTTGCGTGTAAACATAACCTACGAAGCGATTAAAGGAAGTATAGCTGCAAGTTATGTTTTAATGTTAGGCGTATAGGTTATATTATGGTATTTGAGATTATGCAATTTTTAGATGATAGGGTTAGGAATGAAGATGAAACAAAGTCAGATAGTTGGTAAAAATAGACAAGGGAGTAGAGTAAGCGTGATAAGAAGAGAATAAGTGAATAAATTTATTACATTACTTACGATTGACGGAAGAACGCGTGAATATGTGCTTATTCGTTAAAGAAATATTGACACGAAATTACGTTTATTCGTAGCGTGTGTACGAAATGAGTTCTTGTCCTCACAATTAGTAAACGAAACATTAGTAAGATCATGGCCGAATAAGCAAATCGGACGGAAAATGTGCTGAGTTGAGATAAGTTTGCTTACCTAACCGAGCCTAACAAAGGATTTTGAGTTTCTGTAATAACAGCTGCGGCTTATGTCACCTTTTCGACTCTAAGCAAGTAAGCATTCTAAGTAACCCTAAGCAACAAGATCGGGCGACAAAAAATTGGCCACTCATGATCAATTGATATTTATAGCGAAGAGGAATGATTCGATGAAGGAATGTACGAACTTCGTATGCGATGGTGTGCGGCTTGTAGGCCGGATCGTCCGTTCGAACGTTGTTCTTCGAATGAATCCTGAACAAAATTCGGTTGTTACTGTTGGCGTTTAGTATCTTCGGCCCCTCTTTGCCACGCACGATCTCAACAGTTTCGCAGTCGCAAGGCGGATCCCACTGATCTCTTCTCTTCTTGCTCCTATTCTTGTCTTTTTCTATTCTAATTATTAGCTGATTGCCGATCATCTCGGCGCCGACTTCCTGGTAATACTTCGAATCTTTGCAGTCTGAAGAATCTGACGAACGTGGAGGTGGACATGGTGGCGGGCATGGGGATGTAGTAATTGGTACGCAACAACATGGATCTGTGTGCCAAAGTATGAGACAAAAATTTCAGTCCCATACCGAGTTAATTGACTTCTTAATTTTGATCGAATATTTTATTATTGTTAGAATGTTACGCGCTTTTCTGCGCAATTTCTCACCTTGTGCGATTGGACAGATTTGCATTTCGCGGCTTACATATGAAACATGGGATTTAGATAACGGTAGATTGATAATCTATTGAAATTATGAAAACTTAATGGCCATTGTTTGTCGGTATGTTTTTTGCGAATGTCCGTGCTTGACAGGATTATGATCGAAGTTGAATCGAGAATAATTGCTCGGCTCACGCATCGATAATAATCGATCACTCTCAGCCACATTCAGATTCGAACATTCATCATGTAAATTGTAAACCTTTCTCGCGAACCAACAAATTATCCCAAATAATGCCAAAATCATGACAAAATCATGACAAAATCATGACAAAATCTTGACAACCACCCCAATCCCACCCTCAACATGATCTCAACCTACAGAAACTCAAAGTTCAACAACGTCAACGAGTTCAGCACCGAAGAGCTCTGCACGTGCTGTCCCATCAGCCCAGCCAACGATCCCAACGACGATGCCGAAGAAGAAAAAGTCCCAGAACGAAAAATCGTGTCAGAGATCGCGACGAGAGGGCGTCCTTACAAAGAAATCGAGGCCATCATAAACAATCACCGTATGGTCATCCGCACGCAGAAGGAGCAGATCGAAGAGGAGTACGACCCGCCCTGCGACTGCAACGAAAGCTTGCACACTCTGCCGCAGTCTTCGGCCATGTCGATGGACAGAAAGCCGAACGACGACGTGATCTTCGAGCTGACCGATCCGCGAGGCTCGTCGATGAGACGGTCTGTGGCCTTATCGGACGAAGAGTTACTGGCCGCCATCAAGGAAGCGGCCTCGAAGAAAGGCGCGAAGGAAGCTGGCGTGGCTGCCAAAAAGCAGCCGGCCGGCGCGCAAAAATTGGCTGGCGAGAAAAAGGAGAAGGGTAAACAGGAGAAGGAAGAGAAGCACGTGGTGCAGGTGGAGGAGAATCCGAACATCTTCTTGCTGCGGATCACGAAGAGGTGCGAGAGCGGGGAGAAGAAGAGAAAATTCGATTTGGAATTTAGAACGCCGAGGCCGTGGACTTTTAAGCCGACGGAGGCGAATGAGAAGAAGGGGGAGGAGGAGAGTAAGGGGGAGGATGAGACGAAGTCGAAGGGGGTGGAAAAGGGGGGTGTGAGGAAGAGGGTTGGACGGAAGCGGATAAGGTATAAAGGAGACCTGCCGAAGGCGTATGGAATTTGCGAGAACGTGTACCAGGGTGCTGCGATCGAAACTTGTTGTGGGAGGAAGAAGAAGCCTAAGATCGAGCCTGTTTGTGGATAGGCTTCTGAAGGTTCAGGATTGATGAAGGAATTGCGTGGATAGAATGTAGTCTTCTGGGTCTTCTAAATACTTAGAAGACTCGCGTAAATCAGCGGATGGCAGGAATCAGTGACTCACGATTAATCGAACGAACGTCGCAGAAATTGACAGATTCTCCGCGAGTTACCAGTTTTCAAATTTTGAAAGAAGAGGTTTGGACGGAAGCGGATAAGATATAAAGGAGACCTGCCGAAGGCGTATGGAATTTGCGAGAACGTGTACCAGGGTGCTGCGATCGAAACTTGTTGTGGGAAGAAGAAGAAGCCTAAGATCGAGCCTGTTTGTGGATAGGCTTCTGAAGGTTCAGGATTGATGAAGGAATTGCGTGGATAGAATGTAGTCTTCTGGGTCTTTTAAATACTTATAAGACTCGCGTAAATCAGCGGATGACAGGAATCAGTGGCTCACGATTAATCGAACGAACGTCGCAGAAATTGACAGATTCTCCGCGAGTTATCAGTTTTCAAATTTTGAAAGAAGAGGTTTGGACGGAAGCGGATAAGATATAAAGGAGACCTGCAGAAGGCGTATGGAATTTGCGAGAACGTGTACCAGGGTGCTGCGATCGAAACTTGTTGTGGGAAGAAGAAGAAGCCTAAGATCGAGCCTGTTTGTGGATAGGCTTCTGAAGGTTGAGGGTTGATGAAAGAATTGCGAGTGAAGAATGTAGTCTATCCACGTGGATAAAATGTAGTCTTGTGAGTCTCCTAAATATTTAGAACACTCGCGTAAATCAGCGGATGACAGGAGTCAGTGGCTCACAATTAATCGAACGACATACGCCGCGGAAATTGAGCGGAATGAAGCGAGCGGCAGCTGTGCAAACGTTGTATTTCATAATGCGTCGAATCGATTGACTGGGATTCGTCAAAAGAGTCGGAAGAATGACAACTGATAACGGACGGCGGCTTTCATATAAATAGGGAGCGTGACCTATGAATTTTCATTCGCTCCTCCGGCACTCGACGCGGACAGCAAGCTCAGTAAAATCGTAAATCGTGCGAGGTTTTTTTCTTCGAGAAACAAGGCATTCAAGATGCGCGGATTCATCGCTCTGCTGATCGTCGCAGTCGCGGCACTTTGCAGCGGCCAAAGTACGACGAAGGCTCCGGTCGACTACTGCTCGATAGAGTGCGACGGCAAACAGCATACCATGTGCAAATTTCCAGTAAGTCGAAATTCATCCTCATCCTGCCGGTATCGACAAATACATCATCGAACTACTTTCTTATTTTCGATGTTTCGAATTGATTTTTGAATTTAACTTTTTTTTTTTTTATTATCCGAATTTTGTTGAACTCTTTAATCGCTCCAATTCAGAGTGTGATGGCAAGCATTATACCATGTGCAAATATCCAGTAAGTCGAAATTTATCCTCATCCTGCCGGAATCGACAAATACATTATCGAACTACTTTCTTATTTTCGATATTTCGAATTGATTTTTGTATTCACATTTTTTTTTTATACCAATCTTTTTCGAACTCTTTAATCGGTACAATTTGTGGAATCTCTTACAATTAGACGTCGACGCCGGCGGAAGAATGTAGCGCGATGGAGATCATCAGCAGAAAGCTGACGCTTGACGAGAAGATGGAAATCGTGATTACCCACAACGAGCTGAGGCAAAAGATATTCAGCGGATTCGAGCACAGAGGAAACCCCGGACCGCAGCCTGACGGCGTCAACATGAAGCTAATTGTAAATACTTTGATAACGCAGGCATACATAGACTTATCGAAACTATTTTTTACATACTTCCTGATACGCCCCAAATAATCATGTAAATTAACACCGACGATTCCTCGTTGCGCACATTTGTCATATAAAAAAAGCGCAAATTTTCTCATCAGCGCAAAAAGCAAAAAACGAGTAAGCGTATCGCAAATAGTACAATAAATTGATCGTAACTTTAGCGCTGGGACAACGAATTGGCCACGATCGCTGAAAGGTGGGCCCGTCAGTGCGACTACGGTCACGACGAGTGCAGAAACACTGGTGAGAACTTGTTTCTAAACGAATCAGCCGCGCATTTACCATTGAACAATGATGTAACGAAAATAATTGGTTGTTCAGAGAGAGGCCCGGTCGGTCAGAACATCGCTAGGAAATCTTTCACTGGACCGACCAACTTCACCATGACCAGCTTCATCCAGGATTGGTACGACGAGGTCGCGCTTTTCAATGCCAGCGAAGTCAGCAAATACCGGTGAGTTGGAATTTGATCAAACATATTCGCGAACGACATCCAATGCGTTAACTGTGGAGCCAGATGCATTGTTCCGCTGAATGTAGAAAAGCACAGATAAAAACTGTGACGTTAAACGATGATTCATTTTACACCGTATCAGAAAGTATAATGAACTACAAGTAGAAACTTGCGCTGAATGAGTCAGGACGATCACGACACACTTTTCTAACAAATTTTCTTCTACACATAGAAAATGGTACGCTTAATTAACAGTAAAATTTGCATCGAGCAATATAGGAAACATCAGTAAAGTCGATAATAAAATTGAAGTAATGAAAATTGTGAGAAAAATCGAAGCGTTGTGGGAGGGTGAGTTAAATTGAGAATTATTAACAGATTCGATCCGGAGACTGGCCACTACACGCAAATCGCCTGGGCAAACACGAATCGCATTGGTTGCGGTGCCGTGAGATACCTCAGACCGCCAAGGTGGAACACCACTTACTTGGTTTGCAATTACAGTCCGGCCGGTAATGTCATCGGCCAGCCGATTTACCAAATTCCCACCTAATTCGTCTCGATTTCCATAAAGAAAAAATCGATCTTGACGAATGCGATTTCTAGCGCGAATCGCATCACGCATCAACATAATTGTTATATTATAATTCACGTCACTTAAACATGGTTTTTGCACACCGTTTCTTATGTAAACACAATTTCTGTACTAACCTCGTTCGATTGACAAAACTTCTGAGAAAAACGTATATTTTAAAAATCCGAGAAGATGTGGGTTGCATTTAATATTTCACACTTGCCCGAGGATCACGAACTAACGAAACTGAATACTAGTATCAATGGAATCACATGAGAATTTAGTGCATATATAAAACATTCTAGCATAGGTACCTCATAACACTAATGTCACCATGAGAAAATCTGTATTAAAATATGAATAAGTAAAATATAATTCGTTACCAAAATATGAACATTGTTTCGTATGAATCTTTCCGTATGTCTACAAATAGCCCGTAAACCTACAGTATCATATGATTGATTCCTTCCGAATTCTTCCCATGAACATGCTCAATTAGCGTCAATTACTAAACTAATTATCCAAACCCATCTCAAACCGAATTTCCGCCTACCGAAAAAACAAACAAAAATCGCCTGAAAAACATGCCTTTCCACGGAAGGTTGTGTATGCGCAGCAGGATCAAAAGGACTTAACTTCGAAGGACGACAGGTGCCGAACGCGCCCCTTTTTGGGCGTGGCAAGGACTTTAACACTTGTCCCGAGATCTTTCCAAAAGCTTCTTCTTCCCTTCTTACCGTCTTCCTTTCTTTCTCTCCTCCTCGCTTTCTCCTCTTTTGGGCGGTTAAGAATTAACTGATGACAAATGCCTATATTCGAATGGACTCCTTGTTGTCGGCTGAAATTGACAAATTAGCCGAGTGGCTCAGCCTCGAGAAACCAACGAAATCGATCCCGATAATGCATCAAACTGAAGGTATTACTAGCGCTGGGTGCCGTATCAAAAATGGGCTCCATTATTTGTTTTCAGTTGCGTCAGAAATTTCTTACGGCCCTGATTCAATCCATGCACACATTCCGTATACATATGTGCACACTAGTATACTTGGCAATGATGCATACTAGCGTTTGTACCGCAATTCAGGCTGAATACAAGCACTCAATTTACAATTTTATATTCACAATTTTTTTCTCGAATGTTAATCTACAACGTGGAATTTTTTCAAAAAAGTTTAAGTGCCATTTTCGAGTTATTATCAAAAAACCGTTTTGTGTGATCATTACCATTGCTTATTGAAAACGCTAAACTTTAATTGTTAATAACTCGAGTTCTAGACGGTGAATGAAGTTCATTTATAAGAAAAAAATGGGTATTTTTAAAAAATCTTCAATTTAAGTCTGGTTTAAAAAAAAGTTTAAGTAAAGTGATTCATCGCTGGTAATACCTTAATTATCACGCGTACAGTTAATACTTCGCAGCAATTTCGATATATTATACGATTATCGATGCGAGAGTTCACAATTTCAGAGTAGAGAAGCCTGACAGACGACATATCGTCGAATTCATAATTATCGCGAGTCCTCTCGAGCAGCACGCCAAATTTCGCATATACAGAACTTCGACAAACGAGTCGCAAAATTCGCAATCGTCGGACTCACGATCAGTTTGTACGCCCAGCGTTAATATCATCCTCCAAAATCACAAAAAAGCGCTCCACAATCGTCTCCCGACCGTCGCCACATTTTCTCACTGTCCGACGACCCCGAAAACGGCCCCCGCAGAAGTAAAGGGATTGGCGAAAAAGTCTGGCGCAACATTCTCACGACTCGAAGTCCCTCGGAGTCAGGTGGTTCCCCTGAATGGACTCCTCGAGTCCTTAGATCCACGGATCCATTGATCCCTCGCGTCGAATGGCCACCCGCCCACCGTAGACCCATATTTTTTTTTTTCTCGTCCCCGAAAAATCTCGACGAGGAAGAAGAAGAAGAAACGGTGAGAAGACGATTTCTCAGGGCGTAAGCCTTCGAAATCGAGAAGTCGCCTGCATACACATACGTATGCGTGGCTGTGTTACGTGTATACGTGTGTATAGTGCTACATGGAATGTTAGAGCACGATATACGCGCTCGTCCCATTCATTTCGACTGCGTTTTGTCGACAACATCGGACTGGAACGGGCGGATTTTTTTTTTCTTCTTCTTTTCCTCATTGATAAAGCTGGGAGAGTGAGAGAAATTGGGGGTAAATGTGGGTTCGTAAATGTGGGCATTATTCGTGTTATTGGAGACGTAGAAACGGAATAGCGCTCCACGGTGGTCGGGCGGTCGCTTTTAGTCTCGTTTCTTGTTCGTCTGCGGAATGAGATGAGAAATTGGGATAAGCCGCGGCAATGCGTGATAAAGGAATGGGATAATAATGACGGAATGGGAAATTCGAGGTGCGACGGTGGCCTTCTTTCCCGTTCGCACGGCGAGACGATCGACGGATTTTTGTTGTGCACGCGTAGGAATATGTGAGGAATGGGATGACAAAGGATTGAATTCGGAAAATAATAAGTATGGACATTTTTTTTTTTTTTTTTTTTGTTATCGCAAAGGGGAATAACGGTGAAAAATGAACGTCGCGGCTAATTCGTATGAATCTATGA
The DNA here is from genome assembly GCA_963942575.1 of Priocnemis perturbator. Classification (NCBI taxonomy): domain Eukaryota; kingdom Metazoa; phylum Arthropoda; class Insecta; order Hymenoptera; family Pompilidae; genus Priocnemis; species Priocnemis perturbator. The sequence goes on from OZ012654.1 coordinate 2,405,540, forward strand.
TTTACGACCTGCAACATCAGACTTTGTTACCTTGCACTGTGCATCGACTAACAATAAGTGTTGCAGTGAGATCTAAACACACATTGACCCACTTAAGTCGTGCGAAAACAAGCGTTCCCTCGGCTGCGCTCACCTTGTTGGAGAACGATTAGTTATGTAAAGACAATAAAGATATCCCGGTAGTGAATATTTTTTCGGCACGCATCAACTCATTTTTTCCCAGACAAACGCGTACGAATGAGGCTGTTATCAAAGAGTCGGTGAACTCGTCCGCTAAATATCCTTGAACGAATACCTTCAAATTTTCTTTTTCTAATCACCAGTACAAATGCAACTAACATAGCGTAATGTTCCGTAACCATGATTATTTAGTAACAACCCAGTATAACAGTGATACGTAAATGACGTGACGTCATTCACTGAAGTCATATTATCCTTCATAATTTTCACGCAAACACATTATATCATCCCCTTGCCGTCTCATACATTTATTCATTTATTTATTTAATCCAGTATACGGATAAAACCCAATTTATACAAAACGAATTGCGAAAGTAGCGCAAAGAAAATAGAAAAAAAAAGAAGGCAGAGAACGATTAACAAAAAATATAATGAACAACAATAAATATATAAACTGAGTATAGAACGATAAAGTATAGGTATAACCTATGATACTATATATAAAATATATAAAACATAAAGTATAAGACCTAACAAGTGATATAATATAATATTGACAATTAAAAAACGTGAAAATGGTAAAGATAATAATAATAATAATAACTGCTTTTTAAATTTTATAATCGAGACAAAATAACATAATACATACTCTGCGCCACGCAGTGCACGATAGCCTCTCTCAAATTTACCATTAAACAATTAACTGTCGATGTCGTTTCTCAGTTGACGAGCAGAAGAGTCTTCACTCGGCCATTCGCAGAAGCGATCGCGAGGAATTTGAGGAAGGAAATGGTATCGATCGCGGACACGGGGCACGAATGATCGTCCGTGTCTAACGACATAACGGCTAACGACTTCGCGGAACAATCGACTGCGACGAATGTGACGACGGGCAGGACGACCGAGTGCAACGACGAATGAGCGCAAGCCGCACGCCGAGAATGCCGTATAAAAGCTGACGAGGAAGGAAATTCGCGTCGTACTTTACTTTCTACCACGCTACCGGCACCTGATAACGAACGACGCGTCCTTACGTCGTGCTCTGCTGATCGGTCCGCTCAAGTTCACGTCGTGCAAGCATAATTTGTGCTCAGTAAACGTATTTGGTGCTTAGAGAATTTAAAGGAGACGAAATTGAGAAGATTGTTCGAAATAAATCAAAGAATTGGCACTTCATGGTCAGTCGAAGAAATTGTATCAGGTTTGAGCTGAATTGAGAGCTCGAGAAGGAACGGAAGAATATAGAATTGGACGGCAGGAAAGATAGTTGCAAAAATGGAGACAACTGTGAACTTTCTGCTTCTTCTGTGCGCGACGACCCTCGTTGCATATTCAACTGCTGTGGATTACTGCGACATAAAATGCCCAGACAATACCAAACACACCATGTGCATGTATGAAGTAAGCACTACGACGCACTTTCAAATTAGTTCACTACAGTCGGAATATTCAAATTATCGCCTGCGACGAAGTCCTGATAAGTATAATGCCATAGTGGGATATTTGAACAAAGTCACGTATAATTATAGAGCAGTCCACACTAAACTCTCGCTGAATATTCTCAGGCCCACTTTACACGTTAAATTCTTCGAAATTTACATATTTACATATGTGCACAATTTTGCTTTGGTCAGTTTGAAAGAATTATCGATGACAGATTCTCAAGTTATCAGTTTTCAAATTTTGCCACGCATTTCTCAGATTTTCTCAAGGCCTCGCGCGCTTATTGCGATCGGTATAAAAATTTTATGTACAATTCATCGCGCCATGCTAACGGTAGATATTCGTTACGGACCGGCAGTAAACCGTTCGTTTCGTAACTCTTCCGCCTTGATTCAGCGGCGAACACGTGCGCGCGCGAAATAATTGCAGTCAGAACTAAGATCGGCTTTAAGCAAACGGCCTCCGCACATTTTGAGCACGTAAACAATGTGTGGCGCGCAGAAAATTTCATGCCGCCATAAAAAAAGTCTCATTATACTGCCGTACCTGGGTTCTCAGAAAAATAGCATAACAATTCCGCGAAGTTCCTCGCTTCACTATTCCCATATCTAATATCAAAATTGAATGATTAATCGTTCGACGGAAGATACGCATAAAATTTAATTCCTCACGATTGTCATATCGGATATCAAACGATCATGAAATATTGAATATTAATCGTTCGACTGAAGACCCAAGTAAAACTTGTCTCTCTTCACAATTTTCATCCTCAATATCAAAGACTAAGACGTCGATCATTCAACGAACGTCACAAAACGATAACTGCGAGTCTTCACAATTATCGCATCAAATAATCGATCATAAAAATGTTCAAAATTATTCTTTCCACACCCGATCGACGCCAAAAAAAAGGTGTCCAGCGTTCGGCATGACGCAATGCCATGAAATTTCACGCAACGACCGTCGAATTCAAATTCGAGTTCGCGGAATGTCCGTCACGTGACAGCCGAGCCAGTGGCGATTAATTTTAACGGCAATCAGAACGGAACTCCGTGCCCACTGTAATTAAACGGCCGTTATTCATATCCGTTATTAATGTAAAATAAGTGCAAACGAGGGAAAAATGGAAATGCGCCGGCGGCGAGTCGAACGATGACGATGATTATGCGCGCGATCCCGACGGATCGAGGGATCGAGCGTGAGGATCCTGTCCGACGATCACTTTTGTCGAGGAGGAGCGGGTTATGTTGCTTATCAATTATCTGCCGTGAGAAGCATCGCGTCTGCCGGGCCGATTGACTTTGACATTGAGATCTTCAGCATGCTACGCCTATATAAATTATCGCGAGGCTGACCTTCGGGCGCAATTTGCTCGAGACTTTGAAGAATGCGCAGTCATTTGTCACATCTTCTCTCATAATTGCTATGGTAATTGCGAGAGTGGGAGACGGCTGCGTGCGATCGAATCGATCGATTGATTTTGTTTCGTCTTATAGACGACGCCGTGATCATGGAAGGATTGTCTATTCGATGTGTATATTTTGTTTTTTTTTGTTATCTTATACGATTCATTTAGAAACGTATGTCATTCACTTTCGTCAATATGTTCAGTAGTCTCTCTTGCATGAAGAACATATTTCGACTATTCCAACGGCGAATATTTTTTATTTTGTACGATTCGGTTAATATGTATTTCATTTACTTTCGACAATATTTGCGGAATTGATAATGATTGTTAACCTGTTTCATGCTCTTGCTTCATGATAATATTTCGAATATTCGAACAGCGAATTTTTTTCATTTCGTACGATTCGGTTAGAAATGTATTTCATTTACTTTCGGCAATATTAGCAGTGTTCATAATGATTGTTAACTTGTTTCATGCTCTTGCTTCATGATAATATTTCGACCAATCCAACGGTGGACTTTTGTTGCGATTTTCCAGGACAAACCCGCGAAAGCCTGCACAAACTATTACAGCAGCACGCTTACGGATGCTGAGAAGAAGGAGCTGCTTGAAACGCACAATAAGTTCAGGCAGAAAGTTGCCGCCGGAAAGGAGAAAAGAGGGAAACCTGGGCCACAGCCACCGGCGACCAACATGCACATAATGGTGAGTCGTCCCATTCAATAGATCATTATTAAAATTCGGTTCTTACTTTCGACCGAGTAAGAAATGACAAATTTACTGAAATACTGACTTTAACGAACATATCAATGGGCATTCGTATAAATGAGAATCGTTCTGTCGATTCGTAGACTTGGGACAACGAGCTAGCACGCATTGCTCAAAGATGGGCGAATCAATGTGATTTTGGACACGATAAATGTAGAAACACCGGTGAGTGGCCGGCAAAAATAATCAGAGTGCCGTTGCGGTACTTAATTCTACGTTGAGTCATAAAGAAACAAGACTAACTAAGAATCAATTAAAAATTCGTCATGCAGAAAAATATCGGGTGGGTCAGAACGTGGGTTCGCAATCAATCACTGGGGATAATACGTTTCCCATGAGCACTTACGTTCAGGATTGGTACGACGAGGTGGAATTTTTCAATCCCGCGCAAGTGTCGAACGTCACGTGAGTATAATTGAACGATAGCAGAAAATTCTATCAAGCACTCGCACCGATCTCAATTGGTCTTACAATCAGCGCATTTAACGCAATCAAAACCATGAACCATTACTCCGCTTTTAATTGAGTCCATTTTTAATGTTATACCTTTCAAGTTTAAAAGCACGATATCGAATTAAATTTAATTAATTGAAATAACATTCAAATAACGTTGCCGAACAGAAACTAATCTGACTAACCACTAACTATCATTCATCCAAATTTGCAACTTCGATTTTCAAATGAACACGTGCTTTGACACTTTCTTCCGTCGGACTTAATTTTTAAACTAGTTTTTTCTTAACTCTTGGCACCGCCATACGTGCACAAAACGTTCGCCTGTGATAATGAACGTCACGTTCTTGGGAATGTTATCGTTATCAGGGAGTTTAATAACGTCGGCCACTACACGCAAGTTGTTTGGGCCTTATCCGACAAACTCGGTTGCGGTGTAATGAAGTACTTGGAGCCACCTAACTGGAACACAACGTTCGTCGTCTGCAATTACGGTCCGGCTGGAAATTGGTACAGTCAGCCGCTGTACAAAGTTCCGAAAAAGGCGGACAAAGAGAAGGAGAAGGAAAAAGAGAAGAGCACCGAAGTAGAATCGTGAACGTGGGCCGATTCTATCGTTCGGCATGCGTACCTGATCAGTATTGCGTAGTTTGACTCTTGTATTATAGAATGCTTCATACGAATAAAGCAGACAGTCGTGTTATCCAAGAGCTTCAAATGATCTTTAAATTTTGTCATTTTCAGTCTTGCATCGTGCAAGGTAAGTCGCGGAATACGCCTGGCTGGAAATTAATACTGATTAATTTATGATTGATACGTATTTGTCTTTCCTTTTATAGCGTCAGCCATTGAATTCCTTATTTTAACATTACAGTTATATTATATATATAGAGTCTTGCATCATGCAAGATAAGTCGCGGAATACGTCTGGCTGGAAATTAATATTGATCAATTTATGATTGATGCAGATTTGTCTTTCCTTTTATATCGTCAGCCATTCGATCCCTTATTTTAACATTTTACAACATTTATATTATATACATAGAGATGTGGTAGAATTATGATTGGAAAAATATGAAAGTATCATCTTCCCGCGCATCTTCCATAGAATTCATTTAACATTCACACTTCGCACGGCAAATCGTCCATCGACGACACCCCTGCGCCGCACCTTCACCGACGTTTCGCCAACATTGTGACTCCGCAAACTGCGCAACGCGTCGCGCAAAATGAAACATTCGGACGCGACCGAGGGTGGTCCGAGAACGATGCCGTCACGTGAAATGTTTGCCCACCGTGGCGCATTGTCCGGGCGAGTCCGCGTTTAAAAAGCGTTTAGCCCCCTTCTAAATAGGCGCTCGCAACAAAAAGCTCACTCCTGGACGTCCGTTCGAGGATCGAGAATTTCGGGCAGGAACGATTTCGGGACGGATCGACGAAATTCGAGAAAGATCGGGGAAGAATCGAGAAGAATCGAGTAAGGTTCTGAGTGTCACGACACCCCGGCGCGCGTTGACGGTCTGATCTATGGATCCGACGGATCGCGTCGTCCGTCGATCGGACCGATTGTGCGCGGTTCGGAGGGAAGAATGTTTGCACCTTCGACGTTGTTCCGTCGTTTTCGCGCGAGTCACAATCAGACGATGTCCCGTAGTGAGAGTCCCGCCGGGATGGACAGCGGAGAGACATCGAATGTTGGATAATGGCGAGGCTTGATAAAGGAGAGAGGAAACGGGCTGTCGGGGGTGTTGATGTTTTCGTTAAAGTGAACACGCGTAAATGGAGGGCCATGGGAAATTGAGATAATGGGGCTGGGATTGGAAAAGGTGGGTGAAGAAGTGGATCGTTGCTCGAGTTTTGTCAATGTTGATGACAGTGACTTCGAATGGGCTGAGGGATAGTCAACACTAACTTTGAATTCATTCGGAGTTGTACATTAATTATTTTATTGCACTTTAAAAGCTTGACCGCTTACGAAATAGTGCGCAACATAGCTTCTAAATTATAATAAAATAATGTGAGGTAGGCAATTTTACCACACTCATTTCTCGTAGCACAAATATTTCTAATTCAAAATATATCGTACATGAAAGAATCGACACTTTTCCAAAAACAAATAACAAAGCACGCGTTACACTCCGCAAAAACCAATCCTCTAATATTCCCCAATAAATATATTCCAAAGTTTAGATATTCCACTATTTCCGAAGTATAACCCTCTTTAACGCATAACACACAGAACTTTGAACTTAGACAATTGAACTCCGTAATTTCCGCGCTGCACCGAACAATACGCCGTTAATTCGACGAATCTTACCTCTTCCTTCCCTTATTAATTGAATCCGACAATTAATTCCGCCAACAGCATTGAGGACGGGAAGGCCAGAAGCTCTCGATTACATTTTCCTCCGTCTCTGTCTGAGCACTAAACACACACTAAGCGCGTTAGGTTCTCACATTTGGTGGCCCCGGTAGCAAAAGCGGGTAGCAGCAACCCCGCTGTGACATTCGTTCGAGCTCGTTGACACCCCCCTACGGTTCCCTAAATATATGACATCGAGCCCTGCTGACTTCTTCCCCCCTTCTTTCCATCTCCCTCGTCATCCGTATCTCCTCCATTCCTCTTTCTCTGACACTCAATTTCTCTCTCTCTCTCTCTCTCTCACACCTTCAAATCCTTACACTGCCATCATTCCACCTCTACGTTTCCGTCTAATCTTGTTAAATCGGTTAATTCAATCAGCAGACAACGTATCGACCTGAGTTATTAATCATATACCACTGTCGACGTTTGCTGTTTCTTTGTCCAACAATCGTACTGATTTACAGGATAATTTCAAACAGCGTCGAATTTACGAAAAATGTTTCTGAGCTGTGAAAGGAAGTCGTCAATTCTGTATTCTCCTCCGAACTTTCTACTCGCAATTTCCCGTTTTCTCCCTGTAATCTAATATTCTCCCTGTACGTTGTCGTTTCATTTCATCCCTCCTCTCCTTCTCTTTCTCCCTTCCACTCCAGATCCATTGAGCCGGCCATTCCGTTCCTGGGGGACATCTTTTCGAGGGTGACTCCACTTCTGCAGGACTAAACGATCGGTTAAAAGCGCCAGGATTACACAGGCCCTCCTTAATCTCGGATTACACCTCTTCCGCTGAAGCTCTCTATTTGGTGTTTGCTCGTTTCTTCGCATCGACACACTGACTCTTGCCAGCGGAATGCTGCGGGATTTATTCGAGAATTTTATTTCGGGGTTGAGAGGTATAGACGTGTTTGAGAACGTTTGTATTTGATGGACGAATTTTCATTCGGATATGCGATGAATTTGAAATTTGTATAGGTGATGAGTAATAGGTAAGGTTTTGCTTTAAAGAGGAATCGGACAGTCTGGCTAAAAGTTAATGGCATATAACGAAAATGCGTACGTATTTACAGATGGGAAGATCAGTATGTAATTGGTACTACGAAAGATTGATTTTTCATATATAATAATATTTACGGTAAAAATTATCATTAATGACGACGCAGCGTAGAATTTTTTATATTGAGCGTACGCACGTGTTAATCCAGACGTAAACAAAGCTTCAATTGCGATTTCTCCATAAGAGACCGTGTTGAATTAATAAATTATAATCTTCTAAACCATTTAGTAAAGAATTCTGAAATTTCCTATGTTCCTTTATCACATCAAAACACATCATCCCTAAAAATTTCAAAAATCCCCCCGATTTTCATAAACGTGTCCAATTCCTCCTTAAGCGTGCTACAACCATTACGACAAATCTCAACGATATCACTGCACAATTAAAATGAATACTCGAATACCAAATGACTGCAACAATTTTCCGTCAGCGCGTCGGTTGATGCGCATTAAAATTCGCACAAAAACGTCCCGACACATTCACGGCAATCGACGCGAAGTCCCGCCCGCGAGATTTCCATTTGCACCGCGACCGAAAAATGACGTAAGCCCTAACTATTTATGGTACAAGACCGCAGAGCGACGTCGAGCCAAATGAATCGTCCCTCCATTTTTTTTCCCGCTCCCAAACGCTAGGGCACCACCCCTCGCCGATTTTTCCCTAACCAACTATATCAACCGTAACACACGTACGCCGCGACCGCGAGTCCATAAAAACGCGTCGTAATGAAAGCCACCGACGGAAGACGATACAGCACAATAAAGCAGGACGACGGAACAAGAGAGAGAAAGAGAGAGTCAGGAAAAAAAAAGAACGGAAGGGAAGGTTTTGGAAAGGCGGTAAGCGAGCCGTTCCGGAGGGCAGAAGGGCGCAAACCCCAATCTCACCACCCCTTTTCCTTCCAACGTTTCATCCCCCTCCGACCCCTGCCTCTCCTTTCCTCCCCTTTCATCCCCTTTCATATTCCAGCCTCCCCATTCGACGTATAATCGCGCAAGGGGCTCTCCATGCCGCCTTATGGGGTCGGATTGACATAGGGGTTGAACTGGCTCGACGCCATTATGCGTTCGGTCGAGAGGAAAATGGCGGCAGGTTTGCCGGCCTCGCGATCGCTCGCTATTTGCATATTTATTCGGATGGCGGCGAGAGGGCGCGCCGGAAATGTGATTTGCGGCGTGTGTGGCGCGGATGATTGGATTAAGTATTGTGTTAGAGGGATTGCGGATGCGAGGGCTTGGGCGTTGAACTGAGCCGCTGCGAGTGAAATTTAATTTACTGTAAATTTAATTTAAGGAGGAATTGGACACACATTTCTTGCAATTTTGAGGGCGTATGTGTTTTAATGTGATAAAGGAGCATGCGAAATTTCAGAATTCCCTACTACATGGTTTAAAAGATAATAATTCATTCTTTTAACACGGTCTCTTATAGAGAAATCGCAATTGACGTTCTTCTGTCATCAGATTCAGTAGTTGTATAGTCAAAATAAAAAATTCTGCGCTGAGTTACCGGATAATGGTCATTTTTACTGTAAAAATGATTTTAAACGGGAAGTCAATCTTTCGTAGCACCAACTACATATTAATCATCCATTTGTCCGTGTTAAACATGCACTACATTATCCACACTTGTAAATATGTATGCATTTTCACCATGTGGCTTTAACTTTTGACCAAACTGTCTGTCCCATTCCTCCTTAATATTATCGGGCACGATCTCAAGCGATTTTCTGATATTTATTGCATAAGTCTGAATGTTGGTTTAATTTGGAGGAATTGTTGAATGTTTGAAGTGAAAGCGTGCGGTTCGAGCGAATGTTAAGTAGAGGATTTATTATATAGAATTCGCGAAGGGTGTGGGAATACGTGACGATGGAAATTCGATAAAAGCGCAGCGTGTTTATGAAGATAGAAACATTGTTTTATTCATTTATCTCTCCGCCTCTCGTCAAAATATAGACACTCTCCTATATACATATGTATTTACAATCCGATCGCTTCGATCGTACGCTCCGTTCAATGATTAATTTAATCTTTCTCTCATCAGCTCTCGGCATCGGCGGCATAAATGATCGTATCAAAAATATTTGACAATCTCGGAATCTTTCCACGGCGAAGGCAGCGAAGGTTGGACCGGTACAAAATATATATATAATATAGATCTCGAATTAATTTACAGCATATACAGGAGCGCCCTGTCGTCTCGTCCCATTCATTAAAAGTATCATAAATTAATTTCAAAACGTTACTCCTCACTTCTCATTATGCAAGCACATAAATATCCATCACATGCGACGAGTACTTCCGAATTGCTTCATGTACAATCAATGGTTAACATTTTGAAGGAAACGGGCCGGACAACAGAACGCTCCCCCCTATTATTTACAACATATCTTACACCAGCAAAAATATTCCCATAAATTAGACACGTTTGTCCATCCAATTTTTCCAGTGACACCAAAAATTCGCGTCGACTCTTTCTTTTCCCAATTGTCCGTTAATCTCGGATATCGAATCTCGACGCTTCGGATTCGTTACAAATTCGAGAGAATTGACTATGCGAACGATGAGTGAATGGAAATTGGCTCGTCAAATCGGATAAACGTAAGGCGGAAGTGGATGCGTTCTCTGCAAAGGATGTCCGAGTGCAAAAACGCCCAAGGCTGCGGACACGCGATAAGGATCGCGAGTGTCGTGCGTCCTGGTGTGCTTCTTCAGGTGATCCTTTCTGCCGAAGCGTTTGCCGCACAGGACGCAGGAGTGAGGACGAAGTCCTGTGTGAATGCGTTTGTGACGAGTCAGTTCTTCGTTCCGCGTGAAGGACTTGCCGCAATTTTCTGCGTCGCATTTGAACGGTCTTTCGCCTGCAAGCAAATCGAAGATGTTAAGTAAGCACAGTATATGATAAATGTACTGTATACGTGCGCGGTTGGGTGTTAAATACTCGAATTTTTTTAATTCGAGTTAAATACTTGAATTTTTCGAATTCGAGTTAAATAATCGAAGTGTAATAAGAAGAGAACTATTTGTTCGCGGGGTAAAGATTGAGATTATGAAACGCTTTGTAATAATATGAGCTTAACGGTATCAAGTAAAGATCGGTTTAATGAGAACAGAGTACCTACACAAATATTTTTCAAGAGAAAATCATGGAATGCAGACAGCATACGAAGCGTTTATAACGAAATCATTTAGAATGATCAAGTCGAGCGTGCGCGTCACTTATGTAAACAACGATTATTTCTTTTGCTCAGGAACCCGCAGAAACGACATCCAATTTCGCGCACGTCGTTATTAAATCCGAATGTTCCTCCGGCAATGTTCTGCGAACACCTACTAATTCCGATAATTCCGCGATCATCCGCGTCCCAACGGCAACACTTCTAATCGCAGTCCATGTAAATGATGCTTCCATTAAAATTGCGGGTCGTTTAGAAATTTCATAAGACACGCGGTCAGGTACGTCAAGCTGCGCATGAGCAAAGAAAATTCTTTTCCCACCAACAATCTAACCTCACCGATCAGTCTGCTCGGAACTTCCCACTGAAGCATATCACAGATCCAAATGAACACACGCTCCAAATGAGCATTATTTCGACCACGCTCAATTATTCATTTAATTGATTCATTTATCGATTTAATCCAGACTACGTGTAAACCCCAATTATCCCCGACACGCCTCTCATCCGAATCAACAGCAAAGCTCACCTGTATGTATCCTAACGTGTCCCTTGAGCTGGCCATTATTACTGAACGCCACGTCGCAGTGCTCGCATCTGAACTTCTTCGGCCTGAGCTTCTTCAGCTGCTTCGCCGCGACGTCCTGCCGATGTATAAGTTCGACAGCCTCCTCCACCGACCCGTACAAGCCCTGCGCGAACTGGCCCTGCACCGGGAAGCCGTAGTACATCTGCGCCATGTTCCCGGCAAAACTGTCCGCCGTCGGCAGAAAGCAACTGGCCGCATCCTGGCCGCCGGCGAAGTGTCCCAAGTGCAGGCCAGCTTGAAAGTATTCCGGGCGCACGGGCTCGAAGGCGCTCTTGTCGAAGGCGTACGCCACTTCCGACGCCCTGCCCGACGCTTTATTCAACTGATCCGTCCGCGTGGCAGTCTGCTGGACGCACGTGGCGCCGCGCTCCAGAACAAAGTTCCGCAGAACGTCGAGATTGTTGCTCTTGTCGGACGCCTCGCTCCTGACGGACGAGGATCTCGACTCCGTTTCGCTTCTTCGTCGCCGTCTTCGCCGACTCTGATTGGTCGCAAGGTCCACGTTAAGGTCGCTCATCTCGAGAGTCTCGTTCTCGGAGAAGCTGGCCGCGCTGCCCTCGTCGGCGGTGCAGGTGGCGGACGAGAGAATGCTGTCCTCGTCTTCCTCCGTCTTCATGTAGCTCTGTGTCTCCTTCTTCATCATGTCGCTGCTCTCGTTGGATTCCTCCGCGTGCTGCCCCGCGGTCGCGTTCCACGGCCGGAAGAATCGCGTTGCTTTTTGGTCGCACATCTCGAAGTCTGTTGGACGTCCCTCAGGTCATCTGACGGACGGAAGAATCGTTCTTCGACTGTCTTCGAATTTCAACGGCTGTCTTCAGGGCTGCTCCGGACTCCTTGAAGCTACTCGAAAATTCTCCTCACTGACCCGATCCGCTCGACTGGCGATCGACGACACTCGCGACGAAGGCACACTCGGTTCTCCTTTAAAGCCACTGTTTACTACTGACGATCTCGTTTACTACCAAACGACCCGTCCTCTCCCAATGTTTCGATTTCTTATTGTCAGTCCGTCCCGCCGCGAGACTCCCAATACAATCACTGTCTCAGGTACACAGTACGTAAATTCGGTTTCGGCGAGTCTCGTCCACGAGCCTCCTCTATCGTATGCTCCGAGTACAAAATTTCGTCCTCGAAAAACAGCCTCTTATATCCACTCGCAACGCACGAAATGAAGAATTTAGAAAAAAAAAACACAACTATCTTCCGTCCGCTACACTTTTCGCTTCCATCGTCCGCGCGACGAAGAAGGGTGGAAAAGAGTCGTGTTCTTGTGCGCGGTCGAGGATTCGAAAACCGCCGCCGCAACGTGTGGGGACAGAACTGTTCCCTGTCTGAACTCACCCCAGGCTTATATAGACGTCCCGGTGCCCACCCCCTGCCTGGATTGGACCGTCGGAAGGACGTTTTTCGGAAAGGGGGTGGGGGCGACCCTTCGACAGTGGAAGGACCCTTCCTCGCCACTCTCGGGCAAGGGCAGGCTGTGGGTTTTCAGGGGCCTGAAGAGGGCTCGCATTCGCGACGCGCAGCCCTTTTGTCGTGAATTAATCGCGCGCCGATATCTGCCCGCCGAGGGTTGCAACCCCCCATCTGACACACCCCGCGGCGTGCGTGCCTCCTGACTTGCGGGGGGAGCGCGCCTGTGAGAAGTGGTTGCCGCGGACTGCGGACGATTTCGGGGACGGTTGCCAGTTCGTTTCATCGATGTCTGGTGATTTTTTAATTGATTCTATTTTTTTTTATGTATAAAGTATTTTTCCGGTTGTTTGTCTCATTGTTCTGGGGGTTTTGGCGAGCATTTATGTTGCAGGAGAGGGTAGTGAGATTGGGAGTATTATTGTTTATTTTTTGAGAGAGAGAATATTTTGTTTGTAAAGGAATAATTTTTTTTTTTTGTATTCTACAGAAATGTATATTGTGAGACGTTATTTGTACTTTATATATGCGGGTGGTATCGTTTGTAGAGAGAAGTTTATAGATATTATGTGTATGGGCGTTACTCACTGTATTTGTTATTCGTATATCGTTGTTATAAAAATTACCCGCCAAAAATCTGTCATTGACACCAGGTAAGCTGTCTATATACCCAGCATTGATATTCTCGACATTACAAAAGACGCGCGTAGAAAGCAGATGACAAGTCTTCGAACCAACAATGCCGGCTTATTGTTTAAAACGCGAGATCGATCCCCGAGACCGTGAATTAGATGTTGTTCCAATGGCAGAAACCAATGGGCGGAAAGGAAGGGATGGATCGAGGGGTAGCACTTTGAGCACAATGAAAGGTAGGAAGGTGTCTCGCCTGGTGTATGGAACAGAATTTTGCCAATGTTGCGAGGGTGGGGCCGGTCGTTGATTTATTGTAACACTCGAACTGAGTCAAAAGTGAGTTGGACCCTCGAAAACTGAACCATCTATCGTCCCGCGTCCTATTCTTTTTCTCCCGTCATTTCATCTACGAATCTTCCTTCTTCTTCTGCTGCCTTCACGCGTGATTTCTTAAATATACGCGATATGTTAAGAAAAATTTAATTTTATGACCTACGCATACGTCACATCGTTAAGTCGATACATTTTGTATACCGTTTTTCTTTCTTTACGTCATCTCTGCCTTAACTTTGTTTGTCTTCCATCTTTCTCTCTCACACTTTCAATTCTATTTCTTCTCTCCCTTCTTTTCTACTCTCCATTTCACTCTTCTCGCGCACCCACAATTCATCCCTTGCTCTTTCTCTCTCTCTCTCCGTTCATTCCGTACGATCTCCGTTCATCGTCAGCGCGACACCCTTCTGTCAAAACGATGCTCGTACAAAACCGGCTTTCGTCCATTGACACCGGCTGTCCATTGTGATATTCGTCACGACATCGTCGCTCGACTTTCTGTCCCGTCCGTTACGGACAGTCCTGTCGTTCGGGACGATGTCCTGCGTGTCATTCCCTAAAGAGATTCCTGTTGAAGGAAGCCTCTTACGCATCTGCAGGATATTTTTGGCATTTCAATTGCTATCAAATATTATTATGTTAGTTTCGCGATTTTTCCTTCCATTTTCAATATTAATGTCAATTTTCTTGGCTACTGTCAAGAGATACTCTAGTCTCTCTCATGTAACACATTTTTCTTACTCATCTCGGCGTCTGAACATTAAGTTCCGATTTCCTACAATATTTTTTATATGAAACAGCATATTTGTCCCGTAGATACAATCAAATAAAAGCGAAAATGAAATAGTAGTCTATTAAATAACATATTTTCTGTGGTTCCATCCAGTATTCAATTCAGTTTTTCCTGCTTTCATAATTTCTCCAAACGGACCACTCCCGTTGAGAGTATAATAAAGAAATAAATAATTAATTTCCTTCAATTTCTATCTAGAGATACTTTAGTCTGTCTCACGTAACACATTTTTCTTACTCATCCCGGCGTCTGAACATTAAGTTCCGATTTCCTACAATATTTATATGAAACAGCATATTTGTCCCGTAGATACAATCAAATAAAAGCGAAAATGAAATAGTAGTCTATTGAATAACATATTTTCTGTGGTTCCATCCAGTATTCAATTCAGTTTTTCCTGCTTTCATAATTTCTCCAAACGGAGCACTCCCGTTGAGAGTATAATAAAGAAATAGATAATTAATTTCCTTCAATTTCTAAGAATTGCCTCGCTCCAGCGCCATTTAAATCAACGAACCCACAAACGGCGCACTGCAGGCCCGTTCCGCGTCCTTTCGTGCTCGCACGTAGGTAACGCTCGCGTTTAATCCTTTTTATTGCTCTGTTTCCAGCGCAGGGTAGCACAAAGATCGGCGCGGGTCAATTGCGTATGCCTAGGTGCCGTCTAGGTAGCAATCGCGTCTTCTTTCGGCGAGAGGATTAACGGTTCTGCGGGATCTTGATCCATCCAGCGCACGTACCCAGGTGACTCGCAACCGCAATAAACGATTCTCGAGCTGTCCAGGTACCCAGGACATCGGAAGAAATTCCGCGAAAATTGATCCTTCTACGCTTCCGATTATGCGGCTTAATTGGGGCATCGACGTAATTAGTGATTACGATAATTCTATTTGCCGAGAGCTTTTCTCAGAGTTGTTCTCGTAATTTGCGGCACGGAGTGCGTGCGACTAAGTTTTGCAGATTTTTCGAGTGAAGTCGAAGAAGCGGTTCACTGTGATTGTGGTGATGCTTCGAATTGCATTCTTTTTTTTCGCCAGTACAGTTTAATTACGAAAATCAGTAAAGTTACAGAGAAGTCGTAATTTGGGATTGGAAATTTCATTTCATTTCATTTTATTTAATTCAGTTAAACGGGGAAAACCCAGTGTGTACAGAAAAAAATAAGAACTAGAAGAGAAGACATACGTAGGTACAATATAGCATAATAACAGTCATAAATTGATGCTGATGATAACAAAAAAAACAAGAGAGAACAATAAAAGACTAAAACGACTAGATGAGTAAGGAAAATAGATAAATAACATAAAATAAAATAAATGGAAATGGAATAACTAGGAATTTTCGGCTTTTCAATAATCTAGAATTCGCAACCCGACAAGAGTTCGTAACAACAAAACTCGCAGAAAGCAGAACGCTTGTCCTTTTCACGATTCTGCGAATTTTCCGTGCCGAGTGCAAAAGTGCGACCTGCCGTCTCAAACGTTGCATCTTCGATGCTCTCGACACGGCGGATGTGTATTTCTTGCAGAATACGACTGGCTGTTGTGACTTCCGGCGACCGAAAGTAAGACGGATCGACGGGGTTGAGAAAGGAAGAGACTGAGAATGCTGCGACTTTTGAGGACCGATCCATCAAATCGAGCGATCGCGCAAGAGTTGCCGGGACAGTTCTCCTTTCCCAGCCTTTCTGCCGAACTGTCTTTTCAAACCACTGACTATCGCTTGACCCTGACGCGAAACCGTTCAGTCGCTTTCAATCGGCCGCCGCGTTGCGAATAACAAAATTGCGCATAGCAGCACGTTTTTCGACAAATTTTCAGTGATGAATGATTTGCACGAGAGCTCACCATGCGCAGCGAACGTATCGTCAATTTCGTACCGTCCTATACGTACCCTAACGTTTACCATAAGTAATTATATTCGCACAAAATTAACCAATCCAAACATCAATATCCACTATTCCACCTATTTTTCGGTGAAAAAGAAATTCTCCACATGAAAGATCGCACCTGTACGATCGTCGGATCGCTCTTTGCACGCACGATCCGCCGGATTAAGCGAGGTAAGGAGCACTCTCTCGCGTACCTGTGACCTGTGACTACTTACGTCGGCAGGTAACGGACAGACGTCACGTCGTCGGGCGATCATCAGACGGATTACGGCTGTCACAATGACCCGACAAGCGCGCCATTGTTCGCGGGGGTTTCCGCCGGCTAATTACGCAGGTACCATTCATTATTATTTATCGGCCGGAGGGAAAGCGAGGGCCGGCGACGATCGCTATACGCCTCGTCGATTATGGCTTTCGCGAGAAAACGCGCGTGCCTCGCGATTTATTGCCCGCCGACGATTTTACGAATAGGGATGAAGGGACAGGGAACGGCGTCGAGTAAGTCGCGAAAAGGTGCGTATGTGAATGAGTCGGTTGTGTTTGGTCATTGCGGATTTTACGCATCGACGGAGCGAGACCTTCTTTTGTGAAAGAAACGAATATCCGGGACAAATCTGTGAGCGGTTGAGACAATTTCGGGATTAGGCGGGCTGCTTCATTGTGGTGGGTAATTAAAACAGGTGTACGCGTGTGATGGAGGGTATAAAGGAACTGCCTCAGACCGGATTCGCGTGTGAGATGTATTGTATGAATCATATGTAATGCGTGTGGGATGTGGAGAATCTATTGTACGTTGAAATTGCGCCTGCATTATGTACGATCGTGTGTATTTAGGTCGTGATACGATTAATTGGTGTAATGGTAAATTTCGGACGCATTATGTTCAAGCGGATACTTCAGGTACAGAGCTATTCATTGGAACGTTCATTGGAATTTTTATTAAATAGAAAAGTGTACCCGAGTGCCAAAATTGCGGATGCATTGTATTATGAAGAATGTGTATATCGAAGTTTTGTGGAACATTCGAGATGTGAGTGGCGTAGGTAAAAAACAGATTGATAAAAAGAACTGCATCGATCTTGCGCGCTATCAATCGCAGCCGGGTTTTTTGTTTCTGTCCCTGACGAATGACGAATCGACTCGCTTTGAATATCAGAGAATTTCGCCCGAAATCGCTCCAACGCTTTTTTTTTCTCCCCCCGGCGAGAGAAAGTGTCGCGTGCCTTTCGAAAAGGAAGTATTCTGCCGCAGGACACGATTGATCAGGGATACAATAGTGGGACAAGATTTTTTTCTGTGATCGATCAGCGTGAGCAATTGACCGAGGGTCAACTGATCCATTCTCTCATATGAATAATCTGCGTGACCAAACAAACACTCCAATCAAACTAAAATCTTATCATACCTATGAACCCTAAATTAAAACAAAATATTAATATTTACTATTTTAGCGGTACAGTTACAATAAACAGTGCAACATTAAATTCGCATACCATCCCTTAGCAACGTTGTAAACCAAAATCCAACAAACAACTCTTATTCACGTAATCTTGCAAGCGCAAACAAACAGAATCCAGAAACTTACTACTCTCGAGCGAAAGAGTATGGTCGATTGACCCATTCTCTGATATGAATAATCTACGTGACCAAACGAACACCGCAATCACACTAAAATCTTACCATCCGTATTACCAATAAATTTAAAACAAAATAATTTTTTATCGTTCTAGCGATATACTTACATTAAACAGTACAACATTAAATTCGCGTACCGTCCCTTATCAACTACCCGAAACAAAATCCGACAAACAACTCTTGCTCACGTAATATTGCGAGCGTAGACAAACAGAATCCAGAATCGTGCGACATTCAAGCAGCAGAGCATGGTCAACTGACCCATTCTCTGATATGAATAATCTACGTGACCAAACGAACACCTCAATCACACTAAAATCTTACCATCCGTATGACCAATAAATTTAAAACAAAATAATTTTGTACCATTCTAACGATGTACTTACATTAAACAGTACAACATTAAATTCGCGTACCGTCCCTTATCAACTACCCGAAACAAAATCCGACAAACAACTCTTGCTCACGTAATATTGCGAGCCTAGACAAACAGAATCCAGAATCGTGCGACATTCAAACAGCAGAGCATGGTCAACTGACCCATTCTCTCATATGAATAATTACGTGACCAAACGAACACCTCAATCACACTAAAATCTTACCATCCGTATGACCAATAAATTTAAAACAAAATAATTTTGTACCGTTCTAACGATGTACTTACATTAAACAGTACAACATTAAATTCGCGTACCGTCCCTTATCAACTACCCGAAACAAAATCCGACAAACAACTCTTGCTCACGTAATATTGCGAGCGTAGACAAACAGAATCCAGAATCGTGCGACATTCAAGCAGCAGAGCATGGTCAACTGACCCATTCTCTCATATGAATAATCTACGTGACCAAACGAACACCTCAATCACACTAAAATCTTACCATCCATATGACCAATAAATTTAAAACAAAATAATTTTGTACCGTTCTAACGATGTACTTACATTAAACAGTACAACATTAAATTCGCATACCGTCCCTTATTAACTACCCGAAACAAAATCCGACAAACAACTCTTGCTCACGTAATATTGCGAGCGTAGACAAACGGAATCCACAATCGTGCGACATTCAAACAGCAGAGCATGGTCAACTGACCCATTCTCTCATATGAATAATCTACGTGACCAAACGAACACCTCAATCACACTAAAATCTTACCATCCGTATGACCAATAAATTTAAAACAAAATAATTTTGTACCGTTCTAACGATGTACTTACATTAAACAGTACAACATTAAATTCGCATACCGTCCCTTATTAACTACCTGAAACAAAATCCAACAAACAACTCTTGCTCACGCAATCTCGCGGGCGCATATTCGACAGACGGAATCCAGAAACGTGCGACACTCGAGCGACAGAGGAGGCGCTGCGGCAAAAAGCGGCATAAATCATGTTCGAGTTCATCGACGCGGAAGGCGCATAATGAAATTTCCGTCCGCCATGCGAGGGGCGTCGACTTTTGCGGTCGTGCACACTTTCGACCGGCCCTTTCTTTTGGCCCTCGCCCGTCCGGAGGGTTGGCCCCGGCTTGAGGGGCTATTATGGGGCTCGCCGCGGCTTACCCTTACCGGGCAAAGGCCGATTCTGCTCTGGGGTGCGAGCTACCCCCGACGATCGAGCGGATTTCTAAGCGCGACCAACGATGTGCGACAAACGGTGGCTTTTCATATCGCGCGATATGCGCTTGTGGTGGGACGCGGATCGTGTGTGTAGGCTGCGGCCGACGGCATATGACTCGAAGGCAGAAACAGAACAGGAAATGGTGGTTCGGTGAGTATATGCGCGGCCCATGGCGTATGGATCGAAAGGCGAACGGGAAAATGTTAATTTAGTAAGTGTGTGTTTTATTGGCGTGATGTATCAAGTAGTTGTTTATTAAATTAAGTTCCTTACGTTTCGACACGTCATGTCATTTTCAAAGGAGATAGGCAGTTTTAAGGCTATTGTAGCATGTGACCAATTACGGTAAAATTTAGAAGAGATGTATGGGTCAACTGTGGTTATACAAAAATTGCTAATATTAATTTAGTTGATCGAATGTGAATCAGGTGGGTTGTAAATTAGAACGATGCGTTGGTATTTGTAAGTATTTAAATTTGAAAATTGTATTATGTAGTTTGGATTAATGTTTTAATTATGACAAGCCAAATTTTCGACATGGTGAAACTGTTTGTGAGAAATAGTAAATGTCTTTGGAAGAAGGGGATTTGAATGAATTTATATTTAATGCCAATTTTCGGCCCGCGTCGAGTTGGCCGGAGAATGTCAAATTTTCTGGTGGGTATGGTCGGAAAATCTTCTGAAAGCGGCGAAGTAAAGCGAATTTCCACGCTGGTTTTCTGTGTGCTTCGCGAAAAAAAGGGGTTGGACGCGGCGATTCATACTCAACGTTCACGGCGTTTTGCATTTTGACTCGCTTCTTCTCATTATTCTCGCATTCCTTTGACGACAACCGCCGACGAGCCGCGTGCAGAGCCTCAAACTTCAACACAGCTGCTTGCTAACAACACAATTTTTCTTTCGTCGGAAGTACGAGATACGTATTCGTTATAATAAACTATGCGCAAAATTGTTCAACATACAATACTACACCGCGAACAATTACAATCAATGTATCCGTTCGTCAGGATGCTTTCGTACTGAAACCAACACACGCGCGCGGCGTAAAATAGAGGAGCGTGAAACGTGGTGGGTTGCGGCGAAGAACGGAGCGGTTTCTCGGAGGAATGAATGAAAGAATGAAAGAATGAAGGAAGCGGCGTGGAGGATAGATCGGAGGATGAGCTCTTTTGCGGCGCTTCGGCACGGGCCATCTGGCGGAACGATCTTTTATATTGCGGCAGATACGCAGCCCCGTGTCCTCCGTCCGACCAAGAAATCACTCGCGCGGAAGCTTCTTGATTAATGGCCGCCGCTGTATGTGCTGTCCCGGGACACGATGCGAGCCACACACCGCGAGAACGCAGTCGAGGCGTTTCGAAACTTTCCCACCTGACGAGCGCATATGTGGTACAATTTGCAATTTTCTAATGTCTAATTCTGAACTTCCCTCTCTAATTTCCGACTCTCGATGTTGATCGGTCGTACATTGTAGACTTCGACTTTGCATCCCGCGATCGCGCAACCTCTAATTTCACGCTGCTCAATTTCGACGTCCGATGGTTGTCCGAAGGTCTCAACTTCGCGATCACCACTTTTACAATCCTCGATTTAGCTGCACAGTCGTAGCTTTCAATTTTCCAACGTCCGCTCTCGCAACTCTCAATCTTCTTCTGCCGTTCTGCGTCTACCCGACTCTTCAAACGCAAACTTTCCTCTCGCCACCCATCCACCCTCTTACCACCCTTAAATTTCACACCCTTCAACCCATCTCCCAAAAACACTCTCCTATCAACGAAACACCATCCAAAGAATCCAGCGTCCACGTGTCTTCGCCGTCGTCTTTTAAAGAATCCCAGCAACAAAGACCGCCCAGCACATACGACTCCTTTCAACCCCCCGACGAAAATACGATCGCCATCGAACATTCCGCCGTCGTCATTCCCTCGAACGCCATTACGCCGGATCCTTTTGTCGAAGGAGCGCGCGAACATTCTCCGGCGATGTTTAGCGACGCTTCGTTACGTCGGGCGGAGTCCATAAATTCGGCATGGTTTTCCACGCTGGCTAAACGGCGAGAGCGTCCTCTTTCTCTGGGGGTGGCTCATGCCACCGTTGCGAAGAAGGGCTGTCGCGCGACGAATCGCGCGATTCGCCGTGAACGGATCGTTTCGGCTCACGGCAGTGGCATTGGCGAGGGTAGCGGACCCACTGGAAACGCTTACGTCTCAATCTGTTTCCGTTTAGCGATCTTGAGGATTCGTTTTGAGGCGGGGCGGACGATTTTTGCGGACGGAGTGGAGATTTCATTAGGTGTTTACATTTTTTTGAAGGTGGGTTTGGATGTTATTTAGAAATGGAGATTGAAGAAGAATTGAAGATTTTTTGAGGGTGGTCTCGGATGATATTGGAAATGGAGAGTACTGAAGGTTGTTTAAGGGGTTATCCTGTGGGGACCAATGTCAAAACAGGCTAAATTCAGCGAATTAATTTCGAAAAAAATATGAATGCGATATTATTAATTTTGTAATATGTATTTGTATACGCATTAGGGAGCATGAATAAACAATTTTACAACTAAATGTTTATATTGGAACAAGATTCTGGCGATTTGGTGGGTCTGAAATGGAAAGACTAAATTTGCATCAATTATATTGCATTGGCTATTGTGTGACGAAGGCTTTTTTTTCCTCCATGTATATAAAAAAATACAACGTTCTGATTTTTTTCCCCTATTTTGCGCACAAAATGGGTAGTTTAAATTGGTGTATTTATTAAACAATATATGTTATCGAAAAAACCGACCGTCACACCGAAGCTACTGTTTGTCCGAACATGTGCATAAAATTGCAAATCAATTAATCAATTATAGTCTCAGATATCGTGTACATCGTCGAACCCTGCACGAATGAGCACCATTGAACACGAAGTAACATATCTTGTTCAAATATAAACATTTTGTTATACAATTTTTAATTCGTGCTCCCTAAGGTGTGTAGAAGTCCATATTCAAAAATTAATAATATCGTATTAATAGTTTTTTCGGAATTAATTCGCGAAATTTAGCCTATTTTGAGGTTGGTCACAGTAGGATAACCCCTTAAAGAGGACACACATAAGAAAATCGCAGAATTTCTTGCAATTTTGAGGGATTATGTTATTTTAATGGAATGAAGGAGTATACCAAATTTCAGAATTCCCTGCTGCATAGTTCAGAAGAAAATAATTTATTAATTTAACACGGTCTCTTATGGAGAAATCGCAATTCAAGCTCTTTTGTCATCAGAAGCAGCAGTTGTACAGTAAATATAAAAACTTCTGCGCCGTGTTACCGAATAATGGTAATTTTTACCCTAAATAGGATTTTAAACGGGAAGTCAATCTTTCGTAGCACCAACTACATATTAATCATTCATTTGTCCATGTTAAACATGCACTACATTATCCACATTTGTAAATATGTATGCATTTTCACCATGTGGCATTAACTTTTGACCAGATTCTCTGTCCCATTCCTCCTTAAGGGGAATTCAATATTTGAACTAGTTTGCAATTTAGTTACAATGACTACACGTTTTTTCAAAGTACGCGATCGTTGTAGGAAACTGTCTCAGAACTTCGTCCACTTTAACAAATCTACAAACTGCAGTAGTCAACTGTAGCCTAATCTCTACCATTCGAACTCCGGCAAAAATCTCCTCCTCCACTCGAAAACTCCACTCGACCGACACAAAACCTGCGCGAAATCCTCGCTCTCGCGCTTCGGTCAGAAACTCAGAAGTCGAAAAGTCGAGCGTCTACAATACTCCACCCGGCGCCCCGCCCACGTCCGAGGCACGATCTCGTTGAATCCTGTACCGGGCACAAAACGTCGGCAAATCCTTGCCTCGCATCCTTCGCGCCGGAGAAGCGCGTGGAAAACGAGAGCGTGGACGCCTGACAATCGGCTGCGCCGACTTCTATTCTCCCCTTCCGCGTGTAAATTTGACGTGGCCAAATAAACACATTGAGGACGGCCACGTTTGAAGTGGTCCCCGTTGACAGGAGTCCCGTAGCGTGAACATTTCGACGATTGTCGGCGTCCCTTTGGCCGCGGCTGCTCTCTTCTCGCGACGAAAGTCGAGGTCGGTCCCCTCTTGCCTCGAGTGAATCAGGATCATTTTGTGCGGCCTCAAAGAGACCCCGCGGCATTATTCTCCGCGGCCGTCTATCAGCTCCTTCGGTTCTTCGGCTAAGTTCCTCCGGAATGGTGTGACGAGGCTTCATTTTCCGCCTGGCACTTGCCGCTGAAGGTGCTGAAATGTTATGCGCGAGTAGGATAGCGCAGTGTATATATTGTACTTCAATATTAGGCACTGTGAAGTAGTTACTGCTGCTTTTATTTCATTTTCTGTTTATCACTTTGGTGTTGTATAATGTAGTATGCTCGAATATTAGGTCCTATCTATGCATTTGCGTGTTGCTACTTTGAAAAGAATGTACAAGATACTGTGGAATAAGTAATTTTGTAGATTAGAATGTGGAGCAGCTACTTATTTAGAAAGATGTGTCTTTTGATGGAGTGAATGGGTCTGGAATGAAATTGGGTCAAGGGATGTTGAATCGCCCCGTTTAAATGCTGTTTTAAAACGCAGCAATTAATTCTCCATTGTTTCGGAGGTATGGTAAAAACCTAGAAAAAATATTGAAGCATTTGAAAAAAGTTCTCCCTTCATGTACATTTCAACAAACATATATTTTCCAACTATTTGCACTTTCCGTCACAATCCCTCACCGTACAATCCCAACTACGTTGTAATCTTCAACTAACCCGTGCCAGCACAAACGAACCAGAAACGTGCAAATAAAACTGACCGCAACTTAAAGTAACGTAACAGCATTACGGTGTATCAATGGTTTTAATAGTCCATTAAAATTAGTGTACAACGTATATCGACATAAAACTTTGTACAACAATGTACATTTGTCTTCGCTCAGTGCCCCGGACCTTTTGATTTGTGCCTTGAGCAATACTTTACGTGGTTCGTGTCATTTACAAGGAACCGAATCGTCGATCCTGATTTCCGAACATTCACAGTGATATATTACAATGCGAATAAAGGACGAAATACATGACGAGGCTAACTATATAGAAACGTCCGGCAATCAGAACTGACGTTATCGCAAAATCATTCTTCTGCCAGGCCCTAAGCATCGGTGTGCCTTTTAAGATGGATCTTCAGTGTCGTTCTATTGATAAAGGCTTTGGGACATATCGGGCAGGGATGCGCACGCGACAAATGGTGCTTCAAATGTTCGTTCAGGAGTGTGCTGGACTTGAACTGCTTCTTGCAAATGTTACACTTCTGATTCTCCTCGACGTCCTCCAGATGCGTTCGCGTATGCTTGTCCACCTCGCCTACGTTGTCGAACTCCTTCGAACAGACTCTGCAGCTGAATTTCACCGCTCGCAGAATTCCTATTTGACTGCCCGTTAATGGATTGGGCACGGGGATTATGTTGTTGGTTTCGCTAATATTGCATCGCAGACCCTCCTTTTGCTTGTGAGAACTCACGTGATTCCTAAGAAAATAATAAGTCATGAAATGTTGATACAAACAATGTAGTTAATACTAATGGTGTAGTGAACTATATATAACCCTTTAATATTTTCAGTCAACCTACAAGATATCTTTGGAAGTATGAATTTCTCATTTTTATATATGTTGCGTGAAAAATTTGTGCTAAATACATTTTTTAAGTCTTACAAAATATGTATCTTTACTTCTAACTGCCAATTCTTAGTTTTGTACATGGAAGAAGAAATAAAGGAACCTGCCTGTAAGCCTGCTCGTTCCTGAACGTAATATTGCAGGCCACGCATCTGTACTCCTTTTGCTGAGCCTGCACAGGTGACGGAGTCATTTTCAGAATCGTATTCTGCAACTGTATCGTCGGATGCATGATGAGGTAGTGTTGCTTGACGTCTTCCCTTAACTCGAAAATCTCTGTGCACTGATGACACTTGTATGGAAAGAGTGCATCCGTACTAACGTGCAATCTCGTGTGCTTATCGAAAGTAACTTGCGAGCTACATTCCGTCTGACACATGTCACAGATGAAATGTTTCTTTGTGTGCAGGTACAGGGACTGCGGTGAGGAAAATGTCTTGTAACAGATCGAGCAAGAATGCACCTTCTCCTGTTGTACATTATCTTCCTTCTTCACCACGTAAAACTTGTCGCAGTTCTCGCATTGAAAAGCGGGCTTCGAATCGAAAATGGCCTTCTTCAGTTTGCACCCACCCTTCGCGCAGACTACTCTCTTCAGTTTGTGCTGAGTTTGGTCCTCTGGCTCGACTTCTCTTAGTGGTATAGGAACGTGTGATAGTTTGCTGCCGTGTATCACGGACATGAACTTCTTCGACTTTGGCCCTGGTTTCGCGCGAATTTTGTCAATTTGGATCGTTAAACGGTATGTCCTTTTGCCTGTGGGCAGTTGGTTAGGCTTTTCGGACGTTCTGGCAGTGGTACCGTTTAGTTCCAAGATGTTGGTTTTGGGATGTCTTTCTTTGTTGTCTTCCATCATTTTAACGGTCTCTTCTTTCATCTAAAGACAGTACATACAGATTTAAGTACATGTTAACAGATTTATTGCTAGGTATTATAAGATCTTACTCATCTTACATTGTGTACAAGTTGTGGAATTGGACTCAGCGGCGGAGTCACCATCGAGTCATGCGAATTCTCATCCAATTTCCTTTGCTTCGCAGGGGTAACATTCCCTTTCTCTATATGCATTGTGGTATCCGATTTGTGCTTCCTTTGGAAGCCTGTAATCAGAATTTTCAGTCAGTAAAACTATCTTAACTCACAAATCTGAGCTCTGGAGTAGTTTTCATACATGAATTAAGTTACAACAATCCTACAACTATAGTGATAACGTCCAAGCAGATCATCATTTATGCTTCAAAAATTGGTGTGACAAGCTAAACATAAATTGAACAATATACAGTACCCTACACATACCTTCTGCTTTTGTAAATACCGTCGGAACAGCGTTAGGCTTGAGTTCACCGGAAGTCGTGAAACTCACTTTTTCGAAATGCAACTCGCACAGGTACGGTTGTTTATTCGTGGCAGCGGTCAGCTTGCAATTCTGCAGCCACTGCTCTCGACGACTGAAACGTTACATACAAAGGTTACTTGGCTGAAAAATTCATGCCATTTTTTAGCGCGAACGATATGGAACTCGTTAGCGGCAAATACTCACGTATCGTCCTTGGGAAACGGGAAAAAGTTGACTTCTCTGCCATCGACTCTCGTGCCCCCATTCGACGGACAATCATCTACCTCACAAAGAGACATCCCTTCTTTCAAGCAATTTTGTATTTTCGCCGTTTCCAATTACTACCTCGGCCCAGCAATTATATGGAAACCTGAAATACCGTGCAAAATAGCCATAACCTAGAAATTCATCGGGCTCATCCAAACGCGACAATTGACGCGCAGAAACTATACATGGGAAGGCATGGAGGATCGGAAACTTGAAAGAATCAGACATATGCAGCTTACCGTGGAGAGGGCGTTGAACCGTTTACCGATGGAAGGGAAGCTGGTTTTCCTAATAATTCGACTGCATTTTAGCTAGAAATAAAGTTTGCCCCTGTTTCTATCATATACACTTGTAATTCTCTATTACTGATCCTGTAAGCATTCATTTAGCAATGTTAATCTGTTCTAGTTCCACTTTGTAAACTTTGCAGCATCGACATTTTGACACAACATTTGGATGGTCCGATTAACACGGTATGATTTCTTTTTTGTTTGATCCATATCAAGATTTTTTAAAGGGATAGAATAGCTAGAGTGATAGGAGATATTCCCACAATCAAATAGTCTGTCTCAGTCCGTTTTTGCGAATGTTTATATGAACGGTTGTGTTCATTTCAAGAAGTTTACAGTTTGACTATCAAAAAACTTTTGAATTTCCCGCCAAAATTTACTATCTTGGAGATGGTGGCGCCACACAAAGCGGCCAAACGCTGAAACTACTCATTGAACAGCAGTCGGTAAAGACGTTTTTTTAAAAGAATACCGACTGCTGTCTAATGAGTAGTTTGAGCGTTTTGCCGCTTTGTGTGGCGCCACCGTCGCCAAGATAGTAAATTTTGGCGGGAAATTCAAAAACGTACAGAATCAACAGCCCATCGCAGAATAATTATATTTCCATTTCCCATTTTTATTATATATGTATGTTAACTTTCCAAATTCATATTAAATATATATGTATTCTCCGAATACATTGTACATATGTATATGTTTATTTTACATTATCAGCGCGTGTCGTTTATCCTGTTCAGCCAGCATTTTGTGATTTTTATACTTGGTATGTTTTTTTTATCCGTTGGACATGGAGAAAGAGCTCTGTCTTTGGATTTATAAAGAGTCTCTAAAGTACTTGTAATTTCGTAGCTGAGATTGAACAGTTTCTTGGCTGTTGTTGTTAGATTTCTCTTCTCTGTGTTTTGTTTCCCTAATTTTGCATTGCTTCTTGTGGAACTATATTTTGTGTTGTACGGCGTTGAGGACATATTGTTTTCTGAAATCAAGCAGAGATGTTTATTTCATGTATTTCTTAACAAATTGTTATTACAAATTAGAACAATAGACGTACAATACTGTTGCACAATTATATAAATATTTCTACCTCTAATAAAATCTGTTCTTTGTTGGCTGGTTTGGAACAACCTGGAATACTGTGGAGAAAGCGAAGACATTGCCAGCGATAAATCTGGTTGAGAAATAGATAAGGACTTCAGTGGGGACTTCAGCTCGTTCACACTACTCCAAACCGCACTGTCAAAAGTAAATTTTGGCAGTGAACGAGACGTCAACTCATTCACCGTTCTTTTATGTTTTGCAAATAACTTTTTGTGTGTATATGGCTCTGGAAAGAATAAGTCATTCACTTATGCTATGCTATATTACATAAAATGATTATTTCATATCTTTACCTGGGGATGGGTACAATTGCCTTTGTAAGAATTTTTCCTTTCTTCTGTATTCGTTACTCTGCAACAGGATTTTAGGTGAAGTCAGCAGATCTTTGTAGAATAAGAAAAGATCATCATTTTCTAATACACAGTTGAAACTTTTCTGCTTTAAATCTTGTTGTATGTCTCCGATTTTCATTGCCAGCAATGATAACATTGGCAGAAGTTCGTTTTGTGCTGATGTCAGTACTTTACAGCCATATTCCACAGGTGCTCGACATTCTTTTAAATCTGGCAGTGGATTTATGGTCAGTCTCAAACAACTCCGGAATTGATCGAGAACCAACGTAAAGGACCTCATAATCCTTAAGAGGTCGGGTAATTCATCTTTTCCACCATCTGCACCTTTATTCAACAGTATTCTGCCGTCCAAAACTTTTAAATGTGTCAAGTAACTTTTTATTATGTTACAGAGTGTCGTACTCAATTCACTCAATTTTTGAAAAATACAATTGTTCTCATATATATACTCGAAATTTTCTAAGACGTTTTCCTTCCACACTGAAAAATAAAATCAAGTTTGCTATACTACTTGCTACTTATGAATATGCCTTATAATGATGTGCCATGTACGAACTTTTTACGATTTCGGTGTCATTCGCGTTCCCCAGCCTTTCTTTAACAAAATCATTCACAGGAGCTGCGCATATGAGTTTCTGCATGTTTTGCTTCAATGCTATCGTCCTCATCCTCGTTAGATAGACATCATCAAAGTCCTGCCTGAAAGGCATACACAGAGCTCTTACAAGATTCAACAAGAATTCCAAGCAATTCCTCGTCAATCGTAAATCTGTTACATTTACTTTACAATGTTATGAACCGTTTCTGAGATTTGCTTCAAACTTTCATGATGTTCAATTACAGACTGATTTTTGTCTGCAATAATAGTCCTAAGATTCGTCTCGGCAAGTCTGTTCGCCAAACCAACTTTCGCAGCACGCAACAACGAAATTCCACCTGCGATATTTAGGAATCCGTCAAAGTACAAGAAAACACACGAACAGACAGAATGAAGAAGCACAGCTACAGTTTTAATTTCAATTAGTACTGAAATATAATTATGTTTCATCATAACAAAGCTCACATTCTCTTTCGATATAGGCTCTCAGAACGATTCCGGATAATTTCCACATAACGGTGAGAAATCGTAAGCCTTTTGCGTGGAACAAATCGGACGCGCGTATGTGAGGCAATTCGAAGTCAGGATTTTCGGCTGACAACATTGTCAGATAGTTGTTCACCTCGGCACGATAATTGGTCTCGGACCTTTTGCAAAATATCGGCCACTGTACCAATAACTTAAAGCGCTCCGCATCGTATAGTTCCAATAAATAATGCGAGACGTGTATGAAACCTGAGGTGTTTGATTTATCAAACATATTCTGGTGAAGAATGAATCGGTTAATACGATATACTTCGCACTCAACAATTGTCGGGATTAATTAGAAGTAATAATTTGGTACCTATACCTTTTGAAAGTGTCTCGTGAATTCGTAAGACGGTGGCACCATTTCCGTGAGTAACAGGACATTTTTGTAAAAACTTTCGTCGATTGACATAATACTTCTCGCGTTTTTTCACTTTGATTACGTTTGTTAGAATTAAGGAATAACGCGGTACGATATTGTATTAATAATGGAAACTTTTGTAGATTACTGGGAATGGCACAGGAAGTTTGGATAAAATTCAGACAGTGATTCGATTCATCAGGAACACATCACTATTTTGTTTGTATGAAGACACGAGACATCGAATTAGTGAAGGTCAAAGTAATGAGCCGGGATAAAGAGGTAATTTACAGGCCTCATGTATTTGTTATTGCAATCGACGTGCAATTTATAATTATAAATGCCCGTATAAACGCGCGTCTACATAATTCGAATCATAATATATACGCATAAAATAGACTTTACCGTACCTGCAAGTATAATATATACACAATCATTTTTATATTACGCGCCCGTTCAGCATCCAACACCACAATCACAATCCCACCTAACATAAATATACAATACAAAAAACCTGACATTCTTCTAAAACCTACACATGATTAAACTTCGTCCGCCGCGTCACCCACATATGACCCCCGATTTTCCCCCGTCTCCCGTCACCCATATCCAGCCGACACTTCTTTTTCCATAAAGTACATAATCATCATCATCCATTCCCACAGAACTCCTTCCTCCCCGCGAAGCTCTAATTCCAAATCTCAACAGGATCGACCGTGCATCGTCCGAGAAGGCGAGCGTCGATCGGCTCGAAAAGGGCCGCAGGCGAGGATTCCGGCCGAGAGGCCGCGTTGTCGGACGACGAGAACGACGGCGCCACCGTAGTCTGCCATAGCAACTCATCTCCGTGCGTGTACCTGCCTCCCCCCGCCCGTGAAAGAGGCCGTCGTTTCCTCGAGCATGGTTCGACGTACGGTCTGTCGTCGTCGGGACGGTGGCGTGAAAATGGCGGCGTAAAATGGCAGGACGTAGGTCGACGCTGACGAACGCCGACTCCCTCGCGGGATCCGGCAGCGCGGACCCGCTCAGAGAGTTGTTTGAGGCCTGCAAGACCGGGGACCTCGCGCGGGTGAAGGCACTGGTGACGCCGAAAACTGTTAACGCGAGGGACACTGCCGGACGCAAGTCCACCCCCCTGCACTTTGCAGCTGGTGAGTCTATTTGGGAGCGCGGCCGCCGCGGGACTTCCTATTTAGGTCGCCCGCTCGAATACGCTGTTTTTTTCTTGGCTCCTTTTGTCTGGCGGGCTGCTTCTTCCTGAATGCCAGTGCAGGAAGCAGTTTCGACGTGTGTTGTAATCGAGAATGTGTGTGTGTGTGTGTATGTGTGCGTGGGTGGGTGTGTAAACATGATGTTTTCGTTTGGCGAGTTAGTTGTGATGGGGTGATGAGTAGTGATGGGTTCGATGAGGGCAAGGGAGTGGAATTTGGGAAGGTTTTTTTTTATTGTGCGTTGTGGCGGTGTGATTTTTCTGTTTGTCAACTTGTAGAGGCCATGTTGCGGATAGTGTTGGGTGATGTTTCGCGAGGGTTGTTAATCAGTGATACATGATGTTTTTGGGTATTATTGTTTTGGTGGATTGATTGTTGTTTCTTATCTTTGCTCCAATTTTCACCAGGATACGGAAGAAGAGACGTAGTAGAATTTCTCTTGTCTGCTGGTGCGTCAATTCAAGCCAGAGACGACGGTGGTCTGCATCCACTTCACAACGCTTGTTCTTTTGGTCACTCGGACGTTGTGAGATTATTGCTGGAGGCAGGTGCAAATCCAAACACTAGGGATAACTGGAACTACACGCCTCTGCATGAAGCCGCAATTAAGGTATCTTATTTAGAGTGTGAAAAACTTGGTGCTATACATAATAATACATTACATCATAAATTTTATTACAAACTTTATTACGCACTTAAACGTTTTATTCTGTTCAACAAGTATCTTATATCAATCATTATTGTTCCTATTTTATTCGTCAGGGGAAAATAGATGTGTGCATCGCTTTATTGCAACATGGAGCAGATGCAAATATTAGGAATACAGAAGGAAAGACAGCCTTGGAATTGGCAGATCCCGCTACCAAACCGGTACTAACAGGAGAGTACAGGAAAGACGAGCTTTTGGAAGCTGCTAGGTCAGGGAACGAAGAGAGACTTCTGCAACTTCTAAATCCGTTGAACGTAAATTGTCACGCCAGCGACGGTCGTAGGTCGACGCCTTTGCATTTAGCTGCTGGGTATAACAGATCGAGAGTGGTGCAAATCCTTCTGCAAAACGGCGCGGATGTACATGCAAAGGACAAAGGGTATATCTCCTGTCATTTAATCCCTCATATGATTGCGAAAATCCTGCAATGTGCATACTTATGCGAAGTCGTCGATTTTTTATGGTTAGAACTTTCCGAAAGAAACTCTCAATGCGTGTTAGAGCAATACTTTCTCCGACTCCCATTTAATCTTTTGTTACATTTTGTTTATTAATTCCACTTCTAACAGAGGTCTTGTGCCACTCCACAACGCATGCTCGTACGGTCACTTTGAAGTAACAGAAGCGTTGTTAAAGCACGGCGCCGCTGTTAACGCCAGCGACTTGTGGGCATTCACTCCGCTCCATGAGGCAGCCAGCAAATCGCGAGCAGAGGTCTGCTCGTTGTTGTTGAGCGAAGGTGCGGATCCGACGCAATTGAACTGCCACAGCAAGAGCGCGATTGACGTTGCGCCGACGCTTGAGTTACAAGAAAGACTAGCGTGTAAGTTTCTACCATTGTTTTACGCAATCGTGTGTGAAACCTTGAAGGGAACACCGATGTGAGAAGTTCGTTGGACGTTGGACGAAAAACTTCGACGACGTGAATTTACTAAATTGCAGATGAATACAAAGGGCACTGCCTCTTGGACGCCTGCAGGCAGGCTGATCCGGCTAAATTAAAGAAGTACCTCTCCGCCGAAGTGGTGAACTTCAAGCATCCGTACACGGGCGACACGCCACTGCATTACGCCGTCGCGTCGCCGTATCCGAAACGAAAGCAGATCATCGAGACGTTGATCAGAAAGAACGCTGCCATAAACGAGAAGAACAAGGACTTCCTCACCCCCTTGCACGTAGCAACCGATCATTCCCACTACGACGCCATGGACCTGTTACTGAGGCACAACGCCAATGTCAACGCCATGGACGGCTTAGGACAGACTGCATTGCACAGGTAATATCACAAAATGCGAAGGCTATCAATCCAGACCAGAGATCCTCGGCTGAAACTAATGCGAGTGAAAATTTTCTCTTATTTTGCTTAGATGCGTTAGAGAGGACAATGTGCAAGCATGCAGAATTTTACTCTCGTACAATGTGGACCCGTCTATTGTGTCTCTTCAGGGTTATACGGCGGCCCAAGTCGCCGCTGAGAATGTTCTCAAGATATTGCAAGGTAAATAATCCGAGAGTCGAGCGAGACTTCACGAACGTTTGATTCGAGTTTTCCGAGTTTTTGCTTGGCGAGGCCGATTCTTGAGGCGGGTTTGTTTCTTTTGTATTTTTAGATCCGCCGGGCGGAACGGATGACGCAGAGGCTCAACTGCTGGAGGCGAGCAAGTCGGGCGATCTGAGCGCAGTGGAGAGAATTTTGCAGGCAAATCCGCACGCCGTGAATTGTCGCGACTTGGACGGCAGGCACTCGACGCCGCTGCACTTTGCAGCGGGCTTCAATAGAGTGCCGGTTGTCGAGTATCTTCTAGCACACGGTGCCGACGTACATGCCAAAGATAAAGGGTGAGTACTCTCAAGAAATCGGTCATTATAAAATGCAGCAAGCTTCATATGCATCTGAACCCAACTTTAAATAAATATAATTAGTCTATTAAGGCACTGTACTATAAATGCATTCTTAAATATATCTGAACAGCGGACTAGTGCCTCTTCACAATGCCTGTTCCTACGGTCATTACGAAGTAACGGAATTATTGGTGAAGCACGGTGCCTCGGTCAACGTGGCCGACTTATGGAAATTCACACCGCTTCACGAGGCCGCTGCCAAAGGTAAATGCGAGATCGTCCGATTATTACTGAGGCACGGGGCCGACGCGACGAAGAAGAATCGAGACGGCGCCACGCCGTTAGATTTGGTTCGCGACGGTGATCAGGATGTGGCGGACTTGTTGCGAGGAAACAGTGCTCTGCTGGATGCTGCGAAGAAAGGAAATCTGGCGAGGGTCCAGAGACTCGTCACGCAGGACAATATTAACTGCCGGGATGCGCAAGGCCGCAACAGTACGCCGTTACACCTAGCTGGTAAGTGATTTTTAATTTTGTACGTCTTTAACTAAGCGTTATACTAAATTTCTTCAACGTGGGTCAACTCTTCTATTAATTGCTCGAAGTGAGCATACTTTGAACGTGGTATTTTTCTGATTTTCAGCGGGTTACAACAATTTAGAAGTAGCAGAATTTCTATTGGAGCGCGGTGCCGATGTCAATGCTCAAGATAAGGGAGGCCTTATTCCTCTGCACAACGCTTCCAGTTACGGACACCTCGACATCGCAGCGTTGCTCATTAAGTATAATACCGTGGTGAACGCGACCGACAAATGGGGCTTCACGCCGTTACACGAGGCCGCCCAGAAAGGAAGGACGCAACTCTGTGCTCTTCTTCTGGCACACGGCGCCGACCCTTTCTTGAAGAATCAAGAGGGTCAGAGTCCTGTGGATTTGGCGAGCGCGGATGACGTTCGATGTCTTCTGCAGGATGCAATGGCGTCGCAGCAAGTTGTCCCGTCCGTACCGTCAGGGAATAATGTTGGAATCGGTATCGGCATGAATAGTGCTGGAGGAAACACTGTTAACAGCAGACCGCCTAGCATTGTCTCTGGTGGGTGGAGCCTATATATTTTCAACAGGGTACAATTTTTACCCGATTACACGGGTGCACTCTGAATGTGCAGTCTCTACACATAGGTTCTTTCATCTTTTATTTCAGTCCCTGTGACCCCACCTCCGCCACTGACTCAGGAAACAGTCATCATGCCATCAGGAGCAGCGATGACACTGTGCGTACCTTTAGCCAGGCCATCTTCATGCCTAAGTCCAATGCCGCCCGTGGACTCCTGCTCCGAACGGGAATCCAAGGAAATGTGCAAGGACCACACCAATTCCAACATTACCACCGTTGCCGGTTTCCTGCAGAGCCTCTGCTTAGAGCACTTGCTAGAGTTATTTGAGCGTGAGCAAATAACGCTCGACATATTAGCGGAAATGGGCCACGAGGACTTGAAGCAAGTTGGAATTTCTGCCTATGGATATCGACACAAGCTGATCAAGGGGATGGACAAGTTGCTGAACACTGCCGCGGGTACATTATGGCAACCTTCCATCAATCCTGGAACCTTGCTGGTGGACCTGCTGGCCGAGGACAAGGAGTTCCTGGCCGTTGAAGAGGAAATGCAGAGTACCATTAGGCAGCATAGGGACAACGGACACTCCGGCGGAATATTCTCACGATACAATATAGTTAGGGTGAGTAGAGTGACGTTTTGATTCACAACACTATCTAGTCACTCCTGCGATATGAAACTAGTTATACAGAAGCCGAGTACAAACATCTTCTACTTTCGTATTTAGATACAAAAGGTCCAGAACCGGAAGTTGTGGGAACGGTACGCTCACAGAAGGCAAGAAGTCGCGGAGGAAGTTGGAGCAGCCGCACCTGCTTCGCCGAGTACTGGTCCAAGGACAACTCCCAGCTCAGCAGTTCCGCAGGCAAACGAAAGGATGCTCTTCCACGGAAGTCCATTCATCAACGCGATCGTTCAGAAAGGTTTCGACGAACGACACGCGTACATAGGCGGAATGTTCGGTGCTGGGATTTACTTCGCCGAGCACAGCAGTAAAAGCAATCAGTACGTGTACGGAATATGCGGTGGCACTGGTTGTCCTGCTCACAAGGATCGCAGCTGTTACATCTGCCACAGGTCAGTACTGAGATGCACACCTTTCTTTCTATTTAAACAATGTTTATTATATCTACAATCCCACTTATAAAGTGCTAAAAAATTCGATCAGACCAAAATCAGATTTTTTCCCCTACTGCCAACACTATTCAACAACGCCTGCATTTTGATCCTTCCTCCAGGCACTTGCTGCTGTGTCGCGTGACCCTCGGTAAGTCGTTCCTACAATTTTCGGCGATGAAAATGGCCCACGCGCCTCCTGGACATCACAGTGTGATGGGCAGACCGTCCCAAGGTGGCCTCGCCTTCCCGGAATACGTTGTATATAGAGGAGAGCAGGCTTACCCGGAGTACCTCATCACTTATCAAATCGCAAGGCCGCAGCAGGAAAGCGGGGGCGGTGAAGGAGTTGAGGAACGGTGATCGGAAGAGGCAGGCCCCGCGGCAAGATTAAGGAGTCTCTGTTGTTGTCAGAAACCAAGAACTTGCGGTGCCCTGTCTTAATCGAGCATTCCACCGAACGTGACAAGCGAAGAACGAATGCGTGTCGTTCACTTTTAACGCGTAACAAAATCCTTTCCTCGGCAGCAGCTCATATACATATCGAGGCACGACGGTCCTGAGACAGGAAAGACTCTTCTTCAAGGGAGGTTGTACAGGTATATGAGTTTCGTTGCATTCTACCCTCTACTCGGTGGAGTGCTCAGGTTTTAGTAACATTGCAATTCGTTTGATTCGACGCATCGTTCGTCGGTCAACCCTCGTGGGATGGGCGAACGTTTCCTGTTCGAAAGTTCATCCCTCGTCCTTTTTAGTCAGTTCTTTGTCCTTCGTTGCGATCAATCATGGGTCCCGGCTCGGGGATTCATTGATCGATGATCACTCGCGATTGGTCTTCGAGCGAAGGAATTCTTAGGGCGAATAATTTTAAGCATTTAGCCGTGATATCGTTCGGCCCGGACCACGGCTCATCATTCTAAAGTGGCGCGGTTCTTTGCGGCCGTATTTTGTGTATATACGTCGGTTTACGGACTTATAGTGCATATTCGATCGAACTATTGCGTCGTGCAAACAAAAAAAAAAGAGAGGGTGTAGTGTATGTCAGTAATGTGTGTCAGTATTAACTGCGATACAATATATTCGTATTAAACATCTTCGTATTTAGGATAGGAGATTGTAATTGACGGCCCGATTGTCTTCGAAAATAATGTCGACGGAATTTGGAAGATCTCATACGAGACACGGTGTACATCTGGTTTTCCTTAGAATTTTGCTTCATTTTCAGGGGCACCCGAATTGGAAAATCGTTGAAGAATCGACTATCCTACATAAATCTATACAGTACGTATATGTCATGAGAAAAATGTTCGATCCGTTGCGCTCTAAATTGCGATGGCCGTTAATATTTTCACCCTGTCCCGGTGGATTGTTTTTTTTTTTTTTCATTCACAATCAATCTCGCGAATTCTGTAACTCTCTTCATACCAAATTTTCCTATGACATATATGCCGATACAGGTTCCGACATATACGCTCCGATGTAGATATATATATCCACGTATCAACGATATTTTGTCAAACTTCAACAACAGGGTTCCTATATTCTGATAGAAGGTTTTTCAAATCGCTGTACATAAATTTAGTTTGTATCAGTAGCAATCACGTCGACGCGTTAAACTTCCAGCTCTTACTTCAACGGAGTTTTATTTGTTTCTCTTTCCGTTACAAAATAGCGCGTTCGGGAAAGTTGACGCCGCTCATCGATCATCCGTTCTTCCGTTTTCCACTCGGAACGGAGCATCTTATCGATCTCATAAGTATCATTATCAACTAGCGAAATAAGAGTTTTGCGAGCCGAGATATTCGTGGCTTCAATCGGGATGGAAGAAACGTCTCTCCGGAACTCGAGACCCATTCGTCGACTCTACTTCGAAAGTTACGTACCGATCTCGCGGACTAGCACAAAAGAAAAGAGAAAAAGAAAAAATGAGGGAACTGAACTTTGCTTAGCTTATACGCATGTGTCCTTACATTTAACGGTAAACGAATAACGAAGTACTTTTAGGAAAGTACGTTGACAGCGACAATCGCGACCGACCGCGAGCTGTCGGCAGGAACGGCGAGAGGCGAGATATTTTTCACATCAAGCTCACGCGGCACATGTAAACGGGCTACTCTTAGGTGACGGTGATTTACTTTCATTCGTAGACGTTTAAGTTCTGTTTAATCGAAAGCACGCAATCTTTCGCGGATCTTTTCTTCCTGGCCCGCCCGTAAGCGCGGGTCCCGCAAAAGTGACTGATTGTTTTATAAGACGAGTCGCACCGATCGTGTTGGGTCCTTCCAAAAGTAGGTACATAAACTAATGATAACTAAACGTAAGTAATAAACGCTGTAATAATTGAAGTAACGATTCCTTAGTTGTGGTAAGGGATATCACGCTCGCCGTTTTATCCGGATTGTAAGAGAATAAGAGACTTACGATTAATGGAAAAAAAACAAAAAATATGAAGAACGATTCCCGCCGTTGTTGCACCGAGCTCAATCTCTTTCATTTGTCCTTTCCTCGCGTGCGTGCGTGTGTGGAGTTAAATGTTTCACCTTGTAGCCCACGAATTTTGTACTCGTCGATTCTATTATAGATGTAAATTTGCATTCTTCAACTTTGAAACGATTAAGTGTTTGAATAGTTATTGTACAAAGAATTACACGTAATTAAATACCACATGATCCATGCGTTACTCGAGTCTACAATCGGATTCCAAAATAAGGCTCGAAGACAGGTATAGTAATTAAGACAATAATCAAAATGGCAAATCCGACGAAAAGCGGCCTGGGCTTCGTGATCGAGATAAAGAATTCGCGGGATAAAGTGCACTTAGCACGCGCCAAGGATACGAGGGATCGCACACGTACACTCATGTACGCATGGAAAACTTCTGCGCTGCTCATCTCACCTTGATGGAACGCGGTATCGTGTTTTAGGCGTCTGTAATCTTTTACGACGCGACAATGAACTGGGAAATAACAGGAGCGTTAGAAGAAGCGTCGTCTCATGTTAAAGGACAGAAACGTTCTGAGCTCGATAA
This sequence comes from Priocnemis perturbator, assembly GCA_963942575.1. NCBI lineage: Eukaryota > Metazoa > Arthropoda > Insecta > Hymenoptera > Pompilidae > Priocnemis > Priocnemis perturbator. Next base: position 2,444,845 of record OZ012654.1, read on the forward strand.
TAACGGGACGAAGAATAAAGAATATGAAGCATGCAGGTAAGTGTTTTCGCGAATTTTATCGATTTTGGTCGAGTTCTGACTGTACCCAGAACGTTCGAGTTGAAAACTTTTACGTGACTCACTTATACCCTTTCGAAAATTCGTAAACAGGCTCAGCGGGGTACTCTTTATAATTTCATTTTAGCAAACAGGGCTGAAGTGGACCTCGACCCTTACCTAGGACCATGAGTCACGAGTTTGTCAGGTATTACCAGAAGTCGATTCATGTCCTTGTTTACGCCAAAACGTCGATTCACTCCGAAAGACTGATTTTCGTAACGTGCTCTTTCAGAATTTCATTTCTCGTGACATAACTCATCGGATCACCGGAATCAGGATTTCATTTTTATTCACCTATACCATTTCCGCACGCGTCAGATGTGCGCCGCAATCGAGTGTTTCGTTGATATTTTCAAAAGATGAAAACCACGAACGACTGGCTGTTTTAAATGGCAAGAGAAAAAAACACTGACTGCTATCTCGGTTCCGAGCATTGTCGCATCTAATTATAGAGTTAATGCCGTGCTTATTATGTCGGGCGAGTTACAGTGGGCCTACATACACTCTCGATGCATACGTCGACGTCTACGAAACGTTACACAATAGATAAACCGCGCGCCGGGATAATGCTTAATACGATTTTGGATTGAGGAAGGCCACGGGCGGAAAGTAATCATCAGCCACGCTTACTCCGGTTCCTTTATCGAACGGCTGATAGATCGTGCGAGACACGTGGAGTGTGTCTCTTCGAGACGATAAGGTACCCAATGTGCGCGTGGTTCTTATATCGATTAGCCGTGAATTTGATACCTTATATCTGATTTCGAGTATGTACGTGCGTTTATGACGGAATTTGGAATTGCGTTTTATGTTGCCAGAAGCAAGCATTCTTGCGTCGTTTCCCTAGTATTGACGAAATTGTATCGTAAGAGTTGAATTCTTATCGGATTTATTCTTGGATATGCAATTTGAATAATAATTTGATGGTAAAGATGTTTTTGTATTCTATCGACACATTTACAGAATATTACGTCATACGGTACGGTATTTAAATTAGGACAAATATCGCCCTGTCTCTGCTATGTAATATCTTGTCTACATTCAAATATCCATTTTTCACCTAGTATATCTCGTAAGTACATAAGTGAACTAACCTGGGGAACTACCAACTCTGCGATCATAATCATACATATCACTAACGAAAACTCTATCTCCCCTACGATCAAAGTTCCTGTCTGTATCTACCATCACCTAAACTGTCCAAACAAATCCGTCCGATAAATCCATTTCCGCAATCAATTCGAATCTCCAATCCATACTTCCACCCACACCACATCCCAACAATAATAAAATAAAAAAAAAAAAATGCATATGTCACATAGAGAACCTCCTCCTTTTACAAATTCATTCCATCATTCACCATCGCACACAACCAACATTCCATCCAGTACTTTCCGCACGCTGCACCGACAAGCGCACACATCTGCCACAAGACTCGTCCCGAGGTCACAGGGAAGTAGGATACACCGTGTCAGTCCACTTCCAGCGAAGACAGGACGACGCCCAAAAAAAAAAGAAATGAGACACTCCCCACCCTCGAAACATCAAAATGCACGCATACATATACATATATCGCATACTCCCGTTCGATCCTCGGATCGAAATTGTATGCGGAACCGGCTTCCTCTCCTGCGACTTTCCTTCTCCTACCCGCGCTTTAGGCCGACATCTTAATTCTTTATCTCGCGGCCAAGTGTCAACTCCGCTGCCAGAGTGCCGGTTGCAAGTATGCCGCGGCTACTCGAGCACGTGGACGAGGAGAGCTGCGATTCGTGGCCGGGCGTCGATCACGTGAAGAGCACGACGCCGGCTCTCGAGAAAACTGGGAACAAGTGCAGGAGGGAGTGAGAGGCTCGCGTGGCAGGAAGACGGGTCGGAGGAAGACAGCCGGCGGGAATAAGACGGGCGCGAGTATGAACGAGACGGATATAGAATAAGACGATAATGTGTGGCGGCGAGATGGCATTTGAGACGGGGAATAGGATTTTGGTGGCGGCGGAGAGAAAGGTGAGGATGCGTTTTGAGCGGGATGAGGAATGGAGTTGAGAGAGGTGGATTGCTGGAGATTTAGATGTTTCGGGGTGGGATGAGATGATGCGGGAGATAGGGGATTTGATTTTGGTGTTAGAGGGGTCGGTTGGGGCAGGGCGAGATGTGGGCGGGGGAAGGGAGGAAGATAGGGGTGGGATGAGATTTTTTGCAGGGTAGAATGTACGTGTGGAGGGAGTAGGATGAAGCTGGTTCAGGAGAGCACTTGGAATTTTTGTTCGTGTAATTATTTAGTGTCTGAATTGAAAGACATGTAATCGGAGAAATAAAACGCAGAGTTTCGATATGAATTAATGAGATTATTTAGTCGTATGTGTGCGGGTTCATATTAAAATTCGTGTTTCATTCCTGTTACTAAATTGTGCGACACAAAATATCAGAAATAAAATACACAGTTTCCATACGAATCAATGCGATCATTTAATCGAATGTGCGCGGGTTCATATTAAAATTCGTGTTTCATTCCTGCTACTAAATTGTGCGACATAAAATATCAGAAATGAAATACACACTTTCCATACGAATCAATGCGATCATTTAATCGAATGTGCGCGGGTTCATATTAAGATTCGTATTTCATTCCTTCTACCAAATTGCGCGACACAAAATATCAAAAATAAAATACACAGTTTCCATACGAATCAATGCGATCATTTAATCGAATGTGCGCGGGTTCATATTAAAATTCGTGTTTCATTCCTTCTACTAAATTGCACGACACAAAATATCAAAAATAAAATACACAGTTTCCATACGAATGAATGCGATTATTTAGTCGCATGTGCGCGGGTTCATGTTAAAATTAGTGTTTCATTCCTTTTACTAAATTGCGCGACACGGAATATCAGAAATAAATTCCACACTTTCCATACGAATCAAAGCAATTATTCACTCTCAACTGCGCGCGTTCCTACTAAAAACCGTCCATTCCATCCGTCCCACCAAAACCAAACAATCCCGCACCACAAAACCCCAACACATGCCACCGAAAAAAAAACAAACCCGAAAACACCCAATCAAAAAAACCCCAAAACTACCGAACCACCCCCTTCCAAAAACCCACACAAATCCACACCCCCCTCTCCTCGCCCCACACTCCCAGGAGCGCGTCCCACGAAAATCAGCGCTCGCGCACCGAGAAAACGTTAAAGTGCAAGGGTAACGCATTAATAAACGCCGGCCTAGAAATAGCAGCAAACTTCGTCTATATCCGCGCGCTCCCGCGAGAAGGGCGTCGTCGCGAGACTCGGGGCCTGGTGCGAGGAGGAAGCATTGAAAGCGCGTGGGTGGGTGGTTGGTTGCCGAGACTGCCGACGACGTCGACCTAACAATAAGCACGAGTGGAAGAAGGACGCGCGCGGCCAGACGAGGACGAACGGTGCGCGCCGGCCAGCTCCGATTCCGATTCCAAGCGAAGAAAGCTGAGTGGGGTGGTCGGTTGCGGAGTGGGGGGGCGAATGGGCGATGCGCGGCGGAGAATCGGAAAGCTCAGAAGCGCAGGAACGCGCAACGAACGAGGTAGGGGGTTGATCGCGCGTTCTGCGATCGAGGTTTGCTCGTGGGTGTCTCTTTCGTGAACGGAAAAGATTTCGCGGCGAGCAAAAGCAAACGAGGCCCGGCCAACTGCGACCCCCTCCCACTCGTCACATAGTTGTCGGTGCCAGGAGGCACGATCGTGTGTCAGAGTGCGCGCCGGTTGACTTTGGAGCGCGCAGAGTTCGTTCGAGTCGAAGACGGGAGATGAGAGGCGGGTGCGCGCGATGAATAAACACGCTCGTCTCTAATCGGCGGCCGGTTGTTATTCGAGGATTGGGATTGATTGCGAGGCGATCGCGGCCGCACTGAGCTGTGGGCTTTTCGTTTTTTGGTGGGGAGTGAAGATTTTTGGAGACTGCGAGGGAGAGGACACGTGGAGGAGGGCGGCTCGTTTCGAGAGGAAGAGAATTTGTAAGTAGAGATGCGGGTTTTGGGGCAGTTTGAGAGCACGTGGCATTGCAGGTTTGGAGTGCAATTTAGGATTCGCGGATTTTGTCGTGTTTGGTAACAGTGGGGTTTGGGAATATGTGTGAAACGTTTGGATTGTGGTCCATCGAAATATTGCGGCTTGAGTTTTCGGAGTTGGGCGAGAGTGCATCGAACGATTGCAGTTGAATTAATGCGCACGGCTTATAGATACGTAGAATCGCACCATTTTGCTGACTGACGTCGGATAAGAAGGTGTATTTACAATTTTCCGATACGCCGCGCGTTATTGTTGCCGGTGTCATTATCACGAGGCGAGAGAGGATGGCTTTCATTGTTTACAAACACACATACACGCACGATAAACGATGATAATCGTGCGTGACGTCGCGAATTCGGCTCATGGGTCCGGTCGGCTCGATCGATCAAAGAAAGTCGACGCGAGAATTGGCGCAGAATTTTTAGGCACTGATACTGACGGCGATCGTAAAGAAGACTCGAGAATGTATTCGTGAGACAATCGAACATCGGGAAGCGATGGACTCAAAATTAATGTTATTCATAGTAATTCATAAAATGACAGATCAGACTTTAATCGTGGAACGAGAAAACAGTAAAAACTAATCGAACTTAAATGAACGAACGAACAGAAAATTGATCCCATCATAATGTTTCGTTACACACATTTTTCTCCGAACAATTCCACAATTCCTCGTCCCCTTAAATCAATCCCCGTTTGATCCTTCTGAACTTTTAATTCATCTTCTTTCCGCTGCCCACATTTTCACCGACTGACCCCGCTCATTTTCGACCTACACCGCCCAAAACGAATAGACGCGTTCGAAGCTTCAATCCGACACCTATGCGTGACTCGCCGCGCTAATTAAAGGAATTAGACGACATTCATAGGAACGCTAATTGATCCTCCGCAACATAGACGACGGCGCACGTGCTCGACTTATCGGCGTTATCGCTGTTACAATAAAGGAAAAAGGACGGCGAGTTAAATGACACGACGAGAGGGTGCGCCGTTGACTTAATCGAAGCCGATTTATTGCGCGCGGGGGGAAGATCGAGTCGAAGGAGGGAACGATCGGACGACTGCTTGACCTCGTGACAACGGAAACGTAAATAAATATCGCTCGTTGCTCGCCTTCAATGAGCGACCGGCCATGGTGGATAATTTTAGCCGCGTTGCCTCCGAGTCGCGCTGATAAAAATCCTCCCATCGTCGGGACGACCGACCGATCGAGTTGTTTCTCATCGTCTTCGGCAGGGATTCTTCGGCTGGCTCGATCGATTTTTATTCTTTGCGTTTTCGAGAATCGTGGACTCGCTCGAGCCGGAGCGCGGAGAAATAGTTTGAAGTGAGTGAACGGTGGAGTGGGAAGATTTACAAATTCACGGTCCGGTTTCTTTTTTGTTATTTTCCATTATTTTTTCTGGCCACGGTTTCTTCTACGAAAACAAAAAGATTTAAAAATTGACTTTACAAGTGTGCAAATGGAGTGACTGAGGTAAGATAATCGTGAGTATCGATAATAGTTTGAAGTCGGTGAACGGTGGAGTGGAGAGATTTACAAATTCACGGTCCGGTTTCTTTTTTGTTATTTTTAATTATTTTTTCTGCCCACGGTCTCTTATACGAAAAAAAAAGATTTAAAAAGTGACTTTATAAGTCTGCAAATAGAGTAGCTGAGGTAATCCCGAATATCGTGGACAGAAATAGCCTTTCCTCCTGGTAGCAGGAAGAGATTCTACTAAAATTACCGGAAAGTCCTAGCGAGAAATTTTGTAGACCATCCAAGCGCGCAGTGGGACGAAAGTGGAGAAAGGTTGCCATTGGCAAGGATTCCGCGTTCGAACGCCAGAATTTTCATACATAATAATAGCCCCCGCGAAGCCATAAAGCGTTTAGCAAGAAGCGTGCACTTCGAAAGCGCTCGGTTATTATCTCGTCGATCCGAAATTCTACGCATCATCCCACGTTATTAGACCTCCGCGAGGCCGTCAAAGACATTTCACACTAATCCCATCTCCCGGCGACGTCGAACGCAAACTCACGATTACTCGACTCTTATAAATTACACACACGCGAGTTGCTCTAACAGTACACGCCGTCTAAAAATAATTTCTTTAAATCCTCTATTTACGATCGCGCCGTCGACCGTATCATTAGATCGCGAACGTACTGTTATCCGGCGTCGACCATCATGATCGTGGGCCATTATCATATCCCAGAAGTGAAAATCGTCTGTCCGTTATGCCGTCGATCGACGACGTCGTCGATTTCCTCTCGAAAACCGGCTCGGCAGGACTTACTTGAATGCATCCCGCGGCATTTAGAATTCATTTTCCCGTCAGCGCGTGTATGTGTGCGTGTGTTTGTAGATTCGTGTGGACACATGTGCGGGGGCACGACAGCACGCGTGCTCAACGGTCAGTCATCCCTTTTATGCACGCACGCCCATGCAGGGAGTAAAAACGAATCACGTGCACACGTGTGTTAATTCCTACGCGTTCACGCTTGCTCGCTTCCGGAGAAAGTGGGCTGGGAAATAGGCCTGTGTATGTGTGCGTGTGTGTGCGTGTGTGTGAGTGTGGGGTCGGGAACTGCTTGCCGAAAAGGACGATCGAAAAATATTTGTGCGCTAGCGTACGCTGAAGTCGACAGTGAACGATTGTTGTTTAGGATTTTTTTATTTTTTGTAGAAGAGTGTGTTTATTCACCAGTGAGCCATAGTACATGAAACAGTCTCACAAACAAAAAGGAGCCGGATAAAGAAATGTAATGATAAATATAATGCAAAATAAGAAAGAAAATGAAAAAAAATAATAAAATAATTAAACGCGCTTTTGTATACTGAAAATAAAATGTTTCGTTCACTTGGCTGCTGATAGTGATGCTTGGCCAGAGAAAATAAAGAAATTAACAAAAATAAAAACTGACCTGTATTGAGATCTTTTTAGTTATCAAACGTGTTCATATTCGAGGCACAAAGGCATCAGCCTCAATTTTTTCTGGATATCTTTCCGCGGAGATTAGAGCATGGCATTCGTACATGTAGAAGTCGATCTGGTAATTCCAAGATGCCGCACCCTGTAGACTGTAGAGCGAGGAGTACATTCCGAGCGTCTGATAGTTTATCTTTTCCCACCGTCGTTTGATCAGTCTACCGATTCTGTTCGGGGCTTACTTAGAACACGTGATTCATGAATGGGCTTACATAATTCGATATCGTGAGAGTAATCGACGAGCAGGGGAGGTAGACTAAACCAAAAGTGAGACAAACAATTCTGTCCAAGTTGAGAACCTACGCATTCTTATCTCGCCGGAATGTCACCGTCTGCAATAGAACAATTTCTTTTCCACTTCTTGCCGCTGCACTTACTTTTTGCAAACGTCGCTCTAATTTCACAATCGTTTCACGCGCACGTGAAAGCAATTTTTTTTCTATCACGCGCCGGGTGAATAGTTCAATGTACAAAGTGTTAGTATGATCAGAACTGCTCCCCGCAGATCGAACGATCGATTGATTAATTTCGTAAGAATTCCGAATTCTACAAATTCCACAAAATACATAGAAAAATCGGTATTAAAATAACAAAACGATACCATACCTAACTGATTCATTACCTAACATAAATGCTCAAAAATCGAACCTGAAACACCGTACCAATTTCCTTCGAATTCAGCCTCAATTTCCTCTTTCCATCCTCACCACCCACGTTATCGTCTAACAACAAAAATTGAGCGAGGATCGAAACAAAGCAAAAAAAAAAAAAAAAAAAAAAAGAGAAACAGGAGGCACCCTTTTAATCTGCTCGGAATTCAAGACCGATTTACAACGTCGAATTTCCTCTCCTCTTCCTTACGATTCGCGATATCATTATCGCGCAGCAGGGCGACTTATCAAAGTGCGCGCGCGCGCGCGCTCTCTCGCTGCAGTCGTGTGTATCTCGCCATACGCATTATCGACGGCCGACAGTTTGGCTCTGCAACGGGCTGAGAGGGAAAGAGTCGCTTATCACCCCTCTCGCTCTCTCTCTCTCTCTCTCTCTCTCTCTCGAGTGACCATTCTAGTCGAGTAGAATTCCCAGCGTTTCGCGGTAGACAATTACGATAAGCGCGCGCTCGGCACTATCGGGGGAGCGTAAATTTAGAAGTCTCGCCACTTCATTGTCGTCCGTTTCTCCTTTCATGGGAAGAAGTCGCGTGTCGAGGCGTGGTCAGGTCGTGTGCAATTCCATGGAATTGCGAGATATCGATTAGAATTGCGTAACACTGTCGGATATTAAGTAATTTTGTGTGATCATTACCATTGCTTTAGATTTTAGATGGAGAAAACGCTAAAACTTTAATTGTTAATAACTCGAGTTCTAGACGGTGAAGTTCATTTATAAGAAAAAAATTGTTATTTTTTAAAAATCTTCAATTTAAGTCTGGTTTAAAAAAAAGGGTAAGTTAAGTGATTCAGCGCTACTAATAGCTTAATGTTTCAGAAAATCGCGACTCGATTGCAGATTTCTCATATTGTTCGATGCGTGGAAATATGTATTATTGCAACGTCGGCGAGTGTTATTCCTGTCCGCGAGATGTGATCCTGGAAAAATGCTGGTGGACGAGAATAAGACACTTGTGGTAATAATTAATAAACGCACTCCCTGGCCGCGTGCCTTCTGACCACATATGAATATATGGGTACATATGTGATCACGTATGTGCGTATCATTACATACGCGTACACGAGCACACCGCTACTTAAGCGTACGTATTATTATTACGAGCACGCATATATTTGTACACACGTACGCACACATAAGAACACGTGCAAACCGTCTTTCCCTCGTACATACGTCACGAGAACAGACCGCACCGCGCCACTTGCATAATCGGATATGTCTACCTACTGTCTCGCGTCGTCCTGCAATGCGGTTTCATTAAGGAGCAGTAAACAATGTTCATCTCTCATTATTCCAAACTCCGCAATATGCTGCATTACTGCAACATCCTTTTCGCATCACCCCCATCGACCCATTCCACCGGCAATCAAACATCGAAGCACAAAAAGCCCAAAAAGTCTCTATTCGCATTTCCACACCGTCCGAAACCAACATTCGGTTACCTACAATCCGTTTTCTCGTAACACAAAAAGCGCCTCGTTTCTATTCCCATTTCCGTGTGAAGCTCAACCGTATTGTAATTTAAATACACCTATACCTCGCTGTACGGCCGCTCTTTATACGGAATTTCGCTATAACGGCCTTTTGTAATTATTATGGCACTTTTTCGATATACGGCCCACAACGTTTCGTTATACGGCCAAAAAATTGCTGTACTGTTGGCGACCTTCTGTTTAGTTTCAGCTTCTTCCTTTAGCCAGCACTGCCACATTTTGTCTCACGAAAATATGAGGAATGTTTGGCACAACATTGTTATTATTTTATAATTGATTCGTTATACGGTTAAAACATAACAATTTTTTTGTTATATATAAACTTGATCCACCGTCTAGAACTCGAGTTATTAACAATTAAAGTTTAGCGTTTTCTCCATCTAAAGCAGTGTTTCTTAACCTTTTTGGTGATCGGGACCCCCTTGAATCTGAAAATACGGTCTCGCATCCCCTTGAATCTGAAAATACGGTCTCGGACCCTCTTGAAAAATATGTTCAGATGTTTTTATTTAGGAGATGACAATTATTGTAACATTAGAAACCTCTCTCGCACCCCTGGAAATGCTTTCTCGCACCCCAAGGGGTGCGTGCACCCCAGGTTAAGAAACACTGATCTAAAGCAATGGTAATGATCACACAAAACGGTGTTTTGATAATAACTCGAATACGGCACCTAAACTTTTTTTGAAAAAATTCCAGGTTGTAGATTAACATTTGAGAAACATTTTGAATGAAAAAAAAAGACTTTCTACCGTCTAGTCCAGGAGAAAAAAAATGGTGAATATAAAATTGTAAATTGAGTGCTTGTATTCAGCGTGAACTGCGCTACAAACGCTCTTATGCATCCATTGCCAAGTATACTAGTGTGCACATACGTATACGGAAAGTGTGCATGGATTGAATCAGGGCCGTGAGAAATTTCTGACTCAATTGAAAACAAATAATGGAGCCCATTTTTGATGCGGCACCCAGCGCTAGTAATACCTTAAGGCGAAACTATTCCACTTGCGATTAATTATTTATCGACGCGACAGACAGTGCGTCGGTGTGCGTCGATGTATCTCGGTTATCAGGGTGCTCCTCGGGCGAGAAACTCCTGGGGTGATAAGTGATAAGGCCTCGCCCCGGAGGATATATGTACTCGACTACTCGACCTCTCGCATGCGGCGCCTGGAATCGAAAAAGTCGCGCGGGACGCGAACTCTGGGCATATTGACTCGCGACACGGTTCGCCGAGGGTCGGGGACTTTGCCAGTGGAGGAGGCCACTCGTCGACGGCATATGGGCCGAGGAGCTACACGTGCTTGGCCCGTGGTCCCGATAGGAACGACCGCCGGCCGCTCAATAAGCGAGCGGCACCGAGATACGTAGACGCCGAGATCTTTTTCTCGAGTCGATTTTAATTATCGCCTCTAATCGCACCCCTTTCGCATGGCCGCGCGATATCGGCGTAGTATTGCTGAGTAAGTGATGCGACCATAATTTTCCATGAACACATGTTTTCTGCACGCCCGTCGATAAGTCAAGGAATCGATCGCGAGGCTTCGGTGATCGTATGCGAATTGCGGTGAAAAATTTGGATTTCATTTTGATTTGATATTCGACACCCGACGGCTGGTTTGATGCTGTTTCGTTGCCGATGTAATGAATAATAAAATTGTCGCTTCTATATACTCGGATTTTAATTACGACCTCTCAAATACAGATGTATCTATAAAATGTCGCTGGGAAAATATTTATATTACCTGAACATAAAACGCGCATCAATCTGGTACGCGTTTTCCTGCATTCAGTCATTCTTTTATAAACATCATTCTTAATTACTTCGACTTGGACACAGAAACATTTGTATCATTCAATTTAAATAAGAAAATGGAAGCAAATATAAAACACGTTTCTCTGCACTCAATTATCCTTTTATGAACATCATTCTTAATTACTCCAACTTGGACAAAAATATTTGTATCATTCCATTTAAAAAAAAAAATAGAACCAAATAGAACCAAATATAAAACACGTTTCCCTGTACTCAATTATCCTTTTCTAAACATCATTCTTAATTACTTCAACTTGGACACGCAAGTATTTCTATTATACCACTTAAAAAAAAAATAGAAGCTAATATAAAACACGTATCAATCTGATACACGTTTCCCTGCACTCAATTATCCTTTTATCAACAACATTCTTAATTGCTCCAAACTCAGCCACACAAATATCCATATCGTACAATTTGAAAAAAAAAAAAACATACTTGAAGATAAAACGCGCATCGATCAGACGCGACTTGTCGTATACCGAGACCCGCCCTATGCAGTCGTCCTTATGCACGGGCACAAATATGCGGAATATGCAAATCTACGCGCGTCCGACCGGTCGCGCTCGCTCTCGGCCTCGAGGAGAGAATCTAAAAAGGCGCCTGCAAAAATCCGTCTGCCCGGACTGCCTCGGGACCGGTTCGCCGAAAATTCTTCCGTTTTCGCCCGTCGACGCACGCCGGCAGCACTTTTTTCACTCGCCGACCACGCGGCCGACGCGTGATGTTACGCGTGCCCCGCGTGAGTCTGGCGGTCTGGCTGATTACTTATTAAATGCCCGGCGCCCGATTCGAAAGCGGATCGCGTAGAAGAGCGTACCGAAATACGCCGGGCCACGTGATCAGGGACAAGGTCGGCGTTCGAGCGAGCGGTTCGCGCGCGAGACGGTGGAGGTAGGTTCTGTTTGTTGAAACTGGAAGGAAGGAACGGCTTTGTGACGGCGGGCGTGCGACGCGATATATCGGGAATGCGGTTGTGGACGTCTCAAGTGGATCAATTTTAACGCGAAGTCATCAAGCTCGTACGAACGAGCGACTTTAGGTCGAACGAAACGCTGCTGATGATTCATAACTTTGCATACACATTTCGAGCGTTTTACGGTGATATTATGTGATCCCGATACAAGCTACGTGTACGATTGCTGAATAAGGAAGGTAGAAGGCGACCACGCGATCGATGCGGCGGAACAGCTGTTCATTCGCGAACGAACGCGAACGGAAGAAGTGAGAGTGCACGTGAAAATAAAAAGATTCACTAGAACTAAAGAACAGTCAAAATAACTGGTACGATATTTTGATATAATGGAGACTAATGTTCAAGACATCTTAATTCCGCGAAATTTTCCTGGCTTTTATTCAAATATGTACATCATTAACCCTCGGCACACGACTGAAAAATGAGACACGCAATCCCACGATGGGTCAGAATGACCCATCCTGCAGGACGGTAACCTGACATTTTAAATTCATAAACATTTTATTTGTGTAGATTTATGTGAGACGAGAACCTCAAAGTGAAAAGTGTTATAGGTAACGATCCTGGAAATAAATGCTGCGCAATTTGATCAAAAATAGTTAGGTTACTACGTCTAACCCATTCCATTTATAAAACACTGACGACAATGTCGCAAAAATGTTTAATTTTGCTTGACAAAAGTTGTATCGTGGAACAATATATAAACAAATTATTAATAATCATAAAATACATTGCAACGTCGCTACAATGCACGTAAGCAAAAATTGTAATTTTTTAAAAAATGTAAACAATATATAAACAAATTGTCAACGTCTAAAATACATTGCAACGTCGCTAAAATGTACGTAGGCGAAAATGATTATGTTGCTCAAAAAACGGGTCGACGATCTTCATTCTCTATTCAGGCTTCGTGGGTATCCGAGGGTTAATAAGTCAAAGTAATGAAAAATTTCCGAAAGTAAGATCACTTCATCGTAGCAAAATGTGAAGCGAGTCATTTTGACCCCTCGGCAGTTCGCGTTAAATTCGTCGAGCGCGCAATTGCTTCTTGCTTCACACTCGACTCGCGTACAGAAGATATCTCTGGGCTCCGTAATCGTGCCCCGCATCCGACAGACGCCGGAGATCCGCCAAATTTTCCAGTCGCGCGGCAAACAACGCAATTCTTTCGTCCGAGAAAACTCGTGGCCGCGCGCTATCTCGCCTGCGGCGATAACATCCGACGGAAAGAAAGGCGCGGGGTTAACGAGGGTGCGGGCTAATTAAATCGACGATCCCGTTTCGCGACGATTGTCGCTTCCAGAATAAGCGCCATTTTTGCGACTGCAAAAACGTTTTTCGCCGGCTCGCCCCGTCGGGATTATCGTAGGTCGGGAATTCTTTCGGCGCGCGCGCGCGCGCGCGGCCGAAAAAGGCTGAGAGTGGGACTCGCTATTCATAGTCCAGCCCCATATTAATGTCAGCGCGCCGGACGTTTGCGTAACGAGAGGGGAAAATAGAGGAGAGGCCTGATCGAACGCGTCCCTGGCATCGTAATCGAACGAATGAAATGAGGAAAAACAGCGAGTGTCGCAGAAGTAGCTGTCGTTGGTGTCGCGCGAGTTTCGGCGAGCGTTTCTAGATCAGTGGTGTCTGAGTTTTCGATTAAAAGGTTGTACTAGTTCGAAAAAGGTATAATTTGATGATTTATTTTTGTTGTATGGTGATTTCTGTTTAGTTTTACTGTTGTGTTTTGTGAGAGGCTTCGATCAACGCGGAACTCTGTGTTCGATTCGATGCGATGAATAGCAAAATTGATATTAATTAAATAATGGGTAACAAAAAATAATTGTATATTTCAATGATTAGCTATCGAAAAACTTGATATTTTCATATCCGGAACGATGATCGTTTAGAAATCATGGCAGACGCGTTTATTACCATGCTAATCGTGGAATTCTTGCAGCGATTAGCTCCGCTCGTGATTTTATTTAGTTTTGCTGTTGTGTTTTGTGAGAGGCTTCCATCGAGGCGGAACTCTGTGTTCAATTTAATGCGATAAACAGCAAAATTGAAATTAATGAAATAATGTGTAACAAAAAATAATTGTATATTTCATCGATTAGCTATCGAAAAACTTGATATTTTCATATCCGGAATGATGATCGTTTAGAAATCATGGCAGTCGCGTTTATTACCATGCTAATCGTGGGATTCTTGCAGCGATTAGCTCCGCTCCAAATGCATCCGATTATTTTCAACGCGCATAGTCACGCAACGACGATTATATTAAAATACGAAATGCCGTGCACGGTGTCACATATGTACGTACATGTACGTGATATCTCGAGTCACAATTTCGATTCGCGACACGGCTTTATTCTCCAACGTAATCGGTCACCAGAAGTCGCAATTAAAATTGAAAATCCGTCCCAGATGTTAACGAATTCATTATCATCACGTAATAACACATATACATATAAATTAAAATTAAAAAAAAGTTAATAAATAATTAAGCGTGACACCTCGGCAAAGATACTTGAAATATCAGAATTCGTAATTGAAATTGTAACACGTAATGGCAGTGTTCCCGTAACGAGAAAGAAGTAACAAAGAAAAAAGATAAATGTTAAATAATCCACGCAACGCGCCTGCCCGATATCGACTTTCAGCATAGCGTGACTTTTGTTTGTCAGTCTGCAGCGGGCGATATTCGAAGATACGAAGGCCTCTAATCGGTGTCACCTTGCGAACACTCACGATTCCATTACTATATCGTTGCATTATAAAAGGAGCGTACGCTTGCTTTGTCCGAAATGAGGTCTCTCTCTCTTTATTTATGATTTAAGATCATGATCATAGGGATGTCTGTCGATATGCATTACGTAGTTTCATTAGAGGATACTATGAATATTATGTAGTACAGATGTGTTCGAGTAATTCGATTTTGCACTTGCAAAGTGTGTCAATGAAATGAGGAAAATATTTGCATGTGTCGATATATATCTATATATACAGTCGTGAGACAATTTTGGTGTCTTGTTTGAAGTGTACGTGCCTGTGATTACGAAAGTGACCTGAATAGAAATACAAATCACTGCAACGCGAAAGAAGTAGAAAATAAAATATCTTCTTAGATCTTTGAGTTTGCAAGTAGGTTTGAAGCAGGTGTACGATTCATTCTGCGTTCGCATTGCACGTTAAACACAGATCGCGTGCCAACGTACGTGATAACAAGATTTTTCTCTCGCCAGACACGGATGGCGAGATGGTCTTAACATTAATCAGAGCATCATATTAGCGTGCCGCATTTATTGACTCATTCCTTCGGCGATTATTAAGCCAAGGTGACTAACCGTTCATTAAACCGTTTCACAAATAACGTCACGGAAAGTACTTTGTATAACATCGTTGCAGGTCATTTAATGCGATTCGCTAAAACGGTTTTAGGCACTGGTAATATTAGTACATTACGCATCGTCATGTTATATATCGCACCTCACTGGCATAAATCGTTCTTCATACAGTGCATACACTTTCGAAACGTGCTCTCGCAACGATTTGTATAGTCTCCATATTATTCGGGCAGATGCATTATTTCAATGATCGAACAAATTTTTAATTAGATACCCACGCGCTGTCTTTGCAAATGATAAAACTGTCGAATTGTTGCTTTTATCGGAATGTGCACATAACAGTCCACAGGTCATCGTGCGCAATCACACTGAATAGAGTGTCAATTCTTGAATCCTGATCCTTGTGCGTTTACACGTGCAAATGCGAATAACCTATGACTGGGTTATCCGTAATTGTATCGGAATGATTCGCAGCTCCCCAGCGCTAATGAAAGCTAAAGTGTTTTAATCGGGCGTCAGATAAACAGCGCATAATACTGCTGCAGACGCATGCATAGTCTCGGTGTGCCTGTTTGAGCGAGAAAAGTGATTGTTAAAGTTCGCCGGGTCGTTATGCACACGCGTTATTACCACATTTTTACTTCTTCTTATTATAACTTCCACTACCATCGTATTGGCATTCTTCGTTACAAACGCATTTAACATTCATTCCAAATACGTACAATGCACATAGGATGATAGGATCATTCAGGTCGTTATCACCTAAAGATTTATGATACTTGAGTCTACAGTTTGCACTGGAATCTGTATACCTACTGATTTGTTTAATCAAAAAATGTCATTCATGTTCTCGCGCTTATTTCTCGGCAAAACTCCTAAACGACGAGTTCAACCACCTTGGACAGAACTTTTTCTCTACTTTCAACCAAGTCCACCATCCTACAGAACATTAAGCCTCCCAACTACCCGGATCCCGATTCTAGAGGCGATTTCAATCGTCGCTACGCCAAACATTTCGCGCATTCATGAAATGACTAAGAACGCAAACGTGACACGCCCGTGAAATCGCAGTCGAGGCTTTCCTATTTCGAGCAATGGGCAAGTGGAATGACTCGGCGCCTGATCCTTTCGTCTCGCTCCAACGTTAGGCGCGTCCGTACGTACGTACGTACCTTTGGATTTAGACAATTGGAACCGTTCCAAGGGCGTGACGTGTCTCGAGAGATGCTTCGCGTAAGAAAACGCAGGCGGTCTTGCATTATATTTAACCGGCTCCACGGAAATAGAGACTGCGCTCCTAGGACTGCGTAATTTTCTGCCCGCCGTCTGATCACGCGACACATGCGATATTGCGACTCTCGAATCTCGATGTGTCGATCGATGCGTCGCGGTCAGCTGCTTGTCGGTATTCGGACGGTGGGAGGGGTGGAGATCGAAGTTAGTTCGTATTTATATATTGGAACGCGAAAAGTCATGTGCATTCGTATTTATAGATTAGGGGGCGAGGCGTTAAATGTGTTGGTATTTCGATTTGGGAAGGTCAGAAATTAGATGTACTGCTGATTTGTGATATTGGAACGCGAAAAATTATGTGCATTTGTGTTTATACTGTATGGGTAAAAACGTAAAATTTATGTTACTATTTCGATTTGGGAAGGTCAGAAATTAGATGTATTGCTGATTTGTGATATTGGAACGCGAAAAATCATGTGCATTCGAATTTATACAGTAGGGGTCAAAACGTAAAATGTATGTTACTATTTCGATTTGGGAAGGTCAGAAATTACATCTATTGCTGATTTGTGGTATTGAAACGAATCAAGTGCGATCACACTTATACATGGAGTGTAAAAAATGATATGTACTGGTAATTAGGTATTGGAACGCGAAGAAGCAAGTGTATCGATACGTGATTAACGATACGTCCAAGCATGTACTGAAGTATAAAGTCGAGAAGATGCGGACGTGCAGGCGTACGAATTCATCCAGACTATCATTGATCGAACCAGTTATACTCACACCTCGCGACTCCTCGCAAGGCGTTTATCTTAATATTTCGTAACGGGCGTGATTTATTCGTTTGTAAATAAGTGACATAATAACATTCGTGAATCACGATCTAGCGCTGGTTGTGACGAGTGACAGAGATAAGGAAGCGCTTGGCTATACAAAAATAGAGTTAAGGACGCGACGACAGACAACCTCAAACGTGAAAGTGGTAGATACCTGAATATTCCCAGATTCAACTATCCCAAACTAAATCCGCAGAGATTATTAATATCCTGGTCCTTTGGCCAATGTCCTTCACCGTCCACCGATACACAAATTCATTGACCAAAGCATCCATTAATACAGACTCATCCACATACACACCCAGCACCTTACTCGACGCTCGATTTTCACGTAGCAGCGCAAAGTCCCTTTCCACAAACATATCCAAGCAGTCTTAAGATCTTATACCCGCACATATTTTATCAGGCCTCGAGCGTCACTCGCCGACGAAAGTGGCGCGTCACATCGTACGACAAGTGCACTCGTTGCACCTGCAAAATTCGTCGGGATTCCCGCGAGACGCCACTTGTCTCCAATGTATGTGATTCCTTCAGTTTGTCTCGGCCGACTCTTCGCGCGCCTTCTGGCGCGACTTGTTTGCATAATCCGACCACGGCATTTGGCGCGCACCAATATTCGCATTCTCAGGCCTGGCAGTCGATCGGATTTCCTATTGCCACACGACGTGCTCGCTGCCTGACCCGTCGTCCGTGATTTTCCGATGCTCGCAAACGCTGCAGGAGTCGTGCGAGATCAAAGTTTCAGTTCGCGCGAGCATCGGCATGATTTTTTTCCCCTCGCCTTGGCGTCCGTCGGAGTCTGGGTCGATAATCTTTTGTGCTTGCGAATTGTCGCGGTAATGTGTACTTCAATCGCGTTGGAGAAGTGATTTGTTTGAAATTTTGAAAGCAGACTAAATATTTTGTGGTACGAAGGACGTGCGATTTTGAAAGAAAAATGAGATAGAAATTGAGATACGTTATCGCAGTTAAGGGTGGACGAGTATACGGAGTCGTTTAATCGAGCATCGATTGTGCGATTCCAGAAAAATCCGCCACGATCCGATCGAGTGAGGGCTTGATGTTAATGAAGAATTTCATGTCTTATCGTTCGCGTCCGATCGCAGAATTCTTTGATGGCAAGATCGATTAATACTTTCTACGTTTCCGACTGCAGCACTTTCGAAATTCTCTAATTATCCCTGTTTGTTGTTTGGACATTTGTTTGTGACCGACGGACGAGTAAATTGCGTACGAGGACGGCTAGACACGCTGATAAATCGTCTAAACATAAATCGACGGACCATGCCCTCTCGAGTGAATCGTGATCGGCGACATGTAATCTACATCGATCCGCGCGTTATTCCCGCGCGTGTCGTTCGCGCAAATGTCGACATTCCGGCGGGGGCTGCAATCGGATATAAGCTATCGACGGCAATCGCGACTGAGACGAGGTCTGTTCAGTCTTACTTTTCGCGCCGCACGCACCGGCAATACTTCGCGATCGTTCTCAGTCCGAGAACTTGTTGAGTGAACACGTCAGTCACGTTTCGGAACGACTTTTATTCGCACAACTCGGTTAGTGATATTTGCATATTTTTAGTTAATTCAAAAATTCGTTAAATGATACATATAAATTTGTTCCGAGCTTCAATATACTACACAATTAAAGTGAAATGTGGAATAATGTGACATCTCCATTTAACCACTTCGAATGTTACCAAATAATTTCTCATCGCACGTTTTTTCCACGCCAGTACAACTTTCGTACGAAATCAAAATTGTGTATCGAATACCGTCAATCCCACAACTCGATTAGTGACACTTGCACATTTTTGCTTAATTAAAAAATTCGTTAAATGATACATAGAAATTTGTTCAATATACTTCACAATTAAAGTGAAATGTGGAATAATCAGACATCTCCATTCAACCACTTCGAATATTACCAAATAATTTCTCAACGCACGTTTTCCCACGCCAGTACAGCTTTCGTCGAAAATCAAAATTGTGCATCGAATACCGTTCAATCTTCACACATCGAACAAGCATAAACAATAATTCTCCGATCCATCCATGCGCACTCTGTGCTCAAAAAACAGTCATTCAAGCAGTCCGCGAGGTTTGATCAGCGCGACAGGCGTCTGACCAAACGGATTCCTGTTTCACTTTAACACGCTTCGCGCCAGCCGCCGGTTTCCAATGCGATTCCGCCGCGGAGCGCAGACTAGCCGCGAAATTGCGCAGCACCCCGCGCCTCTCGTCGGACAGAGAATAGGATTACCTTGCTCTTCTTGCGCCGCTCTTCCTTCCCTTCGGACCGGTCCAGAAACCAGACGCAACGTACCAGACCGGAACCAAACAGGCGCGTGCACGTCGTCGAATGTGTCGGTGAAAAAGTTTCGCCGACTCGGGTTTCAACGGGTTTCTCGAGCTAATTGTAAGTCGCACTAAACGGTGCGCCGGGTGTGTTTCGCTGTTCGTTTCGCATTTTCACTGGGTGTTTTCTCGTACTTTCGGCTTCGGCGCGCTCGCGGAAAATTGACCGGAAATCGGGATGACAGACGATTGTGGCGGGGTACGATTTTATTCTTGTCGAACGTTGCTTGGAAACGAAACTCGTTCGAATTCAAGAACAGTGGTGACTTTAACCATTTGCACTTGGAACTGGTTTTCAACGACAATTTGAATAAGTGAAGGATGAACGAAATTCAATTAAAAATGGGTTTTATTCAAATTTTTCTTAGATTCTGTAATTTTTAGTGATGTCATACTCGGCAAAGGGTTAAAGAATTGAATTATTTATTTATATTATTGCTATGTGGGTGCAACGTAAAAAAGTGAAAAATTAAATTTTCTCAGATTTCAACTTAGGTTAGTTAGTATAATTGTGTTTACAGGCTCGGTGGTGCGTTTGTGTGTACTGTTGCCGCAATTTTGTGTCGTTGGGAAAGAAAAACAGTGATCGGACGCGTGGAAAATAATCGGACGCCGATAACGGGAGTATCGGAAGATAATTATTACATGTAACGTCTGTCGCCGAGTGTACGCGCTCTTATTACTCCCGTTCGAGCCACACGCCGATGCCACGTGCAATTTGGGCAGCGTTTAGACAATTCTGCGCATCTTCCGATAAGAGATAAAACGTGTCTGGCCGAAGTAATCAGTTGACCGAATCCATTTCTTGCCGTTGACGACCTTTGGACTAATTGAAAACTGAAACCGGGGCATGCAGTCGTTCCATTTTAGCAGCGAGTCAACTACCGAGATAGTCATATCAGTAAATTCTCGATAGGGTAAAAAATCAATTGTACGCCAAGGTCTCTCTTTTCTTCCTGATTACACGTGCCCCAGTACTATGACTTTTTTTTCAAACTCAAATAGACCTGAAAGATGATTATATCAACGATCGTTCGATGGGGTGGACAAAATTAATTGATCTTCCGAAATTTATTGTCTCCTTCCTGCCACTATATTTACCGACGCCCGGATTCACCGTATTACCGATTACACGCATGTGCCAGTATCATATCGAGCCTCTCGATTATTTATTTATTCGAGTGCATGAAAAAGGAGAAGCCTCAACTAATCCGTCCTCGTTACGCGCGACTGCTGATTAATTATTATCATCGAGGCTGAATTAAAAATGAAAACCGGCCGCCATCTTTATCTGTTGCAGACCTAAATGTGTTCCATAGCGATGCCAGCTGAGCTGATCCTGGGGCACAGTCCTCCGGTATACAGGCCGCTTCTGTACAGTCCTCTGGTCGTCACGGCACCGTCGATCGCCAGCAGATCGGTGCCGCCCAGAATCAGACCATGCTTAGCATCGACCACCACGTTGCGCATCGACAGTTTGCGGAACACTAGCAATGAGGGTGGCAAGCAGAAGAAGAGGGTGGTGTTCGCTGACGACCGTGGTCGACCGTTAACGCAGGTAACTTGGATAAGTTTAGAGAGAGTAAATAGATAATCGCAGGCTAACAGTGCTTTCTGCACCAAGGAATGTTCAAGCGACTCGCGGTCACATTTATAGATCATCGTATTTTGTCAAGTTGTACTGTACTTGTGATAACGTCATACGCGTTGTAATAAAAATATAATTCTGACGAACGATATCATTCTGTACTGCGACCACCCCCGTAACATCATAGTAGAACACTATTAATCCTTACGCTAGTTATTCAATTACACTAGAACCCCAAATAACGCAGGGTCGAGCAATTTTGAAGTTAATTAAGGAGGAATCGGACAGATCCGATCGTGCGGTATGCATATTTATAAATGTGGATAATGTACTGTATGTTTAATATGTAATTGGTGCTACACAAGACTGACTTCTCATTCGAAAATCGTTGCCGTCAAAATCATTATTATTCGGTAACACGACACAGAATTTGTTACATTGACTCAACTACTGAATCTGAAAACAAAAGATCTTTAATCACGATTTCTGCACAAGAAACCGCGTTAACTGAATAAACGATTATATTCGAAATAATTTAGTAGAGAATTTTGAAATTTTGTACGCTGCTTTATTACAGTAACACTTTCACATCCGCACGGTTGCTAAAAATTTTCTTTTCTGTCACACGACGTTCCTAAAATTACATACTGAAATGCAATGCGACGCTCTGAAAAGCTTTAGACAACTGACTCGCGCATGACTCTTAAATTAGGGACACACTATTGTCACGTCATGTCACGTCACGCGATTTCACGTCCGTTTATACGTGAAATTAAAATAGAGTGACTTGAAAAAAATTGACAAAACCCGGTCAGACTTCTTTAATTTCCCGTAAAAACGGGCGTGACATCACGTGACGTGACATGACGTGACAATAGTGTATCCCTATCTTTAACATTCTGCCACCGGAAAATAACAACCGGCTCGCCAATGACACCACGTCGACATCCCCAAACATGAAACCCTCAAAACACGTCACCCCTAAAAATTTCCCAAATTTCCTATATCCTCCGACGTGCGTCGAATTCCTCCTCAAAACCGTTTGTAAACAACTGACATGACACACATCTCTGCGCACTCCAGGTCCGCGTAATGTCAGAACCGAGCAACGTTCCGCCGCTATGGAGCACGGCCTACCTGGCCGGCGTGACCGGCGGCGTCCTTCGCGGCAAGCTCGAGGCCGACGTCAGCCAGGACCCGACGCCACCCTGGCAGGTGACCTTCCCGCAGCCCGCCAGCGACTACCTCGCCTTCCGTCGGAAGCTCGACCAAGAGAACGTGAGCCTCGAGAACGTGATCGTCCGCGAGAGCGAGCAGTGCCTGGTGGGCACCGTGAAGGTCCGCAATCTGGCCTACGACAAGGAGGTCGTCGTGAGGACCAGCACCGACTCCTGGTCGACCCACGAGGACGTGCACTGCACGTACGTCGAGCAGCCCGGCACGCCCGCGCTCATACTCTACGACACCTTCCGCTTCCGGCTGACGCTGCCGGTCAAGTCGGGCGTCGTCGAGTTCTGTGTTCGGTACAAGACCGACGGCGGCGAGCACTGGGACAACAACGAGGGACAGAACTACGTGGTGCGGAAGAGAGAGGAGGTGCGAATCGATGGTAGTGATAATGAGAGGCGCGACGGTGATGTTGGGTTTACGGAAGAGGCGTTTGCCCCGATCATGAAGTCGTTCCGATCGAACTTCAAGATCGACGCGTGGCTCGCTAGACATGCCAAAGCGATTTATTGAGGTACGGGGTTGCTGTACTGTTGGGGGTGTGAAGGGAGGGGTTTTTGAAGACTGATTTTTGTTGAGGTGTCGTTGGATTAGCTGACGTTTCTGATTTTTAACCGGATAGTATTTATTTTTATTTTTTTTTTGTGTTGAGATATGAGTAGTTGTGATTAGTTAGAAGTGGAGGATAAGTGTTGTGAGAGATATTGATGAATTTGTATATTGCTGTTGATGTTGCTTGACGACTGGAGAATGTAGTTGCATAGAAATCCGGAGGCTAGGTATCGATACTGAGATCGGAGTGTTCGGACAGTAATGCGGGACAGTTAGAGATCTAGACGTCGAAGCGTCTGACGTTTGAATGGGCAAGGAGAATGTGAGCGTCGGACAGTAATGCAGTCGACGATTCATCATCGTCCACCTATGCACGCGGGATCCATTGATCGAGAATACGCGGAATGAACGAAGGTTCGCGAGAGGGTGGGAGCGAAGCTAATATCAGGCCCACGCTATCGGGAATAAAAGTAAACTCGAGTCACTGTATATAGATAGACTCAAATCGAGCGAACTTTCTCCTTTTGAGATTTCTCCTTTCGGGCCGAGAATCGCGGATCGTAGGTCGTAGATCGCAGATCATGTATCTTGGATGGGGACTCACTTCCGCGAGTCGCGATGTCAACAAGCGCGCAGACATATGAGGCGGGTACACATACAACGAAACACACCCTGACACATATAATTGTACGTAAAGAGACGTGCGCTCACATAATGAACACCGTGCGAAAGTCCTTCGTGACATTTTGCAAAGGCGGAATGCTAATCACGTGAGAAAGATACGAGATCTCGACAGAGAGAGAGAGAGAGAGAGAGAGAGAGAGAGAGAGAGAGAGAGAGAGAGAGACAAGAGAGAGAGAGAGACAAGAGAGAGAGACGAGAGAGAGAGACATGGAACAGAGAAAGAAAGATAGAAAGAAAGAAATGATGGAATATTAGACACGACGAAGATATCTCGACATCTGTTTGTTTAGCGATTTAGGTATGTAGTCCTTATGTTAGGCGCATGGCCATTCAGACGTCCTGATATTCAGACTTCCGGGCACCTAGCGACGTTTTAAAGTAGAACCGTAGAACTCACGCATTTACTACTTCTCAATACATGCACTGTGTCACGTAATGTCGTTATAAATTACGGAGCTCTTGTATTTGGAAGATCCTTGACTGTTTCGCTGCGACAACTTTCGCGTCAACACAAAGATCCGCACAAATTTATTCTAAGTACTTCCTTAACCCTCGGATATCCACGATGGGTCAATTTGACGCGAAGCCTGAAGATCGTCAACCCATTATTTGAGTAAAATAAAATTTTTCGCCAACGAATATTTTAGCGACGTTGCAATATATTTCAAACGTTGACAATTTGTTTATAAATTGTTACAAAATTTTTTGCGACATCGTCGCAGTATTTTATGACGCGTTGAATTTACTTTGAGGTTCTCGTTTCACATAAATCTATACAAATAAAATGTCTATGAATTTGAAATGTCGTGTTGCCGTCCTGCAGGATGGGTCATTCTGACCCATCGTGGGATTGCGTGTCTCATTTTTCAGTCCGGTGTCCGAGGGTTAATAGTATATTAGTCTAGTACCCGTCACTAACGAGCAAACTCGACTCTCGCAGCGAACAAGTCAAATCGAAATATCGAAGCTCCGCAAGAAACACCGAAACTTCTTCGCTAAACTTTCTCATCTACATTTCAGCCTCGAGCACCGGCCAAACGTTACGACCTCATAACGACGTCCTGCGACGGATTATCGAACGGTGGAAACGTCCTGAGGGACACTTCGCCTCGCATCACGGACGCCACTAGAGTGAACGTGCGCACCTGGAGCGAGTTCGCGTCCTGGCATCATCTGACGAACGACGCGCCCTATTGGTGAATCCGGTTGCCTATCATCTCAGCGAGCTCTCGTCAAACGATGTACGAAGCCGTACGAAATGCAGCGAATTTTGCGTGACGTCAACTGGCCGGCATCAAAAAAACAGAAAAAAAAAAGAACACACACACACACATACGTACGATATAGACGAGGGATGAAGTCTCTTGATGACGATGATGATGACGATGATGGGAGTGGGGGAGAGTGAGGGTGAGGGGGAGTGGAAGAATGTTCACTTCGTTCCAATTCTGGACTTTTTCTGGACTCGTGCGCCTGGGACAGGAGGGCTGGAATCGAATTGGATTGCTGATGATTTTCGGAGGGAAGGACACTAGTGTTCGTCGCGCCGTTTTCATGGTAAGCTAGTGCGTTTCTTTATCCGGCTCGTCGATCGAGAATGCTTCATTTTACCATCGTAAACTGAAGGACATATAGAAGAAAAGTTCACGAGCGAAAAATGAGAAGCTGCGAATGAAAATGATAATATTGCTTGAAGAAAGCGAATGTTGAATTTAATGTATGGAAATTAGGGGAAAATATTCGAGATTTTGTTTTGCTTCACTATTCGATAGAGGTATGGAGAAAAATGATTGAAATTGAGGGCTCGTTCGTGTTCAGGTTGACTGTTTCGTTAATCCAAGTCTCAGACGATTTGATCGTGTCAACCTTTGCTTAAAGCGATTAGGGTCGCACGAGTTCCTCGACCGTCCACCGTGGCGGATTGTTATTTATAGAGAGAAAGTTTAAAGGTACATACCCACACGCCTGCACTCTCTCTCTCTCTCTTTCTTTCTTTCTTCATCTCGTAACGCAAGAGAAAAGCGCAAAGGCGTTCCTCTACTCTCTCACGAGAGAGAGAGAGAGAGAGAGAGAAAGAGAGAGAGAGAGAGACCAGTGTCGAACGAACGAACTCACTTTGCATTCTAGACAGCAATTGAACTCGTCCCATATCTCTGCGTCGCGCATTTTTACATCGACTCTCATCTTACATATGCAGCCTGCGTACCTTTTTTACGTACTCCCGACACACGCGCAGATCGTAAGTGCGTCTCTGAGATTTGCGACGAGATCTCTCGATTTAATTAGCCAAGCGAGTAGCACTGGGATATGCATCGCGATACCTTGAGCTAAAATTAAAAACCTTCCGCACAATGACACGCATCAGTCGACCATCCGAGAAGACTCCGCCTCGATATTGTTATCGCTCGAACGAACGGCTTGACCCGAAATTATGATCCCTTCTCGAGCATCGCACGTGTCCACCTACCAGCCTCCTCGCCTCAATGAAATCTCTTAAGGACACATTTCCATCTCCGCGACGATATATGCTAATGCCCGGCCTCGCGATTTAGCGACTCACGATCCATGCGTGCCTGCGGCCGGCTCGCAAGTCGAGCATTTCCTTTTGCACGTCTCTTTGCGTGCGCACAACCTGTTGGTAAAGAGACACGCCTCGCCGGCGAGCGGTTCCACGTAAGGTGGGCGAGAGAGTGTGCGTGAAATCGATCAGCGATCGGAGGAAACTCGAGAGGCGAATAAAATTGAGAACGGGAGAGAATAGTTTGCGCTCTCGAAGCTGCCGCGAAAATTGTCGATTCTAATATTCTAAACAGCCGCCGAGTCAGGTGTTGGTACAATTCTCGCGGATCATTCGTCATTTTTTTTCGCGTGCAATTTTACGTCGATGAGACCGACAAGTTTGCGAGGTCACGTCGGTGTTCGTTCTGCGGGCAGTTTCGCGTGTAATCTTTTGCAGCGAGACCGATAATGCGTTTATCTGTCGTTGTTGCGATTATCCGTTGTCGCGGTGCGGCGATATAAATAAACGCTGAACTCACGCGGGAGCATAAGGGAGGCCTTAGCGAAAATAAAAAAGAAAAGGAAAGAAAAAGAGAGAAGAAAGAGTCGCGACGGGGCACCGTCGGCCAATAAACTCGGGAACCAGTTTTCGCCTCGCACCAATAACGTCTCTCCGGACGTGATTTTCGAAATCGATCGAACGGCAATCCGTCCGCCGCGACTGCACGGCCGCGCGACCGTAAAATCGCGTCTACAATGCGGCCGTGGCAAGGCGTCTTGACGTCGCGCGTGCGTCGTCTGGCGAGAAAATCGAGTGGTCGATTCGAGAAAAGTGGCGATGTTGATTCAGCGCGGACGTGCGCCGGGAGGAACATCTGCTTCCGGGTGGAACGCGAAAACTAAAACGTGGCTGTATTAAAATCTTGAGAATGACAGAAGCGGAGAGATACACAGCCATACCAAAAGTTGCCCAACTTTACAACCCTGTACATAACAGTATTTCCAATGTCGTCTCTCGCACGACTCCTCCCTTTCTATTTCCGGTAAAGCTTCGTTTTAGAAAGTGTAATTTTTTTGGAAGTGCTTTTTTGAATGCATCATCGAAAGGGGTACATTTTTTTTCATATAACTTTTTTTTTTGGAAAAGACTAAACAATTACGAATTTTTTTGTGAAACATACGAAAGTAACGCTGGTTACTGTATTTTCCAGCGCGCGTAATTGTTGAAGGTTGAGGTGTTAGTCGATTGATTGTTTATTTTGATTCTGGCAATCTCTGAGCCCTCTGTGTTACAATTTCGTTTCGTTTCCCCGTAAAACGACTCCAGCTGAAAGTACAGGCGTCACTTTTTATTTGTCTTCACATGCGCTAGCGCACGTAACTAACATCTCAATCTCTAACAATCTCCAAAATAATTCGTAACTTTTTAAGGAGTCATTACCTACAAAAAAGTTATATGGAAAACTTGTAGATCGTTCGATGCTCCATAAAAAAACAAAATAAAACGCCCAAAACCATTACACTTTCTAAAACGAAGTTGAGCCCTTTTTCCAAACAAACACTACCAAATTTCGTTTTCCTAACGACGACAAAAAAAGAAATGGTCACATCGTACAAACCAAACGTTCCATCTCCTACCAATGCACTACATACCCTTTCTTCTTCCAAATAAATACTACAAAATTTTCTTTTCCTAAGACAACGAAAAAAATTGTCACATCGTATAGAACGTTCCATCTCCTGCCAATCTACCACCGACACTTCCCAGTACCATCCACCGTGCGACGCGCACCGAATACGCCCCCAAAATTTTCCACCGACTCCCCCCCACTTCCGCGCATCTCTTTGCATCTCGCGCATACCAGCGCAGCGTCTCGAAGCGCACCGTAAAAACTTTAAGACGTCTAGACGCGTGGGTCGAGCCGCGGGTAATCTCCCCAGACAACCTCGGGGGCCTCCTCCTGCCCGCGGCCGAAGGTCCGCCATCTCTCAGCGGTAGGAAGCCTCAACTCGAGCCTCATCCATTCTTCTCTCTCGTTTCAGGCCGAGGCCCCAAGGAGCGGCGGCGCGGCAAGGACGGACACCCCAAGGATCGCCGTCCCAAATTGACCCAGGACTCGAAACCAGAATCCGATTGCGGAATCCCGACTGGTCGCGTCGGACTCGTCGGACGCGCCTGGACTCTGCCGTCTTCTTCCACCTTCCTTCTTCTTCTTCTTCTTCGTGTTCTCAATTCCTCCAGGCCACTCGGCCTGCTGTCCTTCAGCCGTCGATATTGCCTTATCACCGTTATTGCCTAATCGCCTCGTCATTGTCGCACTAGCGAACCTACCTTCTCAGCCTTCACAGTGCATCGAGCAGCTGTCGATCAGTCTTAATTCGTCAATTCGAAATCGTTTCGTCGACTCTTTCGTCAGTAGCCAGTAGTCCGAGTAGACTCTTTCGTAAGCTATTGTGCCTCGCGCGAGTCAACGGTCTTGGTTGATGCTTGACTCCTTGTCTCGTCGTATTTTTAATCAATTCCGAGGGCAGAATAGTCGAGATGCTTCGAGGAATCGGCTGGCTAGCGAGCGATTTTAGGGTACGGAGGACGATTTTTTTTGGATACGGGAGGGTGATATGGAGAGAGTGGACGTATATTTAGTCTCGATAATATTTGGAATTCTTGGGCGAGTGGTGTTACTGGAGAGGACGTCTTTTTATGCGTTGCATTAATCTGAGAGAAAGGTGGGGCCCTTTTTTTCGGGACTCGTGCATTAGCGCTTGTAATTAACGAAGCGGAAAAGTCAAGTAGGCGCCGCTTTGAAGGCAACCGTTTATACTTCGGATGTAAAGTATCGTACAGACTGCATGCAGGCGTCTTTTGTCACGCGAGCTGGGAAGAGCCTTCCGTGTTTGGAGGGACGAATTTTACGAGTTTTACAAGTGTCAGACGTTTGACGCAAATTTTTCGTAAGGCGACAAATTAATTGTTCATTAACAGAACGGAGCTTAGAATATCTACTTTCGATAAGGTCCGTTCGACGCTCAAAGCTGTAGCAATCGTTTTAAGTGACTGCGGTTTAAGTTAACTATTTTTAAAAACAGATATTTTTTAAAACTATCGTGTGTTAGCACTGTAGCATTTTACGCTGACGATCGTCAGGCATGAAAGTAGGTGTACTAGGATTTTCATTGACTGTGGTCGAATTCTGTGTGTCTCAGCATGTATGCGTAATGCGGATTTATAGTGCAAACTATTATAGGGATCGTAACGGATCATTTTATTGTTCTCATATTTATATCACTTGCACGAAGACGAACTTCGAGCAGTCTCAATTGTCTCATAATCGAATCCCACGAAGCGGGGATTATGTAGAAACTGAAACGACCAGAAGCCCATGAAAACACGAAGCAAGTGCCTTTTAACAATCGCGCGCAATAATCGTCCCCGCGAAACCATTAACAAACTTCTTCCCCATAATTAACAGTAATCAAAGTTCCTACGCAATGTACATAAATGAGCTCAACGCGCGTGTTTCGCGTGTACGAAATGTGTACACAACGTTTTTCGGTCTAACGACGAAAGTTAGCACTTTACCGAGGACACGTGTCAAACTGCCTCGATTTTGCGAAGACAAATTTGTAAATAACAAACGTTAGCTTAGACGTACTTTCTCATACTTAGCAACTTTTTCTACGCAGAGACTTTTTTGTACATAAATATACAGATTCGTATGGACTTGTGTGAATTGTGCTGGTTGCCGTGTGTCTAGTCGCTCGTAGGACATCTCTCGCTGCGTTCGCTGATTACTTATTAATTGCCCGCCACGTAGCCGTTTCCTAATTCGAATTCGATCGCGAGAATCATTGGAGCCTGCCTCGCAAATGACAGACGATAATATGCGGCAGATCGAAGGTCGGAGTTTAAAGTGTCGACTCTGAGTCGATAAAGAGGCCGCTTTTTATACTTTCCTATGAAATTAGACGCAGATCGTAGGGTGACTTAATCGACGCGCACGAGAATAACATTCTGATAAAGGCGGCTGATCGAGACGCGGGTGGCACGTGAAACGCCGATAACTTTTTTCAGCTGAAAATTGCATTCGGTCAGGCTGACGCCGGAAGCGATAAGGAATATCGAAACATGTGTATCGATGGCGTAACGCGCGGAGCATATTTTCTCGCGCTGAAACGAAATTCGACATAATTTCGACGGAAGAAAGATGTTGCTTGGCAGGAAGAGTGTCTCGAAAAATAAGTGACTGTTGCCCTGGAATCGATCGGTGGCTCATTGTCGGCGATGAAATGTGCGGTTACAGTTTGTAATCGCTGGACTTCACCGTGTTACGTCTGATCCGCGAAAAAAGTGACAGGCTCGAAGTGGAACCGAAAAAGTACCGGAGTCAAGGTGTTCTAGATTATGAGCCTCGTCATCGTGCAGCGGGAACGATTATGAAGTGTTGTGGTTTCTTCTTTAGACTCCCAGCGTTTCCCACTCGACCTTGTACTTTCGCGCTGTCTAATTCGAAGTACCGGTGTACAAGTTTGCATTTTTCTTTTTTTTTTTCGTAGAAAGTCCATTCTATGTGCTTAACGGGTCGGAATTCCAAGAAAAAAAATGGTAGATGTTCTTCATATTATCGAATGGCAGTACAATGATTCTGGCGGTGATACGATGGTTTGAGCAGAGATCAATCGATTCCTTTTCTCGATCGAGAATTTTCAAACACAGATTCAGAGGAAATCAGATTATTATGTAATACGTTTCGTCGACTTGAAAAATCATAACTTTACGCTGTGAAGTGATAGGAACTTCTGAGGTATAATTGTCTGCAGGTAGGCAGGTGGTGAAAACATAAGAAATGAATGTCAACGGGAATTCATTTATGAAGATCGCGCAAAAAGAGGGAGGCGCGACGAAAGAAAAACGAAACGATTACGAGTCTGAAAAACGGCTTCCTCATTCATCCGCGCTTCCACGCATGTAAATATGCGTCATACGTACTCGTAGGATGTCCAGTTTCAATAAGAGAAGCCACACGGAATACGATGAAGTGGTACTGACAAATAAATCGAAACAGGATATTCTGTGCGTGAGGAAGCACACGCGTTATACATTTACTTCCATTTGTCCGAGAGCCGTAAGACTGATAATAATTTAATCCGTGATTAAAGTGTAAATAGTTTTTATCGATATTACATGGGAGCAATTGTCGACGAAGCTTTCGATCGAACAGAATTCTTTTTTTATACTTCCGGTAGAATTTTAAGGATAAAATGGGGCAAAGTGTCAATTAATCGTCACTTGTTTTGTCAGTA
The DNA here is from genome assembly GCA_963942575.1 of Priocnemis perturbator. Classification (NCBI taxonomy): domain Eukaryota; kingdom Metazoa; phylum Arthropoda; class Insecta; order Hymenoptera; family Pompilidae; genus Priocnemis; species Priocnemis perturbator. The sequence continues at coordinate 2,476,540 of OZ012654.1, forward strand.
CAAAGAACCTCATCCACCCATAAGTTATAATAGAACAAAAATCAAAGCGGATATAAGAAGTATAAAAATAATAATGCGCTGAATTCTGATCGAATCTTCGTCGACAGTTTTACTCCTCTCGCCATTTCGGAATTGTTGGAAAGTTCGCACGTAACGCTTCGTGGAACCAAAATTTGATCAAAAAAGTGCAAATCATAACAGATCATTAAAACTTGCCAAGACTCGGAAGTAGAAAAATGATACGGCAAAGATTGAAATTCTCTCGCAACCGCGTAAAAAGAACAGTTTTGCATTTATGAAGAAACACTTCGATCACTATGTACATATAAAGGTAGAAAAGTTTAACGAAGCGTGGGTGAATTAAAGTGGCGACCAACCGACCAGTTCCTATCATTGTCATCGCTAATATTATTCCACCTGTATTTAGTTGTGAGTACGTGCGTAGTTCGCCTCCCGTAAAACCTCTGCCCCAACTCTTTGTTCGTTCTTCTTCTTTTGTATGAATAAAGCAAATGTATGAATAAATTGTAAACTTCGTAGGGATCGCGACCAACTCTCGTTCCCTTCTCTTTCTGTTAACACGATTTTATCGATGTGTATGTATGCGTTATATATATATGGCTCTTAATGTCGGATTTGTAAATACATGAGCCGATTCAAATCGCGATAAATCGCAGCGCGCAATAAAGTGACATTAAGCGAGGATGCTGGCATTTTTTTTGTTGCCCCCCCGATTCGGAGCATACATTAAACCCGTCTCGTCGCTGGAACTCATTGATATAATGGGCAAGGATATTTTTTTGTCGCGCATCAAACGAGTAATCCGTATTCTGCATGATCACATTTCTTGCTTGGGTGAGAAAGAAAAAGAGGAATTGACCTACAGAGATTGTTCGAAGGGTTTCAGACGGAGCGATTTCCGACTTTTTCCTTCGCAAACGCACGTGACAGCATGATCGTAGCTTAACATTTTTTCTCTGTCGACACGACTACGGAGAAGTCGGAATGCAAATTTACTTCCTGCTATTATCAGCATAGTTAAGTATAATGATTGTTCGGTAAAGTAATGATACACGCCAGATGACGCTCGATCGATGCATTTTAATATTTGCGCATTCGGATTCGACGTTCTGACGTGTTTCTTAACAGTGTACATTGTGTCTCGAATGTTGCTTAGCCTGGGATGTTGATTCAAAAGAGAAGATAGTAATAAGAACACGGTTTGTAGGTTTGATGTATAGCATCGGATCTAATAACCTGTTACCAATAAATACCATTCATTTTATGCGATCATTGTGGCCATACGACTCTCTCGATCCAATCAAGGTAGAAACTGACTCTCGTGTAGATGGCAGGCGAGTTTTTGAAGCCACAAAATTTGCCGAAACTGGTCACGCCGACGACGCTGTACATGCAGTACGGTTCCTCGAGTACGGTTTGCAATGGACCGCCACTGTCGCCCTGAAGAAAAAAGCAGAAGGCAAAGTTAAGTAAAGTTGATTATAAAGTCGAGCAATTTCAGAATCTGTAATCTTGTAGACTAGAAATTTACTCAACTTTTGACGTTTATGTCATTGGATGGAGATAGATCATAAAATGTAGTGCTATGGCGTATCATGAACAGTTTGTGGAAGACAATAGTGAGGTCTTAAGACTTAAGACCATCCTAAACACAGTTTTGACTAATGATCGCTCTCTCATTTTAACTTAAGACGATGTTAAGTTTTAAGACCTGACTATGAATACCGCATCTATACTTACCTGACACGTATCTTTGGCGCCTTCCATGACACCGGCGCATAACATACTTCCGGTTAATCCATCCGACAATTGACGAGTGCCGACATCGATCTTAAAGATGCGTGCACATTCATCCTGAGAAACTAAGTATAACTGAACCTTCATCAAATCATCGCTCCCCCTGTTAGCTTCTGCAACACACCGAAAAAGTCTCATCACAATTATCAAACAATGAATGTAACACAGACAAGGTATATAGAACCAGCAAAAGTTGTATGAAATACCGTATGCCGTCTTTCCAAATCCACACGCAATGGCAGACTTCCAGCGAGGCTCCGAATCGACGTCCAAGCACGCTGGCCTAACCTTCGGATTCAAATTTAACGGAACGTCCAGCTTCAACAAAGCAATGTCGTGGTACCTCGCGGGCAACCGATAATCAGGTTGCCTTAATCGTTCAATCACATTTCTCTCTTGCATACTTTCCTCAGGATTAGACATACTGTTCATACCGACTCTGATCTTCCTTGCTGGTCCTCTGTATATAACGAACGTTACACGATATTTACTATTAAAATATTGCATTACACAGACCGTCCCAGAAAGAAACGTCAATATTCTAAGAAGTGATTTTCGAAAATTCTACCGTCAACGCCGGTGCACTGTTTTCTTCACCAATGCATACCAACGTTTTTCTCAGTTAGAGAACTGTTAGATTATTCATTTTCGTCGTTTGACGTTCTATAGAATTATTGATGATCAGAGAGATTATTGAGAAACTGGACTTTACTTATTGCGAGATGCCACGCAGTGAGCAGCGGTGAGAATGTAATTCTCTGATATAATTGTTCCTCCACATTCCCAGGATATATCGCTGTCGTTTCGTCCGAATCCTACGGCAGCCTGAGAAAAACGATATTTATTTGATTACCGGCAGCATGACTTGAGAAGGTGGTATAAAATTGCAGGGAAGTACCATATGTGGAAATTCAGCCGGCGTTGCCTTGACCCCGCCTATTATTAATGGAGTTTCGACTATCGTGCAACGGGAGACTCTCTCTGCCGGAATCCCGACCCGAAGAACCGGTGCGTCTTCCATTTCGAAAACCAACTCAGCGTACTCCTTGCATTCTATAATTAACAGGAAGAAAAATTCGTCGAGATTAAAACTGACGAAAGTCATCCGTCAGCACTCATTACTCATACCGACAGAACAAAAACATATAAGGAAATGTCGACTATATAGAATCGTTGATGTCAACGGACTGGCGATCTATATTTATCCTTATTTATACTCGACAAAATATTTCCAGCATCAAAAAGATCTAAACTCAACAGTCGCCTGGCAACGATGCGAATACATTCAAAAACATATATAAATTAATAAATCACACATAATAAATTAATCATAAATTGCATAATTAATGTCAAAGATTAGGCGATTCATATATATCCTCCCTTTTATCCTCAACGCAACGTTTCATTACATTGAAACGTCGGTTGCCTCACGCATTACAGGTCTACCGCAATCTCAAACGAAATGAATAATACCGCGAAAACTGGTTCGCGATACCAGGAACGCGAACGTTCGCAATCATCTCGCGAGACAAGCGACTGGATCGTCGGAACAACGTCGGGCACGCGATCGTTAACGGATATTTACGGTTCGATAATTAATCGTTCGTCGAACCATTCCGAAATTCCTGAAACAGGACGAGATCGCGGCAGCAATCCACAATGTCAATCCAAGATGTTTTATATTATTGTTATTATTATTCATTAATTGTTCATTATCTCTCCAATTCTCCCATGTTCTGTTCTTGTCTCCTCTTCGCTTTTCTACCTGCTTATCTATTTATTTAATTTATTTTATTTTTATTTATTTATTGTATATTACTCATTTATTTATCAATTTATTTCCTGTATTTACATATATTTTATATTCTTTTGTTTTATATTTTATTTTATATATTTTTTTTTTCCTGCTCTCTCTTGTTCTTTATTCTTTATTTTATTGTTATTATCTGCATCAACTTGCGATTGTTACCACCTTCTATTAAGTTACGCTGCACTTATGTATATCTCCTCTTATAGCTCTTATTGTACACACTGGCTTTTCCCGTTTAACTGAATTAAATTAAATTTAATAAAATTATATGTTCGGTCTGGACTAGAAAAAGTTCGGAGGAAGTTCGCGTTCTGGTGGCGCAAGAAGAAGGTCTCGTGCTCTTTCCTGCTTCCTCGTGCGGTTTCTTCGATCCGCAGTGTACGTAATCGATCGACTCGGACGTCGTCGCTGGGTGTAAGGCAACTTTGTCGGATTTCGCGCAAGACTACAGGAAACAATGAGTAACCGCGAGATAAAGTTGGAATTGAACGCGACAAAAGTCGTGCGTACGGCCGGCTGATATTATTTCGTGAACACGAATCTGTCGCTGAATATGTTCATTCAATTTTCTGTTTGCGGTGCTATTGTAATTTGTCGTCTGCTACGTTCGTTTATAGGGAGTCTTATTGTGTCTCCTGAAAGCTTGGAATATATATTACATGTACATATTTCGGAAAATGAATATTGTTGTCTTCTGGTAAACGTTGCATATACCCGGTCTATGATTTGAACATTTTCCTCTCCACTTCTTCCGCACTTTTCTATATTTCTTTACAGCTGGCAGTAGTGACTTCACAACATCTTACGCAACTCACACGCTTCGCCAGGCGTGATCGATAATCCTTCGATTGCGGTGCCTGCCACTATTCCGTGTGCGACGGACGAAAGAAAGGGAGCGAAGAATGCACAATGAAGGAGAAGTACAGAGATGGATGAGACACGCACTTTCCTCGCACTTGCGGGCCTTCACCGACTGCGAATTCCTAAACCCGATCGTAATCAGGAAAATGAGGTAGATCGAGCCGGAGTGTCCTCGAGCGCGCGACATTCTGATCGAGTGAGATGAAGTGGACTGCTTCCGAAATCGATTGTTCGCGGACCTTATGTTGCCTTATGTAGAGTACGAATTGGACTTACAAATGGCGGTGATGCCGAATGGTTGTGTGTACGGTAGCAGGGCATAAGAATAGGAAGTAAAGAGAAAATAAGGCGACAAAAAGGTAAACAGAGGTGAGTTTCGATAGAGTGGAAGGCGTGTTACAAGCAGGAATAATAGGCTGGCGAGAGCACGGAGGGTTTAAAGAAGAAGGAAGGAAAAAGTAAGCCAGAGTGAGAGGTTAGGAAAGTGGCACCATGGTTAGGTGTAGGAAAAGATGAGTAGCTAGGTGAGCGGCAAGGTGGGGAGCTCGGGGAAGGCAGTGACGGAGAAGAAGGTGATCACTAGGAGGGGCAGACCATCGAATGAAGAAACAAGATTAACCCTCGGATACCCACGATGGGTCAATTTGACCCGAAGCCTGGAGATTGTCAACCCATTTTTTTCAGCAAAATAAAAAATTTCGTCCACGTACATTTTAGCGACATTGCATATATTTTAAACGTTGACAATTTGTTTATAAATTGTTCACATTTTTTACAAAATTAGGGAAGAGTTAAAGAAAGTGAGACAGGAGATGAGAGAAAGAGAGGATAAATGGACAAAAGAGGGAGAGGAACTGAGGAAGTGTATACAATATCTGGAAGAGAAGGTGGGTAAAATGGAAACCAGGCAGCAGAAGGCAATAGAAGGAAGAGCAGAGAAAGGGCATGTAGAGAGAAAATTTTGTTGGAAAGTTTTGCGGAAAATTTATGAGTTTCGGACCTCGTGCCTGGATTTGTCATAAACGTCGTCCTGTTTCTGGAAATGCGTAACGAGTTCAGTAGGCTTTACGCGATCATTAACGTATTACGATTAATGGAGATATAAGTACGAGTCAGTATACCAGGTATGTCCGTCATATGTGCGTGAAAAATGAGTCGTCGCAGGACTTAATGCTAATGAAATTGCGATATTGGATGTGGTTTCAACAGAAGTCGCTGATTATATTCGCACGGTTGCAGATCGATTAATAATCTGCTGATCCTGGAACAGTTTCATCGGAAGTACATTTTTCTTACTATCCGTTCCTCAATGGCGAAACGTTCAATGTTCGTCACTTTCAACGACGCAACGTTGACTATTGCTATTTTCAGATTTTGAACTCATGACCCTGGGATTTTCGATCGTTTTAAGTTACGATTCAGCAATATTCAATGTTTTGTCTTTCCGATGTTGCGATTTATTAATGACCCGACTCCCAGTTTGGCACTATTTGTTTACAAAAATCGTTTACATTGCGAATAGTTGAGTATACATTGTGAGTAAACGATTTCAAATCACCGTCACCTGTCTCGAGGAATTGTTTAATGATCGACTCATTTCAGTCTCAACACAATCGCTCGATCTAATGCGCGCAATGCTGACATTGATCGACGGAATTCCGTTTTTTTTTTCCATGTGTGGAAAACTGCGTTCTACGTGATTCGTGACGTGCCCAGAAAGCGCGTAATTTGTTGCAAACGCGCAGTACATGTATTATTTACTTTCGAGAATATATGGAATTTAATTGCCAGGGAATTCCGAGCAGCGCGTGACATTTTTCTCAGATGAGTTGATACAAGTGCTATAAATCTATTAAACAAGACTATAAACGACTATTCATTAACCATTTAATCAGAAACAATATATACTCGTACGTAAATGGATAAGAATAAGAAACTTTTAATTCCACTTTCCAAAAGATTACTTCTTAACTCGATGTTACCTGAGTAATATTTATTCAGTATAATCTATGAGAAAAATGTTGCGAATAACGTTACATTAATAAAGAATATGCAAAGTATGATTGCGATTGACCTGATAATTCGTGTACCAATACTTATATTTCGAGATGTCGAAAAATGAGATACCAGTGCTCGATAAAAAAAAACGTCAAATCGTCGATTTTCTGATTTTTGTGCAAAACAGGTCTCTCCGGGATAATCGAGTTATCAATTATCAGGATAATGACCTTGACCCCGGCCTTCCACCACCGTGCCATTCGTTTGACGATGGTGGGGCGACATGATGATTTCTCGCGATGAGACCAACGAACCGGCATAAGTTCCGCGATCGCGGACGAAGCAGCTCGATCTCCCGGGATCTATAGATCAGTCCGAGTCCGCACGTTCTCGCAAACCGTCCGTTCGAATTATACGATTCTTTTCATTCGCACTTCTTCGCTCGGTATCTTCGATTCTTCTTGAATATACTCCGATATATTCAAAGTGTTCGGTAGTTTCGTTCGGTTGCATTTCGATGTTTTTCGTCGGGAGAGTACCGATGTCGTCGAACGGGTTGCTGTTTTTCGTTTTGCTGGGATTGGCGTCGACGGCTTATTGTCAGCAGTATGCAGGTGAGTCGACGAATGTATACTGCGTGTCGTGCGATGTGTATTCTATACTGTCTGTCGAGCTATTAAGCGGGATAATTGCTGAGAACCACGCTTCGCGCGGTGTACATTGATGCATTGTGCTGGCTGTATCTATCCATCGATACAATGGTGCATCTAGTCTGTAGATGCAGCTGTAGCGATGCATGGATTTGAAAATCTGTTGAGTTGAAAAAATTGGAATTTTGGTCGCACGAATCTAGATGCGTACAGATTTAGAGATCGACAAATCTTGGTTTCTACAAATAATTGCCTGTCAATAGATCAATCGACAAACTTTGCAAATCTACGTATGACACGAAGTAGAAAATGTACAATTCGACTCCGTCGGAATTCGGATTCTTACAAAAAATGGTATTGAAGGCTTATGAATTTCGCGAAATATCGTAATTTCCTGTACCGTTAGTAGTTCTTTCACAAATATCACGTGTTGAACTGATGGGAAGCATCGCGACACCTGCTAAAAAGAGACGCATAAATCGTGTGTGGAAAACACGTTTAGAACAAAACGGCAAACATGCTCCTGGCATGATACGCGTTTGAGTCGTGACGTCATGTCGTCGAGTTTTAGCATCGAAGCATCGGCAAGCGAATCTTGCTCGAGGAGCGGATGATAGTTATGAACGAGACGAGGAAATGTATTCGCAGAAACAGGATCAGGAGAGCTGACGGCGATGAAATAGTCATATAAATTGAAAGTCTGCTCAATGCTGCAGTGGGATTTATTGTGCGTACGAGTCCTGATATAAGTTTCTTGAAAATATTGAAAATGGCAATTATATTGAGTTATCTTCATCCATACAGAGTGCATGTAAATGTTAATTTTTTAATGAATGCGTCTGTACGTGCGGAAATTCTTGTATCGTCGTTGACTCTTCGTTTATCGACTTCTGAATTCCCAGATCGAATATTTGAGGAGAGAACTGTTATCAGATTCTGCGACCTTTACATCTTTACGTCCATCGAATTCTTCGTTCCCAGATCTGGCAATTTTGATATTTTTATACACACGTTTTCAGATTCATCCAAAATTCTTATATCTCAGAAATTCTTGGTGTTTAGATCCTGCAACTCTGACGTTCATGTCCTCCGATCTGACCCTTGTTCTTAATTTCTGAATATTTGAACTAACAGTGCAATCGTTTTTTCAGGCGACCGCTGCACTATGAGCGGCCAACCAGGAACATGCAAGATTCTGTCGAACTGCCAATCCGTTTACAATGACTTACTAGCCGGCAAAGAACCCGAATTGATCTGCGGGTTCAGTAATTACGATCCGATAGTATGCTGTCCTAATGATCCATCAAAAAAGCCTACTCCTCCTCCCACATCGCCACCGACCATTCGGACTGTCACCAGGCGGCCAGTCGTGACTGACGGAAGAATCGGATCCATGGCAAGAGCGAGTAAGTTTCTTATCAACAATATAATTTCGTTACTATCATATCTTTCGCAGATCAATCCGAACCTAAATTCACCGTCTACTATAAAAAAATCATGAATATATCACGCTCAATCTAATTTCCCAACCCATATTCGACCAACGTCTAAAGAATAGATCACATAAGAAACGCACGACGATTATTACAAAAGAAGATTGAGTGATCAGCGAATTTAGGAAGTCGCCAATCTGAACCGTAACTTCATTTCGCTTTCGCAGAATGCGCCGAATATGCAGAAGAAGTTTATCAGCTGGTATATCCGAAAACGCTTGACGTGAATCCGCATCCGACGAACACGTCCGTCTGCGGCATTAAAAATAAGAAGCTGATCGTCGGCGGCACGAAGTCAGACCCCATGGAGTTTCCGCATATGACGGCAATCGGATTCGACGCCGGCGAGGAAGGTATCCAGTGGATTTGCGGCGGCACGCTGGTCTCCAACAAATTCGTATTGACTGCGGCGCATTGTACTTGGTCGCCTGACTGGTGAGCGAACGCTTTCATGTTATAATTTTGTGCATTTTCTAACAATTCATCCGTTTGCATCGATCGATACCGTCATTGGATCAGTACACTGTTATCCATGTACGGTATTAAAATGATAGAATCAGAAAATATTAAATCTTGTATGCATGTTTCACAACAAATCTATGCAACACGAAACAGGTGCAATTTTTATCAAATTATTTTTACGTAAACCATTTTCATATTCATCTGGGCTACCATCGATACCGTTATTGGATCAGTACACTGACAGCCATGCACCGTATTGAAATGATAGAATAAGAAAATATTAAATCTTGTACGCATCTTTCACAGAAAATCTATGCAACACGAAACAGGTGCAATTTTTATAAAATTATTTTTACGTAAACCATGTTCACATTCATCCGCGCACGTAGCGGGTTCCATGCGCGCATACACTGTACACAGTGGTCTCTGCATGTATCAAAAATCACAATACACAGCCTGAGTTGTCACGAGCGCATACATTTTTCTTCAACAGGGGCCGTGCAGTGAAGGTCAGAGTAGGAGACTTAAATCTCGTCAAAACCGACGACAACGCCGAGCCGCAAGAACGAAACATCGTCGAGAGGATAAGGAGTCCGAGATATAAACGGCCAGCAGAGTACCACGATATCGCTCTCCTGAAATTAGACAGGCCTGTTGTATTCAACGCCTACATTCGACCAGCCTGCTTACCTTATTCAAATCCGGACGTCAATATTCCTGGAGACAGGGCCTTAGCCACTGGATGGGGTCACGTCGAGTGGGGTAATCATGATACTCTGAACCTACAGCACACGAAAATCTCAACACACATTTTATCTCATTTAGATTATTAAAAAAAAAAAATTTTTAATTTAAAACAAAAAAATATACTTATCGAATAGATAACCTCCTCCTTTTCCTATGTCGGTCAAAAAATGTCAACACGCATCTCTGTCATTGCTACGCCTAAATATAGTGCATGTTCCTTGCGTGTTCGCATTTAAGAAATAGGCACGATTACAACATTTTGTTGTTAAACTTTTCAGCCGCCGATGAAGGCTCCGCGGATTTAATGAAAGTCACTCTGAGCCTCGTGGATTACACCAGCTGCAATGCCAGCTTCTCGGACGGCGGAGTCGATGACAAATTGAGCAGGGGTATCTTACCACAGTCGCAACTTTGCGCGGGAGGATATAGAAAGGACACTTGCCAGGTATCGTAGCGATCTGTTAAACAAGCCGTTTATCACAAAAATTCCAGCACCGTACTGACTGTTCTTTTGTCGCGTCGATTCAGGGCGACAGCGGTGGTCCGCTTCAAGTTTTCAACAACGACCAGGAGTGCATGTACACGGTGATCGGTGTGACCAGTTTAGGCAGAATCTGTGGCAGCAACACTCCAGGAATTTACACGAGAGTGAACCATTACATGCAATGGCTGGAGACCACGATCTGGCCTGACGGTATATAAGTGTCGAAGCGGCCCCGAAAATGGCTCGGAAACCTGATCGCAAGGTTTATATACACATATCGCTGACGAATAATGTGATGTAGAATTTGACTCTCGACGCGCGACGTTAGTGTACTCACCTCCGTCGTGGCATTCCGAATTCAATTTATCCAGCGCGTTCCTTTGCAATCGACAAACAACGTTACATATGCCTGTATTATTTCTTTAACGCAGTCTTTTTCAATTCCGTAATTCAAGGTACACCATTTTTTTTAAATACCTAAATTACTTGTAGTGATATTTAAGAGTGGTTCTAGATTTGAGATTCTTTTATGTTGCCTTGGGTTAATGTCTTGCTATTAACGTGTATTAAAGTGTCGTAGTGTCTGTTTCGTCGAAAGTTCAATAAAAAGTGTTGGGTCAATTACAAGTAGCTGGAAATTGTACAAAATAGTCGACTTGAAGTTCCCGGCTGGGTGGTAATCGTGAATCTCGTTCAGCGGCCATCATGAATCTCGCGCAGCGGCCATTTTGAGTCTCTCGTATCTTTATTTCACTCTTTCGCCACGTTTTCGTACTTAAGCCTGACTGAGAACAGACATGTTCGCTTTCTTATCTCGTCTAATTTTCGTTAATAAAATTTCCGAAGACTTCGCAATACCCGACAATATCTTCTCACAGTTTCTATTCAAGAAGGTATGCGAATCTTGAGTTATTCCGAACATGTTGGATGATCAGAACAACGGGCATGTTTTAGAAACTCGAGCAAATGTATTTTTGTGCAATATGACACCGATCAGACCGACATATTTCAATTATCAAACGTGAGTGTAGGCATAGTATTAATATTTATTATTATCGCTCCTATTACGGCATTATCGTAGTCGTTTATACTGTTAAGATATATAGGATAAGGTTTTATTGTACGATCTGCCACGAATTATGGCCGGAGAAAAATAAAGAATTGTTTATATTATTCTTATTGATGTCTTCTGAATATAGTAACAGGTCTAAAACTTATGACTGTTATATAACTATTATAAATACTTATCAATATTTTTCTCTGAAATCAAGTTAGCGACTTACAACGTTACATATGTCGCACACACAACGAGCAGGCCAAAACTTTGAATTGACAAAACAACAAATAAGGAATATCGAAACATGTGTATCGATGGCGTAACGCACGGAGCATATTTCCTCGCGTTGGCGCAAAACGAAATTCGACATAATTTCGACGAAAGAAAAATGTTGCTTGCCACGAAGGGTGTCTCGAAAAAAGTGACTTTTGCCCTGGAATCGATCGGTGTCTCATTGTCGGTGATGAAAAGTGTCTTTACAATTTGTAACCGTTAGACTTCACCGTGTCACGTCTGATTCGAGAAAAAAGTGACAAGCTCGAAGTGGAACCGAAAAAATACCAGAGTCAAGGTGTTCTAGATCGTGAGCCTCGTCATCGTACAGCGGAAACGATTATGAAGTGTCGTCGTTTCCTCTTTCCGCTTCCAGCGTTTCCCACTCGACCTTGTACATTCGCGCTGTCTAATTCGAAGTACCGGTGTACAAGTTTGCATTTTTCTTTTTTTTCGTAGAAAATCCATTCTATGTGCTCAACGGGTCGGAATTCCAAGAAACAAAATGGTAGATGTGTTTCATATTATCGAATGACAGTACAATGATTCTGGCGGTGATACGATGGTTTGAGCAGAGATCAATCGATTCCTTTTCTCGATCGAGAATTTTCAAACACAGATTCAGAGGAAATCAGATTATTATGTAATACGTTTCGTCGACTTGAAAAATCATAACTTTACGCTGTGAAGTGATAGGAACTTCTGAGGTATAATTGTCTGCAGGTAGGTAGGTGGTGAAAACGTGAATGTCAACGAGTATTCATTCATGAAGATCCTGCAAAAAGAATGAGGCGCGACGAAAGAAAAACGACACGATTACGAGTCTGAAAAATGGCTTACTCATTCATCCGCACTTCCACGCATGTAAATATGCATCATACGTACTCGTAAGATGTCCAGTTTCAATGAGAGAAGCCACACGGAATACGATGAAGTGGTACTGACAAATAAATCGAAACAGGATATTCTGTGCGAGAGGAAGCACACGCGTTATACATTTACTTTCATTCGTCCGAGAGCCGTAACACTGATAATAATTTAATGCGCGATTAAAGTGTAAATAATTTTGATCGATATTACATCGGAGCAAATGTCGACGAAGCTTTCGATCGAACAGAATTCTTTTGTATGAATAAAACAAATGTATGAATAAATTGTAAACATCGTAGGGATCGCGATGAACTCTCGTTCCCTCCCCTTCTGTTAACACGATTTTATCGACGTGTATGTATGCGTTATGTATATGGCTCTTAATGTCGGATTTGTAAATACATGAGCTGATTCGAATCGGGATAAATCGCAACGCGTAATAAAGTGACATTAAGCGAGGATGCTGGCATTTTTTTTTTGAACTCATTGATATAATGGGCAAGGCCATTTTTTTGTCGCGCATCAAACGGGTATTCCGTATTCTGCATGAGCACATTTCTTGCTTGGTTGAGAAAGAAAAAAAGGAATTAATCTACAGAGATCGTCCGAATGGTTTCAGACGGAGCGATTTTGGACTTTTTCCTTCGCAAACGTACGCCTCCACGCACGTGACAGCAGGATCGTAGCTTAGAATTTTTTCTCTCTGGACACGACTACGCAGAAGCCGGAATGCAAATTTACTTCCTGCTATTATAAGCATAGTTAAGTATGATGATTGTTTGGTAAAGTAATGAAACACGCCAGATGACGCTCGATCGATGCATTTTAATATTTGCGCATTCGGATTCGACGTTCTGACGTGTTTCTTAACAGTGTACATTGTGTCTCGAATGTTGCTTAGTCTGGGATGTTGATCCAAAAGAGAAGATAGTAACAAGAACACGATTTGTATGATTGATGTGTAGATTGTATAGCATCGGATCTAATAACCTGTTACCAATAAATAACATTCATTTTATACGATCATTGTGGCCAGATGATTCTCTCGGTCCAATCAACGCAGAAACTGACTCTCATGTAGACGGCGGGCGAGTTTTTGAAGGCACAGAATTTGCCGAAACTTTCGTCGTTTGACGTTCTATAAAATTATTGATGATCAGAGAGATTATTGAGAAACTGGGCTTTACATATCGCGAGATGCCACGCAATGAGCAACGGTGAGAATGTAATTCTCTGATATAATTGTTCCTCCACACTCCCAGGATATATCGCTGTCGTTTCGTCCGAATCCCACGGCAGCCTGAGAAAAGCGGTACTTCATTGATTAGGGGCAGCATGGTTTGTCGCCGTATTTTCCAGCAGGTGCATTTTTTTTCGGCGTTCTTTTTTTCCCCGGATAGAGCATCGAAAGTTCTATAAATTTTCCCTATGACTTTTTTTGGAAAATCACGCCTTCGAAAGTTATGAATTTATTTGTGAAACATATAAAATTAATACTGAGTACTGTATTTTCCAGCACCCGTAATGTTACAAAAAACGCTCATAACTTTTGAAGGAATGATTTCCGGCAAAAACGTCAGAGGAAATACTTTCTTACCTTTCGATGCTCTATCCAAAGAAACAAAAAAAATCCCAAAAATTCGTGCCTGCTAAAACGAAGATGAGCCATATTTCGGAAAGTGTAAGAAATACTGTTGACTTCCGGTAAACGTTGCATATACTCGGTCTATCATTTGGACATGTTCCCCTCCACTTTTTCTGCACTTTTCTATATTTCTTTGCATCTGGCAGTAGTATCTTGACAACATCTTATACAACTCACACGCTTCGTCAGGCCTGATTGATAATCCTTCGATTAAGGTGCCTATTATTATTCCGTGTGCGACGGGCGAAAGAAAGGGAGCGAAGAATGCACAATGAAAGAGAAGTACAGAGATGGATGAGACGCGCACTTTCCTCGCACTTGCGGGCCTACATCGAACCGGAGTGTCCTCCAGCGCGCGACATTCTGATCGAGTGGGATGAAGTGAACTGCTTCCAAAATCGATTGTTCGCGGACCTTATGTAGAGCAAGAATTTTATGAAAAGTTTTGCGAAAATTTTATGAGATTCGGACCTCGTGCCGGATTAGTCGTAAACGTTTCTAGAAATGCGTAACGAGTTCGGTAGGCGTTACGCGATCATTAAAGTATCGATTAATGGAGATATAAGTACGGGTTAGTATACCAGGTATGTCCGTCATGTGTGTGTGAAAAATGACTCGTCGCAGGACTTAATGCTAATCAAATTGCGGTATCGAATGTGGTTGCAACAGAAGTCGCTGATTATATTCGCGTAGTTGCAGATCGATTAATAATAATCTGTTGATCCTGGAACTGTTTCATCGGAACTACATTTTTCTTACTATCCGCTCCATAATGGCGACACGTTCAATGTTTGTCACTTTCAACGACGCAACGATGACTCTTGCTATATTCAGGATTTGAACTCATGACACTGGGATTTTCGATCATTTTAAGTTACGATTCAGCAATATTCAATGTTCCGTCTTTCCGATGTTGCGGTTTATCAATGACTCGACTCCAAGTTTGGCACTCTTTGTTTACAAAAATCGTTTACATTGCGAATAGTTGACTATACATTGTGAGTGAACGATTTCAAATCTACGTCACCTGTCTCGAGGAATTGTTTAATGATCGACCTATTTCAGTCTCAACACTTACAATTAGCTAATTGCAAGCACTGCGACATAAATCAATCGCTCGATTTAATGCACACAATGTTGACATTGATCGACGTATTTTTTTTTTTTTTTCATGTGTGAAAAACCGCGTTCTACGTGATTCATGACGTGGCCCAGAAAGAGCGTCATTCGTTGCAAACGCGCAGTACATGTCTAATTTGCTTTCGAGAATATGTGGAATTCAATTGCAAGGGAATTCCGAGCAGCGTTTGACATTTTTCTCAGGTGCATTGATACAAGTGCTACGAATCCATCAAACAAGACTATAAACGACTATTCATTAACCATTTCATCAAAAACAATGTATACTCGTATGTAAATGGATAAGAAGAAGAAACTTTTAATCGCACTTTCCAAAAGATTACTTCTTAGCTGGATGTTACCTGAGTAATATTTACTCAGTACAATCTATGAGAAAAATGTTTCGAATAACGTTACATTAACAATGAATATGTAAAGTATCTGCACGATTGCGGTTGACCTGATAATTCGTGGACCAAATTCGAGATGTCGAAAAATGAGATACCAGTGGTCGATAAAGAAAACGCGTCCTGCGTCAGATCCTCGATTTTCCGATTTTCTTGCTAAGCAGCTCTGTTCGGGATAATCGAATTATCAATTATCACGATAATGATCTTGACCCCGGCCTTCCACCATCGTGCCATTCGTTTGTCGATGGTGGGGCGACATGATGATTTCTCGCGATGAGACCAACGAACCGACATAAGTTCCGCGATCGCGGACGAAGAAACGCAATCTCCCGCGATCTATAGATCAGTCCGAGTCCGCACGTTCTCGCAAACTTTGGTTCGACTTATACGATTGCTCTCATTCGCACTTCTCCGCTCGGTATCTTCGATTCTACCCGAATATACTCCGATATATTCAAAGTGCTTGGTAGTTTCGTTCGGTTGCATTTCGATGATTTTCGTCGAGAGAATACAGATGTCGTCGAAGGGGTTGCTGTTTTTCGTTTTGCTGGGACTCGCGTCGACGGCTAATTGTCAGCAGTATGCAGGTGAGTCGACGAATGTATACTGCGTGTCCTTCTGTATTGTTGTCGAGTAATTAAGCGAGATAATTGGTGAGAACCACGGATTCGCGCGGTGTAGATTGATGCATTCAGCTGGCTCTATCTATCCATCGACACAATGGTGGATCTTATGTGTAGATAAACGCTATACGCGTTTCTCGCAGTTGTTTTTGTGTCATTCTCTCGCAGTTTTGCCTTTTGTTTCAATCTGGCTCACAATCAGTTGCATCGTCTTCTTCCAGCAGGACCATGTATTTAGGATTGCTGATGTTTTTACCACGTTCTCTCATTTGTATGTATTCGCTCCTTTAGCGCATTAGCATCGTTGCTTCTTCTTACATTAACCAACCGGTCAAGACAGACGTACAGTTCCTACGTGGGTAAATTCTACTGGCACAGTTTCCCAGCGCATTTTTCCTCTGTGGTGTGGCGCATGTTTTAAACGCCGGTGTCAGTTAGAGTTATTCTTCTCTACGTTTTGATTCTGCCGAGCTCTAGTGACGCTGTGCGGCTGGCCGCGCGCTCTCAAATCACAACAAACATATCGCTTGCACAGACCAGGTATAGAATGCATGTAAATGTTAATTTTTTAATGACTGCATCTGTACGTGCGGACATTTTTATATTGTCGTTGACTCTTCGTTTATCGACTTCTGAATTCCCAGATCGAAAATTTGAGGAGGGTACTGTTATCAGATTCTGCGATCTTTACATCTTTACGTCCATCGAATGCTACGTTCCCAGATCAGGCAGTTTTTATATTTTTATACACACACGTTTTCAGACTCATCTAAGATTCCTATATCCCAGAAATTCTTGGTGTTTAGATCCTACAATTCTGACGTTCCTGCTTTCCGATCTGATCCTTCTTCTTAATTCCCGAATATTTGGACTAAATTGCAATCGTTTTCAGGCGACCGCTGCACTACTGACGGCCAACCAGGAACATGCAAGGTTCTGCCCGACTGCCTATCCGTTTACGATGAGTTAACAGCCGGCAAAGAACTCGAATCGTTGTGCGGATTTAGTAATTATGATCCGATAGTATGCTGTCCTAATGATCCATCAAAAAAGACTACTCCTGCTCCTCCCAAACTGTCAACGATGACGCGGACTGTCACCAGGAAACCAGTCAAGACTGACGGAAGAGTCGGATCCATGGCAAGAGCGAGTAAGTTTCTTATCAACAATATAATTTCGTTACTATTATATCTTTCGCAGATGAATCCGACCCTAACTTCACAGTCTACTATAAAAATTCGAAATCATGAATATATCACGCTCAATCTAATTTCCCAACCCTTACTCGACCCACGTCTAAAAAATAGATCACATAAGAAACGCACCACGATTATTACAAAAGAAGATTGAGTGATCAGTGAATTTAGGGAGTCGCCAATTTGAACCGTAACTTCATTTCGTTTTCGCAGAATGCGCCGAATATGCAGAAGAAGTTTATCAGCTGGTATATCCGCAATCGCTTGACGTGAATCCGCAGCCGAAGAACACGTCCGTCTGCGGCATTAAAAATAAGAAGCTGATCGTCGGCGGCTCGAAGGCAGGCCCCATGGAGTTTCCGCACATGACGGCAATCGGATTCAACGCCGGCGATGAAGGAATCCAGTGGAGTTGCGGCGGCACGCTGGTCTCCAACAAATTCGTATTGACTGCGGCGCATTGCACTTGGTCGCCTGACTGGTGAGCGAACGCGTTCATGCTATAATTTCGTTCATTTTCTAACAATTCCATCCGTTTGCATCGACCGATACCGTAATTGGATCAGTACATTGACAGCCACGTACGGTATTAAAATGATAGAATCAGAAAATATTAAATCTTGTACGCATGTTTCACCGCAAATCTATGCAAGACGAAACAGGTGCAATTTTTATCAAATTATTTTTACGTAAACAATTTTCATATTCATCAGTGCACGTAGCAGGTTACATATGCGCATACGCGACACACACTGATCTCTGCGTTTATCACAATACACAGCCTGAGTTCTCACGACCGCATACACTTTTCTTCACCAGGGGCCGTGCAGTGAAGGTCAGAGTAGGAGACTTAAATCTCGTCAAAACCGACGACAACGCCGAGCCGCAAGAACGAGACATCGTCGAATGCATAAAGCATCCCAGGTATAAAGGGCCAGCAGAATACGACGATATCGCTCTGCTGAAATTAAACAAGCCTGTTAAGTTCGACGCCTACGTTCGACCAGCCTGCTTACCTTATTCAAATCCGGACGTCACTATTCCTGGAGATAAGGCTTTAGCCACTGGATGGGGTGACCTCGAGTGGGGTAATTATGATACTCTGAACCTATAGCACACGAAAATCTCAACACACATTTTATCTCATTTAGATTATTCAAAAATGTCAACACGCATCTCTATCTTCGCTACGCCTAAATATAGTGCACGTTCCTTGCGTGTTAGCATTTAAGAAATCGGCACGATTACGGCATTTTTTTGTTAAACTTTTCAGGCGCCGAGGAAGGCTCCCCGGATTTAATGAAAGTCACTCTGAGCCTCGTGGATTACGCCACCTGCGATGCCAGCTTCCCGGCCGGCTTATTCGACGTCAAATTGAACAAGGGTATCTTACCACAGACGCAAATTTGCGCGGGAGGATATAAAAACGACACTTGCCCGGTATCGTAGCGATCTGTTAAACAAGCCGCTTATCACAAAATTCCAGCACCGTACTGACTGTTCTTTGTCGCGTCGATTTAGGGCGACAGCGGTGGTCCGCTTCAAGTTTTCAACAACGACCAGGAGTGCATGTACACGGTGGTCGGTGTGACCAGTTTGGGCAGTGTCTGCGGCAGTAACAACCCAGGAATTTACACAAGGGTGCAGTATTACATGCGCTGGCTGGAGGCAACGATCTGGCCTGACGGTATATAAATTTAGAAACGGCCCCGAAGATGGCTCGGAAATCTGATCGCAAGGTTTATATGTAAATATCGCTGACGAATAATGTGATGTAGAATTTGACTCTCGCCGTTAGCGCACTCACGCCAAATTCAATTAATCCAGTGCGTTCCTTTGCAATCGACAAACAACGTTACATATGCCTGTATTATTTCTTTAACGCAGTCTTTCTCAATTCTGTAATTCAAGGTACACCATTTTTTTTTAAATACCTAAATTACTTGTAGTGATATTGAAGAGTGGTTCTAGATTTGAGATTCTTTTATCTTTTATGTTGCCTTGGGTTAATGTCTTGCTATTAACGTGTATTAAAGTGTCGTAGTGTCTGTTTCGTCGAAAGTTCAATAAAAAATGTTGAGTCAATTACAAGTAGCTGGAAATTGTACAAAATAGTCGACTTGAAGTTCCCGGCTGGGCGCCCATCGTAAATCTCGTTCAGTGGCCATCATGAATCTCGCGCAGCGGCCAGTTTGAGTCTCTCGTATCTTTATTTCGCTCTTTCGCCACGTTTTCGTACTTAAGCCTGACTGAGAACAGACATGTTCGCTTTCTTATCTCGTCTAATTTTCGTTAATCAAATTTCCGAAGACTTCGCAATACCCGACAATATCTTCTCACAGTTTCTATTCAAAAATGTATGCGAATCTTGAGTTATTCCGAACATGTTGGATGATCAGAACAACGAGCATGTTTTAGAAACTCGAGCAAGTGTATTTTTGTGCAATACGACACCAACCAGCCGACATATTTCAATTAGCAAACGTGAGTGTATTAATATTAATATTTATTATTATCGCTGCTATTACGGCATTATCGTAGTCGTTTATATTGTTAACACTTTGGCGGCCGCACTGTTTGTTAAAATTTCTTCGCTTGGCGCCGGCACCACTAACACTATTTTTACACACCATTATTAACACTATGCCGTCCGGCTGTCACCACTGTGGTGTCACCGGACGGCATAGTGTTAAGATATATAGGGTAAGGTTTTATTATTGTACGATCTGCCAGGAATTATGGCCGGAAAAAAATAAAGAATTGTTTATATTATTGTTATTGATGTCTTCTGAACATAGTAACAGGTCTAAAACAGAACTTTCTGTTGTAATATTTCTCTAATGCTTCATCCTTATGAATATTTTTCTCTGAAATGAAGTTAGCGACTTACAACATTGCATGCTAAGTCGCACACACAACGAGCAGGGAAAAACTTTGAATTGACAAAACCGTACATCCGATTCCCCGATCCGTCTCATGTTCACAAGCTGACGAAAATCCTACTCAGAAAAGAAAATGCGCGATGCAATCCGAATTCGTCGACGAAACGAGCGTCGATAGTGAGAACGACAAACTGATGGACGACATCGTGTTCGAGCAAATATGTGACACGATATTCACGTTGATACCCGAAGGTTAGAGACGTTAGATATCTATTGGTATTCGGGATCAGCCCTTGTGCACAGTTCAATGACTATTTTACTCTTGTAGCAGATCTTACTTGTACGTAGATTGCAGCTATTCAATGTACAAATTTGAATTTCCAACAAAAATGAACAATTTTCTGTTCGTAATGTACAAATTTTGAAAAAGATACCAATTGTCGTTAATATAACTTCGGTGTTACAGTAAGAATATTAAAAATATCAATGTTCAATTCCCTTTTTTTTATTTAAGATAAGAGAAATGCCTTCATATTTGATTTCCATGCCACAAACATGTTTTTTTTCTCTGATAGTTCGTTTGTAGCTTCTGTCAGCTAAAAAGAAGGCATTTCTCTCATAAAATAAATCACAAATGTTGACCAACCCTATTAAACTATTCAATTCCATAACAGTGCCGAGATTGAAGCAGCTTTTTCTAAGCTGGAGTCAGCTTGGTCACGAAGAACGAATACTGTTGGACGCAAAAGTAACTGCATGGGGAGGTTCTGACAGGAAGCAGTTGTACAAGCCATTACGAGAGGCCCTGAGCCGTTGGGAAAATGTGCAAGACACTCAAGGTGATCATATTCTATCTAAGCCTACGTTCAAAAAACAACCTAGCCTATGCATCGTACACGCCTTACAATCGTACAATAACGAAACAAAGGTGCGCCCGGCTGCGAGCCAGGCATGGTCTCCTTCGCCTGCGACCCTCAACTCGAGGAGGAGCTGGTGAACGTGATCTGCGGCCTGGAGATATTCTTCCTGAAGAAGCGGGACATGGAGGAGGACGGGTACGCGGAGATCGGCAGACGAAGAATGTCCAGAACGACGCCGTCGGTCGCCGAGAATCTCGAGAGCTTCGTGCGATTCGCCATATCGCCGAAGGACAGGACGCCACATTCCGTGCACAGCTGCGGCTACATCACTGATCAGGCCAATTCGGACGACGAGTTCGGGGGATACGTGACCAATTAAGACTGGACCTGCCAATGGATGAGAATGACTTGCTTCGCATTTTCCTGTAACGATGGCTCACTTTTAATCATGACATTTTTGAAAATTTCCCAAAACAGGACTAGTGAGAAGCGATCGCTATAGCGAGATGGGAAATAAATTGTTCGAACGTCCGTCGGTAGTTTTGGCGTTGATCATCGTGCCGATATAATGGTGCCATAAATATAAACTGCGAAGGAAGTCTTATTTTTGCGGCGGCATTGCGATATTGAGGCGTGGGGGACCAGTGCGTGGATTGTGATAGGAAAATGGATGATGTATACCTCTGCAGGAATGTTTGTGACGAGGT
Source organism: Priocnemis perturbator (assembly GCA_963942575.1). Classification (NCBI taxonomy): domain Eukaryota; kingdom Metazoa; phylum Arthropoda; class Insecta; order Hymenoptera; family Pompilidae; genus Priocnemis; species Priocnemis perturbator. The sequence goes on from OZ012654.1 coordinate 2,498,505, forward strand.
TTTACCTTAGGAGTTTGCGTCCTGTGGAGAGAAAGAATGGAAATGTGTGGGAGAGGGCGTGGGCTGTAATAGAGAGTGAAATAGATGATGCACATCGGTGCTTGACTTACAATTAGTGTTGCAGGATCATTTGGTGCGATTTTTGGTTGTTACGGTGTTGCAGCGTACGGAGTGGATGGAAATAGGTGAATTCGGCAGACGAGCTGCGATAGTAAAATAGATAATGTGCGTGGGTGTCAGACTTACGAATAGTGTTGCAGAAATCTTGCTTGGCTGCGAGGATCGATCTATGCGAGAGTGTCTTACTTACATTCGTCGTACGAGTAAGGATCTGGACGTTCAGTGACATAAAATATTTTATTAATTATAATTGAGGGTCAAGGTGCACGAGCGTACAATGAAATAATACAATCGATCCGTTAATCGCTAAAACACAATTAATATAACGTTATAACGTAAGCCTTCTTTCCTTCGTCTTCGGCCCTGCGTTCTTTGTTACTTGCACCCTACATATTACGAAGATTGCATGCTTTAATCACTGCACCGTATTGAAGGAACACATCACAACGGTTCACCGATCAAAATCTTCCAACCTTACTCACATATAAGCATACGCATTCATATACTTATGTATACCGTCAAGTTCCTTCGACTACCTACAATTTAACAAGCAACTAAGTGTGAATTCAAAAATAGAACAACTATCATTATATTATGTACGCGGCAAACTATAATTATTCCACCGAAATCGCGAACAATCTTTCACGTTTATGCGGACACGTATAACATGCATATCCTGATAGTTTGTGCAAATTTGACGGCGTGCAGTCTGCCACCAAAATTCCATTTATGACCCCATCATGAACACAAATCGTACACAAATCATTGAGGTAATGACGTACGTTTAACAACTACCATCGCGTACCCATCAAATGAACTTTCTCGCCCAAATCCGTCGCGTAAAAATTGAAGTCCGACACACGCACACTACCAATTCAGTCTCGACAAACAGTACTCAGTGGGGGCTAGGTTTTAATCTTTTTATTTCCTTTTTTCGCATAATAAAAATATTGAGGACTAAGACACTCGATTAACAATTAGAAGTGGAAGGGGTGAGGGGGGGAGGGGGGAGTAGGATAAATACAGACAAGCGATTATCGTTTAATTTAAGTTCGTCGATTCGAGAAGTTCCCGTTTTTGCGCGGAGAAACTTTCTCGGCATCGACTCACACACTCTTTCTCTCACTTGCTCTCTCACCCTCGCATTTTCTCTATTTCTCTCTCTCTTTCTCCCTAATCGCATTTTAACCGTTAGAACTGACGCGCTACAACGCGCATCTATGTATATAATATACATATATGTATATATATGAACGTGTGTGCGGGCACACGTGCGCGTGAGTTTCCTTAATTTCTTCCCCTTCCTTCTCGACCCTTCGTCTCGATTAAAGTCGTCACATGACACGTGCGCGACGACGCACGTATGTAGAGCTCGATTCACTCGATGGAATCTGTTTGGCGTCGTTCTTCCGGCTTCAGAGCCGGAAATGACGCCGGTACCCTGCAGTCGCGGTGCTTTGATCCGTTGCGTTTTGGGGTAGAACAAAGCAAACTCATTCTCAGATTCCGATTCGTATATCTGTACGTGCAGAGTGGAACGTCCTGTCATTCGAAGATTTTTCGGCACAATATTTCCCGACGCGACGAAGCAAACGCGGCACATTCGTGTGTATGCAATACAATGCTCTCCCATTCGAAGCCTTCTTTTAGCGAAGCACTTCGCTAGTGCAACATTTCGGTTGTCCAAACGATCGTCTCTTATTGGTCCGAATAACAGCGGTTCTACTACGTACGACTCGATGCAATTTCACATGTCTTGAAATTTATGCAAAAATCCGTATTTCTACAGTCCGCCCATAGATATACGGATTTTCGGATGTCCTACTTGTCGACGAAAAAAAATATCATTGAGGTACCGCCGATCATTCCGGCCGGACGAAGCGTGAGGAACGACAAAAATAAGCGGTCCTTTCTCGCCAATGGAATTCGAGATACGATTAAATTCATACTAAAACGTCACACCTTTACTTCTATGGGAACGCTATATATACACAAATACATATATTCGTATGTATATATAGAGTCAGTTAGCATCACTTGTCGAATACATGTGTTTTTTTTTTTCGTTTTCTTTCTCAAAGCTCGGATCGACGAACGACGCGCCGCGCTGACGTGTGAAGTCTCGTTTTACGCGCTTCTCTTCACGCAACAGTTTGCGCACATTTGATGCACGTTTCGTGCGCTTGCGCACCCACGCCGTCGCTCCGTTCTCTTTCGCCGGTTGATGACCTTTGCTTAATGACTCTCGATAGAGCGACTGTCCTGCCAGTTCCTCGCGTTAGCAGCTCGCTAAATCCGGTGAGAAGACCGCTAATTCGATAGAATTGCCAGAAAGGGAGAGCGATCATCGATTGGCGATCAGTTTTCAGAGCATCGATTTGTCGGCACACCCGTGGATACGTTTGACAATGCGGACGACGCCTGTACCGGAGCTTCTAACACGTAACAATGTATGGAATTAACGAACAGAAATGAATTCATCGGACGCTCTCTTCAAGATCGCAATTCGATCACAGAAATCGTCGATGATGCAACGAACAAACAAAAATAAATCTGATATTCCGCTTACGATCGTCCGTAATAGAATGAAAAAGAAAAAACAGCACTGATACTCCGCTTCGAATGTCAAACGTCCCCACGCGTACGCCATCGGCAATGTCCAGTGCTTTCCGCGCTTATATCACAACAAAAATCCTACCCGACAAAGCAAACATCGAAATTACACGTGACGACTACATTTAAATGTACAAACGATACAATCAGCGTGACGAAGAAAGCACCGTCGACAATAGAACACTTCGTCGCGCCGCTCGTCGATCCAGCCGAGAACGCGTTCTACCCGACAGAATCACGAACGTTGTGAACACCATTTTGTAATTATTTGATTAGCTATGAACGTCCGACAAAACGAACCTCGCGTCCCTCCGACAAACCCTAAATCTCAGCGCCCATACGCACTCGCGTCCTCTCCAACTTTCTTCCACACCTATCACCTATGTTCCACTTGTTGACGTCATTCCGGAATCGCCGTCAATTTCTTTATTCGTATTCAATGAAACAACCGAAGCACGTCGAACCACGGTGCCACCGAATAAGAAACGAAATCGAGCACATAACAGCTTCGACTTTCTCACACTCCTCGTTCACTTTTCATCCCCCTCTCGATGCACCCCCATTGCTCGACTCTACAATCCATCTATTACGCGCTACTGAGATCCACGGACGTATACGTACGAGAGAAAACGGATTGCGGGCTAGCAAAGTGGTAAGTTCGTGTCGAAGAAAGAAAATACGTAAGGGCTCGAACTTTCCTCGCGAAACGGGCTAGGGGAGGATCGGACAGAATTTATTCAGTGGCACCGTCTGACTTCGGACAAAAAGCATGGATCTGCGTCACTGGGGGCGGTCACTCAGCAATCGCGAAATTCCTTTCGCAGTCTCGCCCGAATCCTTCGTCCCGGTGCTCGGCGTGAAAAAGTAAAGTCGGTCAAACGTTGCTTTTGTCAATTTTTTTTTCCCCTACCTTCTCGCTTTCTTGTATGTACAAACTCGCGGCCAGGTGTCGTGGGAGATTATAATACGCTAAGCACGATTATCGGCTAAAAACCTTGGAACTAGAAGCGTGGTCCCGAATGTGTGTGTGTGTATGTGTATATGTGTTACGTGTCACGTGTTACGATGTGTTAATATGACATTTTTTTCCCCGTTACTCGGACGTTTTCTTTTTTTGTCTTTTTTTCTTCTTCTTTATAACTGCAATGCGACGAGCGCGTTTTACGATTGTTCTCTCTATTACTATTATAATTGATCCGACATGTCCGCGGGACGATTCTGACGTTAATCGAGACTGTCATTTATAGATGTACTGATCTGGTTCCTGTATATTCGTCGACACACGGACGCATGTACGCAATTAGTCCGACGATTAGCGTGGCGTATGTAGGTGGACGCTGAATATTTATAGCTGCGCAGATCTATAGATGCATAAATCGTCAGTTGTACAGGACTGTGGTCGAGTAAGTTTGACGTTACGTTCTGATCATGAATGTTCATAGTCTCGCGCTCAGAAATCTGTTGTACTCGCGAAGCTGCATTGTCTACGCTTTACACACGTATATCTCTCGGAATTTAAGCAAATCTGTATTTCTGTATTTGATGTATAGATTCACAGATTTTCATATTTCCATCATTCAGACCTCGTTGCAGTCTTGCTGTACTAAATTATAGTTGAGCGACGTGTTCATATGTCTGCGCACTTATGCATCTACAGATACGTAACTGTGTCACTTGCATTAATCATTGAACAATACAGAATCGTCCCCGCTGAACATCGGACCACGACAAGCCCGACGAGAGAATCTAATTATTAAATCGACGAACAAGCACAATCCCATTTCGTCGCGTTCAACTGTTACACCGACACGACGGACATACAGAACATCCCAGGAGTACTGCTCAACAAACCATCAATCCGCAGTATCGATCCGCCTTTGAAAAAAAGTTTACTCGAACAGAAGCCATAAGCTACATCAACGTTGCCGGCGAAACAATCGAAGATAGATGAAGCAATTGAAATTAATACAAACAGCTCTGTCCCGAAAATCGTTCAAACTAGGACACGCGTCCACGTATGACACTTCTCTTTTCTCAGAACAACCGATATTATCCTGTACGTCCATCGGGATCTACACTAATGCCGGCGAGCGAGAATTACCGTGTTGGCCGTGAGAGTTCGACGTACGAAAAAAGACAAGCACGTATCAATCCATCACCGTTTCAGATTTGGACGTTAGAACGGTTCAAGTTCCGTTTTCCTTCCGACCCTTTCGCGCACTTCCCTCTCGCTCGCCCATGCAGCGTGTGTGTGTGTGAGTGTCGAATCATTTCTTTCTTTTTTTTCGGTTTTTTCCCATTGCTCCTCGGGTATGAAGGTTCCTTTGTTTGCTGGTTTTTGTTACTTTTTTTTGTCGTTTCCTTTTGTTTAATTAAATACACCTTGGCCTGAGATCGGATGACTAGCATTTCCGGTTGTTGTTCGCCCCACTGTTCTGAACTCGCAGACGATCCTGACGACGCGGCCGTTTGCCTTTCACGCTGAACACCTCCCTGAGCTTGTTGCTCCTGTCCAGGCGTCCTCGCTTCAGGGACTGACTGGAACGCTTCTCGAAGACCTGCGCGAAAGCAAGAGGAAGATCGTCTTTATCGCAGAACGTGCCACGTCGGAGATATTTCTTTTCTTTTTATATGCTAAAGCTCTCGTCTCCGTCAGATCAGGTGTGATAATTGCGCACGACATTTTGTCTTCAGTACATAAAAGGACTAAATATGAATAAAAACTAATTTCGCTTGCAGCGTAGTTAAATAATACAGAACAAGCTTTTTGGTCGCTTGAAACAAATCTGATGCAAGCGCATAAACCCCATAAAATCCGTTAAATCAGTGTTTCCCAACCGGGGTGTACAGGGGGTTCGCGAAAATAATATTGTAATGGCGGGATTTTAAATCGGCAAAGAAAAATAAACGCAAAAAAGAAACAGACCCAATGCTATACCCAAAAAACGAAAAGTACTAGTTCTATTTTTCACCTGCCAGTATAGGGGGCTCGCCAAATTGTTTCGAATTTTAGAAGGGGTTTGCGAGGAGAGAAAATGTTGGGAAATACTGCGTTAAGGGCCGGTTTCACCAACGACGAATAAGTGGTTATTCGTAGAATAAAGTTATTTGTCGGTTAAAATCAATGTTTTCCGTTTCACCAACTTCAGTTAGCGCTTATTCGGCAAAATGATTGATGAAACGTAATTCTCGTTGACTGACAAATAAATTTTATTAGCCGAATAACTATTTCGAGATTTATCAACTGTTGGTGAAACCGGCCCTTAATCAATAATCCACTCCGACGTTCAAGCCCACAAAATCATGACACCCAATCACTACCCTACACAAAACGATCCCGAGTATGTACATACTTTCGATTCATTCAAATCGCTTCCGTCCACTGCCACATCATACATTCAACCATCCACTAAGAATCCCAAAAAACGAGATCCGCCAGCTGCCCGCACCCTCACCTTCTGAGCGGAGCGCAACTGCACGATCCTGACTTTCTCAGCCGTCATCGCTTTCGGCGGTCTCTTGTCGTGCATGACGTTCCTTCGCCTGTTCTCCCTGTCGCCTTCATGCCGCCTCCGCTGTCTCGTCCTCGGACTGAATCGTTCCGCGATGACGATGCCCGGCCGCGGGTGTCCAATGTGCTCGCACTCCCCGTCGGCGACTTCCGGTTCCTCGCGGTTGCCCGAGCGGACCGCCTTGCCGGCCACTTCCGGCTGCGACGGCAAGGCCACGGGGCTGGTCGGGGTCGGGGAGTCGGGCGCGAGAGGAGAGGAGGACGCGCGATAGACGGACATACTCGGATGCTCTATCAGCAGATCCTCCAGCGGCGACGTCTCCACGTTCACGGGACCCGCCCGTGTGAAGCATGCGGGTGGTGTTACGTACCACGACTCCTCCAGCGCCGCTGCGCCCTCCACTGCGAAAGAATTTCATTGTCAATGGTCGAAGTTCCGATTTACGTGTTTTAGGGCGCGTCATGAGAGTAGGGTAGAGCGGGGCTAAAAGGTCAATTTTTGACATTGGAGGTGATATTTTTGAAAGTAGGGTAGAGCGGGACTTAAAGGTCCGCGGGTAAAAAGGTCCACCATAAGTATTTTAATAACCAGTGACGCATTGACTAATTTCGTTGCCAAGGTTATAATAAGTGAGTGCTACAAACAAAACACCTTTCCTCGAAATTCGCATGAAAGTAAAATTTTTCTTTCCTTTCCTTTGTGGTCTATAGCCATATATCACTTTTACCGGTTGTCTATAAGGGTTGAATAACTTCAATCATTTATTTGGCTTTTTTAATATGTCATTAGTTTGTCACTGGAATCATCGGACAATTTTTTTATAACGTAATAATGTAGCAGCAGCGTTCCTGGCGAAGGCTGGATTGAATGTAATCTTTGCAAAAACTGGGCACACGAAAAATGTGTTGGAAATAAAGCCCAGACCACTTACTACTTCGTTTGTCAAAACTGTGATTCCGACTATGATAGTGTGTAAGATGATCCCACAATTCTCATTACATATAAGTTTGGAATACCCTGTCATATTAATATTTGTATTTTAGATAATAAATCAATGAATTAATTAATAATTTGGTCATTTTTTAATGAACCTAATAAGAGTAAAGATGCTGGTCCTATTTACCCCACCTGTGGGGCAAAAAGGTCCAGACGGTATAATTAACAAAAATTGGTTAAATTCGCACTTCCCTTTAAATTTCTTACATTACATCATAATGTTTAGATAGCCAAATAATTGTACTATCGATTTATGACATTGATTTTTTTTTAATATATACTTTCAAAAACATGACCTCAAGTGTCAAAAATGGACCTTTTAGCTCCGCCCTACCCTATATAGATTTAGATAGAACAAAAGTTTTCTGTTTTTTATGAAAGTGGACGGAATTTTTTACATAAATTACGTATATATGAAATTGATTAAGAAAAATATATTAATGTATGTGAAAAATCTGTTACTTCATTGAAATTTTGTAAAAATATAATTACGAATGAAATATGAATCGCGTTATATGGAAACAGTAGTAATATCTTAGGCGCGTTATAGGAATTCGCGTTATACGATAGTTTACTAAATTTGGGTTTGGAAGGCTGGTTGTTTAGATAGACTGGAAATTTAGATACAAGGCAGTATATATATTGAGAATGCAATGAAAATGTTTTCGAAAGTTGTTTTTGATATGACGTTGCCCTCTTCTATCAATGACAGTCCCGAAAGACGTACAGATTTGAAGCATACCAATAGATTCGACTCTGAACCTAGAAGAGGCTAGCATCACACCAAAAACTACAACCTAATTGATTCCAGAAAATGTGTTTCTAAAAATACGAAACAATGCGACGCGTTGCGACACGTCAAACATTCCGATCGCCACTAATTGGAAAAGCATGTATAGACGAGGTGCAAACTTCAACGTTTCTGAAATGGTGACGGAATAATGAGAAAAGTCTGCGATTACCGGTGCGGTCAACGAGGATCCAGTCATCGCCCTCGACCAACACCTGACGAAGCCTCGCCATCACAGGGAATGCCTCGAGTGTCTCATTCTCCGGTTCGTCGCCCGAATTTTGTGCGCTGGAGATATTACCTCCGAGTAAGTAATTCGCCAAGCTGCTCAGCATCCTGACCTTCCTCTTGCTCTTCAGCGCCTGCAGATCGATAATCGTAATTATAAATTCGCGTGGGCGTTGCCGGAACGAAATGGTCTCCTTTGTCCACGCGTCACCTGCGACGCTTTAATTTATTGCCAATCCCTCGACAAACCCGATCGCACCGTTTTACCGATCCAGTTATTATTACGCAAACGTTTTTCCGTTAAGTGGCGTGTGGTAAATTTATCGCTCAGAACGAAATATCCGGGTTAAAAATGTCTCGCTTTACATAATGCGCATCTTGGTCATATTGAAAATTCAACGCCGTGCACAATGCTCTAGATGACCTCACACTTTTATTCAATACACTCGACCTTAATACACATTTGCATATCGAGCGGATAATTTATGTAATCGACAAAAAGTCACGTGATTCCAGTCGAACGAGACGTGCAGCTGAATGTTGCACTTTTATCCTACCGGACGGCAAAGAAGTGTTCAGGAAGCTGGTCATTAAGTAACGCAACCTTCTCTTCTGGGTACCATACACTTGGCACGAAAAAACGTTCCGTACAAATAACGTATCAGTCAGTCGCACGCACTTTATCGGGCAGTTTGAACAGCCGCACACTCTCGATACGTAAAACTGTTTTCAGTTTCTGCGCATTTTAGGAAAAATTGTCTGCGAGCGCGTAGAGTGTTACGACTGGTGTGACCGGCTGGTTTTCGATGCGTCCCGTGCGCCGATCTCGAAATTTGCCACGTTTTTCTCGTGCGCAGCGCGGCGCGACACGAGCGGGAAGAACGAAACGGGCGGGCGGGGGTTAAACGCCATTAAAACGGAGTTATAAATATAGCCGCGCGTAACTGCTTAACGTCTCCCGTCGCCACGCGCTTTTTCCTGCGACGTAAATCCACGCACTGTCGTTTCGCTCTCTCCTTCGGCGCACGGCCGAGCAGCATCCTTCGGCATATAATTGCGATACACCTTACTTTATAAACGCGGAAAACTGGCCGCGAGGGTGTGCGTCTACGTTCGTGTGAGTACGCGAGTTGCGACGTGCGTGACATTATCATTCTTCTCTCTCTCTCCCCGTCTCTTTGTCACTCATTCGTTGTTTGTCAATTTGTACGACGTGCTTCTCTCCTTTTACGCGCGACCTAGATACAGGACGATCCAGCGGAGACGAGATTGGACGAGAGAAACGGGGTGTACGGTGTGTGTGGTACAGGGGTGCTGCCGCAGACGGCCAGATGTTTTTCTTCCCCCGCGACTGAGGAGTGAGGACGTGAAACGAGAAACGTGATAAATGAGCGAACGAAAAAAACAGCCCCGATAACCTCGATAACTTAAGCCGCGACCCCGGAGTTCAGTTTTACGTTACGCGGGGTTGCTTTTGTTTTTGTGTCAACTCGCTCGCGCGAGTACATCGATTGCACGGCGGACGTCTGCTGGATTTCGTTCTCGTTCGACGGCATTTCCCAGATGTTCCAGCGATAATCGAATTTCGGTCGCACTCTGCTTGTATTTTTCACGAGGTTCCGTGGAGTTTGAGTTAAAAAAGCCTGACACGATTTACAGCCAATAGTATGTAGCCTGACCAAAAAATGGACAGAACTTAAATCGTGTCCAGTGAATCGCCCTGTATTTCTGCTTCGCATCTTTTCCTTACTCTCTCACACACACGTACACATACACACCTTTCTTTCTCTCTCTCTCTCTCTCTCTCTCTCTTTGTCGCTTGTCAACACAACAGATCTCACTCACCCCCTTTTCTCTCCTTCACTCTCCCTCTATCTGCCCCATACACAACACACAAACACACCCACAAAACCTTCTTTGTATTACATGTTTTCGCTCTCTGCTTCGCGCGCACGCTTCTCCTACAACCTATATCTTCCTCTCTGCATCACTCGATCCTCGAACTACACACGCTCTCTATCCCACCGCCTCGCCCCTCCACAGGACCAGTATCACTGCCGACGTTCTATCGACACATTAACATCAGGCACTGCGCACTGCCGATCGGCCGTGAATTTCCATGGGCAATATATCTAATGAAATAACGTGCGCGTAGGCGTCGGCGAGCATAACTTCTGTCGGCGCGCACCTCTTGTAACGCTGCCCTGGAGCATTCTACGCTTCTGTCCGCTTCTGTCCCTTTTTTATTATTATCATTACTTGGTGCAGGGGGTGCGTGCTGGACGAAGGCACTCGTTCCGTCGACTGTCGCGGCTAATCGAATGAACGTCCCCACGATCGCAAATTAACTTCGCTCGGTTTGGGACTAGGGCATCTGGGTCAAGTAGACGGAAGAAGTTAATATAAGTACGTAACTCGCGGACCAACGACTAGCCTCGTGTACTACGTGTGTTCCGAGTGAGTATGCGCGTGCGCTGTAAGGAGGTGTGTATGTAAACATTGCCGATAATGTTTTCTACTTATTTTCCGCGGTCGCGACCGCTTTCTCAGGCTCGCCAATCCGGGAGTCTTCGTTCGTTGACAATAATGACAATTGTTGCTACGCGTGGAATTTGATTTTAATTGGCGCCTCGGGCATATTGTACTGCGCAAAGCAGTGCAGTACTAACTTATGTTTAATAAGAGTATATGATAGACAAGTTAGTACTGTTAGACAACGCGTAACTAAAGACGTATGTGAAATAAATGATTTGATACGAGTTTTTCTATCTTTGCTACCATTTTCGAATTCTTCTAGATTAACACTTTGCCTGCCGCGTCAGCCAGATATGGGTGACGAAAAGATTTGTCCCATGGGACTCTGAAAAATAGATTTTCAACGCTTTATTTGACACGACCAACATTAATTTCGCTACACTTTCGGCAGTCAACGTGTTAATACAGTTCAATTCGACGATCACTTTCTTTTGTGCCACCTGTGCCTATAGGCACGCATTTTCTACACCTGCTGTATCTGGCGAGTTGCAAAACGTTACGGGTAACGTAATGGGCGACATTGACACGTCGTAATAGATTTGCAAGCCGGCCGTCGGATTAAATATTAACGACGTCGCACTCGCTCGCATGAATAAACATTCATTTTATGCCCCGTTAGACGGAATCGTGTCTCATCGGCCGGATCCGAGAGCACGTGGCCCCAAAGTGTATTTCGCCTCGTTACGAAAGGGAACGAGGCGCGATGTGTGCACGGCATGCGGACGTATGGGTCCCGTGCATGTGTGGCCGAGGTGCAACGACCCGGCGGAAACAAAAGAGTTCGTTGTAAGCGGAGCACGCGTCCTACCCAATCCCGCGAACTCGAATTCGCTCGATAAATTTTATTTGCCACGCCTGCTCGCGCTCATTTTCAATTAATCGCCAGCCCTCCCTTCGCTCGGACACTCGTAATTTCAATTTGTACGGGAGCCGTTGTCGGTTATAATGAAATTGGAATGTGTACACGATTGATTTCTAATTTAGGGACTCGGTCAATGTGAAAGATCGTTAATGCGTATGAAAGACTGGCCTGCGGGTGTCGGAGTTAATGATACGTGAGTGTTTATGCCAGTTTGCGCGTTTTGAAATGGAACGGAATATGTTGGCAGATATTGAACGCTAGAGTCGTCGAGTGTACGCTCCGTATTTGGTATATATCTGAATTTTTAATTTATCATTTTGTTTTGCACGGAAAATGTCTTCGATGCTGGTGTGCCTCGAGTGCGCTTAGAATGAATTTTGGTCCGTCTACACCGGTTTAAGATTCGAATTTTCCGCCTCGACACAGAACCATAATGATGTTTCGTCGTTTCACCGCGAAGTGTCGCCAGTCTCACGCGCGGGAACGTTATATTATCATTCGCATCGACCGTCTGCGGTTCAGTTAGTCACCAGATTTACAAGTTTAAAGAGGGTTCCGGTCACGGACATATGAATTAGACGTATAAGGGGGTTGCGGGATTTAAACGGCGCAAGTGACGTCATCGCGGATTATGAATAAGTGCAGCGATTTCACTCTAAATCCCTCGAATCCGAACACGAACCAAGAATTCGACCAAATACCTAAACCAAAACTCCTCCTCACTAGACAAAACTGACGAAAAATTAATTTAATCATCAAGCCGATTCTGTATAAAATATATAAAAAGGCAGAAATCGAAGAAATTACAAATAAATATTTTCGAGTGCGTCGTTTGCGTTTCGAGAAAATTCATGTTCAACCGTACCAACGTCACTTGACACAAACTACGTCGCATTGATTCGATATCTACGTCGGTATATCTAGCACGTGTGTCGAGAAAGCTTATATTAGATCGCGTTACCATTAGTTTATTAGTATTACGCTATATACGATTGCACGCATTCAGCATAAGGGTTTATTTTCGCGAATGATGCACGTTGCTAAAGAATTTGCATCACCTCACACGACATAACGAGAGCTCTAGGACGGTCCCAACGCTATCCCTATCGACGGATATTAGTTCGTATCTATTAGCGCGTGTCGTTTCGTGATAATGAACACTAACGTCACGATATTCCGCGCTATTTAAAGAAATTACCTATTCTTCCACGAACCGTTACCTCCGCACGACTAAAACTGAACTTATTTCACTGCCAGAAACGACTCGTCGTCACTCTGCACACTTTCTTTTGTAACTCCCCATTAACACGCACACGTACACATACACGTACACAGATGCCAGCGCGCAACATTGACCAAGCCCACTTTTAAAAGAGTCGAACTTCATTACCAATGCACATAATTAGTCCTCGATTTTCATAAAATCGCGATTCTGTGTCATTTGTAATATTTCACCGCGTCGATCAGTTTGGTAAGAATTCGCAAACATAACACGCGAGCGTGGCGTAATAACGCGCGCAATCGGGAACGTGTTAAAACGAATATGCGTAATACCGTCGATTTCGCATCGATTTCGCAGAACGAAGCGCAGCGCGTGTACAAGCGCGACTCGTACAGTCGGCCAAAAATGGGCGGAAGAGGCGGCGGTGCCAAAAGAAATATTTTCGCGTTTATCTCAAAAATTACATAATGACGTCGGGCGCGTGCGATATTCCCGCCTCGCGCCAACTTACGTAACGCACAAGCGTAGAAGTCGACGTGTGGGCCGTACGTGCATGTGTCTGCGTGCGTGAGGGTGCCTCTAAATGCGCGTGTGCCGTCCTCGTGTTGAACAAAGCGAAAGATCGCGCGCGGTACGATCGCGGGCTAACAAATTGCGACTGTCCCCCTCTTGCCCGATCCGTCACGTCCTTTTTTTCTGCTCGCGACCAGAGACGACGTCGGATCGTGCGAGAGGAGCAGCGCGAGAAAACAGATACGGCTTTTATCCGCGAACCATTGTACGCGGTTAATCGCCTGCCCGTTGAAACTGTAACGATATCCGCGCGAAAAACAAGCCCAAATGATTCGCTGCGACGGGTGGCCAGTGGAACGGAGTGCGTGCAGGCTGGCCGCGATATCGATACGTCGTTGAATGAACGGATTTAGCGCGTGTGCACTGTCTCTAATTTATTGAGCTCGACGATTTTGAATGATTTTACGGAGGCAAGAAATCGTAGAGAAAAAGTTTACTCTTCATGTTCCTCGTTGAATACACGGATGTTTCTAACTTATCGAGCTTAACGATTTCGGATGATTTTGCGGAGGCAAAAAGTCGTACGGTAAAAGTTCCCTCTTCATCCTCCTTGTCGAATACACGGATGTCTCTAACTTATCAAACTTAACGATTTCGGATGATTTTGCGGAGGCAAAGTGTCGTAGGGAAAAAGTTTACTCTTCATACTGCTCGTTGAATACACGGATGTCTCTAATTTATCGAGCTCGACGATTTCAGATGATTTTGCGGAGGCAAAGAGTCATACGGAAAAAGTTCACTCTTCATCCGCCGTTTCATTTCGCGCGCGGAAGGATCGTTCTTGACAAAGCGCCGGGACACGGATTTAGACAAACATTGTTCTTATTGCACATACGAGGCTCTCGCGAATACAGATATAAGTATACATATTGATCAGATCGTATCGGAGATTTTTTACGTCGTCGCATTATACGATCCTACGTGACTTTCGTGCCTGACTTCGGCGCAGCGTCAGGTTTTTTTCCATACTTTTTTATGCCCGCGTCGCTGGTAATTATTGACTATTCCGGGGATGGAAAATGATTCATAATCCGTAGCCCGAGGCGGTGGCAAGTGACTGCACACTCTGCTCCGCGCGCGAAACGCATTCTCCGTGCATTGCCTTTTGTCCGTGTCGAAACGCACCTTTTCCAGTTGGAAACCATCGGCCACTGACAAAGTTGCCTGTCTACAGGCGCCCCCCGTGCGACAAAGCTCTGACGTTTCGGACGGAACTACCGACATGATGGACATCGACGGATTTATACACATTTATACGCTTTCGAATCTTATTAATGCGCGACTGCGGATCATTGCGAATTGCATTACTTATGCACGCGTGCGTGTCAATTGTCACGAAGTTCAATAAATGCTCATTGTCAGATGGACAAGTCGACTGAGCTTGTATTCTTTTGGCAACGATAAATACGGATTATTTTACAGAGTCTCTGTGCATCGGTGATTATGAGAGTGGTCTAAAAACGAGTAATGAAATCTGAAAAAGTTGAATTCATTCCTTATTCTACACTGTCTAAATAAAGTCTTGAACGAATCTTGCGCATTCTCCAGACTCCACGCAGCATATCAAACCACATCATCGCATCCATCTACAATAATCGCTTCCCTATCAAAAAATCCACACACCCTCCCCCCTTGTATCGTCAAGCAACCTAGCAGAATCGACACCCCACGATCAAATCGTGCGTCCATTGCTCAAAGAAAAACCGAGCGAACTTTTTACTCCACGACCAATTTTCATGACCGACTTCCTCTCCCGCACACATTCACACACACGTTTGTCAAAACGAACACGCTCGAGCACGCGAGCGCGGACCGTTACACAAACCCACGGCATCCTCTAGTACACACACACACATACACAGGCAGACAGACACACAGATGGAAACAAACACAGAGACGAGAAACCCAGCCCGTGGAAAAAGTGAGAAGTGCGCTCGGCAAAGAGGCTTAAGAAGGCGACTCGGAGAGCGTTTTGCCGCGGAACTAGAGTCCGATGTGTAACGGTTGTGTGTCGTGGAGACATAGAACGATGCTCGACGGAAAAAGGGGGGAAAGAGAAAGAGGGACATTAGAAACGGATAGTTCGGAGCCAGAGCGTCGTCGAACGTCGAACACGGATTCGAGACAAAAGAGATGCATTACAAAGCGTTCACTAGGATCTCGCCGAGTTTTCACTCATTTATTTACGCCCAGCCGAGATTTTCTGCCGCGGAAGATCCGTCGAGCGTAACAATGAACCTCGAATTCTGGAGGCGGCCTGATAACGACCTTGATCTCGAATTTACTGTCTTACTCCGTCGCTCTCTCACTCTTTCCCCACCGTCTACGTGTGCGTGCATACGTGTGCCTGCCTCTTTTTCTCGCTTCACGTTTTCCTAGCCTCGCTAGGCTCGTCTTCTTCGTTCCGCTCACTCTCTCTGGCGGAGAAAGACGAAGCCTCGTTTGGCGTACTTTTACCCGATGCGATAATGATTAACTATAAACACGCATCGCGCGAACGTACGCGCGTGCATGGCCGTGCGTTCGTGTAGGGAAGCTATCTGCGTATAGGTGATTACGAGCACGCTCCGATCGTTTTTCGTTCTGGAACTTGATGATACCGCTTCTATCATTTATCACTCCCGGTCATTTTCCGTGTCGCTTTCTCCGCTTCTCCGCATCGATCAATCCGTGTATCATTCTCACTCCTGGCAACAGTCTATTTCCCTCTTTCTCTACATCTATCTATCTATCTATCTATCATTCTCACTCCTGATAATCCTCTATTTCTCTCTCTCTCTCAGACACACACTCTCTTCGCATCTATCTATCTATCAATCTACCTATCCCTCTCACTTCTCCTCCTTTCCTTCCCCTCACTCACTCCAATCCCACCAAACACTCCATCTCTCTCACTCTTCCCCTTGGCACTCGAATTTGTGACAGCTCGCGTCATCCCGTTCCACTTGCACTATACCCTGTATAAATACACCTCCGCCGCCGTACGTTCCTTACATAAACCCAAACACACGGACGCACGCACAGATGCACCGACGATCGACGATGAAAAGAGCCCGATGACCATACACCCAATATACAACACACGTCTCCCGTGGCATCGACACTCTCGAGTCGGAGCGTACGAAATCGAAGGACGATTCTCCGCTTTGACAGCTTCCGCCCACGCTCCGCAATGCACGCACTTCTTTTCGCCAAACATCACATATACGCACGCACAGAAGCGACGACCGCCAGCACCTTTCCCCAAAAAAAAAAAAAAAAAAAAAAAAAAAAAATCAACGATCGACTGAGGACGGAAAGAGAGCGAGAAAAGTTGACGTGAGGACAAAGACGCGAGGAAAAGCGGACAGTTAGAGACGACAGTTAGACGGACTCGAAGCGAGAGCTTCGAGGGAAGGATCGACTCGCCTGAACAACAGTGTTGCGTTTGAGGAGCCGTGGTAGCAACTGCCCGCAGTAATAGTCGTCAGCTGATTTGGACTGGCTGGCTCTGGCTGGCTGGCAGGCTAGCCTGGCTGGCTGGCTGGGCAAGCCAAGTCGTTGCCGGGGGGCGAGAGAGAGCAGAGGATGCACGATCGGCGGTGGGGATGGTGAACGGTGTGGGGGAGTGTGGAGGGGGTGGAAATGCCGGCGGCGGGAGGAGGGACTGTACAGTGCACGAGTTCGATGTTGTCGCTGGGCGCGAGGCGGAACAAAGGATGAGACGATATCGAGCGATTTTTGGAGACGTCTTGTGTGCGCGCGCGCGCGCGCGGCTGTGGGTAGAGATTTTTCGGCCGGAGTGTAGGGATTATGGTTAAGGTGGCTGTTGTCGAGATTAGACGATTTTATGGTACGAAATTTGCGATTTGGCACTCGACGAATCTGATCGTTTTGAGTTTGGATGGTTGCGATGCAGGCAGTTTTATCGGGACGCTTAAAAAAGTCGGCTCGCTTGATTTTCGTGACTTTCTATTCGGCGTTCTTGGAGTTGGATTGTTTTTCGGCGTAACAGGTTCAAACCTGCTTCTGTTTCGTCGTCTACGATCCACTGTGGCTTTTTCGGATACGTAGACTGAGAAATTGTAGGCAGCGCTTGCGATTAAGCAGTTTCGAATTCTGCAGATTTGGGATTGGAGACCGTATGGGGTACCGGGATTTTCCGTTAAGAGGCTCACCCAAATAGAGGCCCATCTGGGCTTATATTTGGATTTTGTTTTTCTAAGTAGAAGCTCATGGGCCTTTCTTTGAGGACAAATGAAAATGTCGCTGCGCGTGAATGTTGCGGTATTGCTGTAAATGGACAAGAAGACCAATATATTAAATGAAAAATTGCGAATTATGATCGAAAACAATCATGGACTTGAAATTGAATCTGATAATGTGGCTGCTAGTGATGGAAGTGATGAAGAATTAATAGAATTGGATCAAGGCGAAAATAACAATTCTTCCGCAACTAACTTGGATTGCTCTGATACATTATTCACTTCTTACAATTATTATTTGCCTTATATATTGATAATTTTTTAAGATAAAAAAAACTAATTTGTAATTTTATACTGTTCTGTTGAAATATTTAAAATAAAAAGAACTATTCATCGATCAAATAAATATTACTTCAAAATAAACCATTCCGTTTAGAAGACCATGGGCTTCTATTTAGGGACAATATGAGAACCTTAAAAATGCAAACACCAAATACAAGCCCATTGACGGAAAAACCCGGTACGGCTGAATCTGCTGTGTGAACTTGGAATTTCGAAAAGTATCGATTTGCCGCAACTTTCGACGGCGCTCATCGATCGTCGAGCGGAGCTCCGGAGCGACGGCATCGAGTCTCAACGGTGTACACTAGCAGCAGGCGAGCAGGGCTGTATCCAGTGTGCATGGACGAAAGCACCCTTCCTTCTCCCTGGCAGTTCTCACCGAGGAATCGATCCCGCGAAACTCCCTACCTTCTCGTTCCACTCGGCGTTCCCCACTGTGTTCCGGAGTCATTTTTCTTTCGGCACACCTTTTGCGCGCGAACAACGCCGCGAACGCGAACATTATAAATAGTGGCATTGACGCAAGAGTTTTCCGCGGTGGCCGCCCGACGCGTGTGTGCGCACGAGTTTTCGTTCTGGCCCCACACGCTCCCCGCGTCCCTCGTCTTTACGTCCCTTTCCCGGTCGACGATGTTCAATATTGGCCCCTGCTCTATCCTTCTCTATCGTCACGTGTCATTCGTTCGCGTGCCGTAGATTTCTTTCCGCCGCCGGCTACGTTCTTCTGCGTTTACCGTTTTTCAACCTATCTTTTTCCGAGCCTTCTTCTGTACTCCGCTATCGCGCTCCACTTTTTAAGTGTCTCTATCTTTCTGGATCGTCGGACGACCATCCTAGTTTTCTACGTTTTTACGCTGCCGTCGCGTAGTTTTCGGTATGGATCTTACGTGTGTCTGTGCATGACTCTTGTGCAGCGTTCTGTGTCTTCCGAATTACACGCAGGATTTCTGTGCTTTTACGTGCCTTTACGCTAATCTTCTCTATTTGCTCTTTTCGGTATGTTTGCGCATCCGTCTCTATTTTCAGGTACCTTTGTGTCTCCCTCTATGCTCCTACGTCCTTCTCTATTTTCTTCTATGTGTCCGTCTTTCTCTACCTTCCTACATCCTTCCTCTTTCTTCCACCTCTGACTCCGTCTATCTCTGTGTTCCTATTTCCTTCTCCATTTTCCTCTACTTCTCTCTGTCTCTCTCTCTTTCTCTCTCTCGCTCTCTGTCCATCTATGTATATATTCCCACATCCTTTTCTATTTTCCTTTATCCTTCCCTGTGTCCTTCTCTAACCTTCGCCAACTCCCTAGATGCAGCTCTGTCCTTTTCCTTCTATAGCCTGGCGCACTACGTGTCTCCTTCTATTTAAGTTTCCTTCTCACTCGCGCCAGATACGTATCTCGGCAACTCTCTCTTCAACTACCTGCCTCTATTCGTCCCCTACTGCTCTGCGCTCACCTTCCAACTCCCTCGCTCTTTCGGACGAACCCATCCTTTCGTTTATGGTGACAGTGTCCGCAAACAGCGATGCTAATCAATATATATTGCGGTTGCCTCGTCACTTTTTTTTCGAACAAACGCCGTTCAAAGATCATGTGATCGTTCGATATCGTTTGGTAAGAAGTCGTATGATTACAGAGTTTTCGATTTTGAAATAATCGTATCATCTGATGCGCTCGTCATCGAGTGTACATGACGGAAGCAATACGAAACTGTAGGACTGGTGTACGTTTCCGAAATTTTATATCACGCGATGTTCTTGTTTCATTATTCAATTCTGTTCTTTGATGTTATATTTGTGTACTGTGCGTATGCGTGTGTCGAACGCGATATTGAATAAATGCGTACGTTTCCGTCTCTATTCTTCTCTAGCTCCTTCTACCTGCTTCTGCGTCATCGCAGGTAGATGTTTTTCTCGTCCCACATCCATTATCCAAATATCTGTTTTTCTCACTCCGCTTCTAATGGAACACAAAGTAAATGAAATATTCTTTTATCTTTTCTTAATCTTCGGCATTCCATTTTCATGACCACCGACCCATGTTTATTTCTTTCACTTCAACTCTAGTCATACCCACCCTTTATGCAAGTCCATTTCTGTCCTTTCTCACCGACCAACTATCCTTACCCATGCAATGACAGTATCAGTGTGCAGCAATGCTGATCGATATATTTCGAGGTGGCGTCCATTACGCTCATTTCTCTGCCTCCAATTATACCCTTCTTCCTTCTACACCCTTCTTGCAATTGAGAAATGCTCTGCTGCTTCTGCTTCGAGCTACAAGACCCTGCTCGGGGCAAAAACTTTTCCACGTCGCAACCGGTGGACTTCGTTTTCTCTCCGTCTCTCTCTCTCTCTCTCTCTCTCTCTCTCCGCCAATGCCACTTTCTCATTGCATTGACATTCGCCGTTTGTTTCCGTTTCACCGCTCCGAGACCGGTCCTTCTTTTTATTTTCCCGAAATTCGCCAGCCGCTAAATTTAGGGAGGACGAGAGAAACGGTCAAAACAAATCCGATGACGATAGGCGCGCGCATTTTTGCGGGGGTGTGTTTTTGATTTCGACGGTACAGCTTTGACGCTAGAACGCGAGCGCGCGCGTGTGCGCTGGCTGGCGTTGGCCGAAGAGTAATGTTCACGGTTCTGTCTGTCAAAAAGCTTCTGACGTTCGGAACCCAAAGACTCCGGATTTCATGCTACTAAATTGCGTTCTTATTTTCGTCTTATTTCGTGCGCCACGTTGTAATCGTATCATTTTCTACGCGTACCGCGATCGACGTACACAGTTGTTTATATAAAATCGTGTACTTTGCGTTCATTGCGCAGTGTTGGCCGAAGACGTTCACGGTTCTCCGTCCCGAGGCTTTACGACTCTCACTCTATAGTCCCCGTACTTTATTACTGTAAACTCCATTTTATTTCAAGTTTAACTCCGCGATCCTCGCTAAGCCGCGTTATCTTCTACGTCGATCGCAGCGACAGCGAACATTTTTCAGTCCACGATTCTCGCTACCAAAAGTGTCAGACGTTTCAGCCGAAAGCATCGCTCGCGCCTAAAAAGTGTGCGCACACTTCGCAATTCGACGTGTCGAGCGTGCGTACTCTCGGGGCACGGCTACGAAAGGTAAACAATTGAACGAGTCTATCGAGATTACGGAGCATATAGACCGCCATATGCGAACGTATCGCAAGCGCGCTTGTGTGTGTGCGTATGTGTGCGCAGTATGCACGCGACACCTAGGGAACGATCGGCGAGTGGGAAAGTCTCGCGCGCGCTGAACAATATATCGGGCAGAATCGATGAACAGTGGCCACGGGCTTCGAGGCGCTTCGATTCGATACTGCGCGACATGGCGGCGAGAAGGTGGGAGGCACGCTCAGCTGGTCGAACAGCTGCTGGACGCGGGCCTTCTAGCAGCAGGGGAACCTAACCCAGAGAACGTCCCTGTGCTTCCCCACTTTCGATTATGCGCTCGTCTCTCTTTCTCTCTCTCGCCCGCTCACGCCGTCTCTTCTCAACTCTTTCCGGCCGGTTCGTTGCCCCTTGCTGTTGATTGGCGAAATTTTTGCTAGAGGGGTCGCGATGACGTTTCGTGCCGGCCGCGTCGGTGTGAGGGGATCGAATAATGCAGGAGTAGGAGTGCCAGCTCATATTGTCGGTGCGTCGATTGTTCAAATTTTCCGCCATTGTCGCGCGGTGTGCGTCGAAATTTTCGTTGTAGGGGGCGTGGAATATGTTTTGTGTAGAAATTTTTGCCTGACGGTGTCGAATGATTCGCGAGGGCGAGTACCGGTTTTTATTGTTGGTGTTTCGATTTTCGTTGCGGGAAAGTTTTGCGGCTCGGAACGTACGGCGTGATATGGTTAATCTAGAATTCGTCAGTTCGGTTCCCCGACTTATTATATATTTATTTTTCTTCTGAGAATTTTGGGCACAACGCGATATCTTTCAGTACTAATGTTTGTGGATAAGTAACGCGCAATGAACCGACCGCAAGAGTATCGACTATCAACACACGACACCTCGTCAGTCACCTTATCCGACTCATATCGCCCACTCCTCTTTATCTCCGAGTTATCTCCCACCCATCGTCACGACAAATTTCTCAAAGTCCCGCTCCGATTGAGCACGCAATCGCCAATCTGCATGACGCAATCGTTATGATGTTTATTTTTCGCATGACGCAACGTATTTCGGTGCTCGCCGATGTTTGCGTTTTCCGAACGATTTCTCTTTCTCCGTTTCGCATCAACTTTTCTGGAGCCTCGTAACGCGTGTATAGATGCACTCTCCTGGCGTAATTCCGACATGGACAGGCCTTGTGCCTAGACTGGTTACGATATATATTCAACCTTAACCCACAATGGTTGCTGACTCCCGGCCTACGTAACTTCGTTTTATCACTTTCTGCTCTGCCTATTTCGCCCGACGATTTCATTGCCTTTCCGAGAAGCTCGCGTTACCTATACTTACTGTTTTTTTTTTATTTTTTTCTTTTGTCACCGCGGCAAGCCGGAAGAATCGATGAAGAAGTGACGAAATCGTTTTCGGGTAGTTTTTAGAAATATTAATTATTAGTCCAAATGAGGGCGTGCAATATGCTACGTTTTCTGGCTGAATATGAATAATTATGGGTAAGTTTTAAAGTCGTTAGTCGATAAGATTTGTCTAATTAAAGTTGCGTCATTTTATGCGTCGTTTTATTCGTGTAATGAGATAATTTATTATGTAAGAGCTATCGAAAATAACTGGACACAACAGACGTTCATTTCGTTATTGCCCTCAACTCAAATTCTTCCCTTCCACCCGACCCAGTAAAAATACGAATATATGCGATTTTCAACCCAAAACAAAGCACCCGCGTGCCACAAAAAGTTGGCAGAGTGGAGCGCGAAAATGACTCTGAGCAAAGTCAGCACCGAAATTAGTACGCGACACCTTGGCAGAAACTGTTTTTCAAGGGAATCACGTCCATGACCAATGTCACGGCAACTCCCCGACGAAATGCGGAAACTCGATTCAACGCGGAGAACGTTTCCACATTTCGAGCGCAAGCTGACACTCTCGGGACAGGCGAGAATTACAGTTTACGATTTCTAAAATTGCAGTGATGTCAAAACTGAAACAAACTGATATTAAATTAAATGGATTGCGGCATATCGATTAAATGGTGGAGCGCAGGGTTGAAGCAAATAAAGTACAAAATACTGAAAGATTAGATATCAACAAAAAAGAATCAATTATGATGAATTGAAAAGTGAACACAAATTTCAATTTATTAAATTAATTCGAGCAATTGCAACAATTCCAAGAGAAATCGTTTAATTAAATTGTTTGTGGTATATGGAAGAAATGCAAGGAATCGATCATGTAAACGTAGAAAAGTGGAGCATCGAATAATGTGTGAACGATAGTTTGAAAGGGTAAATAATTATCCGATGCATATACACCGTCCATTTCTGAATGTTGAGGGTTTGCAGTTAACGTTCAAATTAATTTTAGTCGATCCTCATGGGCTGATGCAAAGTTTTCATGCGCAGTGCACGAATAACCCTGATGTCTAATAAACAAGCATAAAACCAAAATTCGTCTAGATTGCAGTTCCTATACACAATAGCTTTAATCGAGTACTAAGCATTTCAACTGGCACAATCAAATGATAAAGGCAGTGATCTGTTTGACTGATTGAGAAATACTGGTGCGACAGACAAATGTGTCGTGTTGAAAGAATTTGCAAATGTAAATTTACATTTTAATGTTGAACGAGAATGATAAGACAAGCTGTGAACTACAGAGAATAGATAATAGAAAATTAGTTTACATAGTACTTAAAATTTGTCGTAGATGGTAGCAGTATCGTACGTGCATGTAGTACGAAAAGAGTGGACATTTTCTATCTTCATAAACCATGGTTTATGGTAATGAAAGTATGAGACCGCGTAATTTAAAATGTTAACATTCAAGGCAGTCATTACGATCAATCATACTGTAAACTTGGAATTGAATACAGTGAACAATTGAGCTCTTGTTGAGCCAAATCCGCGGTTTGCAGCCTTTAGCCCGGTGTGATCCTCGATCAAGATGTGAAATCCGATTCGTGGATAGCACCGATTTCCCAGGTCACACCCTCGTGGAGGTCGCTGCAAGTGGTGACCCACCCGCATTGCAAAACGGGCCCAACCTCCAGCCATTAAACAAATGATTCCACAATCCACAATGGCATTTCCCAGATAAATGTTCGGTCAAGAAAATTCATCTGGGAAGCAATGCAAATCGGAATCGAAATTTACCTGCCGCGGAGAATGACAGACAAGAGAAGCCTGTCCGTCATTCTTTTACAAAATTGAAAGTTTTACCGACTATCAACACACACTACATTCATCGTCGCAATCATACCGCAAATTACAAAGAATCGTACTCTTCACTTTCATACAGCATATAACATTCTTACAAGACTTATATTAATCTCTAGAATTACGCATCTATTGGATTAATTTTAAAATCTAGATTCTATTTTAACTAAAAGTAATTATCGCAAAGTGGATATCTTCCGTTGTCCGTCGACGGTTTCGATGGTCCAAAAGAAACCTAGCTGTAAGAGAAAAAAAAAAAACAAAAAAGAACAGGGACAATGTATTGTATATGATATATGGAAATCAAATATGAGTGCACTCATGACAAAAGAAGACAATTAATACACATATAGTACACATTGATTATATGGTAAAAGGACAAATTTCGTGGTTAATTAAGCTGAAAATAAAAGTCCTGGAACAGCAAAATTCTATAAATCAATTGAAATGAAGAACAAGTGTACAAAATAGTATCCTCTGCTATGGAAGCTCTATAACAGAAAGGAGATTTTTAATAACCATGTAATTGACTATATTAAGACGTGCTATAAGAACAAAATAAAATGAAGTTCCATGGAACACCAGATTGCGTGACGAAAATTTGATGCACCTGAAGCAGTAAGGTAATATTAATTATTACGAAAATACAAATTAAGTAATTATAACCAGGATGGGACTTCTCTAGGAACGGAAACCTAGAACAGAAAGCAGAACAAAATTAAAACATTCCAAAAAAACAAGACAAATTAGTTTCCCTATGATCGGAAGCCTGGAACAAAAAGCAGAACAAAATTAAAACGTTCCAAGAAAACAAAACAAATTATTAGTTTCTCTATGATCGGAAGCCTGGAACAGAAAGCAGAACGACAATTAAAACATTCCAAAGGAACAAGACAAATTAGTTTCTCTATGATCGAAAGCCTGGAACAGAAAGCAGAACAAAATTAAAACGTTCCAAACAAGCAAGTAAAATTAGCCACAATTTTAATAAACCTGAAACAGAAATCATTATAATTATTCCTGCGAAAAAAGCAAATTATAGTAGATTACTGAAGCGACGGCAAAGAAACGGTCTGTGTTCATTGTGTATCAATGCAACATAGACTGCCATTCCGCTCAACGCTTCAATGAAACAAACATTTCAGAATAATTTCAATTAGCAAACTGTAAGAATTAATACATTTCAATAATAATTTTTGGCAATCAAGAAAGCAACCAGAAAGTGTTGCTTTAAATAAAAAAATATTGTCAATTTTCGTATCCCACCCAAATTCGTAAATTTTCAGACACTTGATGCCAGCCATGATAATTCGACAATAATCAGCTTATTACTCCGTATTTCATGAACATGAATATACGAAATAATGTAGCAAATTAACGATTTATCAAAGCGGCACAATGTCAATTGTCAAGCTTATATATCAGCAGCACCTGAAAATACATAAAGGTGAAGTAAATTGCCCACGATTAACTCTTCATTACAGAAAATGAATGTATATTATAACTCTTAGTAAATTGTATCTATAAAAGAGAGCTTCAACCGTATAAGAAAGGATTTTTTTCAACATTTACGAAAGAAAATGGCAAATATCAAGCCAATTCAAAAACAAATATGTTCTCTGCAGCAGTTATTATTTCTTTACTTTTATATAGTTTCGATTTGATGAATCTCACAAAACAAGAAGAGTTAATCCTGGCAGTATTTTTATATTTTTCATTACAGATGTAACTGCTACAAGTTACATGTGCAACACCTAATAATGATCGAGCACAGTGACAAAGTGGTACACTAATCCAACGACGAAGGCCCTCTTCTCCGGGCCGCTTCGACTATGTCAAAATAGTCTCTTCATTTTTCGGACGTGCGTAGGCAAGCCCTCGCTGATTGGGATTCAATAAAGAAATATAATAAACTTTCGAAAACTATACCGATATCTCAATGTATGAATATGGATGAGAAATGTGCGAACAATAGCTAGCACGCAGGCATTTTTAATACAGAAACTTGAACGTACAAAGTGGTAATATAACATTTTGCGTAAAAAGGAATACATATAAATATATTACTTTTTGTGCGTATGAATATAAAGATAAAGTTATAAACTGCTCATAAACGTGCACATTTAACCGAAAATCCCAATCAGTTCGAAATACGTTATTCGTATGTGTAATGAAGTGACCCTCAGTCGTACTATGAGAAGTATTGTTTAGACGCATAGCATGATACCAAATACTTTCGTACAAAACTCAACGGACCCAACTGTACGATGAGGTATCACTTCGTTTGTGCAATGATTACGTATTTCTGCTTAAAACTATATAATAACATTAAGTATAGCAAATGACAGTTGCAACCGAACTCTACGGCGGGTATTAATAACATGACTTTTATAAACAGAGAATGTTGGTATCTGAGGTATCATTGGTAAGTTACAAGTAATGATTATTTATTAATATAAGGAGAAACATATCACAATAACGTGATAAAAGTTAATGATAAAACTTATTGATAAGGAACATAAATAGATAATATGATTTTAAAATTATAGTTTTTAAGACAAGTCAGATCGCGATCAAAATGTTGTGGTTGCAATAGTCAAATGAATCCCAGGTAAAGACATATCACTTGAACGCCTAACCAGTATTCGCGAGAGAAAAGTGATAGCTTCCGCTGGCCCTTCCTACTTAAAGATTACCATTCACACAGAAGTATGCTACCTGCCTTCCTAATTCCTATAATTAAAAATGCAAAGCAATCACACCAACACACTCACTCCCGGATTCTCACACATTCCGCCCGGGTGCAAAGGCCTATTTCTAGAGAGTACGTCCCGGGACGTCTCCGACACCCGAACTCAGCGCACATCATCATTCATTTCACTACTTTACGTACCATTTCCTGAAATCGACTGCCAAAGGCTAGTGACCATGCAAATTAGACGCGATCGCGAATTTCATTACTTTATTTTACTATACAACCAAATGCTGTACAGTTCATAAAACGTATTGCGTGGTATTTGAATTAAACGTGATCATGTACTTCTAAAAAAATTGAAAAGCAATCACGGTGATTTTTGTATGAAATCATTAATTAACGGAATTATTTTAACGTGATAAAATTACAATATATATGCTTGCTTACCCAACATGCAATCCATAACACTACCATTCATACACACACACTGGATAGCATGTTGGTGGCCACTAAACACATCAACAGTCGCTAGTACAAATTAGTAAAATTCAATAACCATATCCGTGCTCACCAGTCTGATCCATCCATGCAACACCTGGGCGCATGAATGGGTTCAGACTTAAAGTAATGAGCACGGCCAAGAAAGTGTGTACCAACCGTTTTGCTGAAAACATCCTGATCTAAGATTAGTAAATATATCGTATGTACTGTACGTATGCGGGCTAACATTTATCATTCATTTTATATGTAATTCAATATGTATGTATAAATATATTAATATTTCTCATTTCAGAAACAAAGACTGGGCATGCATGAAACTCTACTTTACTTGAACTTTGAAAGATTATTAAATAATTTCTCAACTTAGACTTTAAAATATATATGAATAATTTCTGAAGAAAATTGACCTGAAAGAAAGGCATGATTAACCTCGAGCGACCTGTTTTCGGACAGAGTGTTCTAAAGAAACTAATTTGTAGTATATTAGTGTATCTTTCCGAAAACAGGTACTACTCGTCGCGAAGCGCCTTCTTGCTCTTTTTTATCAAATCTAATTAAGAAAACAAAATCGTTTCTACTTACAGAAAAATCTATAAACAGAAACAGTAAAGCTTAAAAGAAATAAATTTAATACATCAATTTTCATTGAAATTGAGGTATATAAGAATATATTGATAATACATGAAACTGTAATTATGACTTTTAAACTAATTATTGACTTGTTTGTAATAAATAATCTTCAAATTATTATCCCGATCAAGAATCGTGATATAAAAATGAAACATGCTATGAGCAAGGGAGACCTATCCTACTCTAAATAAACTGATTACACATGTGCCTAACAATATACCACTCATAGATATACTCCTCGGAGCTTATCTATGGTCACTGTGCTTTCACATTCAAATTTCTGAGGAATAATTACAACCAATCACCCGTGTCGCTTCGGACCATTCGCCCTACGACATGATTGAGTGACTGGAGGGACTTTCAAATTTCACTCACCAGTGATGTCTTGTCTGCATACCACAGGAATACGCTGCAATAGTGGGCTCTTGACCCTCAGATCCTGGATTCGGCTGCTGGACTAAGGCGTCGTTGTCATCTTCTTCCTTTTCGATCCGACATACCTTAAATAAAATCGTGCCCTGTGAAATAGTAAAATTTGATTAAGTCCAATGTGAACGTGTACAATATTAATACAGGATAAACATCGAATAAAAATATTGAAATTAATAAATCGATTTTAAACCTACCTTGCAAGCGCAACAGCATTGCGCTTAAATTGTGAGCAAATTCTTCTGGGATGACTGACTCTAATTCCGATAAATAATTTTCAATAATATTATATGCCAAAAATATAATAATCGAGCAACACTGACTCGAATTCGCGAATAAAAAATGTGTAATAGTACTGCCCTACAATAATGATTCTAGCTCGCGTGACTCTACATTACTTTGCTAAGGGATCAAGTCACAACAAAAAGCTCATACAGCTTCAATAGGGAATAAACATTTCGTAATCAATGAGTGACTCTAAACCGCATTGCACGCGGCACTAAATCCTACAATCACTGACTCTAATTTTGGTAAATTATGTACAATATGCTAAAAATACCCTAAGCCAATAATATAATAATCGAACAACACTGACTCTACTTCGCGACTAGAAAGTGTGGGATATTACTGTCGAACAATATTGACTCTACTTCGCGTGACTCTACATTATTCTGCAAAGGAATGAAGTTAGAGCAAATAGCCCATTTGGCCAGAAAGGGTATAGACATTTCGTAATCAAGCACTGACTCTAAACCGCATTGCACACGGTCATCAGTCCTGTAAGAAAAGTTGAGGAGTACCCTCTTATTAATTACAGGTTATTATGTCAGAAGAAGATATGAATTATTCTCCAACAAGATCCAAAATTCCAGAGTTCCTGCAACAGAAAACAGACGTTGATTAGCAAAGTGAATAAGTTATGTGCTGCAAATGCTAATGGAACAATTGAGTTCTCAAAATTGAATACTTTGAATGTCTGAATAATAGAAAAATAAAGGAACAAATGAATTCTTAAAATTGAATTCTTTCCGTGTCTGAAGGACTGAAAAATGAAAGAACAATTGAGCCCTTACGGAGAGCAAAATACGCGGTTTGCAGCCATTAGCCCGGTATGATCCTCGATTCAGATGTGAAATCTGATTCGAGCATAACACCAGTTTCCAGATCACACCGTCGAGGAGGTCGCTGCAAGTGGTGACCCACCCGCATTGCAAAACGGGCCCAACCTCCAGCCATTAAACAAATGATTCCACAATCCACAATGGTATTTCCCAGATAAATGTTCGGTCAAGAAAATTCATCTGGGAAGCAATGTAAATCGGAATCGAAATTTACCTGCCGCGGAGAATGACAGACAAGAGAAGCCTGTCCGTCATTCTTTTACAAAATTGAAAGTTTTACCGACTATCAACACACACTACATTCATCGTCGCAATCATACCGCAAATTACAAAGAATCGTACTCTTCACTTTCATACAGCGTATAACATTCTCACAAGACTTATATTACTCTCTAGAATTACGCATCAATTGGATATATTTTAAAGTCTAGATTCTATTTTAACTAAAAGTAATTATTGCAGAGTGGATATTTTCCGTTGTCCATCGATGGTTTCGATGATCCAAAAGAAACCTAATAGCTGCAAGGAAAAGAACAAAGAAAAAGGGACCATGTATTGCATATAATATATGGGAATCAGATATGAGTGCACTCATGACAAAAGAAGACAATTAATACACATATAGTACACATTGATTATATGGTAAAAGGACAAATTTCGTGGTTAATTAAGCTGAAAATAAAAGTCCTGGAACAGCAAAATTCTATAAATCAATTGAAATGAAGAACAAGTGTACAAAATAGTATCCTCTGCTATGGAAGCTCTATAACAGAAAGGAGATTTTTAATAACCATGTAATTGACTATATTAAGACGTGCTATAAGAACAAAATAAAATGAAGTTCCATGGAACACCAGATTGCGTGACGAAAATTTGATGCACCTGAAGCAGTAAGGTAATATTAATTATTACGAAAATACAAATTAAGTAATTATAACCAGGATGGGACTTCTCTAGGAACGGAAACCTAGAACAGAAAGCAGAACAAAATTAAAACATTCCAAAAAAACAAGACAAATTAGTTTCCCTATGATCGGAAGCCTGGAACAAAAAGCAGAACAAAATTAAAACGTTCCAAGAAAACAAAACAAATTATTAGTTTCTCTATGATCGGAAGCCTGGAACAGAAAGCAGAACGACAATTAAAACATTCCAAAGGAACAAGACAAATTAGTTTCTCTATGATCGAAAGCCTGGAACAGAAAGCAGAACAAAATTAAAACGTTCCAAACAAGCAAGTAAAATTAGCCACAATTTTAATAAACCTGAAACAGAAATCATTATAATTATTCCTGCGAAAAAAGCAAATTATAGTAGATTACTGAAGCGACGGCAAAGAAACGGTCTGTGTTCATTGTGTATCAATGCAACATAGACTGCCATTCCGCTCAACGCTTCAATGAAACAAACATTTCAGAATAATTTCAATTAGCAAACTGTAAGAATTAATACATTTCAATAATAATTTTTGGCAATCAAGAAAGCAACCAGAAAGTGTTGCTTTAAATAAAAAAATATTGTCAATTTTCGTAACCCACCCAAATTCGTAAATTTTCAGACACTTGATGCCAACCATGATAATTCGACAATAATCAGCTTATAATTCCGTATTTCATGAACATGAATATACGAAATAATGTAGCAAATTAACGATTTATCAAAGCGGCACAATGTCAATTGTCAAGCTTATATATCAGCAGCACCTGAAAATACATAAAGGTGAAGTAAATTGCCCACGATTAACTCTTCATTACAGAAAATGAATGTATATTATAACTCTTAGTAAATTGTATCTATAAAAGAGAGCTTCAACCGTATAAGAAAGGATTTTTTTCAACATTTACGAAAGAAAATGGCAAATATCAAGCCAATTCAAAAACAAATATGTTCTCTGCAGCAGTTATTATTTCTTTACTTTTATATAGTTTCGATTTGATGAATCTCACAAAACAAGAAGAGTTAATCCTGGCAGTATTTTTATATTTTTCATTACAGATGTAACTGCTACAAGTTACATGTGCAACACCTAATAATGATCGAGCACAGTGACAAAGTGGTACACTAATCCAACGACGAAGGCCCTCTTCTCCGGGCCGCTTCGACTATGTCAAAATAGTCTCTTCATTTTTCGGACGTGCGTAGGCAAGCCCTCGCTGATTGGGATTCAATAAAGAAATATAATAAACTTTCGAAAACTATACCGATATCTCAATGTATGAATATGAATGAGAAATGTGCGAACAATAGCTAGCACGCAGGCATTTTTAATACAGAAACTTGAACGTACAAAGTGGTAATATAACATTTTGCGTAAAAAGGAATACATATAAATATATTACTTTTTGTGCGTATGAATATAAAGATAAAGTTATGAACTGCTCATAAACGTGCACATTTAACCGAAAATCCCAATCAGTTCGAAATACGTTATTCGTATGTGTAATGAAGTGACCCTCAGTCGTACTATGAGAAGTATTGTTTAGACGCATAGCATGATACCAAATACTTTCGTACAAAACTCAACGGACCCAACTGTACGATGAGGTATCACTTCGTTTGTGCAATGATTACGTATTTCTGCTTAAAACTATATAATAACATTAAGTATAGCAAATGACAGTTGCAACCGAACTCTACGGCGGGTATTAATAACATGACTTTTATAAACAGAGAATGTTGGTATCTGAGGTATCATTGGTAAGTTACAAGTAATGATTATTTATTAATATAAGGAGAAACATATCACAATAACGTGATAAAAGTTAATGATAAAACTTATTGATAAGGAACATAAATAGATAATATGATTTTAAAATTATAGTTTTTAAGAAAAGTGAGATCGCGATCAAAATGTTGTGGTTGCAATAGTCAAATGAATCCCAGGTAAAGACATATCACTTGAACGCCTAACCAGTATTCGCGAGAGAAAAGTGATAGCTTCCGCTGGCCCTTCCTACTTAAAAATTACCATTCACACAGAAGTATGCTACCTGCCTTCCTAATTCCTATAATTAAAAATGCAAAGCAAATCACACCAACACACTCACTCCCGGATTCTCACACATACCGCCCGGGTGCAAAGGCCTATTTCTAGAGAGTACGTCCCGGGACGTCTCCGACACCCGAACTCAGCGCACATCATCATTCATATCACTACTTTACGTACCATTTCCTGAAATCGACTGCCAAAGGATAGTGACCATGCAAATTAGACGCGATCGCGAATTTGACTACTTCATTTTACTATACAACCAAGTGCTGTACAGTTCTTCAAACGTATTGCGTGGTATTTAAATTAAACGTGATCATCTACTACTAAAAAAATTCAGTAGCAATCACGGTGATTTTTGTATGAAATCATTAATTAACGGAATTATTTTAACGTGATAAAATTACAATATATATGCTTGCTTACCCAACATGCAATCCATAACACTACCATTCATACACACACACTGGATAGCATGTTGGTGGCCACTAAACACATCAACAGTCGCTAGTACAAATTAGTAAAATTCAATAACCATATCCGTGCTCACCAGTCTGATCCATCCATGCAACACCTGGGCGCATGAATGGGTTCAGACTTAAAGTAATGAGCACGGCCAAGAAAGTGTGTACCAACCGTTTTGCTGAAAACATCCTGATCTAAGATTAGTAAATATATCGTATGTACTGTACGTATGCGGGCTAACATTTATCATTCATTTTATATGTAATTCAATATGTATGTATAAATATATTAATATTTCTCATTTCAGAAACAAAGACTGGGCATGCATGAAACTCTACTTTACTTGAACTTTGAAAGATTATTAAATAATTTCTCAACTTAGACTTTAAAATATATATGAATAATTTCTGAAGAAAATTGACCTGAAAGAAAGGCATGATTAACCTCGAGCGACCTGTTTTCGGACAGAGTGTTCTAAAGAAACTAATTTGTAGTATATTAGTGTATCTTTCCGAAAACAGGTACTACTCGTCGCGAAGCGCCTTCTTGCTCTTTTTTATCAAATCTAATTAAGAAAACAAAATCGTTTCTACTTACAGAAAAATCTATAAACAGAAACAGTAAAGCTTAAAAGAAATAAATTTAATACATCAATTTTCATTGAAATTGAGGTATATAAGAATATATTGATAATACATGAAACTGTAATTATGACTTTTAAACTAATTATTGACTTGTTTGTAATAAATAATCTTCAAATTATTATCCCGATCAAGAATCGTGATATAAAAATGAAACATGCTATGAGCAAGGGAGACCTATCCTACTCTAAATAAACTGATTACACATGTGCCTAACAATATACCACTCATAGATATACTCCTCGGAGCTTATCTATGGTCACTGTGCTTTCACATTCAAATTTCTGAGGAATAATTACAACCAATCACCCGTGTCGCTTCGGACCATTCGCCCTACGACATGATTGAGTGACTGGAGGGACTTTCAAATTTCACTCACCAGTGATGTCTTGTCTGCATACCACAGGAATACGCTGCAATAGTGGGCTCTTGACCCTCAGATCCTGGATTCGGCTGCTGGACTAAGGCGTCGTTGTCATCTTCTTCTTTTTCGATCCGACATACCTTAAATAAAATCGTGCCCTGTGAAATAGTAAAATTTGATTAAGTCCAATGTGAACGTGTACAATATTAATTCAGGATAAACATCGAATAAAAATACCGAAATTAATAAATCGATTTTAAACCTACCTTGCAAACGCAACAGCATTGCGCTTAAATTGTGAGCAAATTCTTCTGGGATGACTGACTCTAATTCCGATAAATAATTTTCAATAATATTATATGCCAAAAATATAATAATCGAGCAACACTGACTCGAATTCGCGAATAAAAAAAGTGTAATAGTACTGCCCTACAATAATGATTCTAGCTCGCGTGACTCTACATTACTTTGCTAAGGGATCAAGTCACAACAAAAAGCTCATACAGCTTCAATAGGGAATAAACATTTCGTAATCAATGAGTGACTCTAAACCGCATTGCACGCGGCACTAAATCCTACAATCACTGACTCTAATTTTGATAAATTATGTACAATATGCTAAAAATACCCTAAGCCAATAATATAATAATCGAACAACACTGACTCTACTTTGCGACTAGAAAGTGTGGGATATTACTGTCAAACAATATTGACTCTACTTCGCGTGACTCTACATTATTCTGCAAAGGAATGAAGTTAGAGCAAATAGCCCATTTGGCCAGAAAGGGTATAGACATTTCGTAATCAAGCACTGACTCTAAACCGCATTGCACGCGGTCATCAACCCTGTAAGAAAAGTTGAGGAGTACCCTCTTATTAATTACAAGTTATTATGTCAGAAGAAGATATGAATTATTCTCCAACAAGATCCAAAATTCCAAAGTTCCTGCAACAGAAAACAGACGTTGATTAGCAAAGTGAATAAGTTATGTGCTGCAAATGCTAATGGAACAATTGAGTTCTCAAAATTGAATACTTTGAATGTCTGAATAATAGAAAAATAAAGGAACAAATGAATTCTTAAAATTGAATTCTTTCCGTGTCTAAAGGACTGAAAAATGAAAGAACAATTGAGCCCTTACGGAGAGCAAAATACGCGGTTTGCAGCCTTTAGCCTGGTATGATCCTCGATTCAGATGTGAAATCCGATTCGAGCATAACACCAGTTTCCAGATCACACCGTCGAGGAGGTCGCTGCAAGTGGTGATCTACTCACTTTACAAAATGAGATCAACTAAGCAAACGATTCTACATTTATATGGCTATCGGTAAACATTGAAAACTAAAGTACGGAAATATATAAGTTGGAAAATATAAAATTATTACAGTTCGATAAAATAATTTTTACCTAAAAAATAATCAATCTCATTTTTAAAAATAAAATTCCTATTAAACAGGAAAAATGAAGATAGCAAATTTAAGAAAAATCTTTGAAAGACGGAATGTAATGGAAAAATTTTCTAAGTATTCGATTATAATCGAGTAGCTATGCACGGCCAATCGCGAAGCTCGAGTCTACGCCCCCATGACTGTCGCGGCAAAGTGCTAAGTTCGAATGGTACGACAAGCGTATGCTTG
This sequence comes from Priocnemis perturbator, assembly GCA_963942575.1. NCBI lineage: Eukaryota > Metazoa > Arthropoda > Insecta > Hymenoptera > Pompilidae > Priocnemis > Priocnemis perturbator. The sequence continues at coordinate 2,534,299 of OZ012654.1, forward strand.
CCTAGTCACCAATTCCATTGGCGAAATTCAAGATCTCAATATTCGACATCTTGGCGCATATACGATGAATAAACGTCAGACTTATCACTAATAAGTTGCGCATGTAGCTCATGCACCGAATTAGACACTTCGATATGATCAAACTCACCGAAATTGATGAAAAAGCTGCGAAATATGATGCTTCTGAACCATGGCGTGCCTCGTGTTCAGCAACGGCCAATAGTGCCTGAAATCAAAGTCAGATATTTCGAACAATTCATCGAATCAAGCAAAGCTACATAGAAATACGTGTTGCCCGATGACAAATTTACAAGATTTTCATAAATTTGGGCATATTACAATAAATAATTATCGTTAAAGTTGCAACAAATGCGGGAGCTCACATTTTCCGATCTGCACCGTGTCACTGCCATTGTACAACTGCATCTGGCCGATGATTGGCCCGCACAGTCCTGCTTCGGCAAATTGCTAAAGCTCGAATCTGATTGGCTAACGCAAATATGTATTCATATTCCTCACATTTCGCGCTTCTCGAAAATATTGCCAAATGCTATTTTTGCTCGACACTGATTAAATAAACCCGATATTTGTCACAAATTAGTTGCGCATGCAGCCCATGCATCGAAATAGAATGATGAATATCGTCAAACTTACGAAAAATAATGCGGAAACTGCGAAATACGATGTTTGCAAGCGACCTCGTGGCTCGCTTCTCCAGCAGCAAAGAGTGCCTGAAATCAAAGTCAGATATTTCGAATAATTTACTGAAACAAGCAAAGCTGCATGGAAATACGTGTTGCCCCATGCGAAATTTACAGGATTTTCACAAATTTGGGCATATTACGACAAATATTTAACAATAAAATTGTAACAAATGTGGGAGCTCACCTCTTTCGGTCTGCACAGTGCCACTGACTTGGTCGGCGAATAGAAAACTAGACTGCAGCGCCACCAAGCTTAGGATCATCAGAACTAAGATTCAAATGTTGTTTACATGCATAATGTTACTATTATATCTCTCCTAACTTGCAAATAAGCATGATATTCGTCGCTAACAAACAATTAACATGATCATATCATCCGTATAAAGTATAAAATGATACCAGGAATCTCAAAATTGGTCAATAAATTGCGCACATCGATCGTTGTAAATGTCGTCTTCTGCACACACTCTCCTTCTCCTACTCCATTTATGCAATAAATAAAATCATATACACTCCTTATTGTTCAGATGTACCAATGCTTAATATAGCCCAATACTTTGCGCATCTAATACGTGAATAGGCGTCCACTTCCCTTAAGTGGGAAGGATGGAATATTACAAGAAATATGATAATGTCATCGATTGACAGCGGCCTCGTAACGACAAAGGAACTCTTATGATCAAACGGAACGCTACGTTTATTGTGAGACCCACCGAGAAACGACATTCAAGAAATGGAGGATGACTCTCTTTCTCTGAATTCTCTTTCAATTAAGCTTCTACACGCCATCGCGTTTGACATCTGCGCAATTCTCACGCTCTGCACTGAGGAAAAATCAAAACAATCAATATGGCTGACCCGAACAACGAGCCTGCTTCCTCGAGCAGCGTTTCTGAGCAGGCAGCGTCGGCCGCCCCGATTCGCGACGATCTTGAAAAGATCGAGGATTTCCTCGAGCCTGACAAGAAACGTCGTAAAGTTCTACGGGGCGATGGAAAGAACGAGCAGAAGTTGGAGCACCGACTGGGTGGCATTCTGTGCTGCGCAGTTTGTCTCGATCTGCCCAGGGCGGCCGTCTATCAAGTAAGTCATTCGTCTGCTGCTTCAAAATGCTCGCTCTCCGATACAATGTTCTGGATACGTTTATTACTCTTGTCATAATAAGTCGAATTAACACGCTTCGTGTCTCGTCACTCGTCCAGCCTGCGGAACGTCCTATCCGACATTTTTCATCAGCATTAAAGGACCACCTTCTGGTCAATATTTATAGTCGATATATATTGCCAATTTTCAATATATATTGTCAGTAACGTACTTCCTTGATTGTTGACACAACGCACATGCATGTGCGTTGAACGCGTTCCATGTTAGAGTACGAAGGGAGCAGGTAAGAGAGTGGAAGAAACCAAACGCTCCAGTAGCGTTTGCATTTTGGAATCTGATTTGGGGCTTCTGTCTATTGTCTACTCTTTGCTCTTACATTTTCTGTGCAAAATTCTCTCTCTCTCTCTCTTTCTTTCCTTTTCTCTTGTTATTCTTCTTTTCTCAGCTTTTTATCTTCTTGACGTTAACTTGGCAGACAACAGAGTTATACCGCCTATTATGTTTCAATGTATGACTTTGTTAAGCTACCCTGATAGAAATGTGGAGTATAAGAGTGGCACAGGTAGGTAAGCCTTTATCTTTTCAGTAAGGACAGTGCGTTGACGTTACTTTTCTTTTTCAAATGAAAGTTCAATGGAGCACATTTATCAATGCATAGAATTCATGATTACACATGTATAGATTTATCGTTACAAACATTCATGCATTTAGGAATTATTTTTCCTAGAAAGACTAATGCATCGATTAACAGAAGATGCTGAAACTAGTACGAAATGTATCAGATGATATTCATGTATGAATGCATGCCGGAATCATTTTGATTCACAAACAATCTTAAATGTCAACGGTATATTCCTTCTTTACTTATCCCATATTAGGTTTTTATTTATATCCATTACTTTTGCGCATAAAAAGATTGTACACTTCACATCTGAAAACGATCTGCTTATGTTATTAAGATAAATATAAATGATTATGCTAGGACTATTGTAAAGGAAGATATTACTTGTTTCAAATTGTTCCAGAGGCATAGTTGTAAAATCATTTCATAAGCTAATAAAAGATAACTACATTCTTCTTCATTACACAAACAATCAATTTTTGTACCTATTCATCTGTACACTTTTATACTATACCCTGCACCACTCTTTATCGTATACAATCTTTTAATCATTATCACCATACACAGAACCAACAAAAAATAATTGGACATTTATCATGATTCATGGTATCATGTAAAGGACAATTTATTAAACAAGTAGAATAGTAGAAAGTTAAATAATTTACTAAATCATCACGTAGGATATTGATGCGTAATGTGAAAAATGTTTCCATTTACAAAATATTGTTTGTTATAAGTAAATTAGAGAAGAAAAGACCAAGTTGGCTATTTTGAAAGAAGTCTACTATAAACGTGCGAAATTTACGATGGTTATCAATTATTATAAACAGTGAGAGAGTGAGAGTGAGAGAGAGAGAAAGCGATATTTTGGATAATCTGTATACAATGTATAGCTGAAAGTTTTAAACAAAATAAACGTTCTGAAAGGTTATTAGTTAGTTATTTCGCATATAACACCCCTTTTCACTTGTCCCCTGTGTCATCCTGTTCTCTTCCTTTCTACTGTAAAAACCAAGAACATTAGTATTAATTATTTTCACTGATAACACTCATGAATCATATTGCATAATTACCCGATGTTTACGTAAATAATTAATAGTACGCATACGATTTTGTGTTTCAGGTTTAAACATCAATATCATGGTAATATACACGGCACTAGTTTTGTTATTCTAGTTTCGTTAATGTTCTGTTGCGAGGATTTTTTGTAACATGTATGCCCGGAAGAATGATGTGAAATGATTAGTACGTGCAAAATACATCGCTCCAATGTTAGGCATGGCTCAAAAGTAGTGATAATGCTCGTAAAAATAAAACTCGGATAACGTAACAAGATTATTTTGCACGTAAACTCAATCGGCAGAGTATCATTTTCATTCCTAGAAAATTTACTCATATTGGACGTATTATCCTATGTCACATGTATCTATCGAAGCATGAAACAAATTAGTAATGCGTGTTACGATAATGTTCACAGTGTACTAATGGACACTTGATGTGTGCTGGTTGCTTCACTCATGTCCTCGCAGATGCCAGGTTGCGAGATGAACTGGCAACTTGTCCGAACTGCAGAATCGAAATCAGCAAAACGTCTGCATCTAGAAATCTGGCTGTGGAAAAAGCAGTGTCAGAATTACCAGCCGAATGTCAATATTGCGCCAAGGAGTTTCCACGTAATTCCTTGGAAAGACACGAGGAGACGATGTGCGAGGAAAGGTAAATCAATATTTTCAACTGTCGACACAATAGGCCAATGTCTCCTATCGCAGTCGTCGATCAATTGACTTTTTATCGGTACATGTTTCATTCTGAATAGCACGCACTTTATAGGTCACACTCGTCCACTCATATGTCATTATAGAAATAACTTAAGGTGAGGCATGTATATGTGTTTTGTGTATAGAGAAGGACAAGAACTTATTTCTCCTGATTGTTACATGAGTAATGTGTACTTAACAAAAAAATAAAGAGACTTCAAAGTACTACCTTTCCTTGGTGCATGTAGCACAGGGAAGTAATGATTTATATGTGAATTGATTAATGGAGAACTGATGGTTGTACAGGATAACGAGCTGCAAATACAGTAGAATCGGATGTCCATGGAGAGGTCCGAATCACGAGGGACCAGAACACGAGGCCCACTGTGTTCATCCTCATCGCACTGGCTTGGACGTCATGGAGGCTCTTCGGGACATCGACGCAAGAACGTTGGAGGAACGCAGACTGTATGACAATGTCTTTGATCTTTTGTCGTACGAGAAAATCACCTTCAACGGTCTGTATCATCGTGAATTCATTTTTTGCGATATATCTAATGCAAACCGTTCACATCTTCTAGCTATCCACCAGACATCTCTTTTCAATAAATCTAAATCAGCTGTAGGACTTTCATTATTTATAGATTTACAGATGAAGCCGTACCGCACAGATGAGTTTGTTCACAAGCTCTTTTACGAGACTTCCCGCTTTACCGCCTTCAACAATCAATGGGTTGTTAAGGCAAGGATCAACAATAGCCAACGGGATCCTACTCAAAGTTCTGAGCGTGACATGACTTACCAAGTATGTGATAAAAGCCTGCAACATAATATGCCAGTGACGTACTAAAATCTTCTCTCGTTACTCAGCTAATTCTCAAGACAAAAACGACGTATCCGTTGCCCCTTCATTACTTAATATTGAAGGGACCTTTCGGTGATATGAAAGTCCAGCCGAGAATTCACAGATTTGAGTTCACAGAGCAAGATAATGAGAGCCCTTATCTACCGCTACCATTACCGGACACAGCCGAATGCAATAGACTTCTCGCTGCAAAAGCCATCAGTTTCAGGTAGTTTTTACTCAGACCAAGTACATAGTTTGCCTTAAAGGTACATACTTTACACTGTATCGATACCTGCTTCGTAATAAGCTAGTACATAACAGCATGCGCCTTTCTCTTGCAGATTAATTATGTTCCTGGCATCAAAGTAGGTTGATGACATCGATCTGACAAGATAATGCAGCAAACAAATGCATTGACGCAATCTTAAATGTAATGATAATAAAAATATAGATCACAGAGAGATATCATCGTCGTTTATAGTAGTGATAACGTATAAAAATGGCGATAACAAAAGTGCTAGTGTAACGCAGTAGTATGAAATTATAACAATTACGGGATTAGGAGGAATTAATTAACACGATAACGTGTGGGTCTGCGATAAAATCACGTTTGCTTTCGTTCTCTTCAGTCTAGTAAAGTTCTTTACAAACTTCTGCAAGCTTGTAAGACACAAAGATAAAATGCATTATGTAGGTTCATATTAGGCGAATATAATAAATTGTATTGGACAAATTTAGATTTGATTCTTGTGAGATAAGCGTCTGCGATAATCTTATAAATATAAAACATCAAAATGAACTTAGTACCAATTCAATGCATGTGCCTGCCAGCAAAGAGGCCACTATAGGTTTACTTATTTATATATTAGGTGTTGTTGATGTAAAAACCTATCTGAATATATCATTGTAATAGAATAAGTCTAAATAAATTCATTATCATTTATCGAATCCTTACGGTAGTGGCTTATCCAAGAAAATAACTTCCTTAATTTTTCTTACCAAATGCTAATTTGAAGATTACAAGTCGGACAAGTTAATAAAGGTATTATTGGGCTTTGGTGCACTTGTGTTATTTGGTGGAAATATTAAGGGGTTCAAATTATTTTCCGGTGGACTGGTGCTATGCCTGCGGTATTTCGAAGTTGGCGGCCTAGGATCTGGCTTGGAGCAACCCCTGAGCCAATACGAGGTCATCCTACCTTTCCCTTTTAATTCAACCTCACCCCGGAGCTCGAGGTCAAAGGTCCCGAATTTGTCCAGAATGTTTTTTGTCGCCTCTGACACGTGGATTCGCAATGCTACAGAGAAATTCGCGCTTCAGGTATGTTTAGTTACAACACTGAAGTACTTACGTAAACCGGAGGATTCCATTCTTGAAGCTGTGTTCACTGTGTCACCGAACAAGCAGTAATGAGGCATTTTCTGGCCAACTACTCCCGCGCATACCGGACCGCTGTGTACACCAATTCTCACACTTAATTGTGCGTCCTGCTTGTGCATTATAGTGAATGACTGAACGGCATCTAAAATTGCTAGGGCCATCAAACCAATTTCCCTCGCGTGTTCGTCACCATTTCTTTCTGGTAGTCCAGAGACGACCATGTACGCATCCCCTATGGTCTCCACCTATAAGGACCAGGGTTATATGTAAAGGAAATGTAAATTGCGTCGAGAATCAGTTCTCATAGTGGTCGATTGAAGTCACCTTATAAACGTCGTAAAATCCAATTATTCGATCGAACGTGCTGTAGAGGTCGTTCAAGAAATCCACAACTTCCATGGGCGTACTTTGAGCACAGAGTGCAGTGAAACCAACTATGTCGCTGAAATATATCGTTACGCACTCAAACTGTTCCGGCTGAACAAGTTCTCCGGCCATAAGTTGACAGGCCACTTGCCTGAAAATATTTAATAGCAGTGTGTACACTTTATTAATAAGCTGCCAATGTGCTCTGTACAACAATAAGTAAGCTCGGTACCTTGGAAGAACTTGATACAATAATTCCTCACTTCGACGCTTTTCGAGACTAAGTTGTTCAGTCTTCTCCTCGACAAGAGCTTCTAAATTATTGGCGTACTGTTCCATACGTCGTAACAAATCGTCCATCAGGTTCTCACAGTAGCCCCTAACATATAACTCCGAATTATGCTGCCAAATTCACATATATTACAGCTAACATCAAACAAATCATACTTCATAATTCCTCGTATAGTCCCACGAATAGCATGAAACGTCGGTCTTTCTTCAGGAACTTCGTTCCAGCATTTTTCCATTAGCGACAAAATGTCAACTGGACAATCTCTTAGAGTAACTTCCGGCCTGAATGGCGGTATCTCGGATGCCGAAACTCTGCTTACGATCTTCGAAACAATACGTAACACTCAGGCCTTTCGTCAATCGATCAACGCTATAGGATACATACTTCTTGTGCAGTCATGAATGTCCTAGCAACGTCATAAGGACCTCCGCGCACGACGATTTCTTCCAAAATGATAGCGAAACTGTAAACGTCTCCTTTTTGAGTGGAAGCACATCCTGGCGTCACAGTCACTGATAGAAGTTCAGGCGCAATCCACAGCAATTCTAAAAGTTCGCCATTTCGAATGTGTCAGTCAGGGTCCTGGTCAGAATTATGAAGGAATACTAACTATTATAATAATTATCGTCCATAATCAAATCAGAAGGTGTAGTGAGTGTCTTTAAGCCAAAGTCTGAGATCTTCAGCACGAAACGACCATCGATTAAACAGTTACACGATCTAAGCTTCCCATGTGTGGATACTTCGCTAGCGTGTAGATAGGCCATGCCCTGAAAAATAGTCAACAGTGCTTAGTTTATATCCAGTTGCACGCGGGCACCTTCGTAGGCATGAAATGTAATCGAAGAATAACACTCGGACCAATTGAGTAGCACTGCCTCTGCACCTGCTCTACCTTGACGATGTCGTGGATCAGGGACATCCTGAAATTCCAATCCAATTTAATAGCATCATTCTCCAGAACATCTTTCAATGATCCTCGGGGGCAGTATTCCGTCAGTATTAAAACGGTTGGTGATGGCGAACAAAGACAAGCACCGATAAATCTAAAGAATAATGTAAATTTTAAAATGCTTAAAGTGCCAAAAGAAATGCAGCATAACACACCTCACTGTGTTTTCCGAAGTGACATCTCTGACCTGCTTAATCTCCCACAGTAATTTCTTTGTGACGTCCACTACCTTCTTCTTTGTAATCTTTTTTATTGCGACTCTTTCACCTTTATAAATTCCAATGGTGGTAAAGACAATAGACGGCGGTAAAGATCCACAGCTTACCTGGGATCCTCGACGAATACGATGTTCTAATCCAAAGTTCTGGCAAAACATAATTCGTTCAAAGTCTCTTCAGACGCTGTTACGAGACTGTTATGATATTCATTACATACATTCACCTCTGAGATTGCTTGATGTAAATTGATTTTGGAAGAGAAAGGCTTGCCAACTTCTATTAGGAGCTCTTCGGGCCTGATGCGCCAGGACATGTTGTTCAGGTCGGCGGAGAGTCTCAAATGCCTTATCAAAAAGCAACACTGAGTACATGAAATAAACGGCCTGATTTTTGGATGGTTCAATTACCTATAAAGAACACAAGCAGCTGCGATGGCCACAAGCATGAAGACGAACAAAGCCAAACTCGTGTAAGCCACAAACGTGTAGGCTTCCGTACTGGACGTACATGACGGATCGTTTCCCAAAAATCCACATTCCGGAATGTCAAGCGGTGGACCCTCCCTACCGCCGGGCCAATGGATCTTTTTTCCAGGCACAGGACTATATTCTCGATTTAAGCCCAAGTAGTGCGCCACCACCTCAAACCTATCCAACCAATCATGCAATCGTTTCAATAGCTCGCAAATCAATTTCTAGATCTAAGATTCTAAATAGTCCTCAGCAAGTGCGACAAAGAGAAGATGGAGTCTTCTACGTAAGTACGGCTGACCTCCCAGTGATAGGATCCAAGTCCAGAATACTGTAGTCAGCATCACGATCCCCATTGTCGTCTATCCTAACGTGTCCCGTAATACCAATGAAGTCGCGATCCCACATTCGCCTTGTTATCGATATTCCGTCCTTTATGTCGCCACCCTCCGCCAAAGTTTCGTTCAGAGCGATACCCAGCAAGTAAACGCCGTCGTAGAAGGCACCGATAAAGAAATTGACCTATTTGAAGGATTAGAAAATATTCGAATTCGAATAATTGCTCGGTCACGTACTTCCTCTCCTTCGGAAAATGTGTAATTGTAATCTAGTTGAGCGCGTAGTCGAACGTCCTCTGCAAAATCCTGAAATCTTGGACTTGTGGGTTGTAGGAGAGAAACTCTTAGCAGAGCCTGGTAGGCCTGTCTAGCAATAGCGTCATCTTCGTCGCCAACCTCCCAATCGTGATCACCCCAATAGGACCCCTAAAAGAATGACCATCGAATTCACGAAGCCAGATATTTCATCTTCGCGTCGACAGAAAGCATGCGGCCCACCTGAAATATTTCGACGTCGAGAAAAGCCCAGTCGCCTCTGGTCATGCCTAACTTGTGGGCTGCCAGCATAAATTTCCTCACCAGAGAACCACGGACGCTCAGTATTAACACTGAAGAATAAGTAAGTTGCATCAGGATGAAAGTGGCGAGGACAGGAAGAGGAAAAAGAAGAAAAGACTTACCTCGTGCGTACATACTTGCATCGCGCAAGTAAAGGTGATACGAGGACTCATCTTCTGAGTTCCCATCCAGTTCTCTTACGAACTTCAAGAGCCCCTCCTTTCGAAGACCGTATTCCAAATTTTTCCCCACCGTTAATGAGAACAGATCTGATCTGTCGAGAATCAGTGCGACGTGCGACCAACCAAACTCTTTAAAGACGCTCGAAAAGACCAGTCGAAGTCTGCATTGGCAATAGGACATTCTGGTCAACGTTGGGTACTTGCTCTTGTCTTTGAAGATTCCCTTGAACAAAATGCAAAAGGATACAGTTACCGCGGGGCTCTTTTTCGCCTGCACATTGTCACGGGATACTTAGCACAATTATTTTAATTAATTGCTGACCACGGGCAAACACGACAAAGCAGTATCTTTTATTCTCGGATATAAACGCGATATTAATTACTCGCGCGTCCAATTAGGATGCTTCATTAAGCCGCGATGTATGGGACGACGGTCAAGGTGGGGCTGTAAGTATAGACTACGCAGCGTGCATTTACGCTACATGCGATTCAAGGAAAATGAGTTGGCTCATCAGAAGCGCTTGGTTTTATCAAATTCGAGGATCTAACTTCCTCTTACCGACAGGCAAGTGGCACATCCTTACCGAAGTCTCGTTCTTCCACTTGTGAATTCGGCCAAGAATGCCGGCCGTTACGGACAGTTCGCCCTCCGAAGGTGGCTTGCAAAAAATGCTCTGTTAGTCGACGGCGGAGCGTGATTCGAGTACTGGGAGTCTTTTTACATTCAGAACCGACGCGCAACTTCTACAATGTGAAAGAGAGTCAGGGGGACTGGTTCGAATGATACGCTAGCAAGAACGTGTTATTAGGGTGGACGCGGTTGGTAGGATAAATGTTTGAAAATCGTCGGTCCTGAAGCGAATAAATCTGAAGGGTACTTGGTCTCCCATGCCGGTGATAATGGGGCTGTTCCAGTAGGCAGCCAATCTTGCCACTGGTTCGAGGGCAAACGCGCAGGCCGGTCCGATGAACGCGATCACATGGTCCCTGAAGTGCATATCGGCAGCCAGACCTGGAACTCTCGCTCCGCTGCAGGACGGATAGCTGGAATGTCGAGTCGGAGTGACGAGAGTCACGTACCGCAGGAATAGTAATATCATTTCATAAAGGGGACAGCTTGATGGATTGTTCGCTGAGCGCAAACATAATGCGATCAAGTTTCAGGACGAATAATCCCACGAATGTATCGCCGTGCGATCAATTGCCGTGTTCCCATGCGGCGGGCAGAGGGTACGTCGAATGAGAGGAAACAGAGTTTGAAACTCTCTTTAACGAATATTCGATAATTGAACGTTGACACCAGTGATTAGCGATTTGCCGCGATCGATATCCGTACGGAACAGGGAAGATGCGAGGGGGAAGTAACAGTTTCGAAACGTCGCGGATTAATCAGCATCTCGGGGAGTGGACAATGTCCAGTGATTGGATGCGGTAATTGATAATTCAACCCTGTGCAAACACACGCTTGATGAAAAAAATGATTCAACGATTCTGTTACGGATCAGCTTATGTCTATCAGTGTATGAGCAGACAGACCCTTGCCAGCTGAAGAGTTAAACCTAGATAAGGCACGAAGGGTCCGGCGATCGATCCAGTGCGCCACCTAAAATATAATTGACTAAAATTCGTGTTAACTGTAAGAATCTTTCGTCGAGGTTCGCGCAGAACTGTGCACGGCCTTCCGTTTTACATCATTTTCACATTATATTCATCTATGTAGATGTACGCGCCATGTGATATCAACCATTCGAACTTTGCCCGCACGAAAATGATAGGAAGTTATAGTTGGAGACACCTAACATTACTGAGGAGCTGCCACACGTACTGGAAATACGACCGAATTGCTGCTTATGCCTCTTTAATCCACTTTTCAGCGCAGGAAACCGAAGTCAAGATAATCAGAGACCACGGCTCATCTTACTTTCCCACTCGCTCTTTTCGGCGTACCATAGAAGTACTTGGCGAGGTCAGAGTCTCGCGGCACTGACCTCGTTGCAAATGACAACGTTAGCGGTAACAGAGAACGCAAATTCTCACCTGGCCTGGACCTTACGCAATTGGACGTTGTGCACGCCAAGAAACTCATTGACTTCGGCGAGGGCGAGATCGACCGCCGGTCCGCATCTCTCCAGATCAAAGGGACTGTCGAGATGAGACGCCATCAGGACGCCGACGTTGTAAACCCTCGGGGAGTTCACATAGTCCGCTGCGAGAAACAGATCAAGGGGCGCTTTACATTTTCGCCGTGTCATTTCATCTTGCCTACCTTTTTCGCACGTCGCGTCGCAGTACGCTTCGCCGTTCTACTGCGACGAATCTACAATCCCATTATTTTACTCAGCCGAATATGTATCTTGGGAGCCGGAGCACGGTCGGGAAACAAAGAATACACGTCCCAAATAAGTGAAGCGGCTCGTGGATAATTCCCTCGCTCGGCAGGGGTCGAATCGACCCTTTGCGTACACCATTAGCGTGGGATTAAAAGGTGCCCGATATTAGTGTCATCGTAAAAAGTCATCGGCGAGTCAGTGTGTCAGGATATCGCGCTCGACGATACAGAGCAAATCGTGCAGAAGAGATGATTATTTTATTCATACGCGCAACTGCTCGTGATAGCGCGCCCGGGGAGGGGGTTGATTGTTACGATTTCAGGAGATACGAATGTTTGCGCAATCGTGGAGGGCATGCATATTCATTGCCGGTCATTAACGAGGGGCTGAAAATCGAAACGGCGGAGAAAGCGGACTTTCTGGAGCTCGTCGACGACGCTAATTAATGTTTCTCAACGAATTAGGACACTGCGAGTGTGTTCGTCGGAGTAAAAGTCATACAAGATACAGATTGATCGTGGCACATTTTAATTTTTCATTCGATTTTTTTTTACTCAACATCTGTACCAAAGTGTCAGATTGGTTTGGCAGTAAACAATTGTTTCGCGGTAAGCCGTGCACACATCGAAGCAACGAGAATAAGACATGAAATGAGTGCCTTACCAGAGGTGACACCGATGCGGCAAGTTATTCGAGAAATCGCCACGAATGCGATAAATGTCGCGAACACGGAAATCGCGCCCTCGTACATCCTTGCTCTTCACACTCCCGTAAGATGTAAACTTTCGTCTAATTCGATCGAGATTGGCGCCGTTTTTCCTCGGACGGAAGATAGATATCACACGACAGATCGCTCGCTGGGTCGCATCTAAACTTTCGCGGGGTAAGGTTCACCCTTATATAGGGGTTGATACGGCACGGTCATGGCAACGCGCTGCGTACAAAAGCGTCACGACGCCAGAAGCGACGAACTACTGATAAGGGCGGTACAACTTCATTCAAATTATTTCGTCGAATTTTCTATTATTTTTGTAAACCGCAAAACGTTAATCTCTTCCGAATGATAAGTCTCTGCGCTCGTTCCTTTATCCGGTATTATGTTTCCTATGTACGAGGAATTTTATTTATCGTCCGACACATATACCGTGCTGATTATTATTAGCGAGAAGCTAGTGCGCGTGCACAATTTGTTTGTCACCGAGTGACAAATATTTACTATGCAACTATTTGATAGTCAGCGACGTACCTGTTATTCGTACCGAGAAAGTGATGTGTATAGGATGAAAGGCGCTCACAACAAATTCTCAGGTAGATTCAACAGAGAAATTGGTGAAAACAGAAGATGCGAATGTCTTGTTCCTAAACGTCAAACATGAATCACGAGCGCTTATATTAGAAAGTGGCGCGACGCGACGAGCCTCCTTAGGAGCCAAACAAACTTCGCGATCATCTTCATTGAGCCAATCGCGACGAACGTACGATCCAAGCGTCGTTTGAAGACTAACATCAGATGTTTGTTTCGCACGTGTGCCTCTACCTGACTTACATCACCAAGTCGCACCGTCAATTCTAATCCCTGACTCGGCTTTGACGTGCTTCCGAGAAGTTAGTCGCGATCGTTACAACAACAATATGTTGTTCAATCGACGTGTTTTCCACATAAATATTTGTATTTCGAAAATAAGGGAATAGTAGAAACGGTCTGTTTAGAAAATAGATTCTTCTTCAAAGGAGCGCATTCTTTGACTGCTGGTCCTTCCAAATCGCTGCCACCAGCCTCTCGAAGGAAAAGTCACCGGTGGAATCCAAATTTTTTAGTAAACTGTCGCAAATGCTTGGGCAATAAAAAAAATCCGTTATCTGCAGATGTGGTAATTCGATTATTTTGCCCCTCACCTTATCATGTCCTCGTTTTCCTTCGTTTTGCATTCCAGTTGCTCCGAAATTGATTTTCTTCTCAGCTCAGATTTGTCCAGAGCCGTGCGCAACTTCGCGGTCTCCGTCGTGTGACGCTTCTGAATCAGATCTAATTCCACATTTGCGCTAGAAAGAAAACGTACACTGTATAGGATCGATTTTCATTAGTCATTCCGAGGTGTGCTCACTAATCCAATCTCTCGATCGCATGCTCTTTCAGCTTGAGAAACTGGTCGTGTTTCTGTCTAACGCATTCTTTGTGTTCGGTTAAGCTATTCTTCAAGATCTCCACATTCCGATTCAGTATCTGTACCGCATGTTTCGACTTCTCGTATTTCCTGGAAAGCTAAATTAATAAACTAGAAGATTCTAACGTGATTTGCATTACTCATTTACTCGTGAACGCTGGTAAATAAAATCTCGACAGCGTTCAAGTGCTTCGACGTAATTTCTAGCTGCGCCCTCAAAGTCCTGCACTCCGACTCCAAGTTTTGCTTCTCGACTTTTAGCAGCTCCACCTCTCCATTCTTCTCGACCAACTTATCGCGAGCTCTCTTTTCGTTCATCAGCATCAGGATGCTTAATAGGAATGATGAATCGAAGTGATAAAGGGATAAAGGTAACTTGATTACGTTCTCACTTTTGTTGGTGTCTCGCGTGAATCTCTGCTGTGAGTTTGGCTTCCAACATCGCCGCTTTGTGCGACAGTTCCTCGTAACAGGCGTCCTGATTCTTTAAGCCAAATTCGAAATCATTCTCGTGATACTTTAGAGAAAAAATCCCTGCAGTCGTGCATGCGATAGTCGGTAGATACTTTCCTCGAAGTTATACACATAAAGGAAGTCGAGTCAGAAATACACGCTTTCTGAGCAATTTCTAAAAAGACCCATATCGTAAATCTAAAAATAGTACCCTGATATCGCCACAAGAAGTGTCACGTTCCGCATCCTGACACACCCGCTCCTAGAGTCAGAAAGAAAATTGTCTGCTGATGGCTTAATTATCGATCATCGGGCATTCCGTTTAGCAGCCGCGAAGGCAACGATACGAGGCAGATAATTGACCGAGCGCGATAAGCAGCTGTCGGGGTAGTCATTAACCATTAATCACTTGCTTTTAAATCGACCTTCCGCCCGTTGTCCTGCGACACGTCCGTCTCGCGAAACAAATCAGGTTGCCTGACCATGTCGGAGGGTAACCTTGGCGTGGAAAATCCGCCGCACGATCGTGGACTGTCCAGCGACATTTCGCAGGACGACTTGTCGTCGTCGTACAAATCAAAACAAGCGGCACAAAAAAAATTGCGCAACGCAGTGAGGTTCAAGGTTTTTCGCGCGCACCCGAAATAAGCGCCGAACCAGAGAGTGCCTCGACGATAAGGGTGTAAGTACGCTTTTCCCGCGGCGCACGATTGTTTACCTTGCATAATTGCGCAGAGACTGAGCAAGGGGCAATGGCTAGCGACGAAGAACTGCGGAGGTCCGGAAAACACGGTCACGCGGTGTGTTCCGCTTCCGTACGATTATTTGAAAAACATCCTTGACCGTAAACAACGATCATGGGCGTTGAACTTATCAAATTGCGAATCGATTCAGTGTGCCAACGATCCCGGTTGGTCCGGCCCTATCGTACGATTCTTTATTTACACGCTCGCGCGACACGTCACACGTGGCTCGCGTTTCATATAAGTAGAAACGGGCGCAGTCGGCTCAGTTTAGTAGCAGCCAAAGCAGCGAAACTTCTAGACGAGCAGAAATTAGCATCGTGCCTCTTGGACGACGTAACGCGTCCGGGTTACGCTGGTTTTGTGTTGCGCTGGTTGATCGATCCCTCAGGACATATGTACATAAGTTGGGATAGTGAAACAGAGCGTGACTGGTGTCTTCTTCAGTGCTCAGTATCGATTTTGAGATCCAAGTATCCAAAACAGGAAGTGTTGCATTGATCGACGCGAACAGCTGAACCTGAACTGTGTGGCTCGGTTAATTTTGTTCGAATCTATACTATTGTGTTACAAGTGACAGATCATTACCAAAGTTCGGAGTGAATCAATCGGAACTTATCTGCATTTGCACTCGGTCCCTGTGCGATGTCGATGCACACGCACATGCGGCATTGTCGGAAATGTGCTTTATTAACTAGGTGAGCTCTCGTTCTTCTATTCGCTTTACGTCTTCCGCTTGCATTACGAAATCGAGGCTCTAATTGCCGGATCAAACAAATCGCAGAATTGCGCGTAAAATGGCAACCTTCGATCCACACAGAGAACCTTGAAATGTCATAAGTCAACCTAGTAGCACTACTATTTTCGTAATTTGACTGTATAGTATTGAACCGACGGCCAAATTGTTTCCGGAATTTGTTGTATCTGTACGTTTACACTTGCCACGTTAGAAGTTGAATGGTTATATCCAAAATACTCGAGTTGTCGTGTATCATCGATCAGCTGATATTGGCAGGTGCATGAAAACATGGCGACACGTACCTAGTGCTCCTGTTGCTTACAAAACATTTGAACTAATACCTATAAATATGTTCTGACACACATATGTCGGGTGACGTGACGCTTTAAAAAGTGTAGCAGTATTGTTCATACCAGTGTTTGCTGTCTCTTGATGGGTTTTACCTTTCACAACTATTTGTAGTAGTATTGTCCATTAATTCATTAAATAACGGCGACGTTATATTAAATTATCCGGAATACGATGCATTTGCTGCTGATCATTGAACGCTGTACGCTGTAAATTATTTCAAAATTTATAAAATTACAAGTTGACAGATAGCATATACCTCAGTGCTGAATTGTAAATAAGGGCTAGATGTGCATCAGTGTTAATTCCGTGCTGAAAATATATGCTGAGAGAGATTATTTTATATTATTATAGGCAATTTACGGATAGTGCGGCAGGAAAAAATAGTGAGAGCAATGTGACGAACGTGATACAGAGATTACTGAATTCAGTAAATGCTCTGCAGAAAACAAAAATGTCGATGCAAAATCAGTGGAAGCTTCTGACTCAACTTAAGGATTATTTAAATAAAGCTGCAGATGACAGGAATATGCATAGCATCTGGTCCAAGGAATGGCTCTCTGCTGTACAGAAAGCAACTTCCACACAAATTGAGAACATCCGAAAAATATCATTGGCTGCGAATGATAAATCTAATGACTCCGAGAAGAATGCTCCTGTAGAAAAAGACAGTGCCAATGTTGAAAAGTCTGTAGCAGTTACCTTGCACAGTGATAAGGGATCTGTAACAGAAAATCCTGCCCGTCAAACAATACAACAGGTAAATGGACAAGTAACTGGATCAATTTTTTTTATTTATTAGTTGACCTAACATTTTATATTGTCACTGTAGAAAAGTACTGGACAAGAAGTTGCTGAACTTAAACAAGAGATTAAGGATCACTCTAATAGTGTAGCCCAAGCGTTTGCAGCATTGGTGTTGAAAGTGACCAGTAGGAGCACAGACACTCGTCTCTCTGCTATGCCAAAATGGAAGATAAATATTCAAAGCAATATTTCTAAGCATAGCATCGTATCCAGGACTCGTCATGTTTTGAATAGCATTGCCACAGCCGAGTCAGCTGCCTCAAGATGGAGAAGAGTTGAGGATCTGTTAGTTCATATTGATCAATATTCCGATGCCAGACATTATGCTATCAAACAGGGAGCCATATCAGTCTTACTTAGAGCTAGACAAAAGACCAAAGACGAGCAAGTGAAAGGTATTACCATATCACGTTCTTCTTACCTTACCAAAGAATGTACAAAAAAAAATCTTAATGATGTTTATAATTATTAACAGCATCCATTAGAGAGGGTCTTGCAGTATTGGGTCATGTTGATCCTCTGCCAGGTCGTGGTATTAGAATTTTGTCCATCGATGGTGGTGGAATCCGTGGAGTACTAGTGATAGAAATGCTGAAAAAACTTGAGGAACTCACAGGCAAGAAAACTCACGAAATGTTCGACTACATTTGCGGCGTCAGCACCGGTGCCATTCTTGCTGGTGTATTAGGTAAATACACATTTTATTATGATTTCAAAGAATCCTTTGCCTTAGATTTGAATCAACTAGTAATTGTATGGCTCTGCTACTAATGACTAATGTTTCGAAAACCTATACTAACTACCCATTCGTAACAAGAGTGTAATGTTTTGAATGTGTTGTTTGTTACGCACAGTTATGGCTGATGGTCAGTGTATGGGTAAGAATCTTTTAAAGTCAAATCTTTCCTAGAAAAGCATGAGTCACTGAAAGACCAACAGTTGGCATAGGATTAAAGTAGCATGTGTTGTATCTGCTTGCTCTAATGTAAATATCTTATCTTAGGAGGACACAAAAGGAAATCATTGAGCGAAATTTCCGAACTGTACAAAGAACTAAGCACTCGAGTATTTACACAGAGTGCTCTCAAGGGAACAAGTAGTTTAGTTTGGAGTCACGCATATTATGACACAGCCCTGTGGGAGAAATTATTGCAAGAACAACTGGGTGACAGAGTTCTCATAAAAACCAGTCGTGATTTAAACGCGCCGAAGGTAATTCATCAGTTATTAAGAAACTCATACCAAGTTCCAATGGAATAGTACACTAAGGAAACTCTACCTGTTTCAGTTTGCAACAGTCTCCACTGTGGCGAATCATGCTCGAGTCATGTCATACGTATTTAGGAACTATACCTTACCATACAGAGTGGAGAGTCAGTACATGGGTTCTCACAAACACAAATTGTGGGAGGCTGTGAGGGCATCAGCAGCTGCACCAAGTTATTTTGAAGAATTTAAGTGTGGAGACTTCTTACATCAGGACGGAGGAATATCTGTGAACAATCCTTGTGCGGTTGCGCTTCATGAAGCAAAGCAACTGTGGCCGAACAGTCCAATTCAATGTGTCATTTCCTTTGGCACTGGAAGAATGCCTGCCAAAATCAGTGATCCTGGCAAAGAGTCTGTAGAAATCGCAGCTATTTCAAGTTGGAAGAATAAATTCTTCAAGATTTTGGATAGTGCCACTGACACCGAAGGTACATATTACAATTGTTTCTCTAAGCACGACTTCCATTTATTTTTCAATTAAATCACAATAAACTGTGCTCATTCGTAGCTGTGCACACAATGCTGAACGATCTACTACCGGACCACATATACTACAGATTTAATCCTTATCTGACTGAGATGCTGACAATGGTCGAAATAAGACCAGACAAAATTAGTCAATTGGAGCAGGATGCAAAAATGTACATACGTAGGAATGAGGAGAAATTTCAAAAGGCAGCGGCTGTTTTGATGGAAAAGAGACGGTTTCAACAGAAAGTTGCGGACTGGGGATCATTGAAAAGACAACAATGGGGATTTTAAATTGGCAGCAGTAAGAGCACTCTACATTCCACATCATTTGTCATGAGGATGTATTGTAAAGAAATAACCTTTAAAGGGTTAACCTTGCTTTCATTGTTTGCTTCTTGGAATGTCGGAAATTATATCTCAGCCTGTTTTGTTCCGAAGAAAAATCGTAAATTGAGACAGCACGGATACATGATAATTTGGTTATTTGCAAAATTCGTTACGTCGCCATCATTGATAGTTACTACGAACTTTTGACTGTGATAGTTTTTGATATGTACAAGTAGTTGCTAGCGTACGAAAATTTTAAGTATTATTAGGATATAGGATTTACCTCAGACGTGGGCTATTATTACGTAAGTCAGCCAAATCTATCAAACGACTATGCACCTAATACACTTGAATCGGTTACACGCTTCAATCATTCAAAATCGATGTGCATATGATAACAAAGCTATATCTGTGTCATTTGTATTTAGTACGTGTACGATATTAATACACTTGTAGTCTAATAAGAGAACTGTATTTATGAAGATACCTTGCCATCTACTTTACCTCGTCAGACTTTGTTGTAAACCGCATGATTATTCGTAGAAGTAGAATTTTCCACGTTGAAACATGTATTATTTTCGGAACGATGTACCTGCAAGTGTGGCGGGAAAAAGTACAAATAAATTCTTATATCGACGCCGAAAATGTGTTTATGTTTCACGAAAGATTCGTCCGATGTCAGCACCTTCTCGTGGCCTTAGAGATCTCTGCTTTATCAGTTCATTCCGCCATTACCGTCGGTGCATTACCTAAAAACCTGCATTATCGACTTTTCCCTCCTTTCCTAATTTTTCAAATACAAACCCTCGCAGACTCCATCTGCGTACGCAAATTTAAGTTCGAAAATCAGGGAAGTTTGGTGATAACAACATCTGACCGACTAAATCCTACAAGGACAGCGTGCGGGCGGATCGAGTTTGTAGAATAGTTTTATTAGCTCAGTTCCTGTTTTTATACAAAACATCTAACAAACACAGATGCTTTCCGCTGACATGCTCGATAGAATCTGCCTCACGTAAGCGGCTAAGACTATCTATCATATTCGCGTCTAGCTGAAGACTCTCAACTGCCCCCGTATGTTAGACCGCGCTACGTGTGACGTACATTGCGATGCGAACTCGCGCGCCTCCCGCGAATTTGTTAACTGTAGTAATATAATAAAACGGCGTACTCAACAAATTGCAGCTAGACTTCAGCCGTGGGACGGGGCGTGCGCTAGGCCATGGAACGAATTTTACAATATCGATTTTACAATGCCACTACCTTGCGGCTCGCGTACGCGTCAAATTCTTATATACAAAAAAAAGGCGCCCGAGTTCGTGCGATCGAAAGGTCGACCGAGCGAAATCACTCGCCAGGAGAGGAAAAGGTTTTGGCTCGTGTGTGCACCCAATCGCGTGTGCCGTATTTCATTACGCCGTATGTCGGTCGCGCACGCTACAAATTGATATGGCCATTCAACTGTGTGTGTCTGTGTTGTGTTCAGGGTGGCAGGGACCTATTTAGCAAAAACTCGTCGACCCGGTTAAAACACGAACTACGGTCAACAGTAAACAACAACTTATCAGCAACAACAACAATCACCTCACTCGTCGCCGAGCGAGGTCGTGGTTTTTTTTTTGTTCTTTCTTCTTTTTTTGGTTTTAAATACTTTACAAATGTCTCAATGTTCTGTAGTTTCGTTTCTCTAGATCGTTAACGGCCCTAGACTCTTTGGCTCGCCCCCTCACTTCGTTTACCCTCAGTGGAGCGCTCGTGTCTCTGGAGGGATGATTGACGATACTAAGAATTCCCACGCCCGTCCTAAGCGACCCGAGGAACGGCGAGCCCTGGGCAGGTGGGAAGGCTAATTAATTGCGAAGCGTGCCTGAGAATCGGACTCTGTTATGTACAATTAAACGAAGAAGCCGAAGGAAACGATCGGTCGGCCGCTCTCCCAGCCACCGATCCCGCGACCAGCGACGCTTGCGTCATTACGATCTATGGAAATAGGAACTAGCCTACGAAAAGTGTGACCTGGATTATTAAAGGATGGCATCGGTTAGCCGTCGTACCTCTACAGTCTATCCGACTCATGCATCTGGACACCCGACACTCCCCCGTACTGCCGAACATTTTGTGCGCCGTTTCTTTGTTCCTTCTCCTTCGCCCCGTGTGCAAGAACGACCCCTAGACCCCCTAACACGCCTTCCCCGGACCCAATCGTTGACCTTCGACCTTCTAACTAAGCGACCCCTCGACCTCGGAGCCGAGCCCTCGACAGCCTGCCGTCCACCCTCTCCGAGTGGGACGCCTCTACGATAGCAAGAGGGGAGCGCGCGGGGGCTGGCGGAAACGAAAGTGCGAGAGACTCGGAAGAAGCGGCTAATGATTCATCCTGCGTATCTCCATGGCCGCGATGTCGTCCACGGAGATGAGCTTCTCGATCGGGATGCAGGAGAGCTCGCCGCCCACGCACGACTGAGGCTGCTGCCACCTGGCCTCCCGCTCGGCCTCCTTCGCCTTCAGCTCCGCCTCCCTGGCGCGACGCTCCTTCAGCTTCAGCGAGAAGATCGCCACGGAGCGCGCCCGCTTCATCAGGCTTTGCTTGACGCGCGTCTTCTTCGCCTCCCTCTCCTCCTTCGTCGGCGGCTTCTCTTCCTCCTGACTCGAGATCGTCTTGCTGGAGTCCGAGAGCCCGCTGGACTCCTTCTCTTTCTCGGCCTGATGCGCGGACTGATGCTGCTGACGCTCGCGGTGCTCCACCATGTCGCGCTGATGCAGTTGGTACTGCTGTTTCTCGGCGCGCTCGCGCTCCTTCTCCTTCTCCGGCGAGAAGCGGAACTTCTGCTGACGATGCGCCACTGCCCAAGGCGGCGCGGACCTTCGAACAAACGCAGTCGTTGCAGCGATCCTGGTCTATATCTGTTTCTAGAACTGGCGTTCTACAACTAGCGTTCTAGTGTAGGGTAGAGCGGGGCTTAAAGGTCCGCAGATAAAAAGGTCCACCATAAGTATATTAACCGTCGGACACCCGACTGAAAAATGAGACGCGCAATCCCACGATGGGTCATTTTCACCCGTCCTGCAGGACGGCAACCCGACATTTTAAATTCATAAACATTTTATTTGTCTAGATTTATGTGAGACGAGAACCTCAAAGTAAATTCAACGCGACCAACGTAACACCAACATTATTGTTATAATTATTAGATTATGTGTTATAGGTAACAATCCTGGAAATAAATGCTGCGGAATTCGGTCAAAAATAGTTAGGTTACTACGTGTGACCCATTCCATTTATAAAACACTGACGACCATGTCGCGAAAAATTATAATTTTCCTCGATAAAGTTGTAAACAATACATTGCAACGTCGCTATAATGTACTTTGGCAAAAATTTGATCCCAAAGTGGGACAATCCTGGGTTAAACTTTGGGAAATGCCTGGCGGGCAAGTGTAGAGGACTCGATATCGGACCCACACTTGGTCATTATTATTTATTTTTATTTTATTTTTAATATCTTTACACCGTATATGGCACATAAATATGGAATTCATATTTGCACCGGTGAAAATTAAACTCCACTACCCATTAAATCATAATGTTTAGATAGCAAAATAGTTGTACTATCGATTTATGACATTGGTTTTTTTTTAATCCATATACTTTCAAAAATATGACCTCCAATGTCAAAAATGGACCTTTTAGCCTCGCTCTACTCCAGTGTGGTCAAAGTGGGGCCCCTCACGCGGCTGCTTCCACTTCCACTAGCTGGACCCAACAACGACCCCCCTCCCCACCCCCCATATACCCCACCGGCGCAGCGCTAGCGATCATGTGACGCACTCAGCGTCGTCCGTCACCATAACAACCGGTAGTCGGGTGGGGACTCGAAATCGCACCTAGGTGCGGTTCTTGGACCACACTGCTCTACTCTATATATATACCTGAGGAGATCGCTGTCGGAGGAGGAAGCGAGTTCTTTCGACACGATGCAGTCGGTCGACCTGTGCAGAGTGTACTCTTCCGGAGGGCCCGTCACGGTCCCGGCCCCGCTGATCTCGGAGTCGCTGGACTTCCGTCCGCCAGGCTCCAGACCCAGTCGACGCACCCAGTCGACGCCTCCGTGCGGCCCAATGGTCAAGTGATGACTGTAGTGGTCGCCGGTGCCTGATGACTCTGGCTCGCCAGTCAGCCATTCCCTCGATCGTCTCCCTGATCACATAGCGCCACGCGACGTGTACTCTGACAGTAGCATTTGGACTCAGAGCCGGATTATTCATGAGGCCCATGAGGCGCACGCCCCTCACACGAAAAAAAAATACGTTTTTCCTGTTTTGTCATCAGTACGAGACTCCCCGCCTCCATCATAGTTTTCATTTAATTCATAGTGTAGTGTTGTGTTAGAAACTATGCAACATGTACAAAATTTAAGAATTTAGGAGACGATTTACGATATTCGTAATTAATTACGGTCTACTTAGCCCAAAAATGTATTGATTTCCATCCGTTTATCATCTTAGTGCTGTAAACTGGACAGCAATCAAATAATAAAAACATTTGCTTCGCAAAAAGCGAGAAAGCAATATATTTTATAATATATAATATTTAACTTATGTAAAAAGAGTGGTTTCATTTTGTTCTATACGTTATATATTTGTTATTTATTATGTAGTAGTAAAAGCAATATATTTTGTTCTAAAACTGACATGTTTGTCTGTAATAAATTTTCTGTGTACTCACAAGGGAACACAAGCAACCCGGAAAATCAAAAAAATCTGAACTTTTGGACACAAGTAAAGTAGGCCATTCCCAACACAACTGTATTTCTTTTAGGTGCCATAACTCAATTTTAAGTGTGAAATCTCCCATTGAAAAAAAATCAGAATTCCCTTATTCGTGTAATATCTCCAAAACGCGAAGACATATCGGAAAAAAAGTTTAATGAAATGATGAATTCTGATTTTTTTTCAAGGGATGATTTCACCCTTAAAATTCAGCTATGGCACCTAAAAAAAATGCGATTGTGTTACGAACGGCCTACTTTACTTGTGTGCAAAAGTTCAGATTTTTTGATTTCCCGTTTTGCCTATGTTCCCTTGTCAGTTCACAGAAAATTTATTACAAACATATCACTTTTAGAACAAAACATATTGCTTGGTTTTATTTAGGGGCCCAAAAGTCTTTAGCGCCTCAGGCCCCAAGGAGGCACAATCCGGCTCTGAATTTGGCACGGAACATTAGCTAACGTACCTCGTTCGCCGCCAGGTATCGAGCATCTCGGCGAGTTGTGAAGGTCACGCGCGTTGCCCAGATTATTGTCCGCCAGGAACGGACTGCCAGCCTCGCTGCTGGCCGCGCTGCCCGGCGTCTCGACCGTCGGCGGAGTCTCGGAGATCCTCGGCACCGACGTGGCACTCGGAGTCGGCGGGCTGCTGGGCGTGTGAACGCTAGACGCCAAGGTCGGGGTCTCTGGCAGGCTGGAGATCGTCGCGTCGCCGGTCGTCGTCTCCTCCGACAGCAGGTTCTGCTCTTCGCTCTCGCCGTCTGCTGGACTCACCACGAATCTCCCTGAGTTCGAGCGAAATTAATAGCTGATAGGTGGGTGCCTACTGAAAATCACTACGTGAGACCCCATCGGGCTGCCCGGATTCGTCGTTTGCCTCATCCTGCGTCCAAATTTGTGTTGCGAAAATGTCGATGGCATGCCTAGTGACGGTACGAAGGAGGATGCTACTTTGCTACTTGCGGAAATGCGTGTCTCATGTAGTTCTTTTCAATAGGATAGGACACGTGTTCTATGCTAGTGACGCGTCGGGCCTGTGAAGGGGCTGGCGAGCTAGCTAGATCTCGGATAAGGTGAGGTCTTGCTACCAGCTGGAGGTCGCCCCGCGGAATGGTTTAGCGGATGGGGAAAATTCGATGAATTTACATTCGCGCTTACGTATTCCGGTGAAAATAGAATTGTTCCCACACGAATCAATACAGAAAACTAGGTCAATAACTTGGGCTGAAACTTTATCAAGATGGTTGGGGCGGCGGTGTGATATGTGGATGCGGAAACTATCGGGGATGACTAATTGTAAGTGCTCTACGATCTAAATGGGCAGATATTTCGGCATCGAAGGAAGAGAACGTCGGTCTCGATCATTTACCTATCACTGTGGCGGGCTGCTGTTCCGGCGAGGGCGTAGACGAGAGTCTCCTGACGGCTTCCCTTCGCAAGAATTCCACCTTCGCCATCTCAGTGGCGACCCAGTGCGGTATGTCGGGAATGGCGCATATTACTACAAAACGGATGGCAAACATAATGTGCTCCAGAGCAACGATCAATAAAATAGTCTGCGTCGCCGACATCTCTGGAAACATTCGCTGTACTTGTCCACTGAGGCCGATTAATGCGCAGTTCACCAGAATGGCTATCAGTCCCATTGCTTCCATAGCGTTCTGACAAACAGTCGGAAATAATTGGTTTAATTCTGTCGTTCGTTAAGAATCTAATATAATAAATCAACGAAATGTTTCAATTCATCGAATTAATCTGTTCGACCGCGAGGATGGCATTGATTAATTTATTTAATTTAATTTAATTTAATTCAGTGAAACGGGAAAAACCAAATGGGTACAAAAATAACAGCTATAAGAGGAGACATACATAAGTGCAACGTAACGTAATATAACATAATAACAATCATAGATTGAAGCGGATAATAACAATAAAATAAACAAAAAAAACAAGAGAGAGCAATAAAATACAACAAAAATTAACGACTAGATGGATAAATAGATAAATAAATAAATACAATAGAATAGATAACATAAAATAAAATATGATAAAAAAATATAAAATATATATAAATACATAAATAAATTGATAAATAAATGAGTAAGATACAATAAATAAAATAAAATAGAATAAAATAAATAGATAAGCAGGTAGAAAAGCGAAAATTGATTGAAAATGAACATGATGGAAGACACACTGCTAAAATATTAAAAATATGAAGCAGTCTAGATACTTGTGAACTTTTCTCACCTGCCAAGTGCCGATGTTCGAGACTCGTCGACCGAACGGTCGCTGAAGAACAAAGCAGAGCTTGAAGGCATCACCGCGCAGCTCCAGCAAGTTGCCGAGAAGTGCGGCCATCGCAGCCAGTGGAAAGGCAGACGAGAACAGGCAGACGTATCCCAGTTGCGAGAGCATCTCCAGATGTTCCGAAAAAGCACCGTCGTACTGTCGAAAATATTCATACGTGAGTCGGTACAGCTCCCAGCGACCGAGCGTTGAGAATTCAACATTTTGGCACGTCAAGTTTACATCTGTTCTGTACCGGGTGTGCTCGTCTAAGGTTCTAACGCGTGTAACATGTGCGTCGACATGTGGGACTCTACGTTCAGCCGGGCGTATACATAAATTCATGTCCAGTGCCTAGAATGGACCGTCGTAGGAATAATTCAGCCGGTCAATACTAAAGCCGGCCGCATAGTAGCAGCCGCAATTCCAGGCTCAACGGAATGTCCCAGGGTGCATGTCGCCAGAAGCTTGTAATGCAGGCATGTGTACGTTTGTATAGTTTGTCTCTGATAGGCGTGGATCGTGCAAAGGTAAAGCTATGCCCGTGGAATAAGCCGAAGAACGGCGAGAAATCAAACGATGAGCAAGCCGGTGAGTAGTCACGACATCGTATCGTGTTCTTTTTTTTTTGTCTTTTCTTAACGTAGAACGAATGATGAAACGTTACCTTTTTGCTCGGTACCTGCGCTTCGTCGATGGAATCGGTAGGGAACGAGGGAAAAATCATTAAAATTCTGCAAAAAGGAGCCGATCAAAGAACACAGGTCATTGATTAATTTATCCGTGGACCAACGAGGGCCAGGGGTGTCAATTTTTCCTACCCAATCGAATGTTCACTGGGGTCCAAAAGAAAACAGAAACAGAAATCCAACGTATCGTACGTACAAGCTCGGAAACACAGAGAGTGCCTGTCGTGAGAGTAAAGTTGTGATCGTGAGAATGTGTGGGCCTCTCGAAACGATTCGCAGCCGGTACGCGACCGTCATCCCAATCATCCAACCTGCTCAGAGCCGGATTATTCATAAGGCGTATGAGCACACCCCCTGACACGAAAAAAATTGACGTTTTTTTGTTTTGCCATTAGTACGAGACTCCCCGCCAACCCCCATGGTTTTCATTTAATTCATAGTGTAGTGTTGTGTTAGAAACTAGTCAACATGTACAAAACTGAAGAATTTAGGAGACGTTTCACGATATTTGTAATTAATTACGGCCTACTTAGCGCAAAAATGTATTGATTTCCATCCGTTTATCACCCTAGCGCTGTAAACTGGACAGCAATCAAATAAAAAATACATTTGCTTCGCAAAAAGCGAGAAAGCAATATATTTTATAATATATAATATTAAAGTTATGTAAAAAGAGTGTTTTCATTTTGTTCTATATGTTTATATATTTGTTATTTATTATGTAGGAGTAAGAGCAATATATCTTGTTCTAAAAGTGACATGTTTGTTTGTAACCAAATTTCTGTGCACTTAGTCGATTTTATTGAGGGGCCCAAAAATTTTCAGCGCCTCAGGCCCCAAAGAGGCTTGATCCGACTCTGAACCTGCCCATCACCCGAACACAACCACGCATCGATTGCGAGACGTTTCGAGGTGCCGAGCATGAGACGCAACGGTGCCACGAAAAACGGAAAAGAAAGGTTGGCTAAATCTAGATCAAACCTTGAACGAAACGTCACTAAGTAGAGAATTAGTTGGATGCCCTACTCTGTACAGGGAACTCTCCAATTCAGCCTGGCTGACGTTTCTCGGCTGTTTCCCCTTGCCGCTGTCCTTGTCATCCTTCTCCTCGGTCTCCTCAGCCTCCTGGCCTGGCGGAGGCCGAGCCTCGCTCGGACTCAGAGCACCGAACAGCTCGAAGCTCAGACGAGCCAGACGGAGCTGCTCGATCAAATAAGGAACCGCCGACTCTTTCAGATTGCCGATCACCTGGCGAGCGATCAGCAAGGCGGCTAATTGCTGGAATTACAAGAAAGAAGAGTGCCACGTTGAGTGATGAGCCCAGCTGGGCACTAAACTCGCCTCGGCGTCGCGCGGATTAGTCTAACGTGTATCGCAGCACTAGAGTCCAGATTGGAGAGAAGATAGAAAGATCCTTACCTCCTTGAGCCTCTCCTGATCTTGAAGGTAGAAGGCGATGTAAAATAGCGATAGGAAGGAGTTTACAAACTGAAACTGAAACACATAGTCTCGTCTGTAGGCTGGCCCGTCACATCGTCGTTAGCACACCGAAGCACGCGGCACATGGACGCGAGAAAAAGAAAAAAAAAAATCCTCGCTGACGAGGGAAACGGAAGAAGAAAGAAGCGCAAACGCGAGGATCTGCCGGCGTGGTGCCTTGAAGCTGTATGTGCGAGTGCTGGTGAAGAGCGGTGGCCCCTTGTCGGGGACCGATGATGCATGCAGCGACAGAGACAGCCAGAGCTGACACATTTGTACTGTGTCGAAGTAAATGAAGAATGGAGACGTTGAAAGAAAACGTGAAAGAAAGGTCGAAATTCGCAACGTCTACACTGTGCTCCCGGGGGACTGAGTCCGCCTCTAAGTACTCGGGCTCTTCGTTAGAGGAGGACACGGACAACGTCTATAGCACAATACCGATATGCTCGTTCAATACGGAGAGTTCTCATTACCAGTGCCACCTTGTAGATCAGATGATTCTCGTACTCGGTGTCTAGTCGATAGTTTTCTGCGTCCAACACACAAAAATCACAAAATACTATCTACCGCATCGGTGAGCCCTCTCTCTCTCTCTCTCTCTCTCTCTCTCTAAAATGTACAATGTCTCTCAGGTTACGAGGGGAAGATTGAAAGGAGGCCTCCCACTCGTGATTCGTTCTAAGTACCACCGCACGATATCGGATCGACTATTACGGAGGAGAAGCTAAGCCAGGAAAGATAGAACGTTCAGATCTATGACGTGCATGTGGTACGAGTGTACCGTGAATACAGAGATCGATGCCAGGAAGATCCGGGAGTGGGTCTGGGTCGCGGGTCGAGTCAAGTTGAGAAGATGACAGAGAATCGGCGCACACTTTTCATCCGCCGGACACTTCGGCCGCATACGCACCTAGGTCGTTCAACCAGACGGCGACTTTGAAGTACGCTTCGTCCATCAAGGCGATCACCACAGCCAGCAACACCTTTGGCACGTAGCTCAGCCAAAATCCGTAGCCTCCGGACTCCAGACGGGCGTCCCACCAGTCCTGCGACGTTATGGAACAATAGTCGGTATAGAGTCACTGTGGACGGAACGTGAGTAGAAGGTTATGATCGAAAGGCGCCGGCTGTGACCTGTATCTGGAAGCTGAGGATCATGACGATGAAGACGAAGAGTAGGCAGATGGCGACGATCGGCACGCTGACGAAATAACGAAATACGTTCCTCCTCCATCTTGGATACGTCGGCTCCAACCTTCCCGTGACCGGAGAAATTTCCAGAGTGCCCTAAACGAGGAATCGAGTTCGTGAGGGTAGGATGCTGGGCGAAGCTCAGCTGGGTCGTCCGTTTCGTCTCTCGGACAGACGCTCGACATCACATAACGTCTTGCTCGACGTCGCGGTCGAGAAGGTTTCGTTTTAGAAAGTGTAATTTTTTTGGGCGTTTTATTTCTTTTTTTTTGGGTGGAGCATCGAAGTGTCGATAAGTTTTCGATATAACTTTTTTTTAGGAAATGTGTTGCGTATTCACAGTCGCCTCGGGCGGGCGGCCAATGGGCGCCCGCGACGCGCTCGCCCGAGATCAATCATTGCGGTCGATACTCAGGCGATACTCTATGTAAACGCGCCTGCTAATCAGTAGCGCCGCATCGCGTTCTTCTCGCGCAATTGTACTCTCGCGGTTCCCGCGCGCTCTCGGCGGCCATTACCGTACATTGTATTGTAGCGACTGGCAGTTATCCTCTCTTCTTGTGTGAATCGGTGCGAAAGTCAGGGTGTATAAGCGCATATAAGTACTGTGCATTGTGAAAAGTGACGGGTGTAAAACAGGGATTATAGAAAGACACTGTGGTGCCCCTCAATTACTGTAAGTAGTGCATTAAGTGCGTCTACAAATAAATTTTGTTGGAACTCCTCAAACACGTGGACTTTATTGCGCCGGCCACGTGTCTAGTGCGTAATTTAGTGCTTCTCTCTTGCGTGCGTTCTCACTCCCGCGCCTAACCAGACCACTCAGGCCCCCCTCGGGGTTAAACTCAAAACAAAATGACTCCTTAAAAAGTTACGAATTAATTTGTGAAACATACGATACGTTTAATTCCATATTTTGAACGACATTTTCCGATACGTGCGACAGGGGGTCGACCTTCGTTTCGCAGTTATTCGTCAAGAACTGTTGTTACAATTTCGTGTCGTTTCCCCGTAAAATGAGTCCAGTTGAAAGTGCAGGCGTCACTTTATTTGCTTTCAAATAATAACACAGAAGGCTCAATCTCCAACATTACGTGTGCTGGAAAATACACTACCCAGTGTTAATTTCGTATGTTTCACAAATAAATTCGTAACTTTTTAAGGAGTCATTTCCTAACAAAACGTTATATGGAAAACTTGTAGACGTTTCGATGCTCTATCAAAAACAAAAACGCCCCAAAAAACCGAAAATGTCGTTCAGAATGTGGAATTAAACTTTTTAAGGAGTCATTTCCTAAAAAAAAGTTATACGGAAAACTTGTTGACCTTTCGATGCTCTATCAAAGAAAAAAAATAAAACGCCCCAAAAAATGACACTTTCTAAAACGAAGTTGAGCCCAGTCGAGTTCATTCAGTACCGAAGCATCGCGCGGCCACTGGCTCACCGTGAAGAGAGGCCTAGGCTCGAGCAACAAATCATCCCTCTGATCCAGAGTACCCCATCTGTAGGCCAGTTCCGCACCCCTTCGTTTCCAAGTCTCCAGATAAACGGTAGCCCAGATCACGTTGAAGACGGAAAACAGTACGTAAGCCACGTCTTCCACCGCTTGGTTCCTGCCGATGATGCCGACCTGAGGGAAGTCACGCGTGTCCGACTATTCGGAAAAAACAATGCAGGATCCGACAGATTTTGTCAACGCGCACGTAAAATTCCGCGCTCGTCACCAGCGAACACTTGTTCGCGGTCGCCGAATAATGTTTCGTATAAATGGAGTAACGGGTCAGTGGTTACGGGGCAGTTAACGGGATTAATATCACATTATACGTCCGTACGTCGCGGCCAATGCAGCGAGCATTCATTCCTACCGGCAGACAGGCGTTAATCGTGTGTTCCCCGTGTCCAGCGAACGCTTTTATCCCGCAAACGAAATTATTTTGCAAATTCCTCCCCCGGCTCGGCGCGATTTAATTGAGGCGCGACAAAGTACGCGAACGTTTGTTTCTGGAGCGGGGCTGGGGAGTGGGGGCGCAGTTAAAATTGCGCCGCACAAGAGTTTCATAATTTTCCGCGCTCGTCCGGTCTGACGAGGTTGGCATTCGTCGATAAACCACCTGGGGGCGGGTGGCATTTATTTGGATAGACGTTCCGACGCTTCGCCCTCCTTCGGCCCACTCCTACGTGTCCTACCATCGACCGCAGCGGTGCGATTCGAACGAATTTTCTCGAGCTGTCCATCAGGAGCGTTGCGCAATAAAGATACCGTGCATTATGGAAGAGATACGGATGACGGGCGTGTAGGAGGGTTGAAGAACAGATCCGGGTATGCAGGTACCCGAGGATAGAGATAGATTCGAGATAAATATATTCGATTTTCGGATCCGAATCTTTTTCGAATTAGGATCCGTTTGATACTGT
The DNA here is from genome assembly GCA_963942575.1 of Priocnemis perturbator. Classification (NCBI taxonomy): domain Eukaryota; kingdom Metazoa; phylum Arthropoda; class Insecta; order Hymenoptera; family Pompilidae; genus Priocnemis; species Priocnemis perturbator. The sequence goes on from OZ012654.1 coordinate 2,566,575, forward strand.
CAAGATTTCCGACTTCTAACCGACTTCAAAAAGGAGGAGGTTCTCTATTCGACATGTATATTTATTTATTTTTTATTTCTTTCTTTCTTTTTTATGTATGTTCGCAAATAAATCGCGAACGGGTTCTCGAAAATGGATGGTTCTTGGTTCATATAAAGGGGCCTACTACCCCATTGGTCCCATTTAAGTTTCAACAAATTTCGACAACGAAATTTCCCGTTGGATCCGGATCTTATTCGAATTAGGATCTGTTATCGAAATTTCCTTGTCGAAACTTGTTGAAACTTAAATGGGACCAATAGGCCAATACCTTCATATGTACCAAGAACGATCCATTGTCGACAACCCGTTTGTGAGTTATGCGCGAACATACATCAAAAAGAAAGAAATAAATAAAAAATAAATAAATACACATGTCGAATAGAGAACCTCCTTCTTTTCGAAGTCGGTTAGAACGAGATCCGAAAATCGAATATTTCATCTCGGATCTATCTCTATCTCGGATACCCGGATACGTGGATAACGGATAAAATCGTCATCCCTAGCGTGTAGATGTGCCCGGCCGATCGCGCGCGCGCGCGTACTCACCCAGTATATGACACCCACTGCCGCCGGAACGATCAAAGCGGTTGTATAGTGACCCAGCCACGCGAAGTACATGGTGATTTTGACGCCGAAGTATTTACAAATGTCGTCCAGGGGCTGCGGACTAAGAAAGGCGCGGACCCACGTCCTTTGGAGCTTCTCCAAAGCTGGCAACTCGTGAAGGGGAAACACCTAAGCGGAAGTAAGCGACGTCCGTTACTCGCGGCACTCGGTTCCGACAGGCGGCCGTGTACGGTCGATCTACCTGAGAAATAATGCCGGACGAAATGCACTTTGGTATTATCGCCTGTCCCTCGACCATCTTCAGACCCGGCAGACTGTGGAGGTCGTGGGGACCGGCTCGGAGAGTGTGTAGCAAGTGGAGGACCAGCGATTGTCTCTCTTGGGTGGTGAAGAACTGAGCCTCGTCGTCGCTGCCCTCGAAGCAGCTGGCTTCCGTGCCCACGAACTCCTTCAGGCCACCGCCGAACTCCTGGCGCAGTGTCTTCGGCAGATGAACCTCCTCTGCCGCTTTCAACAAACTGCCGGGTGGGAAAGGAATGCGGTGGCTTAAGGATCTGGCACGCTTTGTCCGACACGACACAAGAAGAACGGTAATAATTGAATGATTGTAAGTAAATGTCGTGTCGTGCCGGACGAGTTGTGCGCAGGTTTATTCATTTACGTGCATTCAATGCAATCCGTTTTTTAACCGACTTCAAAAAGGGGGAGGTCTGGGTTAGGTGTCTGTATATATGTGATTAAGAATAAATGGTCGAGAAAGGAAACGCATTTTTTCGGACCTTTTGGTCACACGAATTACGTGAGTGTTGTGGACGTGGTAGAAGTAGTTTGTAGCTTGTGTAGTTGATAATAGTTGAGGAATCGATTTAAGTGTTTTTTTTTTTTGGTTCCTATCTCGGCACCGATGTCAAACAAAGGGAATTATTTCATACTTTTTGGTGCCTTTCTTTTGTTTTGAAGTCGGCGATACTTTTTTTCAAAGTTTTTTTATTTTTTATCTTCGTGTCGTGTCGGATAAGTGTACCAGATCCTTTAAGCGGGACGTATGGTTTCGTGGGTCGAAGCGAAAATTCGAGCGTCTCTTTCGATCTTCCGAAAAATGTCCGACGTCTTTGCATCGAACGGTACTAGTTAGAATCGTATCCCGCAATGTCAGCGCGCCCACAGACACAGACATTTTAACCAAATTCGCAAGACCGAAAATCAATAGTTTCGGGCTTGACCGACCAGATACGCTTCCGCTCCCTCTCACGAATTCCGCGCGGAAGTCCTATTTTTACGGCCCGCAAACCATACGAGCCCGCTTAAGGGGCTATCCTACTGTGACCAACCTCAAAAACAGGCTAAATTTCGCGAATTAATTCCGAAAAAACTTTTAATGCTATATTATTAGTTTTTGAATATGTATTTGTACACACCTTAGAGAGCATGAATAAAAAATTGTACAGCAAAATGTTTAAATTTGAACAAGATATGTGACTTCGTTTTCAATATGGTGCTCTTCGTGCACGGTTCGACGGTGCGATATTTTTTTCGGAATTAATTCGCGAAATTCAGCCTGTTTTGAGGTTGGTCACAGTAGGATAACCCCTTAAGCCCGGATAACGATCAAATTTCGGCAGAACGCGCACTTACACGCTATAGGGCGCCGTTAGGTAAAATCCGTAACTGTCCGAGGACGTGTGATGGCGAACGTGCACCACGAGCCCCGGCGTTCCGGCCCTGAGGCGACCCAGGAGCCACATCAGGGTCTCGTCGCTCGCTCCGGAAGGGAACATCACCACGACGTCGCACTCCTGCAAAAGATCCCGCCGAACATAAAGGTGCCGCCCGGAAACGCTCCGACTGCTTCCCGGCCGCGGCCCTCTGGTCATTAATCGAGCCGAATCCGACGAAAGAAGAATCGCAAGCTGTCGCATGATCGTTCATCGATCAATAGCGCCGCAAGCAAGAAGTGTCCGGTGCCGGCTAACGAGGCGAACTTTTTCACGCGTCGCGCGTCGCTTCATGGCCCAGACCCCAGACACGACGGCCTATTCGAGTTCTGGCACGAGCTGCCCTCGTCGCTCGCCCTGGACGGTGTCCAAATAGTAGTCCAGGTAGCTGCCTCGCTATTGCCAATTTACGTGGCGAGTTATCGGATAGCATGCCTGACCTACTGGAGTCGATAAGACCATCCCGGCGCCCCTACTCGACGCTTCCCGATATATATACACTACCCTTGCCCATTACCGGAACGAGCCTTTCTCGACTCTTACGCGAGACCTGCACCCTGCACACAGGAAGAGAGTCGTTTTCGCTGGCCATCGGACGCGCGTTTGACTCTCGTTCGAGGTTCGTCGGCCGATAAGAAAATGCTTGCCAGTGTGTGAGACGTGTAATTATATTTGAGATAATCCGCGCTTTTGCGTCTGTCGGCTTTTATGCGCCAGTCGGGACGTCTCGTTACTCTGAAATCCGCTTCTTGCTGCGACGCATACATTGCACTTGGCACAATTACTAGACGCCGAGGTACCTTCCTGCGCGATAACTATTCAAGCACCTCTCGCGGCTCATGTGCTCGTGTGTGTGTGTGTTTGTGTGTGTTGGCGGAAGATCAGTTCGCTCGCCTCGTCGTTCGTACGTCTTCGTTAACTATCTCACTGTAAAAAAGAATTAGCCGCGCTCATTATCCATTCAGTCGTTCGGGATGGCCTTTGGAGCGCGAGGAGTCATTGTCGACGGCGCGAGCGGTTTAAGGGTGTCTCTTCCTTCTGACGAAGGCATCCTGGAGGACTGACATTCGACGCTCCTATACTTTTCCGAGTTTACACCGGGCGGTGCACTTACGTACACTGTTCTGGTTGAGTGTGTATTCAGGGCATATTGAGTATATGTATATTGAGAATTCTTGCGCAATGGTGTCGTGTGCTTAAAGTTGCGCACAGGTACATTGACGATGTGCTGTACATACTCGAGTGGTTGGGATAAGATATTGTTTCTGTGTTGCACATAATTTAGGAATTTTTGTAAAAAAAAAGAAAACTAGAGCTACCAGATTGTCTCGGACTTTCTCTAAAATTTCGAGTCCTACCAACCAGTCTTATATTCAACAAATATCTCGTATTATGCGAGGTCCCAGACAAAACTACGTTCCTCACCAAACCTCAGGTGGCATAGTCTGCTCCAAAAATACATGCGAGCCATTCCAGAACGAACATGATTTCTTTTCCAGCAGCCTATCATCTGTCAAACCTACAACTACTACGTTAATTGCGTCGTATTCTCTTCTATCTTTCATTATATAACTCTTTTCCTATATTTGTATATGTATATTCTTCTCTTTTTGTACTAAACCGCGTCGGTCCGTGAATGTTAATAATAATAAAAAATTTCGGACGACGTTGCATCGAATGTGGTAAGAGCAACGGTCCGCGCGAGTCATTCGAGCGATGAAGTATGAAGAACCGAACGAAGTGACGGGCGAATCGATACAGAGACGGTGAGCTCAACAATAGAAACAAGCCGGATAAGCACGCTTTCCGCAAGCCAGGAACGCAGCGACGCGTCTAGGCCGCCTGCTTCGCCGCGATAAAGGTGGACCTGCGTAATCGGCGAGCGTTCCAGCGTAAATTTCAATTACCACCCCCGCGCACATGCATATACCGACGAGTTTAGGCCTCGATTAAAACCGACGGCGTCGACGCGAAAGTAGAGCAGCATGTGATCGCGATTAATAACGGGATTAAGAGCAAACACGTAGGCGTTCGAGTGCCTAAGGGTCTAGGCGCCAAGGACCGCGAATGCTTAAGTGTCTCGCACTCCAGTCGCGTAAGAAGCTTAAGGTATTACTAGCGCTGGGTGCCGTATCAAAAATGGGCTCCATTATTGGTTTTCAATTGCGTCAGAAATTTCTTACGGCCCTGATTCAAGCCATGCACACATTCCGTATACATATGTGCACACTAGTATACTTGGCAATGATGCATACTAGCGTTTGTACCGCAGTTCAGGTTGAATACATGCACTCAATTTACAATTTTATATTCACCATTTTTTTTCTCCTGAACTAGACGGTAGAAACTCTTTTTTTTTTCATTCAAAATGTTTCTCGAATGTTAATCTACAACCTGGAATTTTCTCATAAAAAGTTTATGTGCCGTTTTCGAGTTATTATCAAAAAACCGTTTTGTGTGATTATTATCATTGCTTTAGATGGAGAAAAGGCCAAACTTTAATTGTTAATAACTTGAGTTCTAGACGGTGGGTCAAGTTCATTTATAAGAAAAAAATTGTTATTTTTTAAAAATCTTCAATTTAAGTCTGGTTTAAAAAAAAAGTTTAAGTAAAGTGATTCAGCGCTAGTAATACCTTAAATGCACGAGTTCTCGAGCGTCTCGACACGATATCGGAGAGTGCTTATTACTCCCTCGTTGTCTCGGGCCAATATGCGGTGTGTGCGCGGAGTTTTACGTTTCACGCGCACTGGCACAAATCCAAATGATTCATTTGCCCTCGGTCAGGATTCGTACGCTGCTCATTGTCGGACGCGTCCGGTTCGGTCATCAAACGACTGGCGTCGCGACGTCTTCGGCGTCCAGCTGCTTGATACTTGTTGATCGTGACGCATATGTGATTAGTCACCAGAGGAAGCCGCGAGAAAGAAGAAGCTGGGCGCTTGCTTATTTTTTCTAGAGACGCGTTACCTGTGTTGGAACTTTTTGTATCCATAGGCGGCGGGGGGTCATCAGGTGGCCGGTGCATGGTATTTTTCTGCGCAGCAGACGCGATGCTGTAAAAGGGAAAGCGTCATGTTGCGATTAGGAAGTTGCAATTGCGACGGAGGCGGTACATAATGTTACGGACACGACGAAGTTGGCGAAAATGCTATTGATTATATGACATGATGTTTACAATGTTAGTTATACTGATTTTATGTGAACGACATTCTGATGTTGTTGCTGGTTACCAAACCAAATGAGTCTGCCTCTGGTCTTCATGCCAGACGGACGTATTAACTATTTTGTGTTACGATTCGTATTCCTGTGCGTCGTAAAATGTGTCGCCCGCGTCCAGGCAACATTGATGCCAGAAGTGGGATACAACAATAATTATGCGAGAGGAATGATGAAATTTCGCAAAGTACGGCCTTCGGGGCGAGGCGGTGTTTCTGACTTTTTAAATAAATCAGCGCCATCGATCGCGCCCGCGTCGTTCGACTCTCAGAGCCTAGGTCGACGAAACTAATGCGCGCTTTAATGGCATGATGACGCGTGCATGCTCACTCGACTGGCTTGCGACAAATCTTCGTCGATGAACCGCACTCGATCGATGCCCAGCGAAGTACAGACTCGCGATCGCACGACTTCGTCGCGCTACTTTGAAGTACACGATTCTATGCATTTCAGGTAACGACGCAATATGCTCGCTACTCGCTATTGTGCGGCGCACGAGTGCGTTCCTATTCCCTACTTCGCTCGCAACCGTATTTTCCGGCCGACTGAATACCATTCCCGACGATAGACGATCGACACTGCACACTCAGGTCGAATGGGATATGACTGGAATCGGCACGATATGCAACTTTTTCTATTTCCGAGACATAAGCTCGAAATCGAAAATTTTAGCATCGTACGCGTGAAAAATGCGAGTGCGTCGAGGTTCGACAAAGAGTCAGTGTCCACTCTGTGGGAGCACGGTTTCAGTGTTCCAAGAAGGCGGAGAATTTTTTCACACCTGTCCGATCAATGTGTTAATTATCTCGTTAATATATTTTGTTATTTTGTCTCGATCATAAAATTTAAAAAGCAGTTATTATTATTATTAGCTTTATTATTTTCACGTTTTTTAATCGTTTCATAGTCTTTCAATATTATATTTTTTTCACGGTTTTTAGTTGTTTCATAGTCTATCAATATTACATTATATCACCTGTTAGACTTATACTTTATATTTTATATATTTTATATATAGTATCATAGGTTATAAATTTACTTTTTCATTCTATACTCAGTTTACATTTGTATTCTTGTTTATTACTTTTTTTGTTAATCGTGCTCTGCCTTTTTTTTATTTATGATGATCCCATTTTCATAATACAAAAATTTGTCATAGATGTGGATGATTACAATGATTTCTAAGCAAGATGAATATAACGTGAGATAAGAAATAATTAAATTATAAGTAACAGTAAATATAGAGTGGCTTATTCTATTTGAACATTGATCAAATCGAATTACGGTCATGAAGAGGACTACTATATGAATGCCATTCAATACTCAGTTGTTAATTCGCTGCAATAAGCGACGAAATCCATCGAGTTTAAAGGAATAAAAGCAAATATAGGCGGCGGAAATTTTGTTTGCGATATCTGTAATTCTATTGATAGAATTAGAGTAAAAAAGCGATAATCTGTACACTGATGTCTGATAGATGAGGGTAGATCTAAGGTTACGGCCGGAGAAATGGAAATTGGTAGATGAAAAATTATGAACAACGAGGCATCGGCATCGTTTACCGAATCGATTTCGTGCGGCGAACGTTGCGAGCGGCGCGCGGCGATAAACAATGTCGCGTCTGTTTGTCTTCTTCGACGCGAGCAGAGCTTTGTTTGACGGGATATGCGCGAGCTTTATAGACTTTTTCGAGAACCTCGCACTTTTCACGCGTCCCTATTAACGACGTCTGAAGGTACGAAGGAGGACAAACATAGGTGCACGTGAAATATGTATGCTGCTCGATGCGGTAAAGCGAGTGTGAGCCGTGTGAGGACGATGAGACGTTTATGTGGCACACGCGTCGACCTGTCTTCTCTCGATCGCTGCTCATGCTAACAATAAGTGGATCGTCAACGCGTCGGCCATCGAGTCTCATCATTCCATCCGCTCGCCTCGACTTATCTCGAAATAGAGAAAGATCGACGAACGTGTTCCGCGTGCTCGTGAAATGGGAAATGAACCGCGAACGACGTCGCAGCCGCAGATTGATGAAATCCGCGAGCTCGGGCTCGAGTAAGCTTACCTTATCTACGTGCGGAATTCGACAAATAAATTTCAGCCGAGAATCGTCCTTCCGTGTCGCGCGGCGAGCGGCGAAAAATTTACGAGGGCATGTCACGCAAATAATGAATTTCCGCTGAAGCGACGGCAGCGTTGTAATCGTCAAGGTTCGCACGGCAATTGCAAGGAGAAAAATGTTACATCTAGGACTCTGTATAGGTACGCGCGTGTGTGTTGGTGTGTGCGGAAGGCGGGTCGTGATATTTTCCGTCTTCCAGCCACGGCCGAGCCATTCTTCGCACGTAATCCGGGAAAATGTCGAGTCGGACGATACTGGAGAGACACATCCGCTTTTATGAAAGATTCCTCTGCGCACACGTGACCGGACGATATGAGTGCGTCTATATCTCGATCGCATCGATCTCCGGTCATTTAATTCGGCGGACGTGTGCAGGCAGCATATGTGTCTCTCTCACGTATGGCACCGAGTCCTTGACCCCAAAATATGTTATTTTATGACACGCGGTCAACGACTCCTGCCAGTCGCTCTTCCTTCATTCTTCCTGCCGTCGTTAGCGCGAACGCTGAATATTTGATCGGCGCTTGAATATTCATCGACGTCATCCCTGTCTCTCGACACTAACGCGCTCCTGTCCCGAGCTGCGAATTAAGCCGTGCACAAGTCGTACCAAGACCACCGTGGGCGTGATCGAAGGTTTTCTGAAATTAATAATCGACGATTCGCGGAACGCCTACCCAATACAGGATACATCACACCTAACAACCCGCGCGTGTAATTTCCGCATGAAACGGATCAGTTTCCCACGATTCGACAGGTTTCGCTGTCCGACAAAAACAACCACATCAATCTTTCTCACACCTTCCACATTACGACGAAATTATACCAAATTCGGGACACATATTTCCCAGTCGTCTCGTATAATTCCAAACTTAGTTTTAGAAATCATTATTTAAACATCTGTAATTCCGCGAACAAGGCATTGAATCTGGTCAAACGTTTTTCGTCTGATTTTGCCGAGATATCGACGCTTAGACTATTGTACTGCTCGCTTGTTCGACCTCATCTGGAGTATGCGTCGCCAATATGGTCACCTAATTATAAAAAGTACGTCATCCTTATTGAGCGAATTCAACATAAATTCCTGAGACATGTAGCATTTAGGCTTAACACACCTATGAGCACTCAAAATCATGATTACGACGATATTTTGCTCTTCTTAAATTTAAGAACCCTCGAATCGCGTCGCGTAATTGCTAATCTCTCATTCCTCTTTAAGATAATTGACAACTATACTAATAATGCTAAACTCCTTTCATCTGTCAATTTCCATTTCTCCGGCCGTAACCTTAGATCTACCCTGAGCTTTCAGACATCAGTGTGCAGATTATCGCTTTTTTACTCTATCCTACCAATAGAATAACAGATATCGCAAATAAAATTTCCGCCACCAATGATATTTGCTTCTATTCCTTTAAACTCGTTGGATTTCGTCGCTTATTGCAGCGAATTATCAACTGAGTATTGAATGGCATTCATATAGTACTCCTCTTCATGACCGTCATTCGATTCGATCAACGTTCTAATACAATAAGCCACTCTATATTACTGTGACTTATAATTTAATTATTTCTTATCTCACGTCATATTCATCTTGCATAGAAATCATTGCAATCATCCACATCTATGACAATTTTTGTATTATGAAAATGGGATCATCCCGTGAATTTGAATAAATAAATAAATATTTAGCGACACATTTTTTGAACCTCCCAACGGATCTCGGTTTTTGCACATTTTCTCGGAGCGAAACATTCCGAGCCCTGCGGCCTGGCAAGCGTCGAGATTGAGAGTCAGGGAGAGCGAGAAGTGGTGGACTCGGAAAATGCAGGACCGCGATGAGATGAGAAGTTGAAAGGGGTAGCAAGTTCTGCATTGAGATTACCCGACGCTTAGAAACGTCGAATCCGAACTGGCGCGGATAGTCCGATGTTGTACATAGGTGAAGTGTGTACCACGGACCCACACGGGCCCGGAGGTATCGGAAAATGTGAGGCAAGGAATGAAAGAGAGAATTTCGGTTGATGAAACGAAAGAAATAACTCCGATCGAGCCCCGAGAGACGAACACGGCCAAAATGCTGCCGCATTTGATTTCGGATGAAAGGAGCACAGTGGGAGGACCTCTTACGTCACGCCGGTTACATGAACCTGTGTGCTGGTAGGACGGTGCATATCCATGCGCACACACACACACGCGAAGATATTCTCGTCGAAACGTCTGAGAGTGCGCGAAATCTATACCTCGCGCTACCTATACCTCGCGTCTATATTTGCGGATAGAACGTGCCAGATAACACCGTTCTCAATGGAAGAAGGCTGAATGACAGTGCCAATTACGGTCTCGACCCCGCAAACATCGTTACGCACTCTTCGAATCGATCTACACTCGAGATATCTGTACTTTCGCAGCATATATACAGATAACACGTCCGATGCGCCGATGCATCGTGACTTCGACGACCGTAACATGGCCTGTGGAAGATTTCGTCTCTCTCGGTCAGCTCTGGCAAAGACGTTCCTGGTTCCTGCCTTTCGTTACGTAATACCAAGGTTGCGCGCTAGAGGTTCCATGTTCCATGCACTTCCGCGCCGGTGCCTAAAGATATTGTTAGGAAGCGTAACAGAATCTGCGGTCGTAACCATGGACAGCGTTCGCTACAGGTTTCTCGTCTGTCCGTAATCACTGGCCCTGACCACTCGCCTTCCTCCGCGCGAAAGCTATCACATTGCTCTCTTTAGTCCGCTATTCAGCCGCCCACGACTGCCACCCACCGAGTTCAATACTATTAACGCGGCGTAGGTACGGGAATCCGGAGCAGCGTATAAATGTAAATAGACACGTGACAGTCCTCTTCAGTCTCTCAGTCGGCCGAGAAGAATGTGCCCGTCCGCGACGTTCGAGGTTCGAGTGCCGACTCTCGAGAGGGTCAACGTACCAAAGTGGATTTTTGCCGGGTAACAATATGCCGGAGACGCTATTGTCAGCGGATACGTCGTTCGTACTCGATCGATCGGAACTTCCGTACGCGACGCACGAGGAGCCCTCGCAACGTGGTCTTCTTCGTTAAGATACGATTCGTCTTGCTTAACACGTTGTCTGCCGAAATTGTTCCGAAAAAATGTGTAACGAAATTAATGTTAGTCGTGTCAAGTAAAGCGTTAAAAATCTATTTTTCCGAGTCCCATGGGACAAGTCTTTTCGTCACCCGAATATGGGTGACGCGGCAGTCAACGTGTTAAGGATCTGCCACACTTATCCGACACGACGCGAAAAAAAACGGTTAACAATTGGATAATTGTGAATAAATGTCGTGTCGTACCGGACGAGTGTGCGCAGGTATATTTTTTTTTTTCACGTGCATTCAGTGCTATACGCTTTTTGTCGTGTCGTGTCGTGTCGGATAAGTGTGCCAGATCCTTTACTCGCGATTCGACGTGTCCTAGGCCAATCAGTACGATTGTGCACGTTCGTTAGTCCCATGCGCGTCGTCCGTCTGGAAGTACACTCGACTAATTAGAATCAAGGCTCGCGTCTTCGTCCCTGAGGACGATTATGTTGTTTGCGGCGAGAGCTATTCATTTATGCTAATTCTTTGCATTATTCATTGGCGCGCGCAAGCGAACCGAGTTTTTTCCCTACGAACGTCAGATCCGTGGACCCAGTTGCCGATAACAAAGTCCGTCGGTCCGTCTGTTATCACAAAACAGCCGAGCGGGAACGGAGACGGCACTGGACGATAGAATAGAACAGTATTTCCCAACCTTTTTCTCCTCGCGAACCCCTTCTAAAATCCGAAACAATTTGTCGAACCCCCTATACTGGCAGGTAAAACATGGAACTAGTACTTTTCGTTTTTTAGGTACAGCATTGGGTATGTTTCTTTTTTGCGTTTATTTTGTCTTTGGCGATTAAAAATCCCGCCATTACAATATTATTTTCGCAAACCCCCTTTGTACACCCCGCGAACCACCGGTTGGGAAACACTGGAATAGAAGATAGAAGGCAGAGTGTTCAATCTTCAATCACACCGCGGCGGTATCGACTTCGCCTGTAAACATACTCGTGGAAGGCGTGCGTACGCATATACGCACACGACCCGAGTGGCGAGCCCTGCGAAAGCCACAGCGCAGTTGATTCTCATTCAGCCTCCGACGTCGAATCCGCACGCGAAACCGGCACGAAAGTCGGTGAGAGGTCGCCTCGCACGGGAGCAAGTGTAGACTAGCTGGCTGGTTCCGCGGAAAGTCGCGGAAAATCCTCCTCTGGCGGCGGTTGACCCTATTACGCGCCGTTTCGTAACGGGCCACTCATCCTGAAGCCTGCGACCCTTCCTCAGCCCAAATCCGCGGCTCATCACTGTCAACTTCGCCACCTATACAATTCTCTTCCAGCCAGAACCCGAACAACCCAGCCCAAAAACTCTGACCACCCAAAAACATCAGCAGTCCAACGATGACAGAAAACTACCGCCTCTGACCCAATTGCACACCCTGAACGCAGCCTGCAGCCTACTCGACCCCAAGCCTATCAAACGATTCGGTCGAAGAAGCTCGACGACTCATTGCAGTCATAGCATACGCAAGCAGACCCAGATGCACAAAGAGGCCGCTGGGCTCGGGGAGGTGTGGATCAGGCTAGAAATGGACTCCGAGGATCTATCTACCCGGACTCACCCTTGTCAAGGGTCTCCTTGGCCGCGTGCATGACCTTCCTGCGCCTAAGCCCGTCGCCGGCGAGGACGGTGGTCATCGCGCTGGCGATGCTGCTTCCGGCTTCCCTCGGTCCCTGAGAACCCTTCGCGCCCTTCTCGGCATTCCTCTCATTGTCACTGTTCGCGCACTCGCCCGCGGTGCTGGCTGCTCGCCCGTGGTGGTCGAGGAGATTGATCGGGGACCCCTCGCCGCCTGGCATAATGTCCCGATTGGCAGGACCGTCGTCCTTAACCGAGGACCCTTGCGCCTGAACTGAACTCTCGCTCGGTCCCACGGTCCGCCCCCACTCTTGACTGTGCTCTCTGTCTATGGGCGTCTCTTGTCTTCTCTCGCTGCCTCTCCCTCCAGCACTCGCGCGCGACGCATCTACGCGTCTCACGCTGATGGCGTCCTCGTCTGGCTGGGCGGCAGCGATCGTTTGGCGTCCTTTGTTTGTGGCGCATGCGCAGTGTGAAGGTGCGTCCTCGTTCGTTGGGGGTTGTTGGGAGTCTGTCTCGCTCCGCGGGCCACGATTCTGCTTCCATCTTCGTTGAGATCGGTGCCAGTGCCGTTTTGTTGTCGAGAGCCACCCCAGTGGCCACCCACAGTGTGTCTTTTTTGCTGGGTGCCACCCTTGGCTTGTTAGAGGACAGAGACGGAGTGGGATTTGGTGGGAGGGTGGTGTGCGGATGGGATCGTTTTGGTGTCGTGGGATAGGTGGGGAATGGGTCTGTTTGGGGAAGCTGTATTCGCAGAGTTCTGTGTTGAGCTGCTTTTTTGAAAAGTGTCCATGATGCGTTCTGATGTAGAGAGGTTCTTCTTCGTAATCTTACGCTCTTCGATATTTGATTCACCCCTAATGTACGCAGTGCGCCGCGCCATCTGCGCGAGAGTCGTCGAACTCTGAGGGTCTGCGATCGATGACATCCGAGAATGCATCCGTCCTCCATTGCGAATTGGTTTGCGGTGGAATAAGATGCTGATCGTTGAGGTCGTCGCATGAGTAAATCGGTCCGGAGATGGGCGTGAGTCAGATTTTGCTTCATTCCTGATGCAAGTAGCCTGTCTCTGTACATGCACTCTGCAACCCTCTTTCCCACTCGTTCGGCCGGACACCCCGACAGTCTGCAGAGATGTCTGCCTGTTTGGCCACGAGGCCATGTGCTCGTGGATCCTTCGAATTCCGAGAAATCGCGCCATCTGTACGGAGAGTCGTCGGACACGGGGCTAAAGCGATCGATGAACTAGCCTGCCTTTCGGACCCTTCACCTCCCTCATTCACTCCTTCCACCTTCATCTACACGGCGGATACGTTTCTCGCACCGCTCGTCTTTAGTTCCGCACGGAACGCCGCTGTCGAGCGTGGCATCTTCCTCTTTCCCAGCGGCGTCATTAAGATTGCTCGAGAATGTGTTAGTGAGGGGAGAAGAAAAATGTAGGATGCGGCACTTGAGGAAAACCTCACTGCTGCGGGCGTAGGAGTCAAAAATAGAGTCGGAGGCTGGGTGCAAAGACGAAGCTATCGTAAAGCTCGCTTATTTCAGGCTATTTTCTCGTCGTTTCCGCGCGAGCAGTCGTGAAGGCTGTAGCCACATCAGGAGCAAGCGCGGATAACCCTGGAGTAAAGCTCGGGTTGCTGTCAAGTTGATCTGAAAATGCACTCAGACTCGAAGGGAGGAGAGGTCGTTTCGGCTCTGGCCAACGACCCGAGGGTGAAATAAAAGCAGATATAGACGCCATCCCGTTACTTGCCCGAACATCTTCTACCCCTCGCGAGAACATTTTTTTCCCCGCCTATCTTTCTCGCAGAGCTTCCGGCAGTTTTGGAAAATTTACTCCATCGTACGTTAATTTTTCCGACATTTTTCCGAATATTTTCCGACATTTTTCCGACTTTTTTCCGACTTTTTTCTGAGTGTTTTTCTGACTTTTGACTGACTTTGTTTCTGACCATGTACACATCATTATTATTGTTGTGTCATTTCTCGTTCACGCGCTCAGACAGTCGCGGATCGGCCACATTTGCTCACTGCCCGATTCGACAGTCTCGGATCTGGCCGCACAAGCTACACCGATTCTCCGATACTAGAATGAATCTCCAACACACTGAATTTTTTCTCGTACGGCGGCGAATCAATCGATCGATGAATGCAACGTGAAACATCGAATCGGTTTGCCTCGGCTTATTCACGCGCCTCTGATGACGTCATGCTCAGGCTGCCTCGTGCGCGTTCGTGCTTAGATGTAGACGCACCTTTAAACGAACTTCCGAAGTGTCGACTAATTAGCGCTGCAAATTGCAGCTGTTAATTCCGAACGCGCGGTACCTGCTTTCCTGCGCCACCGACCTGCCCCAAAACGTTCGCCCAGTACAATCGACGAGCAGGGATGGTAACGTGGTCCACGTGGTTTCTGAAATTTTTATTAAAATATCTGCACGCTTAACTTACACGTATATAGCCTAACGGGACAGTAAGTAATTAAATTAAATAGACTTATCTCTCTAGCCTTTAAAGCGAGTGCGATTCGCTCGAAAACTCTCGTCGGTCTTTGACTCCATGACCGCGAGCCAGTACGCGTTTGGCCCCTTTTTTTTATAAACAAGCGTCGCGACGACTGATCGATTTTCGGCGTCGCCCTTTCCCTTCTCCTTCCTCCCTCGACCTTTATTTATCTCTGTCTTCCCCTCCCCCTTCTCGCTCCCTCACTCTGTCATTATCTTCCACTTTCACAGAGAAACGCGAGGCGAGAGGACGTTTTGTCTTTTTTCGTTTTTTTTTTGTTTTAAATAAATAAGAATACGCTTTCGAAGGTCGCGCGAGGGGCTGACGAAGGTGCAGCTCGTTTCCGGTCACGTGACCTGGCTCTTCCGGCGAGGATCGAAAGAATCTGCGAGAACGTCGAGGATCGCGCTGACATTGACCCCGTCGATTCCGCGACACGAGCGAACTTTGCATGCGTATCCGAACCGTGTGAGAATGTACCCTTTGAGAGGAAGCATGGCTAATGGTTCTAGACGTCGACGCGAGACACGGAGCGAGATAGCGGAAAACGGGAGGAGAGCGTTGTACATAGCTCTCCTCGTCCGAGCCTTTGATCAGTGTTGGGCATTGATCGAGCGAAGTCTGTACCGCGATCGCTTGATATAGACCGACTGTTGAATGAAACGAGTCGATCGGCCGAATTGATCGTCGATCGTCGATTGCTCGCGACGTAAGCTCCACGCGCCATCGAACGCACACTTGCGCCCGTCGCTTTCGTCACGGCAGTCGTTCGTCATTCATCCAGCCGCCGATAGACCGACTTAGGGACCTGGCACCAGTGTGGCCAGAAGTGGCTCTTTTACACCATCGGTGCCCGCGGGAGTGGGGATACGCGCAAGTGTGCGTGCCCGTCTGTCAGAGCTGTGGACTCCACGCATTGGCCTGTCAGCTCACAGACAGGGCACGCACACTTGCGCGTATCCCCCCACTCTCGCGGGTATCGATGCTGCAAAAGAGCCACTTCTGGCTTCTGACCACACTGCCTGGCACACTTATCCGACACGATGCGAAAAAAACGTAACAATTGAATAATTGTAAATCTTGTACATAAATGTCGTGTCGTGCCGGACAAGTATGCACAGCTTCATTTATTTACATGCATTCAGTCCAATCCGATTTTTGTTATATCGTGTCGTGTCGTGTCGGATAAATGTGCCAGATCCTTTATGCATATAATCAACGCAAAAATCATCCTTCCTAGATCGCAGTTAACCACCGCATTACTTCTAATCGTTGATCGGATCAGACGCTGCCCAACACTGGCCTTCGATCGTTTTCATCACGAAAAACACGGCTTGCAGCGGGACTGCCAGGAAGCCGACGTTTGTGAGTCCTGAATCGACGTCACTATCGATTCCCGTCGGATCGCCGAAATTGAGCCTGGCCGAAACGAATGCGTCGCGACGAGGTCGAGGGCAGGCATGCCGTGACTGCAGCTCATCTGAACAAGTCCTTCTTCCCCATCGCAGCCAGACCGATCCTCTCCTCCCGTCCCACGTCGTCCCTCTTCGGCTTCGTCATCACGCATCGGCCCCTGTAACAGATCTCCGTCATGTGCGAGACCTTGGTCGTCGTCGACGTTCTCAGAACTTTGCCCAGCATCGATTCCGTCGAGTTCGTCGACTCGGAAGAAGAGGTGGTAGTCGAAGGGATGATGGTTGCGGACGATGAGGCAGACTGATTGGACTCGGCGAACGCTGAAGGCAAGAGGGTCGTTGTTTCCTGCGCTGAATCCGTCACTTCTGTCGCGATGGCCTCGGACTTCGAGGTCTCGAAAGTAGTCTGCTCGTTTTCTGAGTTGACATCGGTCGTGAAGTCTGGCGCGAACGTGGTTACGGAGAGTGGACTGGAGGAGGATTCATCTGATGGCGCTGGAGTGCTGGAGTCTGTTGTTGTTTCCTTGTCTGGCTCGGCGTTCTTCATCGTGTCGAAGATGGCCTTGACGTAGTCGGATAATGTTTTGACGTTGCCCTCTTTCTTGTTTCTCATCAGGCCGGGAATCGATGGCGAGGCACCGTCGTAGTTCCATCCAGCGATCCTGGAACGATCGAACGCGGACGGATAGCGCACCTCGCTCCACTTTTCTCGGTGATTCTTCGGATATTCGATTGTCTTCACTAAATCCGTATCGGTGTACAAGTTCGTCGGGTCGATCGGCGCAGCGAGCCTTTGCGTGCTCTGCTCATTTTCCAGCCCGCTGTCCGACTCCAAGTCATTTATCTTAGTCCTCTGACTCAGTGTGAACATGTTCAAATCCGCGGACGCGTTTTGCAGTTCCTGAGAACTCGAGGAATGCTCTGAATCTTTGCTCTTGGCTGCTTCGTCTGACGAATTCTCGACGGCCTTAAGACTATAAAGAAGAACGTTTCGATAATAACGACGTGAGATCCATCAGATGAGTCCACTCACAATTTCTACAACTCACCTTTCCGCTGTCTCCTGGTAGTACGCTCCAACGGATTCGAGTTTGTCATAATTTGATCTGGCCATGGTCACATCTGTGTCGTTCTGCGCTCCAATCATCACATCTGCCGAAGTCTCTGACGTCAAGGTCGTCTCCGTGACTTCCTTCAGGGTCGTGTCGCCGTCGACGTCAGGCACGGTCGTAGGAAGCGAAGTCACCCAGGCGTCTCCGGGCAGTTCTGTGCTGGTCGACGTGGCCAGCACCGGAATCGCGGCCTCATCCGACTTCAACATTTCCTCTAGGAAATCCTGGAAGACTGATCGACGGGTAGGCTCGTCCGCCATCGATCCGACCGTCGGAGCCTCGGTGGTGGTCAGCCTGTACTCCCGGATCGGGTTGTACTTGTATTGATCGTAAGCCAGACTGTTCACGGCAGAGTTGAAGTGCTGAGATTCGGCGGTGACGAAATCGTCCGTCACAGGCCTCACGCGCACTCGAACCCTCTTCCTTCGTCCGGTCTAAAAGAATTCGTGCGAATGAAGCCGTCGGACGTTCGATCGTAATCGTTCCAGATGACAAGACAATATAGACAAGACCGGTGCAATTTACCGATGTATCTTAGCCGTTATTTAGTTTATTTAATTATAATTTAAATTATTCGTAATTAAGGCTTTATATATATAGGTCCTTGAGGCTTCCTCCGCCTATATTTTCTCAGTTTCTTTTTCTGTTCTCTTTCCTTTCGGTGTTATTTCTCATATTAAGTAATTCCCATTATTTTGTTTATATTTTCTATATTATGTTAGTTTGTTAATCTTTGATCTACTGTTATACCTTGTAGTTAATCGCATTGTTTCTTTGTTCCCTTCTGCTTTTGCACTCCTCTAAGCTGCTTACATGTATAACCATTAAGTTTTAGCTTAAGGTTTCTTCGTTTTTTGTTATATACATATTTTTATTTTCTTTATATTATGTTATTTTTGTTACTCTCTTTGGTTTATCGATATTATAATGGGTTTCCCGTGAATATATTAAATAAATCAATTAAAAAATGGACCCACCTTCCTCACTTCGACGCCGTCACTCGTCTTCTTCGGAACCTTTGTTATCTCAGTGGCGTCTATGCCAGCAGACGCGTCCTGCCCAGTGCTCCAACCCTCGCCATATCTGTGTGGTCTCAAGCTTCTGTCCCGCGTACTCTGTGTACTGGTCTCGGGCGTCGCGTTGGGCTTGTCGATCGGATCTTGCGGCGTCGTTTTCTTCCCGAACACAGTGGTACCCATGATCATCGACTCCTCATCCTCGCCGTTCGCCTCTCTGTCGCCGTACTTATCGTCCGACGACACCACGAGAGTGACCGAGCCGATTTCTGGGCCAGCTGTGATGATCTCCGGAGCATTCAGGGTTCTCTCGATGTTCCGCGCGTCCTTAGACTCTGCCGGGACGCGATTCGAAGCGAAGCTCGGCTGGAAGGAGGTCTTCGTCAATTTCGTGGACCACTGACTCTCCGCGCCGTATATGTCGATGGGGGTGGAATGAGGACTGGTGGACTTGGAGCGGCCTGGAAGATGCTGATAACGAAGTGGTGTGTCGCTCGCCAGTTGCGTCTGATCGTATTCCTCGCGCGGAGACGTTTCTTGGTCGTGTAGACCGCCGAAGTTTAGCACAAAGTCCTGACTGGGATACTGTAATGGTTACGCGGTTATTTTGTTGCTATCGTTAATGCTCCATAAAGTTTTAAATATAATATGAAATTTAATTTCTTCCGAATTTTATTCAACAAATCATCGATATATAAATCTGAAGAAAGTTTGTCGAAAATGATATAATTCAAAGATGAGTTCGCATCACAGCAAAATTTTGCACACATCAATACTTCTACTGTTAAAACGACGAAATTTTTCTCTAACGCCTACAGAACTGTCTACCATGAATCATTGTAAATTGTCTTGCACTCACGTTCGCGCCATTGGCGTCGTAAAGCTGTTGAGCCGTTTGATCTCTGGAAGGCACGAATTGCGTGGAGGGTGGCTCAAAGTTCTCGTCGTAAACGGGCTGCCTCTCGAGAGCCGATGCATGCTGAAGATTCTGGTAAATCCTCGGATAGTTCTCATCCGGCGGCAGCTCGTTGTTCGCATCCAATCCAGACTCCGTGGTAGACGTGGTAGTCGTACGTTTTCTGCCTGGCCTTCGGATTCTTCCACGGATCCTCGTCTTCTGCTCCTCCGGCATAGTGGGCCTCGTCTTCGGCCTCACTGTGTAGACTGTGTCTGACGCAGGCAGAGTGGGTCTTTCCGTAGTCGTGGTAGTAGTCGGCGCTCTGATCGGGAGGGTCGTTGCTTTTCCAGTTGAAGGCCTTCTGACAGGCGTATGCTGGTACTTGGGACGATTTTTATAGACATGCGTCTGAGTGGGACTCGACTCCACAGCAGTCTCGTCGGTACTCAATGGCGCGTGAGATTGTATCTGCGAGAAGATTGAAACGTTCAATCTGAACACTCCCGAAGCCTTGTCGGGTGATGCTTTACTTACTTGGGATAAGGGAGGTCTGAACGTGACGGGCTGCTGATGGAACCTGCTGTCGACAGGGTGTACTGGTCGGAAGCTCGGTGGTCTGATAAATCCGTAGTCGATATCGTCCTCGACCTGCTGAGCTTGTGTCGTGGTGGTTAGCGGAGAGGGAGTGGTGGTAACGATCGGTCTCTGCTGTTGTTGCTGGGCTTGCTGACCAGCGTGGATCTTCACGTAGTCGTAACCGTCGGTTTGAATTTGCGAGTGGCCTTGTGGCCGAACTCTGCTTCTTGTCCTCGGTCCGTCTCTCTGACGATTCACGGCGCTAAGTCGGACGTACTCGTCTTGCGAACCACGAGGACGTGTTTGAACTGCGGAATCCTGATGAGTTCGGCCTCTGCCTCGAACTCGTTGACGAATTATTACAGGACTTGGGGTAGTTGTCAACGCCTCGGTGGTCGGCTTAAATTCAAGGTTTAGAGTATTATTAGGAAGTCTAATTAACACTAGAACAACCGAGAATTTTGGAGATTTTACTACAATGAAGACTGATGCTCACGTAATTTTAATGACTCTTATAGAAACATATAACGTACATCCTCGATACATCAAAGTTCCGGAAAATTTCAGAAAATTTGATCTTCAACATTAAGTATAGTATAAGTTATGTTTAAACATATCAGAGTTATTATTTTCTTTTTTCCCCTTTTTTGTTATTAGTTATATATTATGTTTATATTATTAATATTATTATTACATTTTCTGTTTTCTTTTTCGTTCTCGTCTTGTTACGGCACCAATGACAATAGGTTCATTATTTACTGTATACCAATGGGTTTGCACCCGTGAATAAATAAATAATAATAACATGATCCTTCATTACAGCAAAATATCAGGTAACTCGATCCCGATAGTTTTAATGTTAACAAAAAACCTGTATCCTGAAAAACTCACCTCCGTCTGTGGTATCTCTGTCGACTGTTGCAGTCCATACAACTCCTGCTTACTTTCCGGAAGAGGTACAAATATCGGCTCGGTATTCTGATCGTGATCCAAACCAGTCTGCCCAATCTTTCCGACGTCAACTCCTTCGAACTGCGACTGTCCATCTTCAATGTTTCCTCTCTGCGGCAGCCCAACGCCAAACAAAGTCGAGTAACCTTGCTCATCGGTCGTCCCAACTCTCGGATCTTCAGTCGTGACCGAGACATCGTACTCAGTATTCTCCAGCTTCCCAGTGTAATACGGGAAGTCTTTCTGTCCTTGCGCGGTCGGCTGATCGCCGACCTCCGGATGAGCTTGATAATTGAATCCGTTAACAGGAGTCTTCTCCAGACTCACCTGATCGAACGCGGAAGGCGGCTGATCGAAATGGTACCGCAGATCCTCGGGGCGCGGATAGTTTTGACCTCGAGCGTACTCCTCAGCCAAAGTTGTGCTATGATGAGCAGCATGAGTCACGGCACGAAGAGGAAAACTTTCCGGTGGACTGGCACTGGTCGATTGGAAGTCTTGAGAGAAGGCAGATAAGCTCGAAGAAGGCTGACGAACGTCAACATTCGGCTCCTGTCCGAAATTCGTAGGTGGACTGTCTTGAACAAAGGGTCCCGAGGGAGCAGAGAGGGCTGATATGGCAGCCTCGTTTTGCTGGGCGTTCTCATAAGTTGCCTGACTCGCGTGGACGTTGTGAATCTGATCCGAGACCTCGGACTGCAAGTTCTTTTCACGACTTCTGTATTTGTGACTGCGCGTGGTGGGCCTTCTAGAGTGCTGATCTAGGGAGTTGTACTTCTGGGTCGTTTCTGGGGTCTTTGACTTGGTGGGCTCGTAAGAGGAGTCGCGATATTCTTCGGTTGTCGTGGTGTATCTCGATCTGGACCGGCTGTAAGGTCTTCGAGGTCTGTCGACGGACGCTCTACTGCTCGACGGTGCCTGCGTGGTCGGTGGCCTCGTAGACACGATCCTTCCCCTGCGAGTTTCACGGTTATTTAATTATCAACTCAGCGCGCCGACTTCGTTCGCGCGCAAAGCGACGCGAAAGAAAGTTTGACCCGACCGCGACTCGTGACTCACTCGAGAAATTTAGATCAGTGAGTTAACGACTTTGCTTCGAAAGAACGTACCGAACGGATCGGCGTTCCAGAATCCCGAATGGCGTGCCGAATTAATACTAGTACTACCGAGCAGTCGACATGACTGATTTCGACTGCTCGGTTGTATTATCGTACTATCTACTATGTGCGTAGTATGATTTTTAAACCTCGGATACCCACGATGGGTCAATTTGATCCAAAGCCTAAAGATCGTCAACCCATTTTTTGAGCAAAACACAAATTTTCGCCTACGTACATTTACCGACGTTGCAATGTATTTTACGATTGTTAATAATTAGTTTATAATATGTTTACAACTTTTTTCGAGCAAAATTAAAATTTTTTGCGACACGGCCGTCAGTGTTTTATAAATGGAATGGGTTAGACGTAGTACTCTAACTATTTTCGACCAAATTCCGCAGCATCTATTTCCAGGATTGTTACCTATAACACATAATCTAATAATTATAACAATATTGTTCTTGTTACGTGGACGCGTTGAATTTACTTTGAGGTTCTCGTCTCACATAAATCTAAACAAATAAAACGTTTATGAATTTAAAATGTCGCGTTGCCGTCCTGCAGGATGGGTCATTCTGACCCATCGTGGGATTACGTGTCTTATTTGTCAGTCGGGTGTCCGAGGGTTAATCAACTCATTTTCCGCAATTTTCCTTAACTCTCATGCACCGACGATACGTAGGTTAAAAATAAGCCTTCGTCGCGGCAAAAAGTGAAATCAATAATTGTTACTGCCCGATAGTTTTAATACGAAAAAGGTCTAATAAGACCCAGCGACGTTTCACGATCATCGGAAACTGTACAGTGTACACATTCGCACTATCACCGCGACACCGTTACGTGCGATCGATTGTTAACAGTGTCAACTCACCTGTGCCTTCCGCGCGGCCTGTACGTCGTGGTGGTCGGTCTGGGAGTGGTGGTGGTGGTGCTTGTGGTGGTGGTCGCCACGGTAGTCGGAATGGAATTGCTCGGAATATTTGAAACGGTAGTCTCATGCTTGTCGATGAGTGAGTTGACTAAACCGGGCAACAGCGGCGAAATGGCAGGCAGTTCCGAAGGCAAGCTGTAATGTGTTGGGCCGATGGGACTTCTCACGTCATTAACATCCCCGGAATTCGTGTCGTCGAAAGTAGCGCCTGGTCCGGTCGGCAGATTGGGATGACGATGATGAACGTGATATTGGTCGGCTCCGTTATACTTATGAACGACATTACGATGTTGAGACAGTTCTTGATTGATCAGCGCCAACTGGGCAGCCAGGTCCTGCTCCTTGGTGGTGGGATCCTCGCTGGGTCCGATGGAAGCTTCCTGGAAGGTGGGCGTGCTCGAGTAAATCACTTCGTCTCTGTAGCTGACGGAAGTGTCGAACTGCGGACTCTGAACAGGACTGGAAGTGCTGGACTTCGCCTCGTCGTCGTAGTACTGCTTCTGCTTGACTCTGCTGCTGGGCAGCTGCTCGCTGTGATAAGAGGTAGAGATGACGGAAGCCGGCTTGCTGTCGCCGTAAAACTGTCTGAACCTAAATCTGCCGGCTGATCCAGTTGAACTGCTGCTGCTGGTGCTGTATTGCGGATCGTATCTGGGAGTGCTGCTGGGTTCTGGAGTGTAAACCGGAGAACTGGGACTGTCATAAGTAGCAGTGGTGGAGCTTGGACCAGTCTGGTCGCCTCGGGGTCCTTCAATGTAAGAATTCGGCTCGATCAACGGAGTTGGATTGGGATGTCTGTTGTCGAGGTCTTTGTCATTGTCGGTGGAGTCGATAGTGTTCACCACTACCGATCCAATGTGAGGTGCAGGGAAGGGTATCTTCGAGTATCCTGGCGGAGGATCGAAGCTGAGTGGCGCTACGAAGAATGGCAGCTTGTCCACCTTACGTTCTACTCGATTATGGTCGATGGAAGACAAGTAAGGCAGATCGAACTTCGCGTATCCGTTGGGTGGATCAAGGCTGGTGGGTCCGACGAAGACTTGCGGGGCATCAGGACCGACCGTGTCCAACACCGCGATCGTCTTCGCGTCCTTCAGGATCTTCAGGACGTCAGAAACCTTGACGTTGATCCTATTACTGGTGGACGCTCCCATGTACACAGAGAGTGGAGGCTGATTCGGTGACGGAGTAGTCGTACTTGGTTCCCTATACTCAGCTTGCTCCTGGAACTGATGAGTCCTCTGCCTCTGTCTTCCCCGAAATCTTTTAGCAGACTTCGACGTTTCCGTCAGATGCTGTCTATGAAGCTGCTGGTTCACAGGCTCTCTGATCAACGGAAGCACCAAGGCATGAGGTTCCTGAAGACCGGATGGAGTGGTGGCGACTTCCTCGGCGTTTCTCTGCTCCTCCAGAGCTCGCTGAAGCTCATCCTGCTTCTGCCTCTCGATCGCAGTCAATCTGTCCGACTCTCTCTGCCTGTCCTCTTCCTTCCGACGCTCCTCCTTGGCGCGCAGCTCCGCCAGCCTTCTCCTCTCGATCTCTTCCTGCCTCTGCCTCTCCCTAGCCTCGCGAATTCTCTGCAGCTCCCTCTGCTTCGCCATCTCCTCCAGCTTCTCCAGCTCCTTCTTCTTCTTCTCAGCGTCCCGCTGACGTTGGATCTCATGCTCTCGTTGGATGGCCTCTTGCTGAAGACGCACCTTCCGCTCCAGAGCACGTTGCTCCTCGTTCAAGCGAACGATCTCCTTCATGCGCTCCTCTTTCAAGAACTGAGTCTTCTCGTCTCGATCTCGCTGAAGCTGCTCCAGCAGCGAGCGCGCGAACGCGTCTTGCTCAGTGGTGGTAGCGGACTCCGCCGCCTGGTTCTCTCTGTTCTGATTCGGAACTTGGCTCTGCTGGCTTTGCTGCGGATGATGCTGCTGCTGCTGACGATAGTGATACTTCCTGCCGCGGCCTCTCTTCGGCTGGCCTCTCTGGGCCAAGGTCTCCGCCGGAACGTAGACGAGCTGGACCTGAAAGTTGAAGATTCGAGGGTCAGTACCGAAACTCGGGCAAGGACGTGGTCGAATGATTCTAAAGTTTGTTGCACAGTTCCCGTTCTCGCGTATTATTTTCTGTTTAGTTATGTTTTTTTTTCGCTTTTCTATTCATGTATGTACTTGTTAGTTCTAATTATTTAGTTTGTTCTCTTTTATTCTGTTCTCTTTATTTATATATTTAGTTATTTGTTCTGTATATTTGGCTATTTATCTGTTTACTTTAGGTATTTTATTTTTTCTTTGGGTATTCATTTACTTTTGTTGTTTCGTTTTTAGGTATTTATTTAATTATTTTTTTTGTCTCGTTTTGTATCGAGTACATGTATTTTTTATTTTTTTCCCTGTTTAGTTGCTGGTTTGTGTTCTTCGTATTCTTCTTTTTTATCCATATATTTATATATTTCTTATGTTATTTATTTTTTCCTGCGTGTACTTCTTATCTATTCTTATAATTGCGCGTTTATTTAACTAGGTTAAGTTTGTCACTGCATATAGGAACTTGTAATGTCAATTGGGCGCTATCCTGTGTGCAATAAATAATAACAACTAAACACGCACCTCTTCGTTCTCATCGTCAGGATGCTGCACCAGCCCAGGACCGTGGCCTGCCAAGCCGTGACTCTTCGGCCGTTTTCCAGGGTGCCTCGGTGCCTCGTGCTTGATCACATATTCTTTCTGAGGATCGTGCACGTCCGTCAGCTCGTCCTCGGGATCGAGATGGGAACTCTTGAATCCGTGGCCAGTCGGATCGATCGTCGAGCTGGTGAGCTCGCCGTGACCTTCGACGTTCTGACGCTGCTCCTGATGCAGGTGAGGCTGTGCCTCGTGCAGCAGGAAGTCCTGGGGTGGGAAGATCGGGGGGAGAGCCTCCGAGGACGGCAGTGGCGGAATCAGTACCTCGGGCCCGAGCTCCGGAATCGTCGGCAAATTGCTTATCGCGCTGGGCTGCAGCTGCTTCTCGTCGCCTTGATTACTGAAGCCGCTGGGAATGAAGGTCTGCGTCTGAAGCGAGATAGAGCCGGATGGCGATTGGTCGATATACGCTCCCGCGGACGAACATCAAGAAAACATATCAATTACATTAAAAAACAAAAGCGAACGGTCATCGCTAGAAAAATGTTGAAGACGTTAATTCATGACGTCCGAAATCCTTCGGAGACCGACCTGAAGTATTTGTTGCTGCGCTCTCAGCTGCTGCTGCAGGAGTAACAGCTTCTGAATGTTCTCCTGCGTCTTCTGCAGCTGGAGAAGCTGTTGCTGGTACTGTTGCTGTAAGGCCGGGGGTAGTGACAGCGGCGGTAGAGGCAGGGGAGGAATGTGCTGGCCGGTTGGAGACACTTGAGTCGGCGCGGCTCTGGGATTAGCTAGAGGGATCCATTCGCTGTTGGACACCTGTCGGGACCAACGCTCACCGCCGGCGCCCAAAGTTAACGCCGTCAGCAGCGTTAATGTCAAGCACCCCCGCACCGTCTGGAAGACAAGTCAAGGGACTCTGCTTAAGAAGCTGCGGTACAAAAACATTTAAAAACAACATTTTTTTTTTTCTTCTTTCTTCCGGAAATATTTATTTCATAGAAATAGACTCCTGAAAGATTCTCGTCAAACTCGAAGTGTTTCTTCGTGTTGCGTGGGATACAGTGAAAGCAAGTGGCTTCGCTCAGGGAATAATTTATATTTACATTTACGACAATTCTTCAAATTATCCTATCCGATCTCTACCCATTCTCCGGCATAAAGTCTGATAATCGCCTCAGCGGCAGGCATCTGTCCGCCTGATCAATGCAAGTGAGGCTCTGGTTAAAGGGGAACGATGCGAGTTTTCTCCCAACGAATCAAGCGTCGCGACGCGCGACGTGCCGGGTGGAAATCCGGAAAACCGCAGCTCGCCGTTGCGCCGATCACGAAGCGAATAAGAAATCGAATCTATTTATTACGGCCCGCTAATAGCGTTATTAGACTTCTAATGGAAACTGCGGTTCGCTCTCGGCTCGACACGATTGCGGCGAGGCTGGATGCGAGAGAAAAAAAGAATGGCCGCGCCGTCGACGATCCGGCCTCTCTTCCTCGTTCGGGCAGGCAGTTAAGCGAGATTAGAAGCTCGCCACGCGAAAAGTCGTCGACGTTCCTTACGAAACTTCGCGGCCGGAAAATCGAGAATGCTGCAGCCCACCCAGTCGTCACGTCTCGGCCACGGCCCGCTTCCAATCCCACGCCAGCTGAGCCGATGATGAATCGCTCGAGCCAACACCAAACACCAACCCGCGTACAGTCCCTGATCGACGCGCGTATTCGTCATCAGCGCGCCAACGAAGCTGCCGAGTGGCTTCGTATCGCCGCTCGAAATATCGGTTTCCGATGCAATTTTCTGGCCCACTTCCGATCGGATCGCTCGCCTCGAAGACCCGCGACACACGTGCCCTTCAGCGCGCTTCCCATCCAGCCCTGCCATCTCATTACCGGAGCAAAATTAATTTTCACCACCGCCTTCCTCGTACACGTCCCACACCTACACAGACAGACAGCCGCCGACTTCGGCACTTTCGTTCTTTCCGACCGACCGTGCCACCAATTTCTATGCATCGCACGCGATAAGATTTTTCTTTCTATATAAAAATCGCCGCAGCCCGAAACGACCGGACTTTCTAGCCTCTAGGCCGTAAACGGGCATCGTCGATTTTCTATTTCGTGCTAAACTGACTTCCCGAGGTGGGCAGTTATCTTGGGGTGGGCAGGAGGGGGGAGACGGTCAGTAGAGCGGGGAGAACGTAATTTTTTCAGGCACGCCGCGGATATTTTCCTGTTAGCGGCAAGCAGTCGCGTATTGTCGACCCGGCCGTGAACCGTGCGGGCGGGCACGAAAGAAAATCCGTTAAGGTATTACTAGCGCTGAATCACAGTACTTAAACTTTTTTTTAAACCAGACTTCAATTGAAGATTTTTAAAATATAACAATTTTTTTCTTATAAATGAACTTGATCCACCGTCTAGAACTCGAGTTATTAACAATTAAAGTTTAGCGTTTTCTCCATCTAAAGCAATGGTAATGATCACACAAAACGGTTTTTTTACAATAACTCGAAAACAATTCTTAAACATTTTTTGTAAAAATTCCAGGATGTAGATTAACATTTAAGAAACATTTTAAAAGAAAAAAAAAGACTTTCTACCGTCTAGTTCAGGAGAAAAAAAATGGTGAATATAAAATTGTAAATTGAGTGCTTGTATTCAGCCTGAACTGCGGTACAAACGCTAGTATGCATCACTGCCAAGTATACTAGTGTGCACATATGTATACGGAATGTGTTCGAAGCCGTTCGAAGTTTATGAAATTTGTACAGAATGCTCGTGTCGCCAATCGAGAGCACTCCTGCAAGTTTGAAGAAGATCGTACGAACGGTTCAGATTTCTCGATGAACTTACATACAGCTACGACGGGACTTAATCGCTGAGCGGAAATTCGAATGATGACAATTTTTTTGAAACACCGCTTCCAGCCGTACGAAGATTATGAAACTTGTACAGAATGCTCGTGTCGCCAATCGAGAGCACTCCTGCAAGTTTGAAGAAGATCGTACGGTCGGTTCACATTTCTCGATGAACTTACATACAGCTACGACGGGACTTAGTCGCTGAGCGGAAATTCGGATGATGACAATTTTGTTCAAACTCCGCTTCCAGTCCTACGAAGTTTATGAAACTTGTACAGAATGCTCGTGTCGCTAATCGAGAGCACTCCTGCAAGTTTGAAGAAGATCGTACGGTCGGTTCAGATTTCTCGATGAACTTACATACAGCTACGACGGGACTTAATCGCTGAGCGGAAATTCGAATGATGACAATTTTTTTGAAACACCGCTTCCAGCCGTACGAAGTTTATGAAACTTGTACAGAATGCTCGTGTCGCCAATCGAGAGCACTCCTGCAAGTTTGAAGAAGATCGTACGGTCGGTTCACATTTCTCGATGAACTTACATACAGCTACGACGGGACTTAGTCGCTGAGCGGAAATTCGGATGATGACAATTTTGTTCAAACTCCGCTTCCAGTCGTACGAAGTTTATGAAACTTGTACAGAATGCTCGTGTCGCCAATCGAGAGCACTCCTGCAAGTTTGAAGAAGATCGTACGGTCAGTTCATGGATTGAATCAGGGCCGTAAGAAATATCTGACGCAATTGAAAAGAAATAATGGAGCCCATGTTTGATACGGCACCCAGCGCTAGTAATACCTTAAAATCGGATTCCCAGAGACATCAAGGAGGCAACGAGCCGGATCGCCACGGAATTCTACCGTTCCAGCCTCTGTATTTATTAGAAAATCAACGGCACCGCTCGCGGGCCGGTTTACACTTTACAGTTCGTTAGCTCGGTCGCACTCCAGATATCGCGGCAACTGTGCACGACGCGCGATTTATGTGACGCGAGCCTCGACATCGACGCCGATAATTATGATAACAATGGACGGATCGTTTACGGACACGTCGGATTGCATGTCCGATCGGCTGCGAAGCGTTAGTCTAATTAACGGAGAACTCGGCTGCGTCCAACGATCGCACCTGGCTCCTGCTTCTTCGTCTCACTTCGAATTCCTTGTCTGTATATGAATTTGAAATTGGGAAAAAGAAACACTTTTTCCTTTCTCCTTACTCAAACGCATTTTCATATGTACATACTTTTTTATCACTGTACTTTCTATTTCTATTAAATTATTTCACGCGTTCGTGAGTCTGTACTGGGGACGTTCGATTCTTTTGAGAGAATCAATTTTCGAATCGAGTTTGGGGTAAACAGTCGAGTTCGAGTTCAAGAATAATGAACTCTGCAGATTCTGAAGAAACACAAAGCAAAAAATCGATGTTTTGCAAGAAAAGATTGAATTCTCCTAAAAAACGGCTACCAAAGAATCCATTCGGAAGAATGAATCGTAATCGAACGACCTTAGTTCGTAGTCGTGAAACAACTAAAGTGGCAGATAATTAATTTGCCGATCGAAATCGAAGGCCGTCCACATTCACCGAGGCACGCGTCGATCGCGAACAAACGACGTTCGAATGCGAGCGATTTCGAAAAAGCCGCGCAAATCTGCATACGCTCGCGAGACGAAGGCACGCGCGTCGGCCGTCTCGAGAGATTAAGCTCGCAGCTCGCCTCAATCGAAATCTCTCGCCCAAGGGAGAGTCCCGCGAGCCTCGTATCGAAACGAGTCGCGTACTACTGACATAATTTAGATTACGCTCCGCACCCGCGGAGCGATTTTCATTACGGAAGATGGCATGCATCGGCGCAGCACGCGATCTTTCTGCTTTCTTCGCCCACTCCACCCACAGCTTTAGAAACGACCCAGGCTGTGAAATCGGCTCCGCGCGCTCGGGAAGAAAGGAGAGGACGGTGCCGTCTCGTTGCGTCAGATCGATCCTAGATCGTCACTCGTGTCACGCCGCTCGTTGCTCGAGGAGGGGAAGGAAGGAGAAGATAAAAAAAGTTTTTACAAAAAAATATCACCGTCTTCAAAATAAAATAAAAATGGAACTAAAAAGTATAAAATAATTCCCTTTTTTTTAACGTCGGTGTCGAGATAGGAGTCAAAAAACATGCATGTCGAATAGAGAACCTTCTCCTTTTTTGAAGTCGGTTAAAAACAGAATTGCGCCCACCGCCGAAAATTCGAGATCGCTTTCGAAAGTCGCGCGTTTGCTTCTTTTTGCACGGCGTGAAAGACAACTTTTGAATCGACGGCGACAGTGTGCGCGAGTGTCGTTCTGGATCACATTAATAAGACGGCAATTATCATGGCCGCGCCGGCAAGCTTGCTGCGAAATTTCCGTCCAACCTCTCGTTAATGACAGACCTCTTTTTCCCTTTCGCTTTCGACTCGTAAAACAGCGCACTTGACTTGGTCAAGACAGAGGCGACTAATCTAGCGGCACGGACGCTGACCGTTTTCCGTCCATCGCGTTCGATAGTAAAAGTATCGTTTTCACGCGACGCTCTTAAAGGCAGGAACACACTATTGTCACGTCCTGTCACGTCACGTGATATCACGCTCGCTTTTACGTGTAATTAAAGAAGTGCGTGAGCGGCTTTTGTCAACTTTTTTCGACTCACACTACTTTAATTTCATGTAAAAACGGGCGTGAAATCGCGTAATACAGCGTTAGAGGAAAATGTGCGGCCTCGACTTTCGGACGTGAACAAATTTTCTTCATTCTCCACGTACTTGGTACTTTGTTAACTCATTCAGTGCTGCGTGAAACAATCTTCAGGATGCATTTAAAGCTTCGGCCGGCTTACTTTCGTCCCGTATAAGGACGATTCTAAAGCAACGCTCATCGCTGGTTTAAAAACTTCTCTCTACTTCCTCTCATGAAGAGAAGTAAATAATTGAAATTTCTAAACTGAATCTAGTACCTGCGAAACGGACTTTGGTGAACAAACGTGGATCACGGATTATCGAATGGAAAAGTCGTTTCAAGGCCAGCCCCGGGACCGGTCACCGCTCGAATCCGAAGCGAAATGAGATCATCTCTCGCTTCATTTCTCGTTTCACCTCTCTCGATCATCGACCCTAGAACTTCCTGGCGAGACACCTCCGAGATACGCGTCGATATTTCTGGTGCCGATAGCGCCGGTGAAATGACTTTCTCTCGACACGGACGAGGCGTGAGAATGCATTAAGTCGATTTTCTCGATCTCGTTCGTCGGCGCTGGTAACGTCACGAAGCCCAATTCCGAGCGTCGGTCGGCGCGGCCAATTATATCGATCCTTCCCTGGATCGCACGCGCGTGCGAGAGCGCGCTCGCAGGCGAGCGTTAAAAAGGAGGTCGACACCTTTCTCTCCTTGGAAGAAGAAGCGAAGGAGTCTTCCAGCGAGCATAGGCGCGGTCCGAGCGTGGCACTGGACCCACTTCGGAAGAGAACGAAGCTGCCGATGGCTCAGCACTCGTTGTCTCGCTCGACACTAGAACTACCGAGCAGTCGAAGTGACTGGTGAGACATTTTGGTATAATGAAGACTTGTTTTCGAAAGATTTTATTTCCGGCAATTTTGCCTGATTTTTATTGAAATATGTACATCGTTGATATATAAAAGTGAAGAAAAATTTCGGAAAATAAGGTGACTTTAAAATGAGCCTTCGTTACAGCAAAATGTTAACCCGTTATTTTGAGCGCTCGGTAGTTCTAGCGTTGCTGGAATCGACCTAGACTCCTAGACGGATCGACGAGGCGAAATCGAAATGCCGAAAATTCACGCGAGCGAGGATAATCGGGAAATGAAAGTAGCGGATAATTTCCGAAGCGGCTCGAACCTAGCCACATGATCGATGTAACAGTTTTCGAGTGTGATTGCGTAAACGCGTATCCTGAACGGGATCGATCGGAGTCCGCGGATTAGTGGACAGGAAAAGATTGTCTGATAGAAAGATATTTTTGTTACTCGACCGGTTTAATGACGGAAATCGATTCTTTTCATGCAACGGCTTCATCAGCGGCCGGTGGGGAGTTTACGAAAAGGAAGACGTGGAATGCAGCCTTTCGATCGGACACGGTCGTGTGGCTGGCGTTGAAATTCTGTCTAATTGCATTGTCTAAAAGTATCGATAAAAGTGGCAGCCTGGAAATAGCTCGTCGAAGACGTTGGCAGCAAGTTCTCTGACAAGAATTCGAGCTTCGCGAAGATTGAGAAGTGAACGAAGATCGAGTGACTCTTATCCGGTCGTTATGGAGAATTAACGAGGCACGACTATTCTAGGTGGTGCGAAAAATTCGAGAGGTCATGCAATTAATCGGACGACGGACCAGTCGCTCAACCGTGGACGAAATTATCTGCTCCGAATTTCATTATTCATTATTTCACAATACGAACAGAATTTTGCACTAATCGCAAATTAAGACACTAAACACCAGCATTACGAAACGACTGATACACATACGAACGAGTAAAAAATCAGAACCCCCAAGATGAACAGAATTTTCTATTAATCGCAAATTAAGATACTAAACACCAGCATTACGAAACGACTGATACACATACGAACGAGTAAAAAATCAGAACCCCCAAGATGAACAGAATTTTTCATTAATCGCAAATTAAGATACTAAACACCAGCATTACGAAACGACTGTTTCTTCTCGAAAGCTCCCAACGAATTCTCATCTGGACGCTTTCATCGGGCCAACGTCAGGCCGCTCTCCGTTTTTAGGCACTCCTCGCACCAGCGCCCAGTTTCCATCCATTCTAACGCAAACTTTTACAGAAACTCGACGCTCGGATCGGTGTCGTTCAAATATCCTTAACGCGCGCGCGTTCGCCAGGATCTCAGCTCGAGTCTCGATATCAGCCTGTGCACACGTACTTACACACATCTGCGCACATACTTACATATATCTGCACGCCTCGCTCGCGCGGGCCGTGCGTAATCCGATCGAGGAAACGACACGCTCGAAAATGCCACACTCGCGACCTTCGGAATTTCACGCTCCACTTCTGCCCTCGCTCACCCTTCTAGTCTCTCTCGAACTTTCGTTTCTGGAGCTCGCTCGCGAGCGGCCGCGGGAAACAAGATTCGAGCCAAAGACGAATCGGAATATCGAAGTGCAAAACCGCGTGCGTCAGGCGAGCCTCGATTTATCGCTCCATAATCATAGTCTTCCACTTCTTTTTGCAATAACAGCGCAGCGAGTTACGTGCGTCCCGAAATCGTGACTATCCTCGGAATAGTCAGCGAAGACGGCAAGATTCTGACGTAATGCCGCTCGAACACGCCGAGCACGTAGTTCGATTACTCGGGTCCAGCGGGGACGGCCAATAAATAGAACGCGAAGAGCACGAGTCAGTCGACCTAAAGTCGCACGATGTGCTTCTATCATTCTATGCGCTCGACATATCGGGAATCGCAAGCGTCGGAAGAAAACGGAATTAATGACGGACGTTTATGGTCTGTGACGCATGTATTCCGGTCTGCGCGCGGCTGTATTTAAGACGAACGGGAACAATGTTCGTGCATGGTAATGAAGCCGTCCGACGTATCTGACACGCTCGGTTTGCAACGACAACAAGTCGGAGTTGCATGAGGGGAGGGGGGTGGGGAGGCGAGCGAACACGTAGAAAAGATCGGGCACACAGGTGGAGCGTTCCACCTGACAGACGGGCGTACCACTTACGTGTCGATCGTAGGAAACTTTCTTCGTGGCCCCACCTTCACTTTCGCCTTCGCACTTTTTGGCTCTCACCGCGGTGGGCCTCGCGAGAGTCCCGAGAGTCGAACCTCGCAGACTCCGTTCAATACGGGCCAATAATTATAAGGGACAGAAAAAATGTCGCCATCTTCTTGGTACGGGGTTATTCAATAACAGAACCAGATCTAGGGCCCTTGAGGCAAAAAGCCAAATATGCGCGCCCATTTACAAAATGTTTCCCTACAACTAAGCAAATAAAACAATTTAAAAAAGAATTATCCGGCTCTGTTCAGTAAAGACAACATTTTTTTTTCAAGTTAAACGTGAACATCTTGGTTCCCCGATAAAATTGTAAAGGTGGTCTAGATGAAGATTTGAACGATTCAGATGTTTCCTCGTTTTCCACGGCGACAAGAGTGAGAATTTAATTTTCTCCGATTTTTCCGTTCATGTAATTACTGGCACACGCGCTAACGTTTCTGTTGAATGTTGAATGCGACGAATTCGTTTGGAATTCGGCAGGGGGTATTAACGACTAGTCGGTGGAAACTTAAGAAGGACGCTTAGGTGAAACGAGATCATCGGACAATCTCTACTGGCCACGTGAGACGTCGCGAGGCAGTAACAAATGACACCGTCCCGGGCATAATTAGCGAGCGAATCTGCCTTCATCCATCGTACGCGTCCAGCTGACACGCGATTAGCGCATTAGACGCCCTCGCATCATATATAATAATCCTATCAATAGAATTACAGATATCGCAAATAAAATTTCCGCCACCAACGATATTTGTTTCTATTCCGTTAAACTCGATGGATTTCGTCGCTTATTGCAGCGAATTATCAACTGATTATTGATTGGCATTCATATAGTACTCTTCTTCATGACCGTAATTCGACCCGATCAACGTCCTAATAGAATAAGCCACTCTATATTTACTGCCACTTATAATTTAATTATTTCTTATCTCACGTCATATTCGTCTTGCATAGAAATCATTCTAATCATCCACATCTATGACAATTTTTGTATTATGAAAATGGGATCATCCCGTGAATTTAAATGAATAAATAAATTAATAAATAATTGCTTCTTCACTTCTGCCGCACACGAACGTTTCTACTTCTAGTCCCAGTCCTCCCGTTTTCCGAAACAGAGACCTCAAATTTAGACACTCCAAATATTGCCTCATAGCCACCCCACGTTATTTATAGCCCTTCAGTCACTTTAATTCCTCGTTTAATCCCGCAAAAATCAGAACCGAGTAGAGAGCATCCTGCGTGCCAGCCGGAACTACAAAGTCGGCACAAGAGGACGATCAGCGGCACTTTTCTCGGCCGTTTCTCTCCATCCCGTTTCCCCGGAAAACGACATGCAATTACAGGACAGGCCGGCCGCTTCCGAAAGTCACGGATCAAGATTTCCGCGTCGCGCGTTCTCACGGGATCGGACCGTTCTTTATCGCGCTTTCCTTTTTCCCGTCCGACAGCAGGCGTCACCTTCTTCTAGCCCCCACAAATCGACACTTCCTGCACCGTCACTCATCGCCAGAGTACGCAAATTACAGTGCGCGTCGCGTCTTTTAAGTATTTAACCATTCCGGACAGCCGATAGTCGGTCGTACCGAGAGTCAAACGTCAAACCAAAGATTCGCTTCAAGAAAGTCCGACAGTCCGAGGGAGGCGTGTAGGTCTACCTGAGTTCCTTAAGAAAATCTGAAAACGTTCGGGAGGCGTCTAAATATACGTTGCATCTCCGGATAAGTGCATATTGTGAGAGCGGGGCAAGAGAGAGAACGGTCGGCAACCTCTCAACTTGCGACACACGGAGTCGAAGCCGTTCACACACTGACCCCTATTCCTGCCGCCGCCGCTGGCGCGGCAGCGACAGAAGCGAGAGACGCGTCCATTATTCGATCCGCAGACTCCAAGAGACCAGGATGAAAATCTTGGCCAACGACTCCTTCGGCCGACGACGCTACCGAACAGTGCCCACCCACAAGCATCCTTTCCCACGTCTCCCGACTCGAAACTCTCATTCGACCACTCACCATTGCGCAGGCTCACTCGCACGTCCACAGGAACGCACCAGATCTCTTCAGAAAAAGAAAGAGAAAAAAAAAACTTCACCGAGCGAATTCCGCGAGTCGAACGAATGCACTCTCCGAAGACCGTCTCTCACATTTCACCACCGATCGCCACGGAGTTCTGTGTTCCTCGCGAGCGTCCGAACCGCGAACGACCCTCTCTTTCTCTTTTTCTATCTCTCTCTCTCTCTTTCTTTCTTTCTCCCTCTCCGTCACCTGTCGACGATCTCCCGCTCGATTCTCCACTATCGGCGAGTGCACGCGCGTACGGTCTTAGGATCGCGGGTAGTTTGGACTGGCTCACCCGGAATGGACAGTCTATATAGATATCCCCTCCAGTGAGCGAGAGGCTCGCCGTGAACCGGCACTGCCGGCGAACCGTGATCCAGGAGAAAGCCTCTCCTTCGATTGGCTCTCTTCGACTCGCGAGCGCGAACTTCTGCGCGAGATCTTACTGTCTTTCGAAGGTTTTCGAGTCGAGGGGTTGAAGGGCACTGAGCGTCGTGCCTGCGACTCGGGTACTACGACTTTCTTCGAGGAGCATTAGTATTCTTTTTTTTTTTGGTATTTTTATATATTTCTTTCTTATTTAGGAGAATTAGATTATAGCCAGGAAACAGGAAAACATGTGATATAATATTATAATAATGGAATAGTAAGTTAAGTTAAGTGAAATGTGATTATGGTCTAACAAATAGTAGGAACAATTTTAACAAGAAATGTTGAAAGACCCATTTCTAGGCCGTCAGGTCGAAAATAAAGAAATATATATTTCTTTCTTATTTTATTTATTTTTTCCTTCGTGTACTTCTTATGTTATCTGTTCTTGTATTTGCGCGTCTGTTTGACTAGGTTAAGTTTGTCAGTGTATTTAGGGACTTGTAATGTTAATTGGGTGCTATCCCGTGTGCAATAAATAATAATTATTATGAGTATAGGTGTATTTGTAGGTATAGATATAATAGCTTGATACCCCGTGCTTTGGTACGGCATAGTATGATATGTGTCATGACACATTTCTCCCATTTTCAGCCCCTTAGGGGTTGAATTGAGAAAAATTTCATCTTAGTGGGCATCATAGATGGAATGTGCTGCCCCGATTTCAGATTTTCAGGTCCAACGCTTTGGGCTGCGGTTTTTTTGTAATACGAATATTTGGGGGTTGATTAGGGTAAAACCGTGAAATATGTTTTTAGGCATTTGCATGGGTAACATTTAGAGACTAAAATCAATCCGATATCTCATCGGGTTCAAGAGATATCGAGGAATTTTTAAACACACATTTTGCCCCTTTTCACCCCCTTGTGGGGTTGAATTTATAAAAATTAACTTCTTAGTGGGTACTTACGTCACGAAGGCAACATTGTCAAAAGATTTCAGAGTTTTTGACCGAGCGGTTTGGGCTGGGCATTGATGAGTCAGTCAGTCAGTCAGTCAGGACACTTTCTTATATATTTATATATAGATTATGTTTTTTTTTGTTGTTTAATGTTGTACTCAAAGGATTGTTCCTTGATACGTCCATGATTCTTCGTCGTTGAACGGTTCTGGTGGTTAATTTGATCATGTGGTGTATAAAATGAAAATGTGTGCAATGTATAGGGAATACGGTGGGAGATGTTGGTAGTTAGTGGGATTTCCTTGAAGGACAACACGGGAAGTCGGGTGTTTAATCGGAGGATGGAATTGCGACGTTGATCTGTGCGCGTAATTTGACAATGTACCACTGGCACAATTAAATCTTTGTCCTGGATGCGGTCTTACGTAGGTGGAAGTAATTAATCCTGCGCCGCGTGCTCGTTGGATCCTTAGCAATTAAGAGGAAAGTTCCTCGCATTCCGAAGTAGGAAGTGTATCCGTGCATCATTATCACTCGCAATGATGAGAGAGACACGAGGAGGAGAGTGCGATGCGATTAACGAGCGTGAAGCAGTCGTTTCTTTATTAACTTTTCCAGATTCGAACGCGGACAGTGGGTTGCCTTTTGGCAATCGCGCCTACGCAAATCCTCGTCTTCATAGTATTCTCGATGGCGAAATTATCATGCCATCATGACTCCCGACAGACCGAGAAATTTGAAATATTTATTAACTTCCCCAGATTTAAACGCAGACAATCGTGCCTTCGCAAATCGTCGTGTTTGTAATATTCTCGATGATGAAATTATCATACTATCATGACAGAATATTTATATATTACCCCAGATTTCAAACTATCATTGAAGCGTATGATTGTTTGCCCTGTTTTTGAATGAGGAAGTTCCACTCAGACTTTGGGCATTATGAGCAATATTTGGACTTATTTATTCAGTATGGATATTTACACTACCAATTAATACAATAACTTAATCTAGGTTGTATATTTCGTATGTAATTGTATTGTGCTTACCTAAGAATTTTAGAATTTACTGGTTCCACATGGTAAAAACATACATTAACTTTTTCTAGTTTTATGTATTGAAATAATATTGATATAATACATATTTCACGAAATATACAACCTAGATTAAGTTACTCTATTAATTAGTAGTGTAAATATCCCTACTGAATAAATAAGTCCAAATATTGCTCATAATGCCAAAAATCTGAGTGGAACTTCCTCAATAAATAATTACTATCGCCTACCATTTTTGCCTCCAAATTCCATCGGCTGGCGACGTCCCCTCGTAAGGTCGAGCGAGCGACGTGCAATCGAAATGATTCGCGAAGCCGACTATAAACGAGGGATATAAAGGAGAGTTCGCCGGTATCTAGGCCTCTTCGACTGGAAGTATCCTTCCCTTTCACTGGAGCCGCTCGGAAAAATTGACATGCACCTTGCGCGAGTGTGGGTGAGCCGCGGCGTGTAAACGAGCTCTCGCATGCACGCTCGTCGTGACGATCCATTAGGTCGGAACGCGCACCAACACTCGCGCGTCGCACGACTAATCGAAATTCCAGCTTTTCTTGGGGCGCGCACAGACGACGTAATGCGTTTTCCACATTCATCGATCCGGTATTCATAGTCAGATCTTACGACTTAAGACCGGTCTCAAGGGGTTATCCTACTGTGACCAACCTCAAAAACAGGCTAAATTTCGCGAATTAATTCCGAAGAAACTATTAATGCGATATTATTAATTTTGGAATATGTATTAAATATGTATTGAATCGCGTTAATAGTTTTTTCAGAATTAATACGCGAAATTTAGCCTGTTTTGAGGTTGGTCACAGTAGGATAGCCCCTTAAGTCGAATTTAGAGAGTGATCATTGGTCAAAACGGTGCTTAAAGATGGTGCTTAAGTCTTAAGATCTGATTATGAATACCCGCCCATCGAATCGCATTCTTTATTCTATTCTCCGCGTCTGCTCCCAGCCACGTCCTCCGCGTCCTGTTTTCTGGCCAAGCACACTCGATCCGTGAGAGACTCTTGCAGCCTCGAAGGCGTGCAGCAATCATCAGTGCGCCGTATATCCGGTCATTGAATTCGACGATTCCTCTCCTCATTCCGCGTCCTCGAGGCTTATCTTTCGCAAGCCACCTTTCGCGGAGGAAAGAGGCGGGGGAGGTACAAAGGGAGAACTGGGTGGATCCGATCGCGGCTGGCCGCGACTTTACACGCGGCCACTATCGAGATACGACGAAATATTGTCGGATGCAACATCCTGATGCGTTTGCCGACCTCGTCGCAGGAAACGCGCCGGCTGAAACATTCGCGTCTTGAGTCTTAAGACTTAAGTCTTGACTCGCAGAAGTGGGCCACGGAATTTCGCATACGACGACCCCGGGACTCACTTGTTCGATATTCGATTTTGCGTTGATATGGGGCATTTGATACATTTTTAACTGTTTTCGAAAAAGGAGGAGGTTCTGTATTCGATATGCATATTTTTGTTTTTCTTAATATATGTTTTGTATTGTTTCACTATGCGAGCGACGAGTCAGTTGTTTCAACTGGACGAAAGTTATATGTGCTCTATAGGGTGGTCCGAGATTGACCCAGCGACTCGGGTATTTGGTACATTTTTCTTAATAAATGTTTTGTATTGTTTTAATGCGCCAACGACGAATCAGTTGTTTCTGCTCGACGAAAGTTATCCGAAAGACCGTACATATATTCTGTGCTTTTATCGTCGTCCATTCTATTCTGTGCTTTTATTGTTTTATTGTTGTTCTTATTGTTTTTCTGCTTATAATCTAATATTTAATTATTAATTATTCATTATTTCTCCAGTTCTCCTATGTTCTGTTCTGTTTCCCTTTTCGCTATTCTACTTGTTTATTTATTTATTTTAATATATTTATTTATTTATCTATTTTGCTTACTCGTGTAGTCGTTTTAGTCTTTTATTGTTCTCTCTTGTTTTTTTTTTTTATTATCATCAGCATCAATTTAGGATTTTTATTATGTTATATTGTACCTAAGTATGTCTCCTCTTCTAGTTCTTATTTCTGTACATACTGGGTTTTTCCCGTTTAATTGAATTAAATTAAATTAAATTAAATTAAATTAAATGTATTATATTAATAAGCGAACCAATTTACAGCAGCTCCATACTAATATCAGGACTAAAATTTAGCACTGGGAGAGCAAGAAGTCTCGAGTCAGGAAAATACTGACCATCTACCACCCCTAATTTCTTATCCTCGCGCCAAAGAAAAAATACCGCAAAACGTGCTTTCCGTCTGAGCGCTGAACGAAGTCTTAATAAGTTGAAAGGTAACACGCGTTCCAAGCTGGCACGCCAATCTTGGCCCGGCCCGTGTTTGTTCCGCTGTGACTGCCGTCATCCTCGGAAGGCAGCAGTTCTCGAGGGAGCATCGAGAAGGAAGGAGACAGGAGGAGGAGTACGGGGGTGAGTTTCTCATTTAGGGGCCAACACCGACTATTCGCCGGAAAGTCGACGAACTGACCGACCCACGATTCCTATCAGGAGTTGCATAAGACCGACGCACATATTATACGCTCACAGGTACGCGAGCGCTCGCGTGTACACGGACACGATCCTGGCCAGCCTCTCACTTCTCTCGGCCGTTCCGAGCAGACTCCATTCTAAATCCGAGTTTGCTCACGAGTCCGTAGCAGTTGACCGGCAAAAATTCTCTCGCAAGTTCTGACATCGAACAAGAAACCAGGGGCGGATTTGGTCGGGAGCTGGGACAAATTGTCAACCCTCGTCGAACGGGATTGGGATTCATGATTTAGCGCGCCTAATTTCAAAACGTTTTCTTCGTTTCCGTCACTGAATAATGTTTCAACGAATCGATTATGTAATAGGAAAAAAAAAGAAAATCTTTTTTTTTAATATTCATTGAATATTTAAATTTAAGGCTGACTGTAAGTTGCTAGTCGAGACTTCTGAAGCACCACGAGTTCACCTGCACTGGCCTAGGAAGGTTGAACGATCGCGCGCGAGCATTGTCTTTGAAGAGGCAGAAGAAAGAAGAAAGGAGCGGAGAAGTAATGTTTAGTCAATGTTCACGTAATGCGATATTTCCCCGGGTAATGCGTTTTGATGCGCGGATGAAAGCAGCACTTTCCCACGACGACCGCCTTGCCGTACGTACGATACGATCTTTAAATCGCGGCCCGTATTCCAAAGGACGCACGTGAGATACGTGTATTAGCACTTTTATACTCTTACCGCGTTACGTAACGGAGCCTTTAGCCTTTATTCTCCGGGAGGCCGGCGCAAAGAATCGGGACAATATGAAAGTAATCAGTTTGGAGGAAGGTAATTGAGTGTGCCTCGTACGCGGAAATCGAGAGACTTTATAATAATCGAGCCGAAGACTCGTCAATAACGATAATTGCAACCGCTGCCTTCCATTAACCGCCGTCACTCTCCCTCTCGCTACTTTTTTCTATCAATAAACACAACCTGCCGCTCGAAAAAGAGTGCAACATCGTTCGGTGCCGATGAAGCACGCGAGCGTCGATTAAAGTATTACTAGCGCTGGGTGCCGTATCAAAAATGGGCTCCATTATTTGTTTTCAATTGCGTCAGAAATTTCTTACGGCCCTGATTCAATCCATGCATATATTCCGTATACATACGTGCGCACTAGTATACCTCGCAATGATGCATACTATCGTTTGTACCGCAGTTCAGGCTGAATACAAGCACTCAATTTACAATCTTATATTCACAATTTTTTTTCTCCTGAACTGGACGGTAGAAAGTCTTTTTTTTTCTTTTAAACTCGAGTTCTAGATGGTGGATCAAGTGCATTTATGAGAAAAAAATTGTTATTTTTTGAAAATCTTGAATTTAAGTCTGGTTTAAAAAAAAGTTTAAGTAAAGTGATTCAGCACTAGTAATACCTTAAACTCGTGCGAAACTCGAATCGACTCGTTAAACGGCTCGTTCCAGCGATCCGTTTGCTAAACGCATATTGCTTCCTACAATTATCACCGGCGCACCGGCACGAGGAAACGAGCCAGCGCCAATCAGCTCGCGATCTTGCTCGCGCGAGCAGAGGATACATGAACTAGGCACGCTTCTTTTCTCTTTTGTCCCTATCGTGACGCCCGGCCACTTTTCACTGGGCGCTAACAGGTGATTTATGTAGAAAGGTGTATGAAAGGTGGCGAAACGAACGATTTTGCGTACCTCGCTCACTTTCACCCTCGACGGAAAACGCCGGCGTGTTCATTTTGCAAATGTGTAATAGCGGCGCGGCCGATGGAAGAAGTTTAGCGAGTAGAACGGGCTGCTGGTTGTCCTTGCGAAACTGGACCACACTAGAGTTTTCCTTTCTCCCTCTCCACGATGTTCCCTCTCTACTTTTCGACACGCCACTACTTGACTCTCTCTCTCTCTCTCTCTCTCTCTCTCTCTCACATGAAAACTTGAATTTCTCGGCGCATGTAAATTATTTTGGAAAAAAGATAGGAGCAAAATTAGGAGTATTAGGTAGGGTCAGTGTTGACCCGACACCTTATTTGAGAAGTGTAGTATATAAAACAATTATTGCTTCGCTGTTTGAATATTGCATGACAATTCTATTGGGGGTAGGCGTGACTAATTTACAATATTTACAAAAGTTGCAAAATGAAGGAATGAGGGTCATACTGCGGTGCAATAAAGGAAGTAGATTAAAGAACATGTTCGAGGCATTACATTTTATGTGAATAAAGGCAAGAATTGAATATAATGTATGTAAACTAGTGTATAAAATGGTAAATGAGCCATGCCCGAATTACTTAGCAATTAAGATAGAATTAATGCGGCACGAAGGGGCAGCGCAAACAAAACAAAAAAGTATTATTTAAATAAGTAAGTGTAAGAATAGCAAAGAGCAAAAAATGTTACTCCATGACGGTTTCAAAATGTTTAACAATCTACCAAAGGAAATGAGAAACCAAAAAAAATTGCAAGCTAATATCACACATAAAAAGTGGAGAGAGAAAGCAGGAAAGGCAATATATTTTATTTTATTTTATATATGTAATATTGGGGTTATAATGTTAAGACAATCTACGTATATTACTACCGCGATGGTAGTACAACTTCAAACGTAGCTACTGGAGCTAATAAATATCTATCTATCTATCTTTCTCGTTCTCTTTGTCGTTCCACATCACACACCGCGACTGTCTTACTTACTCGCCCGTCGACCACGTTCGTCCTGTCGATACAATTTGTCATCGGTTCTTTTTTTGTGTACGATGATCCGGGAGAAGACAAAAGTTCACTGTTTCTTGGGAAACGGTCGATTCGTTGAGCAAGAGGAGGGACTTCGCAATCGACGATTCGTTTCCTATTTACGGCCGATCCCGCGAATTATCCGCTTACCAAAATTGAGCAATCGACGGCGTCTTCCCCGCAACAATGTGACTTTTCATTTCGACGACTGCTGTCATTTCGAAAC
The DNA here is from genome assembly GCA_963942575.1 of Priocnemis perturbator. Lineage (NCBI taxonomy): Eukaryota > Metazoa > Arthropoda > Insecta > Hymenoptera > Pompilidae > Priocnemis > Priocnemis perturbator. The sequence goes on from OZ012654.1 coordinate 2,610,591, forward strand.
GTCGCCGTAATAACGAGGCTCCGCGCTTGCAGATTTATACGTGCGTGCATAATGATGAAGTGGCAAAATAATGGCGAAGATTCGTCGGAAATCGTGGAAAGTGCATTGCGAAGGTAGCGCGCAGTAGACTCTCTCGTCGAGCATTGTAACTGGCAATTACTGTATTTATTTGTCGCAAGACTTCGAACCTTGCCTTATCTCAAGCCATCAGTTCAGCCGAAACACACGTTCCGTTTTATCGACAAATTTCCCATAATTTTCCAGCCAAACAATTACCATTTTTTCCGCTCCCCAGGATGCATAGAAGCATGCCGTACAGTAAAAGAATTTTACAGCTTCACTGCGCTCCCGCAAACAACACTTTTGACTCGTTTTCTGCACAGTGCACTCTCCCAGGTCGTAAGTGCCATTTAACAGTTTCTCTTTGATGTAATTCTCGGGCTCTCGTCCGATACCCAGCGAAATAACGATTAGCCGATTAGAGGATTAGGACGGGAGGAGGGAAATTACCGTTCACGAGTGGATTCTGATTGATTACGAGAGACAATGGATTTTCGCCGGAGCCAGTAGATATTGTCACCGCTCTGGGATCGTCGGCAGGTGAAAGCGGCCCGCCCGTGGAGCAAAATAAAATACATTCCTGTCTCTCGCGGCCTACCAGAGTCCCTTCTCATTCCTCCTTCTCCCCCGTAATTACGTTAATGATCTCTAGCCGTATCAGCCATATTTCTACTGTCCCAGCAGCTCCTTTCCCTAGATTCGTCCGCTGATCGGAACGATCATTTAAAAATTTAAAGAATTCGGACTTTTAGATACACTGTTTTCAGATCCCATTTTTTTAGAAAATGGAAGGAGACATTAAATTATTATCTTCTAAATTGTGGAAAATTGAAGTTAAACGGCTGTCTCGGTGGAAAATAATCAAGAGCTCCCTCCACCTTGATTATTTTTGCCCGAAGCAGCCGCTTAACTTCATTTTTCACCCTAACGACGGTCACGTAAATTCGATTTTCCTTCTATACCATCTAGTAGAAAACGAAATTTTGTACGCTCCTTAATTACCTTGAAGTACATCATCGCTCAAAATTTCAAGAATTCCCGCAATTTTCTTGTGTCTCCAATTCCTCTAACTTTCCCAATTAAAACACACCAGGATGCACAGAGTTAACGGCCGAAAGTTGGGTACATATCGATCGTAAAAAGATGAAAAAAAAAATGGCTTGCACCGACATGGTCGATAGTAGCAGATCCCCTCAAAAGTCTCGCGTCCGTGACGAATCGAAGAGGCTCTCGAAAAAGCACGCCACGATTACGATTACGTCGACGTTGCTTCCGTGTGAACGCAGTCTTTTCCGCGGCTCGTTGCGAGTCCTTGGGACTGCACTTATTCGAGGACTGCGCAATCACTTCGTATCGTACGTGAGCATTAGCGTCGAGATGCCGCTAATTGCGCCGCTGACGTTACGTTAAGTTAAGCTAACGAAAGAAAGTCGGAGTGAGGGACACCAGGAGAAGAGGTCTTTCTCCCATGCATAACTGCACGTACATTGACGGAGTCAAGCTAGCAGCGGTTAATTATCGCTGGACGTCGTCGGCCAGAATAGATTTTTATATTATGATATTATATTATTATAAATTATACTTTATTTTATTATTATTATATTATATTACTTTATTGTATTGTTGTTTATTATCTACTTCTAATTACTTCTTGTTTTTGTTTTCTTTGCGCTACTCTTCGCCATTTGTTTTCTACTTATTGGGTTTTACCCGTAAATTGGATTAAATAAAAAACAATAAATGAATAAATATCGTCTGGCGCGTATTTACGATCAGATGTTATTAACCTGCTCGAACCGGTTCCGAGTATATCGATCACATTCTCTCATTGGACCGTTTATCCGAGATTCGCCGAGGTTCGGTCTATAATTCAGCGTGGACGAATTTTTTCACGCCTCCTTGTACGCCGATAATTTATTCATCGGAGAAAGGTGACTCTCCATTCGAAATTTCCTAATTGCGTCGATGGTCATTAACGCACAAATAAGCGCGCGGGACGGTCGCAGTCACGGTAGTTAGTAATGATAACGGCACGAGACGGTCTCGTGGTCGTGGCTCTGTGCTATCTGCACTTTCCCGAGGATAATTGCGATTTTTAATGAATGGAGGCACATTCGACGAGCACGACATTCAACGACGCTCCGAATATTTCCATCGACTTTCGATGAAGGCCCGAGCCGCCCACGTTCCCGGCTTCGGCGTCTGCCGAGCGAGAACATTTTTCTTTACTGCATTCGTCATTCACCCTGTGTCCCCCCGTCCCTCCGCACGAAGAATTCATTCGCAAGTCGAGGCATCGTTAAACTGTTCCGGTCAGCGCGGAAAACAATTATCTCACTCCTCCGCTTCCCACTCTCCGCGGAAGATATCGAAGGTTCTTTTCTTTTTATATCTTAATTTTTTTTTTTGTTCCTTTAGTTTGGTTAATTTTAAGTGTGTAGCCGCTGATCTATATAGGTGCGGATTAGAGACCGAATCCGACATGTTTAGAAACTTCGAATACTGAGGTTGTAGCGGGTGATTCAAGTGTAATGAGTAGTGCATGCATTACTGAAAATGCTTACTTTAGTTATACCCGGATATACGCTCTTCGTCTTCATTTATTGACTCACAATAGTCGCCACTTTTGAGGGAGTAGTTGGCGTTTTTAAATATGGCGGCCATAGGTTCAACTCAGCACATGTTTCCGTATACTATGTTGCATGTTGCATCCAGTGGATTCTCTATTAACAAGCATGGGCCGTTTAGTGCACAAAAATAACACATGAAATAAACATAACATAGGAGTAGAGAGAACGAGAATATAAACCAATTCTCTAAACGGTCCATGCTCACTAATAAAAAAAATAATTATAATAATAAGTCAATTATACATATATATACAGAAATATTATTATTCCTTTACTTACGAGCATGGGCCGTTTAGTGCACAAAAATAACACATGAAAGAAATATAACCTAGGAGTCGAGAATTCGAGTACATAAACCAATCTAACATACCCTAAACACCCCATGCTAGTTAATAAAGAATTAATTACAATAATAACAACGTCCGTCGGCGTGGTCGCTGAATTTTCTGCCAATCCTCGCACGAATCCTCGCCGACGACGTCTCGCGGAACTTTCTTTCTCGCGCGACAACTCCCGCGCCTTTTTCTCTAGTGACGCGCTCGATGGAGCGTGCGCGAGGAGGAAAGAGACGGCCAGATAGAGAGGCGCGTCCCGTGCGAAGCGTGCGTCGAGTCGCGGGCTCGAGGCCGTCGTCGTTGGCGGATGAGCAATGAACTTGACCGGAAGTGGGTCAGGGTAAATCTTCGTCGTGCACGACGGGCTTCCTTCGTGGCATCGTGACTCCCCGACTGTGACCGATAAGTAGTTTAATATGCTGCTATATATGTACGCGCCAGTCTCCGCTGAAACGGAAACGTCTGTGACGGCCGGGCATTCGCGATCGAAGTGTCAGATGTCGCGTCCTCGATATAGTCGGCCTGGCCGACGTGCGTGGGCGAGGATCGTCTTTGGTCGCTGGTTTTCTCGGATTCGACGAAACGTTAGCTTTCCCGGATACACATTACGGACCCGACATTCTTTTGATGCGCCATTTGGTTGGTTGGAATATTTTTGAAATCATTGTGTACCAGGCGTATACTTCTGTAAGGGTGTATCCTGAATGATAGAACGTTGTTGTAGATTGTATGATAATACGTTGTAACCAGTTGTTTTGGTTTGCTTCGAATATTTTTGAAATGATTGTTTATCAGGCGTATACTTCTGTGAGGGTGTATTCTGAATGATAGAACGTTGTTGTAGATTATATGATAGTACGTTGTGGCCAGCTGTTTTGGTTTGCTTCGAATATTTTTGAATTAATTATACATTATGTATATAGTTCTGCGAAACTGTGCTGATTGATAAATACGTACCGCGAGGTAGTTTGCCGTTCATTCGTAACATTTTAAAATAACAGTATCGGCGAGTAGTAATAGACGTCGATTGTCCGCCGAATCGCGAGCGTAGACTTTTCCCGGAACGGAATTAATACGTGGGAAAATCGCTGGAGGAAGGAACGTGGGATGTGGCCAGCATAAAGGTCATTCTAACAATGCTCCGCAATGTTCGCTCGTACGTACGTACGTACAGTGTGTACTTCTGCGAGACGTAATTTATCACGACCGCGCGCGCCTCTCTTTCGATTAAACGCTATTGGATTTCTCGATCACGCGGGCGCTCTGACCTTACGGGTCAAGATCTTTCCCATGAGGCAACCGACTGCCATAGAAAAATGAACGCGAAAAACGATACGGACACAGCGAGCGAACGACGTCGGCCGAAAGTGCAAGGTTTCCGGAAAATATTCGTTCGAGAGTGTACGGAATTACGGCGGAATGTTCATTGAAAGATGATATCGCGCGATAAAAGTCGCGATGCAAGCGTGCGAACGTCTCGCGAGCGTCACAATGGTCTGCCGACGCGTACGTAACAGCGATTAGCGCGACTAGGCTCGCAACTTTAAGGTATTACTAGCGCTAGGTGCCGTATCAAAAATGGGCTCTATTATTTGTTTTCAATTGCGTCAGAAATTTCTTACAGCCCTTATTCAATCGATGCACACATTCCGTATACATATGTGCACACTAGTATACTTGGCAATGATCCATACTAGCGTTTGTACCGCAATTCAGGCTGAATACAAGCACTCAATTTACAATTTTATATTTACCATTTTTTTTCTCCTGAACTAGACGGTAGAAAGCCTTTTTGTTTCTTTTAAAATGTTTCTCGAATGTTAATCGACATCTTGGAATTTTTACAAAAAAAGTTTAAGAATTGTTTCGTGTGGTTCTTACCATTGCTTCAGATGGAGAAAACGCTGAACTTTAATTGTTAATAACTCGAGTTCTATTTTTTTTAGATCTTTTAAAGATCTTCAATTTAAGCTTGGTTTAAAAAAAAATTTAAGAAAAGTGATTTTGCAAAGGTCTCAAACTCGTGCCACTTGAGAGTCATTCTTCCGGCCGAGCATTCCGCGCGGTCTAGACGCGGTAATTGCCATCGGATAGCTCCAGATCGCTCCGACACGCGACCGCGCGCGCGAGATTGCTCTTGCGCAATGAAGGAACGTCGGTCGCATCGCGGGACATATTTTTCCGCCTTCGCGGAAGGAGAAAGCACGAAGAAGCGTCCTGCATCTCCTTTTCCGCGCGCCGGCAAAATGCGAATGGCCAGACTTTCCCTTCGGCGCGCTAAGTTATTAGCCATCATCCCTTCGACGATTTGTGAAAAGGACAGATCGAAGATTAACCCTGAACTTTTTGACAATTTATAGCGATGCACGCGTTGATGACGTTAGAATTTATTTTTTAACCGACTTCAAAAAAGGAGTTTCTCTATTCGACGTGTATATATTTTTTTTCAATAAAATGAATCCAACTACGCTAAAAAATGTGATTATTTTTTTAAGAAATATCATCCTTCTCCTTATTTATATAAAAAGAGAGACTTTTAGTTGTGCCTAGAGCCCGAAAAGATCTAGACGCGGCCCCGCAGACACGTCAATAATGATCATATGCAGTCGTGCTAGATCTAGTATTTTTGTTAAAAACTGTCATCGCCAATCAAAACCGACACATTTATTTCGCGACTCTGACTGAACATGCACCGATAAAAAAACGTAATGAATTTCGACTAAGCAGGTGCTCGTTCGATCGAATAGAACTTTAAGCCAAACTTGAAGAAATAAGTAAACACAGTCAACAAGTTTAGATTTTGTCGCCCTATAAAGAATACGCCTCCTTCAAACTTTCCCATTTACCTTCTCCCCCAAAAACAAGCTACCTGCCACTACGTGTCAGTCGTATCAAGTTTAAGAGGACGTCTGATCAATTTTTCGTCTCTCCTTCGCCGACGACACCTTGGCCATGAAGCTTCCGATAGCAGCGTCCGTCCGCGTCGCGCGACTCTTCTGGAGGCCGAGATCCCTGACATTAATGAAGGTCACTGCCAAAGAGGAAAGTCTCCTAGTCACTTTCGTGGGAAGTCGTGAGTTCTTCGTCCGTTCGAGCGTTTAAGATCCTCAGGGACCGGTCCCTCTCCCTCTCCTTCCCTCTTCCGCCTCTTCCTGCTCTCGCACGAAAGCCTAACGTGCAGGTTACACGTCACACGCGCGCATCGAGTGTGCGTGAGAGTTAAACATGGACATCGAGATGGAAGAGAGAGCAGTGGAATCTTACTTTCACATTCGAATTTCTGAACTCTGGACCAGAGCCTAGTTCAATGTCAGCCTCTCCATCGTTCGAGCCGAATGTGTGATTCTAGCGCGAACGACTGCGAATTGAAAGGAAAGTGTTAGAGATATGGATTGGAGCTTGACTCGATCGTCGTGGGACGGAGTGATTGGATCTGGACGTTATTGTTGGAGCATGTATACTGTTAAACACGCCTTTCGCATATGAATCCACAAAACGAAGTGAGGTAAAGATAAAGGCATCTGTGTGACGTCAGATGTATACGTGCAAGCAGGTACGGTCGAATTTTTGAATAAAATTACATACGGACATCCATCATGACGTCACAGAGATGATTTTGTCTTTGTTCTCAAAGCAGTTATCTAGAACCGTGTGTATTAGTATACATGGACTAAAATCGAGCTACAAGCTCATGATTTGTATTTGAAGCGTCCTTCAAGCGTGAAAGTTCGGGTCAATGGTAAGCGTTTAATCGATTAAAATCTGTAACTTGACCGATGCCGACCGACGCGCGACGATGGAAAGAAACGAGACCTGAAACAATCTGATAATTGTCATATCGTCAGCCATCGATTAACTGACCATTAAACGGCAAATTCAATCGTGTCATACGATTGCCAATGGCGCACTTACAGATTGACTCGTCAATCCTAATTAACGATGAATCCTGAAACGAATATACTACTGTCCGACACTGCACAAATATCCCTTTGTAGAACTCACGCAGCCCGACTCGCCGACTTGTCACGCGAGTGCAACTTTTACCTCCGTCCAGGCGAGCGTGTTTTCGGACTTTGCACGGCTGGCCAAGAGTGGCACTGTTAGACGAAAGAAAGCTAGAACCCGGACATGCACGCTGTCATTTGACCGCAAACGTTCCGTCGGAATAGTTTATATAAACCGTGCGATTTTTATGCGACAGCCAAGCGAAGCGTGCGCCGGCACACGTACTTCTTGCCGAAACTCTTTGTCCACGCCTACATTTACTTTCGCCCGCGTTTTATAACGGCCCGCATTGTCTGACATAACCGCGGAGCACGTTCGTGAACCCTTCGCGCACTTTAGGAACCTCGAGACACCCGCCAAAAACGAGACCTGATTGCGTAAGTGCGGTCGGCCGTGCGGTCTCGACGGAATTACTGAGTGCGAGTCGCGATTCATTTTTTTATACCACCGTTCCTTTATTATTATTATATTTCATTTACCGAAACGAAATATGCTCTTTGATATAAAAGTTTTTTTTATGCATTTGTTTATTTATTTACGGGTGTAAACACATCAGTGTACGGTAGATAAGGAACATTTCGTCATGGGTGCCGTAAATAAATAATCGATAGTATAAACTAAAACAAAAAATTTACGAAAATAAAAAAGAAGATGAAAAAGAAATTATAAACTCTCATCCACTTAATCCAAACCCACACTAAACTATGGAAGCCTAATTACTCGATCGACGCAGTTGAATTTCCCATGAAGCCGTCGACCCGCGCACTGGAAAATGGTCGCGGAGCATGTGCAGAAGCGTTACGCGTATACTTTAGGTAGCTTAGGCGTACGTGCGTGCGTGCTGGACGGCATTACGCGAGCGCTGACAATTCGAATGCTCCTAGTGACCGCATGCTCGAGTATTCCGCTGGCGTGTGCATTTATCGCGCATGCCAATGGAATCCATAACAGGATCGCGTAACACACCCACGAGTTCTGAGTGTGTAATCGACTCGAGTGCCACGCTGCCTGCTGGATGACCAGGACAAAGGCGCACGCGGTGCCTTTGAAGAACCGTGGCTGTCGTGATCGTCGATTACACTGGTCGTCGAAAAGGACGCCTTTGTTTCGTTGACATGGATTTGTCGAAGGATTGCGGGTGTCTTTGGGCCGCTGAATGTAAAAATGGATTCAGTCTCGATGAAGACTGAGTCCAATTATTCAGACAATGGACGCCGCTCATATATTTGTCGACTTTTGTTAGGACGGACAGAAGCGGTTAATTATAAAATTTCACCTGAATACGGTTCTTCATGTCACAAAGAATTTACTTTGAACTCTTAGATTAACAGTTATATTCAATCTTCTCTTCACTCTCCCACTTACAACTTTACCGTAACCCCGCGCAAGCATCGATTACCTACAAAACTCGACCGAATCCAGAAAAACTAATTCAAAAAATAAAAAAAAAAAATACTTGCCGAATACAGAACCTCCTCCTTTCGAAGTCGGTTAAAAATTAGAATCAACCGTTATTATTTCCACGCGGCCCCCACATGCCATCCATAAGAAGCAGAGCGTACGACAGTAAGCATCAAGCACTCGCATACGGTCCCCACTGACATGTCCGCCGATCGTATCGTTTCGCGGACACGATCGATATCACGCGCGACGACACGTCATCAGCACGATCTTAACCCAGATATCGGATAAGAACGGCGATGGTCCCTCGACCGGAATGTGGAACAGGAGAGGCGAGATCGCACGCGACGAGTACGTACGATTTCCACAAACGAGAGATCCATCCAGCGCGGGCCGGCGAATTAATCGCACGTTCATGCATTAACGCTCTCCTAAGCGTGCCAAACTGACCCGATCTGTCCGCTCGAAAGTGCGCCGCACAGTGTGTTATTTTGGCAATCTAGCCGGACGAAAGTACCGTCTTGGTGCTTGAACGTGATTTTTAATTTTTTTTCAGCTGTAAGTAGTCAAAATGAAAAGAAAATAACCCGGTAAAAAACAAATTTTGATCCAAAAAAAAAAAATTGTTTACATTAACTAATGTAATATGAACAGAACGACAATTATAGTTCAAAAATATATTCTTAACAAATTATGAATGATAACATAGCTGGCAAATATGGCCTTTTTCGCAATTGTGCTCATTCTACACGCAGATAAAAAATATTCAGTTTCTACCAAAAGCCCAAGAATGCGCAGAATGTTTTTACAGTTTTGGATACTTGAAGCTAGCTGGAATTTTGCTTAATAACTAAGCAAAAGTTAACCTCAATGTCATGTAGTAACCGAATATTTCGCCTTGTGGAGCCCAAACTTTGAAGAACAATAACTGCATAAAAACAATTGATATTTATATAAAAAACACGAGCAGAACATACCTTATTGAAGGTACAATTCGGTACAAATAAAAACAAAAACCAGGAAGATTAGCCACTTTACCAGAATTTACGGGTAAACAGAACGAACTGAGAATAACGACCATTAATTTGCAAGATGAATACAGGTGGGTTCAAACATGTCCCAACACCCTGCGTTGAAGGCAAAAGAGTAAACAGTTTCGGTTTCGAGATTACTTAATATCCCTCAAAACACACGCAATAGCGTCCACTTAAAAAGAAGAACTTCATTTTTGGACTTTTGTCCACCTAGATTGCCGAAATAACACACTGTGCGCCGGCTTGGACGGGTCGATACGTCGTGTCCAGAATCCGCGGATCCGCCAGTGGCGGCCTGCGGAATATAGATCGTTTTTTTAGATCACGCGTCGATAGAAAGGTCCCGGTGTCGCGGGGCGGCCAGGCGGCCACTGAATCCGGATCCACCGGGTGAAGTCGTGAAAACTGGACTGACCGGCTGCGAAGGCGACGCCGGCGAACTTTCCACGGCGGCGATCGTATGAAAATTTTCTGCCCGGCCCGCCAAACGGTCCTGTTATGCCTTCCTATCACATTTTCCAATCTAGTCATCATCACATTAGTCAGACTCCCATAAATTCGTTCTTGAACAAACCTACCTATAAATGGGAACCTTTCCCATAAAATTTCTCTTTGACTTTAGTATCAACATGTGGGCAAACTCCGAAAATACTCCCTCTCCAAACATTCCGTCCTTAAAATACAACCGGAGTACAATACAGAACGGTCAGGATTACTGCGGCAAAATAGAAGATTAGACCGTATTTTTGATGAGAAATTGAAAAGTGAACTTTGGGATATTATAGATACGCATCAACATATATTTTCATTACCAGGCGACCCGTTGCTCTGTACAAAACAAGCGGAACATAAAATCGAATTGAAGCTCTTTTATCATCGTACAGTCAATATAACAAATTTTGCGCTGTGTTACCGAATAATTGTAATTTTTACCGCAAAACTGATTTTAAACGGGAAGTCAATCTTTCGTAGTACCAACTACATATTAATCATCCATTTGTCCCTGTTAAACATGCACTACTTTGCATTAACTTTTGACCAGATTGTCTGTCCCATTCCACCTTAAGGAGTCATTTCTTTAAAAAAAACTATATGGAAAACTTGTAGAGGTTTCCACGCTCCGTCCAAAAAAACAACAAACGCCCAAAAAAAAACGAAAATATCGTTCAGAATGTGGAATTAAACTCATCGTATGGTTCACAACAAAATTCGTAACATTGTAATGAGTTATTTCCTAAAAAAAAGTTATATGGAAAACTTGTTTAAATTTCGATGCTCTATCAAAAAAAAAACGCCCAAAAAAATTACACTTTCTAAAGCGAAGTTCAGCCCTGCGCGCTACTTTACGTAGATCCGCTGGCATCCTTGCTCCAGAAGAGTGTGACTCACATCGGTCGGTCGGCGGAACATTGTCACTGGCGCGTAGAAAGGTGCTGCGACGAAGTCAACGTACGCGCCCGGTCGAGCTTTTGATCGCCGCTTTGCGAGCGGATACAGTTTCACTTTCACCGTTTGAGGTGGCATTCTTGCATGACGCACACAGCGCGAGCCGTTTTCTGCTTCTGCTCTATAACTCTATGCCCTCTATCATATCGGCGGCGCGCACAATGCGCATCACAGTCGCAAGCTGCTGCCGTCAGTACGTGCGCTCGCGTTCGATCATCAAAGTGCCGATCCGCAGGATCGTCCGACCTCGATTCCGCACGACGACAACTTTCGAGACGCACTGCTTGTTTTTAAAGGCAAGAGAACCGACCCGGCATTGAGACACGTCCCTTTTCTAGACCAGTGTTTCCCAAAGTGTGGTACGCGTACCACCTGGGGGACGGAAAGAGTTTTTTGGGGGGGGGTACGCGCTGCACTGGGTTAAAAGTCAAAAAAAGTTTAAGTTAGAAAAAGGAACAGGCTATTAGATGTGGAACCGCTCAGATTAAAATTGACAACCAGGGAGCCAAATTATGGTAATCTGTCGTCTTCTCATTGATTATAATGAATGTTATTTATAATATAATATTTATTCGTTTTATTTATATTTTATTATTATTATTTTGTTGTATTAAAAAGGAAAAAATAAATATATTTTGATTGTTATTCTAGTATATGCAATATTTTTTTTTTTACACGGGATATTCTGTGTTTTACGAAAATTATAGAAGGGGGTACAGAGATGTCGGAAGTTTGGGAAACACTGTTCTAGGCGAATGAAGTAACCGACAGCGCGCGGATGTTCCACCCTGCCGGAGGAACGTTTAGCCAGCCTCTAATTTGCCGTCATTATGTCGGAGCGTGTGTCCCACATACCGCGAATCAAATTACGCCGTACGATTTTCTCACCTGCAGCTCGCTTTGTCATGTACGCCGACGTGAGAAGCGTGGGCGGTGGAGTGGCCTGAAAGAAAATGGTCGGGGGTGGAGTTTGCGATGAAGGGACATGTATATGTATCCTTATTTTCTAACTCCTTTCACGCGACATTCTACGCGATATTTCTCACACGTACTATGTTATATAATGAAAATACTGTTTTTATTTCTATTTAAAAAAGAACATTTCATTTTCGTACCCCTACGTACAAGTATCGCACTCCCGATGAGAGGCCCGATGAGTGAGAAAAATAAGAGACGATTCGTTTGTCTATTGAACCGCGAATGCGACCGACTTCGTTATTAACTCGAAACAAGGTTGGAAAAAAAACACCTATACGCGCATCGACTTTTCACTTAATCGCGTGCCACACTTTCGACCTCGTTCCGCGGAAAAAGAGAAGATGAAACTTGCCGAGTATAGCGGTGGCGATGAAAATTACGCGCGCGATCGGCGCGACGTAACCGGCGAGCCACTTTTCTAGTCCAATGAAGTCATTTCAATAGTGTATCGGGCATTACGTATGACGCGAGCATCTTCCTTCGAATCGCCGGCAGCGTAGCGCGTCGACCGGCCGTTACTTTCCATTCCGTTCCAGGAACAGCGGCACACATCGCTCCTATACGAAACGATAACTGCAATAACTCCAATTAATTTCTCGCTCGAAGTCCGTTTTTACGAACGTAACCTGCACGAACGAGTTTGGCTGCTCGCGTTTTACGCGAACGACTCCTAACAGGTTGCGTCAGGTCGGCGCACTCACGCTACATACTACATACACTACTACAGCGATCACGCTAATCCGATAATCTCGCATGCAGTAACTGAAGTGTATTCGAGGCGAAGCTTGGGAATGTGTGACGTGGTCTGACGGGACATCTTGACTAGGTAATCCCAGGATGGCACATTGACATCCAACTCTGTCGGATATTAAAAGCTTTGTTTATTCACAATCATACCCTCCTCGTATTATGAATATAATAACGACTCTTATCACGCTTCGTCATAAGTACATCTTTTAATCGGGAGCGCCCGAAAACGTTCACGTCGAGTCTCGAGGCTCGCGCCGCAAATCTTCACCCCCATCATCAACCCCTCGAGTCCACCGCGTGACATAAGGCGTGCCCAGAAAGAAGCGACTGGAATTGACGTGTTCCGCAGCCTGCCGCCCGCCTCGAGACGCGAGCCGAACGTTCTCGCTCGAAAATTTTATTCACGTCGGACCGGCCAGGGCCGATCGAATCACAATTGCGTTCGCTATCTAAGTCTCCGAATTCCTACCCTTTCAACCCCGCCACCCCCCCACTTCCTCATTCCACACTCCGTCCCGCCCCGTCCGCGCTCGCATCGATTTTTTTTCTTATAAATTAGGAAGTAGATAGACGTGAGCGGAGTGTTTTGCGACTCGACCTTAAATGCGATCTAGACGACGATCACGGAGGCAGAGGGCTTCGCGAGATTCGGCCAGAGTGACTGGGAGCGAGCGGAAGAGCCTGACTCACATTTTGCGATCGTCTCGTTGCCAGAAATTTCGCTGGATTTTCGTGCGTCGATGACCTGTACAGTTCGACGAGAGTCGGATAAAATTTCAGTCCACTCGCCAGTCACCTTGGCCCGCTGCGCATCTCGCGACCACCCGTCCCTTCCCTTACCTGACTAAAAAGATTCGAATGAAGAAGTCGTATAACACACTGAGAAACTGGAGCATGCAAACCCGAATCGTGCGTGTACGTAATTAATAATAGTGTACATGTTTTTATGTCTGTCTCCAATCATTGTCTCGCCGTGACGTACATATTGCGTCACAATGCTCGTGAATAAGAAAATAGTGCACCTCGATCTTGTATGTATTTGTATAATAGAGGAAATTTGATAAATTGTGTCTCTTTTTATTTTTATTCCTTTTTTTTTTGCTAATTTTTGTTTTATGTCAATAATCGATCAACGAATCAATTGTAAATCTTAGCCCTGCAACTCTAGCCGCTAATACCTAAAGCTAACCGTGAATTCATTGATTGCTCGAATAGACGATTTGTTCCGCAACCTTCTCGCAAGGAATTTATTCCCAAAATCAAGGTACAACTTTCTTACTCGGGAGGGATGATCTGTCGTTTCGTGTGCACCCACGCTACGTACAATCCCGAAAACAAGTTCAGACGTTAACAGATGGGGGAGGTGGGGGGAGGGGGAAGAAATCAATTCGTCTCACGTTCGACGTACGCGTTTCAACGTACGCAACGACTCTCGGGCCTGTGTTCGGGGAAGTATATAATGGAAGTAGAAAAATGGAAGAGTAGAAAAACGTACGCGTTAGGAAAAACTTAGATCCTTGAAAAAGTTCATCCCCAGAAGAGCGAGCCCTTCTCGCTAACTATCGTCCACGCGCGGTAATAATTAATATCAGACGCAGGTGCGAACGAATGACTTACGAGGGAACGTAGGTAATCGGGATAATAAAAAAAATCTGAGCTTTTGCACAGAAGTGAGTAAAGTAGGTCATTCGTAACACAACCGTATTTTTTTCAGGTGCCATAACTCAATTTTAAGCGTGAAATCACCCCTTGAAAAAAATCAGAATTCCCTTTCTTGTGAAATATCTCAAGAACTGTAAGAGATATCGGAAAAAAATTGAATGAAAAATTAAATCGCTCGGTCGCATCTACAAAATTGCGTAGTTTTTTTTAAAGTTTCCAATTTTTTAGTCACCTACAAAGCGATTTAATTTTTCATTAAACTTTTTCCCGATATCTCTTACAGTTCTTGAGATATTTCACGAAAAAGGGAATTCTGACTTTATTCAAGGGGTGGTTTCACCCTTAAAATTGAGTTATGACACCTAAAAAAAATTCGGTTCAGATACGAATGGCCTACTTCACCTGCGTGCAAAAGCTCAGATTTGTTTGATTATCCCGATTACCTACGTTCCCTTGTTAGAATTGAAACGTGAGAAGGAATCACGGCAGAGTCGGGGGAGAAAAAACGCGTCGGGATCGTTCGAGGTCCTCCCCACGTCGGAGTTTCGTTGACTAGACGATGCAGGAAGCCATCCCTCTTCGATTACGTCTCGACTGTACGTGCACGTGTAGGTGTACGTGTAAAGTGTATAACTGCGCCGCGGGAGGAACGTTTGCTCGTCGAGTGGCGGGCGTGGGCGTTCGATTAAACGCCAGGTGCCGCTGTGCTCGACTTCTTGTGCGACTGGATTTTGGCCCGGAACCGACGGACGAACGTTCCGTCCCTGCACGCATGGCACTTTAGGCCCTTCAATACGGTCACGAGAAAGAAATGTGAGTAAGAATTTAAATATGTCCCCCTTCCATGCGTCCCGGCTCTACTCGGGATTTTAAGACAGATAAAGAGAGAGAGAGAGAGAGAGAGAGAGAAGAAGAGGGAGAGAGAGAGAGAGAAAAAGAAGATGTCAACCAGTGTTGGGCTGTATTTAATTCAGTTAACGATTACGATCGAAACACGCAATCGTTAAGTGCCAATCTTTAATTGCCGCACTATGAATCGTCGATTGGAACGATTGACGAGCGGTTCATTGTTTTTAACTGACATCTCGTCTGACGCGGAATATTGTTGATAGTTGCCTGTAAATCAGTGAGAAGCATGCCGACGATGTTAACCGATCGCACGCCCAACACTGATCTCTCGGACGAAACAGCCGAGACACGGGAGTGTCGAGAGTCTCGATATACGCGACATTCGAGAAGTAAGAGAGGACCGGAAAGAGACTCGGCGTCTCAGTCAGCGGTAGGTATGTAACGCGCGGCCGGAGAAGCGAAAAATTGGATCAGCGATGTCTCCCTTCACCCCTCTCTCGGCGAGCGTGAAATCGCAATTCCGGATTAATCGCGCTTATTTACCTCCTCGAGCGTTAAATTGTGCCAGTCGTATGAAGATCGTTCGCTCCCGATAAAATCGGCGAGGAACTCCGGAGCGGCGAGAGGAGAAGTCGTGAAAATTCATTATTTCCCGAGCGAAACGACCCGAGTGGACCGCAGGCACGATATATCGATTATTACGGGAAAGCGAGAATTCCTTCGCGGTAGAAAGCGGACGCGGAGAACGCGACGTGTGCGCTTATTGTTTATGCGACCAAGGAAACGCGCACGAGAGTGACGCGCTTCAGTGGAAGTGCGTCGAGAGGATGTCCTGGCTGGCACGCGCGACGCATTTCGGCGGTCCAGCCGGACCCCGTGTCGTGCCGTATTGTCTCACGTCAATCTTCCACCAGCTGTGGTATGATATGTCATTCGAAACTGTTCTAAACGGTAGCTAGTCCTCCCTCGACCCGACAACCTCTTAACAATCTCAACAGTCGTCAGTCGTTATTAACATCGTATTAACGTCAGCTCGAGGAGGTTGACAAACGGTCGATAAAGTGTGCGTTGGGACAAAACAGACGCAGCGACGATTAGACGCGCTCTGACAGCAATCTCTCGGCACTCGTGACCACTCCAACAACGATAATAATAATAATAATAATAATAATAATAAGTGTCAACTGGCAGACATTTGATGAATCAATGACGATCGATAGGATCCCGCGGACACTCCGCACGCGGAATCCGTCGAGGTTGCTCGGAATATAACCCGTTTCGTTATATTGATAGATTGAAATCTTTAGAGACTAGCCTACGTACATACACCGATGGACGAAACGAGCGGCGAACGTACGTCGTCGCATTTTATTTAATTCAATTGAATACCTACGCCTCGCGTCATACTTCTGTTAACTAGCCACGCTCGTCGGACTCTCGGACGAGCTTTATAAACGTGTCTGCCTACGGGAACTCGGCCGAGCATTCGACAGAATCCGGCACATTATAAAAAGCAAGCGTTCTCTCCGCGATTTCGTCGAGACTTCGCCGAATGCTCGTGCCAGTTCGCTCGGCGCGTACTTTCAAGGTCGCCGCACTCCTCAATTTCTTATCTGCTCCTCTATTATTTTCTCTCTGTCATCCTTCTCAGTTCTACCTTCTACCGCGAGCGACGAGTCACTGAGATCGCTATCCGGTCTATTTTCAGACTATGGTTCCGCGGCACCGATCTAACAGTCCAATCTGACTGACGAAGATATTTTGTCGGAAATCACTTCGAACCACGATTCTACTCGCGATGTGGTTAAATCAGCATCGCCATTCGAAAATCTTATCCTGTCTAGACTCGCACTTACTACAATTTACGTTTCTCTCGCGTCAGATACACGGAATCAGGTACAAAAGCAGCTGGTCTTCCCGAAGAGCCTCTTCGCTGCCAGTGCTATAACTAAAATTCACGAGAAAGTCTGAAAATAAAAACTCAGGGAGAAACAATGCGTAATGTCGATAAAATCGATCAACGTGAATCGAAACAATACATTGTTATCAGAGTGTATTCTTGACCTCGTCCGAAGCAACGAGAGAGAAAGAGAGAGAGAGTTCTATTAAAAAAGAAACGACCAGGTGCGGTGGGTCGTTCTATTTTCAGCACTGCCCCTTACTTATTCCTCTCCGCGTTCTACGCAGCCTCCTCGTAGAAAAGAACCGCTCCGGACACGACGCCATGAATCGAAACGACGGCCACTACTTCGGCACAAATACTTTTTTCCCGAGCTTCTCGACTCTCGAGGTGCCCGAATGTTCCTGAGGGAGACAACAAAGAAATGGAGCAGCCATCAATCAGCCTGACTCGCTGACGAATCGTCTGCATCATCATGCCTGCTTCAAACTCCTCCGCACCTTGCCAGAGACTTGCGCTCAGATCTGCTCACACTCATTCCGACCCATGACCTAAGATTAAAACGAAATGAACGAAGATTCCTCAGTCTATATCGATCACATCAGAACTGTCCGCTGATCCCTTTCGCTGGCGCAGTCTTCGGCGCAGCAGGACCGACTTCAGGATATTGGTCGATGACCTTGGACCCGCGACTTCCGGCCGCGGGGCAATCTGCTACGCCGCTTTGTGCCTCTTCCTTTGCTCGCGTCTCGTGTTCACCGAGCCCGAGCTCGACGTGCCACCCTTCTCACAGTCGGCCGTAGGAAGTGGTTTCAATTCCCTGCAAAATGATGCGTTGATAATAAGTGCGGTGTCTCAGAAGGTTCCTTCACATTTCGTTCATCAGCCTCGAGGAGACGAACCTGTAGTTGAGGAGCTCCTCGTCGTCCGGCACTCTCGATATTAAATCGAGAATCTCGTTGTTAGGAACAGAGTGGGGTCTGACGACCTTCCTCGAGAACTTGTTCACCCCCCAAGCCAGAATGAGGTACCTGACGGGGACGAAGTACAGGACGAAGGCTCCTAGGATGGTCAGCAGCATCGCCAGGTAGCTCAGATACGGCACCGTGAAGTTGAACAGATTCTTCACGCGCTCGCAGAGACTCGCTATATAACCGATGGAATTCTGAACGGTCTGCGTCACCTCTTGGATCACCTGCAGTCGCTCCTTCAAACTCTTTTTCTCCTCCTGCAATTTGTTTCTCAATCACCTGCCTCGTCACGTCGGCCAAAGGTTGACGAGCGATTCGCATTAATTAAACCCCGCGGCCATCGCGAATGTCGTGCGTAGAAATTAATGGTAGCAATGAGACTTTTTTTTGTAGCACCACAATTGTATGTCAGTTTAACAACGCTACACTTCTGACGCAACACACGATACGGCCACGTACGACCAATTAGATATTCACACGACCGTCTATCTTTATTATGTCTCTAGAGATCAGTCCGTTGATACGTATAACGAATCGATCCAACCGACCTTGTCCTTATCGTCCTCGTCGTCGTCATCGTCGCCTGGCGTGGGTGGACAATCGTCGGCGCCCATGTCCGAGGAATCCGCCAGGTGGGAGCTCATGGTGTTAATTGGCGCGCCTGTCACCACTGCTACCTGCTCGCAAATCCACTGTGTGAAGTCACTCCTCTCTCCGCTAAGCTGGCCAGTCGCAAAAGGAATTCGACATGCAGCGTCGCCAGCGTAAAAATTCATTTCTATAAAGCTTGCACGGGAACAAGGCAGCGGATTCTTCCAACGATGGTGTCGCCGCGTTCAAATAATTTCTCAGTGAGAATGCATTGTTATGCAGACAAAATACAATATTACAGTGCACGAACGACGCCATTGCTTGAATTAATCATTGAGTGCGCGGAATGCGTGAAACTCCAGCTAATCCTTTGAGCCGCAGCCTCGAAAAGTTCGTGTCGAAACCGACAATCTAATTGCACGATGCACTAGCAGCACAGACGCTGCGCACTATACCGAGGGAAGTGCAACTCAAACGATTAGGCGCATGCAAGATTGTAATAATACGGTGTAATAATGTAAAATTAACGAGTTCTTATAAGAAGAGGTGTCTTACGGGAATGATTCAAGCATCCTTATTGGACAGAGGGAGTCTAAGACCTATTCTCCCCGATCTCGTAGCGTGAAGCAAACTGTCCCTACTACTAGTTAAGCTATATTCGTCGATGGTTACTATACAAGTTCGACGAAGGAAGTCTAGCGATAGAAGAGATTAGAAAGAAACTCGAAGGAACGGCGAGAAGATAATACGTACCAGGTAATACTTGAGAAGGATCAGTAGAGCTATCGCTGGTATCATGTAGGGCTCGAAGTAGTAACAGAGAAGAACGAAAAGAACGAGAGCAACGGCACTTCTCACTTTACTTTCCCACTCGAAGCAGCTTCTGCACATGGAACACAGCGGAGAGTGCGTGAAGTGATCGGCACACATTTTCAATGCTGTCGAAAGTACAGAACTCACTGAATGTATTTCCCTAAGTCGATGAAAATGATGATGATGGCTTTTAGCCTCAGAACATTCCGCAGAAAGACTTGTCTCTTGAACTTAATCTCTGGCTCCATATACTTCTTTTCCTTCGGGTTCAGGGTCCTCATGCAGGCTCTCAGAATGTTCCAGATGACCGTCAGCTCGAGAAGAATCTGAGGCGAGCTTCCCTTCGCTCGGCCTCTGAGCTTCTTATCTTTCAAAGCGTACCACCGTTTCTCACCGTTCCGAACACTGAGCAGAGGGATAGCTACTCTGCCCAAGAACTCTACCTTATGGTCCCTATCCTCATCGTAGACAGTCACTTCCAGCACGGAGTTGATGTCCTTCACGTTACTGTTCGAAACATTCCGCATCAAACAACCCAGCTCAGCCATGCATAAATCGTTCGTATACTTACAACGTGAATATCTTCTGCCAATTGGGTGCCAACGTTTTGTACTCCGTCTGCGTTTGCAATCTGGAGTTGACCAGTTCCAAGACGCAGAATGGGTCACTCTTGCCTCCCAGATCGGCAGCCGCCAGGCCCTGAGCTCGATATACCTGTAACGAGTGTAATGTCAGACTGAGCCGTTCGGCTGTACGTTCGACAACTCGAGTATTAAACATCCAGGATGATTGCCTTGACGGTAAGATGGCCGACGTCCCGCGGCCTGTGCAGCGTATTCATGATGCAGTATCTTTGCAGGGTCTGAACTTTCTCTCTCGGCGTCTCCTCGTGCGCGGCCAGGTCGCTGATCGTCTCGCTGGCCGTGGTGCCACTGATGGTGAGCAGCAAAAATATATTCCCCGAGCCATCTTCCAAATCGCGCCAAAGTCTGTGAGTGGTTTCACGCTCGAGGGACGCCAGATCGATGACAGTTCGTCCCATCTGGTCGTCCTGATGACTTTTATCCCGGTCCCATACTGTGACTTCCAGCTCCTGACCCAGGTAAGGATCCTCATACAGATGAAGATCGAACTGTTCTAGCCATACTGGATTCAGAGTCTTGTTGACTACTTTCGACTTATACTTCTCCGTGCCCAGTCTGGAAAGTTTAGGGTAGAATGTTCGGGTGGATTAACCCTCGCACTACCGACGAATATCAGCGCGACGCGGCGTACCACGCTGGGTCCATTTACATACGCCTGATGAGCTGCAACCCGTATACATGGGTATGTCGGTAAAGTCACTACAGTGGAGACACGGTTGCCTATCTCCAGGCACCGAAAAAGTGACCCACCGTGGTAGTGCGAGGTTTAATCAGACTCGTAGAAATGGACAAATATTTCACTCTGTTCACTGTTAAATAACACGTACCGGAATTTAACGTAGGGGTCCGACAATCCGTCTATGTCCATCGGCAATAAACTTTTCGCTTCCACCAGCACAATCGTCACGACCGAACTCCATATTTGCGACTTGAGCCTCCTGTTAACGTCGGCCAGTCGGTTTGTTCTTTGGAAATACTGAAACGTGAAAATAGACGTGATGCAACGTGATAATTACATTGAAGAATTTGGCAGAATTTGAGATATTAAGATAATTTGCAAATGAGTAAGAATTATAATGAAATGTCAAACAAGTTATCTTGACACCCTGTAGACTCTGTTGTTAGACTGTCGGAATTGTAGGGGTTGAGAATAGTGGCATCGATCGATTCTCTCCTATAACAGAGCAATCACCCGTTCTGACACTTCTGTTTGCCCAAACACATAAAGACCTGACCCTAGCAGTTGCCTTGCTTCCTACTACGGTAATGGTCAAACAATTCTTTGACTCTCAAATTTCGTCCCACCCCTTAAATATGAACATGCGCACATACTAGGTACATTATTTAAAAAAAAAATCAAATCGAGTGCATATTCTTCCCTTCCCTTCCTCCTTACACTTAAAACACATACGTAAACTCTAGCAAAAAAATTGACAGCGGTCAATACCCTATGAATATCCTCCATTTTCCCTTTGACGTTGTCTTTCAACTTGTCAAGCAAATCGTGATTGTGATGCCTAACTTCCTTCACATCCAAAATTCCGCCGCTCCCCTCCCCAGACCTCTCCTCGCCCTCTTTAACCTTCCAATTCTCCCTCCTATCCCGAATCCGAGATATCAACACAGCCGGATCGAATCCGGATTTCGCCGGAGAACCTCGCCGAAAGTTCCTCAAGTGCTCTATCGCACGACTCTCGAGTCTCGGCTCCTCATCCTCCCTCGAAGAGTTCGTAAATTTGAAATCGAACGTCGGCTCGCCCACGTCTTCAAAATGCTGTCGCATCCGATCACTCTCGCACTCCAACTTCTCGTCCGCCTCCACACCGATCCGTTCTTCATCCATCCTCCCAACATCGACGTCCATTCCATGCGTCCTCTCTTCAGCATCTCGCACCAACTCCTCCGCCTCACGCGGCTTCCACTCAGAGCCCTTAACATTCAGTTCCATCTCGCGCATCACCCGCTGCATGTCCCTCAATTTTTCCTCCATCTCACTTCCCTCGGAACTCGCTCGCGCGCCTGTGAGACTGTCACCCGACTGGCCCGCACGCTGTCTCGCGTCATGCGAGTTCTGTCCCACTTGTTCCTGCCACTGGGTCATGTTAGATAATTTTCGCTCCATCTCGTTCACCTTGTTCTCTGTCTCGTCCACCTTGTTCTCTGCCTTGTCCACCTTGTTCTCTGTCTCGTACACCTTCTCTACCTCATCCACCTTCTTCTCTACCTCATCCACCTTCTTCTCCGTCTCTCTACCAACATTATCCACCACATCGCTAGCACGTCGACCTTCAATCCTCCCATCCACCAATCCTCGCCTGCCCACCCCTTGCACATTATAACTCGCGGCCGAAGACGACTTGCAGCGATCCGTGATCCAGGTCTCGATCGGCATCAGCCACGGATGCTTCTCGACATTGTCCTCCCAGATCCGCTCCACCCGACTCTCCAGCATCCTCTCCACCGTGCCCATCTTCCTCTCCAAAGACATTCGCAACGAACCCACCGTCCTACGCTTCTTTCTTTCCGGCGTGGCCGGCCTCGACGAGCTGCTCTGCGCGAGAGACTCTGTGGTCTCGGAGTTGGGAAAAAATGTGCTGGCGGACGCGAGTATTGAGCCCTCGGACTCGAGGCTACTTACGCTGGTGGTCTCGGTGTCATTTTGTTCAGTGTTGCTGCTCGAGCTCTGGCCAGCGTGCTGGACATGTTCCGAACGAGTCGGCTCCATGGTTGGCGTGCGGTCGGAAGAAAAAGCTGACGACACTTTCTGACTGAACGCTGTCGGTCTATTCTGCTGACTAGCCGTCCGTCGACGGACTCATTTCGTTCGGCTGAATCAGTCGCACGACACTTTTCTTGCTCCGCCTGTCATGAAACGTGACGGCCCGCTTTATTCGACGCGTGTCATTCCGCGGACGGGATGATTCGGGAGTCGAGTGGAGTGAGTACTTTGTTTTTTGCCCCCATGATATCTGGTCTGGTCGGTGGACGACAGGTGACGCATACTTTTGTCAGGTGGCATAGTATATAACAGAGTTGTGTGTGAGGATGGTGCGTTGAGTTTAGTAGGAAGCGTTGGTTTTTACTTAATTTCAGCCATGTCTCTGAGACTCACAAAGTTTCGAACAGTGTTTGTAGTTTTCTGTCAATGTTTCGCGGACCTCCTCATCCTGAAGTGTCCCGTTCAATTGTATTGTAATGTGTTCAAGCTGCAGAACCTAACCCATTTAACGCGGCTCATAAATCATGGTGTAACATGATCAGAATGCGTTCTGTTCAATGGCAGCTGCTTCAGAGCGTCGTGTCGTAACGCGCAACAATGACATTATGATAACCTGCCGTCATACGACTCGTCGAAGGTATTACTCAACAAAAACAGAGACGCTTGAACTCAACCTTGGCGGATCGGCCGGCACGGTAATCAACGTGTCCCCGTTGAAGCCGGTAAATATTTATGGACGCGTCAAGCCGGCTGGTTCGACACAGAAATATTAGCCATACAGCACGTAGGCTGATAAAGAATTTCTATGCCAGGCCAAACGTCGTTCGCGCTATCGGTGAACATTGACGGAAAAAACGTACGCGTATCAATGAGAGAGCTGCACTTGTCCACTGTCGATGCAGATATTTTTAATCTCTGTTATTCAAAACGCACCGTCGCTACTTCGATTTCTCGTGATTGACACTGAGTTATCGTTGAAATCAGACGTGCGTCCGCAACGTGCCTGACGGATCGACGAATTAGCGGTGAGTACCGTCACGTGGCCGACTGTACTGATAAGCAGCTGTCTGCATAAGCGGAAACAATGCAATCCTTGAGAACTGCAAGGTAGGAAGACGAGAATTAAAGTAGAGGCTTGACAAAAAAATTCGAGGCGCAACAGGTGTGCCCGTGTGCGCTGTTTAACATGAAAGTCCGGCCGGGCGGAAGATGAAATTGGAAATTCCTGTTTGCGATAAATTCGAGCAATAAACACCGGTTTAAGAGGCAAGCACATATGACGATTTCCTCCGACGTCGATCTCGTACTTTTCCGACCACGCACGTGTGTTAATTTGATTCAATGACGCCCACACGGAAGAGGCCCGCACTTCGTTCGTTAACTCAGCCTCGATAATCCACCCGGATGTTCCCACATACTTTCGTAACACACGATAACAGCGTTACACATTGTTAGCGTCCGTGAGTCATCCGGAAAAAAGCAGTCGCATTACGTAAGCGCGCCTTCCAATTACTCCGATCTCGCACTCGTCGAACTGCACGTCGATCCTCGCCGCATATTCAATCTGCCTCCTGGATCGTTCGCCGATCGACGCGGTCAACTTTCGATTTCACTCACTCCGCTCGACGACGCTCACTCCGACTCCATTTCACTCGTCGTCGGCGTGCTGCAATTTTCCAGTCAGCTCCACTTCGCCGAAGCTCAAAGCTTTCACTTCTTCCTCGGATCCGTCCAGGCCCGTTAAAAATCACGATTTTTCCTATAACCAATTACGCGCAGTTCCACGAACGAGTACGCGCGCCTCGAGAGAAGCAGCCGGGCGTGTTTGGGAACGTGTTGCGCCGACGACTGGCAGATATGCGTACCGTGCTCGAAACTTGACGGCGGTCAGGGCCCGACGCGATCCACCTTCCCTCTCCATCTCGCGGCACGAGGAAGTGTACGTAAACGCGTGCCAAGAAAAAGCCGACGCCGATAAGAGGCGCGTTGGCGCTGTAGAAACCGTTCCGAGCGTTTGCCTTCTTTCATTCGGCGACCTTGAATTTTTTCATCGATACCGTTATCAGCGAAACACGCCTCGCTCCAGATTCAAATGATCCGGGCGATTAGATAATTCGAGATGATCGATGGATCGACTTGCAGTTATGGGATTTTAACGCGTTCGTGGACAGTAAGAAATTGAATGATTTGTTATTTAAGTAATTGTGACATTCAAATTTTGATAAGTCAGATTTTGTCCGAGTGTAATGAATGAAACAGCTATAAACTTATCGAAATGAACAGTCATATATATTTATTTATTTTATTATAAATAAATGAAAAAAAAATATTAGTATGACAATTGATTTCGTAATTGATAAAAAAAATAGTGCGCACTCTTGCCGGTTGGAAAGAAATGTTTGTAATTATTCTCGTCAACGCTTAAAAAGCCGTTTTGTCCTAATTTAATTATTCGTATCAAGATTCGTCCGCTGATCGGATCGTCGAATGAGGTATTAAATGGATCGCTTGTTTAGCTCCGGACGATCGTTAAGCAGCAAAACGAACCGTGACTAAGTTTCGCAGTTCCGCGTCCGAGTCGCCCGACGCGCAAACTTCGAAGTTAAATATACTTCGAACGCGACAAACCCAGTCGCTGCACGACAAAAGTGTTTGTACCTAGGCGCGCGCCTTCTTCGCGTGGGAGGAAGAAGATAGCCGTAGAAACCGTGAAGTCGATCGAGCCTGTCAGCAGTTTCTATACGTCTCGCTCCTGTCAGCCCACGACATAATTGACGTCAATCGGTACTGTGCCGGCCGTTTTGTCGACGACAGAAAACTGGAAATGAGTCAGGCTTACATTAACCCTCGGACACCCACGATGGGTCAATTTGACCCGAAGCCTGAAGAACGTCAAGCCATTTTTTGAGCAAAATAACAAATTTTGCCTACGTACATTTTATTATTATTATATATTATACTACAAAATAAAAATTTGTTGCGACATGTTCGTCAGTGTTTTATAAATGAAATGGGTTAGACGTAGTAATCTAACTATTTTCGACCAATTTCCGCAGCACTTGTTTCCAGGATTGTTACCTATAGCACATAATCTAATAATTATAACAATAATGTCGGTGTTACGTGGACGCGTTGAATTTACTTTGACGCTCTCGTTTCACATACATCTACACAAATAATGAGGTCTATGAATTTAAATTGTCGGATTGCCGTTCTGCAGGGTGGGTCAGAATGACCCATCGTGGGATTGCGTGTCTGATTTCTCAGTCGATCGTCCGAGGGTTAACTCGACCAGCCTCATCGGTCGTCTCTGGACTCTGGACGCGACTTCCTGGCCGCGAGGTCGTTGTCGTTGCTGTTCCCGGGACTTTTTAATCGTCCCTATCGATCCGCCGCACGCAGCAGCCGTCGAACGAAACCTCACAGTACGCGATACGTGCGAGACATCGTGTATGGACAGGTAGAGTCAGCCGCTGACAGACTGCGACGAGGCCGATGACAGACGACCGACAGTAAGCGCGTATTAGCCTGTCCCCGACGCTTCATTATAGCCGAGCTCCGTTTCATCAGCGACGACAACAATTGACTGCGTCGGGAACGTCGCTTCGACGAGGCCAGGCGTCGCATGGGGTAACTTTTTTGTCGTAAGTTTGCGCGACGCTCCATCCGACAATGTCGAGACCAGTGGACGCTGAGGCTATTATGTTGATTTTTGGTTTGGGCTTGCCCGGAATAATATATGTCTCTAATACGGTCGTCTTATCGTGTAAAGTGGAAATTGTTATTTGAACGGGTTCGACGTCAATTTCTTAGAGTCACGTCATATAGATGCTTTCCACGAGCAGGTTCTCAGGCATGACTGTCTAACTATTATGAGTCATCTAAATATTGATTGCCTCGAGAGGCGGCGTTTAATGGCGGATCTCACTTTACTGTGTAAAATTATTAATGGCATACATTGCAATCTACGTCTGTTGGATGCTATCAAGTTTAATATTCTGGTTAAGCCTTGCAGGAGGAATTATTTGTGGTCGAGACCTACCGCTCTAATTGTAAGTACTCGAACAGTGACATCATAAATAGGGTTTGCTCGCTAGGTAATCTCTACTTTATGGACATTGATTTGTTCAGCACTCCAGTCGACGTCTCCCATACCCCTGCGCAGTATAATAATATATATTTGGATTAAGTATATGAGAGTCAATAACTTATTTTTTCCTTCCTCTTTTTTGTTCATTTTCTTTCATACTATGTTATACGAAGTGTTCCTTATTTACTGTATACTAACAGGTTTGCAGTACATAAATAAATAAATAAATCATTATTCCCAACTCGCCTCAGGCTTCTAAGCCGTCAAAGAGGAACAAAAGCGAACTTTCCGACGCATTCGTGCATTCGTGCTCCAGTTCGTTCTGAGTGAATGTCTTACAATTTAAACGGATCGACAGTCGAGTCGACGAAGTTCTGAGATTCTGAGACTGGGTGAAATTTGGAAAGTCTCAGAGTCAAGTGGCCGGACGAATCGAGCGGCCAGTGGAGCGCGACGGACAGTTATGAGATCAATAAGGCCTATTAAGTCCGCGAATAGTAACAATTGAGCCCACGGTCATGGGCGTATGCATTGTTGCGGGGGACGCGTCACTTTGTTATCGCCTAATAAGAAGCAGAGGCGCGAAAAGAGGAATATCTTGCGCACGCCTTCGCAATCAAGATGTTTGGCTTGCAGAGCGACGATTACGTGGCGACTCTGATCCGGCACGTCCCGACGCTGCTGCGTAATATTCAGCGAATTCGTCGGCGCGAGGGAACGAGTTTGTCAATAATTTAATCATGAAATTCTCTTCCCGGCGGAATAGATCAAAATGAATCGTCTATTTTTGTTTTTCGCATCAGCACGTTTCGTGACGGACGAAACGAAATTTGCATAAATGCATTTTTGTGTTTGAATGCTGCGAAAAAAATAGATGCCAGCGATTCTTTTCCTGGCCGATCGAAAGACGGATTATTTATATATATAGACGACTTCGTTGTTACATTAAAGATGAGAATGGAGAAACATTTAATTTCACGACGAATTTCGCGCGCCCGGTAAGGTATAGGTCAAGGAGCGTCGAGAAAGTCTTCCGACGATACCAGCCCGACAGACGCAGATTTGACGGGATGAGCAATCGATCCTCTGAGCTCCGACGCTCGTACCGGAATAAATCGACTCGGCGTATAAATAATGTGTCAAAGGGCACGGGCGGAGACGTTGCACGCGCTAATTTCTTTCGTCGCCCGAGCTCTCCTTTTCTCTCGATCTATTTTTCTCGCCGCCTCGCGCATCGATACTCCGCAAAAGCGGGAACCCGTGCACGCTCGAACCTACTACGAACGGCTATCGGATATCGATACTAGCTCGCCGATACTACGGCCACTCCCCTCCCTCTGCGTTCTTCCAGGAAAGCGGCGCGCGACAATTGCAAATCGGGAGGACGATTCGACAGGAGACAGCGCATGATCAGGACGGATCTGTCCAAATGTAACGGGGTTCGTAAAATAAGTGTAATGAGCGTTGTTGTTCGATGAAATTTTTCTGTGAATTCGTACACTCGGTCAGAGGACGGTTCATAATATTTTATATGTGAGGTTCAATACGTGTTGTATTTGAATAATGTATTATGCCCTCTTCTCGGTTGAGAAAGTGACCAACATTTTTTTACTATTAGTCTACATGTTTCAGGACCGTTGTAGAGTAATAATAAAAAGATTTCGGTCACTTTCTCAATCAAAAAGAGGGTATAATACATAATTCAAATAATACTTTATAATTCCATATTCATATGTATATACGTTTATATTTATTCTATTAT
The DNA here is from genome assembly GCA_963942575.1 of Priocnemis perturbator. Lineage (NCBI taxonomy): Eukaryota > Metazoa > Arthropoda > Insecta > Hymenoptera > Pompilidae > Priocnemis > Priocnemis perturbator. The sequence continues at coordinate 2,639,231 of OZ012654.1, forward strand.
TTTTCTTTATACTTTTCTCTCGTTTGTTTCTGTATATAATGTGCGTATACGATGTAATGCATATAATGCAATATTTTGGTATGTATGCAGAGCCGGTGCACGTGATAAATAAAAGTAATCTTGAGTCTCGGAAAAAATTGTTACGTGTCACTCGAAATCGATGTGCAGGATGCGAAGATAGGCGAAGGACCAATAGCCTGGAGAGTTCGTGCTGGTACTCTGCTGTCGAGTCGATACCGTGACACGTATCGTCGTAGAACTCTCGCACTGTTCTCTCACAACCCAGTTTAGCGATTCTTCGCGAGCTATAAATATGCGCGACGTATCCATACGAGCGAGAGTAGGATCACGTCAGGCTGAGAAGATTGGTTTACGCTGCACAGGCCTGTGCACGAAGAAATCGAAAAAGTCAGCGCCGACGAAGGAACGTCTTCGACTTTATCGATCGCGAAGAAGTGAGAGGGTTCAAGAAAGTTCTACGCGAACAATTAACTGCGAGGCCTAAAAGTCAGCGTTCAACGATTATTCAATTCAATCAACGACTGACAATTACACTTCAATTTCCATCAACGTCAATCGTACGATACAATTGATGAAATTAATCGGAAACGTTTTATGATCAACTTTGTTCAATCGTTAATCGTAATCAATTACGTTAAACATTTCATTCGATTAATGCCCAGCCGATTCTCGAACAGTAGTCGTGACCATGATCCTGAAATTCCGTCGAAATTCGTCGCAGAGTATCTCTTCTGTGTCAGACTCGACGGAGTAAGGCAACAGGTAAGCAATGACCGTGGCACGCCAGCTGATAATCCGCACGCAATAAAATGAGGAAGGCAGACGCGGGACGTGCAGAACGTACCTGTTCCTTCTCCTGCTGATTTCTCGGCCAGAGGGTGGCGGTGAGGAAAATTTCGCCGAGATGCTGCTTCGGCCTGGCCGGGTCCTTCAACTCTAATGTGATGTCCTGAGAGTGTCCGAGGTCCAGCTGGGTCAAGTCCACCTGGGCGGCTCCCATAAAATCATCTTGCAAGCCCCAGTCATAGTCGAATACCTGTCCGCAAGATTCATTTCTGACACCTCGAAACTTCGGAACACTTTCAGCGCTCTAGATCGAACATCTATTGTATCGGTCTACCTTGATGGACAGTGGCTGAAAGGGGTCTTCGATAGGCAACGTCACGCTCTCGTCCCACACTGGATTGAGTTCGCGATGCACCGTTCGAGATTTGTGTAACAAGCGTCCTGAACACTTTATCTTTACATAAGGATCGCTTGCTCCTGGAACAGCGACAAGAATCGATCGTCAGTAGGAACGGCGGAAGCGTTCACGGTAGATCCATCGGGCACTCAGAATGATAATATGAGTCATATTATTTTCCGCAATTTTCCCCGACTTTCATTGAGACATTTTGTTGTTATTATTATTTAGATTTTAAATATACGAAGGAAAAAAAATATAAATACAAATATATACAAGAATGATGCATTAACTCTTTGCACTTCTTTGTCGAGGGTGACTCGACATTAGTTTTTATCCCAGAAATTACAAAATATAAAAAAAAAAATAAATAAAACGGGTTTTTAATCAAACATGATTCTTCCTTCATTTATTTAAATCGTCTTATTTCTCAATGAAAAATAAACATAAATTACAACAAAGTTTGAGAGCTACATACAATTACTAAACAAACTTGTTCAAAATAAGTAGCAGTCAAGGAACTTCGAAGTAAATTTCTTACTGGCACCAAAATTGCAAAATAATTCGGACTGCAAAGGGTTGAAATGAATAAAAAACTTAAAAAACAACTTGACCCAAGAACCCTCCTCACCGCATCGGTCCATGGCGACCAAATTCGCGCCCCTCCTGATGTGCAGTCTTAGCTGGAAGAAAGCGTGCTGCCTCAGCGCCAGCTCCCGCCTCCGCACGGCCTCGTCCTGGAACATGCCCCTGTCCTGATTGCCCCTCGCGCCCTCCTCGCCCATGTACTCCCTGTGGCCCTGCATGCCCAGGGAGCCCTTCGACGAGCCGTCGCTGCATTTTCCGGGACTGTCTTCCTGCCGGTTGCCAGCCCTGTCCTTGCCGCGCGCCAACGGCGACTCTGCGATCGGGACGCGTCGACATTATTGCCCGAGCCGACTCTCCTGGCCGGCGTCAACGGATAAAGTAGGTACTCGCGCTCGATTTGGCAGACGGCCGAGAGACTGGACGCGGAGAGGGATCGTGAGCGTCCGAGCGCCGATGAGATCAAACGCTTGGGGGGACGAAAACTGCCTGCCCTATGACGCTTCGATGGCGGGTCGATTGAAATGAGAAGAAACGGGTGGAATGAGGAAGCGGTTCAGGTGAGAGGCGTGTGCTGGTGCGGCAGCGGAGCCGTCGAAACTCATCAGAACGCTCATTCTGAAGTCTATACTGCGATCTTTACTCGGCTTCGATACGAAAATGATCAGCAAAACTTCAGAGAATGGGAGGAGTTAGAATCGAGCCTTCTTCGCGGCAAAATCTGTTCATAATGACTGACACTAGAACTAGCAATAGATCAAAATTAAAATTACCTGTATCAATTTTCGCCACAATGAAAACTCACGCTTAACTGATCTTACTTCTGAGATTTCACTTCACTTTTAGAAATTCCAGGAAAAATTCTCGGAAACAAGCTGTCTTCAACATCGACCTGCGTTACAGCAAAATGTCGCATCTAATGTCATAGTTCTAGTGTCAACCACCAGGTTCCCTATTCCGCGTGTATAATTCATGTTCTAATTTTCGACGGCTCCGTTGTTCCGACGTCGAAACGGTCGGTTCACGGCTACCTGGGTGATTGAGACAGTGTCTGGCTGGACTCTGAGTTGCCGAGGAGCTCCTGCTGTGCTCGGAGGAGTAGTCCGCGGCGTAGTCGGACTCGATGCCGGGACTCTTGTACGACTGCTCCTGCCCGAGCACGTTGCCATCCTTCGACTTCTTCCGCTCCTTGCTCCTGCTGCGGGCCCAGCGGCTCTTCAGGGTCGCGAAGAAGGTGTGCGTTCGCTGGGCCACGGACGTGACGTGCCGATGGTGCCGATGGTGATGGATCACGCCCGCCGAGTCGCCACCGTCATCGCCCCGACGAGACGGCGAACTGTTCGCAATCTCGTTCTCACGCAGCTCCGTGGCGCTCTTCGAGAGCTGCCGGCTCCCGTTCAGGTTCAGTCTGGATCTCTCCTCCGCGCGCGAGTTGTCTGCAACGTTAGTCGACAGTCGCCGCTCAGATGACTGACCGTGCATGTCGAGGTCAATTTAAGGGGTACGCTACGGTGCGGGCAGGGAGAGAAGGAATATTTCGGACAGTTTTTGGGGTTGGTGACTGGTGTTGTGCGGGCGGAGTTTTAATAGATTTAAAAAAAAAGTCGATATGTATACTGGAGGTTTTTTTTTTTGTTTTGTTTTGTTTGATTTGTTGGGTTTGGTATGCGGGAGAGTGCAGGCACTCGGCTACGCTAGAACTCGTGTGACGTTGAGAAATTGTTGGATTCTCTGATATGTCGAATTTTGGAGGAATGTTTAATAATGTGAATTTTTGTTTTTACGGCACTGTAGCGTATCTCCTTAATTGAGCGTAGATAATTACCGGCATCTGGGTATAATGTTTCTACGAATTACGTTAACACCACTTGGCCATTTTCTTGTAACGATTAAAAAATGAGGCTTCATTAGAGAAACATGTTGGACGACACATTTACTAATTTTCATCTCTCAATAATTCTCTCGTTAACAGTTTACCGAAAAATAGGGACGCGTTCCGCGAATTGTGACGAGCTAGAACTCATGTACTTGGACTGTCTGACATATCGAATTTTTTAGGAACCTATAAAAATATTGATTTTTCTTTTAACGGAACTGTAGCGTGTCTCCTTAATTGAGTGTACATAATTACAGGAATCTGAGCCTAATGTTTCCACAAATTACCTTAACACCACTTGGACAATTTCTTATAACGATTAAAACATGAGGCTTCATTAGAGAAACATGTTGGACGACATTTACTAATTTTCATCTCTCAATAATTCTCTCGTTAACAGACATCGAGCGGTCGTTAACGACAAGGCAGTACAGTTTACCGGAAAACAGAGACGCGTGCCGCGAGTTGCAACGAGCCTGCAACTGGCCGACGCATACGTGATGAGATCCGAACGGACAGGAACAGCGACGAAACAAGTTGGTCCGTTCGGCCCTGTTATCGCGATAAAACGTAATTGAACGAACGTCACTGAAAGGGCGAGCACAGATGAGTCGATAAGACGAGGCAAGTAACGAGGTCCGATTGAATGAGCGTGGGTCACTCGCGCCCTGCACAGACCCCCCGACACATCTCTCGACCCCTCGATCCGCCCGACACGCCAGCCTCCACGCCCGATTATACTCAATACGTTCCAGGGCCTGAATACGTCGATTGGCCGGCCGATTTCGCGTATGAATGAGTCCGTAATTGCACAACTCGCCCTGCGGCCGGCTCGTTCGATAACCGCCGCGCAAATCATGCAATTAGGCCAGCCTGATTCCGAGAATGTGGGACGACGCTTATGTAACGGGGCGAATATTAATGCCATAAACGTGTTGTACCTATGGCGCGCGCCGATGGTGAATCGATACGAGGTACGCTCATTCATGAAAGTTTCGGCCTGCATTTGAGGCTCGGAAAAATTTAGCGGCTCGTAGCGGAGCCGGATTAAGGGCGAGGCGAACGTGGCTCTTGCCTCGAGTTCAAAATACGAGGAGCGCGAAAATGTCATTTGCTTAAGTATGAAGTAAGCTCCTTACAAATATAGCAATATTATCAATTGAATCTTTATCTAAAACTATTAATTACGATTCAGTAATCGATGAATTTGCTTCCCTTAAAGCAAGCAAAGTGCAATTCTAAATATTGAACCTGTTAGAATTAAAAATGAGGAAGTTAATATTGTATTCTAAATTCGATAAATTTCAGAATTATTCTTTTATAAATTGTTTCATTTGCTTAGTTATAGGAAAAACATTTAGCAAATGAGCCCTAGATCCGGCTCTGGCTCGTACCGACGCTTCAGTAATCGATGATTTTGCTTCCCTTAAAGCAAGGAAAGTGCAATTTTAAATATTGAACCTATCAGAATTAAAAATTATGAAGTTAACGTTGTATTCTAAATTCGATAAATTTCAGAATTATTTCATTTGCTTAGTTATACGAAAAACATTTAGCGAATGAACCCTAGATTCAGCTCTGGCTCGTAGCGACGCTTCGTGTCCCGCAAAGGCATCCGACGTGTGCCGAGCTCGTGCTCACTCCCGATAATGAACCCTGCTGCTGTCGCGAGTTGCCCATCGTCGACGAGTCCCCATCGAGAAAAGCACTTCGCGGCGGCCGCTTCGCTGGATTGTCAACTGTCAGCGCGGATATTCGCATTAGCGCCAGCGCGCTCGTCTGCTAATGCAGCTAATGTGACGATTCGATACCGGGGAAAGTGTGATGGGTGGAAACGAGGCAATTGAGTCCGCAAATTGAAAGGTCGCGGTACCTGGACGAGTACAGGATAATGAAGCATCGTTCGTTCGCCGCAATTAGATGAGCGTGGGCGGCTATCGAAATAAGGTCCGCGGCCGACAGGGCGTGCGGAAAAAGAAGCCTCCGACGCGAGCGAGGTGACCTTAATGGGGTCGAATTGAAATGAGCGGAGACGTTAATAAAAGCGACGCTGAGCGAAGTGAGTTGAGACTGTTGAGAGGCCGGCACGAGGACAGTGTCTTTTATCTCAGAGAACTGTACTCGCGAGCCTTTGAGAGGCTTCCTCGGTCGGGATTTAAGGATCAAAGGAGCGAGTGATAGAGAGATCGTGGCACTCGTGATCTCGAGAGAGGACCCGGCCAATTATGATACCGACGAATCTTGACTCGGATCTAATTTCAGATTCCGTCGCCCGGACTCGGATACTGTTATCGCTCGTAGTAGACCGGGAGCACACGTTGACCGTAAAAATACCGGTTCGGCCGACCTATTTTCCTCGCGGTCGGAGAGCCTGAATATGAGTGGCCTCCCGATGCCACATGCCACCTGTGCGCGGCCGATGTGGCGAGCAAACGGTCGTGGAACGTGCCGAGAACGTCTCTCCTGCGATCCAGTGCTCTCGCGCGAATTGAAAATTTCGTACGAGCAACGATGAACGCACATAAATTTTCACAAACTAGGTTTACCGCCAACTTAATATGCCCCTCGTATGCTGATCCTGAAATAGTACTGCGGCTTAAACGGAGTACGCAAACAATCGTTCGACGTGCTGTACTTGGCACCGAATCGACAACGTCAAAGAATTATTCACAATATTTCAGGCAAATAGAGTCTAGATTACAAGATCTTGGACAATGAAACGCATCAACGAGTTAGTAAAAAATTATTCAAGAACTCAATCGTCGTGGGTGGTTCGATTTAAACGATCTGGCACACTTATCCGACACGACACGACAAAAAACGGATTGGATTGAATGCATGTAAATGAATGATGCTGCGCACACTCGTCCGGCACGACATGACATTTATTTACAATTATTCAATTGTTACCGTTTCTTAACCGACTTGAGAAAAGGAGGAGGTTATCTATTCGATAAGTATATTTTTTTTTTATTTTTTTTTGTCGCCTCGTGTCGAATAAGTGCGCCAGATCCTCAACACTATCCGTAGCTTTAAAAACACTCTATTTCCTGACCGGTCAAACTTTTTACAAATTATAATAAAATGCTCAAAGTATAATACAACGCCGGCTTAAATCCTGACATGGTACGGTTAGTGTCGAAGTGCCGTCGACCTCTCCCATGACAAGCATCGACCACCATTATAATCCTCTCCGCGCAGAACGGCAGAACCAGAGGACGATGGCGAAAAAATTAATTATCGACCAGCCGCGTTTCTATGAAATTGCGATGAGCAGAACGTAGAAGAAAGTAAAAGAAAAAGAAGGTTGCGTGCAGGAAAGGGGGAGGGACGAGGTGGCGCGCTGAAGCAGAAGCGCCGTGCAGCACACGCGAATAAGACTAAAATGAGGCGAAACTCACCCTCCGGTATCGGATCACCGTCCTCCGCGCCAGCGAGTAGCTCAACGCTCTTGCTCATCTTATCCTCCGTACACGCGAATTAACCCCCTGGACGCCTGCTCACGAGTCTTCAATCTCTTCTTGAAGTGGGCCAGTCCGCCTCGTACGGGTAACATGTTTTCGCCGAGGGACCGTTCAGCCTAAGCACCATCGACCAGCGAGCACATTTTCCGAATAATCACGGCGTCCACGTGGGAGGCTCCACGGAATCGTTGAACTCTGTTGAATGTCCAAAATATCTCCCGTTCATCGCCTCGAAAACGTGTCCCCGCTGCCTCGCGGCGGGGTCACGAATGACCCGGTGACAGGATTACGCGTCTGGCCCGATTCTCAAGACTTATTTTACGAGTCGAGGATTGTGACCGGAGTTTCCTGTGTCGTCGGACGAGCTCTCGAAATCTGAGTGGTATCGGTGTCAGTGGAGCTTGGAATGTGGTCCCAACGTCCGACTCGGAAGTCACGGAAGGAGCCAGTTGCAAAGACGACCGCGAGGGCCGCGGGTTTATCGTACGACCTTGTTGGACTTTTTCGAGCCACGAGGCTTGTGCCGACGAACTCGACGAGCGCGTGTCTTCGTCGCGAGTCTACGGTACCCGCGCGAACGTTCATGCTCTAGTTGCTGATCGCGTACGTAAGGACACGAACACCAAATTCTGAGAGCGATATTGAGTTGCGCGCGGAGTTTCCTGGCATTACAGGTGGCTGGCTGGGCAACGCCGGTTCCAGTGTACGTCGGTGTGATTACACCGTAACTGGGTCAGAGCGTGCCCACGCGGGTCGTTTCGTGTGCGTCCGACGCATTACTGGATTCATTTCACGCTCCGCGAGCACGTATTGCAAATCGAAATGTACTGTTGAACGCGCTCTTGTCCACGCGATGCGTTCAATGTACTTTTTCGGTTCATACGGAAACGGACGAATCGTGAGCGTTCGATTTCGAAGGGCTGCTCTATCGTCGGGACGAATTCACACTGTCCTGATTTCCGGTGGATAAGTCGAGTCTGGCAAAATTTCGAAAGTTCTCCACCGCCCTCATTAAATCGCATTTAATAATAATGTTGGTTTGCAATGTTCATAAGGTTTGTTTGTAAAGTTTATAATGTTTATAATTTAAATGTTTTATATTAAGTAAGAAAGAGGAGAGAATGTAAGACCGGAAGCCATCCAAAGCCGTAAGGCACGGATTAAGAATAAATAAATAAGACGCATTTAAAAAACATTATTACAGGAAATTGATTAAAAATGTTTCATCTATCCAGCCAGTCACTGTCGATACAATTACAGCAACATCCTGCTTCATTGCAAAAAACTCTGACTCATCCGCCGGAAAGTTTGGTACCGAATTTTGCGTACGACGACCACAGCCGTGATTCTACCTACTTCGAGAAGCACTACCGGTAAATCCCGCGGCGAATTTCGATAGATTAAGGATTCAGTTGGATCCGGGCCCACCATGAAAACGACTTCCACCCGCGAAAGTAGTTCGAATCTATTCGCGTGAGTACCGTACCACGACACCGTCCCCGTCTCTGCCCGAAGATATTATACAGGTGGCCGTATTCTGATCCGGCGCGAAATACGTCGACGCGATTACACCATAACTGGGTCAAAGTGTGCGCCTCGGGAGGACGAGTTTCACGGCGGCGAGTGGATCTGTATCTAACGCGCGCGTCCGAAACTCGAACGCTTTGAGACTGTAAGACTGCGAGGCACTATCCTGAATGTCAGTGCTTCGACGAGCTGCCCTCCGCACTCCTCGTCGCTGGCCACGCTTGGGACGGCCAATGAGCGATAACACAGGCATCCTCGAAAACTTCATAATTGTCTCCCAGCTACGATCACGTTTCCAGAAATTCGGCTAATTTCGACCGTCAAAAGACGAAGACTGCCGAGTCGGTCGAGTGGGGTGCGACGTTAACAGAACTACCGAGCAGCCAAAATGATTGGTATGAAATTTTGCTATAATGAAGGCTGATGTTCAAGACATTCTGTTTCCGAGAATTTTGTCTGGCTTTTATTGAAATATGTACATCATTGATAAGTGAAAGTGAAGCAAAATTTTATTTTGTTTATTAGTTATTACATATTACTTTAGTGTATACTAATCATTCGTTTTGTACTTGTTGGGTTTTACCCGTGTACTGGATTAAATAAAATAAATAAAATTCAATCTTCATTGTAGCAAAATGTGAAAGAAATCATTTTAACCCCTTGGTAGTGCTAGTGTTACAGCACTCTCTGCTCGACTCTTTTTTTTCTTCTACCATAACACTAAGGCCAGGTGCGCACTTGCGATTAGGTCACAGAAACGAAACGCACGGATTTCAACAGGAATGGCTACTATTATTCAGCCACACGCGCGCGCGTTTCTAGTGAAACCCGTCTGTTTTACGTCCACGACTAAAAATTGTTTTATCGCAACCGCCGAAGTGTCGTGCGGAATATTCTGAAGAGGAAAGAAAAAATAAAAAAACGCGACAGGGACTCGCGTGCGCGGTTCGAAGGGTTTCACTGCGAAGCGGGTGGACTTCGAAACTGGGTCAGAGTGCTCGCGAGAGGCGTCCTTAGACTTTAGACGAGATGATCCGTCGGAATCGACGGGCACTCGCGCGCGTAGGAACGCATCGAGGACCAATTCCGCGTCCGGAGAATCGATCGGGCCGTTCCGTGTCTTGTGTCAGCGAGAGATCAAGGTCTGGCCAATGTAAGCGATAGAATGTCGCGCGAACGCCGTCCAGATGCCTGGACGTCTGGACGGCGAGACGCCTCGAGCGTGCACGCATCACACACACGCAAGAAATCGTCTCAAGGCGCGAAGTAACACAAGGCGAAAATCGCGAGTTTTCGCGAAGCAGCAAGCAACGAACTAACTCATAAGCGCACGCCCACACTCTCGCCGATCGGCCAAACATCAATTCGTGCAGCGCATGCAGCTCGAAATCCAGGGAAGAGGCAAAGAGAGTAAAATTAAACAAGCGTGTTAAACGTGTCGGGAATGTGTGCTCGAGATGTTCCGTCGACGACGTCGATCCTTTCGCAGCTTCGTTCGCAGGATCGAGTGTCTCTAATTAGTATTACGCCGCTCGAGAATTTGCAGATTGCACGCGTTAGTTCCTAAGTGGATTCGGACATCCGACTGAAAAATGAGACACGCAATCCCACGATGGGTCAGAATGACCCATCCTGCAGGACGGCAACCCGACATTTTAAATTCATAGACATTTTAATTGTATAGATTTATGCGAGACGAGAACCTCAAAGTAAATTCAACGCGTTATAAAATACTGACGACGATGTCGCAAAAAATTTTAATTTTGCTCGGAAAATGTTGTAAACCATTTATAAACAAATTATTAACAACCGTATAAATATTGATTAACAACCGTGAAATACTTTGCAACGTCGCTACAATGTACGTAAGCAAATATTTAATTTTGTAAAAAATGTTTAAAATACATTGCAATCTCGCTAAAATGTACGTAGGCGACAATTTTTATTTTATTCAAAAAATGGGTTGACGATCTTCAGGCTTCGGGTCAAATTGACCCATCGTGGGTATAGGGGGGTTAATCATCTCCCAGACGTCGGTTTTAATCTACTAAATTGCAAACCGCGGTTTCCGGGGCAAACGAAAGACTTCTTCGCACGAGAGCGTCTCGTCAATGACAGAAGATAAATGACTCCCTGACAACGATACATCTAATTATTATCGCGTCGCGCACGACTGCGTGTCATGACAAGAGCTATCGTATTCCGCGGACGTGTAGAAACCGTGACACCGTTATACTCGCTATTATTATTATCGAGTGCCTGATAAGGACGCTAATGAATTATAAAGTATCATTCCTCACACCCTGCCTATAAACGATTAGATCGTAACACGAGTCCGTAGAGTATTTTCTATTTAAAACGACGAATCAATCAGCACCGTGCTGTCACCCTCTGCAACCCCTGGCCAGAGTAAACAGCGTTGAGAACAGTGGCAATTGAAAGGAATATTAATTTCGAAAAAAATCGCTTCGGACTGCTGCAATCTAATAGTCTCATCATCGTCGGACGTAACAGTAGTGATCAGGGGCTTGCAGTGGCAGGCAAATTTCGTCGATTAGCCTCGAAGGCACCGCACGCTACGCGCTCGTGTCGCGAGCGTATTTAAACGCGTAGATCGATATGCAACGGCCGTTAGTGCGGGAGGAAACACGCCGCAAACGAGCAACGCCGTTATCCTAGCCTGGCAGCGAGTACGCGCGATGGCCTGGGGCCCTGCTCGCGTACACGCTCACGCACCCTCGCGTGCGTGAGGTGCCCCCGTCGGGAGGCAGTCTCTTCACAGGTAGCCGTGCCACGTTCCTCTATCGCCGCGATCTCCCGTCGCACTGCACTCTGCGCCGCTTTTTAATCGACTTCGAGAAAGGAGGAGGTTATCTATTAGACGTGCATATTTATTTATTTATTTTTTTTCACGGTTGATACGGTTGGTAAATTCATGCGGGCAACTTCAAAACTGCAGTAAAGAGCATTAAGTAATTTTCTTTTTAACCGACATCAGAAATGGAGGAGGTTTCGATAAATATATATTTTTTTTATTTATTTATGTTTTTCATCACAGATGGTGCAGGCGGATGATTTGTTTCGACACTTGATTCGAGGTCGGTGTCAAAGTGGAAACCAAAAGATGTGCGTGTCCAATAGAGAATCACGTTCTTTTTCGAAGACGAAGAGTTGTAGCAGAGGGTCGCGCGTGTACGGTGTCACGTTTGCTCGTGCTTTCGCGTTCCCATATAGACGTACACGTATATGTTCAGCCTCCGTCGAACAGGCACCCGATGCGAACGCTCCCGGCTTCCTCAAAGTCTCGGATTCCCGGCGGAATGTAACGAACCTGACACGTGACGTTTATACACACGAGATTAAAGGTACGGTGTCAAAGAGCTGCACGCTCGCCGATGTCACGGGCCAGCGAGTAGCTTTGACGGACCATCCTGAGAGCACCTACCTGTGACAGCTGTCGCGAGGATCTTCCTTATGAATTCGCGCGCAGAAGTGCACAGGACGAAACTTTGCTCTGACCGCGAAGAAACGCACGAATCCTTCTAAGCGATATTTAAAATTGTACCGCAAGCACCGTCGTCGTACTTGATCGCTTCTAGCAGCTCCCGAGCGTTTAGAACCCGATATTCAGCATCGTACCGCAAGCACCTTCTCCTCGCACTATCCCTTTCAGCAGCCTGACACTTTCTCGTAGCCCCGAAAACACCTCTCTCAAAATTCTCTAGAAAGCCTCTATAACTGTAAACGACTCGGCGAGCACAAAAATTCTCCCCTCACCCCTCCTCTCTCCCCCCCCACCCCCCCTAAAATTCAACAATTCAACCGCGTGCACGTCTAAATACTCCCTTCGAATTTTCCCAAAGCACTCTCCGGGCGAAAATCGCAAAACACACAATCGCTCGCACGCTCGGACACAGGAGAGGCAGGCCGCGAGTAAACTGACGAATACCTCGCATGCGACGGTCGTGCGCCACTGGCGGTCGTCGGGAAGCTCGGTCCGCCTGCGGGTCCCGTGATGCGCGTCGTCGACAGGCACGCGCGCGACGGCAACAACAAAGCAGCCAGCTTCCTTGTTACGCGTCCTCCTCGACGCTCTCGAACGCACTCCGCGATGACGACGACGCCTCGGCCAGACGGAAGGCTCCCATCGACGTCTTCTCGACGCTCCCCACGCTCCAGCGCGGCGGGCCACGTGAAGATCCCATGTCGCTGTGTGCTCTCTCGCGCGGGCCGGAGAACGGGCGGTGAACGGAGTGGCTGGAGAACGGGCGAGAGGAGCCGAGGAAGGGCAGCGCGGTCTCGCGAAGGGCGAAATATGAACTGGAGGGAGCGAGCGGCGTCCGTCCCTCTCCAACCCCGCCTCGCTTTCTTCGCTTCCTCGCTTCCTCCTTCTCTCGTGCCGCGCGTGACGCTCCTGTGTCCGAGAGGCCACTGACAGAAATCGAGAATTCCACCTCTCGACCTCTGTCTTTCTCTCTCGCTCGCTCTCTCTCGCTAGCTTGCTTTTTCGCTCTTGCTGAGTCGGTTCCGCGGGTGGGGGTCGGAAGAGAAAGAGAGAGAGAGAGGGAGGGCTAGAGAACGAGGAGGATGAAGAGAGGCTCTATCGACCCAGACCGAATCGCCAAACCATGCGAAAGGCGATATGTTGCGCACATGCCGCTGGTTTCCTGTGCTTGCCATAATTCCGAGTGTCGCGAGGATTCTTCGGGATTTAAGGAAATTCGGGGCGAGTTTTGGGGGGTTCGTTTGGTGTCGGTGAGAAAAATAGGGGCGCGATGGGGAGAGAAGGAGAGGGAGAGAAAGAGAGAGAGAGAGAGAGAGGGGGGGGGGAGAGGAATTATAAGGGTGGGGAAGACTGGCTGTGTAGCCCATTGATAACGTCGAATGTGCGCAGTAGAAGCGTGGCGCAACGAAGTTGTCGCTCGTACCGACTGACACCGGCGCTTGCTCTCTGGAGAACGCGCCTTCGCGAGAGTTCCTGCCCTTCGGGACAGGGGAGGGTGGGCACAGGCTCAATGGCTTTTTCGGCGACCCAATTCGCGACTCTCTCCTACCCCGCCGTCACGTTTTATCTCTTTCTATGAACAAAATTTATAGTTGGGTCTTAAGACTCAAGACCGTGGTGTTAAGTATTAAGACTCGACTATGAATACATACCAATGCTTTAACAAATTGTAATTTAATGACGGAAGTGCGTAGCCAGTGCGAAGCGGCTCGGCGAACTTTTATCTTATCAAACGAGAAAATGAATGCCACTTTACGCAGGAGCGAAGTCTGATAAGAAGTCGTTCCTGACGACGCTGTCGAATCCGTTCGAGCGGGACACGTGGTGATTTTCATCGAAACGCGACCTGCGGACGTTATACGTTAATAGAGAAATTGACGTAAATGGCGATAAAATTTACCTCGCCAACTTCGAAGACCGCCGGCTTCATTGGCCACCCCCCTCTCAATGTTATAACGCGCTTAACGAGCTTGTTCCTGGAATGTCTGCCCGGTTATCCACTTTGTGTACTCGACGTCCGCGCGAGTTTTAGGAGACACGGAGGCGAACCGGTGAGAGGACCGAAATTTCTGGTTGCCGAGAAGTTTGAGGCAACGGTGGAAGCCGTTTAAATCTACCTCTTGCGCACGAGCGTCCGCCATCTGTGTGGGAGAGTCGAAGCTGCGATTATTACGCGATTCCAATAATAAACGCCACGGAGGATGCAGACTGAACAAAGAGTCGCGCGTCCAATTAGCATATAATTCGAATTGAGAAGGAGAAAGGCGAGGTGGAAAGCGAGTGCCTCTTCATTTTTCAATAATGACGAACGCGGTATAGTTACTTGTTCAGCCGTGGCCGATCTTCCTGCGCGACGAGAACCGAATTAGCAAATGTTCATCTGCCGAATTTCCGCTCGCCGACCAAGACCTCGGCCTTCTAATTAATCTAATTAAAGGAACCGGTCATCCGTCCTCAATACTTCATTCTTCATTCCCGCGCTGTGGACAATACGTTCTCGAGTCTCTGAGGATAATTCTGAAATCATACTTTTACAGAAGTTAATGCACAAAGAAAGTACTCCGAGTTCCACAGCTTAAAGTACCGTCAATATTTCTCGAAGTCGTGTCCTTCGACGAGTCTGACGTGAGCAGATTTCATCATCTTACCTAGAATCGACCGAATATCTGGTGGGCCGGTGCCTTCAACTTCCACGCGAATGGCAACGAAAGATGTTGCGTAAGTTTCATCCTCACGTTCGAATCTTCCCTCTGCTCGCAACGAACATGTGCGCCTAGTTTTTCGGTGCTCAGTGGCCTTTGGTTGTTTTCTGAAACTAACACGACGCTGAAGGTGTAACGATTAGTACGATAACGATGTAACCATCGCACTTTCGCGCACAGCGTATATATCAATTAATCAAAAATCAGGCAGATTCAATACTCATACTCGAGATAAGACTTCTGCTGTTCTGCTTCCTTGACAATAGCCGGCCTCTACTACTGCGCGGCATGAGTCCATGAGTGCAGACGAGTCTCAAGTAGAAACAGACGACACCGTGCGGCCCTCAGACTAATACGACACCCATTGCTCATTATCAGCGAACGATATCTGAAAAATGATGTACTCATGTTAGCAACGTTTACGTGTTACTGCGAAGCATACAGATTTCACTCTTAATCCCGTTGCTCGTCGCTTAATTACAAGGCTCGACCGTATACCCAAAAGTATGCAGATTTCACTCATAATTCCGACGCTCGTCATTTAATTACGAGTCCCTTAAACGGCGCTCAAAGGAACGAGGTCGAAGCTTCGAAGCAGAAATTGCGTGCGGGAGGGCTCAGTCGTAGGCGCGGTTTGTCATTCTTAGTCGAGTCACGTCATTATTTGACCGCCATTCATTAATTAAAGCGCGAAGCGGAGGCTTTCACGCGCTCGTACCTTTCCGCTTTGCCACGAACATTCAACGCTGCGAGACAGGCTGTAAACGCGATTTGCAAGCATTAAAAAAGCCGCCATTACGGTTTCTGCTCTTTGCGAAGTGACGCGAGATCGAAAGCGTACGAGCTTTTACACGGTCACGTCGGAAGTATGTCGCCCACTCCTGCCGCCCCACGGCGAAGATCTAAGTGATTTTTCAGGTGACCGTACATTCTTAATGGAAAATCCATGTGACAATATATTTTCCCGACGTCAGTTCCTGTGCTAGGTAGTTAGGCACTGATAAACAACGCGTTCCACGCTTCCGGACGATAAACAAAAGGTCGCACGAGATTGGGCGCTATCTGAAACTAAAGCAAATGACGCAGAACGTGCTGGCTACGTGCTAATTAAAAAAAAAAAAAATATGTCTCCTGTTCATTCATCTTTCTTCACTTTTATTAAGCAATGTACAAAATTCCGCATACACAGTATGCATCATAGATCGTTCCATACGTCGATATAAAACCCCGCGATACTCGGGTACAGATAAATAATTACACGTTTAAAATGAAACACAGAAACGGATTCGCGTTTTTCGTTTCGTGCGGCGCATCGAGCCTGATTTCCAGAAGTCAGAAGGATCGCGATCGACTGAGATCTGTTTAACGGCGCACGCCCGAAGATGGCTCGGGTCGTCGAGAGCGAAGAAAGGACCAGGTGTCGGATGTTTCTACTATTGCTAGCTGACTTTTATTATGCCTGCACCCGACGGTGATGAAGACGGCACCGCCTTCCGATAAAACGATCGAACTTTTACGCCGCAGTCTTTTTCTCTCTCTTTACAGCCGCCCAGCCCAGATCGTTCGCACTCGCAATTTGATAAACCGTCGTGTTTCATTTCTACGACCGAGGTCGTGGATCAATACGAATGTTGCGGCTTTCGCGAAGAGAAAAAGAAATGCGTCGCATCGACGTAAGCTAATTTCGATCACTTCTCGTTTGCTTTCTTTCGATACGAAATATACGAAGCAAAGAACTCGAATAACTAGGATTGCGTGTACGACGAACGATTGATTTACCGAGTCAATCGATAAGAATCGCGCCATCGTGAAGCGTCGCGTGACGAACAAGTCTCGATGCAAATTTTAACTCTAGCTGAACAATCTACCCGTCTTGGTCCATCTGAAATCTTCCAAGGGAATGGTCGTAGGGATCAATGTGGGTCGAAGAACAGGGGCATTTCCGGAAATAAAACTCTATGTCATCGCGAAATCTTCGAAGGACATAATATTAGAACGAGCGCGTGTGCGCGCGAGCGCGAAATCAATAATTTCTCCTCGACGGATTTCCTCTCTCTCTCTCTCTCTCTATCTCTCACTCACCCTCTCTCTCTCTCTCTTTCTCTCTTTCTTTCGCGCGAAAGGTGCTCGAAAGGGAACGCGAACGTAACGATCGAACGTACGAAACTCGGCGAACGAGCCGAACATTTGTTCTTTCCTTCTTTATTACATGATACTCCTCTCGTCGCGCATATCACAGATCAAACTATCAAACGTCACACCTCCACCGTATACCTCGTATATACAGGCAAACGAAAGCCTATCGTTATGAACTAGCACTCCAATTGTCTTCTGCGTCACTCGCAGGGGTATTGCCCGTGACAAGTTTCGATCGTTCGCTCTAACGTCCGGCTCAGATAACGTCTTACTACGAAACACACGTCCGCACCGCGATCTCTACCGCGCACGCATATGCAAAACTCTGACAGGAAATGCACAGACATGCCGCCTCTCCCTCTTTTTCTTTTTCTTTCCCATCAACTTTATTAATCTCCCTAAACAGGAATCCGTGCGGTGCGGACGGTCGTCCGTAGTGCGACTTACGCCATTTAAGCCGGACATCGGTAAACTCTCCTCCGAAGTCGTTCTCTCTACTGCGCGCTTGTCTCTCTCTCTCTCTCTCTCTCTTAGCAAACTCGCGAATCTTCCGAGGAGAATTCTGAAAAAATATAATGCGGGATTGCGGTTTTTGCGTCGGTCGACTCGGGTGCTGGCAAGGACCTCGGTGTATTGCAATGTTTTATTAAACAATCAGTTATCTCCAAGGATTCTTCTTGCTACAGCTATTAGCTCAACTGTGCGCATCTTTATCATTAAGGAACAGCGAGCGCGTAGGCAACGATTCGCGAGCTCGATCGCCCGAGCGGATGTGCCCACCGTACGGCAATTATCTAGCTAGTCTAGAGAGGGGTTCGCGTCGGAGTGAACGAGCCTCTCGCACGAAAATTTACAGCCGCGGCCCGTCAAAATACTTTCGACCTTGCGGGGCTCGAGAAACAATCGCTGCACGACGTTGCGCTGCCCGCACTTCCGCGCGGGCGTTACAATAAACGTGGCTTAACGAGCTAACGAATGTGAGACGACGCGATTAGAGTGGGAACGGGGCGCAGTGAAGTGTCCTGGCGAGTCGAGCAAACAAATTGTTGCCATTTTCGCGACTTTTTTTCGAACAGATACTCGCGACGCGACATTTATGTACACGGAAAATATTAGCCACCGTGAGGGGTAGGGGTCGTGGGTGAGGAATGGGATCATGGCATCTTATCGACCTACGATTTTGCCATAAACGTACTGTCAATCTTTTTCTTGCACCGAGCATTTAACAAGGACTAAACTAAACGACGAATGCAAATGCCCTCTCTCTCTCGCTCTCTCGTGCTTCTTTCTACACACACACACACATATACATCTAGCGATATTCAGCTGGGCAACGCACTTCGGATTAACAGGGAAAATGTACGAAGTGGACCAAAACGTAAACACTGTATTTTATTAACACACTTTGAATGTTCAGTATGACATGCCTGCTTATAAATCGGACCCCCGAGACGGAACAGCGAATTGACGAACAAGAGGCAAAGGGTGGTTGGTGGTCGTAAGGTTCGGCTGCGATGGATTTGTAGGGTATGAGGGAAAATTGAATTCAAACTTTCGGAGGCTCGTGGTAAACGGAAATTCGACGAAACGGGAAATTGCTGCGCGTTCGATCGCTCATCAAATGTCGCGTGATTTTCGTTCCGGAGCGTTCCCAGGTCGTTTCACTGTACTCTCGTAACCGTTCAGTCGACAAATTCCGTACCGCCGATACGCTTTAAAATTTTATACATCTGGGTGCCGTCCGAAAACACGAAATACGTCGGCGAGTCAATTTTCTAGACGATCCTGGAACGCTTCGAAGGAGCGCACAGACAGTTGCAAAATGTTGCGGGTACACCGAGAAGGCGAGACCAAATGATTCCCAGCCACCTCACGAGCGACAATCTCATTCCTGATACGCAGAATATCATTCAAACATCACCCAAAACAATCGCGCCCAACTCCACACCCTGACTAATGATAATTCTAAGCCTTAAACGAAACGTGTATGTACGTGTAAATCTCTATATATATGTATATATATATATATATGTATATATTTATATTTATAGCTTTATTTATATATGTATATAGGCGAATCGATCGCACTGAACCGTGTGTGAATGTATCTATGTAGGTGTACGTGTATATATGCGTGTTAATGATCGGACACGGAAAATTCCACCGTCATGGGCCCTTCCGTGTTGCGACGGGAAACGCACAACGCAACGATCGTCAGATCGTCGACGCGTTACGGTATACTATGTACAGAATACAAAACGGATCGACAGTTAACAGATTCTTTCCTCGACCACTCTAATGGCCTCAGGAGCCAATTTCTACCAATTATTCCCTCGTCCCCTGCCCCTGAACCCTCCGCCCCTAAACTGTCCTCCTCTTTTCAGCCCCCTAGGCATGAAATTTCCGCCGGGAGGTCCTCTGGGCCCTCTGTCCATCCAAGGACCCCTTGGCCCTCCCCTGAAACCTCTACCTCTGGGTGGACCTCCTCTCCACGGAGGAAATGGCGTTGGTCCACCAAGTCGCGGCCGAAACATCGGACAATTCGCGTTCGGTCCGTCGTGGTCGAACAGAGGCACCGGATGAGCCTCGAGAATCATGTGAGGACCGTTCGGACCGGACTCGGGGCCCACCGGAGTTTGCGGCCCATTCGGTATGATTAACCTCTTTTTGCCGGACGGCATGTCCTCGGTCTCCTGCTCGTCGAAGCTGCCATTTGCCGCTGGCCGTTTGAGATCGTTATTAGAATTCATTAAGGCCTCCAACTGTTCGGACAGTTGCGCAGGTTCCTCCTGCGTAAAACCCTCACCTTGATCCTGCGTCTCATTCGTTTCTATCGTCTCCAGACAGCCTTCCGATCGGCCTGATTCAGGTTCCGCGTGCTCCGCATGCTCCTCGTATTCTGGTGCAGGTGGATACTGAGGATTGTCCCTCTTTTCCGTCTGGTCGGACGCTTGATTTTCCCGTTGATCCGAAGACTCCTGACAGAGCGTTGGCGAAGCAGAAGGTTCTTGGTCGGGAGGACCTTCGCAGTCAGGGTACACGGGTCGTCCTACCTGATTATGCTCAGGATCGCGAGCATTCGGAGTGTCCTGCTGCAATCTCCGATCGGGAGTCATCTGCCGAGCTTGATCGTGCTCCAGTCCTCGAATACGATCCTGAATATTGATAACACCCTCAGTCTGGTCATTATCCGGCATGCCGATGGGCATGCCTTCGTCATCAAGAATTACAACAGTGTCAGGAGGTTGTAGTAAAAGAGGACGACTGTTCGGTAAATCTTCCGGCGATGATCCGTGATGCTGCTGATCCATCGGTGGCCTCGACTTCCGATTATTTATCGCGTTTCGCTGCTTAAGCCCGTGATCATCCGAATACCTATCCCTTCGATTTCGCGGAAATCCCCTACTACCACGACCCCTATCATTTCTATGAAAGTTCGTGTCTCGATGCGGATGTTCGCCAGGAAGCTGATTATATCTATTGCCATGAAACTCCTGGCCGGGTCGTACATTGTGTTGATTCTCGTGATATTCGAAGTCTTGCTGCGATGGATGAAACTCCTGCTGGGCCTGATGCATTTGATGGAAATCTTGACCGGGAGCACGAAAGTCCTGCTGCTGATTCTGGAGGAAGTTCGGCGGCCCTCGATTTTGATGGAAGTTTGACTGATTCTGATGAAAGTCTACTGGAAGATTATGGTGGAAGTCTGCCTGGCCTTGATGGAAATTAGGCTGACCCTGATGGAATTGTGGTGGAGGCGGAGGTGGAGGTGGGCCAGCATGCATTACATGAACATCCTGCATCATTCGACCGCGCGAGACCGGCATTTGACCGGTCGGGAGAGGTATCATCCGCATGTCCAAGTCAAGATCTTGCGAGGGTGCCGTTTGTGGGCCGCCGGTTCGCATGTCACGATCCTGTGATCTCACGTCCACGAGCACTCTGCCTTTCGGTTTGCTGTCCGTCTCGTCATCCGACATTTCCATGTCGACACTCTCCACGATGTCGCCTGGCTGCATGTGTTGCCTACTTTGTGAAAATCTACGTTCAGTTGCCGTGAAAATGAGCCGTGCATTCGGCAGCTGCCGCTTACTTCGAAACTGAGGCGATCTTCGAAAAAAATTTCTTCAAGAGTCTTCTCCACAGTAACAAACTCTCACAAAAACAACATGTCCAATCAACGAAAGAGCAGAAAATGTTTCGACAAAATGCATCAGATAAAAATGAACAACGAACAAAGTTCTCAATGATCGATATAACAGTAAATACAGGGACCGTACATTGTAGCACGGATATTGAACACTGGATCAGAACGCTGCATTAAATAATTGTCAACAAAATTAGTATGTAGCCAATTTCGACTCTAATAATAAACGGCTAATTCTTTTTGCGAAGGCCACCTCAATCCTGTAGAAATAAAAAAAAAACTTCTCACCGATAATCTTGATCTCCCGTCGGCCACAGATTATTATTATTGGATAAAACATTTAACGAGGGGTCACTCGAGTTATTATGATTCGCCGGGCTGCCTGTTAAACTGATTAAGTTGCGATGATCTACATCTGCCGCTTTCATCAGACGATACGGTAATTGATTCTCAGTCGTCAATGGTATCGGTATTACTCTGTAAACGGACATTAACGTTTTGATGGGTACGTTGCAAGGCTGCACGAAGCATGAAAAACGAATCGATGTATACTATACCTATGATCCACATCTGTTGAGCTACTCAAAAGAGGCTCCTGCTGCTGCGTATCATCATACTCAACCGGATCCGTGAATCCCGACTTCTCGTACATCGGCGGTGATTCCGGTGTCTCCGAAAGAATATCATTCTTCCCTCTAATAGCATTAGGCCAGACCGACTCATTACTTTCCCACCGGTTATCGTCATTTTCGCCCGGCCAAGACGGATTCATGCCACTTTTACCTAAAGGTATAGCGGAACTCCCTAAGTTACAAACTATGTGTTAATAAATGGAATCAATCAAACGCAGTCTCTTCTCTACGTACAGTGCCTACCTTTCTCCTCCCACTTAGCGGGCTCCTTGATCGCCTCGTTCGGTGGAGTCCACGTGGGGAATTTAGGTGGCAATTTGTTATAACAATTCTCATCGTCCAGAAAAATTGGGGGTGGCAAGGGTGGTGGAGGCAAAGGATTGACAGTGTTTGCGTTACTGGGACCATCAAATGGCCCGGTAATATTACTTTGACTGTTCTGGCTCGAGTAAGGAGACGGAGTATGCGACTCGCCAGATAAATTTCTAACCGACAGAGGAGTGCTGTGGCTCATCTGGCAATTGTTTAAACCCACGGCACCTTGATTACCGATCATTCTAGACACTGGTGTCACAGGCAACTGGCCTAACACAGGCGAGTGCCTATAATTAGGACGCTGCGGGGACTCGACTTGTGAGTCGGAGGTGTCCAAGCCCAAGCCTGGTATACCACCAGGATCTGGTGTACCATCAGACGAGGGAAGCACTGTTTTTAGGAAACTGGATATGTTAAAATCCTCTGTACTACTCTCGTTCTTCGGTGGCCGCATATTAATTACTTCTATTGGTTTAGCCTGGCGAAAAGACAGGGAGAATCAAAATGCATGACAAGGAATCCCTATTGCAGACTGGTTAAAACTAAAAATTACCTCCAGAGACTCATTATATTGGGTCATACCGGTAGGAGTCGTTGACCTCTCGTTAAATAAATTTCTCTGTAAACGTTTAGTGTTAACTGCCTGATCCTTTGAAACTATCAAGTAGTGTAAAAATTCAATATCTCACCATATTACCAAAATCCATATTTCCTCCCATAAAAGAAGAAAAGTTGTTAGTAAAATCTCCTGTTTCGTTCCCTTGAACCATGTCGGGCGCAGGTACAGGTACAGGGTCATACTCGTGACTGTACGACCCGTAAAGGGAGGGCGGTGCTACATCTATTATTGTTGATTGATTCGTAGTTTGATTTTCATCGCCCGGAAGTTCTATATCACTATCGGGACTCGGTGATGGCGCATTTATATCCGGGGATGGTATCGGCGAAATCAATGTAGGTAGTAACTCGTCCAACTTCTTTTTTAAATTTTTAACACGACTACCAAAATTTCGGTATGCCTATAAACGGCAGAAAGCGATATGATGGCTATTAAGAACAGTACTCACTATCTTCTACTAGTTCTGCACAGGAAAACATACTCACATTAGTTACTATTTTAACTTCACCCCGTTGAGTTTCATAAAATTGGTCTGCTTGCTCCAGCAGTTCTAATACCTGTGTCCTTTCTCTAATTTCTGCTTCAAGTGCTCTAACATAATTTTCAACATTCCTTACTGCCACATCAACCTCCTTTTCAGCATCTTCAACACGTCTCCTATCCTTTAAAGATGCACACAATTCTTCTGCATTCTCTATGTCTATGTTACTTTCACGCAAATCACGTAATCGTGCATCTGTTGCTTGTTCTAAAGTAGCACATGATCTCATAGTAGAAATGAGCAGTGCAGCTTGAAATTCATCTGGCAGGGACACTGGTTGAGGGTCTGGCTTCTTTTTCGGTGCCGCTGAAATGAGCCCCGACAAGTCTGCCAGAAATTCTTCATCGTACACTTGTCGCTGATCCCAGATTTTGAAAATTCTCAGTATACGATGCTTTACTTTCTCATCTCTGACCATGGTTGTTGCTCTTTGAAGGGTTGTACCCCAAGATTCCACAAACTCAAAATTTTTCCTTTTGGAGTATTGAATCACATCGTTTGCCAGGTAAAAGAGCGTGAGACGATGCTCTACTTTCACTGCATAAACAAGATACATACATTCTCAAACGAGATCCGAATTTACATTTAATAGTAGCAACATTTTACCGTAATCTCAATGCAAATAACTGTAGAAGCAACAGACTACCACAAGCTAAGACCGAAAACTCACCCTTCTTTAAAACCTGGAGCCATGTGGCAACAATTTTCTTGTGATGCTGCCTTCTCTCAAGGCACCAAGCGGATAAGCCTTGTATGGACTCCTGAGAGTCCTTCAACGTATGAAGCCTCCGCTCAAATAGCTCACCATCAAAGTCACTCGTTGCCATTTTGCAATTGTACCAGACACTTACAGGGTAATTAGAAACTTAGCTTCGCATCGTATGACGAAGTGAACCACCGAAGGGAACACGAGACAGGACGCTTAGGTATCATAGGTAGATGCCTACCTAGCCAAGCAACCTAACCAAACAGTACCGCTAACAAACCAGTCCTGCTCGTGTTAAGTCACAAAAATGCGAATCTGCGAGCACGTCATTTTAACAATGAACTAGTCACGGAGTCTCTCGAAACGGGGATCGTGTTCTCTCCAAACGAAACGTTCAAATTCCGCACAAGCACTCGGGCTAAAGCCAGCGAAACCGACACGCTTTATAACAACGTTTAACTCCGTTTTCGCTGATGCAGATTATTCGAAGAAGTCAGCCTTTCGGCGCACGGGGCAGGGACATTTACGGACACACAATGCTACTTCACATAAGTCACGTTTTCTATCGGAACACGTACTTTAAAACTGCTGTATTCTGTACGACCGATCGTGAAAACAAGAGGCCGCCATCTTTTTGGGATCAAAACACGGTCGCGCAATGGCCGGCGCGACTTCAGTAGCATGTATAGTTAACGAGCAGACAAATCAATTTCTACGATCCAATATGTATTGTAGTTATAAGCATACATATCTGCAAACATATCGTTGCAAAACTGTGAGAATTCTTTGCCTTTATGCCCATCGTAATCAGTGGATTACTCAGAATTGCTTCATAGAATGCGTTAGGCATGTAAATGCGGCTTCATGCACGCGCAATGCTCGCTATTAAAAAAACAATTATTTGCTTAATAAATCATAATACTTATAGAATGTGACATAGGATTCTATACCATGGGGGCATAGGGTGGGTTATGGGAAAACATTTACGTTTGAAAATTTGTCCATTTCTTGTTACCAAATATGTAAATTGTGCGAGGCACGCACAAGCTACGCACATACGATACATACGCATGGCGTGCACCATCTTACCTATCCTATCAAAATGCATCGCTAAATCCTGGTTAAACTTACTAGGATTTTGAACAAATCCATGCTTTCCTGACGACAGCATAGCCACTGCATGGTTCATCCTGGGTTCAGTGGGCTTCCTTTTCTGTTTATTCATATAATATTTGACTAGTGTCTACCTTTCAACATTTCAACAAATAATAACTTAAATCTGTACAGTTAGATTGTAAAATAAAGACTTAGGACATAACAAAATGATGTTCCTCTTGGACGCGCCTGCAGGTTCGCGATGATAGCTAACCTGAAATATGAAGCACATCAAAATTCGAGAGACTGTTACAATAATCTTAAAAGATAGAGAGCAACACGGTAATCAACTAGAATCTTGATGCTGATAGACTGAAACATAAAGCAAACGAGAACAAATTAATACATTTGCAGCAAGCATCGAAATTGGGATTTCTTCGGGCCGACGGGCAAACAAAGGCGTTAGATTGAACGATACACAGTATCTTGCCGCCATATTTAAAATATGAACACGCAGGGATTTCCTCTTCTCTTTTCGTTTCACAGGCATGTTTCTTACAATCTTCGAAAGCGTTTGATGATATTCATACACAAAATACGTTCACACGCGATAATGTTCGGAAAAAATATGTGTAGGTTAAATGAATGTTCACAAACCAACGCCAACGAACCTGATTCAGGCCATTGGTAGCAGTGCGGGGGGTATGACAAAAAACATGTATATAATGCGGAATTTGTGTGATATAGACAAGGATAAACCTTAATTTCAAGTAAACTCCACAAAAAGTGCATAATTCGGACATAATACATACATACCAAGCTTGTACAACAAACAGAATATGTTACCTCTCATAGTCAACTTACTGGAAATTTCGCCAATGCGCGGGAATGTGTAGCTTCGACATCTGAACGTCGGAGGCGTCTAGAACCAAAACAAAATTTTCGGATATTTTTTCGTATTTACAAGTACTCAAACGCAAGAAATGTACACGAACGCAAGCATGACATTAGAATTTCGCAATGAACGTACGTAGGGGACTGAAATACATGAAATTAATGCAAAATTGTATGAAAAAAAGCGACAGCTTACCAGAGTCCATCCTATCTGATCCTATCGAAACTTCTCGACAAGTTCAGACTAGTTCGACCAACTTCGACTAACGGTCGTGCGTCGTGCGTACGCAGCTTGCCTGTCATTGGTCAGTTATATGCAATACATGCGCCGTCTTGCGGAACTTTCCACAACTAAGCCTTTGAAATTAATTTATCTTATTCTTTATGAGATAAAAAATCTTGAATAAATTTATATTAATATTTATTAATATAAATCATTGCTGTAATAAAATAATATGTTGAGTTTCGCTGGTCACATATGTCTCTAAACAGAGTGTGAGCGCAGAATAAAACTACAATAGGCAATTGAAACAGCAATATTTCCTCTCTTCCTCACATAAACGCAATAAACCAATATTAAATAAGTAGAGAACACATTACTCGGGCAGTTCTTTTTTTATTACGAAAATACCGTTATAGTATCGATAGAAATTAACGCCTTTTTCCACCCTTTCTTTGATTTTTTTTCCCCTTCTTCTTCCCACTCTTTCTTTGCTTCTTTTCCAGTAGTTCACGTGCCTTCAATATTTGTTCCGGTCTTTTTAATTCTGCCTTTCCCTTCACTTTCCCCTTCATCTTCAGATTATGCCGTGCCCAATGCGTATTTGGAGTTGTACTCAGTTTTTTCAGGTGCGGTGATTCCTCTTCACTGTCAGTATCATTGCTAGCTTCCACTTTACTCTTTTCCTTCCACTGCGAGTAACGATTCGTTTTGTAGGATGCTGGAATCCATGCGCCGGACTCTGTACGGATTTTGCTAGCTTTGTGATTATTATCAATGGTAACCATTTTCTTCTTTTTGCGATCCCACCTTTTGATTTGAGCTTGCAATCTTCGAGAATCCGCATTATCCGCAGTCAAATCCATTTGTGCATTGTCCGCCTTTGTATTGAAATTGTTCACTGCCAGTCCATCCTCGGTAATCTTATCTGGTGCAGCGTATGGTATATAAAACTCGTCGTCACGCACTGTCGATCGTTTCTTCTTTTTGGAGCTCTTGTATAAGTCTTCCATCATTCTCCTTTTTGGCGTAACTACCTCTGCGAATGCAGCCTCTATTTCGTCTTTGCTACTTGACGGTAAAGTCGTTGTTCTATTACATGACTCCTGTTCCAATTCTGTAGTCTTTTTCTGCAATTCTTCAACCTTCCGACGATACTTGATAATGCTCTCCTTGTGGAACTGCCGTTTCTCTTTCATTACTTTATAATCCGTCGACGTTGCCTTCATTCCAATTTCAAATACCGTACCCTGTGGTCTATAATTTTTCATTCTGGACAACAGATCGACGGCGACAGGATTTGCGTCAGAATATTCAGGAATTACTCCAGCATCGTTAATGCGTATTTCTTTGATTCGTTTGACGCTTTCAATAGATGCACCTGGTCGCGATCTAATGTACTGTTGGTAAGCGTTATTGCAAACGTTCTCCATGCTTACGAGATCGACAGAATTGTGATGCCAGTTTATTAATTCTGCGAGTTCTTGCTCTACCATAGCTGGTGGCATTTTTCCGATGGCTCCTTTGCTGTTAGGTGTTGATCCAGAAGCAGAAAGCACTTGCAATGGACGGCCAAGGAACAGATGCAGATCTAAGAGATAGGCATGCTCGTCTGGGCTTATAATATTATATGCAGTACCTGCACGACCAGCTCGTGCGCAACGCCCAACTCTATGAATAAAGAGCTTGCTTTTTGCAGGAAAATTGAAGTTGATAACATTGTCTAAATGTGGTATGTCAATGCCTCTAGCCGCAACATCTGTTACTACAAGAACCTTCACCTTGCCAATTTGGAACTTGGCTGCATTAATCTTACGTGCAGAAGGATCTAAATTAGAGTAGATAAATGTATTGGTAATTCCTGCTTTGTCTAGAATCTGGTGAATATATTCCACATGGTGCATTGTAGCAGCAAATACTATTGTTTGAGAATCTGTTTTAATAACATTCTTTAATAAACACAATAGTACAGCCATTTTCTCTTCTGGTCTGCATGTGATAAAAGACAACTCCAATTCCTCTGGCAGTTTACTCTCTACATCCAGACGCAAAAGGATAGGATCACTGAGACCTGCCTTCGCAAAATCTACCAGAATTCTAGGCAACGTAGCAGAAAATAAAAGTGTCTGCCTAGATTCTGGCAGTCTGTTTGCAATTTCATTAATCTGCTCCCCAAAACCCATCTCAAACAACCTATCAGCTTCGTCAAATACCACATACTCAATACTCCTCAGTTGCAAATCCATTTCAACGCATACATGCAAGAATCTGCCTGGTGTCGCCACAATGATATCAGGATTTCCATGTATTGCACCAAACTGATTTTCAATGCTGTCCCCACCGAGAATAACTGCGGCTGTCAATCCAGTAAATCTACCCAATTCCTTTATAAACCTGAGCGTCTGCAGGGCCAACTCTCTGGTAGGAGAAAGGATCAACGCTCGGGCTCCAACTTTAGCCTGTCTTGTTTTAAGCTTCTCAAATAAAGGAATCAAGAAGCAAGCTGTTTTTCCACTACCTGTCCTCGCCATGGCAACAATATCACGGCCTTCCAGAGCCAAAGGAATAGTTTTCCTTTGAATTGGTGTGGGTACTTTATATCCACGTTTCAGGATTCCGTTCAAAACGGTAAAACTAAGAGCCATGGCTTGAAATCCGCCTGATTTCTTGCCAGCCTTCTTCTTAATACTTGATATTGCGTGTTCCTCGTCATTTTCCTCAACATCGTCAGGATCTTCGGGATCGGCGAAACCAACCAATTCGCTCTCCTTCATTTTGATCCTTTCAAATACGTATTCCTCTAATAATTTATACCTATTTCTTAACGGTAGTACTTGTACTGCAAGCAGTAACTTATATTTTAATTGTAACAGACGTCTTAAGCTAGCATTTGTCGAAACTTTAAGGAGAGTGGCTTTTCACGTAACACAAGTTCGACAACGTGACTAAGACAAACGTAACCTCAAATACTGCTCAGCTGACATCTTTAAAGCGCATGGTAAACATAGATTGCACGAAGATGCAATGACCCATGAAAATATTCCTTACTTTAATGTGTGGGGATAATTATTAAATCGGTGAGTTGGCTTTTAAGTTTTATTAAAATAAATCATCATCAGTGCAGAGTGAGTCTATTTCCTGCCTTCCTTTAGAGCTTTACGCTTCTCAGCCCTCTGCAATTGTGCCTTAGGTTTCAGGTTGTGTTTCTTTGCAAAACGCTGGTTTCTCAGGAACTTCAAATCCATCTGTAAACGAACATATATAATTGTTAAAAAAACTTCACTTTTGATGAACCTTATAACAGGATCAATGCACACTGGTAATGCAAGTAGATGTTCAAAATCCACTGACTTACCCCAAGCGTAGATTCATGCCTGTAACGTTTAGGCTTCTTGATACCATTGCGATGAGCTTTCCTGTCTGTAAGAAAAATTGAATACTTCATTTTCCTTGCATACAAAATAGAATACATTGACAATGCATAGTTAAGACACAGTAATATTGATAGACAACTTATATATGTGTAACACTGTCATCTTACTTTGATTGTGATTTGTATGATTCTTGGACTTGGCCATTTTTCGTTAGAGCTCCTCACTAAAAAAATTAATAACAATTAGAGCATTTTGACACTCTAAAACTCCAGTGAATGAAAACACAGAGGTTAGTTTCTTCAACGACAACGCTTATTCATTCTGATATTTAATAATATTAAACAAAGAGCGCAAATATGTTTCTAATATCATTAAGATGTATTTAACAGCGATATTTGTTACATACGGCAAGGATGGTATGGATAATGTTATTAAAAAGAGATTGTATCTTCGAAAACGTACATAAACTCACGGAAACGGAAGCGGGAAGGAATTGTTACCAGAATTACCGATGGGATTATCTGCTAATATTTGACAAAATTCTCGATAGAGGGCAACGCTCTCTCGCAACTTGTTTCTTAACAGCTCCGCAAGATACGCAATCCGTAGAATAGCAGACAGCTCTGCGGCCGGAGCCTGTCTGTGTTGCAAGATGTTTCGTTCCGTTGCACATCTTCGTAAGTCAATTTTAATACGCAAGTGTTTGTAATTATAGCTCGTTCTTTCATCCTGAATGAAGTGTCAATTAGTTTCGATGGTTGAGACCAATCGGGCATATAAATACCAAGTCCTCCAAAGTGTCCAGTCAATGATGACCCAATCTCAACAACTATCATTCCCAATTGCCTTACATGTTCCTATGTTATTAGGATCTTCCTTAAGAACGTAGGACATACACTTTGGCATTTGCCCATAATAGAAATTTGCGCAGTGGTGTATCAAAATAATGTATGACCTTTTATAACTCAACTTCCCGGTACTCACCAAAATAGCATTGATAGTTAGATGATATACAATTTCATTTATTATCTGACCAATATGTAAACTTATCGTTTTCTTTGGGATGTAGGAAACAGCCAGCAGGGACTCCTGTCCCTGCTGGGGCATAATGCCCCAGCTGTGACATGTCCTGGATCACAGATGAATGTGGCAACGGATTCTGGAGTACCTGCAAAAGTGAAAAAAGAACCCTATAGCCCCTTCCAGCCTAAAAATTCAGTTGAATTTGCTTTGGCCAGAGTAGACGATCTTTTAAATTGGGGCCGTAAAACATCTCTTTGGCCATTAACATTTGGATTGGCCTGCTGTGCTGTTGAAATGATGCACATTGCTGCTCCTCGCTATGATATGGACAGATACGGTGTCGTATTCAGAGCTTCCCCAAGGCAGGCAGATGTTATCATAGTGGCAGGTACCTTAACAAATAAAATGGCTCCTGCGCTGAGAAAGATTTACGATCAAATGTTGGAGCCGAGATGGGTCATTTCTATGGGAAGCTGTGCCAATGGTGGTGGATATTACCATTACAGTTACTCTGTTGTCAGAGGTTGTGACAGGATCATACCTGTGGACATATACGTACCAGGTACATTTTCTTTTTCTACCTTTGTTCATCATGCCAAAAGCCACAAATGAATTTATTTCATTTTTAAAATTACAGGATGTCCCCCCACTGCAGAGGCGTTGATGTACGGAATTCTGTTACTACAGAAAAAGATAAAGAGACATCAGACCACACTAGAATGGTACAGGAAATAATGAAGGAAATTTTGTTAAATGAATGTAGTAATGAATGTATAACTTACTTTAAGGCTGTAATATACAATTAAGAGATACAAGAAAATGACCGTTGTTATTTATGAAGATTGAGAAAGATAGATTATATAGAAAATAAAATAATTTTATTGCATCAATTATAATAATTCTCCCTACATGCTGAGATTTTTGTTATCCAAAATATAGCACAGATTTTGTACATTGTGTTATAATTGGATAGCAGCATATACATTAAAAGGGATTACAACATTAATCCCGTTAATCCCACTGGCTAGTTACATAAAACTGTGAAAAATTTTGCTCTCGGTAAAATACTCTCAGAACGAAAGAAACTCCACTTACCATATGATTTTTCGCAACTCATTCTCCGTATTTAATTTCTATTTGCCTGTGTATACTTCGCTACTACGATTTTTATACTGACAATGATAAAACCAACAAATGGGACATATCAAACTTTCCCTACATTCCGTACATATGATTTTTTTTTATTTATAATATGTGCAAGGCGCCAGAATAATTGAAGTAGGACGAAGAGTCTCATTTAGTTACAACGTCCTTGCCGTTTAACTTACCACGTATTAAGGCCTCTTTAGTTTTCATTATATATTGCTCTAACTATTACTAACTATGTTTATATATCCTATTGTATTTATGCTATACGTACATATACAATGTTTAGAAAGAAAACATGAAATTATGTGTCTGTGATAGATTACAATTGGTACTCGGATTGGTGATAGAACCGATTATTGTAATATTACCGTACCCATTCTGCTGTACAAAAAAATTCACTTTGGTCACTGAGGATGAGACATATACTGAGACAGAGCACAAGAAGATCTTTGCCACTCTATCCAGCTTAAATGAACTAGTCGAACCATCCGTGTAAGATTTAATTGCTTCATGTACACCTTCTCTAGAGTCGATGAGTGTTTCGTTTATCTGATCGTAACACTATCTATGTGTATACATACTGTCATCGATGATGTAAAGGCATTACGTCTACACCTGCGTAGAAAAGAATACATATACGGGTACCTAGAAACTCCTTTTATATAAACTCGAAGCATAGTGTCAATCGGTGTATCACAAGTATCGGCACATAAATAATTGTTCTTTTATGGTTGACAGTAATGTCTTTACATCAGACCAGACATTCTAATTTCGCTGACAAAAAGCGCCAAGTTGCAAAACCGTATATGCCTACCAGTGTTCTTATTAACACATTGACTGTAATGTGAAATTAAGTAAGGCCTCGACAAATTCTACCCTAAGGAAATAGTTCCTAACTTTGTATTGTGTTTCCAGATTCCTTTCGCAATTTTAACCCCAATTTAAAGCAGATATATAATAGAAGTGGAAAATGTCATTCCGGTTTGAATCACAACTGTTCAATAGATTGGTTAATGTTGGAGCACGGTCAAGAAAGGGTAGAAAAGTTTGAAATTTTCTTTTGTCCGAATCTACACTATTCCATACGTAAGTTTGTCAAAGGCCATTGTTTCAATCACCCATAATTTGGGTATCGGGGCAGTCAATGTGTTAAAATGTGTCCAAGCGATTATATACATACACACACACTCACACGCATACACACACACATATTACGCATTTACTCATATATATGTGCGCATTAACGAAAACGATGTTTAATACAAAATCCATCAACAAAATGTTGGTAACAAATTACATTGATGCACTGCAATTTATATACAAATATAAATTCGTCCCTGCTTAGTTATATTTACAAAATTACGAAAAATCCTACCAAGTTTCCCACCTGCAATTCCGTAAATTCAATTGTGTTGAGAATTTTAATAAGCCATGAATGAAATGAATGCCGATGCAAATCGAAGAATAAATCCAACGATCAACCGGCATGGTCATGAGTAGCTCTTCTGCGATGTCAGCATCCGAAATCTATTAGAAATTCAGCCTTCACGCTTTTGTCGCCTCATATTGCGTCTTTTCCGAATTCTTGAATATTTCAAATGAACGAGCGAAGTCGAATCTTGTCATATTTTATTAAAGAATGGTCTGAGACGTGGATGGCGGAGGATTGCTCGGCAAAGCGGGTAAAGGCCCGTCTGTCCATTGAATCAATGTATGCTCGCTCATTTGTGTACTCTGAAAGTGATCCTTTAACAGGGTTTGCGAAAACGTACGATGCATCTGATATGCCTCGCTCTCACGATTCGGATCTCCACAGATTCTGTACAAATCTAAAACAACAATAGACGGTGTTAGGTACGCTACGAGGTGCGCGGAAGTCAAGAAAAGTAAGTAAATTAGTTGTTCTACCTTTTAAAATCGCAGTGGCCCACAATTGCACGTGCACATCTGGTATTTTCGAAGCTAGCTGCATTGCGGGTGTAACCATATTCATCGATTCCCTGGTGTTGCCTAACGACAAAAATATGTGGCCCAAAAGGACAAGACTGCACGAAGTGAGTCTATTCAAATCTTCCGAATTGCCCATCTTAAGGGTTTCTCTGAGGTAGCGTCTAAAAATGTCACAATTTGTTTAAAATTGTAATTGACGTAGCTTACATACAATTATTGAGGGTTGCTAAAGTTATTCCTACGCACTTGGCCTCGTTGTACCTAGCCCCGAAAAAAGCTTGAAGGCCTTGAACGTAATAAGCCGCTGCTCTTAAAGAGTGCGAATATGACGGCAGAGACTCTGGATTTATTCTTTCCAATAAAGCTCCTAATTCTGCATCTCTCTTCGTCCTTAGATACACTATCGCCAAATTTAGATTCGCAAAAGTCCACAGTTCCCTCTCCTGAGACGTCTATAAAGTGCAAAGTGCAGACACACGAAAGCCATCACACCTCCTTGACTTCTCCAACAAATTTCTCGCTTTCTTACTCTGAGGGCGGCCGTGAACTGCGCTTCTGCGGCTTCCATGCAGTTCATAGACATCGCGTACAAGCCTAGAAGGGCATGCAATTGCGGTCGGTGTCCTTGAAGTAGCCTAGGTTGCCTTCTACATAGCTGGCAGGCTTGAGAAATTTCTGCCAATGCCACACTCTTATTCCCCATGACCAAACGACACATCACTATATGTTCCAAGAGCATTAATTGGAATACAGACAGTATTGGCTTGTTGTCGACAACTAAAGTAGAAGACGGAGAATGGATAATCAACAAAATTCAAGTGAGCGTAAGGACTGCACCCGTCCACTCACTTTTCAGTTTTTCAATCTGGGTAAGCGCCTTGTCAGTGTATTCTTGTGCTTTATCCATATAACCGGCTTGCATGGAATGCATAACGGTGACCAAATAAACCAACACGTACAAATGATCCTTTGGCATCCAAATGAACATGTCACCAATGTTGCTGCCAGTCACAACGTCGTCGGACGGCCAGCTTGGAGACATTATAGTCTGTATGCTCTGTTGTAACTGTTTCAAACATGGTTTGACGCTCTTCACCTGTTCAACAATCAATTATTAAGGTTTTATGTCAGAGAAACAGAGCTTACATTACATTATGAAATAGACATTACCTGACCGGCCATGAGAAAGTGACAAACTTGTAGCACTAGGAAGTATACTTTCAAGTACTCTTTTTGATGCGGGCTACCTTGCCAGTTTTCTACATGATGCCCAGCTGTATTTAAGATTGGATGAACCTCTGTAAATTTCTTATCTATTAATAGAAGCATACACCTGCTTAGTAAGAACAATACTCTGGTGTAGCTGGCATTGCTGATATGTGAATAATCCACTCCAACTGCTAATAGGCTGCTGGCTGCCACAAAATCTTTCTCAGAAGCATGTATTTGCTGCAAAAAAATCAGTGTGAAAAGCAAGCCACTCATTCTTATTAGCTGTCATAACACATATGAATTCTTACTGCAAGTTGAAAGATAAGTCTACAGTGCCAATAGACATTGTGCTGAGATAGTTCTATGGCCTTCCTTAATATTGGCTTGCTAAGGTTGGGCTGCTGCTGCTGTTCATACAATTCAGCAACCACACTGGCAGCTTCAAACTTAACATCATCGAACGTATTTATGTTTTGACTGAGTCTCCACTGGAAATACAATACAGAGATGGAGCATACGACCAGACAGAATATGCGAACAGGTTAGGATTCTAAATTCTATGAAAACATTTCCGCATACGAAGAAAAAGTAACAGTTGTCAATGACCGAGTCAAGACACTTCGAGAATATCGCAAATACTCAAACTGACCGCTTGTTCCAGGTGAGAACGTGCCAGGTCAATGTTTTTCGTGTGGGTCAGAAGAATGTTTCCCAGCTGAAGATGAGTCCTGGCTTCCACCCGAGGAGGAGGCTTGAAATTGAAGACTGCTTGCAGACACTGGATGCAGGATTTAATATTTGGCGGGCTCGACGTACGAAAATTCTCGGCTAAGCCTAATAACGACAGATACCAAGCGTCCTGGGAAGACGCCATTTTGACATTTCTCTGCGAGCGAATATCGCCAATCCCGCGAATCCGCGGCTGCTCTTCGCGGACAGCAGTTTCGCACGATTACTTCACTTACGCCTAACACGAGGTTCTTTCTACCTGGAGAAAGACGATGCAAGATTGTAATTATTTACATTCGTGCAACTTTTTTCACGTCACTCGAGATTCATCCGAAACCGCTTTATTGCGTAATGTTTACGTATGCATATATAAGTGGTCGCTCTAATGCATCGTTGGCACGATAGTTCCTCGAATTTCTGTTAGATCGAACCACTCGTTCGAAACGGGGATGGATTTAGTGTAGCATTACTCCGTAAGATACTAGCACGGTTGTTTTACGAAGATTTATTCATAATAATTTGCCAAAAGCCAATGTCAAATAATAAAATTGATTGAAAGCAATCTCTGCCATGGTTTGCCATACAGTTCTATGATTATAAGGTCACAAGTATCACCTCGAGAGTGATGTAGAATCGTGGAAAAGGTTTGTCTAGATCGTGAAGTGTGCATTTTCTGATTATAAGACTATCAATTACAACAATTAATTCTTAAGTTCAGTTAATATACATTAATAAGGCAACAATATAGTTCACCGACGAGATGTTCCTAAAGACCTGGATGGGGTCTCAAGGGGCGCTGAGGTCTCTTGGCGGCGTCGGTAATTGGGGCTAGTACCGTAGGTAATAGACAAACATAGAACGTTGACATTACCCATTGTGTAACTGCTTAAAACGTAATGAGATTTTATTTTACATATAATTTTATTTCACCCTCACCTTTGTAATCGGTACTTCACAGATGCATACATAATTAAAGAGTAATTAGCACGTGATTTAAAAATAACATCAGTTTCTTTCGCTACTTTCTGTATACTGCTCAGTGACACTTCCGCCCCTGTCGGCAGAAATCCCGACCCGTGGCGTCGTTAACGCAGTGACTGCCGGGCGACCGCCATCTTGGGATCGTCGCCACAACCTCAGCGCTCAACGCCGCCTGAGACCCCCGCCAGGCCCCTTTTGCGGGCCGCTGTTTAACACAGGTGCTGCCAGTCTTTAGGAATATCTCGTCGGTGAACTATCCAATAACGCACGCAATGCACGATAAACATTTAAGTTCTCAATTTGATAAATTGTTAAGAAATGGGACATGACACGGTAGTTGTGCTTCTAGCGAAATTTAGGAAAGATGCTGCTGTTACGGGAACATTTGTGGAGACTAGAGCAGAGGTTCTCAATACCCTGATAGCCAAACCTGCAATGTCAAATTTTAGGCAAGACCTGTAACCAGAGCTTGTTGCCGAACGGGCTGCAGATTGGATGCAGGGTCTGCAATGTTTGTGTTTGTTGCCAAATTGGTGCCAAGGAGGCACCAGAACCTGCTAAGCAGATTCGTGACAGATGTCGCCTCGGTTTTGTTGCCGTACATTGTCGGCAGATTGATAGCAGAAATTGTGCAGTTCTGCGTTGCGGCCTCTGGCGGCAGATTGATAGCAAAACCATAGCAGGTTCTGTATAGCGTAATCCGATGCCAAATTGGCACCAAAAACGTGCCAAACCTTGCACATTTGAGCCTTTTAAATTTGCAGTGGACGGGCGCGTACATTGGCATATACGCGATTAAATAATCGGGGGAATCTTTACCATCGACGCACTCGCGTTGAATAAATTCCTAAAGCCCATACTACAATCAAATAAGAAATTAAAACCGCCGTAGGTATATAGCCGTTTGTAAGTAGCACTTCTGCAGATAGACGGTTCAAACGTGGTACACAAGTGTTTGTTTTCATAATCTATCGAATGGTGCCTGACAAGATAAATTCGATTCGAGGGCAATTATGACCATTTTAAAACGTTTCCCGGGCGATTCCTGCAAACATATAGTTCCGTCTTGCTCTCTGTTGCGCTGACCAGTCTCTACACTGCTCTACACTTCGTTCATTCCGTTTTCGCATCTTCACGTGTCGCGTCGTGGTGTTGTGTACGAAAGTGAATTAAAGTGCAAGAGTGCACAAAGAACAGGAAGATAGCAGAGAACATTGCAGTGGCTACGTGGACGTATTCCAAGAGCATGTAAGATTATGTATTACTTATATGACGTATGCCTCCCTCTGCATTTCTGCCAATATTTTCCCTCTTTTACAGGATGCAATAATATGCAACAATTTGCACATACTACTGCCCATGGGAGAACAGGAAGGCAGCAGAGAACATGCAGTGGCTGCGTGGACGTATTCCAAGAGCATGTAAGGTTATGTATTATTTAGTTGCGACAATAGTTGCAACGTATAACTTTTATATATAATAAATTACATGTATATTTTTGTATAAACAGGTTTAAACGAGAGGCAGAACGGCACAGGGTCCATTATCCTGCAGCGTTAGAAGGAATAAAATAGTAGGTATTTTATGAGAAGAAGCAGAATGCAATTGTTGCAGAATTTACATTGGAAAGCAAATATAATTGTACATTGTTTCGTAATTATTGTGTTCTCTGAAAAATTGTACATTATGTAATTAATGAATAAATACCTATTTTATTATAACAAATATTTGTATAATAGCATTTAACTTTGACCTGTATGAAATAATAGTTTGGAGGCCCTGCTACTGTTTTTGTGCCAATTCCGCGACAGGTCCTGTCAGCAGATCTGCTGCCGTTTTGGTGCCAATTTTCCAACAGGTTATGTCAGCAGATCTGTTGCGTTTTTGGTGCCGATTTGGTAACAGGTTCTGTTAGCAGATCTGCTGCGGTTTTGGTGCCAATCTGCTAACATGACCTGTGCGCAGGCTCTGCGCGCAGAACCGTAGCCAGATGCGTCAACAGACAACTATGGTTTCGCAAACAGGGCCTGTCATGTCTGCTGCCAATTTGGTGCCAATCTGCATGCAGCTGGCTATCAGGGTAATTTTCGTTTTTGTACCACTCACAGAAAAACCTGAACATTTAGCGTGACACCATAAATATATGGCTAAAACATAATAATAATGATTGCAACAACACTGTCAAGGATTTTTTAAATTTTATTTATTACATAATATTAAATTGCAAAAAGAATGGGCAAAAATTGGGTTGCCTTCACAACTCAACCGGCCCATTTGGTGTACATAATACATAGCTGACTTCAATAATTGTGTTCAACTTTTAATAACCGAATGAAAATACTGTACAGCTTAAGTTTAAATTTATTTAAACGAACACAAATTGTAATACTAAAATATCACAGATTGGGAACCGTGGGTCTAGAAGAAATCTGGTGAAGGCTAGGGAATCACTAGGCCAAAATTTCGTCGTGCGAAACCCTACAACAGCGGTCTGCTGGTACTTGCGTCCTGTAAGTGGGCTGCGAGTTCCGCTTCCATTTTGTGAGTAATTAGTTAAAATCTCGTCGAAATTAAGCTCCCTTATGTGCTCTACCCGAATCTGCTCGCCCTAACTGATTTGCCGGCTGTAAATAGCGAGACATCGACTTTGGGGTTCTGAAGAATGGGTCGTTACCGAAGGTGAGAAAGATTTCAATGTACCCCGGTCAATGTATAATTTCCCATCATAAACTTGTATCCTGATACCCAAACCTTTCCTCTAATCGTTTAGAATAAATATTCCTGCTCATTTCATGTATACAGGATCGTTAGTGTGTTAGAGTCTGGTCATTCGTAGAGGAGTTCTGCTAATTTCCGCGAAGAATACGAGTCAAGGTGTGTGAACATAACCTCATGCACGTACACGACTAGTGACATCATGAGGATGTAAGGTGGCAATGTAGAGTTTGTTCTAATTTCATTAGGAAAGAACTGATGATGCATATAACTAGACGATTACTACGACCATTCTTGACCAGTGAATTATTGATACGTACATTGCAAATTGAATATGGTTTAATTGGATTATGTTACTGTACTGTATTCTGCTCTGTTGGGATGTGAATTGTTTGTTTGACGTAGTATACCTCGACTGCTACAATAATAAACTCATCTCCGATACAGTTTATGTGATGCACATTTCTATAGGATCTATGCCAATATATTCCTATAGTTATTTATGACGCTTTGAGAATGACTATTTTAGTTCCTTCAAATAAATTGTATAATAAAAGTTTTTTTGTACACTGTATATCCAATATTATTAAGAATGCAAAACATAACATTTCCAGACATAATTTTGTTGTAAGACAGCTGTGAAAACATTGAAGTAAAGCCTATAAACTTCAAGCCACTAAAGTATATCCCAAGATTTTCCAAGAGCTTTATGTTCTAATTAGGATGTTTGAGATATACCATGAAAAACCTAAACTTTTCTTTCAGTCGTAGTCGTGATAGGGATAGGAGAAGGAGATCAAGATCCAGGTCCAGAAGCAGGTCGCCAAGAGATAGAAGAAGCTGGGCAGGCAGTGCGGGGCGTGACAGGGGACCAGCAAACAGAAGCGGACGAGGTCAGCCAGGCGCCAATCTGCGGAAACCAAGATGGGACCTCAGCAGACTAGAACCATTTAAAAAAGACTTTTACATTCCACATGACGCTGTTCAAAATAGAGACCCACGAATGGTAGAACAATATAGGAGTGAGAAAGAAATAACGTTAAGAGGGAAAATCATCCCTAACCCTGTATTCACTTTCGAAGAAACGGGATTCCCAGATTACGTTCTTAAGGAAATAAAGTAGGTCATTAGTGCGAATGTTGTTAAGCAGCGTATATAAGACGTTCCTGGGGGTTTGGACCTTTATTCTTGCTTGCTTGATAGGAGACAAGGATTCACGGAACCGACGTCAATCCAGGCACAAGGTTGGCCCATAGCGTTGAGCGGCCGGGACATGGTCGGAATTGCTTCCACTGGTTCGGGGAAAACGTTGTCATATATATTGCCTGCTATCGTTCACATTAACAGTCAGCCTAAGTTAGGTCGAAAAGACGGCCCCGTCGCTTTGGTTTTGGCCCCGACCAGAGAACTGGCACAGCAAATTCAGCAGGTAGCAGACGACTTTGGTCATTCGTCTGGGATCAGAAATACTTGTCTATATGGCGGGGCTCCAAAAAGTGCACAAGCTAGGGACCTCGACGGGGGTGTAGAGATCGTCATTGCCACTCCAGGCAGACTGCTCGATTTCCTCGAGTCCGGGAAAACGAATCTGAAGAGATGCACGTACCTTGTGCTAGACGAGGCAGACCGAATGTTGGACATGGGATTCGAGCCTCAGATCAAGAAGATCATAGAACAAATCAGACCCGATCGGCAGACATTGATGTGGTCGGCCACGTGGCCTAAGGAGGTGAAAAATCTAGCCGAGGACTTCCTGAAGGATTACGCGCAAATCAACGTCGGTTCCCTACAACTGGCGGCAAATCATAACATTCTACAGATAATTGACGTTTGTCAGGACTACGAAAAAGAAAATAAGTAAGAGTCAATACTGTGATATTCTAGATACTGACTGTATTGACAAACTTATATGATGAATATTGTGTGTCGCTTACAGATTGAGTACACTGTTAAAAGAGATCATGGCCGAAAACGAGAATAAAACGATCGTGTTTATTGAGACAAAGCGGAGGGTTGACGAGATCACGAGGAAAATGAAACGGGATGGTTGGCCAGCCGTCTGTATTCACGGCGATAAGACACAACAAGAGAGGGATTGGGTATTACAAGGTATTTTCGAATGAGAATAATATTCTTCAAATGAGAAAATTATGAATCAACGAGGATGAATGCGTGAACCTGTTTGTTGCAGATTTCAGATCGGGAAAAGCACCAATTCTGGTAGCAACGGATGTTGCTGCACGTGGACTCGGTGAGTAAGCTCACTTTTCTACTCCACTAATATTTAAACAGTAAAGAATACACAGTCTTGTTATTGTATTTCGTATAAAAGAAAATTCAATTTTTTCTCTAAAAATAATTTGATCGCGTACAAGTAGTTAAAAGTCTGAACGTCTATTTGGAAGAGTATGAGTTTGCCATATTATTAAGAGAGAAAAATATATCTTAAAGTAGACTTACTTTCTGTGTCTTATATGTTTCATCTTGCTTTTATTCGACATGTCTATCTATATATATATATATATTTTCTCGTTACTTAATGGTACGTAATGCATTTGTAATCAGTGGCACATTTGTTCATTATTTCGCAATTTGATACATAGCCTACATATGTACGTAGCTAGCTTAGCTGTTCTACCACGCGAGAAAAAGTTTTCAAAATCCAAAGACACAGAAGTCAGTGCTGGGTCATAATACGAGAACAACTAAACTAAATTCGCAATAGAAACCGAGCAGTAACAATGTCTCCTAAGTTATCATCAATGGCCACACCATAATGTTGTAGGTCTATCTAAAAACTCCGCAGTAACTTCTCTACATCTATATATTTCAGTAACCATTTAATTTTCATCGGTCTCTCTCTGTACGTGTATATTTATTTACTGGCCTTAGCCGTTTGCCTTATAGACAGAAAATTGAGAATAGAAAGTTTTAAAAAATTATTAAGTAAAGATAGAAAAAAGATGAGTGAATACAGGAAAGAAGAGAGGGATGGTTTTTTGAACATGTAGCTAACGCGGCTGGATGTTTGTTTGCATTGCAGAGGCACATTGCGCGCAGGCCCACGCCGGGTAATGCAAAGCATATTGGGGGTGCCCGCCGCCTGTATGTTCGGTGGTGCACTGGTTTGCATTGTCTGCGCTGGCTGCGACGCCGTGCCTCTATCCTTCAATTGCGTGAAGGGCCAAGTCCGGGCCAAATCGGGACCTACTACTTTACCTACCTACATACTGGATATCTCAATCCTACGCTGCGCTGTACGCCATCTGGGCAGGCCAGGTCATTGTTGCCAGAATAGAGTCCCCTGCGCTGGCCGCTCGAGCTAATCAGACCCAACAACGGTCCGATGTCAGAGGCGGTGGCATGATAAGCTGATGCCAGAGCCTCTATTGTGTGCCCTGTAGCAACAGAGCGGCGGAGGCTGTAGCTGGAGCGAGCGCATACAGCCAGGCCCTGTCCGTACGTTGCTAGCGACACTCGCCCACTGCCTAATTTTAGTATGATAGTAAAGTCAAATTAACAGATCTTAAAGGATGCAGGGCGCATCAAAGGCTTTGCCGCGCTCTACACGGTCCTGGCGGTGTTGTTCGGGG
Source organism: Priocnemis perturbator (assembly GCA_963942575.1). NCBI lineage: Eukaryota > Metazoa > Arthropoda > Insecta > Hymenoptera > Pompilidae > Priocnemis > Priocnemis perturbator. The sequence continues at coordinate 2,682,125 of OZ012654.1, forward strand.
AGGAGAAAATTTACAGTCTTGGTGGAAATGTAGAGAAAATTAGTGTAAACCGTCCTGGTCCAATAGTGGTCGATCTCTGTTCGGGGAAGTTGGGAAATTTGAATTAATCTATTACGGGGGAAGCATGTTGCATAAGCAGGAAGCCGAAGCTAGATTGAGTGTAATACGTGATGAATAGTGTCGCGAGTCGGTGTATTACTTTTGTTCACTCAGAACAATACCACCGAGCAACCGGTAGAGCTGTGCACCAGATACTTTGATACACCCTGTACATGCGTATATATACATATATATATATATAATATATATGTTACGTATGTCGATTTTACATCACTTTTATATCTATATCTAAAACTGTTCATACTCCCAATCTTACCTTTTTCTAATCCTCGTAACAACTACATCGTTCATTTGTATTCATATTACTAACTATTCTACACAGTAAAGATCTAAGTGTCACGATTCTGTTCCTTTTAACATTTGATCAAGTCAAGTATCGCGATTCTTATCATTCATGATGTTCAACTTGCAAGGTTTTGGTCTAGCATAGAATCGACTCATTGTTAGCCTTTTTCTCGACTATGAGTTCACATAACAAGTTAACGAATTAGTGGCTATAAATAAATTGTATGGCTTAGTACGAAATGGCTGAGTAGTTGGTGATTATAGTGTCATTGCATTTGTCACATTTGTTTCCGTTTTGATGTCATCAGTTTCCTTAACAGTTTAGAAATCAATATACTTGATACACCCCAATTTCGTAACAGTCCTAATGGCATGGATTTTTGTCAATACCATGGGTTATGATTAAACCAACATTGTCGATTTTGCTAGACTAGAACGCTGTAGTCTGTGCACAATCCAAGAAACGCTAGTTAGTGATATTCATATACCTAAAAGTGAGCAGAGTCGTTCTCAGTGCAGTGATTTGTCTTTGTTTCACAGTTTATACTTTGCTCAAAACGCTCTCAAAAGAAATCTACTCACACAATCATACAACAATAAATCATGCAAGCTAGGATAGAATTAAATTGTTGTATATATCTATTTTATAAGTTTCCATTATTAGTGTGCAGTGCCCACAAGACTTTTAAAAAGAATCGTATGCACTTTGGAAAGATCTGTGCTAAACTAAGATGATCACGCATCATTTCAAATTTTACGACAGTTATATCTTGAAATTTCAAATTACGTGTGACATAATTGACGATACCAATGTGTCATCTTACGTTTCCTCAGACCTACCTTTTTAAATACATCTTGGTACCGAAGACTTGTGAGCTTTCCTTCCAAAGTTATAATAGTATAGCAACTTAGGGCTTGTACAAACACTTATGTCACTCTGTTCTTTTATTCACATTACATAAATACTTTTCCGATTGCCTGTTTCCTATAAACAAAAACGTCACGTCACACAAATAACAAGAAATTAATATTGATGACAACACATCTTGGAGAGCGTATTAACAACTAGGGTTTGTCGTACATTAATCTTTTTTATTTTTATTTTTTTCTTTATATTCGAAACATACAGACTGCAAATATTTGCAATATATATTCCATATACTTTTTGCGGCACTGCTATCTATAACCAAATGTCTGTCCTTACTGAGACGATCAAACAGAAAGTGACACCGATTAACATGAACCATTCGTTTCAGACGTTGAAGACGTAAAGTTTGTTATAAACTTTGACTACCCCTCGTGCTCAGAAGATTACGTTCATCGTATTGGCCGAACAGGGCGTCGGCAGAAAACCGGAACGGCGTACACATTTTTCACGCCGAATAACTCGAACAAGGCGAACGATCTGATTCAAGTGTTGAAAGAGGCGAATCAAGTGATAAACCCTAAGTTACTTGAGTTGGCCGATGGTAAAGCTGGTGCATATGGAAGGCACAGAGGTATCTTAATGTTACTGAAAATAGCAGAGAATATGAATTTTCGTTGCTCATAGGACACAACTTGGTGTCTTCGGTTCGAATGGTGTATCATTGCTCCTGAATTTAATAGTTGACTTTCTATAGTCTGGAATCATACAATATCTGCTCATTACTAATTGTGTAGCTACAATAGAACCACATAATTCTTAATTTTCATTCATCATAAAACACCTACTCCATGACAATATTGATAGGTGGAAGAAACAGATGGCGATCGCGCGGTGGTCGTAACGGAAAGGAGCGAAGCTACTCGAGAAGTCGAAGTCGAAGTCACAGCAGAGAAAGAAACGGTCGAGGCGGTCGTCGCAGCTATAGTCGAAGTTATTCACGCAGTCGTAGCCCGGTGAACAATCGCACAGGCAAGTTTTAATTGGAAAACTAAACGTCCAAAGTTATATAGTACTTTTAAGTGACGCCGGAAACCAGAAATTCAGCTGAGTACAATGAGCACTGCCTTACCAATTCCAATTAATATGTTCCTGCAAACTGTCATGCCTATAAGCACGTATCTTCCATTTGTCCTGTTGTATCTATTCTTCTACTTGGTGTCCTAAATTTTTACAGAATTTCACATAACAGTATAGCGAATTTGGAATGATTCAGTTCCAAATAGCCATGATGTCTGTGCATTGATAATAATCGACCGTTCGATTTTCCATTGTTCTTCATTGACGAACGGGTTACATGACATAAGTTATATTTTTCAGAGGTGATCGGCAAAAGCTATTGGAGTAGCGAGAGATGATCTTCCAGCAATGGTTAATTGGGGGAAAAATGCTATAGGTAACTTCGAGTATCAAATAAACGAGTGGTGTACGTCATACGAATAGGTTCAACGTTTATCAAACAGTAAAAGACGAGTGTATATCGCCATATAGACACCGTGAGTGATCCACCGTGTTGGATCAACCAGACGCGATAATCTACTTCCAAAACCTTTCTCGCATAATGTATCCTTTGACGATTCCACATTTGACCACGCACCAATCTCTTACGTCGATCATTCGTTACGAAAGCAACGTATCTCGTATCCTGACGTAAGACAAAAGTTGTAAGCAAACGTGAGTCAACCCTCACTTGTCACTATTATATCCACGCAGTTAGAGGATAAACGGTAATGGCAAAACAGTATAATAGATAACAGTTAACTTTAACTAACCAATGACGTACTAACTGTATAAATTAGGAAAAGAAAGATATACGTAGGTTCTTGTTTTCAAACTCATGACTCTTCTAAACGATAAGTTTTATACCGATATAATATGGATTCGATGCAAATTGGGGATCGAGAACGTAATTGCGATACAAATGTGTTTTTTTTATTACGTCTTCACCGTGTGCTATTATATTATATATATGTATGTCTAACGCTTTCTGTTAATATTTCTTATCGAGAGATCCAGATCGATACCTTCTATTTAAATCTGACGAAAACAAAATGACGTCTCGAGTCGTATACTCGCCATTCGTTTATGAACGGCAGCACGGTAATAGGCGGCGTAATAAAATAATTTGACGTTGGAAGAAAGGAGTCGTGTATATGTGGTCACTGTAAGTGCGAATTCTTTTCCTGCCCAATATTTTCCGCGTAGGACAAATAACTTTGCTCGCAGGGCATGAGCTTTCGAAACTAATTAAACTGTAGGATATGAATGTCTCACGTCCTTTCCCTTGCAATTAATTTCCCCTCGTATTTAGGCGGTTAGTGATTAATTAATAAATGTACAGTATTTAACGAAGGAAAAGAAAAAGAATGTAACAAATAAATTTGTTAAGCTCGCAACGCGGTACATGTACCGAGATAACTCTTAGTGCGTATGCCTCTCTGAAGGAAAGAACAAGCACGGTTCTAAGCACTTTCTCGAGGAAGGGATTAATAGTACTGCGTCACAGTCCTTTTTTTATTAAATTATAAGTATCGGCATATTGGACTCACCCTCATAAATATTTAAAGCAGTGAAAAAAATAGATGTATCATTATACATGATTAAATATACAAAGAAATGTGTACATAAACATAGGAAGCGTCTGGTGGGACCTTATCACAATTATTCTTGGCACGTTAGCCTTACAATTAGATTACGCTCAAGATGCTCGAGCTTTGCGTTCGTATTCGATTCTGTTAAAGCGATACTCGTCAGCGATCTCTGCCACCAGCGGATCATCGAAGTTTGGATGTTCCAATAACTGTTGAATTGCAACCAGTAGATTCTTCAGATTGAGCGATGGTTTCCAGCCTCCGGAAGGTGGCATCTTGAGAAGATCTAAGCATATCCTTCCACTGGTGTCTATGTTCGGATGATAAACGGACGTGAGGAACTTGACGCGCGGAGGCTCGAATGGATATCTATCCGTGATTTCAACCTCCAATTCGAAAGCCTTGCCCCTGTAAAGGGAACCGTGCGGTCCAATGACAGTGGCCCGTAGGTTTTTTATCTTATCGTCCTTTAGGTAACAGCAAATCCCTTCCGGTGGGCTCTCCATCAACTGTGCCAGTTCCTTCTTCAGTCTATTCGCTTGCATCATTGAGATTCTATGATTATTCACAGGTGGTTTACTACGGTTTCGTAAGTGCGTATTATTGTATATATGGAATTGTTACGTTTTTTGTTTCTTACCCTTTCTTCGCTGACGGTTAACCTCAATTTGTGCGGACGTTTCGCGCCATGTGTGTATCACTGGCACACACTTCGTTTGTGAACGACGCAGGTAAAATTGTGTGCCCGCTTCGCACAATGAATAAATGCGAAGTTCAATTATAGTTCATCGTTTCCGCTTTGTAGGTTCTACAATTTGTTTCGTATACGAAAGAGTAAAAAGAATATTAAAAGTAACACAGAAGAAATGTCAGGTGGTATACAGATATGTATATAGTGGTGTGGTGCATACATTGGTAGCAGGGCACAGAAAGAAATTATATTTTTACAACAAATCTACGTTATACGCCCTGCTTATTACACGTAACAAAACAAAACAGGACAGAAGCGAAACCCGATATTTTGTTACACTAGAATATGTGGATAGTGTTCAACAATAAATAATATACGAATTACGCGCTGAAACGCGAAGTGAAGTATCAAAAGGCAAGACCGTCTCTTTATTCTCAGCCACAAAACTGAATAGCAGCATAATTAGTAGTCTACAGGCATGTATTCTAACAGCAGAATAATGCATCTTTATTGCAGTGCAATTTACATATGCAACATTTAAAGGTGTTCTATTTATTATGAGCTTTGTGGAGCTAGTAAAACATTTATAAATTCCTATCTGCATTAATTGTAAGTACCATGGTATTCCACCGGCGGCGCTTTAGTCAATCTAGATTTTTGTCTAGTGTCTAGTTCTAAGTCAACGCGGTTGTTTGAACATTGACCAGTTTTGCGTGGAGTACAATCACGTGCAGGTGCGGTAAAGTGTTCCGTAATTAATCGCGGATATTAATTAACTTAAGTGATCGATTCGGACCTCTTTCCGCCGCGAAACGAAGTACAAAGATCGGAGAGGATACATCTTTGGGTAATCAGGTTATATGGGTGCCCACATGTGCGTTACTTTATTTTCACGTAATTTATGTCATTGTTTGAACGGTAGTAGAAAGATGGTGGGCTATTAACAAACAGCTAGGTCAAAATAAAATATCCGCTACCCCAGAAAATTAAATTCACGGCATAAGAAAATAAGCGGCGATTGTCGTACCCAACGAATTATTTCGTTCAATTTTACGATAGAAATGATTTTTTGCCAATTTGGGGGTAATAACGATTGTAATAAATGAATTTGCGGCAGAATTGTTGGAAATTCGTAGTGCGTCGTGCAGGAGATGTAGGAACACCACGAAATTAGGAAGGATCATAATTCGATAATCGCAATTAGTCTTGCATGAGGGTAGGTGCCTGCTATTATATTAGACGCGGCTGTTTGACGAGATTGCTTTATTTAAAGAGTATTACGAAAAACACGGTAAAAATTAGCATAGTGCGATATATTTTTTGTAAAACTCATTAAAACTATAACAAGCTAGAAAATATATAACTTATATGTATTATCGATCGACGATTGGAGTTGCCTGAAAGTTGCTGCGTTCAACTTGACATTTCGATAATGCAACCATGCATGGTGATAGATGTGTTATAATATGATTGTCAGTTGTGTTGTCTAAAAAATGTTACTTGAAACGTGCTTAATATCAGCATAATTTAATATTTTTTTCATGAAGCTAATGTCTATGTGATGGTAGGTCAGGAAATGTATCGTTTAAATGTATTATCAACTGACGATCTTAGAGTCTCTTGAAGATAGTAACAATCGACGAGTGAGCAGTTCGATAATCGCAATAACTATTGCACTTCTTCGGTAACGGTCAAGCGTGACTCCTCGTGAAACGGAAGATGGTTCGAATTTTCGTAAGATTATTCCAAAAACGTAAGCGCGTAGCCAAAAATTTGCGAAATAATTAGAAACCTTCAACATTTTTCATTAAATCTGTATGGTAGCACAAAAATTGATGAGTTCAAATAAGTGATACGGATTACAGTAGTGTAGGACAATGCCCGTCAATTCGTCGAATGATCGTGACGGTTAATAGTAAATTATTATTTCTACAGCAAGTATAAACCAGAATGCGAAAAAATCAATTGTTACATATTCGATATAAGGTTAAGGATACGATTAAATTCAACAAAATAAGTTTATATGATTATTTTTAGGTAAAGCAGAGCTGCGCGAAGGAAATCATTGAAGGGAATGGGCTGCTGGACCAAATTAGCTGTTAAAGCAGAAGGGAAGCGTGGGTGTACGCCGATTGGTAAGTCGGTTTTGATACATAAAATTATTTTACTTATATACAAAAAGATTCACATTTTGCCTTCAATTTACACGATATGTAATGAATTTATATGTAATACTGAACAACGTTGACGATGTAACGAACATAATAACCCAGCATCGCAATTAATTCGACGCAAAATATCGTCAATAATACAACGTATATAGTAAAAATAAAAAATTTGAAGCAACATAAGCTCTTTGTTAATCGAAAATATATCTTCTAAAAACACGATGCCCATGTTTGTATACGAATGCAAAATTGCAATTGTTCGACCCTTGTCTGTGCGTCCAGCGTCAAACTGGCGAAGTTCGCTGAAAAAATTACGTTTCCACGACGCCACATGCTCAAAGCACGCGCTTTTGTTACGTTTCCCATATTTTCGATGAATTCTACCAGACGTCGCGCGTATCAGTTTGTCGCGGCGTTTTGGAGGGATAAATCTAACATGGCGGCGTCTGGTGTTGTGCACTCGTGAACGTCAGATCATCTCACCGGTGCTAAAGCAACGCTCTCTTCCCAGAAATCCCGCCTTAAACAAGAGTTGAGGGAGTGCGGTACGTGTTCGCTTGTTTCACAATTACTCAAACAGAAAAATATTCAGCACAAGAAGTGAGCGTGGAAAGTTGGCGGAAAAATGTCGAAACCGGACGAGAACGCGGACACCGGGGACACCGGGGACAATTCGAACGGTTCCTCGGCAGAAACCACGTCCTCCAGAGGCGGTGACTTTGAGACGAAACTGGAGACCGACCGCAGTAAACGTTTCGACTATCTCCTCAAGCAGACTGAGATCTTCTCTCACTTCATGACCAACAATCAAAAGGACAAGGCTGGGAGTCCATTGAAAATCAAGGCAGGCAGACCGAGGAAACAGCAGCCTGAAGTAGTTCCGAAGGCAGATTCTGGGGACCATAGGCACAGAAAAACAGAACAGGAAGAAGACGAAGAGTTATTGGCTGAGAGCAACGCAAGTGTGGCTCCAACTACACGTTTTGAGTCATCGCCCCATTACATTAAGTCAGGAGAATTGAGGGATTATCAGATTCGAGGGTTGAATTGGATGATTTCACTGTATGAGAATGGTATTAACGGTATATTGGCAGATGAGATGGGTTTGGGTAAGACTCTGCAGACAATCTCATTATTGGGATACATGAAACACTTTAGAAACATTCCTGGACCACATATCGTCATTGTACCCAAATCAACATTAGCTAATTGGATGAATGAGTTTAAGAAGTGGTGTCCATCGTTGAGGGCAGTGTGTTTGATTGGAGATGCCGAGACAAGAAATACTTTTATCAGAGAGGTCATGATGCCTGGTGAATGGGACGTTTGCGTAACCTCTTACGAAATGGTAATTAAGGAGAAGTCTGTATTCAAGAAGTTTAATTGGCGGTATATGGTCATTGACGAGGCACATAGAATTAAGAACGAGAAGTCGAAGTTGTCTGAAATCCTTAGGGAATTTAAGACTGCCAATAGATTACTTTTGACCGGTACACCTCTGCAAAATAATCTGCACGAACTCTGGTCCCTGCTAAACTTTCTACTGCCAGATGTTTTTAACAGCTCAGACGACTTTGACTCGTGGTTTAACACTAACAGTTTCTTAGGCGACAATTCGTTGGTAGAAAGATTACACGCCGTTTTAAGACCGTTTTTACTTAGACGCTTAAAGTCAGAGGTAGAGAAGGGGTTGAAGCCGAAGAAAGAGATCAAGGTGTACATTGGATTGAGCAAGATGCAGAGAGAATGGTACACAAAAGTTTTAATGAAAGACATTGATATCGTGAATGGCGCAGGGAAAATCGAAAAAATGAGGTTGCAGAATATTTTGATGCAGCTTCGCAAGTGTTGCAATCATCCTTACCTGTTTGACGGTGCGGAGCCCGGTCCACCGTACACAACCGACGAACACTTAGTCTACAATTGTGGTAAGATGGTCATTCTCGACAAACTTCTACCGAAATTACAGCAGCAAGACTCGAGGGTCCTTATATTCAGTCAGATGACCAGGATGCTGGACATTTTGGAAGATTACTGTCACTGGCGTGCTTTCCAGTACTGTCGATTAGACGGCAATACAGCGCACGAGGACAGACAGCGTCAAATAAACGAATACAATGCACCGGAGAGCGAAAAGTTCATATTTATGTTGTCAACGCGCGCCGGTGGTCTCGGTATTAATTTGGCAACCGCAGACGTGGTAATTATCTACGATTCCGACTGGAATCCACAGATGGATCTTCAGGCGATGGACCGGGCGCATAGAATCGGTCAGCAGAAGCAGGTGAGAGTTTTCCGATTCATAACGGAGAATACGGTGGAGGAAAAGATCGTGGAGAGAGCAGAAGTAAAATTGCGTCTGGACAAGCTAGTTATTCAGCAAGGCCGATTAGTTGACGCCAAACAAACGGCCTTGAACAAAGACGAAATGCTCAATATGATTAGACACGGTGCGAATGAAGTGTTCGCGTCGAAAGACAGCGCAATCACGGATGAGGACATCGATACCATTCTTCAAAAGGGCGAAGCGAAAACGGAGGAGATGAAGCAGAAGCTGGAAAGCTTAGGGGAATCATCGCTCAGAAATTTCACCGTCGACGCTCCCACGGACTCGGTTTATCAGTTCGAGGGTGAAGATTATCGCGAGAAGCAGAAGATACTCGGTATTGGAAACTGGATTGAGCCACCTAAGCGAGAAAGAAAAGCAAATTATGCGGTGGACGCTTATTTCAGAGAAGCTTTGCGGGTTTCCGAGCCAAAAGCACCTAAAGCACCTCGACCACCCAAACAACCCATAGTCCAGGACTTTCAGTTCTTCCCGCCTCGACTATTCGAGCTGCTCGACCAAGAGATCTACTACTTTCGCCAAACGGTCGGCTACAAGGTCCCGAAGAATCCTGAGCTAGGTTCTGACGCGGCTAGAATACAAAAAGAGGAACAACGAAAGATTGACGACGCACAACCGTTGACCGACGATGAAGTGACGGAAAAGGAAAAATTACTGACGCAAGGCTTCACGAACTGGACCAAACGAGACTTCAATCAGTTCATAAAAGCGAACGAGAAGTACGGCCGAGACGATATCGAGAACATCGCGAAGGAGGTGGAAGGAAAGACACCCGAGGAAGTGATGGAGTACTCAGCCGTGTTCTGGGAACGTTGCCACGAGCTGCAAGACATCGATCGGGTGATGGCGCAGATCGAAAGGGGCGAAGCGAAAATCCAACGACGAGCCGGCATCAAGAAGGCTCTCGACGCGAAGATGGCCAGATACAGAGCGCCGTTTCATCAGTTGAGGATAGCGTATGGGACCAACAAGGGGAAGAACTACACCGAGGAAGAGGATCGCTTTCTCGTTTGCATGCTACACAAACTTGGCTTCGACAAGGAGAATGTCTACGAGGAATTGCGAGCGACAGTGAGATCGGCGCCGCAATTTCGTTTCGACTGGTTCGTCAAGTCGAGAACTGCGCTGGAGCTTCAGCGAAGATGCAACACTCTGATCACACTGATCGAGAGGGAGAATCAGGAGTTGGAGGAGAGGGAGAGGCAGGAGAGGCGGAAGAAGGGCGGTAGTGTCGGCTCGAAACCGGCGTCGAAGAGGAAACAGGAGAACCTTCCCGCGCCGCAGGACAAGCCGAGGAAAAAGAAAAAGTGAAGCGCCGAGAAATTGACTCAGCCCGTTTAATCGAGACGCGAGCGCGGCAACGTCACGGACTCGCACTTCCCATAGTTTATTTTCTATGTTTTTTATCTTCAACCCAGCCCGCGGTGCTCGTTTTCAAACTCTACGGGAAATTCGTCAAGGAGAGACGGAGTTCTTTATCGATGAAAGGGTAGCTCTCGTATCGCAGTATTATACGATAGGATATTCATACCGTTGGAATTCCAATCTAACGATCTTCGTTTTTTTTATCTTATCGTCGTAAGACAGTCGACCGATAGTTTTTAGCGGTCTGTGAATTCGAGAACGAGACATCGGCTTTTTTTCTTCACACTGTGGATAAGTACAAAATAAGTTCCGTTTTTTAATACGAGCCCCGCTAGAGATGTAGAATCGCGCGATTTAATTGTTTGAACTTTCGATCAATTGCTCGACGGAATTAAGTGAAATTGAGTGGAGTTGAACCGCGAAGCATGGACTTTTTAAGACTGCAAATTTCATCTATTCTCGAATTCAGTGACGAGACCAGGGATTCGGCGTTTTTTCCGAACGTCTTTACTTTTGCCCCTCAGACACCTTAGAACGTTGAACTAATAGGATACAAAAAGTACATCTCATATCCTTCCTCCCTCAATTCCGAATTTATCAGCCTGATAAATTACAATTATTAAGCTGTATAGCGAGCAATCTTTTAATTTATTTGCGCCATGATTTTTTAAGGTCACGTTGTGTAACTCATTTTACGAATAAAATTCTAGTGCAAATATGTGAAAGGGGAAGTTGTTTGCTCAACCTACAGGAGTGTTATTGGGAAAGGCGAGGGTGTAGAAAAAAGGGAGACATTTGATTCGCTCGTTCGTAGCTATGTTTATTTGAATTTCAAAAGTCACCCATACTGAGCAAAGGAAAAAGGAGAAAATATAAACGGGGATAAACTCGTTTCTCTAGATTCGAGCCGACTTACATAGTAGTTTTACAATTAATCGTCAATACCATAACCATACACGATACCTCGATAGGAAATATATTTATACATATATTATTATTATTATTATACCGTACGATTCGCTTTAAAAAGGAAATCTCGCGGTTCGCAAGGTTAATTAATTCGTTAATTAAATGCTTCGCAATAAATAGGATCGGGGATCATGATGAAATATAAATTGGATATGCACCAATGATAGAGGCTAAAAATAATAAAAAGAAAAAAGTAAGATAATTAATATCACTCAAAAAAAAAAAAAATTAAAGTTTACAATTCACGAGGATTTCACAATCGTCCGGAGATAGAGATCTGAAAAATATCGTATGTATATATATATATCGATATTTATATATATATATATGTATATATATATATATTGCTCTAAATTACTTACAAACATAATAGTAATAAGTTCATCTTAACAGGACGTTCGATTAATTCGATAGAAAGTGTCTAGTTGCTCAAATGAAACATTCGGCATTTCATTTTTGTTTCTAGTACTTTTTTCTTTTGTCCAGCCACGCATTTGAACGATTCGTTCAAATCGAATGTCTACATCGTACGCGCTGATCGACAACCTGCGTGTGTGTATTTTGTTTTGGTTCGCTTTCGAACAATCGTTGAGCTTCGCTTACTGGCAAAGTAGTTAGAAGTACGCGTACAAAGAAAAAGATCCGTTTTCTTTTTCAAAATTTTCCGGACGCAAATGAGATGAGTTCAGCGGCCACTTGCTCTCAGTTCGTTTACTCTTCTCTCCATTGTTATTTTTTTTTTGTTCTTTTTACTTTTCTTTCTTATTTACAAGTAGGTCCGCCATTCCGCCTAAAACATATTTTCGGTATATCGATTACCATCTTGAGACGTGTTAAATTTTATCGGTGTTCAACGTAACTTTGAATATTAATCTAGAGGAGAATTGTTTAATGGTTCTATCGAGATAGAGAAAGATTGATTGATTGATTGATCATGCAGTATCCTTAACACGAATTCTATTTTTTTTAACTCGTAAACTCTCAGCCACGATCCATTTTCTTGCTTTGTTTTCCATTTTCGTCGTGTCTACGTTAATTTCCTGTAACCTCTTTTACGCGTCACATTCCTACTCCGAATAAAAATAACGGTGGGGAAAAATATCCTTTGCGATATATTAATTGCCGTCAGACCTCCTCTTTCTTCGCTCCTCGTTCAATTCCGAGTATTTTTTGTTGTTGTTGTTACCCTAAATTTAGGAACGCAACGTCGAGAAGGAAAGCCGAAAATGTTCGTTCCGCGAATCCGACGGTTGGACGAGCAAAATTTACAAAATTGAACGCGACGACTGGCAAAATTCGTCCGCGACGAGCAAAATATACTTGGAATCAATTTCGAACCACTTTCGTAAGGCCCCAAAGTACGCGACAATTCTATGTTACACATTTTTTTTTTTTATTTCAATAGCCCTACCCCGATAATTCTTAATACGTATCGCAATCGTTAGCATAATTTGTAACACTCCAGAACAATCGAATTCTCCTTCCGGCGCGTTCTATAAACGATATATACATAAAAAGAAAAACAGAAAGTTTCGAAAAAGAAAAAACGGTCATAACAAACATACGCTTTAACAAAGAGGAACAACTTTCAAGAAAGTGCCTTAGAAAATAGGAAAACGAAAAAGAGACGGGGCATAACAGATGAAATTCGCGGAAAACGCAGAATGCACTCCGCGCACCCCCTCCACACACGTCTTAATCCTAAGGAGTTTATTCGTTATATCTCTTTTTTGTATTTTCCTTCATCCTTTTTCTATCACTCTTTATCCTTACACACTAGCGCACACACTTACTTTCTTCAAGTAACGTTTAAAAAAAAAATTGTTTAAAAAAGAATGAAAATACGAGTCGGCAGTAGAATTACGTTTAGAGTTGTAGCGAATACATTTTCCCTCCTCCCCCCCCGAAAAATGACGGGTGAAGCGGACAATTAAAAAATAGCAGTGCTGCGTGTTTAATAACGCGCTATAATCGACATATAACACTATGGCAAGGATCGGCAAAATTCGTCAAACACGTTCGTCAATTGGCTTTTTTACGGCTACGAAGCGCTGTCAAAATCTTGCTGGACATGGAAAGCGACATTCTTTCTTCAACGCTCGCAACTAAAATGTAAGAATATTCGACGCGTCAAGTATCTCAGATCGAAGCCTCTTCCGAATGACAAAACTCGCATCGCGCACACACTCGAAATCTACGTAATTTGCCAATCTTGTCATTTACACACAGAGACGTACAACAAACAATTACGGAAATGCAGAGTGTACATTCCGAACGGATTACACTTACGTATTGACACAACTGGTATCGATTGAGAATGAGAGTCAATGATTAAGAGGACACGGTCGACGGGTACGTAATTCTAAATGTACATTAAAGAAAGGGAAAAAAAAACAAAAGAAAGAAGTGAGAACGTACGTCACTCCGTCGCGTCGGTTGAATGACTAAATATGCATATTAAACGTGCGATGGTTTTACGCGTGTTAAAGTTGCAATAATAGCAGTAACAATAGTAATACTGGTAAATCATATGGCGTGGTAAGCAACTTTTTGTCTTCATCCCGCCTACGATATACATTTGTTATCGTTTTCCTTCTTGCCTACCTATAATTCTATAGCGTATACTAAAATTCGTCATTACCCCCTGGGTGAAACTTGTTTATGACTCTTGGTACTGATTCAGACGGTATTAAATACACTAAAAAAAAGATTCCTTTTAATATGCACATGTCTTTCGACGATAAATCCATCATTCGCCTCAACGACATCTCTACCGGCACTTTACAGAAGTCACGGGCTTTTTCTCGATGTACATCTACCTCATGAATTTTGATTTACTCGGTGGACACAATGATACTTGTCAAATGCATACAGTGTCTCGCAAATCGCGTTGACTTCTCGAGTAAGACGTGCGCATAGAAAGTTTTAATCTGTTCCTCTCTCTTTTTTTGTCATTTTGCGATTAGTGCAGTGCATTTTAATGTTTTCTTGCGGCTGATTATAAATGGCTTTCCGCCACTAACTGGCTGATAATTAGTGTTTATCTTAGGGGGTAGTAGATCTCGTAAAATTCGAGATTTTTTTTATCTTTCGGTACCTCCCACTCAATTTCGTCCATTTTTTGCTTAAGGGGGGCACGAAACCTACCACTGGGACGACATTAAGCTATACAGATCCTGAATCTATGCGAACGAGGATTATCGGTGGTATTCTTAAGAGCGAGTAAACCGCGACGAAACGCAACAGGAGCGGTTCCGTATTATAATAATGCTCGCTTATCGGATAAACTAATCGGGAACGTCGGCCTCGCGAGAGTTGCCAAATTCTAATGAATACAAAATGTGCAGCGGCAAGCGCGCGTCTTGTGAGATGAAAATGAAAAGGGGAGAATATACGCGCGCGCGCTGGATAGATAGAGAGCATGAATTCAGGGCGTTTTTATGATACATTATTGCGGGAATGGATGATAAGTCAAAAATAAGAGACGAGTTTACAATAGCCAGCTTACTTGGTTCGAAGCTTACGTCCGATTTATGTAATTCTACGCGCTTACATACGAAAAAACGGTTAATACCGTATTTTTTGTTTTGTTTCGTTTGTCAGTCGATATTCGGTCAATTTTTACCACCCCCCCCCCTCCCCTCTCCCGATCTCGCCTCAGCGCGTGAAATTCAGAAATTCCGACTCGTTTACCTTAATAATCGTAAAGTCTATACAAATCAGAGTTCATACGATACAACGCTATAAATCTCCGTTAAATTCGCTCTCGCAAATAGAATATCCCCCTTCGCCTCAACTAACTCTGTACAAATCTCTGCCTCATTCCGGTCCAACATTCGACTCGGACTTTCCCTGCGCGCGCGCTCTCAATTTTCGTGGCCATTGTACGCTCGATCGAAAAGAAAATATAATCTATGTTCAAATATAACACAGGTGTTGGACATCAACGGCCCCTGACGGCACGAAGCGACGAGTGTAACATTCTCTGGTAGAATAAGTCCACACAGCCTGAAAGTCATAATATAAAAGGAACAACGTCGTGTCAATAAAAAAGGAACACCAAAAGCTGCACTCTCGTAAGGGGCTCAAATATGAACGAACGAAAAAAAAAAAGAAAGGAATTATATACTACCATGTCGCTTTAGACTCGATCCTCAAGCTAGGTACAATCGATTGGGAAAAACTATCCGCTGACATCCAACACTGTGTGTCCATATATCATCACTCTACGCAAGCAAGAGAAGGGAGAGAGGTCTAAAGTTAAAGGCTTAAATTCGAAATCATATGCCTCCAGGGGGGTGGATCGGGGGGTGGAGGCAAAGGGACTGGTTACGGACGACAATGACCCCTCTTCCGACCTCCTTCATTGCCTTCCTCATCCTCGCCACCTCTCCGCACCTCGGTGTATCGTTCGCCCTTAACACTCACGATCTTATTGTCGAGATAGCGGACTAACTTCTTCGGTTCCGTTTTTGGCGCCACGGGACGATGCTCGCGGGAGTCGTCGTCCCTGTCCACGTAGCTGTATCTTGCGATTATGCGAGACTTTAACTCCTCGTCGTTAACCCTTGCCTTGTTCCGGCCGTTGGGCTGCTTTGGGAACAACATGCGGAACGATTAGTTTGGACCGATTCATGAGTTATTAGGTGGTCGAGTTGTTCATTTTTCATCCTTTGGAGTATCGTACAATGTACCCAGTCATCGACATTTGATGTTACTTTTCCAAATTTATTAACTGGATACATTAGTCACGATACACGATCGGCTTAGACTCGATTCGGTTCTATGTTTTGCAACGTACCGTTAAGAAAGTCAAATTGCTCACGATACTCTGACCAGCCTCCTGTCTGTGAAGCGCCAACTGAGCAGCTTCCGCAATATCTCCTCCAGCGACCGCTAAGCAATGTCTCGCCTCAGCAGGACTGGCTCCAGGAAACATCTCCTGCAATAGGGCGACCTGATGCCAGGATGATTCCTGTGGTGGACAATAAATAGTTGCACGTTACGAAAATTAAACGTAATTCCGCTGGCCAATTATGAGAAAAATGTCTGCGTCAACCTCAGAAAAATATTCTCCACTGGAATCACTTCCTGCGTCACTGGTTTCTGATAAGTGATGAACTCTCATCCTCTGAGTACCAGGTGGTAAAAGTGCAGACAGACTAATATGACTTAGCGGGTCGTGGGGTTGGCAGTTTTCACTCTCCTTACTACCCTGGCGAAGTTTGCTCTCTATGTCCAACAGCCATTTGGAGACTGCCTCTTTCTCAATAGTGGAGAACTCTGGCAGACAGGCTGAGACCATTTCGCAGAGACCGTCTACATCTAATTCCTCGTCTAGTGCACTTTCCTCTACCATGCTGACCACGTAGCTCAGTACGATGTCATCTATCAAACTGAAGAAAACAGCAAAGCTCAGTTTACACCACGTCCCAATATACAGCATGTTTCACTCCTATCATATTGTTTTGTTTACCTCAGCTGCGCTGTAGGTACTTGTTTCCTGACAAAACTAAACAGTGACTTCTTCACCAACTCCTCCTTTTCATCCATTGTTCTGTTCATTCTGAAACAACGAAAATTTCATTAATGAAACATGACTTCAAAATAAACTTTTGGAAAAGAAACTAAAACTGTTGCTTTTTCCAGGTTTGGAGTAAAATGGAAAGTTCGCGGGCCGCCGAAAATATGTGAGTTAATACAGGTAACGATGAATGATGAAATTTATTTATAAATTGACCCATACTGTCTCACTCCTTTCTCTCTCTCTCTACACCCTATCAAATGACACCGCGCAATCGATACTACACACCACGGGAAGAAAAACAACGGGCGTAATAATAATCATCCCGGCAGTAGTTCAATGAGCCTGGCCGAAAATGCGCATTGAATTTTATAATCATCCATTGACGACGCGATTTCGTAACGTCAAGATTTCCGACCATCATATCTGGGCGACAAGGGGGAGGGAGGTCTTCGATAATTTACCCTTACCGGATCAATCGGGGATGGAAGAGGAACAGCGAAAGAAAAACGTGTATCGACAGACGATCCAAAACAAAAACGAGCTGACTTAAACCGTGCACACCTACACATCGGCATACTCTCTCGATATACGTCGTTGGCCACCAGCCACGTATATACATGCATACAGCCGCGCGTCCACACACACGCGCGCGCACACACACTTGTCCAGTGATAGAAACACGGTTTTCCCTTAACAAAAGAAATATCCCATAAAACAAATCAGTTCACGCGAATCAGTTCTTTGTAACATGCACACGAGGCCTACTACGTTCCGAACGCAGTGTTTAAGCGCGGCAGTAGGTTAAGCCATGCGAAATCAAGGTATTTGGCCAGGGTGAATTCTTGACCCAATGCACTGGGGTACCTGAACTGGGTCCGACGTACGATCGTCACGGATGAAGATCTGATGATCGAGAAGCAATTAAGGCGGACCGGGGTAAGGGTGGAGCGATCGGGTTGAAGTATATAGCGCTGGGGGAAAATTGACAGTAGAGACTGCTGAAGCAGCGCCGGGTGCCGAGGAGATTCTCTCGCCCTCCGGATCCTTGTGACAACGAGGGTGAGGTAAACTGTTTGGGATCGGGGGTGGGGGGTGAGTTCCTCCGGGATGATTCTTAGGCGAGTACGAACCTGACCTGGACGTTTGCCTCGGATGCCTCCGGGTCACGCGATCGACGCTAAAATCCGATAAAAATTTCGTATACAAACAACGTTCCTCGGATTTGACAGTTCGGCAAGGGGAGGGGTGGAGAAACTGTGGCTGTGGCGCCCTCCATGCGGTTCGCGCAAGGTAGGCCGGGATGGTCGCGCGGCTGTACACAGCTCGAACTCGATGCTGCCCGCGCTTTGTACGAAAGGAGCCTATGATAACGTCCTGGTAACGTATTGAACGGACCGGAAGCGGGAACCGGTGTCAAAGTTAACGACGCGTTTTCGGCGATATCTTCAAAACTTTGCAAATTTTCCACTTTGTAAAGCACAAATATGAGAACATTCGTTTTTTTGACAATAGTAAAGAAGTTCGAAACTTTTGTTTGACCAGTGGCGGGCCGCTGAACTCTCTGAACAGAGAAACTATTGACAGTTTAGAGGGCGAATCATCCCGGCGTAAAAAAAAAAGTCAGTTTATTTATTCTTTTGCTACATCCCATTAATTATGACACCCATATCGAGCGTGTGTTAGACGCAATGAGGCTAAAGTGTTCACATGTTAAGCGCATGACCGTTAAATACGCAGTTTTCGCGGCACTCACACATCAGTATGCCAAAATATTTTAGTACTTGGTCGTCTAGACGTCCAAAGGTTTAAGTGGCAAAATGCCGAATATAGCTACGTATAGAGACTCACGGGATATACGCAGAAAGTGTTCGGTGTGTTTGGAATTGAAGGTGTGCCGCCGGCAATGAAACGGACATTAGTGGAGCGGAAACTTCAATGCTTGATACGCGGCGGTATAATTAAACTAGTCAGAACTCTAGTTATCATCTCGGAACCCCTGTAATTTGTGAGGGAGTGACGTCGGTTCGATTGACACGCGTTCCAATTACATCTCCCTGTGCTAAATCATAAGGTATTCATTCCGATAATTGTATGGGGTGTTTGAAGAGTGCGCACCAATGATGAATATTGCAGAAACGCAAATCGAACATATGCAATAGTTCCTCAGGACATTCGAAATTAATCATATCAAAATTTCTCTTTTAAGGATAGAGTTTTGTTGGTATGATCTTTTCCAGGTTTAGGAACCGGGATGACCTTGGCTTTTTTCCACTCGGTCGGGTAATAGTGTCGGCGAAGACATTCGCGGAAAATATAAAAAAGCTGGACCGCGAGTTTTGGGTGAGCGTTCTTGAGCATTTCAGCTCAAACGGTAAAAAAAATTATTTGCAGATCCACTCTACGCTCCAGAACCCACCGAGGCAAGCATGCATGCAGCTTGTATTCGTGCATCTGAATGTTAAGGGCCGCATTTTTATCTTCGTTTACTTTTTTTACAGAACAGGACTAATTCACCTCGACAGACTCGTTGTTTAAGGAGCACGAGGAAATAGTTTAAAGAATAATCATCCAACATTCTCGTAATAGCCATTTATTTATAAGATATAATTTCACATGTTACAATGTACACATACTTTCCAATCGTAGACAAGACTTTACAACAATCGGGTGATTTGCAGCTTCTTCCACATTCGTATCTCATTAATACGTATACCTTACGTAAAATTACCGTCGCCCGACCGTACAGATCCTCTTCTTGTTTTTAAAAGCATCGGGGGTGGGAGGAAAAAATCTAATCATTGGTCGCGAGTATCATGTACATACACACCCTTCATTGTACACAAGCTCCTTTCCGCCCCGCATATGCTATTCCCGTTGAATCGACGTTTTCGCATGACATTAAATGGAAAACGCAATCGATCCGCGACGCATTTTTCGCAGCCCCACGCTAATTAATACCGTTTTTAATCATTAAATTAGTAACAATATAGGTATTTCCCAACGGTATATCGCGATCGTAAATGCATGTTTGCCGTTTCGGAGGGGGGAGAAAATAAAACGACTGAAAATAAAACACTGGCACCTAGACTTAGTGTAAAAGTAACTTACGACGACGAGTCTTTACGCAATAAATAACGCGCGCGCGATTTTTCAACGTGAACGAGCGACTTAATGATAGTAGGGGGGGGGGGGGGGGGGGGGAGAAGAGTTCGATTATATCTTACATACATAGGGTTTCCTTGTCAATATCACGTCGTCGAAAATAAAAATCTCAAGATCCCTCGATTGCCCATCGATTCTTTTAGTCTTTCAATCGCAACCTCAATCTAATTTTTTGTATTTTTCTCCTGGAAGAGATTTGAAGCCGAGAAAAAAAAAATTACACTCGCTAATGTTGCGGCAATAAAACGATGCGGAAATTCCCAAAACTGCTAGACACTATTACGTGAACGTAACGACCCGGAATTTTTTGCATTGACAGAACTGAAGAAAGTTCACGACAGTCGCCCACTTTCCTTGCAGGATTTTAAATATTTCCCCTTAAATAGAGCGCCTGGTTCCTTTTTGTTCAGAAACGAAATGTAAGCGTAACGTACGGAGTGGGCGTTATTAATGACTATATGAAAAAGTATCACAAAGCAATATACCTTAATTAAACCTTCGTTACACGCTAATTATAAGTAATATCTAATAGTAAAGTAAGATTTCTTCATTCTCCATCCGGCTTGGGTTGTCCTCACGAGGAAGGTAAAACGTGCAAATGGATCGCTTCGATTAAACTGGTTGACCGTTCCGACGCCAGAAAGCTCTCATTGTCGCTTTCAGGATTGGGGTATACAATTATAAAACAGGGCCGACTCACGGAAAAGTGTGAAAATGACGGATAAAAAGAGTTGCCGGAAAGACGTTTTTCCGGGTCGGATTGAACATTTGAGCCATTAAACTTTCATTATTTCCTCGGCATTCAAAACTGTAAGGATACTCTCATTTATTTTCCAAATCATTCGACTCATAGAAGATAGCATGATGATCGATAAGTCACCTCTTATCTAACTTTCAACTTCTTAGATTCTGTTAGAATCGTGTTGACGGGGATTGAATTGGTGATTTTTTGGTGACTGTTGCACGAGAAGATAGAGAGATAGAGTCATTATTTCACATCCGTTTCCCTTTACGCAGGTTTATCCTTCGAGCACTGATCCTGATCTTCTTCTTCCCCTCTGTCGTCGTCGCCCGCGTCTATCGAACTGTGGTCCGTCGAATCGTCTTTACTATCTTTATTAATGTTCTCCGACTCCTCCACTATATCCTGTTCCTGTTCAAGGAAATCCGTCGGGACGAATTCCATTTGGTCCTCGGTGTCGTTGAGGTCAGGCGCACCAGGTATTTCGCAAAAATTAATGTCTCTCTCGCTGTCGTCGTTTACTTCTTCACCACCTGGGTCGTCCTCCTCGTGCAAGCTCATTAATTTCTCAAAATTCGTCGGGTTCGAGCTGTCGTCGTTGTTCTCCGGAAATATCTCCGTGGGACTAAGGGGTATGTCGAGCGGCTCCATTTTCACTTGGGCACATGGTGACGTCGGGGTGGGTGGGCGTTGTAGTCTTATTTTGGTAAACGGCCGAGGTTCTAGCGGTTCCGGTTGCTGTCGTTTTTGCGCACGCTTTGGACTAGACGGGGACTGTGTTGTGACTCCGGATGACGATGGCTTCTCTTTGGCTGCTTCAGTCAGGACTCGAGGAACTACGGGTTGCGTTGCCGCTTGCAACGGTTTCGACTGTGGTATCAGCATTGGTGGCTTTGGATTCTGCAAATTCCAAGTTAGGAATGAATGCTAGTTTTACGTGAATTTCGATCGCGTCGGCAAATATTAGATCGTTATCAATCCTACAAAATCGCCGTCAACTTACCTGAGACGAAGGACTAGGCCCTGCCAATCCTTTAACTTGCAACGCTTCGGCAGCATTTAACAATTGCGGCAGCTTATCGTGCGCGACATTAACTTCGCCACGGTACATGAACTTCACCAGTGCCTCGACTTCCCAGAACTTGAGATCCTTCATCAGGATGATCGGGTGCTGACAGGGATTCTCACGCAGCAGCTCCGCAAGATAGTCGCTGCACGAGGACAAAATCATCTTGTGACACTTCAACGATCTTCCCTCGCAGGCCAAAGTCACGTCGACGAATTGCTCCGAGTCCAACAATGACGGGAAGCTGTTCTGCATATTGCTGTGGTAACTGTTCCACCTGAGGCAGACCTACAATTCAAAGTGCCGTGCGTTTATTCCTTTTCCGGGATTTCATAAGAATGTGAATGTCGTCGGACATTCATCGAAAGGGCAGGTTGTGCGTATCCTGTGTTAGAAGCTTGTAGAGACAGATGAACGGTTAACGAGTTATGGAGAAATAAGGATCTGTTTAGATAGTTACCTCGGTAGGCTGCTGGTGTACGATATTTTGCGGTAGCCCCTGTGCAGTTTGTCTTGGAGGCATTTTAATGGTGGTCGGCGCTACTTGCTTCACTTTCAGCGGTATAGTCTTTAGGACGAGAGTCTTTGGTTGACGCTGCTGTTGCTGTTGTTGCTGAGGTAACGGTGCTGGGGCGATGTTTCGGATGTGTGGCCTCACGAGAGACTGAGCGGCTATCCTTATCGTTTTACCCGTTGAGTTCGATTGCGACGCGGACTGTAACACTGTTGGACAGATATTTTTATCAAAATGCATATTAGAGTTGAATGGGAAATGTTTGCCGAAGAACCTATATTATTACATCTGTCTGCAATACTTATAACTAGCTTTATATCGTATCCATAATGAACGATCCAAAAATTGGCGACCATCAAGAAGAAAAATACCGTGTGACCCGAAGAATGAATACTAATCGATAAGGAACGATCCCAGCATGACAAGATACCGAGCCCTCGCGGGCCGTCGGGCCTCATCCTGAAGAACAGTACGTTCGAAAAAGTGTACCGTGGTAACGTCTGCCGATGAGCCTGCCCCCGTGATGTACCCTGAGATGCCGATGCAGATTCGTCGTCCCGCATTGTCGGGGGTTGGCGCCACCCCTGACGACGACCGCTCCGCAAATGCGGCACTGCGCGCGCAACGGATCGTTCGCGCAGAGGTCAAAGTGCGCCCACACCGCGCTGGGATTGGCCATGGCCCTTAGACTGCGCGCGTGCGATCTGACGCGATGTGTGCTGGAGGAATGTCGGCCGGAACCCGGCGAGGTGGGTGAGATTCCGGCCTCGTCGAGATAACACTCTTCGTCGTCCTCGGGCTCCTGCTTCATCGCGATACCCTCCAGGCGTATGGTGCCCTCCTTCAGGTCGTTTGCCGTGCTCATCGCGGTGCGAGAGGCTCTCTGCTCCTGGAGCAGCCGGTGCGATGTCAGCTTCACGGCGTCGGCGCCGGAAACCAGCACCAGCCGACCCACCGGAGCCGCCGTTCCTCCTGTCGCCGCCGTTTCGACGTCTTTTCTATCACTATTGTCTCAACAGACCTCGCCGCGTCCACTGTCTTTCGAGAGCGTGCACGGCCTGGAGGCTCTTCTCAGTGGTCAGGAGACAGATTCTCTTCCAGTATTCTCCAACCGACTCGGCAATTCGTATCCTGTATCGTTGCAAGTCCTTGCAATTTCTTTACTCAGAACAAGAGACGAGAGACGCTCTTTCTCAAACTACTGTCTCGAGACATTCATCTCCTTTCAACGCGTACAACCCCTCTCCTCGCCCGCCGTCTGTGGCACGTGCTTAGCAGTCAGGT
Source organism: Priocnemis perturbator (assembly GCA_963942575.1). Classification (NCBI taxonomy): domain Eukaryota; kingdom Metazoa; phylum Arthropoda; class Insecta; order Hymenoptera; family Pompilidae; genus Priocnemis; species Priocnemis perturbator. Next base: position 2,705,881 of record OZ012654.1, read on the forward strand.
CAGCAGAAGTTCAGCTTTCGATCCACTTCATTCCTCGTTCATCCGGAACTGTGCTCCCGTTTTCGCTACCGATGTCTGTGGGGGTAAAATTTGTCGAGTCCTTTAACGAACACTTTTTTGTTGGGTGTCAGAAAAAGAAATTTCAGGAGGGTGGGAGAAAGCGATGCGCCGAGTTTCCCGCCAATTTCAATGCATTTAAAAAGAGGGATCGTTATCGCAGTCGAGTGGAGTGAAAATGTGAACGCAGGGGGCCAATCGCGTAGGAGCGGGTTCCGTAATGAGCCGACGGACTTCGTAACTGGGCGCCGAGCACCGAGGCGTGTGTTTCTATAAAAAGCGCGCAACGATAATCGGTGCGCCGCGCCGGTCTCTACCGATAAAACACACGAGTCGGTCGAGCGTGTATGTGCATATGCACGCGCGTTCTTCCCCTACTACTGTGCGCAAGTAATATACCGTGTGTTCTCCCCCCGGCTGCTTCGATAAACTGTTCTTATCTACCGTCTATCGCGATTGACCGCTGACGATTCAACTGCGACGCATTCGATCGTAATGTGTGGCAGGAAAGAACGCCGATAAGCTTCACACGCATACGTTTCCTGTTCAATATAGAATCCTCCCTTAGTATTTTCATATTTAACCTGTACTCGAAGAGACAGAGTAGATGTATGTGTACGCCAGTCGGTACATTTGATTTTAATTGAAAAATACCCCTACCAAACGTCTATGTGCCCTGACCCCCATCCCCAATTTCATTCCTACCACAGAACATACTCTCACTCCCACCCGTTTCTCTTTCACTCTGACTCATTTTCACTACTCCCTCTCTGTCTCTCTTGCTTCTCCCACCCGCATACCCACTCTCTTTCAGTCGCTCTCCCTTTCTCTATCCACCGGCCCGAAGGTCTTTCGCTCGACCGACCATATAAAATGGCACCCGTGCCGTACACACAGTACTACAGTACCACGTTCGGCAAGTCTCGAGTCTGTCACTTCTGTCCCCTATTTCCCTCGCTTTCACTCTCCCCATCGACCTCTTTCACCGTCACCCATTTTCCAAATCCTACGCGTTCCTTCGGCTGCGGCTGCAAGAATCGTTTGTATGTCACAGAGGTCAGTTGTCAGTTGTTTCCCACTCTCCCTTTCGACGCGTTCCCACTTCGGCCACTCGACGCCCGATACGCAATCTCTCTTCTCTGTCCGCCTCTAACCAGCCAGCAGACACACGATCCGATCCGCCAAGTCGACACGAGGAACGCGTGACGCGTGTGACCGCCGCCGGCGCCGACCGGCCGAGCCGTGGCCACGTTTTCGCGCGATGCACGCGCCATTTATCGACCCTCCGCACGAGGGAAGAAGAAGAGTGAGACAAGGGGTGGGTGGTGTGTGCGATACGTATTGCGACGGAGTGCGGAGAAGAAGTCATGCAGTCGACGTAATTAAGCGTGTGTCAGTAAGGACGGCCTGGCAAGTTACAAGCGATTCTGGGGATAGAGTGAGAGAGCGATAATGGGATGTGTACAGAGATAGTAAACAATGGAGTGGGACGCATGCAGTATTTGGAGTGTGGAAGGAATGAGAGAAGGTTTCGAAGGCACTGAGAGAGGGAGAAAAAGACAGATTGAGAGACACGTTCTCTCGCTCTCCTACCATTCGCTGCCCGTCGTCCGAATTACGTGCACACACAGTTGTCCTTAGCCGAGTAACGACGCACGAATCCCGCGCGAAGTGTATATATGTACATCACTCTGCGAGCGGAAGCGGTGTTCGGCACGTTTTGCCTCGCGCACGCACGCACTTCTTTGAAACGCAGCACGGCCGCGTTTTCTGCGCTCTTCTCTTCCTTCCTTCCCTTCGTTCGTTCGTTCGTTCGTTGTGCGCCAACTCGGCGATCGTCGCGATCGGATTGGCTCGCGCCGAGCAGAACGGAAGAACACGGAGTTGCCGGCACCGGCAGAAGAGGCAACGATTTCCGCGCGGCGAGAAGCCACGGGAAACGACGAATGTATGTTGCCTGCCTCTGCTAGTGCGCTGGTAGTGGCGGGGAAAGAGTCTGTGTGCGATGAACGTTCCGACGAATGGCAGTTTTCAGGCAAATTTTCGGCGAAGCGAAAGTTTTAGTTCTTGCGTCCTTGATAGAGCACCAATTTCAATTCTTTAATGTCAATTTAATTCACCTGTGAGGGTGAAGCGTAATGTTGTAACGGCGGCATTAAAAATGGGAGAAGTTGCCTATTTTGTTCGTAAATTCAACCGAACGCGACTGAACGGCGGGAGTTGCGAAATGTTGTGTAATACACGTCACGGAATAGAGTATACCGGATTTTTCAATACCGTTAACAAAACCTCAAATGTCAAAAAATTTGTTTTGTTTACGCATTCAGAAACTAAGTAAACGTCGGGGTAAAGAAATGAAAAGATGGATAAGGAACGTAATGGGAGAAAAGCAGGGAAACGACACAATACTTTATTGCTTCGATTGATGCAGAAGATCGTCGGGGAATACGAATTTACGACCACGCGACATCTTTCTTGCGTCACTTTTTACCACGCGGTCAATCGAGCAAGACTTAATGATTTTCTCGAGCTTCGAGAACTGGCTGGCCAGGTCAGAGTGGGAAGACACAAGTAGCCGGGCGACAGAGGGAAACGTTGGTCGTATAAAAACCGTACGAGGAGCGAATCACACAGTCTCGCTTACCGAATCGAACAAAATATACGAGCGAAATTGTAAAATTTCGCAGCGAACAACGGCACGCGCCAACAGCGACGTATTTTCCGCACGACAAAAATTGGGCGCGAATCGACGAAGCCGGAATTCCAAGCGCGGAGGTCAGACAAAGCTGTGCGCCGCGTGTGAGCCCGCGAAAGACAGAGACAGAAGAGAAAGACGGAGTAGAGAAGATTGACGCAAGAGACTATTGCGGAGAATCTTCACATTACACAGTGTGTCACCCAACACCGAATCAATCATTGACTCGCCGATCGTATCACCGGTCGTCACGACAATGCCACGAACCTGGCTGCCTGAGAAATCGTCGAACCATAAAGACGTGCGAGACTGGTTTCGGCGGCCTAGACCGCGGGACAGAAAATGTCGATAAAAAGCGTCGACTCATATTGGTCGCGCGGCCGACGTCTTTTGCGTGAAAGATCGTTCGAATCGTCGGGCGAACTAACACCGACTGTGCAGTGCGAAGGAGAACAGTGCTAGACGTAGAAGAGCGACTAGTCGAGGGAGTGAGAGACGAGAATGGGAGGACAGAGAAAGGGAGAGGACGCAGGCGGCTGCATCGATGAGAGAGAAAATCGCGCACAGTAGACGTCGGTCGACGATGGCGTGTGTAACGACGAATTGCACATGTATCGAAAACCCTCTCTTTGCCTACGCTTGCAAACGCGTGCCAGACAAAGAGACGAGCGCGAGGCGCGCGCGAGAGAGAGAGAGAGAGAGAGACACGGAGAGGTAGTCACACATAGAAGGCTAGGCTCGCCGAGAGTGAACGTGTATTCCATGAAGCGAGAGCGCAAATACTACAGAGAGAGAGAGACGGAAAGGAATGGACGTAAATAGAGAAAATCGCTTTTTCCCCGGATGCGAAAAAATCGCTGTTCACTCATTTTACCTTGCACACGATCCCCGCAACGGGAATCGGGGGTTCAACGAGAGCACGTTGGTCAATAACGACGACGAGAACCCGCGAGCACTGGCTTCACTTTACGGATATATACTTTTGGGTGGTGGCTTCGCGTTGCGGCGCGGCACGTAAACGGCGAGGATGGAAGCGGAACGATTTTCCCCGAAGCCGAACCCGGGAGTGACTAAAATCGAAATCGGTGGACGAACAGGGGCGCGTCGAGGCGCGCATGTGCGACGGGCGCCGCCGGTCGTCGACGCATATTATCCGTACCGTGTGTCGTCGTGTGTTGCCGCCTGCCTGCCTGCCTGCCTGGCCTGCCTGCTTGCCTGCCTGCTGGCTGGCAAGCTCGCTATCGTGTGTGCGCCCAAGCCCGGCTCTTCTTTCCTCTCTTTCCCGCACCCTAACTCCGTCTTTGTCTATGTCCGACTCTCTCCGACTAGCCCCTCTGCCTCTCTCTGGCCTTACTTTGCATCGCTCTGTCTTTCTTCGACCCACTGCGCGCGGTCTCTTTCCGTCCGAGACGCCTCGTTTCTTGTCTCTTTCTTTCTCTCTGCCGACGCTGTCTCTGTTGCTACTAGACGAATCTTGTCTCTTTTTCGCATCCTAGCTCTGTCTTTCTTCTGTGTCCGAGTCTCTGTCTCTTTTTATCCAAGAGAACGCTTCTGCTCTCTTTTTAGTACACCCTAAGTATACGTCTGTCTTTGTTTTACTCTTTCTGACTCGTTCTCTCTTTTTTCAACTGACGCTCGCCGTCCTGTTCTTTCCCACTGGGCGCTTGTCTTTGTCGGTCTAACTTTATATGACGCCTTTGTCTTTTGCTGCAAGTTCTCTCTCTCTCTCTGTTCTTCGATCGGATCGTTTTGTTCTGTCCTTCGATCGAATCGTATCTCCTCGTCACACTTCTCTCCGTGTCGTTCTTTTGCACCGTCCTCTCGAGTCTCCTAAGCTTCCATCTCACTTCACTTCATTGTTTAATTTTCCGTCGCTCCCACGGTTTTCTCCTTAGTACGTCTCATACTCCTCCAGTTCTCTTTCTGGTCCTCCGTCACTCCCGCTCTCGCCAATTTCATATCCCACGCTCTTACAAATTCAACCTCTCTAGTTCCATCTCTGCATTATAATCGACATCCTCCTTACTCTTCTCAATTCCGTATCTTTCCGCTCTCTCCAATTCACTATCTCTCTCTGTTCTCTTATGTTAGATACCCTTACTCTCCTCAAATCCATATCTCTGTCGCTCCCTTGCCAATTTCATATCTGTCTCTCTCTCTCTCTCTTCCTTCCTCTCCTCTACCGCTTAAAGCCTACTAACCGAGCTGATGACGTTCGGTCTCCCTCCGGCCAACGACGCGCGAATTCTCATCGATCGCCGGAATCAAACGGACTGAGCCGAAGCGAGAATCGCCTGGGCCAGGCTCCCCCCTCAACCCCCCCTACCCCTCTTTCAACGGCCTCCCCCCCCCCCCCCCCCCTGCCTTTTTTCGCGCCTTCGAGGAACAAAGTTTTCCTCGTGAGCCGCGACCAACGCGGTTCATCACTGCGGGCAGGTTTTGACGAATGAGAAGACGCCATTGATGGTCGTTGCTGATGAAGAACGGAGCCTGTCTTTCGGCCTTTTCGATCGTGTCTACCACGTTTTTTTTCGAGAGATCGCTCATTCGCCTCTGATAGCAAACTTCGAGATAGTGTTTGCTCGGAGATAGTACGATCTTAGGACTGGGATTACTGGTTTTTCCGATAGTCGAGTTCTGATTATGAGGATCGGAGTTCCGTGAAATCGGCGCTTGCTTGGTCGGTAGCGTTTGTTGGATAAAAAACTTGGACCGATCCCTGCGAATCTTGCGTTGTTTTTTCGAAAACTATGGTGGTGGTTTTAAGGTTCAATAACTATGCAATCTCTTAGATTTTATGTTGCTTCGAATAGTATCTTGATCTGTCCAAATTTCACATTCTTACCTAACTTTCGAATTAATACAATTTGTGCTCTGCACTCGATCGATCAACATTTAACCGGTCGAACTAATATGTATATGCATATGTATTAACTTACCCTTTCGCGACGATGTTCTAGTTTGCCTTGGGCTGTCCTCGATCATTTCCTCCTTTAATTCTTCGTCCGAATTATTCTCCATTTCTATCAGGCCCGAAGGTACCGTTGACGATATCAATCTTCCCTTCTCATCTGCAAGCAACCCACATGACCCGTATCACTACACGTTTGCATATAATAATTTTTCAGCCCCATAAAAATTGTATCTTCCGTATCACACGTAATTTCTCTTATGAAAAACTTGACCAAAATAATATTCAATTTACTGCTACGAATTTCGCTTCAATTAATTTTTCAACCAGAACTTTAAAACAACAATTCGAGTTGTAACATAAATATTCGTTTGTTAATTTGTCGATAATCTGAGAAGGGTGACGTTAAAGGTACCGGTCACGACACGTGGTTTCCCTAAAGCCTGATATCGTCTCCTTGCCACTTGAGCAGCGGCGAAATCCGGTTTATGATTGTGCTCCATTCGCAGTCTCGGTTTCATGCAGTTTGCAGTCGTCACGACGCTTCCTCGGCAGTACATTGTTCTTCGGACGCATCGCCATCTTATGTTGTTCGGCTGTTTTTTATGCAGGGTGTACATGAACCCCCTATGTATCAGCTTGGGTCCACCCTTATTCGAGACCACCATCTGTTCGACGACAAAAAACCGTACCTACGTATTATGTACATCGGGGGGTCATTCGAAGAAATGCGTGTCACCACTTGAACGAATGACGCCACGAACAAAATATATATTTATTTACTTATTTCGATAGGGGGATGAAAATTGTTTCCTTAAAGTTTGTAATAATTTGCTAATATTCAAGTTATGGTACATTATTTTTTAATTGGATCAATCTTATAATCCCCGGCACATATGTGGTTGACCTATTTATATTTGTTCCAATGAATACAATAAAGGTAATAATATATGTAAAAACGTGAGTGGGTTATAAGGAATTGGGAGCGATATTGTACCTCTGCAACGTTGGAGTCATCTTCGTTGGGATCTTCTTCGATCATCGAGACTGAGGGCCCACAGAATTCGGTTTCGCTCTCTTCCGATCTCATTTTCGTCGGCGCGCTCTTCGTTCGTTTTACCATAGCGATAAGCTTCCCTGATGATAAAGTTCCCAATAGACAAAATTAATAAAACGACAGCATGAACTCACTGGTTTGATGTTTATGATTGAGGTCACTTTCTTTATCACCGATACCTATGCTGGTGATTATCTAAGACGTCTATGAAGAAAATCGGAATAGGTTGAACTTGTTCACTCATTCCGTGCTACAAATCTATGTAATACGGCATAAGTGAAAAATTACGTGTTTTTTTTTTCTATTTAATTTTTTACTTTGACGAGTTTCATAATTACCGACAAATGTAATGTCAATAGTTAGTGAATGCCTAGACTATCAACAAGCTTCTTAGAAACTCGTCGATCTTTCTGCGAAATTCCATTGCATTAATTCGAACTGCTCGAGTATGATCTCAGTCTGTCGCGATGCTATTTTCAGAACGGGTATAAGTGTTGCAATGGCACACGACAGATTTCGCGTTAATAGAGGATTCCGACGTGGCGAACACTTTATTGCTAACATTACGATACCGAGTAGCTTAATGTCCCGATGTTCTATTCTTGATTGCAATATGTCATAATAGGTATGGAGTAAACACGTCGTTTTTTTCTTGGGCGTGCTTCTATTCAGAAAAATAAAATGTATTATATATATTTGTCGCGTTACGTGATAATATGTAGAAACGGCATTGATAATATGTACAGAAAGTACTGTATTTTGCAACACCGAAATGAACAAACGACAGTAGTACACGTGCTTTCGTCGCATTGTCGTATTTCGTGTGATGCGGAGTAACGATGTGGCAGAAAGAAAACTCCCGAAAGGTAGGATATCACTTGGCACGTCATTATATTATCCGTTGATTCTTACTCAACATCTCGAGGTAGTAACGGTTCTTCATACGTTCTTCCCGCCAATATGAGCAAACTTTCGGAGTCGCGAGGGAATCTTTACGTTCCTGAGCCAACATCGTGACGCAGATGGCACCTAAATCGCGACGCACGATGTGCTCCGAAAGAATTGAGAAGCAAGCGTGCCGCAGCACAGTGGCCATTTTCAGCGTGACTCGCGTGGGCCTCGCGTCGCAGAATAAAAGTGTCGCCAATAAAGTCATTGTCCCTGAACAAGAGTTCCACTTTCCTCCTCCAGCGAGACAATCGACGACGTCGTTCAGATAAAAATAGTCGATCTCTTTTTTGTCCTCCCCCCCCCCCCCCCTTCCCCCTCCCACCGGTGCGAAACAGGCTTTGATCGACGGAAGGAATCTAACTGCGAACATGCGACATTATGCATTGTATTCGACGTGCAGATATTGCGCATTTTGTAAATATGCAACGCATCGATCCGGCGACCCTGACGAAACGCAATCGTGCCTCAGTGAAATGATAAAAGTCGAGATGTTTAGGCAACTGACCGTGGGCAGATTAGAGTAGAAAAATGGTCACACCATCAGAGGCTATCCGTCAATCAATTGATACACCGTTACATCCGGCACTCTCTATACGCACATCAACTAGAAGTAATTTGATCATAAAACGAAATGTCTCTCAAAACTCACGCCGTCACACCCGCCCATACATGTGTACGTCTAATGAAAAAGTGTAGGAAAAATGGCCTCACCTCGATTCGTCGGCTGCGGTTACAAAATGGCGGACCCTCGAGCGTTACACTTACCGAGAAAACGGTCACGGTGTCAAATCGACCACCTAGGAACGATGTGAGAAGAAGCGTTCGCGGTGTCTGACAGCGCGAGCTTTTCGAGCCCGAACGTCAAACTTAACGCGTTTCGTTACGCGGTCAAGGCGCATAAATGATGAAACGAGAGCAGGGCTTGATTATCGTTTTATCTGGAAAAACACGAGCGAGACAGAGGCCGATGGATGCACCAAGTTGCAACATGTGCGGGAATAAAGAGGGGCGTGCGAGAAATATGGCACCGCCGTCTGGTGATCAATAAACGGCACCATGGCACTGGGCGCCAACGGTGGTTGCTGCACTTTCATACGGCACTGATATAGGTCCGACGCGCTGGTTGGTCGGTCGCGGAAAGAGCGGGAACGATCTAAAATCGATTCTCGACAACCGCGGAAAAACACCTTAAGGACGGATATTTTTTTTCGTACTTTCCTCGTACGTCGTTACCTTTCCTGACTTATCGCGATTCCGTCGTTCTCACATTATTCTCTTGTAACATTAGCTTCTTTGAAATCTTATCAATGTTTTACAGAGTCACACTTATGTTGGATCGGAAGGTACGGGGCTGTCGACAGAAAGAAAATACCAATAACATTCACATTGCGTGGTTCATTGTTTTAATGTAATTTATAATAGTACAGTATAATATTAATTAAATTAATTATATTAAATATTGTTTTCTTGTATGTATTGTGACCGGATAACGATACAAACGAGACTAGCAGGTGGAGACCTTCGTAGCGCTACCTCAATGTTCTTGTTTATTTATTTATTTTTGTTGTTGTCGTCGTCCCTGGCTCTAAATAATAATTACTTATCGATTTTTCTTACATCAGTAATTAACTTCATTTTTTTTTTTTGTCTTTGTGTATACTCATCGCAACGCTCGTTCTTTTCCTCCCACGCAAACGCGCGCGCGCACGCCTTTTGTTCTTCGTCCCTCGTGCGAATTTAGTCGTATCTTGGCAGCGTTTTTGAACGATAGATCGTAAAAGAATTTTTTTCAGGGAAGCCCACTCTCGACGAACGGAACGAGAAGAACGCGTGAAGGGAACGAAAGGGGATGACGATTTGATCGTAATGGCGAGCGACACGTACGATATCGTACTGTCGGAACTTAACGCAAGGTGATCGGCTAATTACATTAATAATTGCGTCACTTTGCTTAGCTGTTCATCTTCTCATTGTGTCTCTTTTTTGTTGTTCACGCGTTTGTCGAAAAAGGCACGAGCAACTCACCGTGTATACGTATACATATACATATACATATATGTACATATATGTATATATATGTGTATATATATATATATATAAATATCGCAGTAACTTATAAATACGGTAGACGATCGATGGTAAAAGAAAAAAAAAATCGCTCACAAAGAAAGGGGGGGTGACCTTTCTGTCCTAACGTCGAGTATATATCCCGTCGTGACAACACACGTCAATGCGCTCGAACGATCGTCGGCCACAAAAATTGCTCGCCCCGTCGGGAAGGGAAAAGAAGAGGCGAAACGTCCATGGAAATAAAACAATTCCCGATGTATCAAGGTTTCCTAGCATCGCGCCGTCATTCCGTTCATATTTTACTAAAAAGAAGAAAGACACATAAAAAGGACGACGGAAGAGTACGATCGGTTAATGAGCGTTTCGATTCTCTCGAATTTAATAAGCGAGTAAGCGTGCTCTCCACGTGTCGCGGGGGACGAGCGTGTGACTCTGTACCCGTGATATGTAATGATTAAATACGGCGTACACGCTCTCCTGAGGACTGTCAATCGGGGCGGGAGGACAATAAGTCTAGATTTCGCGGCGACGAATCGACAAAAGCAATGCGAACGAAGCGTACGCGGTACAAAACTCTCGACGTGGATGAATTGTGTGTGTATATTTTCTTTCCGGCTTTTTTCCCCTTTGTTTCTTATGTATATACAAGACCTTCTCCCAGTCACGTTATCGAGACTGCAGGCAGTGACGCGGTCACGACGAGAGGGAAGGAAAATAGTCGCGATAGAAAACGTGGATAGTACACGTTTGAAGAACTCAGTTTTTTTTTTTTTTTGGAAGATACGATTAATGGTTTTGGAGGAACGCTAAAGTTGCCCGATGCCTTTAGAACGTTCGCGACGATGATGATGATGATTGCCAATTTAAACGCTGTGACGATAATGAGTGTAAGATACATAGAGATATTTTGTTTAAGGGCTACTCTTCCTCTTCTTCATTCTCGTAAAAGTTTCATTATTTCGCTTTTCTCACTTGACTTCTTCTTCATCTGACCTCCACTTTTTTTCGTATGTAAAAAGTGCTGTGGGGGCAGCATAGGTTTTGCTCATTCAAACCTCCGGAACCCCGTCGTTGCTCGGTTATAAGATTTTTCCTATCGAGTTTTATGTGTTTCCCCTTTTTAAATCGGCTAAGAACTTTGTCGCGCGTGTTCGTATCTTTAGTATCGTCTGTGGCAGTTCTCGAAAAAAAAAACGCTATTTTTATACTTCACAATTAGTTGCACACATTTCCGTGTCTGTATTACGTGTGTGTGTGTTTCGTTTTAAGCTAATCCTTGACTAAGGACTCTCTCTCTCTCTCTCTCTCTGTCTTTCCCTTCCGCTTTCTAGTTATCGTTTTCTCTATATGCCAATATGTATAATTGTATATTATATGTATAGTTTCTCGTTTATGTTTATACGTATTTATCCATTATAAGAAGGATCTGTGGAGAATCTCTTCTTGATCGCTTTTCCCGTTAGGGTTCCGCTTGAACGAAGTTTGGGTATTTTCTTCTGTAACCACCGATCTCTGTGTTCCCCACTCCTGTACGCATAACCAATCGTTCGTGACTGTGTAAGTATGTACGTGTTTCTCATATGTGTGTCCCGTCTTTCATCGTTACATTACGTGTACATAGCAAAAAATATCTATCTAGGTATCTTACGTCACAGAGTAAAAAGGAAAAGAATGTCAGATACCGACAATAATAAAAGGCACGACGGATTCACAATGCGTCGTGTGTAGGTGTACGTTCTCTCGTATGTTTGTCTCCATGTATATATGTCTCTTCAAGAGCGCGCGCGCTTTTGTGTGTGTGTGTTTGTGTGTGTATGTGTTGACTTCCAACGAACGCGTCACAGGGTCAAAAAGCTTCGGATTAAACTAGCTTCCTTCGCTTAATGAATTTTTCCACCATTCACCCTATGCTTCACTTACATTCTTTCATTCGTTTCCTTCATTCTACCCTATTTTTTCCCCTTTTCTCCTACACCCCGCCCGGTGAAAGGCCGATCCGTTAATTGCCGATAGTCGACTGGGCCGGCTGGGCGTCCGTTACGAACATCCTTCGATCGTTTGCGCGATTATTTAACACCTAGTTTGCGCAAATTAATTGATTTAGCCGCATTCAACGTCGAGAGTCTCCACGATTTCGTAACGACAATCGGATCCGCGGTCTTCTCGGTTTGTCGCTCGGCCGACAAATCGAAGTGGCACCAAGGAAACGAGTACTCCGCGACAATATGTATAGTCCGCAACCCCTACTAACCATTAATAATAGCGATAATAATGACGATAGTGAACTAAGCGACGGCGCGGTAGTTAACAGTCGCGCGACGCAATAAAATTGGCATAGAAAAATGTCACGCGTCATTCTTCCAAACCGACTTCGTCCCGTGAACGAGATCCCCGTCAATAAATTCTCAGCCGGCATCGATTCCCGCGAAATATTGGCGCATGCTCGTCGGGTCTCGCGTCTGCGATCATTGTCCGCGCGTCCCTTTTGCTTCGGTAACCGAGACACTCTCGAAAGGTGTGTGTATGTGTGAGTGATGGCGCTCTTCCGTACGATATCAATAATAAACCGTAATGATAATATGCGGTAATAGTAAAACAATAGGTTCAATCATATTCGTCATCGTCGTCGTTATCGTTATCATTATCCATTGTTATACCCTAGCCGGTTTGCTAATAATTACGAACGAATAGAAACATCGAAAAGGCCAACTGACGGGAGTGAAGATAGCGCATCGTCGATGGGGAGGCTGAGCAGTATTGAGGTCGAAGGACAATTCGCAACGTTGCGTCGTACGGTTGCGTTTGCGTTTGCGTCCTCGCATTCGTTACCCTTGTCTCGCCGTTCGTACTCTTCTTCACCTCGTCGTCCACGGCATTCCCTAAAGGTCCCTCCTTTCCGTTCGCGCGCGACGCTTCGAGGTTTCCTTCGGCTCTGAACCGTCAAACAATCATCCGGCAGAGGCGCAACACGACGGAGAGGAGCGAGAAGCACGCCGCTCGGGCCAACGAGCTGCGTAACAGCAGTACGCGCAGCACTATTAACAGCATCCCGAATTGTACCGCTCTATGAAGCCAATATAATCTGAAACAGACGGGCGTGAGTTATTCCTCGGCATCCGTTATCTCTCCTACGTGCCGACGATTATAGAAGTGGTCTAACAATATCGTCAGAATCATGTCACACAATCACTCTCCTAGCCCTCGGCACGTATATACATTCAGAGTCGCAGATCAAAACATAAAACAACAAAAGATCCCAACTACATTGCAAGTGGCTCTCTCTCTCACTTCGTAATATGTGAACGTGCAGCTGGCAGTGTGTCCGGGCTCTCCTTGAGTATGAACTGTCTTATGCCGAGTATGTAGTGCTCGAGATAGGACGGCCAATCGATCTGCCTGACGTCGAACATGAACGACTGCCTGTCCTCCGGACTGAGTTGCTCGCCCAATCTCCTCACGTTGTCGTCCCTGAAGTTCCACTGTTGGGTGCTGAAGTACTCTAGGCACTTCGCGGCCTTGTCCAGCTTTGCCTGGACCTTCACCATGATCGGTCTCGAGCCTCGAATTCGCGCCAGGAAGTCGAAGATGTACGCGGGCAGCATGTGCTGAAGAGTCACGCACAATTTGTGTAGCACGACTGAGCTGCGACATCGTCCGCCCGGATACCAAATTGCGTTGTTCATCGGATGCAGTCGGCTATATTTGAAGGATAGACTGACAAAGTCCTTCCAGGTGATCGGATTCTGTTGGCCAGTGCAGCAGTTGTACACTGGGATGTGTGCTGTTCGTTGGGTTGCCGTCCGCCAGGCGGCGACGATCATTAGGTTGATCACTATGTCCACTGGGACGAGGTCTGCGACCATGTCCTGGTGGCACAGCATAGTTCTGCGTGGAGAGTAGGATTACGGGATTAGCGTTTCACGAAGATGAGAATATGATCGATGGTGTATGTCCTTGGGTAGAGTGAATTACGTGAAACGTGAAAATGACTTGTTCGACATGTCGTTCCAATGATTGCACACTTTTCAAACGTCTTTTATCACGCACAAACTTCCGTATAACTATCACTCCCTAACTACGACCAATTGATTTTCCAACTTCGACAAAAGAACACGCGGGCAAAGTGGACACGAACCTGAAGAAACCTTTTCCGGCGGCAGCGATAATTCCAGTGGGACCATTCCAATTGTCAACCCAGCCAGCTACCGGTTCCCTGAACGACGATAAGACGATCGACGGTCTGACAATTGCGACCGGCAACGGGCCGCACTCCCTTTGTAACATCATCTCGGCAAGGGCTTTCGTGAAGGTGTACGTGTTCGGCCGATTGGCGATTAAGCTCGGCGTGAGGGCCTCTACCATTTTGTCGTCCATCGACTTCGTCCAGTCGATTACCTGCTCGGGATCCTGACCGACCTCGTAGATTTCCTCCGACACGTCTTTTCGGTCGCAGTTGCAGTACGCCGTGGAAACGTGAATGAGGGCCTACGAATTCGAAATTTAGTCAGAAATTACGGTGGAATGATATGATCAAACGTGAACAATTGATGGAAACATGAAAAAGGCGGATTAAAGCAAGACTCTCAACTCACTTCGAGGTTATACATGCAATGACAGAGCTGGACCAGGCGTTTTGTCCCGAGCATGTTGATGGTGACGGACAGCTTGAGGGCCTCATCGAACTTGACAGTGGCCGCCGAGTGAAAGACAATTGATACATTTCTAATAAGATTGTTCCGATCCTCGTCGGAAATTCCCAACTCTCGTTCCGTGACATCACCGGCGATTGGCACGATTTTCGCTAAGTCGTGCGGCGACTCTCGTCGTATTTTCTCAAACAGCTGTCGAAAATAAATCACACATCTTTAGTATAGTCTTCCGGAAACAATCTAACTTCCGTCCGAGTTCTATATTAGGAAATGACTATAAAAGTAATGTAAAGACGATGTTATCCCTTTTTCCAAACGTTCTACTTTTTCTTCTATATTTTATCTGACTTCCAGAGAGGTCGTTTGAAAATAATCTCAGTTATATACTCTACAGCATACATTACTCTCAATCGTCGTTTCCTAACATCATCCTTCTACTCGTGCCTCCTACTACTGCATTCGAACTAACCGGGGCATTGAGTAATTCCTGCAGCCTCTGCTGGACATCCTGTCCCTTCTTGGGCCTCATCAGCAGATAAATGTTCTTAATATCCGGACAGGATCTGAGCAGCTTCTCGACCAGCACCTTTCCCATGAATCCGGTGCCGCCGGTGATAAAAATCGACCTATTCCTGTAGAAGTCCTTAACAGACGTGTACTGGCCACCCGTCATCGTGGCCATACTGATCTATTTAAAGATCTAGTTCCAGTCGACGAGGAGAAAAGAAAACGTTAGCTGGCGAGCTAACGGGGAAGCCCGCGGACGGGAAGTAAAGTTTTTCAAAAGAAGACTTTGTGTCCTTCTCTCTCCTCTTCTGGGCTCAGACACCCTTTCCTACACCCTATCCTTCTCTCACTCCTTCTTCCTAATCTCCGGTCCTTCTCTCACACTTCAGTCTCTACCTAGTTTTACCTCTTTCCCTTTCCGTCCTTCTCTTCTCCCTTCGTTCAACACTCCTTTCGCGTTCTGACCTCTCTAGTCTTGCCTTCCGCTAGCTCGATGCGACTGCTGTCTTCGTCGAGTCCCGAAGACTTGCGTCCTCAGAGAGGAAGCGTTGCGATTTGGCGAATTTCACGCTCACGATCGATCGTGAAAGACACGGGCTGGCCAATGATCAGGTTCTGCTGGTCCTTGTTGGATTTTCCGACCGGGCAACGAACGAAGAGGCGCGCTACCACGTTGGCTGGAATCATTTCGCGCTTCCTGCGTGTCACGACTTATTGCCTGTTGGAGAGACAGAATACGATTGTTTCGTTTAGACCATTTTAGACCATTTTTCTCGCAGATTGGGTTCTTACCGTTGAAACCATCATTA
Organism: Priocnemis perturbator; assembly: GCA_963942575.1. Taxonomy (NCBI): domain Eukaryota; kingdom Metazoa; phylum Arthropoda; class Insecta; order Hymenoptera; family Pompilidae; genus Priocnemis; species Priocnemis perturbator. The sequence goes on from OZ012654.1 coordinate 2,721,587, forward strand.
TTATTCTATTTGCTTTTTTACAATTATTTCTTACGTCAGTCGTGAACGTTTGTAATTGAAGAAACGTTACTGTCATTTCTGACGGACGCCGCCCTTTAAGGATGATCGAATTATGTAGCGGCTGAGCAATTTTGTTCGACGAGAATGTCTAGAGAACGTTTTAAGCCTTCGAAGCTCCAAAAGAGTATTACAACTGTATATAGACGCGGTGTATACGTATTATAACAGAAGTATCTGTTCAACTGCTTATATGATAATTCGATCGTTTCATACACGCGCAGTTACGCAAGTTCACTCTTGACATTTCCTCTCTCCGACATCGCTATTGAACACGAGGACGTAAGGGAAGCCCTTTACCAGGGTCTGTGGAAGGTGCTAGATGATCGAGACAGAAGACGTTCATGCAACATTCGTCACAAGAAATACTAGAAAATTTAGGAGTCAGGTCGAGAACGTTTTTCGCAATTTTTATAACACGTTTCTCAGCAATTAGTCTAGCTTTTGATATTTTCCGAACACACTGTCGAGACTATGAAGTTTCTGGACTAGAAAGCAAGAAGACATTTTTATCTCTGTTTCCTGTTAGGCCAGACTGACTTCTTAAGAGGCAGACAAAATATAACAGTAGATACAACCGCATACCTGTCGGACATTCTGCATGGGAATACGATACCGTCGAGATAGGACGAAGGTAAACGGTCGAGAGATAAGGATCGAGATGTGAATGAAATCGAGGCAAGCGATAGTGTCTTAATTACCAAAAGAAATGTTGGATGGAAATCGCTATAATACGTCGCGTGCCTGCTGCATTTTTTTTTGTCGCATCTAACGATCTGTCTTTCTATCTGTTTATCTATTTATACACATGTACATGCCGGCTCCTCGCTCTTTTAGCCACTGTACACGTTTCACGCGCGCACGTTTCAATCCCACCAGATCTGGGTGTAGAAACGGCACAGGAGCTAGCGTTTCGTCATTCTCATTACGTAAACCTTACATGGGACGGTAGAAAATTACGGGTAATTATGAAATGTGCGAGGCCGAGCGCGGGAATATCAGGGATCAGAAGTCGTGCAGTGGTGAAATTGTAGATGAGACTTTGTCTAACGTTGCACGTGGACGCATGTCTCAAATCCTACTGACAATCAGTTCCGAATCTTTGCCTGCGGAACGATATTTTAGTACCAGTTATTTTCTACGCGCATGTTTCGGCAATCGTGCAAGGGGTGTAAGTGAAAAATCAGGAAAAATCGAATGTTTCACTTATATCCTATTTAATATAAATCGATGTATGAAAAATAATGCCTTCTTATTCATAATCACCGGTACATATTAGAATCTACCTACAGTATCCATCTTGGATATTTAGATGCTGCGCACTTTAAGTGGCGACGTTATACGTCGTTAGACATTCTACTTATAATGAAACTCTACCCCAATGACCGTTTACAGTTTTATTCTGGGTAGAATCTTCTGAACGCGTTCCCGAGCGTATTCACACACTCGTGTAACCTCGTTACCACGGTACATTAAGCGGAGCCGAGCATTAAAGCTCGTTCATCCTCCGCGAGAACGATAATCGATTCCTACACCCGCTGATAATCCCGGTCATCCTTGCGGACTAATTAGTTCTTCGAAAACGAGACCCATCAGAAAAAAACTTTGCTCGTCTTCATTACTTTTTCGTGGAAAAACGTTCCTCGCACGGACTACGTCAGAATCCACATGACGTCCAACACGCGTATATCCTTTTATATCAGTAGCATAACAAAATGCTAATGGTATATTGGAGTGGATAGTGGCTGGCTAAGTGAGTAAATTAAAAATGTACGATTGTGAAAATACAGTAGGGAACATGCCGATAACTACTAAATAGCATCTTGTCTTGTGTATCATAAGTATGATAAAGAATTAGTAGAAATATTTCCGATATGTTTGCTACCATTCGTTTTCAGATCAGTGATACTAGTGTATTTGCATTATCAACATTTTTATTTAGCCATTATTATAGGCAGAATAAAAACAGAATTAAGTTTTGCTCAGCAAGAAAATCGCTGAATTCTATGCATCATTCACGATGCCTTTACAAAGATTGCACAATATCTAAATATAGAATGATTCCGGGTGAAAAAAAATGCAGAATACAGAATAAAAATTAATTAATTTCACATCCTGTTCACGAGTACATATTAGCATAGGCCAAACCTCCATAAAATCCAAAACGCAGGCCATACTTGCGAGTTTACCTACGTCTCAGCGACATGCGTACGAGTGTACGTCTACACACTGGCAGCATCATAATTTGATAATAAGAGATCGAAAGAGTTGTCGGTGTCGTTAAACCGAAGACACAGATAAGACTGATTGCGAGAGTCGTCGCGACGTCGAATGTTAAGAATCTCAACAGCAGCACTCAGTGCCGGAAACCCGTCAGAAGCGGAAAAAAGCTGCAAAGCCCCGCGAGTGGGTGAAGTGGCGACGGTGTCGATCGCGATCTAAATCGCGCAAATTGCCTCTCAACCAAATGACGTAATTGAGCGTGGAGCGCGGCGCGGACACTATGATCGTGCGCGTGCCGTTCAATGAAACTTAGCAATTAGTCAATTTCGTCGGCTGACAAAAACGGGACCTGACCTCGCCAATGCTCAGAACGAACTTCTAATGTCTTTGAATCCGAATCTGGTGTAGTATCATTGGAATGCTAATAATCGACTTGGTCGAATTGTTCCAACTAGCATCGGAACTCTTTTCATAAGCACTCCCGTCTAAATCTGTTTTAGGATGCAACTGGTGACAAACGGTGATCGATCAGATCCGATTCAGTCAACCATGATCGGCCCACTGTCGTTAGGATGAACGAATCGCGAAAACGAGAAAAAGGCGAAGGTCTGCTCAGAGGTCTGTTATTCCGCGAACGCAAAGAAGACTGCAAGTAAAACTTTTTCTCCGAAGAACACCGCATTGAGGAGGTAAAAGATCGATTGGGCCTAGCCGAAGCTCCAAAGTCCGCGCCATTGTCGTCAGGATTTTGTCGAGTTAGGAAACACGCTCTCCGCGTTAACGCTGTTTGACAATGACGTCAAAGCGGCAGAACACACTTTTCAAAGAGCGTAAATACTGATCATCGATGATCGCGTCATTTTCAACATCCGATCCGATAGTCGTGTCAAGAGAATCTGTTTGCGTTAGTTTAGAGTTGCCTTAGGATTCGCTTAATGGCTGCGCGCGGTGTCACGGTCATTTTAGTCACCTACGTCTTCAATTAACACTGTTTAATGATATCTTCGCCGTTTAACGATACATTGAAAATCTGCTGGAGAAGCGTAGAAAAATGATCCGTGGTCTTTTGGGAATACACGACTCGTGTTTATCCCTTCCGGATCGTAATCGGCTGCAGGAGTATTTTAAGGCAACGAGTTACCGTATAGTTAAATCGGCACATCCTTTTCTTATTGAACTCTGATTCTTCTTCTTGTTTACCGAATCTCTACTTCCGTACATCTACATATGTGCTGGGAATTATAAAAGATGTCAAAATAAAAAGCTAAGTTTTTCTCAGATAAAAAAATTCGGCTCTCTTAGATTTCATTGCTTGAAGGAGAATCAACAACAACTTGCTTGAGTGAGAATCACTCTCTTAATCACCGATACATGTGCGTGCGTAAACAAGAAAGAAGTAACGGATCATGTCTGCGATGTGAATCGATGCAGGATGAGATTTTTGCACCAAACGAATTCCGACCCAATCGCTAAAAACGCCTAATTTCGCAGTCGAAAACGTTGCGGAGAAAAAAAACGGCCAGCAGCAGACTTCTTTTCATAACTCGTATCCTTCGAGCAGAGTAACTGCTTTTTTTTTAAACGACGCGACTCCGGCGAGAATTCAAATTTCCGCTCCGCGGGAATTGGCCGCACGCGATGTGTCTCTTCGCTACATCCTACATTGTTCAACGGTGTCGGGACATTAAAACGCTCTTAATGGCACGCATTAAGCAATCCTTCGCCTCCGACGCGAGAAGACTTCGTACGGCCTTCGCTTCGAAACTGTCATCTCCACGAGATGAAACGCCCGAAGACGGCGCGACGTAAAGAGGACGTCGAAGGAACAATTTCCGAGATCTAGATCTGACGCGGTTTTTTCATTTATGCTAATTAAGACGAACGACACCGTTATCGGGATTTCGTAACGAACGTGTTTGTTTAAGGTTAATGTGATACTTCTATTGGAAAAGGATCGGTATTAATTCGAGTTACGTCAAGCTCAATTTCGATGATATCAAATTGTCGACGGCAGCGATACGATTGTTTGTTTGACGGCGGCAGCTTACTCATGCGAATCTAACAGTAGAGGTACAGTTGTTATCTCTGCCGGCGATTATGAAAGTGGCTGAAGTCGAATGTTCGGAGAAATGGAGTAAATCGGTTACTTTATTTTGCGTCGTTCCACGTGACGAAATAAGTGGCTAGGACCATTTTGTTCGTTCGCTTGGCTTAGGCCACTTTCATAATCGTCGACACATGTGTGGTATAGTAGTTTAGCGGGAAATATGTGGAAGGACCGAATTGAGGTGCATTTTTAGATGTTGATTTTTGAGAAACCCGTGCTTTAGGTTTCTCCGGAAATTGTCGACTGTCGCCAGCGGTCAGGTATGACACTCTGTGGAATCCGTTAGTCGGGAGAATTCATTGCAATGGTGAGAAGTTGCGCGCATCTCGCGCAAACCGGTCGCCGAGGAAAATGGAGAGCGACAGGACTGGTAGAAGAGATGGCCTGGTTCTTTCATTGGTCCTCATCAATGACGATGCGACACAAATATTCGCGGCAATGCGAGATAGGTATATTTGATACAGGGTGAGATTATCGGGCACAATGTGTAATAGGTTTTCGAAGCAATGCAAAATAGTTATTTCACGTAATGCAAAGTAAGTATTGAAAATAATCATGAAAATACTAAACATTCAAAATGACGCGGCATAATAAACAATCAGAATAATGTGACACGATAAGCATTCGATGTAATGCGAATAAGTATTGAATATAACGCCAAATAATCAGCTGATGCAGCACGAAACGAGCATTCGACATAACACGAGGCTATCACAGATTGCTACGCGACATTCAAGACGCAAAGAAAAGAATTGTACCGCCACCGAGGAGAGGATAATACCTCGAAATGGCGAAGGGACGCAGGAAAGTTGAGCTCTAATTGAGGAATACTTTTTCTAGCGTTAACAAGGACTACACTCATCCTTGAGAATGTCGAATAAAGGCGAAATTATGAACCGTCCGCATCAAGGGCCGGACTGAGGAAACAATTATTCTATAATAACGATCTCAGCGCAATAGCAATCAGACCCAGACTGCCATATTCTGCCAATCTCTGATACCTCGGTGACCGACGCGATTCAAACTACTTACGTACATATTTCTCTATCAGTTCGAGTACTTCCGTCGAAAGCGTACGGTATATTACAGTAAGGAAAGTTTCGTACTGGTATGTGGAAGACGAGCGGTAAAAGATAATTGTGCAGGTTAGGCGTGTGCGTCGAAGCAGATTGTGGGAGTATATTGAGCTAGGAAGAGGCGATCGAAATTCTTCGCGAGGTCTCAACAAGGACGCGGCGCAGGAAGCTGAAGGAAGGGGCTGAAAGGAGTTGTAGGAAGATGGCAGAGGCTTGATGAAAGATTTTGAACGGAGAAGGTGGGAGGGGGGGCCTTGATAGAATTTGAGCGTGAAAGAAGGAGTAGAAGTCAAAGTAAGAGAGGAGGAATGAAAAGAAGGAAGAAGCTTGAACGGGAAGTTGACTACAAATGATAAGTAAAAAATCTAAATGAAGCAAAATTAAGCAGAGAGAGAAAGAGAGAGAGAGAGGGGGGGGGGGGAGAAAGGAGAAAGGAGGAAAGAAAGAGAAAGAAGTAAAGGTAGGGGCGAGGTCGCGCTGCGGCGAAACGGATTTGACGGGATTCTAGGTCAGCGTCCTGGTCTCGAGAAACGGTCACGACTCACGAGAGAAGCCACCCGCTTCGTTCGGCCGCCAGCCGCCAGCCGTTTCTCGCTCGGCAAGCGAGAGGGAAGAGGAAGAGGAAGAGGAGAGGAAAGAAAGAGAGAAGAGAGACGAAGCGCGGTCGACCCCGTTACATGAAAACCCGTTAGGCGACGAACGACGAACAACGACCGCGACCGACTGACTCACTCCCCCCCTGCGGATCTTCTCTTAAATTCTCTTCCTCCTTCGTCCTCGTCCTCGTCCTCGCGCCGCTTCTTCTCTTCCTGCCTTCTTTTTTCCTAGCAGATTTTTAAGCCTATCATATGCATTCGATGTACATATTTCGTGCACTTGTGTGTAGTCTGTACTTTAATGATCGTTTCAAAGATTCGACGACTCAATGGTATCTTATATTCAACGACGCGAGACCGCACGGATTCAAAGCTGCAACAACCTGAATAGCCAACAAACCGCGAATGAAACTATGCGGCACAATCAACCATTTAAAAATACATATTTTCAGCTCCGATTCCACCGTTCGAAATTGTCGAAATATTGAAATATTTCGGACCTAGGACCTAGTGAAACGGTCCAGCATCAGGACACTCCGATATCTATCTCTCTGCCCAATTTCAAGCCACAGAAACTATTGGTCTCCCCACGCACTCCAATTACATCGCACTACCAGTTGCATACGGCAGAACAAAGGCAGTCGTCATACACATCCGCGCGTCTTATTAAAAACGTGTAACAGTACAAAATCGAGGGCACATGCCCGTTTGAATAAGTCGAACGCACGTCCGTAGATGGCTTCGTTCGCGTCTGCGGTGAATATCGGATAGCGAAAAGAGAGCGTGTTCGCGTACACGTATATCGATGCGGCGGACGAAGCGTCGAGGATAAAAAGAGCGTGAAAAAGAATAGAGTCGCCGCGCCGGTGGTGGCCACGGGCAAACAAACTGTCATCGTAAGATAGAGTCGGCAACCGACAGAGTGCCGTACGATACACGCGAAAGCACACGGACTGGGGCTGAAATCTTCGAAATGTCAGAAAGACCCGAGAAAAAAAAATTGGAATTTCCGCCTATTCTGTAATGTAAATCGACGCGATGAAATAAGTGAATAACTAGTTTTTTTCTACCCGGAATTCCTCGTCTGCAATTATTTCTCACTTACCTAACCCCGACTATTTTTATTATTACCGGCAAATACGTTTGTACGTATGTTCGTGTATACGTACATCTGCGTGCATGTAACAGATGCCAATCTCTTTTGGCTGAGGCAGGAGCCACGTAAACTGCTCGATGCACCTCGATTCATTCGGATACCACTTCGCAAACGAGAAGCGACACACTTTACGATAAGCGAGACACGATCGAGTCGCGATAAGCCGTTCTAAATTAAATCAGTGTGCGTGGCGCTACGCGCATAAAACGTCGGCGTATGGAGTAGCATAGGTAAAACGTTAGAAACGTGAAACGCTTCCGCGTTCACACGACGTTGAGCGAGTGTCACATACTCGTATGTTCATACGTCGCACAGTCATCTCTTTATGTAATCCAGTGCACGTCGTTAGAAATCTTCGGAGCATCTCAATGATGAATCTGTCAGTGGCTAACCTGACGTCTGTACAATGTCTGCCGAGGTGAAAGAGTATTGGGAGCTACTTCTCTACTGAGGCTTGAAGAAAACAATGAAATCGTGAGAAATTTGAGTAAAATGTGCAAATGATCGATTTTTAAAAGTGAGGCAAAGTTTTAGAAAAGATGTCTTAAAAACGGGCGTATTACAGGAAAATGTCAAACGAGCCATTTGTCTCCCCACCCCAGAATGCGTTCATTAAACCCGATTACGTACCCCCGCCGCAAGAAGGCGAATGAAACTGTACGAAGTGACAACTAAACTGTTCATGCGTAGCGAGAAACAGAGGCGCAGAAAGGCCGAGGGAAAATCGAGTGGCAGTTCGAACGGAAAATCGAGAATCCTAATTACCGCGTTGACGTAACTTCCCGAAAGCAGACGACGGACAATTACACGGACAACTTTCACCGTTTCCACGGTTATATATAATGAAACTGAGAAAGAGACCGAGCTGGAGCCCGACGGCAGTGAACAAATTGCCCCGTTAAAATTGATCACGTATAAGTCCGTCACATCCTGATGTCTGTGTACCGTATTCGGACGAATATACGAATATGTCGACTCTTAAGAGTTGCCGCGACTTCTGGGAGAAGAGACGAATTTCTATTCTTTCGACCTCTTGAAAAATTAGTAAAATTTCAACGTTTACACTTGCTTCCTATTTGCAGTTGTGTGTGAAAAATGATCGTTAGACGTTGGACGTACCTATTCTGCGTGTGCTCCAAATTTCCAAGTTTTTCTGTTTCTGCATGTAGGTATCTCAATGCGGACACGTGTATGATGATCATTCAACATTACTATACTACGTTAGCTTCTAATCAGATCGTCTCTGTTCCGAGATATACGCATATTGAAACATTTTTGGACGCCAAAATTTTCCTCTCGTCAGCTTTATTAACATATTGAATCTAAAGAAGACGAACGTTTCGAGATGAGGCAAATTGTCACGCGACAATGTCAAACGGTATTTGCGTCGCGTCCCGGATAAAATGTATGCTGATTTTATGCCATGGTCTCTGCCGACGATCGTTCTCAACCTGCCCTTACGTAACTTTCACGCGCTCGTAAAGAATTCATTATAGAATGCGTCGTCTGCCGATCGTTGACCTCCGCCTTTCGTCGTCAAACGCAAATGCTCCGAAATCGTGTGCCGGGCAGTGATTCGTTTCGACAAAATTTCGCTGTCCGCTTATCGCCAAGCACATCACGTACGAATAGAATAAAGAAGGAGGCCGACGTGGAACACGTAATTTATGAGAAGCTTACATACGCATAATCGGACATACCTGCCAGTAATTATGAAAGCGGTCGACTGGACTTACGACTGGTAAGTCAAGTATTTCACACGATTTCATTTTGCGTTACATTCATTTTACATCCCATAAGAACTGAAAAATTCAATTTGTTCCTTAAATCACTCTCATAATCTTTGGCACGTATCTTGAATTAGTAACATAAAATTCCGCGTGTTACACTGTACGCTAATATCACAAAATATAATTTTATTAGCAAGGTTTTACGCAGTGCTGATACTAAGATGCCGCACAGTAAAACCCGTGAATTTAGCATCATAAAATTGTTTTTAACTAAAAAATGGTTGATAGTGAAACGGCGAATAGTAAGAGCCACCAATGGAATATCATGAGTTTGTTCGTCTAAAAAATACCTGACTTCCGTTCCACTATACATGCCATTGTCACATGTCACAGAGCACAGTCTCGATGCGGTACTTATACGTTTCTCGCTGTATTTACAACAAAGACGGACTCCGACGTATTCCCGACAGACACTTTCGAGGTTTCTGAGGAAAAACATCGCTGGCCTGGGCCGTTTTCGTCTCCGGTTCTAATCGACTTGAGCTGCGATAACACGCTTCCGATTAGGGGATATGCTTTGCCCTTAAAGATCAGAGTCCAGTGATAAGTGTGAATCTAAAACGAGGGTTAGAAATCCACATTTACCCATGTCCATTCATGACTCCGTTTGTCAAAATCTCAACTCGCAACGACCTACTGTAATGAGCAAACAAAATTCCGTCAATTTTTATTCATCCTGATTGTATGAGGGTTAAAGAAGTAAAACGTGCAGTTTAAATAGACCACTATTTTTTGGTGAAAACATTACTCGATTTCAACAATATAGTTTTCTGGTAATTTCATTTCAAGAGTTTGTTTTTCTACGTAAACTGTTAGTTGGTGGTTTGATTAGAAAAGTAGGCCAGTGGCAAAGAGTCAGAACGAGAGTGGGAATTTTGCGCGATCTTGTAGGTCGTTCGGTGTCCGTGACCTAAGGTCATTTGTTCCGGGTAAAAGGAAAATCCAATTATGATTGTTATTTCCTCGTTACTTGTTGTTAATGCAATTTTTCTGCCTGGTCTGGACGCCTGAATCATTCGAGACAGTCATTGCCACGTGTGCTACCTCAAAAATTGTGGATTGTCCAATTTCTCAAATATCCAATTCAACGGTCTCTGACGTAGTAACTTTCTGCTGCAACAAAGCAGCTGCTAATTCCATTGCCCTCCAATTATCAAATTTGTAACTTCCGAATGACTAATGTCCAATTAGCCAAACGTTCAAATTCAAATTCAAACATTGGTAATTAAAGCTCCACTTGTTAGTTAGTCATTCGTATAACTTAGCATCCACGCGTATAGTTGATGTGACGCGTGTGTATGAAGAAACATGTATGCTGTATATGTATATGTTTGAAGGCGCGTGCGAGGATACGATCACGTGCTCCCAAGTGAACGATATCTGCTCGTAGTTAGATTTACTACGTTAGACGGGATAATTAAATTTTCTATTCTAGGTCTACTTTTTTCGGGCATAATTTCTAATTATCTCTTTACAGTTGACCACTCGCTATTGGTCTCAATATCTTTCTAGACAGATTCATTATTATACTTTAATCGACAAATACGTATACATATATGTGCCGGTAATTATAAAAGTGGTGTAACAAGAAGTAATAAAATAATTACAGATAGAATACGTGAAAAGTTCAATTTTGTCAACTTTTCGACTTAGATATAGAATATGACTTTATTCCGGATAGTATTTCAATCATTGACGGCCGCCGACGGAAGTAATATTTATTCATTCATCCCCCCTTCTCTACGCAAAATATGAGGGCAAAAGAGACACTTATCAATAACGGGTCACGCGCACGGAATAAAAACTGCGCAACATAAATGTATACAAATTTGCCACTATCCAGGGGTCAGTCAAATTATTCACGGGGAGACTGCATAAGTTAACACATTGCTGACCGGCAACTTTTCTGAAAATTTACCGCATGTGCCCGGCTATTCTTTTGAAAACAAACGAGTTAACTCGTGACCGGTCACCAACGCTTGGCCACGAAAACACGAGTTAACTCGTGACCGGTCAGCAATGTGTTAATCGACGTCAAGGCAAAACAATTTCAGCACATTAATTTGTCAATAACAAAACAACAGAAAAACAGGATAAAATCGTCATAAATAAATGAATGTCAGACGAAATTTTTTTCCTCTTTCATATGTCCCCTCTTTTCTTTTTGCAAGTGACAAGGCCAGTGGAACACATCACCGTATCGTTATCAAACTTGTGAATTTCGTCGAACGTCAAGAGTGTATTTCCGTGTGGACTATGGACGAATGTCGCGACTGCAGAGAAGGGCCAGAATCTTTTTTTCTTCAGTCCCGCTTTTTCTGTTCTCGACGTATCGACTGCGATTTGGCCCGATTGTCGAATGCGTGGAAGAAAATTAGATTCTAAAAAAAAGGCGTTTTCTTATATCGCGAATAAAAAAGGAATTGTCAACAAATTGCTTCGCGGGAGTAGAATTATTGCAAAATTAGATTTGTGACATTTGGGAACGGGTGAATAAATTCCGTCGTCGCCTTCTTTTAGGCCGCGCGCTTTTTGCACTCTCTCGAAGACTGACCTCCACATTTTTGCGGATGATAAAAATTCCTGCGATCGGTTACGACGGCTCGATGGCAGGGAAAAAGGAAAGGGAACGGGACTGACAAAAAGGAATGGGTGTCGTGTTCCGGGAAACTGGAAACGGACGAGAGTGGCTTAATTATAGGCGGGGAACAACGGGGTTTTAATGTACGGAATGGTTCACGTGGAATATCCTGTTAAAACTGTGAAGAATGTGTGGATTCGTTGCTGATGGGTATTACTTTGTACCGTAATGCATCATTTCTTTCATATGCGCAATGTGCTTTGATTGTTCAGTAGAAATACGATTTTTTGTCACAATTCCTGCATAAACATTTTCTATCTGATTTCTATATGTCATCGTATACCCTAATGCAGTCTTGTGATGTGCCGGCGATAATAAAAGTGGTCTAAATAAAATAGATATGACAAAATTCAACTTTGTGCTTATTCTCTAAATAATGTGGAACGATGAAACACAAAATATAATGTACGCCCAATATATTCGACATCCTTCAAAATAAAATCTTGCTTGTTCTCTCTTTAACAATTTTTCACATGCAACTACAAGAAGGATTAACATCCGTCACGACTTGTCATTTTTACGTAAGTTATCGCAGTTCTAAGAACGTTTTTTGTACACCCTCCGCTGATAAAAACATTATCTAGCAAATAAGTATTCAATATGAGGCGTATTGTGTGTTTAAGTGCATTTGTATCGGATGCTATTAATACGAGTTGTATATCAATGGCAAAGCTTGTATAACATAGTGTAACTAGTACGATTACATATAAAAGGTAATGCGCAAACAATATTATAATGAGCATAGGAATTAATACAGGGTGTGTGGATGAAAGATGAGAAGAGAAGATAGAAAGATGTCGCAATCGGTATGTGAATCGATCATTATATATAATACATGAATGTCATTATACAAATTATCTTTTGACAATGCGCAAAATATATGGCTTTTTATTTGACCGATTTGAACCACTTGATGACGTCATATTCGTGAGCGAACACTTTAAAGCATCAGAGGATCGATACCTTTTCACAACTCATGTTCTCCTGTTACGAAAACCCGAAAATCTGGACTAATTCGATAAGATTTTGCATTTTCATATCAGGAGAACAGGAGTTCCGAGGAGGTATCCGGTCTAAACTTTTAGCGCAAAACTGCAAAACTTAATATTGCCGCAAATTTTCGACAAAAACTTCCTCGGAACAACTTTTTCGCGATTTCTCGTAATTTTTGTTCAGTCTCCGCCGACGATGCTCTGATCTGTTCACCGCCTCGAAACTGTCTTTATCATGAACGTCGAAATAACGAGAAGAAAATGGCGATGGACTTACGACTAAACGACAATGGGGAGTAGGTGGGTCAGGTAAGTGATTTTTCCAAAATAGTATTACGTTAAATTTTTGGTTTATTATAAAATCAGTTAATACTACAATTCATATGATACTCTTCATACAATACTTTCTCTTTCTCTCTCACGCACATACCATAATAAAATAGTTACTGCTAAATGTTATCAATGATTCTAATCTATAACTTATAGTACGTATATAATTGTACACAACACTCCGAGCATTCTCAAGTGTACAATTATAACACGGTTTAGTGTCTTACATAATAAGATATCACTCGTGCGCGGTAACACTTTTATCACTTTATATCACTTTATCACTTCACAACTCTGGTACCGGTAAGTAAACTGCATCGCGCTGATCACTGCACACGCATAAAGTTTCAGTCGTTTCCGAAGTTAGAACCCGACGCGCGACTGCGAGACCGATCGAATTTCATGCGAAGACTGAGACGAGACTGAAAATGGAAAAAAAAAATTGTTTGAATCAAGATAAAAGCACTAAATAAAAATCCTGTTTTTGAAATAATCACTATTCTCACGACGACGCGCACTTCCTACTGCACAAAATGTGCATTGTTAGTGTTATTATTTGAGAGTTATTATTATATAGCACCGCACTTTAATTTTGGCCCCGTTAGGTTTCATGCTATTGGATTAAGTGAACTAACTACCTCACTAGTCAGGAACCTGTGTGTAATGTATTTGAAACGTAATTGTGTAAAAGTACAGTGCGTAAAGAATGTTTTGTAAAAAAGGAATAATTTTCAATCAATACCCAGTGAAGAATACTGTCAAAGCGACATTTCTTACATTTCATGCATTACACCGTATCAAGCACCTTTAACTGTCTCGGCAATTATGCAACTGCTCCGATATAAATAAGAAAAGGAATTTTGGCCACCCATTCAAGTTTCGACCACTATCACGTTCACCTACACAATTAATGCTCTTAATCCGCGGCAATGGCAGAGATTACGTGAAAACGATATTGTACGCCGTCAATGCAAGCCTTAGATTTCATAACTTTCCGACGCGGTAAAATTTAACGACGCCTTCAACAATTGACTTACCGAGCCAGTTTCTTTTCAAGAAATCATTCCTTCAGCGAGCAGCCCGTTAACGCGCCGCAAAGCTTTGCACACACCAAACACTGTGTTCCGTGTATGCACAATGCACACGCGGCGCGAAACAACGCGTGGGATAGTCGATATGTGACATATGTTCCGAATGTACATACGTGCCGTATTTCGAACGGTGACTGACGAGAAAACCGATGAGCGAACGGTTTATTACGAGATCTGTATCTGCTCTGCCAATTGCATGATCGCCGACCATTCAGTATATAAAGATATGAGGCATCGATTTACTATCTAATGACTGACTCACTCAAATAAGTCGTCAGATTTTGCCAATATCCCTGAAACTGTCATAAACTAGAAACAACTACTATCTTAGAAGCCTTCACCACAATCAAAAGTCCCCCATAAACCTAAACCGCGTCAACCAATCCAAACAATTCATCCACTCTCTCAAGCACAACCATAGATATCATTATTCAATTTCCTTTTCACAACAGCGTTCTTTTAATTTCACCGGACACGTCAGAATGCCGCGTAAGTAGCGTTTGGGAAAAAATGAGGCAAAAAGGGTGAGGATCGTTTCCGGTATTTCGCGACTTTCCGCGTATCGGCGTCGAGAGGAAAAATTCGAGTGGTCGTCGAGCGGATCGACGGAACGACGGACTATGAGACGGGCCTGAGAGACATCAATGTCGTGGCCAATGACCCCATCCGACGATCGAGAGCGAGAGAATAGGAGAAGGAGAGGTTTCAGGCCGACGACGAGAGAATGAGAAAATTGAGAGAGTGGAGGGAATGGGGGGTAGAGAGTGAAACAGGTGTAAGACGGGAAGTGAGAGCGGCTCAGATGGATGGATTTAGAAGAGATGGAGAGAGAGAGAGAGAGAGAGAGAGGATGTTCAGGAATGAGAGAGGAAAATTTGAAGAGAAAAAATGGATGCATAGATTTAGACAAAATGAGCAAGTGGACTGGGAAATAGAGAACGAAAGCCTGAAAGAAAAAGATGGAGACAAATTTACGATATATAACGTAACTAATAGACGAGAGAGAGAGTGAAATAATAAAGACGATCAAAAGTCAATGGATTAATAAGCACTAAAAAAAATGAATGAAGATTAAAATTAAAAATCTACTTAGGGAGAAATAAATACAAAGCTGCAAGGAACGAAGAGAGAGAGAGAGCGAGAGAGGAAAATAGAGCATAGAAAGGCAGAGCGATAGACAGAGTTAAAGAGGAAATGGGTTAAAACGTATAGAAGGGTTGGGAAGCGAACGAAGGAGAGGAAAGAGAGAAAGAGGGCCAACGAGTGGAACATTCCCTTTTTCCGGTTTGCCTACAAATTGATGAGGATGGAACTCTTGTTTCGAGCTTACCCCGTGGCGCCTCGTCCCTGGACCAGTTTCCGCTTCCAGTCGGTGGCGTGTGTATTAATCTGCCAGCGGGACGATGAGATGACAACTTCCCCACGTGGATCTTCGTGACAGAGACGAACGTTTCGATTTTAGACTTTAGTTTCGGAAACGTCTCGATATCGTGTCATGCGCCACGCAAAATATTAATGCGTTTTCAGAACGTCTCGAGTACGTATGACGACACTCTTCTTTCACTCAACTTTATGTACACGCCGAATAACTGTACGGAAAATGTGTTAGGGAAAAGAAGATTTCACGGAATTCCGCGCGTCATTAATGGGCCGGCATTATTTTTACTTGCTGCCCTTAATATATCGACAAAGAATCTTAAAAGAAAAAAAGAGATATCCGTTCGCACGTAATTATTTCGATGATCTCGACTAGATCTCCACGAAACACTGACACAATACTCGGTTAACGAAAAAAGCCAGAACATCCGTAGATTTCCTCTACCAAAAACCGTACCACCGGAAGTCGAAACGAGGCTTCGAACTCGACCCAGAAATCAGTTGCATCCCACATACGAGACACACCTACACACCGTGCTTATCAGTCGAACATAATTCCAAAAGCAGAATACCAACCGTTGCCTCTCTCTCTCTCTCTCTCTTTCTCTCTCTCCTTGCGCCGGGAGGTCTTTTTCCAAGCGATGCGAATTGACGGAAGAAAGAATGTACGGATAGAATAAAGAGAAGAGGAAGAAATACCGAAAACGCGCGACTTGTAACGGTCCGAGAAAAAAGATGAAGGTTCTCGACGGAAGAGGGCACCGAGAGGACCGTGCCTAACGGAAGGTACGAACTGAGTGTACCTGCGACCAGGTGAACTTTCTTATACCTGGTGTCTGGCTGCTGGCTTACAGAATGGAGAATGCCCCACTACCTGAAAACACTGCCACCACCCGCCGGACTGGCCGCCATTCACGCTAGGGGACCATTGAAACGAGACTGTCGGTCTGATGTGCTGCCGCGTCGCTCGGCAAAGGTGCCGAGAGGGAAGCAGAGGCACAAGGAGGGGTCAAAGGGCACAGGACGAAGAAACGTTTCGCGACACGCGACACGTGTCATGTGTGGCTGATTGTCAAGCACGGATGTTTCGAGAGTCGAGGATTGGGAGGTCGATGGTGATGAGTGATTGCGACATTGAAGGCAGAGTTCTGATAATTGAGCTTTGGCAGGTGAACAGTGCTGTGTGTGTGTCTGTGTGTGGTAGATATGATAGGAATTAAGGTATGAGAAATTGACGCTGATCTGCGATTGTAGGAATGAAGATGTCAGAAATCAGCGACAATGTGTGATAGACACACAATAAGCTATGTCGATGCTAATTTCAAATATCTGATAATTCCTGTTTAAATCATGTTCCCGTATGATCAAAGTCCAAAAGTCCAAGTAATATTATTCGATTCATTTACTTACAATAAAATAATGGCGTCAGAACATGTTTCAAGTTGTTTAATTGTTCACTACAGTCAAGAATGCAACGTAAACGTATGACAACCGGAGGACTGCATCGAAGATAAAGTATAAGTGCTACTGAAGAAAGTTTGTCTTCCTAACTTCTGACTCGGCTGATCGCAGAGCTACATAGAGTAGTACACGGGTGGAAGACTGACGAATGCACAGGCCACAGTTGCAAAAGTGCATAACTATATATACACACCATACCCAGCAAGGTCACCCACCAACACCAGACACATCCGCACACAAGCGCACCCAACCACCTCAAACCGTAAAAGTCGCAAACACTGGACCAGGAAATATCAAGCCTGACAGCGGAGCCCGTCGTAAAATTCAAAGGAGAGAAACTCGAAAACGAACACACTCAACCCCGCATAATTCCCGAAGCTGCGCGTCAACGAAATTCGACATCCTCGCCGACCGTGACACAGATATCGCCGAAAGTTCATAAACTTTTTTTCACTTTCAATCAGAGGGGGCCCCTGCGATTACAACATCCGTCTGTCCTGTTCTTCCGCAAACCGTGCCGCCTGAAAAGGGTCAAGGTCCAAAAACTGGCCGCCTATGAATGACAATGAATGCTCCTTTCCAGCGCGTTAGCTGATCCGAAAGGAGCAACATCGATATCGCGTACCCCATGCTCGCGCACGATGACCGAATCCGTTCGAGCCTTTTCACCGGAATTTTAAGCCGTCCCAATTATCCACGCAACGTGACTGTCAATGCAAACGGTGCGGCGCGCGCAGCAATTTTGACGGGCGAGCGCGAGTCAGAAGTGATCCTTGAACGGGCTCATCGATCATCGGAACAGCCTGTTTTGGTCGGTAAGAGGATGCAAACCGATCGGTTTGTTAGTTGAGCCATTAGCCTTTAGAGTCTTTCAAACGACGCGATGGAACTAATGCGAGTTCTGTTGCCGGAGAAGTTTCGAGCGGCACGACAAAGTGTATACTGAGGTGTTAGGATGTGACGAAAACGGTATCGTCACTTTAACTGGATCTTTCACTGGGCGACGTCATTTCTTTCGTTTTTTTTCCTCTTCTTTTTTTTCTTTTTTTTTTTACGATCCGTCTTTATGCATGCGTAATGTTGGCAAATGGTTTTTTTAACACTATGCTAATTAATGGTGTGGATAGAAAAATAAGGAAATAAAGAGTGACTGATTTCTAGGTAATGACAGCGACTTGGATAAATTAGAGAGTCATCCAGATCAGGGTGACACGTTGTTCAATGCATTAAATTTTCGTTTAATCAGTCTGCGACAATTTGAGTCCCTCCCCCACGACGCGTTAGACGTTTTTCATATTTGCCAGCGAAGTGGCGCATCGTTTTCGTCATTGTCCTCCCACGCAACACTTTTTCCTTCTGACACGCTGTACGTGTTACGACGGCACTTTTAATAGACGGCCAACGGAGGTGTACGTCCTACCATGAGTGTCCCATCCGTTTTAATAGAGTTCTGAGTCAGGCACAAGTCGCTTGCACAGTGTTACGGCGAGCGAATGTTGCATTTGAGAGAGACGAGCTGATCAAAATCCTACAGCACGGTTCAATGTTATAACGTCAAATTGTAACTAAATCATTTTAAAGACTGAAATAAAATTAGCAAGAAAATTGGGCATTTTTGATTTCTGAACTTTCATCCACCATTTCTCTCATCATCATTCATTTCTTTCCTTCCCCTCAATTAGATCGAATCGTTGTCAGCGAATTGCCCGCAAAAAGCCTATTTCGCGTGCATTCCGCGTATATGCTCGTGCGTGCGTGCCGAGTGCAGGAAGCGTGTATCGGCGATCGAGTCCCGGAAAAGAGAGAAAAGGTGAAAAAGAGGGAAGGAAAGAATGTGTACGCTCGTCCCGTGTCCCGTTCCCGACTTTCCTGTTCCTGCCGCTTGCCCCGGTTATGTTTTCTGACAAAGTAGAGGTATGCATGCGCGCACGAGAGTCGGGTTGCCGTTTTCCGGCCTCATCGATTGTTCCGCCGCGTGTCACGTGAATCGACTGTGCTATGAACCCCGGGACGAGTTCATTCGGAATTCTCCGCGGAGATATATTCGATTCCGAGAACCGTTCGATGCTCGGGCCGTGTGAAGCACTGCTTGATAAAGTAGGTGCGATGCATCGTCAGTCAATACGCGTCATAATGCAGGATGTATGCGTAAAGTGAGCTTGCTTGCATTTTTGACGATTGCGTAAGTTGGGTGCGCATTGAGAGAATGGTATATTATAGAAGTTCGTATGGAAACTCGTTGGAAGTTAGTCGATTTTACAATCAGATGAGGTTGACCAACGGTTGGTTTCGTCTATGCGATTTGATTGGCTTTCCGCGCTATCTATGTCTCAAAATAACTGTATGGAGAGAGTTTTAAATGGGGTGAAGTCCCGAAACAGATACTAGGTCGCGACGTCGGACATTGACGGAATTTCGCCAATTCCTCTGTCTTTCGTTTTTCCACCTTTTTTTTTCGCCTTTACACTCGGCCACTTGGCACGTCGACAAAAATGTCGAGAGCGACCGCTAGATCTGCTCACTCTCCCTAATCCCATAAGAATCGAGACGCGAGGAAGGAGATTTTGGTAAGGAATTATTTCTTATAAATATCGAAAATAAGATAGACCTTCGGTTCTGCGACGTGTGTCGATGTCTTCAAAATGGGCGTACAGATCGAACGTATCCGTTTCTTTCCGACCATCCGAATTAAATTACGCAAATCTCCGAGTCCGTAGTTGACGACAGCGAGGCTGCATAAATCGGGCAGATTCTGCATAGCGCTGAGTCTAAATATTGTGCAACTGATAATACAGTCGGCACGTCCACAGTTTCTGCCCTTGGGTAGGGGAGGTGATAGGTAGGGAGAGGGAGAGGGATGAAAAGAAATAGCTGCAGAGAATAGGAAGAGAGGGAGAGAGATGTGCAAGCGAACAAGAGCAATCGAGCAAGAGAGAACCGAAGGTGTGGGCGAGAGGATGGAAAGAGAACATTGACGAGAGAGTGTGAGAGAAAAGGAACGGGGTTGAAAGAAGAGAAAGGGAACGATACCGATTTCAAAGGGGTCGAAAAGAGAGCAGGCAGGTGGGCGTGACAGAGTTGAATAGAGAACAAGCGACAGAGGGTGTAAGATAGAAGAATGTTGAGGGGCGAGCGAGACAGTGTAAGATAGAACAGTCCCCGCAAAGTAAGGGATCGAAAAGAAAGCGAATGAGACAGAGTGGTGAAGAACGACTGCAGCTGCAACGGGTTGAACGGAGAGGCAGTAAGAGTGTAAAAGAGCACGATATAGAGAAGGGGTTGAAAAGCGAGAGAGACCGTTGAAACCGAGTGCGGAGCATCGAAAAGAGACAGCGACACACACGGGGTTGAAAATCGAGAGAGGCAGCAAGAGTGTACCAGACACCCACCGCCGAGTGCAAAGGATTGAATAGACACCGAGCCAGGGCGAAACAGAGAACGATATAGGAAACGGGTTGGAAAGAGAAGAACCCCCAACGTAAGAGAGAGAGACCGACGTACAAGGAGTTGAAAGCCGAGAGACAGAGAACGATCGAGGAACAGAGCCTGCGCTAATCTAACGGAGCACGCGAACGACGAACCGCGCAAAAGCATCGAAAAGAGACGGGTTAGGCAGGGGGGTGGCGGAGGAGTGAGAGGGAGAACAACCCTCCAACCCTTTCCGCCTGTCCCAAGTGCCGTTGGCAGGCCCCCCGTTCGCTCGGACGACGAATACGGAAGCAACGTACAGGCGTGTATTGATCACGTACGTACGTGCACGTACTCTGGCCGGCCGGATTTACCGACTCCGGATAAAAGGCGCGATTCAAAGAAAGCCGCCCCCCGTAACGATCGATGCCTTCCTCTCTACGAGAGCGGCGCGCGTGTTACAAAACGGCCGCCACCGTAAGCCAGGCCAGAAGAGAATAACCTGGCTTCGCGACATGCTTCCTGCGCTCGTCTCTTTTCATCCGCCTGCGCAACCCTAGTTCTCGGACTCTCTCTCTCTCTCTCTCTCTCTTTATGCCGATCGTTCCTCGGCCCGTTAAGTGCACTCCCTTCGACGCATTCTTCGTGTCTATATCTCTCGATACTTCCCTCCAGTATTCTCATTATTTATTGATGCTTCCTTTCTTTCAGTCTGCTTTGTCTCTGTATCGTCGATCCCGTCAGTTTGTTCTCAGGATATTTTATTGTTTTTTCTTTTAACATTAGTGTTAATTTGATTCTTGCTACTGGTATCATCAGTTTGCATCCTGGAGAGTTTCTATTCGTTTTCTCCTCTCTTATCCGTATATATAGTTCTCTCCTCTCTGCTGCAGCAAATTGTCCTCATCTCTGTCTTTCCATTCGCCTGCCTCCCCCTCCTTCTCACTTCACTTCCTACCCTTCCTTTTCTCCCTTCAGGAAAGCACCCCGCACCCACGGTCGTTCGTTCTCTTCAACACCATCGCACTCACCCTCGCCCGCATCGATCTCCACCTTCGCTCAGAGGCAGAAACATTGTACACGATCCACTTACCGCGGTCGGTACAAGATTTCAGCGGAAGAAAAAGGAGAGGTACAGTTGCGACAGGTCCAACGGGATTTCCTTTTATCCGCGATATCTCATCAAAAGAGCCGCCTGATAAAAGTCTGTCGCGCCATCGGGAAAAAATCATAGATATCGTCGAAGGATTAGTCAGCGACGATGATTCATTGACGACGCAGAAATTTCAAGTACACGTAGCCTGCTTGCGATGTCGCAAGGACAAGTAAGCAGTATGCAAGTACCGAGCAATCAGCAATTAACCCTTGATGCATCCGCGTGCACTTTCAGTGGCCGAGTCAAAAATCTCTTTTACTCGTATGTCCCCGGTCAGTGGCTACCTTGTCATGTAACGAAGGTAAGAAAAGAAGATAGCGCTAGGATACGAAAAATGCAGAATTTCGGGACTTAGAAAGCGAACCGATCGTTATTGTTGTCCTCCGGCCACTGAGAGTGGTTAAGCAGAATTCTATTAAAATAGAAAAAACCTAATAAGCGTTGTAAGACCAAGTCGTACCAGTGATCGATAACCAAAAAATATCGGTATACTAAGTTGTAGACTCAGAAGGCGAATGCGCAACTAAATTTATAAGTGTCGATTATTTACTGGCCACTTTAATCTAACAATAACATGCGCGCTAGAGTACGATGACCAAGTGGAATTGTTCCTGACCATGCAAATTGGCACAATGTAGGAGTCGCGGCACACTCGTCTTTGGAAACTCGAGCTGTTTCCAAGGTAATTGCTCGCGAATGCTGTGTACATTATAAACGAACAGTGTATAAAACAAAAGTGCGTACCGTGTATTGAAAGTGCATTCTCATACGAAATATTACGTGTTTCGCTTATGACGTTAGACGACTTCATATTGTTCTATCCAATGCTCGGAGTTGCGTAATATGTAGACATCGACTCTTCCCCATTCGACCAAGTCCATCCGTTTCAAAGTATCAAACTGTACACACATTCATCCTCAGGACGCACGCACGCACGCACGCACGCACGCACGCACGCACGCACGCACGCACGCACGCACGCACGCACGCACACGCTCTGCCGCCACAAAAAAATTTCAGGAAATCGAATAAAATACATCCGTTTCTACGCGAACGTTTTACGTTTTACACAGAATACATTACACGTTACGGACCGATGCAAAGCACTCTACGCTCAGTAGTAAAGGTTGACCACTACGGCGACAAAAGTTAAACGCTGCACAGAAAATGATCTACAGAGTAGCAGGTTACGGTAGCGGTCGGAAAATGAACATTGATACACATACAGTCTATATGAGTATTCCAGTATTCCATATGTGTGTACATGTCTCTATGCCTATATATAACTATCTACTACAAAGTTTTCCTTCGTTTCGAGTAATGCAAAAGCCAAAGAAAGCGGACGCAGTCTAATTGCAGCCCGGCACCACCGTTCACCCTAATCCCATATTCAATGTTTGCACGGTGCGTCGCTTGCGAATTTCATTAGACACTTTTCGATACGCGACACTGGGCGCGGAAAATATACGAGGAACGATTTACATAAGAGGAGAACGCGCGCACAGATTAAACACGCCATTCCGCTTCCGCGGTCTACCGGTTAAACCAGCCTAAATGAGGCGAACCTGTCGTTGCACGGAGCTTTGCCTATTCGTTGCAAGTCATTTTTCGCAAGACTACTCGTCCCACTAGGATCGTGCGTTATCATCGGCTCCGATCATGTGTCAATTGCTGCGGATAGTCGAACGATAAAGTGTCATTCGACTGCGTGAGGTGGCCGAGGAACTATTGAAGTATATAAACGGATCATATATAAGGAATCGATGTTGCCATGTGACATTTTTACGCCCGATGCTTATTCAGGGGCTGAAGAGAATTTTGGAAAGGTCATCCGGAGGATTTGTGTTTAATTGAAGATTATTATTGACATTGTGTTACGGTCAATATTTGAAACTCGAATAGTCGAGGGAAGGTGTCGCACGTTGTTGGTGCACGCTGTACGAAAACAAACGAGTGGGAGGGAAAAAGTTAGCCATCTGCGTTGCGGTATAATGCCTGCAGTCGCTTCTCATCGTTGGGTACGAAGAATCCAATTTTCGGAAGAGGTGTACGAAAACAAATGAGCCTGAGAATTTCAGATTTTGCAATTCCCCCTCATTTAGGCATCGAATCCAATTTTTGGAAGTCAGTTCAACCAAGTCTCGTGACTCGCGCTTCTTGGCAACGAAGTGTGTGAGACAATTTTTCGTCGAAATCAGACGTCAGACGTCAGAGGTATAGAACATATGATAGAACGTGACTATGCTGGAAAGCATTAAAGTTAGACAGGGTAGCACTGATTCTCTGTCCAACAACGTGAAATGCACTATTTGAATTTTATTTTGCACACTACGACTCTTGCGGTCCGCTGCGACATCCGACACATCTCCACCCCCCTCCCCCTCTCTCTCTCTTGTGAGATTGGAGAAAGACACAGACACACACACACACACAGAGATGGGAACGTTTCAATCGTTACGGACAAATCGCATCACTGGACGCTATGGTACAATTTAAACCATCCCAATTGCCACACTGCAACCCTTGCGGTCCTATGCGACATTCCACACATCTCTGTCTCTGTCTGTCTGTCTCTGCCTCTCTCTCGCTCTCTCTAGTTGAATGTGAAACAATCGGAGAAATGAAAATACGTATTTGAATCGTCAGAACGAAAATCATGTCTTCCACTGGCGACTTTTATATAGCAAAAGATGCTTCGATTTTCACAGCACGACCCTTACGACATCCGAGACGTGTGTCTCCCTCGGAAGTTAGATAAGGAAGCAGCTAGGTAGATTCCTTGTTCCTGGTGTTTAAGGATTTTCACGAAACACTGTATTCGCCTCATTCTCACTCGTTCTCTCAAATCCGTGAGAAATAATCGAGTGCGCAAAATGCATCGTTCCTTCTGTCAAGGGTATTACGTACAATTGCACAAATCCCTGTGAAAAGGGATGAAATATGAGAGTAGCAGAAAGATTGGCGAAATTCGCAGGCCGAAGCGGAAAGTCTCTTCGTAACACAACACATATTCCGTCGATTATTCGAATTCATCGAAAGAAAGCAGAAATAGTGAGCGGAAATATAAGACTGACTAATACCGCTATCCCAGAACCTGATACACCAATGACCACGAAAGAGCCGAAAGCGTGAAAACGGAGGCAAAGCAGAGATCGAAAGCGCGACTCTCCCCAATGCACCTATAATAATGCCAGGAAGCGGGCGAAATGCGGAAAACGGAGCAGAAGGAGTGATTGAGAATAAAGAAGTTTGATCTGTCGGAGCAGCGCGCGTATCCCAGCCACTCGCCGGAAGCCGTTGTTCGGCAGAAAGCTAGCCAACTACCCACCTACCCATCTACCCATTACTCTCTACTCTCGTACCGCGAACCTCGACCCATCTCGCAGCCAGGCCGCACGCTGTCCCGTGATCGCGCGACGACGACGACGACGACGAGCAGACGAAAAATCGCACGCACACTCGCGTAGAGGATGAGTGGAGCCGAGTGGAGCACACACGGCAGGCGCCGTGCGATGACGGTAGGCGCGGCTTTTGCGGCCTGGTCGGTTGGTTGGTCGGTCGGTGCCTCTCGCTCTCGCTCGCTCGACCGAATAGCGTTGGGACTGCGTTTTGTCACCGTTTCTCGCACGTACCTACGTTCTCCCGTCCGGTTGGTCGATCGCGCGGACCCAAATACGCCGACGGCCCACGACAAATAAGCCGGCTTAACACAGCTAAGCGAACTTCTCGCGCTCTCGGCACTTTTCTGCTCGTGCCCGTCGCACGCCAACCGTGTCCGCCATCTTGGGGCAACTGCCAAATTCGCCCAGGCTCGACAAGCGCAGAGGGAGAATGTCACTAGGGCGCCCTAGTGCGGGGAGAAGTCTCTAGGCACGCGCCCTCTTTCAGCGCCCACCTTCCCTTCCGGCGTCCGACGATGTCCGACGAGAATTCGCAAGAGACGCGCGAGTTTTCGCGAGGATCCGCGCACCGTTCGCATTGCTTCGAGTATCGATTTCTACGGTCTTATCGAGGCTGATTCTCCGAAATATCGTTATTTCACTTTCCTTTCAAATTTCATAGTATTTTTTGCCACTTCAACAACTACAGCCGATACGTTTTCGGAAGAGGACACGCTTGTTCGGGAGAATAATCTAGAATGGTGCAGCACCGAGCTGGGGTGCAATGGGGTGTTGGGAATTTTGATTCGTTCACTGTTGGGGAGAAGTAGTTGTACGGAACAGTCGTCGTGTTGCATCCTGTTCGACTTGTGCAATTTGAATCACTTAGTTCTAGGGGATATTCCATATTCGTAAGAATCTCATGTTACATGCTATTTTATTCCTAAAATGCTACACATCGTGTTGCGAGTATCGTTCATCTGTGGGCGATTCATTATGCACAGTATTTCATTTGTAAGAGTTTGTAAGACTCGATTTATTCTCTATTGGGGAGTATTCGTCATCTTAAATACTTTCTGATTCATCGAATGCCTCGAATTGCTCATCTCTACGAATATTGTGCCCAGCACATATGAGTTGTAACGATAAGTGTTCCGTTGCTTGTCTATTTGGTCACCATGACGAAACCGGAATGCTCCGGTCGTGCGCCACTCAACTTCTGTATGAGCTTTCAATTATAAGAGGCTCTACGTCATATTTGACCAAGGATTGCAGTGTTTAATAATCACTTGCGCTGGCTCCGGAGTAAACAAGTGATGCTGCTGTTGAAAAAGTTCGGCCAATATCAGAAGATTAATGCAAAAAAAAACATGGACGCGCAATAATGCAAAAAATGCGCAGGAAACGTCTTGATAAATCGACAAAGTTGCCTCTCAATTCGTAATTTAAATTGTATAGTTATCGTTGCCGGTGGATTGACCAAGTTGCGGCTCTTTTTGGGGACTACTGAATTCACGTAAGAAATAAATGTATGTACGTACAGAGGTTCATACAAGGTATTCTGAGTTAGTAGTAACATTTTTTTTATAAGGAATTTCCAATTAATTTTAACCTTCGGCTGTAATACAATTAATCATACAGAATGATTTTCGTGCCCCTGCATATGTGCAACACACCCAGCACCTATGCATCCACAACTGCACAATGTGTGTAAACTGGTACATTAAGTCAAATATTACATGACATTGAACATTCCGCAAAATCATACAAAAGATAGATAAAATATAGTCTCTTGGAGCATGTTTTTACATGATTTGAAAAGAAGTAGCTTGCGACATTTGTCGGAATGAATTCATCTAAATGCTCTCTCAGGAAGCATCTAGCGCCATCTTACAGAAAAACGTCCAACTTCTTCAGAACAACGCGCAAACTGTAAATCACTTGCCGAAAATCGATATAGTCCTAATTTTTATTGGTTGGCACGACGCGGCATAAAAAATGGCACATCATAATTGTTCTGCCCGACATTCTTAGCTATTCCTATTTTAATTAACATATTATTCCTTGCTGACCTATGATTAAAATCGACAAAATCATTCGGGTCGAAATGATAGGACCTAAATCGAGCGCAGTGTCTATCGAATCCAACGAACAGGGTCAACGAAAATAGTAATTCGAAAATCTTTAATGCCGAGTCAGAATAAAACGACCACCTTTCGTAACTGAATAAGTTGTTGCGCGAACAACTGTCTCATCCGAAATAACGGATAATGAAATGTCTTTCCGTCGGTGAGTCGTCTGAATTGGATAAGACGATGAGAAATCGATATGCTCTTCCTCAAGTGATCGTCCGGTTTCATTAGAAACGAATGAGTTTGATGAAATGGTCTCAAACGTTCTTCGCGATCGGCGCCACCGTCACGCAATGAAATGCCTTAAATTTTCTATTCACTGATCTGAATGCAGGACTGCGTTACGTCAACGGAACATTATTTTTAGTGTATCTTTGACACAGCATTGACTAGGATTCAGTCGCGGCTTATAACCTCGAACGGATCATTAGTGCAGCGTCGTTTATTCGTACGAAAATGTTTGAACGCACGTTTGCCGAAAATATATAACATCCACCTAACTTTCTACACGATGCTGCTGGTATGACGTTTCGAATATATGTCCACCTTTATCGGCGCGGAACATTTGAAATTCAGCATCAAATTTCTGCGGTTCAGCGGAAGAAGAAAGTTAAACAGTCATGCTGTTTACGCAAAGAATCATGCCTTCTATTTGTCGCGGAACGTCGTGTGTTACTTGCAGATTTGCCTATTGTAGAACAGGCAATTCAAATGCCGAAGGCCGAAAAGAAGGAAGGAAGCTATAACAATGGAATTTGCATTCGTGATTTCATTTGCGAGAATACGAAACGTTTCCTGCCTTGCAGAAAATTTGTTGAAGCAGAAGAAAACGAGGTTCAGATTTCCGCCTTCTCAGTCTCGATTTCATGGCTGACAATGAACCTTTGAGCAGTGTCAGCATATCGTGCTCTGAACACCATTCATGTCGCAGTGTGCGTGCACGTCTGTGTGCGATGCTAAGGCCCTGATTGGGCCTAAGCTGCGCGCATCGCACACTGTCTCTGAGGCCTACATCCGTGATGATGTACGTTGCATTTTCAGCTCACGCGATTGTCAACGGAGCAAATGACCAAGCTTCTATTACTTGTGTAAAGAAACGTGTTTTCTTGCAATAATCGCGTTACCTGTTGTTCTAGCGGCGAAATCTTGAGAAGAGACTTAGCGAGAAATTTTCGATTACTAAGAACGAGCAATGCGGAGAGATTCACAAAGATGTACACAGTATATTTTTCTAACAATAAAATTGACGAGCTTGCAGAGCAATTTTGAACTCGTTGGAATGTTTTATGAAGCGTCGTTCATCTGGTGCTAACAACGTGACAACCAGTAGGGTAGGGTTGGAATGGCGGGGATGTTGATTGTTTCGTTACCTTCGCAAGATCGAACGAAAAAGATCTCGTCATTACGTCAGATGAACGTTCAATATTCATTGTGCGTAGAGAATTTGATGAGGCCAAATGTTACTTCGTGATTATCTGATGGCGTGGGGTGCGGCTACAAAAATGTCCGGCTTAGTGTTACGGGGACAAGTCGCGGTTGGCAATTTAACGCATGTGTTTGATCAACCAAATACTCTCGGCGATATTCATCATCTGTACGCTTCGACTGTTTGCACGTTTTTCGGAAAATTGTGTCAACTCTGACATCGATCTTCGGAATTCCAGGCAACACGTACCAAAATCAGAAAGCACAAATCCACACTTGATTCTGCAGAGTATTATCAAAAATAATAATTCTTTTCCCGTTATTTCATTCATCAGTCCTTCTGATCCGATAATTTGCTACCCCGGAAAATGGCGATTTTTAACGGGCAGAAAGAAACTGTAAGCCCGTCTTCGCTGAAAGACCTGATCGCGCACAGTCATGTTTTTTTAACCGGGGTGACCGGATTCGTCGGTGGTGCACTATTGCAACGAATTTTGAGCATCGATCCTGGACCAACAAAGGTTTACGTGCTGATTCGCGAGAGGCATGGCGAGGATTCGCGTAAGAGACTGGACCAAGTACTCTCTACTGCCGTAAATATTACAACTTTCTTTTGTCAAAGCGAAATTTGTCATTTTCCGTTCGTACATTTAAAGCTGGAGCCAATTTTCATTCATCATAATGAATACGTCGTCGAACAAGTTAAATACTGGTTCGAGCAGCAAATGATCAGCTGTTCGCTGCGATGCACATTGTTTTAGCTGTTTGCGACACTGCCAGCGGAGAGATTGGAAAGGGTGCAAGTGATTGTCGGTGAATGCGAAGTCAAGAGTTTGGGCATATCGGCTGAGGATCGACAGTTGCTAACGTCGAAGTGTGACCTAGTTTTTCACAGCGCCGCTTTGATATCATTTGCCGCGCCTTACAATCGTACTATTCGGATCAACACCTACGGTATGCTAATTATTAAATTATACACATTTAGAAATTGACAAGGTATTAAACTCGCGTGAAACTGTATTTGCGGGACTCTAACATTGTGCAAAGAAACTGAAATTAAACATTGACATGCATTCACCTTTGGGCAGGTACGCGAAGTGTCCTGGAGCTAGCAAAAAATATGCCGAAAATCAAGGCAATGGTTTACGTCTCAACGGCATTCATCCGATGCGACAGGAGTGACACTAACGGCGTATTGCAGGAGAAAATCTATCACACCCCTCTACATCCGGTCGAATACACCGATCTGGTTAGTT
This sequence comes from Priocnemis perturbator, assembly GCA_963942575.1. Classification (NCBI taxonomy): domain Eukaryota; kingdom Metazoa; phylum Arthropoda; class Insecta; order Hymenoptera; family Pompilidae; genus Priocnemis; species Priocnemis perturbator. The sequence continues at coordinate 2,751,241 of OZ012654.1, forward strand.
TGAGACCCTCCATGTTTCTGTGATCCATGTTTCCATGTTCCAATGATTGTTTCTTGAAATTTGCCAAAATTCGTAGCTCGATCAAGTCCCGGCGGACGAATTCGAGAGACGGATCAAGATGAGAATCGGCACGAGATTCGGCAATAGTTACATGATATCGAAGATAATGGCGGAGTGTCTGTTGGAAAAGGAACGGGACAAGTTGCCGATTGCGATAGTCAGGCCCAGTATCGTGTCGAATAGTTGGAAGGAACCGATACTTGGATGGTTGGATAACGTGAACAATGGCGCGGTTGCCTTGTTAGTGATAATGAGCTACGGAGTATATCGCAGGTAAACCCATAACGTACGATTGATTCATCCAACATAGTCCCTTCAAATATATCTACCAATGAGATTTCAAGAATAACGGAAACCGAGACGGTATTGAGTATCAAAATTGCATATACAAACAAGTAAATGTCAAGCGTATTTCTATCCATCTATTTCGTTTCTTGATGATTTACTTCAATTTTGTATTGTCTCGCTAGGAATACATTTCATCTAAATTACTATATACGATCGTAATCGAATCTCATATGCAGCTTCGTCATGGGGAATGAATGGATGATAGACATTATCCCCGTGGACATGGTGGCCTCTACAGTTTTGGCTGCCGCGTTATCAGTGGCACGAGATTCTTCCGAGCTACAAATTTATAACTGCACCTCGGGTTCTGTCAATCCGATAACCCTGAGAGACTGGTATTCTTATGGACTGAAGGCCGCTCGAATAAATCCGATCGAATCGATGGTACTATACCCGAATTTGAAAATCGGAAGGAGCTTGCTCAGGCATCAGGCGAGAATGCTTCTCTTTCAGATTGCACCGACTTATGCGTTGGTATTTGTCGAACGATTCATCGGAACGAAACATGGCCAAGAGTAAGTTGACCTTAACAGCAAAACCCATCTCGATTAACGTTTTGATTAGCGCCCTGAAAGATTGATCCCAAAGTGTTGAGTCCGAGACGTTTTAGACCATTAAATGATGTTTCATGCACGTCTAACAATGGTCAGCCACTTCTTGCCTACGGCGATACTTTGCGTGCATGAGTCCGCCTAGCTCCATGTCCATTTCCATATAGTGAATAGGAGTCGTGGAACAAATCGAAAGCAAAGGCGGAACCTCATTGCCGGAGCTGACGATTTGCAATTTTCATTAATCGTTGACCTTAATCGTTAACACGTTCCGTACCACGTGTACCACCGGTGGTACACGCCGTCATATTGACCTACTACTTCTTTTGTTTCGAACTGACGACTTTTGCACTTGAACTGATCGTCAGGCCACGTGTACCACCGGTGGTACACGATGTGATAACTGCTCTAAATAAGAGAACTACTTATGTATTGATGATATAATGAAATATTGTGTGATAATATATCGATCTTTAGTCAATATATCAAATGGCCTGAACGACAAGTCAGGCAAAAATGGCTTGGCACGGAACGTGTTAAACAAGTCAAATTTAGTCATTTATACATTGCAAGCGTGAAGAACGCTATGACGTTTTCGTACGAAACGTGTACCATCAATAAGATTATTAAGACCGTAAACTTGTGGCAATTAAGATAGTAATAGAGCAGAATGATTTTCCACAAGCTTTAGTAAAAATCCGTTAAGCTTGATTATTAATAATGTCATTTCTCAACGTAACATGCAGTCTAGGAATTCGTGATTGGCATGTATTATCCACAGGCTTCTGTCTCATCAATGGAAATTCTACAAAGGATCTGCTTACATGTACAGCGTCTATTCGACACTTTGGCGCTTTGACCGGTCGAAAACTAATAAACTGACCGAAATGCTATCGATCGAGGAACAAGTCAAACATCCGATGGACCCAAGCCTGATTGACTGGGAGAAATATGCTGAATCGTGTGTTATCGGTGGCAGAGAACATTGCTTTCACGATCCACCGATTGTCACGAAAAATGTTACTCAAAAAATGACTGCGTAAGTGTCGACACGGATATAACATATGTACTGTACACAGCTTACGCCAATGTATGTATACATTCAAGTATATACGTATCGTCAGATATGATACGACATATGGTATACATATACATTTGAAAAATCTACACTAAGTAATATCTATATGAATTCTTATCTAATAAATTCTTAGTCAATCTCTTTTTACTTGCAGATTAAAAATACTGTGGCTAAGCTCGCCGTTCATTGCTCTCATCACTGCGTGCCTCTTGCTTTGCTTCCTTGGATGCAGTGGCAACATTAGCTTGCTCACTAGTTTATGTATCATCGCCTTTCTCATCTGGCTGTAAATCAACCTTCAAAATGGAATTACATACTCAAACTGTGAAACGGAATATTTATAGAAGAAACGAGACAGAAAACGGCAAATTTTCAGTATTAATATTCTTGGGACTCTAACGATGTGGCGAGGAGAGAAATTGTACGGGAAACTGTCGAGTGGCATCATGAAAATGCACATAGTATAAACGTCAGATTAAAATTGATCTTATGAATTTACTGCAGTTCTAGTGGCTATTTTTTATATGTATCTAGCATATAAGAAACTCACGTTATCTATTATCCTATAGTTATAGTATATCTATTGTCCTCTAATATTCCTGCAATAATGAATCGATGAGCAACAATGAATCTTTCACGGCGACGACCATCGTCGATATATTCGCTGAAAAATTAATGAGAATGTGATATGGGGGTGATGGTCGGAATAATATTAATGATGACTAACGTGATTAAATACCCCTTTGTTTTTGGAACTAAATGCTATTTTGCATGAATGGTCATGAGAATTGACCCCGACGGATTCTAAGGAAAAAATGTAATGGAGTATAGGAAAAATCTAACAGAGAATAGAATTAGACTTTGGTACATCCTCGATCGGCTTTCTTAAGTGAAATGAGAAGGAAGTGTAAATTCGGTGATTTTGATCGGCTTTAACGTTCTCCTAAAAGAGGGCCTGCGAAAAAGATGGAGGATCCGTTACATAAAACGGCAATATAATATCCATTGTGCATGAGCTACCTTCAGGGGGCAAATGTTACTTTGTATTTTTGCAATTATTTGTCGACGCGCTGCCCGACTATAAAAGTGTCCGGTTAATTGTGCCAGTTGAAAGTCACTGAAATACTTTAATAGACACCGATCATTGGTCCGGTTCAACCATCTCTACATTTTTCGATATATTCGGCCAACGATAACGTGACGTCGCTATCGAGCGAAGGAAACATATTCTCGGTGATTTTTCTAAGATTAATTTGTTCAGCGGTAAAAGTGGCTTCTCATCATCGAACGTCGTCCCTGTCCTATTTTCGACTGATCAAATCAAGACCTTTCGACTGAACTGTCACCTTCAACTCTTCACTCTTCTTTTTCTGAAGAAGAGTACAAAGTTGAGATATACATATATACTGCCATCCGCACAATACAGTTTCATACATTCGAATTATATTTCACGGTGGTATCATTCCGTTAAATTAAACGCAAGAAAATGCCGATCATTAATGGGCAGACAGGAATTTCAAAACCGTCATCGGTGAACGAGTTGATCCCGGAAAGTCATGTTTTCTTCACGGGGGTGACTGGATTCATCGGTGGTGCACTATTGAGCATCGATCCTGGACCAGCAAAAGTTTATGTGCTGATTCGTGAGCGGTAGGGCAAGAATTCGCGACAAAGTCTGAACAGTATACTGTCGAGCCCTGTAATTAGAAACACTTTTTTTTATGGTAATGTATGTAGTTGTCATTCGGTTCCCTATTTTAAGCTCTCCAAAAACTTATCTAAGAACTCAATTAATTATTCATTGCATAACATGATATGTTTCGCTCGGACAATATAACGTAAATAACACCCACGTATCGAGTGTAATCCGTGTCTAAAATGATATATTTTGTACATATGATCAAACGGTTTCGGAAATTTCAACATCTTGATGTTAAATAGTAACTCATCGAACTTCTGGCTCGCAAATCGCGGGCTTTCTATACAATGCACCCAATTTGTATCCAGCATTTCCACTGCAAAACATTTAAATTGAATGCAAATTTCCCGAGGTCGCCGATTGAAAGAAATACCACTGTAGGTCATACGTTTATGAATTTATAATATTCATACAAACGTATTTTTCGAATCAACACTTGCGGTGTACTATAATTAGTTTTACAAATCTTATATCAAATACAGAACGAGTGAAATAAAGCTGCACATAATTGAAAAGTTTGACAAATTTTGGCCGATTTTCCATTCTATTCTTGGTAGTAGTCGTACGAAAAACATCGCCACATTACGTAGGACAGCAGTTACATATTCAACATGCGTATCTTACTTTCAGGGGGCAAATGTTACTTTGCAAATGCGTGCGGATGTGGTATCAGAGTATAAAAGTGTGCCGCTAACTATGTCAACTGAAAGTCAATGAAACACCATCGACATCGACCATTCGTCCGTATCAATCGTCTCTACGTTTTACGCAAAATCTTGCCCACGGTAACGTGTCGACGCTGTTGAACGACGAAATTATTCGCAGTGACTCTTCCAAGATCAATTTGCTGGCCCACGAAAGGATAAAGGGTTGATCCACCAATTTCATTTCTCACAACTTTTCACTATTTGCTTTCTCATCGTCGTACATTTCAGTTATGATTTCTTCAAATCATCGCAGTACTTCTACCCCTAATCCCGAATTTATGCATGGTTGCATTCGCATATTGTGCCCTCTTCAATTTTCCTCACATGCGATTATATCATAGTATTACCATCCAGTTAGATTCTACGTAAGAAAATGCCGATCATAAACGGGAACGAAAGAAGTGTGAAACCGTCGACGTTGAAGGAGCTGGTCGCGGGCAGTCATGTTTTCATAACCGGGGTGACTGGATTCATCGGTGGTGCACTATTGCAGCGAATTTTGAGCATCGATCCTGGACCAGCGAAGGTTTACGCGCTAATTCGCGACAGGCACAATGAGGATCCGCGACAAAGACTGGATAAAGTATTGTCAGGTCACGTAAGTACTACCACTCTTCTTTTTTCTCTCAAACTGAAACGTTTCTTAAAACTCAATCAGCTATTTATCAATTGAAATGACATATTTCTGTTCCAAGGCGTATCATAACGTAATTCCGACGTAGTCTGTGTAATTTGTATCCGAAATTATTTTTTATATATGATTGAACGTCCAAGGTCCGGCGTCCGGGTAATTGATAACATAGACGGTAACTATTTAATCGAACATTTGCCTCTGCAAATCGCAAATGATGAAATAGAGTATTGTGCGACACACGTTCGTCGATTAGTAATGCATTCAACTGAATTACGGTGTTAATGCTCAGTCCTATGTTTATGGCATATCAGTGTCGGAACAGTGACTTTTAACGTTTTCCAACGTATCACGCCATTTGCATATTCGATGATAATGTCATGACAGTGGTGAATAGGTGCCAATAATGAGAATCCATTCGCATAACGAACTTCACTATGATGAAACTTGTTTTAGACGTTTGCTATGTTATCACCGGACAAATTGCAAAAGGCGCAAGCGATCGTTGGCGAGTGCGGATCGAAAAACTTGGGAATGTCCGATGAGGATCGACAGATGCTAATGTCGAAATGTGACCTCGTTTTTCACTCTGCCGCTTTAATATCATTTGGCGCGGCTTACGATCGTATTTTCCGGATTAACACTTGCGGTTTGTTGCAATAATTTGTCGAATTTTTTTATCGGCCAAAACTGGTCCCTGCCTTCAAAATACGGAACTTTGCGTTCAATTTGAACGAGCAAAATGTCCCACGTGCAAAACTGACAGCTATTTTTGTTCGGGCAGGTACGCGATCTGTGTTGGAATTGGCGAGAAATATGGCAAAAATCAAGGCAATGGTCTATGTCTCAACGGCATTTATCGAATGTGACGTAAACAAAACGGACGGGGTAATGCAGGAGAAAGTTTATCAGATTCCCATAGATCCTGTCGAATACTCCGATCTGGTTAGTTTTACATCTAAATCGTACGTAAACGGCTTCACTGACACGATTTCAGCATTTATTATACTCCCGATTTTTTTCCCACTATAAAACACGGTTTTGAGTAGATAAATTGAACAAAATCGTTTAGGTCGACCAAGTGTCAGCGGACGAATTCAAGAGACGAATTAGGATGAATGTCAACGAGCGATGGGGCAACAGTTACACGATATCAAAGATATTAGCGGAATGTGTTTTGGAAAAGGAACGGGGTAATGTGCCGATTGCGATAATCAGGCCCAGTATCGTGTTGAATAGTTGGAAGAAACCGGTACCCGGGTGTATAGACAATATCAACAATGGTGTGGCTGGCCTGCTTGTTGGAATCAGCTATGGAATGTTTCGCAGGTATAACATACGATGGATTCATCCAGAATCAACCTGGTGAAATAACCAGGTTACCTTCTTTTCAGCATGAACGATTTTTATTTGACAATGTTATCAATCAAATGTACATGTTGTGCAGTTATCACCTCCCGAAGGACGCACTGTTAAATGTCATTCCCGTGGATATGGTTGTCTCGACGATTTTGACTGCGGCATTATCGGTGTCACAGGATTCTAGCGAAGTACAAGTTTACAATTGCACCATGTGTCCTGACAATCCTCTATCCGTACCGAACTACCTCAGGTATATCGTGAAGGCCTCTCGAAAGATTCACAGCAATGTATCGGTATTCTATCCGAATATAACATGCGGGAAGAACTCTCTCAGGCATTGGGCAAAGGTGCTTCTCTTTCAACTGGTACCGGCCTACGTAATCTCATCGAGCTTAAAGCACCTCAGACCAAGAGAATCCTATGAGTATGTTGAGCTTGAACGATATAGCTTGTACTATTTTTATAAACTATAACTTTCGAAATCATTGAATGCTTGTTCCACAGAATTTGGGATGCGCAAATAAAGTACCTCAAAATACATGCCTACGGGTTCGAAATAATGTCGGTACTTCGACGCTTCAATCGGACGAAAACTGACCGACTGGACGAAATGCTGACGATCGAGGAGCAAAACGAACATCCGATGAACCCGAGATTAATTGACTGGGAGGAATACATCGAAACATGCGTCATTGGCAGCCGGAAATATTTGCGGGGCGATTTGTTGACCTCCAAAAAGCGCTTCGCTCTAACCACCGTGTAAGTTTTGCCATGTATAGTATAGTGTAACATACTATATACCGCATATATCATGCATTATCAACGTTAACAAATTTTTCTTTACTCTGACTGTATTGATTTAGGGAACTTTGTCAAATTCAGATTCTTCTGTTTCTTCTGGTCAGTCCAACACGCTCTTACATTTTTTAAATATCGTTTTTCAGCATTCTATGTCAAAATTTTAAGTGCACAACTTTCGTTACCTCAAATTCTTAAGGGATTGATCCTTAGTTATGCTCTTTTTATTTGCAGATTGAAAATACTGTGGCTAACTTCACCGTTCACTGGTTTCGTTATTGTGTGGCTCTTGCTGTCGTTCCTTGGATGCAGCGCTAATATTAGCATCTTCCTTAGTATATGCGTTATCGCCTTCCTCATTTGGCTGTAAACTTACCTTCCGAATGGAACTATATACCGGCTACCCCCCCCATGTTCTAATCCGACTTTCCGTAAGAAACCCGACAGGAAATGACACATTCTTATTGTTAGTATGTGGAGATCAGAGTTTTGTACGGTAAGAATTTCGCAGCGTGACCAACCATGCATCCAATTCTCATGATTGGTAAAAATCTACCCGAATCTCAATATTTAGCTGAATTAATAGAAAGTGTCGATCGCTGGCGACAGATCGGTCCCGTCATAACAGAGCCGTCCGCATTTGCGCAAATATAAATCGACGTCAACTTTGCCCCAATTTATCGCTCAGCAAACCGCGAATTATTGCGATTACAGAAGTGTACGGTATGGAAGCGAAGGATTTGTCGAAATTAATTTGTAATTTATTCAAACTTGACATTCATAGAATTTTGAATTCTACTCTGCAACGTCGACTAATTATAAATGGCAAGTCTAAAGAAACTGAATGTTTCCCTTATTTCTCGTTATATGGATTTATATGAGGGAATGAGACACAAACTAAATTTTGTATGATTTGCTGCATACAACACGTTCATCGTTACCGGTAGATATGATGCTGAAAGCAATCCAGTTTTTCGATCGCTTGACGTCAGATTCCAATGCGATGTTCAAGGATCAAAGTTCTGCTGCGCTCATATTTCACGACCTTTTGCGCGTAACCAGGAAGTTTTGTCGTTTGACGGATGATTTTCTTACTGTCCGACAGAGCTGGCACGGTATGGATATTTACAATATTTATCTCTTTGCAGAATAAGTGCATTCAGTCGGTTCGTCGGATTAGTTACTTTATACTACTGTTATCAACGGTAAACGAATGTTGTTTTTCAACTCAGCGTTCAACTGATTTTTACAGCATGAACAGTTTCAAGCTAATTCCATTCTAGTTACTGAGGAGAAAAAAAGTATAAAAATATGTTAAATATTAAGTATCCGTTAGTTGTATATAATCTCACATCGAACAACGACAGTAAGTGTCTACTGTAACGTAAAGCATACTACATTTTGTATTTTTGTTCAACTTCAAACACGATTATCCTTCGCTCGGCATATGCAAGAAAAAAAGCTGAATAACGTCGATTTCTCATTCGAGATGTAGATGTATGTTCAACCGATGCAGTGAAGAATTGACGAGAAAAAAAGTTGCCGATCAAAGCTGGCATTTGCGTCGCATCAAGTGTCCCTAAGAGTTGTTACGCAACTCTCGAAAAGTGTGACGAAACATTGCCGACCAAGTTCCACGGTCAACGTGCTGAATTCATCTTCAGCAACCTTGAAGAGATTTGTTCAATGTGTCAAAAGACTTCGAGTGAATGGTAATCGTGAAATATAATCTATTGGGATATTTACTATAATCCGATTCTATTTTCGTTATACGATGGAAAGTGATATTTTTACTTAAGTCGCTATGCTTGTCAATGTTTGCTTGTAACGATGGAAGTCGTTATTATAATTTAATTTACGATAGCGCTATGTCAAACGAATTTTTATATTATACTGATTGTAAGAATTTTGCGTTTCATCAGAGAATGGAACTTGATGCGCCCTGCATCAAATGTAATAACTGCAAATTCTTATTAGCAGCCGCAATAATCAGCATGTCCTCTTTTCGTCTTTCGCTCTTTTTTTTCGCCACACGTGGTTTCTCATGCACTTAATTATGTTTCATACTTTACATGCGCGCCCATCCACATATCTACCTACTATATATACGAAGCTTCCGCTTATTTGTGCGACATGTGATGTATACGCAACGGTACACCTTCCTATATCCGTCTCATTGTTTCCATGTCTCTTCTCACTCTCCCTCTCTTCAACGTTCTCTCTCTCTCTATCTGTTTAAACTCAGTCTCCATTTTGCTTCCTCACTATCGACCGTTTCATTCTCTCTCATACCCATATCGCTATCTCGTTCACACTAAACCAACACTCCTCTCCTCTCGATCGACCCACTCTTTCTAACTGAACCATCCATTTCTGTTTATCCTCAAACCGGCAATATACTGGTCTCGCAAAACTCGTCGCTAACACCGTCGGACTTAGCGAGTGTCTCTCAGTCTTCACTCCGCATTGAAAGCACAGGCAAGGCAGAGTCTCTGTTCTCAAGCTTAAGCATTCGTACGTTTGCGGTGGTGGCATTTTTCCGACTTTGGGAAGAGCAACGAAGCAGCCCGGTTACTCGCTGTCGAGAGTTTAACGCATGCCCAGAGATAGAAACGCATAGATCGCAGGTGGAAAGAGTCGGTGTACGTACGTCGGAATTTGACGAGTCGAAAGTTCACGTTAAATTAATACATACAAGGAATATATATACATATATATATATATTCGTTGCACGGCCGCGCCCGGCGAAAGGAAATGGCATCGCGCGTGGCGGAGTTCTACAACGGGAAGACTGTTTTTCTCACCGGCGGCACTGGCTTTCTCGGCGTCTGTCTCATCGAGAAACTGTTGCGATGTTGCCCCGAGCTGAAAAATATTTATTTGCTTGTGAGGCCAAAGAAAGGGAAGAAGATCGAGGAGAGACTTGAGGAACTCACGACCAATTCGGTATGAACAGGTGGTATTGCGTTCAGCTATTTATGCAATGCAGCGATAATATGTGATAAACGGCCAGTAAAAATGCACTACTCGTGCAATTCAAGCCAGTGTGTGACGATAGGTAGACGTTTTTTTCGAGCACACGATCATTGCGTTGCAAATTGGCTGCTATCGTGAACTGTGTTATTCCATATCTCGAAGTAAGCAAATGACGCTGTAAGGTTTCTCGTGTTGCTCTCTATAGATATACATGACAGTTTCCGAGATTTCCTCAGACGTTGATCGGAAGCAAACCATCAACGTGTATTTTTATATTTCCCCCGAATTCATTCTACCACGACGATTCTCATAGTCATCCTCCGAGTAAACTGAAACAGTACTAAACTTTTTGGCAAACCACATTTTCGCAATTTTCAGTTATGTGAACCCGTGCCTACTCAACTTTCCTTCCCCCCCCTCATGGCTCCTTTTCTCCTTTTCTTTCTCTCTCTCTCTCTCTTTTCAATTTCGGCCTCTCCGCGTTTGGAAACTAGTTCAACGGAGCAAGGTGTAAAAAGACAAAAATCTCAACCTCCGTAAGTTCCTCTTCCTCTCTCGAGATCCCGTGAATTTTGTAACCATTGACGGACGATCGGTTGCCAGCGAAACCGTTAACTTCCATTGATAGGAGGCCGAGGTCATTGACAGGGATTGAAGGGAGAGCAAAGACCTCAAACTGTGTCTAATCATGCTGACTCACTTCTCTTCATCTAATGGCAAATCACAGAATAGCTTCTGTTTCTTCAGGTGTTTGACAGGCTGAGAGCGGAGGAACATACTGACTTGTTCAAGAAATTGATACCCGTGGCTGGTGATGTCGGAGAAGATAACTTGGGGCTCTCTTCCAACGACAGGCTCACTTTGGTTGAGCATGTGGAGATTGTGTTTCACTCAGCGGCCACCTTGGATTTTGAGGCTGATTTAAAAACAGCGATGAACATTAATGTTTTGGGCACTCGCAGAGTTGTGCAACTTTCTGGGGAAATCAGGAATCTCAAGGTAAACGTGCAGTTTTTTGTAGTATGCTGCGAACAATTACTAAATTGACTGTCAGGTCATGGGTATTCTTTTGTGGTTATTTGTTCTGCGTACTCAAATGCATTTGCATAATTTACATTATTCTGATTGTAGGCTTTAGTTCATGTGTCCAGCGCTTATGTTAATTCTACGTTATATGACGTTAATGAAGAAGTCTATCCTGCGCCGGCAGATGTGAATGATGTTCTTAAAAGTATTAATGAGCTGGATTTGTCCATGCTAGAAGATGTCACTCCACAAATTTTGAATGGTCATCCCAACGCTTACACATTTTCCAAACATTTGGCAGAGCACGAGGTTATTAATGGAAAATTGCCCGCCGCAATCGTTCGTCCTTCAATGAGTAAGCTGGACTTAAGGTTTAATGATTTACTGATAGAGATACAGTACAGAAGTACATCAAAGTTTTGTTTTTTAAATTAGTAACAGCAGCGTGGAAGGAACCTATGCCAGGATGGACAGTATCAAAGAACGGTCCTCAAGGATTTCTCATGGGCGCGAGTAGAGGAGTCGTAAGAAGATTGCCAGTTGGAAAACGTCTAATTTACGATTACATTCCAGTTGACATCGTCGTGAACAATCTCACAGTAGCTGCCTATGCAGTAAATCGAGACGGGTACAGCATAATATTCAGTGCAATCATTCAAATTCATCCAAACATTCGAATAGATTCAAAATCTATATGCGTTTATGATTTTTATTCTATTTCACCCCTTTTGATACATTATCCTTCATTTGTTTGCAGAGGCAAAGACGTAAAAGTGTATCACTGTACGTCTAGTACGTGCAATCCGTTCAGATGGGAAGCAGTAGAGGACACGATCAATAATTATTTACACCAATATCCGCTGAAAAGTGCAATTTGGTACCCGCATCTGAAGTTATTACCGTCCATTCTTATGTTCAAAATTTCGGCTCTGTTCGTTCACATGATTCCTGCTTTAATTTTGGACACGGTAACCAAATTAGTCGGAGGTCGACCAATGTAAATCTCTCAATAATAATCATTCTCAAGAGCTCCATGAGATTTCTACTAAAACATGAAATTCTGTTTCGTGCAGTTTAGTCCGGTTACACACCAATGTGAACAAGTCTTTGGATCGCTTGGAGAAGTTCATCTTCACGGAATGGAAGTTTAATAATCCTCAAACGTTAGCGTTGCACGAATCTCTATCAGCGGCCGATAAAGGGGCATTCAACCTCAATATGAAATCTTTGGTATGGAGAGAGTACTTCATCGACTTAACAAAGGGTGTTAGACAGTACTTAAGCAAGGAGAACTTGAAGAATTTGGAGAAAGCTCGGGCCAAGGATAGAATGTAGGTTGATCGTGGTTCTTACGGTATTACAAGTATTTGTAATTCGTGCCAGAACAAATGCATAATCAGTACTTGTTATAATACTTTCAATTTTCCTTATTTAATGTACACAGATCACAATCATTTAGTATATTATACCATTCGTAACGCTCTTTCTACTAATCTATTTTCTTTTTAGGCTAATGATGCTGCATTTAGGATTACAAGGAGCTATCCTTGGACTGGTTTGGTGGCTTGTAAAAAGTACATTCTCCACAACTTGGACGAGAACAGGCTTAATCGTTCCAGTCACGTATCTTTTGTTCGATCAGTTCTAAGCTGTTCTTTTAAACTCGCATCATTCCTAATACTTTGTCCACAAACTATGCGATGCAATGGTGTTGGGACCCAGTTATCCAAGCAGACGCATTATTGTTAGATACATTTATCGTTTGTATTGGAAAATCCTATTACCCGGAGGGACGAATTACGAGACGTTTTTTCATTGCAAGTACTTCATGGATTCGGTACAATTTGCAGTTAAGTTTATTATTTCAATTTTTTCATAGTGCAAACACTGCGTTTAGTTACTCGTATCGACCGTCACTGTTGTAAGTTTGTTATTGAAATATCGATAAAGACATTTGTATTGTTTATAAATGATTGTGTCTTTAATCGTCAGCTATCCTAAGACTTCCCCAACGGCAAAGCGAGGTAATAGCCTTTGTTTTATTTGTTACAAATAGTCATATTTTTCATTTTCTCATTATTTTGTTTGTTATTATTATTTAAATGAGTCCCTTGACATAGTTACTGTTGTCAAACATAAATTGCCACCTTTAAATTATGACACACTCGTAAAGAATAAATAGGTTTGAGATATGCTCAAAAAGAATAATTTGCGCTAAAAATGGAGCACTATCAAAGGCTAATACATGGCAGACTGGACGTCGAATTCTCAATAGTTCCGTAGATTTAACGATTTTTCGGGGGCGAAAAAATAATTAAAAGAGCGTCGAAAAATCTTCAAAAAAAGTCTAATAGAACTTACATTCTACGATTGATAATTTACAACACCGACGAGATATTTCTAAAGAGTGCCAGCGCCTGTGTTAAACAGTGGCCCGCAAAAGGGGCCTGGCGGGGGTCGGGGGTGCTGAGGTCTCTTGGTGGCGTCAGTTGGCGTCTAATTTTGACGAGATACGTCAAAATTATTTCGCCAGAGTTTGCATCTGGTCAGCTTCTCCTTTCGGCCACTGGCGGCGCTTGCCAGCTCTACTATACCCGATTCTAAAATTGTTAATTACGGCCAAACTACGATTTCGTAAACTCTGAAATCGATACAGTAGCTTGCGAAAACTATTCGTAAACGATTGAGATCAAAATAAGCGAAAACTATGATAGTTGTCTATACGGTGGTGTTTACAATTAGATTTGAAATTATCCAGCAGAAACGTGCTCTTCCTTACTACTTGCAGGTACAATAAAGCGTGTCCCTTTGCACAGATGATAACCAAACACCTGCACTATCGACTATAAATAACAATCACTCTCAACGCAGCGGCAAACCTCAAAACCATATTCATTGCCCACATTGTCGTATATAACGTACAGTGAAACGTAGCTTGAGAATTCGCATGCACAGCACCAATTGCGTCGCAACAAAGCCACATTGTCGGATGTGAAGCAGGACGCGCGAAAGCAAGCGCAACCATGAGTGGTTGTAATCTGCGATGACTATCAATAAGACGTCACGAGACAGCACGATCCTGAGAATCAAGCCTGGCGCAAATCCTTGACATTTGCAACCATGGGAAAAGCCTAGAGTTTGCACCACCGTAAAGCGGCTCAAAATAATCAACTAAACGGAAAAAGGCCCCTAATTACGCTCGCTTTCTCAACTCGGCCTCTGCACAGAGTGTCGGAAATGGTAGCATTGTTGAAATACGCAAACTGTGGCGGATAATGACAACAGTGAAATGACGCAAAATCCAGTTGAGCAACCTGTCGTGGCGTTTGCTCGCTTATTGTTGATTCAGCGACGTGTTGCCTGCTTTGCGTACGTCTCATTTTTCCGTGTCGTTCTCTCAGTAGGGTGAGCACGTTGGTCGTGTGAAGGCGAATGGCAACTAAATGACCGTAGATTACCCGACGTACCGAGAGCTGTTGATGAGAAATGCCACGACATTTTGTACCTGAGGAGGCAATAGAGTTAATGTAATAAACGTGCTCGAGGACGTTCGATTTCGAATTTCCGCCGAGGTCGAGTACGAACGAACGGGCAATTAGAGAGCTTACCCAACTGTCGCTCGAGGGTAGAAAGAGAATGCTTCAGAAGGGAATCTTCAGCAGCGAGACAGACTAGCGTAGTAGTTCCGGAACGATGGATTAAAGAAAAAGCTAGTCACCAGAATGTCTACTTCGAAAGGCTGAATAACGGTATAGACGAAATGTGGCTAAAATCCGTTCTAAGCCTTATATTATATGCTTGTTGAACGAAGTCGATTAATTTGTAATAAATGAAATACAGTGTGATTTGAATTGCGATCGGTGAGCGATACTAACGTAGTCTCACTGGAGTTGAGAATGTTACTGAACCTATCGCCAGCATCGTCCGAGCACATATTTCTCACCACGCTTCTACGCTCCCTTACATTATATCCACACAGCCAAACGTGTCGCGGAAATTGCAAAGCCTCACCGACTGCGTGCATCTCTGACCATCAAATCGGCCAGTAAACCTGTGCCACGATCTCGAGTCACTGTCTGTCCTGTCTCTTCAGGGTCACTCGTTCTTTCTCGATACCGAAGCATCGTATCCGGTTCTCCATCGTCTCGTTACGTTTCTTCCTCTCTCTTTTTGTCTCTCCTTCCCTCTCCCTCTCTTTCAATTTTTTCGCTGACTGGCGTCTCACATTTCGCGTTTACATTTCTTCTCGCCTGCTCGGGTACTCCCCACGCGCTCTACTCTGGGAAACAACGGGCTAATTACGAATTCTCATCTTGTGTGGCGAACATTCCCGGAATCGAAAGAGATGCAAATTGACATGAGCCGCTAACCGGATGCAGTGATTGCGATCACTTCTTCCGGGCTGTCGCGAAATTGCAGAAGTGAGACAATATGCCGCTAAGGTTGCCTTGCAATTAGAGGGAGAGAGAGGTAGAGAGTGTAGAGGTGTGAGATGATGCTCTTGATTAAGGAATGTACATAACTACTGAAACAATGTCGGCTGCCTTATGTAGGTGTTAATGGCATAGAGATACCATATACATACTTACAATTAGATTTAGACATTTTTATGCTTTGTTCGATGTGATACTAGATCGATTTTATATCTAATTGGAAGTCTGTACAATAACGTTTTCAGACATGGGCGGGTAATGTAGTATATGAATAACTATGCAATGAAGGTACTTAATTTGATGGACATGTGGATAATGACATACATAGACTAACGATCACCTAAGAAAATGGGTAATTAGCTGCTTAGGAATGTTCGAAAGCTGTCAGTAGACAGCCCTACATATTCTGTAAGCTACCATCGCGAAATGATTAGAAAAACATTCATGCAGCATCTACAAACAATCTCAATTCTCTGCTACAAAAATCCACCACTTCCTATCTCTGATAAATCCGATCTTTGAAGACGCCTAAGCACACAATCCTCGACTTGCAAGAAAAACTGATTAATTAATCAATTTATTTAGGGCTGTCTCTAGGGATAAAAGGGAAGCAAATTTTCCACCCCGGCCTCTTTAATTGTCTCGTCATCGTGACGATCTAGGAAAAAAAAAAACTCACAACAAACCGCTCATCCTCGTTTCCGTTCCGGTAGGAACGTAGAAGAGGGCCTACTGAGCGGGGAGGTATAAATTGTATGTGCCGCGCGTGTACTCGCTCACTTCGTCGTCACGATTTCACGGCGTACGCAGGGATCGTAGAAACTAGGATTGACGTGCCTCGTCGACCAAGAACACGACCACGACTCACGCTGATTGCACCGTAAAGCGTGCAACCCGAGATAATCGCCACTTTTTGAGGCCGCGCGTGTGAATTCCGTGCTAATTCTCATTATTTCGAATTTTCTCGAAAGTGTGAATCCACGAGTGATACTTCCCTGTTATCTTTCTTCTCCGTTTTTTTTTTTTTTTCGGTAAAGTGAAGTGTCTTCGTTGGCACAAAACGCGCGTGCAAAGAGTGACTCTTTCCTCGTTCAGCTAACATCAAATTGCGGCTGATTTTTGATCCATTGCAGAGTGTTAGTTTTGAATGTGTTCTTGGTCATTGATTTTTTATATGAACGTTTAGGGTTTGATTCTTTTGGCAAGAAGCGAGTTAGAGAAGAATAAAAGTGATTGTTAGGTGGCGAGCGGAAGTGTCACGTTCCAATGTTCTAGATATCATATTTGGAATTTTACGGAGTTGAAGAATTTCAAGTATTTGACGCGCTAAGGATTGGATGTGTCGCGTCGGTGTGACGCTTTGAGCAGTGAACAGTTACGGTTCGCAGGAGTGCTAGGAAAAAGACGAGCCGAAACGATAAAGTGGAACTTGAATACTCGGTTGACTCTTGGATAGATCAATGGGTAGGAAAATCTATTATTAATATTATTGACCTTTCTTGAATTACTTGATCGGTCATATGAATATGGAAGTACGTAAACATTTGAACAGTCACCTATTTCTGTGTTTAGATTTTCATTGTTCTTCGATCGAATATTATGAATATGAAAATGTGCAATGACATGGAATTCATAGAAAACCTGCAGAATTATATAGTTAGATAGTTCCTTCATTGAATACAGTAACATCGAAACGTTTAGTAATTTATATTTGGTTGGGAAGAATATTTTAGAATTGTTTAGTTCATTCGCACAGTTCCTTAATTAATCCAAATATCGAGCGCGAACAAAGCAAAATCCTGTGTCGAAAGCTACGTGGGCGGTCGTTCATTGGCAAATTCGCGACGGACACGAGGATTGTCGAATGCTGCCTGTCGTAATCGCTATCAAATCTGACAAAGCCGCAACCGATTGCGATGCCCATCAAGCAAGGCACAAGGACGCGCAGCATGTCGAATTTGCTTCGCGGTCTGCGCCGAACGAAAGAAAGAGACGGTAGTAGGGTAGACAACGAGTTAGGAAACAACCTCGCCGGTCGGGATAAGTGAAGAATGTAACGAAATGGTCAGACACCGCGTTTGCAACTGTCGCCTTTGTGCTCCATTTCGATCGCGAGTTAGAACGCCGTTAGCATACAACACGCTACGTCCGCTTGCCGTTCGAAAGATTAGTCAGAAGTTGCGTCAGTCTAATTAAATGCATGGTGTCAAGCGTCAAATTTGTCGCACGCAGGTAAGAGACCGAATAGATATTTAAATGACATCAGACCAGTTCGTACTTCTTCATTGCAACCGGTTCTGCGAGCGTGCGCATTTTGTCTTTGTCCTACGGAAATAATCGGTTTGGCGGGATCGTATATTGTTGTCGTTTGCTTCGTTGTCGTTTTCGCGAGTCAATATTGTCGGACATGCTGATTGACTTTAGCATAAAACGATATTAATGGGGCAGTGAAAAAATAGTTATGTATATTTCTATTGCATGTCGTGTGTGCACTGATCGCCAGTAAAGAAAGTTTCCTGTCATTTCGTCTAAATATCACCTATCCAGTATATTTATGATGTCCGAATTGATTACCAAACAAAGGTTGTCTATCATTTACTCTGAATATTGTCTAGTTGTCTGAATTCATTATCGAAAGAAAGTATCTGCCATTATACTTTCCATCGACATCTATTCTTAACTTATGTTACGTTCGATGTCTAATGACACGTCAAAAGAGCTCCCATAATTATCCTACATCCACTGGACGTTGTAGACTAACACGAATTAATGGTAGCTTCTTATTCTAAGTCATTCGTATCCCATAACCTTGTTTTCCAAAATTTGCCTAATTCCTACTGAAATATATATAGAATGCCGATGTATAAAAATCCCACAAATATCAGCAAGATGATTTTTAGCATGAGCAATTCTCGGTAGTTCTAGTATTAATTATGTCTGTTCATGTGCGTTCAGAGGCTGCAGAATCTCGAAATCCATCGATACCGGAATGGTTTCGAAAGAGGAATGTGTTGGTGACCGGGGCTACCGGATTCATGGGGAAAGTACTGCTCTCGAAATTATTGCTCAGCTGCCCCGACCTTGGCCATGTTTTCCTTCTGGTGAGAGAGAAGAAGGGCGTCGATCCGCAAACGAGGCTGCACAAAATCTTCCAAGTAAGTAAGGATCGACGATCGTTCCGATCGATTCGATTATCGCCGCCTTTCATCTTCCTCTCGACCTCGACCTATCCTTTACGAAGATTCAACCAACATTTCACTTAATAATTCCCCATTTCATGCTGCAAACGCATGCGTTCCTTTCTCCAAGAATTTGTCTATACCACGTGTGCAAAAGTGTATCATCATTTGTGTTCCGTACACAAGAATTTGAATAGACGCATATCGGAAGGAGTGCGCTGAAAATTGAAGTAGTTCCCAGTTTTTCGTGGCCGAACGTGCATTGCATCGGGTACTATCGTAAATTTCGGTATGCGCAACGATACTTTAATGCGCTTAACTTACAGCAGACGTGTGCAGTATACACTGATTACGAAAGAGTGTTCGAGAATTACTTTCGTCAGACTTGAATTTCGCGGAAATGAAAACAAGAACAACGCGTGTGCCGGCGTGTAGTCTATGTTCCGATCGTTCAAACAAGGCCGTAAAGCAAGTCGTTCAAGTTGTAACATTTTAACATGAACATTAGAGTAAGATAAAAAGATCCCATCGAATAACTGTGCATTTTTACAGATTTCGACTCCTATCTAAATAGTTGACCGATTCGTAACTGTATTACGGTTTTAACGAACAAATGCCTGCCTCTCGAGCACAGTGAGCACATAAATCTGCAGCGTCAAACAGATAAATCAAACTCAACGGGTCGACAATTTGAAAACAATTCTACAAATTATTGTGTAATCTGACAACATTATGCATCACGTAATAAGCTGTTCAAAAATCATTTCCGCGTTCAATGAAGCAGCCTGGAAGCCGTGTAATCGAAAACAATTGTTTCGCAAGAAACAATTAAGAAAGAGGCAGGTGGCGACGACTCAGGGAGTAAACGGAGAACGAGGTTTGAGGAAAAAATTCGCGACGCATTTGGTCGCGTGCGTGGGTGTAAGAAAATTTAAGAGATGGAGGACGCCTTCGGTCGCGTATCTATGGCGCATCCGTTAACATTGACCAAGTGCTTTCACCTTCGCACGGATCTCTCTTTGT
This sequence comes from Priocnemis perturbator, assembly GCA_963942575.1. Taxonomy (NCBI): domain Eukaryota; kingdom Metazoa; phylum Arthropoda; class Insecta; order Hymenoptera; family Pompilidae; genus Priocnemis; species Priocnemis perturbator. The sequence goes on from OZ012654.1 coordinate 2,771,112, forward strand.
CTTTTCATGCCGAAGGACGAGACTGATTAATGAGGCGGACGTGAACCTGATGAGAATAATCTCGGGATTGCGGGGATATACGGGGATTATTAGGAGTGTCATTATTGCAGAATAAGAGATTTTCTTGAATCCGCGGCGCCAGGTGTTTCTTAATCGAATATATTGCGTGTATGAAAATGAAAGAATTTTGCACGATCGTACGGAATGATATTATCTAGATAATTTCCTGATTCAAAATATGAGCATCGAAGTGCTTGGAAATTTGCAAATCGACGTACTCGATTGACCGCGAAATTCGACAGAACTGCACAATGATAATATTAAGAAATTATGGAAACAATAGATTGCCTCATGAGTCTAATAAATGTATGTATTTTATTGTATAGAAAATGTTATGTTTCAGCGAGTGTTTCATAATGCCTGTAAGAAAGGCTTGCTCCTATAACAGACTCGTCGTAGCGTCGTTAGACTTCAATACCAACGTTTTCAATCGTTATAAGTTCTTAATGGGATGACAGTGGATAAATATTGACGCACCACCGGTTTGAAATAAATATCATTATCATACCTGCCTCTCGTAACAATTTCACATGCCCCACGAGAACTAATCGCTGCTGGTAATGTCACGAGAGTGTAACCAAGGGAATTATACAGAATACGTGACTTCGCACTACAATATTTGCGTCTAGAATACGTAGTTTTTACGTAAAATTATGGAATAACAAATAAAAAGTCTTGTATTGCCTCCGTCTTACGTTCAGTCTAAAATTTGATCTTTGTTTCAGGAAGAACCTTTCAGGATTCTGCGAGAGGAGCAACGTGAGAAACTGGACAAGCTCATAATAGTTTCTGGCGACACGACTGTCGACGGGTTAGCGTTGTCACCGGCGCACAAGGAGCGTTTGATTAACGAAGTCTCCGTCGTCTTTCATATGGCAGCCAACGTTCGATTCGACACGACATTAAGGACTGCCGTTACGATGAACACGAAGGGGACAAGCAACGTATTGCAAATCGCTAAAGAGGTCAGAGACTGCAAATGGCAAGAAACCAGGCATCAAGAATAGTTGAACCTTTGACTGCATTGCACACTGATTCTATACGATCAACTAATTTTATTAGCCTCTATGCTTAATACATGAATCCTCGATTACGGCTACTTGAGTGCGTAACAGACAAACAAATTGGTGACTCCTTAGACAGTTGGAGTATATTGAAAGTAACGCTGACGAAACTCAATTCCTGCGACAAGCAAAGCAACACACTTTCGGTAGTGGAGTGTTAAAACGCGAACAGATTAACTTTTCTTAACATCTGACAACCGTGTTGTCCCCTAGGAAGCATCGATCAATGTTGCAAGACTCGTTAGAAATTCTTACCCGCTTTTTTGTAGATGCGACAACTGGACGCTTTTATTCACGTGTCGACGGCTTACTGTCAATGCGGCGACATTGTTCTCGAAGAACGTCTATATCCGACCGATGTATCAGCAGAGAACGTTTTCTACGCGCTGGAAACGATGCCCGACAGTACGTTGGAAGCTTTAACGCCGAAGTTACTCGGCGATCAACCGAACACTTACGCCTTTAGCAAGGCACTCAGCGAGGATCTTGTGTCGAGATGTGGCCTGCCAACAGGGGTCGCCAGGCCATCGATAGGTTGGTAGTTGGTATACCGTATACCAGCAAAAATTCTTTCCATATTTAATAACATTAAAGTGTACTGTATGCTGCCCATTTTCGAGTTATCTTATTTTCGGTCATTTTCCCTCACTTTTATCGAATATTAATTTCCAGTTATTCCTGCTTGGAAGGAACCAGCTCCTGGTTGGGTGGACAATATGAATGGTCCAACAGGATTAATGATCGGAGCCGGCAAGGGTGTGATTCGATCAATGCTGTGTAATGGAAACTACTTAACCGACGTGATTCCTGTCGATATGGCGATTAATGCTATAATCGCCCTCGCTTGGAGGGTGGGACTCGAAAAACCGAAAACTCCCATCTTTATGAACGTCACCGAGAGTGGGGAGAATCCTCTCAGCTGGCACCACGCCATTGAAATTGGAAGGAAGCACATCATTGCGAATCCGTTCTCGGGTAAAATACCAAGAAATCTATCGTTACGTTCGACTTTATCGTGCCGCTGATACTGTAGTGTACATTGAAAGCACAAACGTTTTACAATTTGATGTCTTATCTTTGTGACGGTGTCCTTGTTTGATATTTCGATTTATTATGTTTTTAGGATCTCTTTGGTATCCCAGCGGACGGATAACGTCAAACTGGTACAGGCACACTTTCATAGTCATATTTTGTCACCTTCTCCCGGCATACTTCATCGATGCTCTCTGTATTTTAACCGGAAACAAGCCGTTCATGATCAGGGTTCAAGACAGAGTTAACGGCGGCTTAAAGATGTTACAGTATTACACGACGAAACAATGGGTTTTCCTGTAAGTAAGAACCATTACATATTGTGCTCGCTTCATTAAGCTGTGTTTTACGTAATACCCGGAGTACGTAATGATGACGAGTCGATGAGTCATACGAGTATAATATCAAGAACTGACTGGAACCGTCAGTTCAGCAGCCCGTTAACACTTTTCTTCCTAAGCAAAATTTCGACATTTTCAGAAACGACACGATGAAGGACATGCGAAACCGTCTTTGTCCGGAGGACAAAAAGTTGTTCTACATGGACACGAAGGACTTAACCTGGGACGACTATCTCTTGACCTACATCCTTGGCACGCGAAAATATTGCCTCAAAGACGATCCCTCGACACTGCCGCGCGCGCGCAGAATTTTCACGTACATGTACATCGCCGATTGGTTCCTGTACATAATGTTCATCGTCGGTGCAATTTGGTTCGTCCATTCGTGGTTTGTCGCGTCAGGAGCCACAACCGCGACTTTGATCGGCAACGAGTCCATTTGATTCGAGAGCCATCTACGACGATCTACGGATTTACGCGAGGATACGATTTGATTTCTGACGTAGTTACGATTTAGTTACGATTGAGTGCGAAAATTTCAAGCGACGTCTGTGATACGACGGACTATGTGCCAATTTCTATGATAAGCGAAAACAAATTCTTGCTGTGTATTCTAACCAAAGGGTGGGGGTTGAATTACGATAGGATAGTTTGCGATCAATTGTGTGTACGACGATGATTATTGGCGTTTGACGGGCGGAATTATGTTTGCCGTGAAATAACGTGACATAATGCAGAGCGTGTGTCTTCTTCTTTTGTACCCTTCCAATATCGACGACAAACGATATTTATCGATGCAGAATAACGCGTTAAGCAAAACCGAATTGAGGTAAACGTATATTTGCCTCCGTTCGAGCCTTTTGCTGAAGACTTCATAAAGATTTGAGAGGAAATCGCTACAGACTATGCCCACGCACTCAAAAGTCATTAATCTTCCGATGCGTATGACCGTATGACACTTTCTCCAGGAGAGATAATTAAAGACAGAAATATGCAAAAAACACATCCTACTGTCATCCGTAGATCTTTCACTCTCGGCGTGAGTTGTGAATCGACAGAATGATGATCTGTCTCTACATAAGCTCGTTTCTGAGCTCGTTCTTCTTCGGGGCCCGTTTACCACCATGTGTGCACCGACCTATTCCCGTCCCTGAACCGTTCCTCCCACTCTTTCGCCGCGTAGTTGGGTGAAACGAAGCTGTGCCGTAACACTGATGCCGGGAGAAAAGCCGAGCCAACTGCGCCGGGACGAAAGTGAAATTGCATCATTGAACCGGAGCCGGAGGTCGAATCGGACTGAATGCATTACACGACGATGACGTATGCATTTACGTATGTGTACGCGGCGAAAATTATATCCCGCGCGAAACTCTCTCGAGTCTCGGCACACCCTCCTGGTCCGGTGAATCGAGTGCTTTTCATGCTTCAGTATGTGCCGGTCTAGAGGCATGCGTAACAGTGGTACGTATCTGTTACTAGACATACCTCTATATACGTATGGTTCTCTACACAGTGTTATTGTAGATAAAATCTTACATATGTTATTGCATGCGCTTGTAAGTAACGCGTTTCACAAATTCTAATCTTTGGCTTCTATCATAATTCAAATTGGGGTAACGTGAAACAAGAGCACTACTTTTGAAATTATCGTCACATACAAGCTACAGACATACTCGACATACAACGGACTTCTGCATTTGACAGAGTTTTCCTTAACGGCCTTGCTATATCGGTTTTACGTACAAGAACCGTCATCAATACGAAGATAGAATACTTTTTCTATAGAAATCATCACGCGCCTGGTGCGTTTATAAAACCTTCGAACAAAGGTCCAACCGCTTCCGATGCAGCAAACTTATAATTAGTTTGTTATCGAGCGTATTGCGTCGTTGAACTTACGAGGAATCAATCGGACAACGGCAAAACAGGTAAAACAGGTGTTCATTGGTCGGCGTAACCTTCCGGGCAAAACTGAATTCTCAGTATTCCATGGTATATCAATCGCTGCCGAACTGGAACATAAATAATTCCTGTCGGACACTTCGACCGAAAGAAGAAGAAAATTTTTCCAGTGTTGACGGCTTTGCCGGGGACCAATTATACGCATTGAACATTAATTCAAGGATCAGATTTGTTACGCCTGATTGATCGGTAAGGAGCTTTCCTCCAACTTTTTGCTCCTAAAAATAGCCATTTTCGAAGAACAGTCTGATTATTTTACGTATGGACACATCTCAATCGCTGGTACCATCGATGAAGACCGACCTTTGTACGAGACGTTTACTCTACACTCCTTTTCTTCCTTTATCACAAATTACACATATACACTGTATGCAAGTTTTCATATGTAAGCTTATATACATATGCTACACGTATAACTGCCTGTACAACTTCTACGCGCAACGACACACACAATTGTGTCAATTTTCGTATTCTCCAGCCTGTAAGTTCTCTTATACATATAAATTCTTGCACGATGTGTAAATTTTCATACACCTGGACGTGTAATTTCTCCTACACATGTGTCCGTCGCTTCTCGTATTCTCGCCTCTACACAGTGTCGCACACTTGCACGCGTAACGTAAGTTCCCCTACACACACGACTATCTCTACGTTCCTGAATACGTTCCGTGGATCGGGGGCCGATGAGTGTGCAACGATCGGTGGCTGAACATTGGGCCAGTTATGCTTTCTCAGTCTGCGACGGGCTCACCATTGGACAACGAGCACGACCGAGTTCTGTCCGGCATTAGCCGCCCGTTTTCCGGCCAAACGTTCGTCCACGGTCGTCCACTACCATTCGAAAACACGGTGCGAACAAATTTCTAGACGCACCCACGAGCTTCCAGAAACGATCTCATACGATTTCAAACTACTCGATACGAATCTCTTTCCGATTTTGTAATATTTTCGTCGCACTTGCGCCACCGCGTCGAATCGAATCGTCGACGGAGTCGAGGCAGAAGAACGGGGAAGGCAGTGAGGACATCTTCTGTAAGTGTTTGATATGACATTTTTCCGAATCGATCATTTCGTTATGATAAAGTGAAAGTTGATTTTCGAGGGGTCCGAGAGTTGAGTATGAGTGTTCCGAGTTTTCAATCACGGATGAGTTTATCGAGCTTCAGTGTTTGCGAAGTAATACTTTGTGTCATAACAACTGTATGCAACAATTAGGAAAAAATATAAATTTAGTATAGTGGAAAGTTTTTCTAGTTTGACGAACGTGATGCGCTGTCCCTAAGGACTTGTGTGATTGCATAATAAATGATTAAGATTGCTTAATCAAAGAGACGATTTTTTGTAAGAAAATATTCGAGCGATCCTCTTATTTATGGCAGAATCTGACGTTTCAAAATCTCGGAAAACTCACGTGCGTGTGCCGTGCCGCTAATGTAACGTAATTGCACGTCCAGTTTCGAGCATTTGTCGTGTCTCATTCCGACGCAAAACGCGAGGTATAATTTCCATCCACGGGCTACTTGCAATCTGATCTTCGTATCTAATGCGAACAAAACGACACTACAAAATAGTTCTTTCATTCCATATTCAATTACGTTCAACTAATTAGGAATCTACCTCGCACCTCACCTAATCAATCGATTACGATTCAAGCAAAACTATTGTCGAATCGCTGATTCAAAAGAGTAATCTTAAATGATCGAACCGACAGTGTTTAATCGAAATGCAATTTACGCGTACACAACCGCATTGTGTATCCAAATATGAATTTCACGACCTCGAGAACTAGTTAACTATTAATCGGACCCATGATACAACAATCCGTGCTTCGATTGATAGGCCGAACTCTTCGAAGTTGTCGGGAAACACCTTAGACAGTACATATTAATTCGCGGATCGTTCATCTTCGTTGCAATTAAAGAACAAGCTCGAGTCTAGTATTGCCGGCCGATGACTTATTCCGAACTACTAACGACGACTGCGAACTGTGAGACGGGGCAGACACGTAACGAGAACTTTCGAAATGCCAGGGGCGGATAAACGTCGCAAGAATGCGATCATTTTCATGGAATCAATTTTTCGTAAACCGTAGCGACGTAGAAGAGGTTCACGTCGAACATGCATGCTGTCTGACCGCGACCGTAGACACGTAAGAGCGAGCTTCACTTCGAACATGTGAAGTTATGAAAAGGGAGAGCTCGTATGTTCGAAATTGGGGAAGTCATGCAGTCAGATCTCTTTCACAGAACAGTGGAATTAGTTTTCTAAAATACAAAGTAGTTTGCAATTAAGTCACCCTTATCACTCGCAGCGTATCGCGTATAAATCGTAACAACGTAAGCAATTTAAGGGGCTTTCTAAATTAAGCAACAGACGATCCTGCCAATGATTGAACCAAACTATTATGTACGTGGAGTACAGAAAGTAGCGTTATGACGACACGTGTTTGCCGATTCAATTCTTTAACAAGTACAGAATGTCGACATCTACGAAGCCAGATTGTAATTTCTGAAAGCGCACCACGAAAAATATGAAAGGAACCTCCCATATGAATATGTAGAAAGCACGGAGTCGAAATGAGGGTTCGGTAAATGTTTTCCGTCGCGAGATTTATGCGCCGAGCATTTCTAAGGGAGAGAAAAATGGTAATTGGCGGCGCGCAAAAAGAATGAAAGGAAAAACAAACGCGGGCGCATGTTGCAAGCAAGGGTAAAGAGGAATTTTCTAATTGTTTCACCGAGCGATCGCGAGAATGACAAAACTGTCTTCGGCCGGAACCGGCAACCCTCATTTCACGTCGGCCATCTCTTGTCACAACATTTCTTATTCATGACCCGCCATATGCGATGCGCATACGTATAAATTCGCAAACTTATGCATTTCTCCCATTGTTTAAATTTAGCAAATTGAACTTGAACGAATCTCTATTCATACTGCGTAATGAAGTTGCGACAGGTTAACGGCGAAAAACATGTTTCTGTACACATTTACATGCTTCTGACGGGAGAATTTTTTCGGCGTTAAACTCGCACAACTTCGTTTACGTCAGCGTTCGTTTTCGTCGCTTTCAGAAAATCTGGGTTAGCCCAGTGTTGCCGTGAAGTCTTCAATTGTGAAAGAAGCGAAGAGATTGTATTGGGAGACGTTAACGTAACGAATGCGAATCCCACAAATGGCCATTGTGAAAGAGAGGAAATAGCCGGTAAAGGGGCATGGCAAGCGCGAGCCGGTCAGTTTAAAGTTCCTTAGGACGGGAGTCGGGAGTCGGGACACTCGGGACCAGAGGCGCACGCAGTTCGACAAAAGTAAAAGTGGTCGCGCGCTACCGAACCGGACGATATCCTGTTGCGGGGGACAATTGGCGATTATCTAAACGCGCTTTTGAAGGAAACGATAAAGTCTCTGATCAATGTTTCTCGATCAGCCGCGACATCAATAATTCTCCAACCAATCGATATCAGCGCGGCATAACGTTTATGATTATTTCACAAAGCTCATCTTTGCAATAAAATCATTTAAAGGAACTCGGGGTAAACATTTTGTGAAAATAAGCAATAATAACACTTTTTCCGATCGTCGGCCCATTTCTCGATTCAGTTAATCGCGTATGTGTCTTGAACTTTCATTCCCATTTCCATGGAATTCTCAGACAAAGTTTCTACAGACGACCGACTCTAAGCACGTCGGAAAGCAGTTAGCCTTCATCCCGCCACCTTCGGTTTTTTGTTTCGGAACAAAAAACGAGAGTATAGAGGCATCGGAAAGAAGGACGGTTCGCTGGTTGGTTGAAAACATAAGTCATACGGATGCATCGATTCGAGCGTCACAGTCGCCGCAAGCTGTAGGACAGGAGATTCTGAATTTTGCGGTTTGCGGTCGGGTAGAGGCTCGAAAGATCGTCATACGAACGGACTGTGACTAATTTTAGTCATTTTCGAATTAATTTCCGTGGATCAATTTCTTCGAAGCATTACTCTGTGATCGTGACATTATTCGGCCGTTAGAAGATCATAGTGCATACATGTACTAACCAATTAACATTAATCCTATAACTTCATTCATTATCCCCGGTTTTCTCTAATACTACAAAATTACTCGACTGTTGAACAGTGTATGTCCTTACGAGTTTCAGTTCGCTCCGACGTTATTTATATGTCAATATAATAGTCCAACCATGATGACGCATAATTCGCATCACGCGAAACTTATTAAACGCGTCTTCAATGTAATTGTAAACAACATCCGAGATACGTATCTCCAGTCTCTACCCAGCAAAACAATCTATTACTCATACCTACGCATTCGTATGCCATAGCGATACTTCTCAATTTGCACCGTTCTACTTTCCTGTCACGCAGGACAACAATTTTTACGTCCGACATCCGACCACCGTAGCAACTTGACTTTTTTGCAATCCGTAATATTAGGATCGCGGAGTAGGTATTGAAATGGCACCTGCACCTTGAAACTTATCCCGCAGAATCGCCGCGCCGGGCCGTATAATTTCTGCCTCGACATTGTATACACTCTATTCTGCACCACGCCTCAAAACTCGCGGTTCATTCCATCATCATGCATGTTGTTCGATCAATAACACACGCAAACATTACTTACGCAAGATCGCGAAACAGGCAACGTTTCTTTGGCAGTCCTTAGAGAAGCAAGACATTTGCGCCAAATAACGACTTAAACACAATCCGATTTTCGATTCTTTTCTTCCTGTTCGCAATTAACGATTCACTCATCGGCAGATTACAATTGTCATCTTTCAATCTCGTGCGCTAAAAGCTTAAAATGCGTCGAATTTAGAGTGTTGGCCAAAAGTCCGTGTTCTTTGCCTGCTTTCACGACCACCTTTGTGCCCCGTTGGAATTCGTTTCTTAATCCCTCCGGACCAGAAAGAGGAGCGTGTATTGACTTGGAAAAAAGTACTAAACGAAGGAAGCCCCGAAACTGGTTCCCAAGCAGGATTCAGACGCACCGTAGAAAGTGGTTTCCTTCAAAGTCTCATTAATCTGCAGATGCACTGTTGGTCGGTTACGAATTCGCGCGCGAAGGATGTTGCGAGAAAGATTCAATGACGATGAAGATAATGCGAAAGACTGTTATTGCAACAAATTTTTGTTTTCTGACACAAAAATAGACGATGATAAGGAAGGATCTCAATCAGAGATGAGTCAAGCAAAACATTAACCGAGGAAAAAATTCGAATTAACGACCTTTTGAAGCTGTCTTCTACTGTTAATGGTCGTTTAGTCGTATTAGTACCGAATTGTCACTTTATGTCTCTTATGCGATAGTTCTGATATTATAATACGCAGTAGCAAAGCGTTTTCTATTTATTGTCTTTAATGATTCTTTAGTGACATTACTGAAATTACAGTACACAGCCCTGTGGTATTATTACTTAATCAGAATAATTGCGTACGTCAGTCATTATCAATCATTACTATAATATCTTTGAATTCGCAACGCTCTCTGCAAATCGATATTGTCGACCAAGCACTCTTGCATATTCTAGTAAATTTGCTTGAATCGATGTCACACTGTCACACTCCTTCCGGTGTAAGATTACACAGTCGCATCATTCTCAGCTACTGACGTTGGCATTCCGATCTATAGATTGTTTCTTTTGATCGAGTCGCCCAATCTGACAAGCTCGAAGTTGGACGATTTTTCCTACGTCATCGTAATGACCGACGTGCTTACAATTAGAGATTTGTGTCTCATGTGTACACTTATCTAATTCCTGATGTCTACCTCCCTCCTTCAAAATTTGCAGGCTCAAAGGTTTATTATCTATTCTCTGCGTCACATGAACTTGACTTACTTGCAATTTTTAATGTTCACCTTTTCTAATTTCCGATGTATATGTCAGAGATTAAGTTATTTACCTTTGTCACATCGATAGCTTCGCAATCGTAACTTCGATCTTTCGCAATCGAAAAATGGAACGCCAGCGCAATGTGTCGCATTGTTCGCTCAGCTCGTTGCCTATAAAATTGACTTTAATTAATGATCAGAAACGATTCGAATATTAATGAGCGGCGACGTCCGAGTTTCCTTCTCGTCCTATCGCGTTCGGCATTTAAGAAAGGAAATGACAGACTTGTTCCCGCTCTACAATGTTGCAATTGCTCCTAATGCATAATTATACCCGATGAAACGATAATTACACAATATTAGAACAGTCCGATTTAAGAAGGCGACATTTTCTACCAGGTGTCCAACAATACGCACTCCAAACGAAATGAGGCAATTATCGATAGAAAGATAATCCAAATATATATAGAGTACTTATTTGCGTTCAATTTAATATTTCCAAGCAACTTTTGCGCCCAGTGCTCAATGACCTAACTTTACCGCCGTTACGTTTTAAGCTTTTGGACGATCAAAGCGGTCGAGCAAAGATGGCGGACACGAAGGTGGAGGACTTGCCGGACAGGATAGCGCAAACTTTCGAGGGGCGGAGGATCTTCATCACAGGAGGGACGGGATTCCTCGGGAAAGTGATCATCGAGAAGTTTCTGCGATGCATACCGAGCGTGGGCCAGATATACATGCTCGTCAGGCCAAAGAAGGGCAAAGACCCTAAACTTCGTTTGGAGGAAATTTTTAACTCGCCAGTGAGTACAACAATCTATTTATATACGACGTCTATCGAAGTATCAAATGATGACTTATAGTCTTATACCATGAAACAGATATTAATTCTCGTAATTCATAATCTTGTCATTTTCAATAGCGGTTACATCGCAATTTATTTTACATCATACTAATTTAGCGTTAGTGCAATTTCGAGCACGATTGTCAGCATGTGTGTATCCTAGTCTTGAATTACAAACCGATTCCTGGTGTGCACTTTCCACGTCATCGTACGCGAGGGGAAAATGTTGAAATTATATGAAAACAGAGACCGACGATGAAACGTAACCACGTTTATGGTAACCCACATTTATCGTTATGTAAGGAAGTAAATGGCAAACGGTTAGTTTCCGATAATGGTGTTGAATGGAGGTTTGAGAATGAGAGTACTGTAATTGTGCGATTAGGGTGCAGTTTCAGATATCTACTGTTATGTCAATACCGAAATGATACAGGTACTGTGACATGTTAGCCGCAAGTATGCGATGTAAATGATGTCGTGTCAAGTAAATGGATAGTGGATGGGTATCTAATTCCATGAAGCTTAATTACACGAATACGTGCGCTTGCTTGACTGATCAAACACACAAAATGGGCATAATTAAATACTCCGTTTGTGATTAAATCCGCGACGTTTAGATCAATGGAACTGATCCTATAATACGTAATAACTTTGGCGATATGGATGTAAAAAATAGATAGAAAATACAGATAAAAAATTGATAGAGGTTGCATGTTGCATTACATCACCCGATCATATATACGCACACTCACTTAAATTTACCAATCAAACGAAGCTGCCTAGAACGTCCAAAAACCCAAGCACTGCTAGTTAATTGGCCGCCCTCGTAGTTAATTGGCCGCCCGGTAACTCAAACACCCAATCATCATTTGTCAAAACGTTCAGGTATCTTCTAGCACGAGCGCTGTGCACTTTCTTAGGCTACTAGTGCCTAGGCCAATGCAATATTTGACACACCACAGACCTCCCTTATCATTCATTCAACAACACAATATTTGCACGAACAATCGTTTCGCTCAACTTCGACTTCATTTCGTAGACACCGAAACGAAATCGAATGCACCTGTTCTCAGAGTAGAATTACATCACACGGAATTCCTTCTCCTGCCTCCTCTTCCTCAGAGTCTCTCTCTCTCTCTCTCTCTCTCTCGCTTTCTCGGCCTCTTGGCTCCCGGGAAGATTAACGAATTCGACAGTGAAAGTTCGTCCGGTCCAGGCTCAGCACATTACGGAGGCAGAAAACGGAGTCAAGGCCTCGTTCAAAGCGTACCGGGAGAAGATTGTCGTATTATTATCGCACGCGCACTCGGTGAAAGTATGTAGCCCCCCTTAGCACTGCCGTGTTATGTCACAGCGTTCTAACGCAATCGTGCGTACACGAGGATCAGGGACGTACGCATTGCTTTCTATCCCGATCGTCGTGCGTGCGGCGTAGAATGATAGAATTCAATTGAGACATTGGCGACATGATGATGTTTGGCACTGTTATGCATTTTCAACCTTTTCTACCATTTTTCGGCCATATTTCAGCCACTTTCAAATTCTCCATGCTTCTAAATCACTCTAGTGTAGACATTACTTTGAACTTACTGACCCCATTTTTCTGGTAATTGTATTTCGTTCAGCGATTTAATACACATTTCCATTTTTCTCAAAAAATGAACGTTCTCATACTTGTTTGCTCGTTTTATACACGAAAAGGAGTTGAATAAGTTGATAATGAATGAAAAACACGGCACCCTCGATTCCGGAGACTTTCCTGACTTCTCTTCTTAAACTACTTTCATCTGCACCGGCGGAAATTGTGCATGTTGGGATTATTGTAAAGCCAAGGGATTTTAGATGTACTGACGCATAAATGTAACCTTACCCCCTTAGTCGCCCTCTTACGACAAGCAGGGGATACTGTGGATGTATTCTATATTCTATCCCCGATCCACGGGGGAATGACAGTATTCTCATAATAATTAAACTTTTAACAACTTTAGGAAAAGCAAACTATTTTGTGACGTATATCATTTGCCCACATCTCTATGACCCTGCCCAAGGAGAAGACGTTTTTCTAAGAAGCGTGTCGTGAAGTTAAAACACGGTCAATGCGTCAGCCAATCGCCTGAATTTTAAATCCGACCAGTTGACGTAATGCCCATCTTTTTTGCCAAATCGCGAAGGTGCTCAGGGGCTTTCCGAGAAGGGACGATGCAAGGATGAAGAAAAAGAATAAAAAATGTCGGCCGCGATGACGCGGATCACAAATCATATGCAAGTGATGCGAAATAAGGAAAATCTAGAAGAAGTTCTTTAAGCATGAACCGGGATCCTCGATTTTATCCGCCAACACAATCGCGGTGCAAAATTTTGAAATTGATCTCCCATTTCAGGAGCGAAACCGTGACGATTACAATTTTCTCTATTTAAGATACAGCACAACTACCTGCTATGACTCACAATGCACACATGACTTTACACTTTCCTGAGGTAACAAGAAAAAAGTACGGCGAGCCTATCGACATACAGTGAAAGTTAGGACAACTACATTACATGAGCATGATCCATGAGATTTTTTCTCTCACCAACGGTCAATCGGGAGAGAAAATACTAGTGCGTCTTTACAGTTTTTTTCACATAACTTATGAAGCTGGTTTAGAGATCATTAAAAGAGCGAATATGAAATTTTCCATCTGTACAAAGACCTCCGTCTTTTGTAAAAACCCTTTATGGTGAATAAATCAATTTTTGTTCATCTTCTGTTTTCTTTCAGTGACACGCATTATTTTAAACATCCTCCATGTCACATTCTTTCAACTTTACTTAATGATTTACATAATCACCAGGCAAACCGTGGAAATGACATTTAATCGATCGAAATTACCCCTGTACCTTGCACTTCTCCTTAATGCGCTAGTCTCACTCTCTAGCAAAACCGTTGGACTGACCGGCCGCAGTGATTGTGATCGTGTATCTCTGATCTCCAGTTGAGAATGAGTTTTACGATGGATTGTCTCGACAAATATTGCCATTTGCACAGGGCACAAACTATAGAATGGGTTCCGAAATACGATAACCGCGCTTATAATTGATATAGAGCATTTCGACGAAAGACCAAACCACGATTTCTATCCCGTCATTTAACGCGCACCGCCGTCGTGACGAAACCATACCGCAAACTGCGCGAATGCTGTTTGCAGATTCATGTATTACCACTTTCCCTTACGACAGATATGCCGTAACTGTGTGCTTATGCTCGACAGTACACGCCGGAAAAGTTTCGATCCGCGGAAAATATTTCTCGACTTGTTGGAATTCAATGGATACAGAAGTTTTTAAGAATTAAATTAAGATGGATCCTGGATAGGATACACATACACCTACTCTGTTACATAACTATCATGTAATGTAAACAAAGCACAATGCATGATATATATACGTACACCTTGGTACCACAAATTAGAGACTTATACCTTGCTATGCAGAATCCCGAATGATCAGCCATTTAAATGAGCATTTAAACTCATGAAACCTAAACACGTGGGTCGTAGATACACGAACATGCGTCCAGCGTTCGACTCTTTCACTACTTACATCCGCCAGCAGTTTCGTGTGCAAAATCTAATATTGTACGCACGAAAGTACGCCGGGACCTAAGTGCTCGGTAATTTACATCTATGAGCATTTAAGTTCATGACATTTAAATGTTTGGACCTACGTACGTGCATGAATGTATGAAACTTACGAAATCCAAGTAACGTCATCATTGTTACGTGACATCAAACCTTTCTACTCGTAAACTTTTATACTTGCCTCGTTTTGACAGCTGTTACGCCATTAATTATCTGGACAAATAATCTACGTGGATTGACGGCAGGTATACGACAAATTCATTTCAGTTGTTCGAAAAGGCGAGGACGGAAAGAGGAATTGATAATCTTCGTGAAAAAGTGACAATCATAAATGGGGATGTTAGTTGCCCAGGACTCGGTTTGTCGCCTGAGGACAGGAAGATCCTTTGTGAAAACGTTCACATCGTCTATCACGGAGCAGCCACGGTCAGGTAATGAGAGAAACACGTTCCCAGCTTCGTCTCTGAAACAGAAAAAGCTAACAGATTGAAATAAACGACGAATAAACTTTGCCCTCTTCAGGTTTGACGAACTGCTCAAGAGGGCAGTACTTTTGAACACGCGTGGCACTAAGCAGATGCTGGAACTTGCCAAAGAGATGAAACATCTTCTTCTGTTTGCACATATCAGCACGGCCTATTGTCATTTAGAAGAGAAAGTAAGAATTACATACGGAGACACAGGCAAAGTATTCGTTTTCTTGGGTGGGGATTATATCGGTATGCGGCGTACGTGATACATGGTATATGGTCCTTGTACGTGGTGCACATGGGGTACATGGTGCACGAGAACTAACATACACGGTAAATGACGTATACTGTATGGCACTTGACAAACCGCCTTCCACGATAGGTCCTAGGTGAGAAGCCTTACCCACCACCTGCAGATCCCCACAAAATTATCAAATGTGTCGAGTGGATGGAGGATGAGGTCGTCGAAGCGATGACTGACAAGATTCTGGGTCATTTGCCCAATACCTACGCTTTTACCAAGGCTCTATCCGAGGGTCTTGTCGAAGAAGCGATGGCTCAGGTTCCAGCAATCATCGTAAGGTATGGTACTTGTAATACAATGCATCACAACCACATTGCAAACACGGCATAGCTAATGACAGAACAGATGTAAGAAATAAATGTGACGCGTAAGGAAAATGCAGAATGTTATCAATTGTCATATATGTTTAGGCCAAGTATAGTGATTCCAATTTGGAAGGAACCGGTTCCCGGTTGGACGGACAATATCAACGGTCCAACGGGACTTCTCATCGGTGCTGGTAAAGGAGTGATCAGGACGATGTATTGCAACGAGAACGGCTACGCAGATTATGTTCCCGTTGACATCGTTGTTAACGCCATCCTCGCCTGCACGTGGAACTTCGTTTCGTTGAAGGATCATGAGAAGCGTGTGTTTAATTTGACAAGCAGCAGCGACTTTAAGGTAAACCCTCTTGTGATGTATAAAATATTCAATTTTTTGGTAGGTAACGAGGCATATATTATACTATGACCTAAACAGATTATTCTATCAGAATATGATACAAAGAGGATCTGTATACTATAATAAATTGAGAGCGCATATGCAGATATGATTTTGGTCGGAAAGCGAAGGATGAATTGTGAAAAAGGATACGGTCCACTTGTTTACAGGTTTCATGGGCAGAGATCATTGAGCGTGGTCGACGAATCACCGAGAAGGTGCCGTTGAATTCCGTCGTTTGGTATCCCGGAGGCAGCATGAAGAAGTCTCGCCTCTACCACAACATCTGCATCCTTCTCTTCCACATGATACCAGCCTACCTCATCGATGCACTTATATTTCTCGCAGGCCACAAACCAATGTAAAATCATGTACCAAAATTACAAGCATATGCAATAGGGTAAAAGAAAACACATAATGATAAAGCTTGACATCATTGCAGTATGTGTCGTGTCCATCGCCGTATAAAAAAGGGGTTTGAGGTGTTCGAGTACTACGCCAACAATCAGTGGGACTTTGAGAGCACGAGAATAATCGGGATAAGGGATAAGTTTAATCAAAGGGAGTACGATACCTACATACTTCATGGGAATGATTTGGATATAGACAGTTACTTCGAAACTTGTATACGCGCAGCAAGAATCTATATCTTGAACGAGCTACCCGAAACTTTACCTGGTGCTCGACGACATCTTCGAGTGTAAGTTCCATTAAAATATTCCGTACAACATAAAACACAACAAAAATCTGTAAGAACATACATATGGAAGGGATATGTGTATATACGTGATATATAATTTGTCAATAAGTCAATTTGGAAAATTAGAAAGTCTATTTCCTGTTTCAGTATGTATTGGGTCGACGTATTCACTAAGATCTTCTTCCTGGTGTTGCTGATCTACACTCTGGCCTGTTGGAGCGACAGTTTTCGGGCCCTGCTAACAGGCACCTGGTCGCTCACGTCTAGGGCGTTATCCCCCTAATTACGACTTTCTTAGTTATTCATACCTCTTCTCAGTACCTTTATATTATAATGTGACCAAATAAAATATCAAACTTATTTTTATCAAACGTCCACTTGTCGAGTTTATCTTCTTTACGCGTCGCAAACCTTTTTTTCTTTTGTTTTTGTTGAGCTGGAGGAAATATTCGTCGAGCAGGCAAATAGGATGATAGGCGGACGGGGAGTCCACTGGTCGACCGGGTTTGGGAATCAAAATCATCGTCGCCGTCTCCGGGACGGCGACGCGTCTCAAACCTTTCCTATTAAACAATTATTTTCGATACAAGTTATGGGATTGGATGCTATGAGTCGGATGGAATATCATATGATCTGATTACTATGGGCTGGATAGATTACCATGTTGTCCACGATAAACCAAAGCAGAGAGTAATACACTAATAAAAATAAGACGTCCACGCTGACATGTGGAGTTTTTATTCTTATGAAAGATGGTGTGTGGAAACTAGCTTAGACAGTCTCCTGTACAGGTGGCTCGTAGCCTTCAGGTCTGTCGACCTTCGAGCCACTCTCTCCGGTGTCCTCACTCTTGCCACCGCCACCGTCGCAGTGAAGCTCCAGGAGTTTGCTCAATTCAAAGCGGGGCTTCTTCAGTACCTTAACTTTACGAATGTACACATCATGCAGGGGGTAGATGCCCTGGGACGCTTTCTCGATGTCCTTTGCCGTTGCGTCGGGCAAAAGTTTGCTAACGACACCCTTCAGGTCACTCTTCGCAACGTCGTTTGTGATCGTGTCTACCATCTTTTGCCTAATTTTTTTTACCTAAGGACAAGAAAAGTCTAATTCAAGCCAGTTCTGACTATGGTCGAATACGTAGGACACAGATTGATTGAAAGCACTTTGTGCAATACCGGGTGCACAAGTAAGTAGTTAAACTTGTAGCTATGTATAACATCTAACTACGTGGTAAATGTTTAAACTTTTAGGAAACTGATTGCAAGTAGCGAATTGCTACTTCATCAAATGTACTAAAATTAACAGTTTGTTGCAACTTCATATATCACTATTCCCTCATGTAAGGATAGTGTGGTAAGCGAGTGCATTACTATGCGCAACATCTTCACCACTAAAGTTGGAGATCTGCTCAAATGGATATAGAGTTGCGACTGACAAAAACCAAAACCCTAAACAATGAAACTGAATGCTGACAAACCTGTGCGTGCTGAGCATAGCATGTCTTCCTGGTGCTCATCTGGTCCTTGTTGGTGAAACCAATGCAGAATACTCTGAGGAGGTACCCATCGGTGGTCTTAACGTCCACGTTGGCCTCGATCAGAGTCTGCCACTTCTTGACCATGGATCTCAGCTTGTCGGTGGTCAAGTCCATGCCATGGAAATTGGTAAGAACATTGCGCGCTTGCACATCCTCGGCAATGAGTCTGAATTTACGAAAGGACCTTTCTGCATCCTGGTCATTCTGGAGGTCAGCGAGGGAAACCTCAAATACTCTATATTTCAGTCCCTCAGAGGCAATTTCTATCAATAAATAAAAAAGATTTCTTGGTAAGTATAATAAACAATGTCAATCTACTCCCTGACATTCTGCGACAAAATGTAGGAGGATTTAGTAACACAACTCCCAAGTGGGGATATGTGCTAATACATAATCTCTGTTAATCTTTGCAACGAAACGCGGCAAAAACTATGGAGAAGTCAGTACCGAGCTGTAGTTGCAATGCGAAAACTTAAGTTTATGAAATGTATAGGTTGTAGTTGGAAACTTACTGGTTCCTTGTGTTCTATTCACTAATGTCTTGCCTATCTGACGGTTGGTAAACATGCATGGTGCCTTAACATCGTACCAGTCCTTGCGCGTGAAAGGGTCAACACTGTAATCAACAAATTTGATTCGTTTCAGAATTGATGCAGTTGTACTTTCCAACACAAACATATTATGTATTCCGTTTATAAACGCAGGATAAGAATATATATAGTGGAAGACCGCGAAACAAACACACACGTTTACATTGAGGTTATAAGCATTTTCTACCCAGTGCAAAGTTAAAAATATTCTATACTAAACAAGTATTACGTCAATTGCATAAAGACAACCCCGACAGATTCTTTATACATTCCATTCGACATTAAAATGACAGAATGCATTGCAATAAGTACCGTATATATAACCTTGCAACTTCGATGCAGACAACAATGAAATTACTGACAACGAGGTCAAAACGCTATTGAATTAATGACGTACCACGTACAAATAAAGGAATTCGTAAAGATTTCTCCATTAAATAATATGAAACCTGGCGACAAATGGGCATGAAATGCACGAACGTCAGACGGACTTCAATCCGTGATAATAACGCTCATCACAAAGTTTGTCAATAAAATATTATGCTTAAACGAATCGCTGATTCTTACGCTACAAGTATATTGCAATATTAATTACTCACATCTTCTTCTTGACTCCCTTCTTGCCTCCTTTTGACAGACCCTTATTCTTGCCAACCGCCATGACTGAGGCTACAAACGGAAAGAGGCCGTTTACCAAGAACCGGAAGTCGGTAGGCCGCGAGCTCTCATTCGACTACCCGAGTCAAGCCCTGATTCGTTAATCATCCTATGTTCACATTCGCACGAAATTCAAACGTGATAAGAACAACAATCATAATCTTAACATAAATATCTCTTTTAAACGTCAATATTACTATATATTAGCACGCTCGGTACTGTATATCCACATCAGAATTGTTTCAACGGATACACATTAGAATACGAAACCAATTGCACCACGCCTTGTAAGGAGCCATGTGGAACTCTACGTTTCTTGCGTACTCGACAAAATAACCCAAAACTCATCAAACGTATCATCTTCATAGAAAACCATCAAACTTATTTACCATACTTTGCAGCACACGCAGCATCATATATTATCTCACCTGTCTGCCATAATCAAAGTAATATGAAGTTCTTAAAATATCCGATCTCGTCCGTACAAATTCGCTCTTCCATTCCTCTTCTCTGTATATTCCAGTGAATGTCTCGACGTCGATGAATAACTCTACGCGACATAATAGCATCTCTAAGCAGCCACTTCTTTCCTTAAACTTTTTCTCGTCGTCAAGTCTAAACTCTCACAGATGCAATAACACATCGTCCGATAGTGCGCGACGCAATTAGCGCATTGGCCAATAACGCCCGCGAAGTCATTCGTCTTTATATTCTCCCCGCCGACGTATGTGTCTCGACCACGGAGTCTCGGCTAATTTCAGTGCACTAGAAATTTTGCATGCGAGGAGGGTTGTGCGGAGAGAATTCGACCTGGTTAAATGCGAGGGTCACGAATCGTTGTGTTCGAGCCCGACGATAGCTGAGGACGAAAGTTAAATGATACACTCCTTGTGGGTATGTGCTTGCGAGCGAAGGATACCGTCAAGTGACTCGTCTCAGGCCTACAAAACCGATAACAAGAAGCACTGATAATAACCATGAATCTGCAGACGCTTTTTCAGGACTTCAATCCGAGGTGGGTCTTAAGAAAACGCTTCTGAGAGGTCGAATGACAGTGTCAAATTCCTGATAATTCTTCACGCTTCGTGCCAACACGTTCGCTACATTTCGTTGTTAATAATCCCTTTTCCGGGTTTCAACGTGTTTTCGCTTTTTGGTGATAACGTGTGTTTCATCACTGATTGACGAGGTCAGTTCCGTTTGCATAAATATTCTGAGGTGGCAAAGGATGTCATTGCTAATATTGTCTTATTTGCTCAGTTTTCAGTGTCAATTTTTGTTAATCAATTTAGCGCAACTTGGATGGTGTGATGACTTTGACCTTTTACTTTGTCTGTTTAGCAAGTTTCTGGTTCATTTATGCTTGATGATATTCACCTCTTTGTTTGCACTACGACTGGATGGATTCATAGAATGGAGTTATTGGTCTATATTTAGTCCAATATGGTTCTGGAAGAGTATGGTGATATTGGGTGCAACCGTGGGCAGTTATGTTTGGTGGCGTCATCCTCATGCCAGACTAGACGGAGATGCGTATGTTCATTACAAGGCAATGTTAATCACATTAGCGTTGCATTTGATACTGCTGATGTTTGAATTGCTAGTTTGCGACAAATTGGAATCGGAGAGACATCTTTGGATACTGGTATTCATACCGTTGATATTCATTTCTATAGTATCGATCGCTGTAAGTATTATAAATCATCAATCAAGATGTGTAATTGAAAAATAATTTATAGGTATATAATATTATAAATAAACTAAAATATGTAATCAAAAAACGATACATGGACCATAATTTAGCGTAGTATTATATAAGTAGGTCATGAATAATTAACAAGTTTTTTCATTTTTAATATTATAGGTATGCATCTGGGCTGTGAAACACGATCGGTCGTTTGAACTTGAATTATTCTGTGCCGTGAACGTTCTACAGTTTATTTTCCTTGCCCTGAGATTGGACGGTTTTATAACATGGAGCTGGGAGGTGGTTTTCGTGCCCCTATGGGCACTTCTTTGTTTATCATTAGTCGCTGTTCTTTACGCGATAGTCTTTGCCGCTGTCCTACTGAGAACACCACAAATTAATGCCAGACAAAGGCGAACTTCC